>OY728121.1:1844523075-1845860802 GCA_963277665.1 Viscum album | reverse complement strand
TCTGAGCGTACGATTCAGGTGCTATAGAACATATTTCAAGCATGCATCCTTGTTTTTTGTGGTTCTTTGGAGAATCACATACCTCCTGTGGATTTTACCTATAATAATTGTTTTCAAGTAACTATTTAGATGGAAACTTATGAGGATTTTAATGGTAAGTCATGCCGATCACCCTTATTATGGCTAAAGGTAGGAGAGGATACTATGCTGGGACCTTGTCTTGTCCAAGAGACTATATAGGAGATATAGTTGATTCAGAAGATGATGAAAACTACACAATCGTGATACAAGTCTTATGATGATCGACAATGATGACCTTTGGAGTTTGAGTTGTGAGATCGGGTTTTCCTGTGTGTCACACCGAGGTTGGGACATAGAATGATTAGGAGATAGGGAAAGCTTTCACCGATATATATTGGACCATTTTAGTTTTTTTATTGGTTCAGGTCGGTTTCCTATCAGTTGTAGTAACCTCAGAGGTACTGGGCTATACCCGACGTCTTCCGTGTTTCTCAGCTACGGTGTTACTTCTCATACTTGTCTCATGTTTTTCAACCCGATGAGGTTGACTTATAGGTGGACACATCATTTGAAGAGAATACTATAAGGATCATTGATCACAGAGTGAAGGTTTTATATGGCCGTTCTGTTCCTCTGGTATGGGTTCTATGGCATCACGGGCGAGTACAGGACGAGAATTGGGAGTGGGAGACTGATGTGCGATCATAGTGGTCGGAGCTGTTCAAGAATTATTCTTCTACACATCCTTGCTAGGAAATTTAGGGATGAATTTCTTTAAGGGGGTACGTTTTTAAGAACATGGACCTTCTCTTCAGGTATGGATTTTTATTTTTTGGTGTGTTTTAGAAAAAGAGGAGAATTTGGAAAATTAAGGAGTACAAGCCATGCACTTTGGTGTAGACGCTGTGTAACCAGTTTTCGCAGGTGACCGTGTATTGGCCATGTAAAGGCCGAGTACATGGATATGTGGGGTGACCTAGAGTCCACCGAATGTGGGGATTAGTAAAGGAATATACATTCCATGTACTTTTAAAAGACATGTCATGTACTTTTCTTTTTAATTGTTATATCGGACGGGGGAACGTCTCGTTCAAAAAACCCATTCTTCTAATGACGTCTCATCTAGGAGTGACCATGGAGTGAATTAATTACTGGATCCCCCAATTTACCATCCATTATATGATTCAATAGTCATCAATTGTGTTAGAATTGACACTATGATCTCTTCTTTCTTCTAGATCCTTGTTTCTTGATTTCTCTCCTTTCATGAGTTATCCTTGGGTAATCATTTTAGATGTTTTTTATTGATCTACCACATTCTAGATCAATTCAATATCCAAAATAGGATTATATAAATCTTACAATGATGAGGTAGGTGGTTTGTGCCTTTTCGTAGTAATTCTTTGAATATTATGTTCAAAAGTTCCCAATACCCTATAACGGGGTATTGCGTGTTTAGGGATTTTGGACCTGTTAATGTTTGATATGCCTTATGTTCCTGAGTGGAGGTTGTTTGATTGTGATTATGGTTTTTATTCATGCAAAAGATGTGTTTCCCATGTTTGTTTTGATATTGACCATTTGGTATAGCTTTACAAGTTTGGCTGCTTGTTTTCCCTGACCAGTGTTGTTAGGATGGAGTGATTTAATCAAATGCTCATATATACTTGTAGCTATTTATCCAAGTAGTTCATAAAATATATTATCCAAGTAGTTTATAAGGTTTACTTTGGCTTCTCAACATCGTTTGTGCACGATTTACTTACACATGGTTGTGGGAACCTGGTGTAGTAGACCATAGGGGGAATGGATGTTGAGGGCTTCTCTAGAGTGTCTGTTTACATTTAGGTTGTAAGACTATAGGGTGGATGGGATTTGTGCTCCCTCAAAGTGTCTAAAGTTCCATGTTACAAGAGAATAGGGTTATTTGGATGTTGAGTGATTCCTCAGAGTGTCTATAGTTACCAATATGAGACCACAAGGGGAACTGAAGGTGAGTGCATCCTTAGAGAGTATTTTATAAAGCTAAACTAGAGGGGTTAGACTATGATTACATCTCAGAGGGTTTCTTGTGTTTGATTAGTTGAACTAGAGGATTAAGCTGTGAGTACTTCCCAAAGAGTTACATGTTTTTATTAGCTTCTTACTTGATATATAAAAATTAATGCAAATGAAATTGTAATATTTTTTACTTTTGGGTGATTCCTTGTTTACTACTTCATTTTTCTTATTGCCTGCCAAATATATTCATTGACTATTAGGCACAGATCTTTGGGAGGATTCCAAATAGGATTTTTCTCAAACCCTCTTTGGGTCATGATTTTGGGCCCAATGAGATTATATTCCAATAGGTATAGATAAGGTAAATCACCCTTCTATGTTAGGTATTTGACTGCTACGGATCTGCGGAGCATAGGACCAAGCTGAGGCTTGTGATGCCACTGTATTTTATTTGTTTTCATCATAATTTGGTTTAGTACTGTATTCTAGTATTATGAATTGTTTTTCTGATTTCATATAAATATGTATCATGAATCATTTATATATATGTGCTCCAGTTTTTAATTACTACTAGTCTTCTAATGTTTACTTATTGCATGTTATTACTGCTTTTTCTATTGTTATCTGTTTATTTCCACTGCATTACTCTTCTAATGAGGGAATAGTTTTTCCAATATCACATCCAAGTCCCTTGCTTCTAGTCGGAAGCCTTTGGTGTTTGGGGAAATGCGCTTAAGGCCATGTGACCAACCGGGTACGGGGAAACTCTGAGCGGCACCTAGAATTGGGACGTTACATGTAAATTCCCTTTATGTTCATGGAATATTTTAATTGAATCATTTAACTTTGATAAAATAATTTTCAAGTTTTTTTAATAAAATGGAATTTATTAAATGGAATAGATTACTCATAATTTTTTTCCTTAATCAAATTAATTAATACATTAAATTAATGAAATTTATTCTGGTGGTACGACCATGTCTCTTTATTATATTAAAAGACTTATATGAATTTTTATAATTGTTGTTACTTGATATAATGAGTTGAAAAATGTGGATCATGAGAAGTAATGCCTCATGGATTTGGTTATTAATATTTTTATATGATTATTCCTTAAATGTGTTGTGGGAAATGGTAAGGGGTCTATTGAGCATGGAGGAAAATCACACACCCTTATATCAAGTGTTGAGTCATGGAATCTGCCCCACTGATACTATGTATGATGATGGGATGAGGCACCATTGACCCAATTTAGAGTGATGACATAGTAGAACACTCACTATCCTAAGTGTCTTTCATTACATCTCAAACTATTTTGGTATGTAGGGAATGTACCCTATTTCTTGAGATTTTAGACTCGTTTATACTGGTTATGGATGACTAAGTTATTCCTGGTCCAGCCAACACCTAGTATTCTATTTATATGGACACTAACATCCATACGTACTTGAATCATATAGGTGGATGTAATATATAACTCAACTATGTAAATATTATTATTATATACATATGGTTTCTATTCATGCAGGATTTTTATCCATGGGTTGAGGATGGTAGAGCTATTAGGTTTCCTTTATGAACCTGGTCGAGCTATTGTTTATTAATTAGGTTTTTTTATTATTCATATTACATTCACAATTCTATACATATTATACATGGACTAGATTTATCATTAGACATCATGGGTTGTATCCAACTGGGATTTATATATCACACCCTGCTCGGGTTGCCATTGTGTCGAGGTACCTAAGTAGACCTTATGTTCGTAGGACCATGGACTCTTTCTTGTGGATTCTTTATTGTACATATGAGTTAGGAGCTTGAGATAGATCTGGAGCTCCGGATACTCATGGGCATCAACCTTGGGGGCTTCTACTTCTTTTCCTTATCTTTTTTCAATGTATCGTATCATGTACTACTATATGTCTTCTTTTAGTTTATGTACCACCATCTGATATGCATGCATTATAGACATTGGCATTGGCCAGCTTTTATATCTAGTTAATTATTACTCTTCTCGTGCTTTTATTTCTATTATTATTGATTCTGATGTTGTCTGTTCTTTATTATTTACTATTACCATTATTCTAATATGATATATGGGTATAGTCCCCCCCACTATCACCACGTTAAACCATCACCGTTATTCGGTAGCCTCTGGTGTTTAGGGAGGTGTTCTTAAGGCCATGTGATCCATCGGCCCAGCTGGTAGTTTAGTGGTAAGTCAGGATACGATGTTACAAAGTGGTATCGTAGTAATTTTTTCCATTATCCAACTATTTTGGGTTGATATATAGGAGACTAGGAATGTTTTAGTGGTTGGTATATCATTATTTCTGAGACTGATCACCCCATGCATGGAGAAAAATCCAAGTGTTCAGGGCTAGGATTGTTTTCCATGTGGTTTGATTTTAAAGTCGATATGATTTCACCTTAAGTGATTGGTGCACTTTCCACTTCTTATTGATTTATCAAATTTGGGTATTTTACCCTTGGCCTTGTATTGAAGGGGTGGAGCATTGTATACATCGTTATAGGCACATAGAAGTTGATATTCCATTAATATTCCATACCATATAAATTATTTTGTATATTATCTTATGATTTGATTGTGTTCCTTGAGTGTGATGCGAATATTTTTTTCTTTAGCTTGTATTTTTTTATGCCATGCTTGGGTGATTTATTTTACATGTAAAATCTATTTTCATGCTTAGGTGATTCAAAACCCAGCCTCCCATGTATCTTTCTTTGATTTTTATTTAATTCTCTAAGTGTTTAATACTTTTAATGACATGCTAGTTTTTTTATATATAAATGGCCAGATGGGACAAATAAATCTGTTACGAGTAAACGAGGTCCATTTTTTGTTGTTAGGTGTTTTTAACCATATTATAGGGAAAAGGTAATGTGTGTACTCAAACAATACATTCGATTTTCACAACTATAAAGACCATTGTCAAAATGAAAAGGTTTCATGAGTTTGAATTTTAAAATTTAATTATGTTCAATTAATTGGGATCCAATTTTCAATTATATGGTTTATGGGTGCCTTATTATTAAGAATATAAAATCGGTGTATTCGAACCATATTGATATTTATATATATCTAGAGACCATTGTAATAATTTATAGAATACTAAATTTTGAATTTAAAATTTAATGATTGCAACGAATGGGAGCCAAGTGCCAAACTATAAATTGTATAAGCTCTTTATGGATTGGTAAATATCTACCCGTATAATTGGATAGTTGTATATGAGAATTTTTAAATGGTTAAAGCATGAAAGATGTTTAATTTTAACTTCAAATGAATTGGATGCCTTATTAATGCCTATAGCTTTATTTCTTGTCCTTAAAGACCTGTACTAATAAATTCTAAAAATACAAAACTAATCCCACGTATGTAATTTGGGGAAGGATTCCTATAAGATAACCCATTTTGGGTATTTTAAAAAATAATAATTAAAAAACATGAATTGGGTTGCAACTTAATGATCTCAAGTTGGTTACATAGGACCCTCGTAGGTCACCTTATATTTTACTACTTATTATCCTTAAAAAGAAATTTATTTGTTAAATTTCCTAATTATGATGGGATGTCAAAAAAAATTTAATTTTAAAAAAGAGTTTCTTAAAATTTTCCTATTTAACCATGGGGAATTAACTAAATCATGTTCCATGCTTTTTATTTTAAATTTCTACTTGATATTATATTTGAATATTTTATATGTTGAAAGATTGAATTTGAATTAGTAAAACGACATTAAAAATGAACCAGAAGATGTATCTAATTTATAATCCCTCATTTAAAGGTATTTTAGGTTTCTCATTGATTATCCTTTGAATTGAAGAATGATCATTTTCTATAGGACATCATCCTTTTTAGAAATTTTTTAAATGGTAGGTTCTTGAGCCTAGTGGAATATGTTTTTTATTACCTAGTTATAGGGATGGAATATATATTATTTAAGGGGCTATCCTAAGGTAGGTATCTCCCTCAGAGATTAAAAACAATCCTTTTTAAATGTTAAGGGATTTATAATGTTTTGTTCATTTTGGGTGTCATTGTCCCTAGTAGGACTCCATGATTCTAAACGGAACCATTGTTCGAATGGGTGGTCATTGTATCCTTGACTTTATTTACGGGTGTGGGCATCATGTAATTCTCAGTTTTAGTAGGTTAGACATTCATATATATTTTTAACTACTTTTTAGGTATCATGACCATGTTTCTCCTTCCATGGGTGACATGAGAGGTCATCGTCTATTTTATAGTAGTATGGGATATCATGACTTTGATCTGGTTTTTTACATGGTCCAACTAATACATAAATTCATAAGGATAACAATCCTATGAGTAATAATCATGATGTTCCATCTACTCGAGTAATCTCTGAAAAGGATGTGTTTATTTATCTGGCACCCCTCGAGCTTCTAAATGATGCTACAAGCTGGTTGATTTTGGTGGAATCGTTAAGCAATGTGTCATTGAGTACATCTCGGGTCATCTTAATAGTAGAGTGACTAGAGAGTTAAAGGAATATATTTGTTTCAATTCTTGGGATGACTTCTAATGGACGAGATGTTTTTAAATGATGGTCAGGTTGGTTGTGGATTCCATTCTAGATGCTTTAGTGTTAACATTTAATGTGTTTCTCACCTAGCATGCTTATGAGAAGTTGGTCTATCCCTTCATTTGAAGACTAAGAAACTCCTAAGGTGGGGGTATTCATGTTATTTATAGTGAATACATGTCCTTTAAAGTAGAAGGATCACATCCAAGGAGGACCATTGGAAATGGTCTGGCATGTTTGAATTCCCTTGAGGCTTGCAATTTTTGTTTCGTATTAGTGATTTCTCGATAGCACGACGTTTATGTGGTTGGATGTGGATGTAACCATTGAGAAACACCATATGTATTGAATGGAACTAGTGGTATGTCTTTATAAATCATGAAAATTCATTGGGTGGAGAAGGAATCATGGTTCTGTTATGATGGTGTGTTAGTTACTGAAGTTGAATTTATTTTAAGGGAAGTCTACCAATAGTAGTTTGAGTAATTTTATGGGTAATTTTTGAAATCCTCTTAGTTTACTCCTCTGGAAGAGATGAGTATATCCCCTATCATGATGTTATCCTTGATGCACTAAGAGAGTATCAATCTTACACTACACTAATGTTTAGAAAGCTATTGTGATTGTATTGTGATCATTAACAGTGTTTCTCGCTAGATGGGTGGTTCTTATTGGGGATTGGTTAGTCTTGAGTGATACATGGGTTCCTAGGTATGAATTCCATAGATAGAATTTTTGTAAATAGCTAATTCCATGACTTTACCATTGGGAGGATGCTGCTCTTGGATCAGTCGATGACTTGATGAGGATATTTTGGTCGTGTACAAATGTCTCACTTGTAAAAATAGAGTATGGACTACCTTGGGTAAGATATTTGGACTCTAGTTTAATGAATCCAGATATATCCTATACATGATATTGGGCATGGAGGTGATTCTCAAAGGGTGACTATTCTAGAAAAATGGATCTGAGTTACACCATTGTTCATGCGAAGACAGGATAGTTTAAATGGAGAGCTAGTAGTTTGAGCAGGGAACATTGCCAAAAGCTAGGAATGAAGTTTGGTAACCATGAACATAGAAAACGGAAAATTAATTGGACAAAAAATTGAATATTTTATTTTTATACACTATTCGTCTAAGTTTATCATTATTGATAATGGTCAACCGAAGGTGGATTTACCTATTTCCTTTTGTTTTAAGGAGAAAAGTTGGGGGGAAACTGCTTCTGAAACATCTTTAGGTGGAGATGAGTGAACTATGTGTCGGCTATGGATTCTCATAAAAATTAAACTTCACCTAGTTTAATGAGGGTGTGTGGGGAATCAACAAATTCTTCATTTCAAAATCATTCTATTAGCATCATTTGAATTCAAAAGGGCATGATTTTTGAGGAAATTTGGTTGGTGGAGAAAATAATGGAATATAATTGGACATTTCATTCAAAATACTAAGATGGGGATCACATTGGGAAAGGTGTTTAAGGATATGAAGATGTGATAATTTGCCTAGCTAATGGGGTGTGGGTAAGAAATATTTCTTCATTTCAATGATTCGTTTGAAAAAGAGAATTAGCATGGGTTTTGATTTCTTAATTGTCATAAGATTAAGGTGATACTTGGAGGTGAATTTTTAAATTGGAAATGAAATATGACTATTTGAAAAAGACATCACTACCCTTTTAGGCTAGGTTATTTTCCAATTTTCTTTAAGGATTCTTAAATATAATAATTTCTAAGGTGGGGAGGTTTTAATGTCACGTGTTTTGATCCTAGGTGAAATTCCTATGGAATTTTAATTTTGGAATTTACTAGATGGGATTTTATTTGAACTGAGTTTCAGATTAAATTTTAAAGAGTTTCAACACTTTAAAAAGTTGATTTTAGACATGGGTAAGTGATGGATGGGTTCCTCAGGTGTCTTGTAGAGTCATGAGTGTAATAGACCCAATAAATCTCATGTTTGGGTGGTCTATATAGGGTGTGATGTTTTTCTAAAACTGTGTGGCTCCCATTAGTAAATTGTGTTTCCTGTTTCAGAGGAGCAGATGTTCCTGACACAATTTGCAGATAGTTTTCCCAAAATTTGTTCCTATCCCTCATGGTAAGTGCCACTTAGGTAGTACCTATTCACTATTAATCACACTGATTGTTCATAGTTACTCTAAACCATGTGGCACAACAATGCAAGGTGGGATTCATAATAATATGGTGTCACATGGTTGGCACATGATTTGGCCAAACTGTGTGGTCCAGTATTGAGGGTAAAATTCCCTTTTTTCCCTTAATTAAAATTTATTTTTATTTTTCGTCTTTCTTCTCCTTTTAGAATCCATGTGAGGTTCTCCTTGAGTGAAGTGTTTCTCCTCCAATGCCTAATCTAGGCTTCAAGATAACTCTATTATTATTCATCTGATACAAGCATCATCGGTATCGATTGATCTAAATTAGTATGCTATCAATTCCTTTTGAATGTTTCATTGTTAATATTCTCTCAAAAAACTTATTAAGGTGAAAGTTTATTTTCCATTTTTTTGGAATAAATATTTTTATTAGATTTCTTTCAAATCATACTGAATCAGAGCTTGATATTGGATTAGTCAGTCTTACTAACTCTAAGGTAGGTGTTTTATAGCTCTATATCAAATTTTTAATCATTATTGAACAGTGACATTATGGTGTGGTCCTACCTTTTCCAAGTGTCTCCCTATAATTTAGTTCATCATATCAAATTACTCAACACACCAAAATAAACTCCATATCATCCTTGTTTGGAAATTCTAGGATGTTAACCTCGATCACAGACACCCCATGGGTGATCTATTCTGTATTTCAACTTTTAATTAAATTTATTAAATGCTTAAAAAACCTTCTGATCATTCATAGTGGAGTATAAAATGCATTTTCCCTTATAGGTTGGACCAAATTAATAATATCACCCTTTGGGTTCCATGTATAGATTTGTAAATTAATTCCAATGTATGGTGGATTCCTATAATGATTATATTTGACAAATTGAGTGGTGATTGTTGTCTCTGAAACTTTTGAAATAAATTGAAATGTGATTATTAAATGATAATAAATTAATTTTTTGTTATCCAGTGTTATGATTTTTTAATAAACCCCCTTGGATGAGGTGCACTGTCATTGTAATTACAAATTGTTGAGAAGTGTTTTATGATGTGATTGGCTTAATGCTTGGGTACTTCATATATGATTTAACATCATTGTAGATATATGTAATGTTTAGGATATGGACTATAATGGAATTAAAAAATAGATTTTCCCATTATAAATGTTTATAAAACCATTTCACTTTCGAAGTGTATGTCTTAGATAATTTTACAACCTAATTGACTATTGAACCAAGCTCCTATTAAGGTCTTAGAATGAATTATCAATGGTTTTTCCACTATAGGTAAATTACCTTTTAGTTCATGGTATCATTTAAGCGCCTCACTGAACTTTTACATTGGAATTTCCATGTTTTTTTAACTTAATGGCATCTATTAAATGAAATTTCATGTACATGATGTATTTACATGAATCAAATAATTGGTTTAATTGATGACTTTAATTTGGCTAGTATAACCATTCCTCTAGATTATATGAAATGGTATATATTAATTTTTATAATTATTCTTCCTTGATATAATGGCTTAATAAATGTAGAGCATGATAGGTAATGCCTCATGAATCCAATAATTAATATTTTCATATGATCATTCCTTAAATGGGATATGGGATGATTGTGAGGGATCTGTTGAGCATTGTGGAAAATCACACTCCCTTACATTGGGTGTTGGGTCATGACATCTCACGCCATTGACACTATATAAGACGTTAGGTTGAGAGTAAATACATTATATTTAGAGTGACGACATGATGTCTCACTCACCATATTGAGTGTCTTTTAATACATCTCAAACTATATTTGGAGGTACGGAATGTACCCTATTTCTTGAGCTTTTATGCTCATTTAGACTGGTTATGGATGACTGAGTTATGCCTGATCCTTCCAGCACCTATAATTCCAGTTAGATGATCACTTATATCAATATGTACTTGTTTCATATAGGTGGATACAATATAGAACTATATTATATAAATTATTACTATATATATCTAGTTACTATTAAGATGCTATTTCCCGATCGAAGGCCGATGCTGGTAGAGCTGTTAACTGTCCTTTAGGAACCTGAACAGGTTGTTGTTTATTTATTCAGTTTTTTTATTATTCATATTACAGGAAAAATACTTTACTTCTTATACACATGCTGGATTTAGTTGATGATTCCATGGGTGGTAACCTACTAGGATTTATATATCACACCCTTCTTGAGCCTCCATTTTACTAGGTTAAAAGACTAGTCCTTATGTTCGTAAGACCACTGACACTTTCTTGTGGATGTTTTCTTATACCTATAACTTATGAACACAAGACCAGGCCATATCTTCTGATTCATTGGGAGATCTCCCAGGGGTATTATACTTCTTTTCCTTATCATTTTTCACAATACTATATCACAACCTGATGTATGTATTTTGTTTTAGTTTATGTATCATCATATGACACGCATTAATTGTAGATATTTCCATTGACCACCATTTATATTCAGTTTATTATTATTCTTATACTACTTATCTTTATTTTCTTAATACTTTTGTTATTGTATGATCTTTAATATTTACTAGTATAGTTGTGATACTCAAATATGAGGGTATTTAATCCACACTATAATCTTTTTGTACCCACGCTTATAGTCCGTAGCTTCTGTCATTCAGGGAGGTGTTCTTAAGGACATGTGTCCCACTAGTCTGACTACTATTTTACTCGTATGTCGGGACATGTTATTACACCCTTTGGAGCACTCAGTGACTCTATGTGATAGTGATGGGATTAAGATAGAACCTAAAATAAGAAAAGATGAGATCCAACATGAGTATGACCAGAGAGTGAATCTAGGTAGGTCCCATAGTGGGATAAGCATGAGAATCATGTTATTATGAGTAGGGTTATGGAACTTGAGTTTGACCCATCATGATAGAGTGTGTAACTTCCTTACCTGGGTTCCACACAACTATGACCCAAGCATGTCGGTCACATAACCTCAGGCATGCCTCCCCATATGCCAGAGGCTACGGACTAGAAGCGAGGGTCCGGTAAGCCAGTCGCGGGGAGACTATACCCTCTTTTATCAAATTAAAACACCAGCGAAAAATAAATAATCAAATATTGAATCATATATAATCATAAACATACCAATGTCACAAGATAACCAGACATGAAATAAAATACTCAGTGAAAAGGGAAATATTCCATGCCAAAGTAAGTGTCAAAGTGTCCAAAATTCAACTAAATGTAAGGACACTAACAACTCCCAAGATGGTCCCAAACTATTTATGTATCCCTCATCTATTATCCATCCCTAATCAGAAATCTAATCCAAGGCCCTTTCTCTAAACATTTCCTGCAACAATAAACTCTAATTGGGTACCAATCCTAAAGCGTGAATAGGGTGTGAGTAAAACATAGAAGGACACCACCAATAGTGTCTAAAAAACTTCTAGTCCATAACAATGTCTTTAGTTGTATAAAGAATAAATAAAGTGGTAAAGTAAAAAAATAATTTATTTAGTTACTCTTTATTTAAACACATTTTCTCCTAGGTTTTGATGGACCCCCGATCCATTAAAACTTATTTGGCCCTCTTCAGAGTTTGAACCATACCAAAGGGATATCATACATCTGAATTTCCATGTTACCATTATTTAACATAGTTCATATGGAATTTCTCAAATAAATAAATCTTGAAAATTTTATAGTCATGAATAATGTTCACTATGTGATCTATCCTCAAGGGTATATTGTGAGTAATATGAAACTAAGCATAAAAGTATCCTTTGAAAAATAGAAAATCTCCCACAATCTTTTTACATGATGTCTCACATGGTATTTTACATTGAAGGCTCAAATTGTCCTTTAGCAATCAATATTAGAAGCTCTCATAGTCTTCTTCCCATAAGGCTCACACAATCCTTAAGTAACCAATATTATAAGTTTTCACAGTCTTATTCTTTTAAAAACATTATCACACCTCAGTTATCCCATGTTCAAAACCATTCCAACATTTTCACTGGAAATTCCCAATTCATGAATCATTAAATTAATTAATCATTTAAAACCCTTCAATTAATTCAATAATTATTTGGTCATTTCATCTCCATCAATTAAATCCATGATTAATTAACTGCCACAATTTCCATAATTAATTCAATAATTAATTAATTGTTACCTACTCTCATTAATTAACCCAACGATTAGTTAATCTCATCAACTTCCCAATTCATCACTTGATAATCAATTATTTCAAAATTTAATTATTTACATAAATTTCATAATATCAACCATCCTATTAATTAATTAAAAATTTAATTAATCACAACTCAACCACTAATTAATTTTAGGATTAATTAACAAAATATACCACCACAAAAACTCTCATAATTAATCAATTAATTTTTTATTTAATGTAACCAATTCTATTCATTATTCAACTATCCATAAATTAACGAATTTGATCAATTAATTAATTGATATAGAAAAAGTCAATTTTTAATAATACCATAACACTTCTACAATTTCATATTCATAAAATAAATTGATACTATGGGATTAGAATTTATACCGCCTACATTGATTCGTTGGTGGAAGTTCACTCAACATAAATCCCCAAAATTCAAGCAATATATCAATTTAGATCTGAGTTCCAGATCTATATCCACAAATTGAGATCAATGATATCAACATCTAATCAATATAGATCTAGTTTTAAAATCATAGATCAAGATATCCCCCAAATGGTTTAGATATGAAGAACCAAAAGATAAAATCCACCAAAGGATTAAGAAAAGAAGAAAGAATCTATGGGTTGAGGATCATGATGAGATCCACTTACTAAGATAAGATCATATAATTGATTTGAGATTTCAATCTTAAAGAACTAAGGCTTTACATACTATTAACCCCTCTATAATTCTTTGTAATCCCCCAAAAATTATTATGCATGAGCATAGGTTCAAATTAGGGTGTTTTAGGGGTTCGAGAGATTTTAAAACTAATTTTTAGGTGAAATAAAACTGGATACATAGTTTGTTGGGCTAGGGCGCATGGTTTAACAAACATTGAACTAGCCGTGTAGCCCCACACTATGTGTGGTTTCTTAGTTAGCAAGTATTGGGTGCACTGTTTCTCAAACTATGTACCAGCCATGCCGACCATCTATTCTTAGGTCCACAGGGTTAAGTGGGATGGGTGCACGATTTATGCTAACCATGAACCAACCATTCATAGACCCTTTTCTCAAATGAATCTTAAAACTCAACCCAATTCACCCCAAGGAATAACTCCCATCAAAGGTACATAAATAAAAACAAAAATCACATGGATCCATGCCCGAGATAACTCTATATAATGGTTGGGATATTACAATATTCCTACCGTATAAATGCTCATCATTGAGATACACTTTAAATCCTTTCTAACATTATAATCCAAAAAGATCGGTCCATTGAGCCCTCGTATTTTCTTCCCTTTCCCATATTTCCTCTTGTACACTTCCACGATTCCATAAAAAAACAACTGATATGATATTTCCCTATAATTATTTCTCACAATGATCCAGCACATGGATCAGATGCTCCTCAAAGGATGCATCTATCTCTAGATCCACCTCATCTATATCAATCATGTGAGAAGGGTCTGGATGATACCTTTGTAGTTGTGGCATATTGAAAAAATCATTTATTTCACTATATTTCTATGGAATATCCAATAGGTATGCCACTGACCCAATTCTTTCCACAATCTCAAAAGGTCCAAAAAAACTACGCAACAACATTCCATATATCCCTATCTAGTGGTGACCAATCTAGGAGACACCTAAAGGAATACATAATCACACTCTGTAAACACTAAGGGTTATATCCATCTATCAGCATACAACTTCTTCCCACTCTCAGACATATACATACATTTCCAAATGAACTACACCTGTTTTGTGGTCTCCTACACAAGACACGGTACCAAAAACTATGACTCACCTACTTTCATCCAGCATAGTTCTGATTTACAAGGCCACCCACAAAGATCCTTATATAGTTCTGTCAATATAGTTTCTTGGTAACTGCTATTATAGAAAAGCTACACTAAGGCCAAGTGTTTCTCCTATGACCCACCAAAGTCTAGAACACATTCCCATAGCATATCCTCAAGAACCTATATAGTATGATCTCACAACCCATCTCTCTATGGGTGGAAATCTATACTCAATAACACCACTATTTCAAGTAGATTCTATAATAACTTCTAGAAACATTATGTAAATCAGGAATCATAGTATGGAACTATAGTTTTTGGAACCCTATAAAGACAAACTATCTTCCAACCATATAGTTCCTAAAGCTACTATATGGAGAAGGTTTCCCATATTGGAAATAAATGTGCTGCTTTGGTCAATCAACCCACAAAAACATATAAAGAATAATTCTTCCTAACCATCTTCAGAAGGCCTATCACAAAATACATGGTCATGTCACCCTATTTCCATTCTAGAATGGCCGACAGATGTAAGAAGCCTCATGGTCATTGATGTTCTTCCTTCACCTACTGATAGGTGTAACATCCAATTTTGAAATATGATATCTCTTTTTTTATTCACAGACACCAAAAAAATCATTTTAGGTCATGGTACATTTTGGAAACACTTGGATGCACTGCCCACTCCGGGGCCTGAAATTTTCACATTAGATCCTATCGCATGCTCCTTGTCCCAATAACATGATTCTTCAAATAGATGATCCCATTCTCATTTATTAACCAGTCCAAAGGTGTCTTCCCTCATTCAATGATTTCCCCCAAGGATAATAATTTTGGATCCTCATACTACCTATCCCTGATTTGTCTCAACAGTGTAGACTCAAATGCCACTAATATAAGTTTCATCTATTCCTCTCTCTCCCAAGCCACAACATTCATATCAGCTATCAATGTCATCATCTTCCACTCAAAATTATATTCTTAAATAATTTTATTCTGATTTTTCCTACTCAAAGAATTAGCCACATTATTTCTTTACCAGGGTAAATTTCTAGGTCAAAATCAAATGAATGAATATAATAAACCCATATCCACTACATAATATTCAAATATATATATGAAAACATATACTTCAATCCTTTTTGGTTAGTATTAATTGTAAACTTCTCTACGAAAATATAGTGGCTTCAACACTTCAGATCATACTCCACTACCTCTAGTAGAGGTCATGCATAGGTTAGTTCCATTCATGTAGTCTCAACTACTGATACCCATATAAAATTACTTGATCCTCTTGCATTAATGCAACTTCAAATCTAATCCCATGATCATTTTAATACACTATGTATTCTCACCCGAATCAGGTATGATCGAAATTATTGATGATTTAAACATCTTCTTCAACTCCTAGAAATTATTCTCACAGGCCTATCACTATTCAAACTTCACCCCCTTTTTATTCAATCCCAAAAACAACACTATCAAATGGGAAAAGTCTTGTATGATTATATAGTAATATCCATCTAATCACAGAATGATATGGATATCAAAAACATTCATAGGATGCTCCCAAGAAATAAATTCCTAAACCTTTTACGGGTCCATTGACACACCTTTATCCTATATAATTTTCCATAAGAAGTTTACCTAGTGAATCAAAAACTAACACTTAGATTTATTGGCTTATAGTTGATTCTCTCTCAGTGTACTCAAGACGATGTAAAGATGTTGGGAATGATCTTCATGAGTCTTTGATTACCCAAAGATGTCATCCACACATACTACAACAAAGAGATCTAGGTATGGATGGATGATTCCGTTCATCGATGCTATAAACACTTCTGGTGTGTTCGTCAGCCCAAACGTCATTATAGATAACTCATATAGGCCATACATACTTTTGAAATGAGTCAATGGTATATTAAAAGTCTGAACTCTCAACTGATGATACCCTGATCTCACGTCAGCCTTTGAGAACACATAATCTCCTTCCAACTGGTCAAACATACTTTCAATATATGGAAGATGATAGCAATTATTTATAGTCATCTTATTCAACTTCAAGTAATTTCCACACAAATATAAACTACTACCAACCTTATTTTCAAACAATATAGCTGATCCCCAAGACGACATACTCATACGGAAAGACCCTTTATCCTACAACTCCTACAGATGAGTCTTGACCTCCTGAACTTTAGTTAGTTCCATTTTTTATATTATAATAGATATTAGGTCACCCCCTAGAATGAGCTCAATAGTGAATTCCACATCTCTCTCAGGTGGCTTCCCTGAGAAGTCCTTAGGAAATAAATCCTGAAACTATTCCACTACTAGTGGAAATGCATCTTTCCTGACACACCTGTCATCTACAAATAGAATAGATACATGGTTTGTGAGCTCTCCCAGTATCTATGTAATTGGAAATGCTCGTCCTTCCTCAGTATTCTACTATCCTTAGAGAATGTAATGGTCATCCTTAGGAGATGTAAACATTAATCTCCTACGGTAATGGTCTATGTGGGATCAGAAAGTGACTATCCACTCTATACCCATAATTAGTTCAAAGCCTATCATATCAAGAATATAAAGATACCACAAAAAAGGTACTCCACAATATTATGGGAACAACCCTTTCATACATAGATGTATTTAGACCACACTCTCAATGGTGTATCTATCATCATAACCCTACTCAAAAACTCTACCACCAAGCTCAAACCATTAACAAGTTTATCATATATAGTGGAATGAGAGGAACTAGTATCAGACAAGGACTAGCTAATTTTGATTAAATAATAATAGTACCACTAACTATCAATGGTCCAGCCTCACAATCCACAAGTATATGATGCACTATATGTAACATCCATGTCCCTCTTCCCAATGATGTTGTCTGAATCCATTGAGATTCACTACTCGGCTAACATGGGATCTCTTTTCTAGAATCACCACATCTACTACCTATACCACCTTGGTCAGTAAAACCCCATATCCCATCGAATATACTGTGTAAGACACTCGTCCTGCACCTAAATTCTAATAAGTTGTACTAAAACTGCATTTCTACCATGGGTTTTTTTAGAACCTCTTTTGATGTCCCATTTTTCAGTAGCTTCGGCACACTACTGGTAGTAAGGGAAATGCTTCTTAAAATTCCCTGACATACCACAATATTGGAAAACAACCTAGGTATGTTCTTTCATAACAAACCCTTCCCCATGGATACTCTTCCGACCACAACTTTGGGTAAATTTTTCATAATGAAATTTTCGGATCTCAAAAGACATACCTTAGGACTATCCAACAGAAACTGCATATCCACCCCTAGAATTCCTACCTTATGTTTCCCTCAGAAATGAGATCCTAATTTACCACTTTTGTAAAATTCTTCATCCAAAATATATTAACTTGGGACATAATTTCATACTTATGTCCATCCTGAAATCTTTTTGCAGAAGTGGCCACATCTACTTCCAATGCTAGATAAAAATGCTGCAAATCCGTAAAGAATCTAGAATATTCCATAACAACCATATTTCCAAAAGGCAACTACATGAACTCATCTACTCTCTCCTTCCTTAGTATCTTTGTGTAAAATTACTGAAATAACATCTCCTGAAAGTAATACCATTCCATAGATTTTATCCATCCATACCAAGTCTGTATGTCCCACCAATGTTTCACTCGACCATGTAACATATTAGATATAATCTTGACTCTCTTCTCAACAAGAGCCTCTAGGTGGTCAAGAATATTTTGTATATATTCAATATAGAACTCATCTCTCTCAGGTCCACCCTCTACATTAAATGTTTGAGGGGGATGCAACTAAAACAACCTTCGTCAGATCATACATGCTTTTCTCAACCCACCATGGGTATCATTCCATCCATTTCATGAAATGAGTTATGTTTTCTTGAAACTAATCTCTTGCATCCTACCCTAGAACTATCAGTTCCTTAGGATCCACCCCTGGAGAATCATCCATATTTGTGTTCTCTAGTCGTCCTCTCAACAAGCACCATCATGATGGCATATCTATACAATTCTAAACATGAGTCTTTGAACTCAAAACACCACTTTATCACATTTATGTTAGATGAAAACCACAACAAGACACAACAAATCTTTTCCCTAACCCTCTCCACATGGTCAAAATTCAGGTTCTATTACTACCCTTTACCACCCTCCACCAATGTTCGGTTAACAAGGGTATCCACATTATCATTATATAATTTTCCCATTTAGAAGCTCATTAATTCACTGTATTACATCATTATACCACTTAAATATTCATATTAGGTACCTTTTTGTTCAATTTGATAGTCAATAAAATAGTTTATGTCTAACAACAAACCCAAAACATATTTTCTTGTGTGTTTTTAAGATGATGCTTGTAAAAAAACAATCTTGAGTTCCTAGAATGATGCATGCAGACAAAATTCTCATGCCATTCTGGTCCATGAGTCAATCGCAAAAAATCCAAAAACCAATAATCCCATCACACAACAATCTCATCGCCCAAGGTGAAATAATTTTCAACTATAATAGAAAATAGCAATAACGACAGTCCCACCCTTTGTACTTGGGTTTTCCCCCATCCATGGGTCTATAACTCCCATGACCATTCTCATTACCAAGCCTTAACTATTTCTAGTATATTTTCTACCTTTCCCAAATAATAATACAAAAGAAGAAGAAAGAAAACTAAACGCCTCTGATACCACTTTGTAACATCCTAACTAGGGTGCAACACAACTGTTCCCCGAGTTGGTCGGTCACATGACATCAAGAGAAGCTCCCTCTAATACCACCATGTCTGGTTCCCTCATCCATTCTCTATCCCCAATCAGTGTTCTTATACAGGTTCATTTCCATTAACTTGTCCAAAAACAATAATGACCATTCTGTTACTGATCAGTTGACCTGAATAGGATGTGAGTACAACTCAGTAAGAAACCACGAATTGGGTCTAAAATAAATATTATCTATAATAGTGTATTCAGTTTTATAAGTAATAAATAAATTATTATTAAAAAAAATTCTATTTGTTCAATTACTCTTTATTTAACAACATTTTCTCCAAGGATACCATTGACCCCCGATCTACAATATCAACTTCATCCCTCACCAGAGTCTAAACCATCCCCAAGGGATATCACAAATATTAAACTCCATGATACCATTTGTTATCATGGTTCATATGGCATTTCTCAAATACATAAATATGGTAAATTAGTTAGGCATGATAAATTTTCACTCTGGACTCTAACCTCAAGGGTCTAAATTGAGTAATATGAAACTAAACATAAAAGTTTCCTTTGGAAAATGAAAAACCACTCATGGTTTTTCCTTATAAGGCTCACATGGTCTTTTGGCTTAATGTATCACATGTTCCTTTAAAAAAAAATATTAAAATCTCTCCAGTCTTCTTCCCTTAAGGATCACACAATCCTTAAGTAATCAATATTAGAATATGTCATAATATTCTTCCATTAATCACATTATCACACCCGAGTTATCCCATATGCTACTACGTTCCAACATTATCAAATACAATTATCATTTCACCAATCATTCCATTAATTAATTCATAATTAATTAATCATATAAAACCCTTAAATTAATTAAACAATTAATTTTTCATTTCATCTCCATCAATTAATTAAATAATTAATTAACTACCTCAATTTCCATTAATAATTTCACCAATTATTTAATCAAAACATACTCTCATTAATTGACCCAATGATTTGTTAATATCATCAATCTCCCAATTCTATACATGATAATAAATTACTTCCAAATTTAATTTTTTAAATCAATTTCATAATCTCAACCAACCAATTAATTAATACAATAAATTAATTAATCACAAAACAACCACTAATTAATTCAATGATTAATTAAAATAATATAACATCTAAAACCCCCTTAATTAATTCATCAATTAATTATGTAAAATAACATATTCCCTTCCCTATTCAATGATCCTTAAATTAATTATTTCACTCAACTAATTAATTGATATAAGAAAACTCAACTGTTAATCATACTGTAACACTTCTATAATTTCATACCCATAAACTAAATCGAGACTATGGGATTGCAATTTAGACCACCTAAATAGATTCATTGACGTATGTTCACTCAACTAAAATTCCCAAAATTCATGTAGCACAATGACGTACATTTGAGTTTTGGATCTGGATCCCAACACTAAGATCAAATATATCAACAAATAATCAATCTAGTTCTTGATATACAAACCTAAATATAGATGTCTCCAAAATGGTTTAGATCTGAAGAAATAGAGGATAAACTCCACCAATGGATTAATTGAAGAATAATGAATCTACGAGATAAGGATTGGGATGAGATCTACTTGCTGGGATAAGAATAGATCGCTGATTCGATCATTGAATCTTAATGAATGAAGGTCAAAATGCCCTTGATAATTTTTGAAGCGATCTAGAATCATCCAAAAATTATGAATTCGGGTCCTTGGTCTGAAAAAGGGTCTTTTATGGGTTTAAGGGATTTTAAAAAAATCAAGTGAAATATAACTACGTGCATAGTTTTTTGTATAGGGGCACAGGGCTTAACAAACCATGCGGCCCCTCACTGTTTATGGTTACATGGTTAGATGGGTTTGGGTGCACAGATTTTCAAACCATGTGCCATCTATGTGGATCCACTCTGCCTAGATTTACAGGGTTAGCTGGGCTGGGAGAAAGGTTTACTCTAACAGTTCTCTAACCGTGCAATTTCCCTTTTTCACAAAATTTTCACAAAATCTTCCCAGACACATAATATGTCATAACTAAAACAAATATTACTTAAACAAAAACCAAAATTACATGGATTCTAACCCGAGAAAACTCCAGATAAATGTTGTTATATTATAGAGTGTGTGATGCATATTTGTGGTTATGATAATTATTGTGTATGTATGTGGGTGGATATTGGGAAGTATCATTATCATGGATCAGTAATTAGAATGTCTAATTGTGGGGATCACACCATCGGTAGTTCAATAATGTACTGATTATTTTGAGTAGTTTCCAATATACATTGGGAGTGTTGTGTTGATGATCCTACCCCATAGATGGTTATATTTTTCTTATTTCACTTTGGTATAAGAATCCATGTTAGGTATTAAAATCGGAAGGTACCCATGTAATGGTTTCAGTTTGTGAAATAGGGGAGGAATTTGTATGATTTACATTTTACAACCACTAAATACAAGGTAGTGGTTAGTTGGTATGACCTAGTGTGAATCTTGGAAGTAGGATGGTAAATTGATTGGTTCTATGAGACCTTAATGCTATGGAGGATCAAACCAATGTAAATAATGAGAAAATGAGTATGTTATATGTACTCCGAGAAGTCTGTTTGTGGGTTTTGATGAAATTGGATAGGTGATAAATAGAATGGTGAAGACTAGTGGTAATATCTTGAGAGGTGTGATCCTAGAATATTTTTGGAATTCTCGAAGTCCAGCATAAGTGTGAAATAATAATGGATTTGATTAGATTAATCAATTTTGTGGTGTGTGGGGTAGTGAGGTTTTGAGTAGTGGAGCTTATTTGGGTGTAATATTGGCATGAACATAAGTAGCAGGAGGAATATTATTTGGTTCCTGTATTAGGGTTTGGAGAACATGGTGGTTACCAAATGATAGATGGGGATAATTAGACAAGGCTTTCAAAATATTATTAGTGTGAATATGATTTTTACCAATTCCCATTATCTAATGACTAATGGATAGTTTGAGTAGATGAGTTGGATCTTAGAGGATATACTAAGGGTGTGTGTCCTGAGTTTTAGTGGTTCTTGGGAGAACCACATAGATTTAGTGTAATTAATCATTGTGTACATTGGAGTATATTGAAATAGTGATGGCTGGGATGAGTCTCATATAAGATACTTTCGGTAATGTTCAGTTGATTTATAAATGGATGGAAACTACTCTAGGTGGAAAGAGTTATTACGTAGAATTTTGTGCAAGTATTGAATAGTTGTGGTGTAATTCAGGGGGTGAAGCTAATTTCGACATGTGATTCAAAGGAAGAATTCATTTCATTTTGTGATTTAGTGGGTGAAACCATTTCTTCTCATGATTCAATGGGTAAATCATGTGATGAATCATATGAGTTTTATCTATTTTCTAATCAGAGTTATATAAACTGATGATTTGGTTTCATGGATCAAGTGTATGAGAGGAACCCTACATATGTGGTCACCTGTAATAAATTGAACTTGTGGATTATAAGCCTTTTGAGGATCATCTAGTTGGTATGGTTGATTATAGTGAATAGGATCCCATAATAAGATAGTTCCTTTGGTGCATGTGATGTGGTAGTGTGAATACTTTTAATATGGTGCAAGGGATATGGGTCGAATATGAGGGCATAAATGATAAATTTGTATTCCGTGGAAGCCTAGTGACATTCTAGAATTCAACTTGAGGATGGAAAATTATAAGTTGGAGAAGTTTTGAAAACCTGAACTTCTTCCAATGGATGAACACAATTAAATTCTATTTAACAACATTAATTTTTATTATTTGTGCAGGTATTCATTTCTCTGGGATGAGAAGTCCTTATAGGGGGTGTTTGGAATTCCCCTCTATTATTTAATGTGGTTTATGGTTTAGATTTTTTCCTATACACAAGTAATCTATTTTTTCAGATAGAGGTATCATGTTTTTAGTGGAGGAATAGGATACACATATAGTTGTTCCAAAGTTGTAAGAATAAATTAATTTCAATACATAGTCTTTAACTCTATGAGAAATCAAAAACAAGACCATGTGGGGTGCTTCATGAACATTCATGTCATGAATGTACCTTTTACACCCTAAAATTCCCCAAGGAAATGTTTCCAATATTTTGAAATATGGGGATATCATGGTAAACCCCACATTTTCATCCCTTGAACTCATATCACATGTTTGAATTTTTTTGGCTCCCAAGGGAACAACTCCTTCATTTCTTATTGAATCAATGTTTCATATATTATGAACGATTTCTTGTGGAATTTCTAAGATAAATTAATCAATAGATTTATCATCTATTATTTATTTATTTTTCTCCTTATCATTGATCCTAATATGATTATGATGGAATTTTATTTAAGGATATTGGATCATTGGATTTGGTTTTATTGGGTTTTTTGGTGTTTATGCATTGGTAGTCTTTATGTAGGTGTTCTATAAATTCTCTCACAAGCCTTATCATTTTTATTAGTGCATACGTTGTGCAGTTAGGACAACATACCTTGTGTTCAACATAGAATTAATTTTTATATTAAAATTCATTTAAATTTATCTAAGTGATAACCCCATAGGTTGTATATTTCCCCAATTTGGAAGGAATCCTAATATTTTTCCTTGAAATGGTTTATTGGCATGGGATGTGTCAAATGAAGTGAATAAAATATAATTATTTTTCCTGAATTATATATGGAAATTATTGATTTATAAAATATAGAATAGAGATAATATAAAAGGGTAAATTATAACATTGGAATGTTGTTAAATTGTGTTTCATTTCAATGTAAAGGGGTTTTTAATAAAACACAATGTTTGTGACGAGATGATGAGAAATCTAATGGGTTTATCCTTAGAGTGTGGTTAAAAAGTAGGTGTTTTTCGTGGGTAATAATTTTATGATTTTGGGGATATAATTTCCTTTAGAGTAATCTTTATTCTATAATGGATATATTTAGTGGGGTATGAATTTTTTCAGTGACATATATTTTTCAATGGATATTTCATTTTTATCGAGATGAGTATATTTCCCCAGGTATGACTTTTGTTATAGGATAGGTATATTTCACTAGGTAAATTTTTTTTTGGGTTGGGTATATTTTCATATAAGGATTTATTATAATGTGGATGAGTATATTTTATATAAGGGTAAAAGGACATTCAGTGCATGCAAAACCAAGTATGTCAGTCTCGATTGTCATCAAGGAAAACAAGGATCAATAACATCTATGTACTTAATTTTTTTCTCCAGTGGTACCTGTATTTACATATCATTTACTTCATCATTTAGTTTCACAACCCATATATAATTATAGACACTATTTCTGGTGTCCTGCTATGTTGTATTTGCAGACTGCTCAAGCCAACACTGGTACCCAAACATAATTCATGATTGTAGGAATGGATAATGGAAAGCACCCTATGGATGATCTGTAATTGGACTTCTAGGATGCAGCAAGAGATTGTGGGATTGGGATAGGCCTCATGAACCTTTTTTTATTCTTCCAATTGTTATCTTTTTCTTCTTCTTGATATTTATGGATGTGAAGAAATACTATTTGACTATTTTAAATGCATATAGTTCCTTTTATTATACAATGTATTATGACTTTCAATTAGAACTCATTTGGTTGTTATTTTACTACTTATTGTGGATTCTTGTACGATTTTCTTTATCACCGCTATTATTTTACTTTGATAAAAGGGTATAGTCTACCCACAATTTCATCATAAACCATATTTTCTAATTGACATCCTCTGGTATAAAGGGAGGAAAGTCTCAGGTCATGTTAAAATCTAGTTCAGGCACTAACAAGTGGCCAATGTAATGAGGTATGTCAAAAATCTTATGGAAAAACCAAATCATGATCCTATAAATAAAAACCAATTCAATGGATATATGGAAATTGAGCGACTAAATCTCTATGACATAACCCAATCCCTATGACATAGGTACATCTCAAGTAATGATGATGTGTACCCTTTCCCTTTAATCCCTATGGCACAACTCACCTCCATTCCACAGTGACCCCCATATTTCCATAGACACTAATACTTACCATCTCGAGCCTTTATGCTGCAAGGACCATGAAAACTACATACATTCATTCTTAAATCCACAATATTCCATATCCTACTAAATCATTCCTAATTTCAGGTTCCCCACTAAAACTTCTCCTCAAACTCCACTAATACTCTTACTTTTTCCTCCCAGACACCTCCAATCACCCCAAAATAGAAAGAAAGTGATTTGGAACATTATTCCATTATATTAGATTCCTCTCAAACAATTCTCAGCCAAATTAATTTAAAACAAACCTAGAATGGAATGGAAATGGATCCCAAACAACCACCCCAAGAGATAAATTTCAAGGATATCTCCACAATAAGAACTCTATAAGAACATCAAGTGTAAAATATTTATAAACACACAGAATCATCAATCGTAACATAATGAAAAAAGGTCAAATGAATCATCCAATAGAAATAAAAAATTGAAAAACATAGGATATTGTCTGTAAATTTGTAACTCATTCTCTCATGTACTCTCTTCTACACCACCATGCCACAATATGACATGAACCAAAGAAAGATAATGTCCACACAACACCTTTTTCATATGATCCTTTATCTCAATACGCCTCTCAAAGGTGACATCATCCTCAATATCTACCTTACTGTAGTTGAAGATGTGTGAAGTAGCATGAAGATATTGGTGAAGTTGTATCACATTTAATACATTACGAATCAAGATCATATGTGGGGATAGTGTTAGCTGATACACAATAACTCCAACGTGTGACAACACCAGGAAAGTTACATCATATCATAGATAAAACTTTCTCCCATGATCAAACTTTCACTACCCATGATGGGGAGATACCTACAAGAACATGTGATATCCAATAAAAACACCATAGGCCTCCTCCTATGGTTATCATAGGAATTTTGACGATACTTTTCTTCCTTTAATTTCTTATAGACCACTTATAACTTCTCAGTCATTATTTGCACTGATTCTGTTCTAAGAAAATCCTACTATCAAACCTCATTCCAATAAAATGGAGATCATAAAGTTTTTACATATATCGCATCAAATGTAACCATAATAATTGTGTAGTAAAAATTTTTGTTATAAAAAAAGATTCTCCAAGGGCAGCTGACACACCCACATTCCTCTAAAATTCAAAACACACATGTGTGACTGTTCTCTATAGTCTGGATAGTTTAATTTTCTTAACCATCCATTTAGATATTAAAATAAGTACTAATAAATAAATGAGATCTAAAATCATGATGAAGACCTATATAAATATTAGAGATAAAACAAGAATCACAATTATAAATGATCATCTAGAAAACCCCATGAAGAACCACTACTTCCTACAAATAATTCCTCAAAAAACATCTACTGAGATTGAATCCTTAATTGATAAGATGTGAGATGAATTCTTCAAGTATTTTGAAATCACCCACATAACATCAATTCCTCCTTGGGTTGAAGTAAATCAGAGATGATGTACCATGAGATTTCATCCCACTTCCACCGAGGAACACCAAGAAGCTGAAGATACCCACCAGTAACACAGTCCCCAACCATCAACCTCTAGAGAACTATACATTAATATAAAAACTATATGAAAAATAACTTCATCCTAGACTGTGAATATTTATCTCACAAGGAATGATATATCTATGTAGCACCAGGATGTACCACTAAGGTAGAACAATGTAACCCATCAATAACCCAATTACACATTGACAAAAGAATGAAGAGACTCCTTTGAAACAGAACCAAGTGTTTAGCATCCTAAAACCATCCATTGAGACAAATCGATCTATATAGTCCTCTACCTATGAATCCCCGAATTGGGACTCTTCCACCTACTACATTAATGATGACTAGACCATCATCTAATAAATACACCCTATACCATCAACTTCCCCATATTAATGTGGAGTGAAATTAGATATTCCATCACTCTCCAAAAATATCAATATTCATGCCCATTTTCCCTATTTTACTTCTTTATCAAGGAATCATTCTCACTATTCTCTTTCCTTGGCACACAACAAATCTCAAAATCATAATCTCATAAGAATTTCATCTACCATTCCTGATACATATTCAAATCATACTAAAGAATATTTGATTCAATATATTTTTATATGTGAAGATAATAAGGTACTTGAAAGTGAGGTAATTATAATATAACATCAAAATAGATACAACTATAGAATGCTCAAGATCATGGATGGATTATTTATATTCATGAGGTCATAAATATTGACACCAATAAGAGATAACTACTATATATTGAAACAATATGCAACCTAATCCATGACGTAAAGAATCACAATAAACCTCAAATGAAATATGCTAAATTGACTAATGATGATATAGATAACTGACCAATATATCCTAAAAATACTGAAAATAATTAAGACACTAGTCCGTCTACACAAAATCTTGATAATTTCATGTCCATACTATTATAGGAGTTGTAATCTAAAAGGTGATGAGTATGCACCTTCGATAATAACAAGGAATACCATGGAAATTCATCACCTCTATAATATTATGGGGGGAAACTGAAGAAACAACCACCATAATATTTTAACGATCCATTCTTACTCCATGATGAGACACAACACATCCCATGAAATGGACCTCACCGGCCCAGAACTCAAACTTTGAAAGCTTCCCAAACAATTGATGATGGTGAATAACTACCAAAAAATCCAATATATTGTCCACATACTCTTTATCAGACATAAAATAAAAAAGTATCTATATAACCCCCAAATATATTCAAACAAAACTGTGTTTTATAAAATATTCAACATGCAACATTGAGATTAAAAAAATAGTGATATATTATTAAAATATTATTATTTAAACATGATGGTTATAACCTACATGTTAAAATTCGAGACATGAATAGTAATAAACATATTATGAACAGTTTATATAAAGGTTTTATATAATATAAATGTTTTAACTAATTCATAATAAATAGCTAATCATATTTCAGTAAATCTATTTTATTCTTTAAAAAACATTTTCTTCAAAAATGATTTCTACTATTTTTATTAGAAAATATTATAATTAATTTTTTGAAATCTTAGAAATTTTATTTTATAAAATTGAAATCATTATATAAATATTAACATATGTTTAAATTTCATGATTTTTTAAAAAGATCTCTTTTTTAGTTAATAGTGAAAAATAATGATTTTTGGTAAAACTGTCATTTCTTCTCATAAATTAAGTGATTTAAAAGTCCAATTACTATTTTAAATTATTTTAAAATTAAAATTAGTATTAATTATTAATATTTAATCTAATTAATTACACTTAAATAATATTTATATAGGATTTTATTGTAAGTATATTTTTAGGCTTAAAAATCAAATTTTCTGAATAATGTTTTCAAATACATTATGTTTCTACATTTTAACTTATTAGAATAACCCCTAATGAAGAAATAATAAAATAAAAATTATAAATTATATATCTATAAATATTAATTTAAATTCATTTAATTATGATTACTTTTCATATAGTTAATGTAATATCAGATTGGGCATCAAAAATACATTTATGGAAAAAAGAATTTGACAGGATTGCGGGTTTATTTATAAATTAAATTATACCAATTATATGAATTTTATATGATAAAATGGATAAAAATATTTAATAAAAATATTTTATATTATATAATGAGTTCAACTTAATTTTTTAGCATAATGAATAGTAATTAAATTAAAAAAATATGTTACCATGGTTAATATTACAATCGATTTACTATGGGGTAAAAAAAGTGTTAAACAGAATAAATATTTTTTTTAAAATGTTTATTTTTGAATGGAATATGTTTTTCTCAAACATATCACCCCTACACTCCATTATTTATGATTTTTTATGGAACTTTTCTTAAGATTGGCTTCCCATTTTGGAGTTGTTTTTGGCATTTACAAGAATGCCACTCCTCTTCAATTATTTAAGATGACCCTGAACCACTGCTTATTCAAACCTAACAATCCATTTTTCTAGAGAATCCCTTCCAAAATATCTAACTAAATTACTTATCCATGTTATAGATATTTTTTATTCCAAAAATTTCAATGTTAGTATCATTAATAAAAAATCCAAAAGAGGTTCTTCTAAGTGAAGGTAATCATCTTCACCAAGATCCTTCTTTTTACTTATTCTTTTTACAAATTAAGTTATGTATTAAAAAAATAAAATATGATAACCCCATTATCCATGATATTCTAGTATTATTTTATGTTTATGTATTAATATTAATCTGTATCCTCTTCTATCAAATGGGAAACGAAACCATCATTCATTTGTACAGTGGACTACCAACTCATGACCTGGTGTAATTTTTTTCCATCATGAACTCTAATAGATGTCCACAATGATGGGTTTAATTTTTATATATAATATTATTGAAATAATAATAATTATATAAAATTAACATATCATATATCTTCTAACATTACCACCCATTTAAAAATGATAACTTCACTAGTGTGCATGGCGGATTACCGCCTCGTAAAGTGATTTGATTAATTTTTTATTACCGCATATCATGGATGGTATATGTAAGTGTATTTAAAAAATATATATAATATTTATGATATAATTATTATTATTTTAATATAAAATAAAACTTACCTTATTTCGATCCAAGTCATTGAAAAATAGAAATTTTACTCATGTGTACGTATGGTCTATCGTCTCTATGATTCTAATGTAGCTCATTTTTTATAACCATATTACACTATTGGTTTTAATTGTATAATTAATGTATAAAAAATATGATCATTTCATTATTAATTTTATGTATATGGTGGGAAAATGAACATTTTTACCACATTCAATACACCTATCCCATTTCAAATTACTAAACTGAAAATCCTCCAAACACTCAATGTAGACATTACAGATTATGTAATTAAATAGGTCACAACAATTTAATAAAGAAAATAGTTTAAGTAGAAATTTATTAAAAATTTAAGAGGTTATTAATAAAATATATAACTGATATATTTTTATTATTCATGAGATAAAGGACATACATGATATGTCCAAACTGGAGGTAAGGGATTCTGTGTCAAAACTTCTTTATTTGAGACACATGTTCTTTTATACACAAAATTTAAATTATATAATTTATATAAATTACTACTAAATATTATATAATGAATAAATCATAAATCATGGAATATTAAGTTTCAATTAACTTGCTTCATTCAAGGGGGTTATGATTTAAAAGTTACCAAGGCATTATGTTTTATGTTTCAATCCCATTTTAATCAGGATTGTCTATGATATAATTTACATTAAATGAAATTATTCGATAATATTCTATTAAACCCCTTAAATTTTTTTATCCTATGGTTATTCATAATATTTTAAAATAATAGTACAATTTTACTATATTTGGTATATAAAATGATTTATTAAATGTTATTTCGGAAAATTCAACTTTATTTCTCTCATCGATTGAAAACACTTTCAAATCCAGGATGATTTTTTTAAAATATTTTAAAAAAATGTTATAATATTATTCTATGATTTTTTTAATGTCATTTATACCCATATAAATTTCTTATGAATTTTTAAAGGTATTATTCATATCATTTTCTGAACAAGGTTCTTTTTTTACTTTTTACCAATATATGAAAGGAATGTTGATTATCTTATACAATATATATGGTATAACCCACCATCATGACCATTATTTTATTTGAACATTAATTTATAATTTCTCAATTTTATTTTCAAATAAAAATTTTTCCATATTATTTTGTGGTTCTTTCAGTTATATAAAGTTCATTTTAAAAGTATAAAGCTTGTTTTCCCCAAGATTGTTATATTATTTTTGAAATTATTTCTATTAATCAATGAAAATCAACATTAATGTTATGGAATGATTTTAAATTCTGTATATTTTTCTCTTACATATATACATTGCTCAATCACCCTTCCTTTAAGGGTGTAATTTATTCCTTATGATTATTTCTCTAGTAAATTCTTTAAGAAATATATTTTGGTTTTGATATAAGGAAATATTATGAAACCCATTTTCATTTCATGGGTAATACTTTTGTTTTTGACTTATGATTGATTTCCTTATGTGGATGAAATATTCATATAAATGAAATGAATGTGATTGGTGGACTTGGAAGAATATTAACCTCTAACGTATTGGGTAATGTTTTAGTATCATGAAATGTCATATATGGGATTGTTAAACGAACCTAATCTATTATGGGACTCTATCCACCATGTTCTCTTATCTCAGTGGTTATCCATGACTTATTTTTATACCATTTTTTATATTGAAACCAGTTTTCCTATGATGATATGATCTTACGATACCATGTTCCTTACGTTATGCTCCAATGTGATTACGCATGGTCCTTGTCTTTTATGATATCATGTTATACCTTTGACCAAAAAATTATGTTTTCTTATCATATTAATTCCCTTAATGCATTTTTTATGTCACCCCATTTGTCGATATATTCCCCGGGCTATCCCATGAACTTTTATGATCTCAAAAGGATTTAAAAGATCATTACGGAGAAAAATATAATGTTCTTTATTTTTCTCGCACTTTAATGTTCCATGAACCTAGTATTCAAAACACACATGGCCTCATGATATTTGGGTTGTAAATAAAGGATCTCTACATTAAAAATATTTTATTAATATGTTTTAAAGTCTTGAGTCACTATAATTTCATAGACAATCACCCACATGAATCGATCCATAAACTCATGGAACACCAAATCAATTTGTCCCATGAACACAACTAGATAATTCATCGCACTAAACAACATAAACATCAACTCAGAATGCCTATAATGAAATATTTAAGTAGAATCAGGTATATCCTTATCTATCACTCACATCTAGTGATAACCTAACTACATTTAGATCTTTAAGAACGAGAATGCTCCCTTTAGATGATCTAAAAATCATCAATTCATGGGATAGGTAACATTTGATCATTTTCATCTGATTCAAGCGGTGATAATACATACATAGAAACATAATTCTATCTTTCTTCTTCAAAAATACAACTATAACACCCCAATATAACACACTGAGTTGAATAAAACCTCTTTGAAAATGATATTCAATATGAATCTACAACTCCCATGAATCATAAGGTTCCATCCTATAGGGAGACATTGATATAGGAGAAAAAATACAATAAATCTATCCTTAATATGATGTCATGTCTTGGGGTAGAAACAGAACCTCTTTTAGAAAGACACTAGGGTACTCTTATACTACCCATGGTAACACATGTGGTTGATCCTTCATTAAGAAAAACATTAACCCTAAAGTCAAGGAATACAATGTCTCAATATTCCTCTAACTCATATGAGGGCCCCACTCACCAATAAACAAGTATTTATCACTATCAACATCATTTAATATAACTCTCCTCCTAAATAAATACCCAATATCTTGCACCAAATACAACCGGTCTATATTGTGGATGATATCATATGGATATAACCAAAAACATAAGAAATGTGCCCAATAGAGATGCCACCTAGGAATTAAATCATAATCTTTATAAACATTATATAAGTTTTCTCACCATATATATTGAATAGTTATTATAAAAGGTAATTAGATGACTCAAAACATCAAGTCTCAAATTATTGACTTGGGAGGGTTCAACAAAAGAGTTTTTAGATCTCAAATCAGATGATGGGTATACCTAAGTAAAATATAAGAAAATAGTACCTCACATGACATCTAGATCCTCTATAATTGAAAAATATATAGCATAAATATGATCATGTCCTACCTTATGACCTCTAAGAACATGATGGAGCCTACCACCATAGTAGTCATTTTTTTATTGAAGATGAGTAACATCACAGGGTAGTCATATGCCTTCAACCTCTACTCTCTGATGGTAAAAACCTGGAGCATGCTTCTAATGCTATCTTAACGGATGGTGTCTCAATGACTGACTTGAATACAGTATACAATTCAAAGATGACTTACATGGAAGGTTTATCACCCACTATTCAATTGTAAATAACCTCCATAAGAAAAACAAACCACACCTACTCTGCTAGAGGGGGTAAAAGAGCTGCCATCCCCAGTGAAATGAGATAAGGAAGGCTGGAACAGACTCCCTACTATCTAAATCTTTTGGTGACGAAGAAAATAAAACCTTTGGCTGTAACTATTCTCCATGAAGATTCTTAATGACTCCCATCCCATAACACTAAATTCCTATAAAACCCCTCTATATAATAACATCCTTCACCAACGCCTTCAGATATGTCAACAATGAAAATGGGGTGACTAATTAGTCTATCTATGGATTAAAAGTCTCCTATAAATCCCTCTCCCTTTCTACCTCATCTAGAAAATGTCTGAAGCATAACCCAAGAAGTTTTTATATCATATATTCAACCACACATGCTTAAATTCCCTTGTTATGTTGTATGAATCTCCAAATGAGAATCTTCCATCATGGTCAAATAAATAAACCCGACCTAAAAGTGGTAAAGAAACTTCTCCCCTGATAGAACTGACTCCTTTTGATCCCCAAGGAATAAAGGCTACCTCTTTTGAGCTACCCCATGTAGCATCATCATATCCAATATAACTTAGTTCTCCTTTTAGGAAAAAAATTGATCTAAAGTAAATCTCCTCCTCCTCTAATGATGCCCCGGTATTCTAATTTTAATTAGAGCCCTCATACTTCCAAATACTCTGGTGATGAAACTCTTAGAGTGTATTTCTCTAATAATTTTCATCCTTGACCTCAAAATTGTGGCGATCTTCTATCACATATTGTAGAATGTATTATGCATGGATATGATGGGGATGTTGACTGGAATCCATACTCATAAAAGAAAGTATGTTAGGGAAATATAAAAGTATAATAAGAAATATTTAAGGTTAATTAACTAATACAAATTAAACATGATTCCAATTGTCCTCCTGATTCAATCACGGGTGCAGAAAATCATGTTTCATGATCTACACCAAGGTCTTTACCTACACACACCATCACATCACTTAAAATATTCATTAAAATTGAGGATCCTTATTTCATATCACAAGGGTCCCTAAATAATTGTCTCCTAACTGATCTCCCTTGTATACATCATATAATTAGTCCAACAGATATTATTTCCATTCCAAACCATCAAATCCTCGCCATTACTTATCTCTAAAATCTATCATATTTACCAACCAAAAAATTTTATACAACTCTATCATGTTCCCATCTACATTGTAACACCACTTGGGATAGTAGGGAAGATAGGGATGATGTTATCTAAAGCTTATATCTAATATATCGTATGTTGGAGACTAAAACCGAAGGCATATAATCCACCCAATTGGAGGAATTACCCTCAATATGTAAATTTAAAGCAAATAGTTAAGGTGAGGTCCAACAATAAACTCCAATGAATAAAAAAATAATAAATATCAATTAATGAATGTAATTTCATACAATAAAAAACAACTAAAACTATATGGAAACTATCATAGACATTGACCATAAACTCCATTAACTCTCGAAAAACTCATCTCGGCTATTAATGGCCAAATCAATTACCAAAAATCTCTTACAGAATTGAAAAATAGTTAATAAATATGTGGGGTGAGCATAACATGCATAATAATAAAGATCCCCCCTAAAACACCTCATAAACAAATTGAAATAAACATACAAAATCAATGCTAATAAATAATGAAACTAACTAATATCCAAAAAAGATAAACCTATTTATTTTCCCCACCATAGATCACTCACCATGTTTCACAAATATGTAAGAAAATCCATATCAAAGCATATAAACTAGAATTAAATTTGAGTTCCACTCTCCCTAGTTTTTCTATCTCATATCCCAACATCAAATGTATTATGATCTTATTCCATATATATTTCATCCTACACACTGTGAATTAATATTATATCTATAGTAAATCCTATTCATATCATCACAACCTCATCGCCATCACCTGACCCATATCTAATAACTGAGTCTTAAATCCACAAAACTTATGTGTCATGAATTATACCTCATGAAGTTTCCTTCCATACATGTACACCGATTTGAAACCATTATCACCATAGTTAGATACAATTATGTGTTATAACCTTAATATGTTACAACTCTCAAATAAATTTATAGTAAATCCCAAATCCATTAGTGCCAATGTGAGACCATAAATTATATATTAAGTCATCATAGATCATGTATGAACATAGAGTATACTATATCTAAAGGTTGAGTGGGTAATACGGAGAATTCATCCATCCATTCCCTTGATAGCCTAAATGTTAGGTAAAACACCCCCAAAACATTTGGGATTCAATTTCCCAAACCTAATTCGGTGGTTATGCGTATGAAATTAGTAAATATTAATATATAATTCACATAACCAAACTAATTGAAACTAAATAACCTTAGAATAAAGTTCATCTATAATTCTATATGACACATGGTTTCCAACAATAAGGACAAGGGAAACATTATAAATAATTTATAATTCCATTTAGTAATTATAAATTATCAGTATTTCATTAAACCATCATTAGACCTAGTATAAAATATCATTATAAGAAAACCTTATTATTATTACATTTCAATTTTAATATTAAATACCTATGCTCCCTAAGTGTTCAATTTAACTATATCATTGTTTAATTTATTTTAAAAGACCAAAATCCACACACATCCGATGAATTAATTTATAAATTCATTTTCTATTCCATAATTTTGGGTACTCTTATACTCATACCAAAAGGAAGATTCACTCACGTTACATATTCTAACTGCAAACAGTAGTGGGAAATCACAATAAAAATCAATATAAATACATCCATCAATGAATAATAAAATAGGGAAATCCTTGATATCAAACTTATTCAATAAACTATCTGACCAATAAAAAACCTAAAATTAGGAAATCACATCTCTCATCCTACGCCATAAAATCCAACATCAACCCCATCCCAATGAGTTTGAAAAAATAAAGGCATTATCTAAAGTTATATTGTCCACCCTTTCCTAACCATACACCACACATTGAATAATAATAAATATATAACATCGTAGAGCACATATACAAGGAAAAAATGTATTTTTAGAATAACACACCCAAGGAGAAACTAAGGCCATATCACAATGTAATTCAATCCTTTCATAAAGAAGGGTGGGTTTGATTAGTCCCAAAAAAATTTATTCATCAAAAAAATTCATTACCATCCTAAATTAACTATTTAATTATTCATATGTGGTCAAAACAATAATCCATACTCATAGTACTCAATATTGGATTGCGAAGTGATGCGGTGGGGTCCAAAGGTGTGACAGTGGCGACACAGATCGTGTCATGGCCACTTTTCTATCCAATTTTGTTCTGATTAATATAGTTTAAATTATTTAATTCTATAAAGATATATATGCTAAAAAATTTCAAATATGATAAAGAAAATATAAAATAGGATGAAAATAACACATACAGAATAGTAAAATAAAGAGAAATTAAACAGTTGTGAAAAATATAAAATATATACTAACATTAAAAATAAAAAACCAAAACAAAAAAAGATAAAACTACGCAAATAGAAGAAGAATAAAACAATAACATAAAATAAAATAGAAAAAAATGATTCGGGGAAGTGTGGCCAGGATTTTAACTTGAGGGGGTGTTTTTGTAGAGGGGTCCATACGCCTAGAGTTGGCGGCTGTGTTGAGGGGTCAGTGCACAACATGGGGTCATCATTGGTATCGAAGATTCAGTGCGGCAAGGATGTGTTCATCACTGGAATCGAGGGACTGTTGTAACGGTGGCAGCATAGGTGAGAGATAAATTACCTCATTTTTTCATATTAATATGAGGCATTCATGGTCAAAAATATCATGTGTGATCCATCACAATGTTATTTTGGTGCAACCGACAGGATAGTGTATTTTGGTGAAACTCAGTATCCAAGTGCGGTAGTGCACCACTTCGCACCACACCAACATGATCACAGAAACTCCTACTCTATTTAACATGTTTGTCCATAATTATAGAAGATATAAATATCTAAGAAACAACAATAATCCTGATCCCATAAATATTTTCATATTCCGTCATATTCAAGGAAGAATAGTAAACCATTCACATGCCACTTTCATTAATAACCACATCATTTCAGATTTATATTGTTTAAAACATTTACATGCCTATCAGTCATGAAAAACAATAATAACCATAAAATATATATATATCACTATCGATAATTTGTAGAGTAAATATCAAAATGGTGTAAATCGCATGTGATCATAGGATCCCGATATAGGGTCAAAAATGTATTGTAAATACACTAAAAATTTGGAGTGAAATGTACTTCCAAATAAATTAATAATTCTCATCCAATTTAATTATTAAGTTGATAAATATTAAAAAATAAAAATCCAATCAAATATCAATGTAAAAAACAATTTATTTTGGGAAAATTTAAACTATATATAACATAGAAAGTGCATTGGAAGTAAGGTAGTTGATATTTTTTAAATTATTGATAAAATAGTTATAACTATGTAAATTAAAAGTAACTTAATTACCATAATTAATGTCAAATTTATCTTAAAGTTAATTTAAAATTATTCATTATAATCTTGAAAGTTAAACATATAAAATCAGTTAGAAAATAAAATACTTCTTCAAATGGAAATTATTAAAACCTCACTTTCAAACCAAAGTGAAAGGTAGATCTGTAGACCATATTTTAGATATACCTAACTATACTCCTATCATAATTTATCAAATTATTAAATCATGAAGCTTTAATTTGTCTTCCTTTTCCTAGATTCCCTTAATCAACCCAATCATAATTTCCTGCTTCAAAAACATGAAGCTTAGTTTACTAAATACTTTGATTGGTAGCTTGATACATCTACTACAAAAAACAGTACCCTTATATGATAGAAACTTTAACCACTCTTTTATATAAATTTAGTAAAATAAGAAATACTATAATTGTTTATAATGAGACTTATCAAGTGAAATTTTGATAGAAACACTCAAAAAGAAAAACAATTGAAGTACACTAGTCAACAAAAAGCTAAAGACTTCTAATGATTGAAGATATTATAGGATACTAGTAATATTTTCATTGTTTTCTAGATCCAAAAGGTACAAATTTATTTATAGGCAATCATACAATGGTTTTATTTCTCATATCTTGGGCTCAGTTTCAAAATTAACAATAAATTCATCATAATATGTGGCTTCATCTATCGATGAGTTTAATTAGCACCACTATTATACTTTCTAAAACTAGTGGATATAATTCGGATTTAATTAATTAGGTTATTGATTTTTATTGAAAACCATAGATATTGGTATTAAAGATTTCTATAGGTTATATTATTTTCGAAAATAGGACCATTGATATTTCATTAAACCTAGTGTTTTTAGTTAACCATTTATATAATTTAAATACTAAAATCATAAAAGATAAAATTAATTACCTTAGGTTTTATCATAAAATAAATGAAGTATTTTTTTGGAATTAAATACAAGTAAATGAAAGTTATTCAATGACTCAAAAATATCCCCCTATTTGAAAAACACAAACACCCAAAGAAAAATTAAAATTATTGGAAATAATCCATATATCCTTTGATGATAATATCATTATTTCGTCATTTAGATAGTCAACCTCATTTGAAAAATAATTATATGAAAGTGATGATGGTTTTATTGAATTTATACCCCTTTTAATTTTAATCATAATTTTTCATTTTAAATTTTATATTATTTCTCACCCTTTTTAAAGGAAATTATTTTTTATTTTTTTATTTATCCCCCATTGCGGTTTTAAAATTGAAGGTAAGAGAAAGAAAATTTTTGAGGGAAAATAAAAATGCATTGGGAATTATCTAATTATTATTCAATAAATATCATCATACAAAATTATCAAGAAACATCATAATGATAAAATAATGAAAATGTTTATAAAAAATGTGTCAAGTAAAAAAAGAAATCAAAAATTTAAAAATCAATCCTTCTAAAATTATTTTTTTATTTTTTTTCATCTTATTAATTTATTTTATTTTCTCATTCAAATAGAAATATAGAATATTTAACATTTCATTAAACTCTTCTATTTTGACTAAAAATATATTTTCCTTATCTTTAATAAACAGATTCTTCTTGATTACTTTTTCTTTTAATGAAATGATCTTTGTGATACATTGTTTAGATTTATATTTCTACTAATCAAACCTTAAATTCTGATCCACTCTCTATTAATTCTAAATGATATTAATATTATTCAAATCTTTAAAAGATGAATAAATTCCATTAACATTACTTTCAAGATATTTTAGAACATCTTCATGAACAATATCATTATACTAGATAATATAATATTCCTTGTATAAGGAAATGGTGTGTTCACCAATGTTATTGATATCGTCGACTTGATATTTAAATAAATTATTAATGTTTTTAAATATCTCATCATATAGATCAATTTACTCACTAATTTCCTTTAAATCATCCATATCCTTTTATACATAATTTGTTAGCCAACTTATCTATTATAGACTCTGAGAATGGATCATATGACTTTGAATCGATCCAAATTTTTCACTAAGTTTATGTATCATGTAGATGGTGTGATTCATTATTCTCTATACAATAAAATTAGAGAAAATATTTTAAACAAACTATTGATCTAGAATTATATAATCTGATTCAGTTGAGATGTATTATTTCTTATTTTGACATTTTGAAACGATCAATTGGTATTCTAGTTCTTTTAAGTCTTTTGGATAATAATATTTAATGTAAATTAGATTATAGTTTACTACATTTAGATCAAAAATAGTTATTTTAGATGTTTTTGACGAAGAGGATCTTGGACTATATTTATCTTCTGATGAAACTGATTTTGGGAGATATTATATAAAATGAGAAGAAATAATTATAGTATATATATACACTCATGATTCAAGTGGAGATAAATATTTAACTTTGTATTTATTGTATATGGATTTATATTTATTATAAACTAAATTATCAACAAATTATTTTGATAAATGTTCATTTAGTGAATCTTCTAATTCAATAGAAAGAGGAGGATAAACATATTGAGGCTGAAATATAGTTGAATGAACTTAAACTAACTAAACATCTGATGGATGAGTGTCTAATGGTTTCACAATTATATTTCTAGAAATCCTTGGAGGGAATAATAAATATGGTGAATTATAAAAAACTTATGAGGAAATATTAATTATATTCCTTCAAATTATAACATTACTTTTATTTTTTCTTCAGTGATACATTATTTGATCATAAATCAAGGTAATATAGCATTAAAAAATTTATACTTTTCACCTTAAAAGAATATTTATTCTTATTCTTCTTCTCTTATTCCAATTTTTGACCAACTTCCTCTCATAAGGCCTCACCATCATCTTTTTCTAAACTAAAACAAGGTTTCATGGATTCTATTTCTTCTTTTTTCCCATCTTTGGATATTTATTTCATAAATCCATTATGAGTATTAATTGACTTATTGATTCAATTATCTGAAGAACTAACTTTTATCTTCAATGAATTGTCTATTTCTTATACATCCATTATAACTATTCTTTCATTTTACTTCTATTTCAAGGGTACAAGGACTTTTTGATATTCAACACCATCAACTATTTTTTTCATTTTCTAAGGTGACTTATCTGAGAAAATAACTATTGAATATTTCATATTCTCTTATATATGATCATCTTAACATTGATCAACTACGTCCACAAATTTATGAATGTTATCACATAAAAATACTAATTATTTTTCAACATATATTTTGTATTTTGAATCATAGGTAAATCTAATTCTTGATATTATTTAATCAATTATTATATTCACTTTTTTTATTTGTACTGGGATTTATTCTTAATATTTTCTTCCTTCGGACATTTTACAAGAACCCTATTTAGAAGCCAACCACACGGTAAGATCTTCATATTAACTATACCATTATTTATTTCTTATATGTCAGACCAAATGAACTTAACAACATAAAAATTTGTGAACTTTAAAAGGAAACCTTGAAAGTATACATTTTATAACATGATGGTGTCTTTACCATCAGTCCTTGGTAGTATAAATGATTATATTCACTGAAAATCGATTATAACTTTACAGATTAGATATTTAATCTTAATAACATTTATAATTAACTACATAAAAATATTTTCTAATTCATATTTAAAAAATTCTCTATAAACTTGCAGTAATTTTTGAGATACAAAAAAAGAAACCCATTAAAATGGAAATTCATGAAACACTTTGGACATTTCTAGGGTTAGTATAAACATTAAAACAAAAAAATTATCATCTTAGCTTCATCTTATTCGTTGAATTTGGAAGATCTGTAGAACTCATGAATCAATAATGGGTAATTCAGTTTATGTTCCTCCATTACAACATATTTATTTCTCTATACATGATTATTGATAATATCCTTGAGTATAAAATCATACTTATCAAAAAAATCTGACTAAAACATCCTTTATCTAACTATTTCTTGATTATAAAGTTATCAAAATGATACCATGATCATATTGGAAGATGAAAAAATGTCTTCAAAAAAACTTCATGAGTTTTTCGTCTAAGAAAAATAAATTAATCCAATAAACATTGAGTACACCTCTTTATATAGGTATCTTTTAGAATATGAAGAGTCAATATATATTTTTCATTTATCCAATGCCTTAGATGGAATCCCTCCAAAGCATGTGATATCATGTTTATTATTTAATATTCTATTAATTTTTTAGTTCTTTATAAATTTAAATAGAATTTAAATATTCATATAAATGAATAATAATTTGAAATTCATGCAAAAATTAAATATTGAGAAATGAGGAAAATTTCTTTAAATTTAAGATGAATAAAAAAAGCTTTCTAAAATTATAATGAATTAAAAATATTATCTACATAAATTAGAAGTTATATTTTATTGATGAAATACTTGATCCTCTCACATGAAATATAGTTCCACAAACTTTTTGACATAAGGTTTATGTTTTTTGGAACATTAAAAAATACTTAAAAGTTAAATAAAAATAAATAATAGATAGTCCCCATAAATAAGCTTTATAGATTTATATTATAAGAAAACATAAAGTATATGATTTACAATAATGTAAATAAGAAATACCACAGGTGCTAGTGATAGGTATTTAGTGGTAGGTGAATAGAGATTCATGTATTCTTAATTATACTTTGGATAGATAGAAATTGTTGGGTCTAGAGGAATTAGAAAAAAATATATTTGGAACACATTATTTCTTTTCTTTCTGATGTTCAAAGGTATTAAGTGATTTTGAGATAAAAGTATGATGTCTTCGAAATAACTGAACTCTATTTTGTTAAATAAACCTTCAATGAACTCCTTGTAGACACATAGTGTAAATGGGTGCTTTGATTGGAACATTATTTTTTTTTCAATAGACTAAACTTTTTATGGTTTTACTACAAATTCTAGAAAAATTTATATTAGGTCTCAACTAACCATATATATTCTAAATTTATTTTCTTTTGGTTCTAAACTTATTCAATAATTTCTTTAGAAATCATTCTTTATTTTTTTAGTAACCTTGTTCTCATTATGAGGAGAAGATTCATTCTTTAGTTTCTTCCCAAAATTTTACTTCTTCTAATTTTCTAATCATCCGATGAATTGACTTTACTTTTTTCCTTTCATCCCATGGGTTAGCTTCATGATTTTATATTTGGAATATTCAAACTAAAATATAAGGTTGAAAAAAAATATGTCATCAATTACATTTATCATAAATATTTAAAAAACCACTTTTCTTTATCTAGTTTCATTTTTAGATCGGTGTAATTATTATAAAGTTTCAGTATCTTCACATTAAATCACAGAAGCCTTAATCACATAATATTTTTCCAGAAATTTTTCTTCATCATTAGAGTATGATGATGTTTCATCAACATTCTCAATTTCACTTTCAAAAGAATTAAATTATTTCAAATCTAGAGAAATATTTATAGTGGAATCTATAGTAAAAAATCCCATTAAATATTTTTCATTATATAAATTCATTTAATTTTTATATTTTTCTAAATATATTATTATGAACTATATGATGTAGTATCATCTCTAGTAGCACTCCAAGTTCCCATGAATTATATATTATTCCTTTATTTTTGCAATATATTCTAGATATTTATTACCTCTCCTTTTATGTTCAGGAAAATCTAGTTGAATATGAGCTGGTATTATACATTCATAGTATGTATGTTTATAAGAATAATTTGTTTATGGCTTATTCTCTCTATCTTTTTTATTTAAAATGATCTCTTTTAAAATTATGATTCTTGAACATCCTTCTTGCCAAGTTAGTGAGTTAAAATTTAATAGATTCTTCTACTCTATTATCTAAGGACTTCTGATAATTTATTTTTGGAAATACATCATATATATATATCAATAAAATATACCCCATTTTTCTATATTTTATTTTCATCATACCTTTTATCCTTATTTTATAATACATGAGTGTTTTAATTAATTCAAATATACTTCGATATATGATTTCTCTCACTAATAGATTTTCTTTTTTATTACCAATATTTTTTTAGAATATCTATAACCTTATCAATAAATTAATCATCATTCAAGTCATTTTCTCCAAGGTATTGTAAGTAAATTACTATACCCAAAAATATCTGATATATTTGAGCTATAAATATACTAGGAATAAAATAAAATTATTGTTAATCAGATATAAACATTTCTCTTTTAGTCTCAAGAACTTTTGAGGTTATGAAATGAGTAACATCATCTTTTTCTAGATTTATCAAGCTATTATATAAGAGGAGACATGACTGAATATATTTATAAGAATAGAAAGCGAGTTTTCATTACTCTTAAATTCAACATATATTCATTCTTTTGATCTCGTAAAAATGTAGTGACTTATTTATCTAGAATTTTATAGTTTCTAGTGGGAATAATAAAATTATCAAATCTAGTATTAATCAAAAATGTCTTCATTTGATCAGGCCAATAGTCAAAATCATTTCCATCAAATAATTTTTTTTTATTCGTATTTTCAATTGATCCAACATGTATATCGTACATACTTAAAAAACTATATAAACATTTTTAGGTGTAATTAAAGTACAAAATTAATATCTAATAATGTATGAAGAAACCAAGAAATAGAAATATCAAGTTAGTTTTAGATGTTGAAACCATCCCTTAAACCAAATAAATGATGTTAAATGTATGTTAAATACACTACAAGAGGGGGTGGTGAATTTTACATTTAAATAAACTATTAATTTTACCCTCTTTATGTATTAAGTTTCCAAATATTTTGAAATATTGATCAGATAAAATACCAAAAAAATTGTTTATACAGGAGAAATAAAAATTGTATATAACATAGAAAGTTCATTGAAAATAAGGTAATTACTATTTTATCAATAATCGATAAAAGAGTTATCGAAATGGAAATTTAGACTAATTGAATTGTATTAACTGATTTAATAATTTTCATAATAGTATTACAAAAAATAATATAGAACAAGTGTAAAAACTAAAAAAATTTACCAATTATAAAACCAAATACTCATTTAAAGGGATATAATTAAAACCACACTTTTAGACCAAAGTGAAAGAAATATATGGATGTTTAATCTATGGTATCCAAAACTATAAATTTATATTAATGTATCCCCTTCTAAAATAATAAAACATATGCCTTCCTTTATTTCCTTAGAATCCCTCGATCAGCCCAATAAAAATTTCATGCATTAGAAACCTAAATCTTGGTTTACATTACACTCAACCAGTATCTCATCACTTACGCTAAAGTAATCGGTAACTTGGTATACCCTCTACTTTAACTGATATCTTAGTTAAAATGATTATAATAAGAAATTATATAATATTTTACAATGAAACCTATTAATCATTAGCTCTAAAAAATAGTCAAAAAGAAAAATAATCATAGGTAAACTAGATAATAAAATGTTGAATACTTCGAAATATTTCATGTATCAAAGTATTCTTATATTACATTCATTATTTTTTTTATGAATGAGGTGAAGATATATTTATAGGAAATCCTAAAATGGTAAGATTGTGTATATCTCAGGGTTAGTTTCAATGGAATCTATATTAAATACTCCACTTCAAATAGATTCATCTACCGTTGAGTTTAATGAACACCACTAGAGTGATTTGTGTAACCTATGGAAGTAATATATAGTTTATTATTTAGGTTACTAGTTTTTCATAAAACCACAAAATTTCAATATTCAAAATTATCCTATTTATCAAATTTTCATAAATCATTACTATTAGTATTTCATTAAAACATAACTAATCAGTAATTAATTTATCAATGTTATATTCCAAAATCATAATAGATAATAAAAAAACATTAAATTAAATAAAATACTAAATGAAGGGTTTCATGTTTTTCAAAAAAAGTAAAGAAAAGTTTGTTAATAAATCAAAACTCAATTCCATATTTCATTATCTCTTAATTTACCACATTGTTATCCTCATTAGGTTACTTACATGGCTATATAAAGATAATAAGTCATGGTAATCGCACACATTAATATAAATAAGAGAAGTAATAAATCTCATATCTCAACATGAGAATTAAGAGTTCTCTTATCTAGAATAAAATAATGCAACATATTTCTGATAAAATCTCCTATGGGGGAATAAATATACATAAAACCTCATCCCAAAAATAATCCTATATAATCCATCCAAGATAATAAGTATGAACATTAAAAGTAATAACTAGCCATATCATGAAGAGATAATGATAGAGAACTAAACCATCAAAGAAGAAGAAACTCGATAGGGCATCACTATGATTATATCTCTACAAGTATAGGATTAAACCCAATGAATGGTTTTAAAATTATTTGAAATAAACCCTTGGGTTTGTTAGTGTGACACCCTTTTAGTGAATGGTATGATTAATTTGACCTTTCTTCTCTATTTTATTTATCCTTGGAGTTTTATGGATTCAAAAGATTTTTTTTGGAAAACTGGCTAGATTGCACAGTTAAGGAATAGCTAGCTCTAACCATGAACAAGGCCATGCAAGAGGGGATTTAGAGGGGAAAAATAATTTTTTCATGGTCTCTTTATATTTATCCAAACCCTGCAGAATCTCTAGGAAAACTATGTTGCCTATTTTGTAAAGGGGATGTAACATATACGGTTGTCGTGTGGTTTGAAAAACCATACAGACTTTCAATGTTACTTGAAAATAAAAAATTACTAAAATATCACCATCAATATTTAATTAATTTCCTCCCCTTTCATCAATATCTCATTCAAACTATCCCCTCCAACAGAGATCTGTCATATCCCATTTCTTCATTATTGATCTTCTTTACCTTCTTGGTGGGTTCTCTTGAGGTAACTCCTATTTTACATTGATTTATTCCACCTCTCCCCATGTTATTACTTATATATTTATTTTCCTCTCATTACCATAAACCTAATGGACATGTAGGTAAAAACCCAAGACTTTATGGTGAAATTTTGGGAAAATTTGTTAAGGTTTAGTATCATGAGGTCCCATTATCTTGATCCTTAGTTTTATTGTGTGAAGGTGATGATATTCCACTATATTTAAGGTAGTGGTATCTATATGATTTTATTATTATTTTTGTATGACTATTGTTTTTGATATATCCTTTGGTTTTATTAATTTAACTTCTTTAAAATTGATTATTAAGGGCTATTGTAAGTTGTTTCTTATTTTTTCTATCTTTTGGTGGCATAAATATAATTCCTTATGGATTTTCGTTGAAAAAAGGATTTATTCCCACAGAATTTCTATTAAAATGGTTCAATGGGTTTTTATTGATTTTAACTGGGTTTTCAATTTGAAAGGATGAAAGTTATTTTCTTGGTTTGGAGTTAATATTTTGGTTCTTAAGAATTGATTTGGAAAAAATATTGATTGTTTTGGAACATGGGATACCTTATGTGGGTGGATAACTGGCTTGTTTTTTCCCTATATTTAATCATGAGTAAGCTAGGGGTTTTTTTCTGGTGATTCCTTGAGTGGTCTACGTTAAACTAATTATTTGGGATCATATAGGTTAGCTAATGTTCTATGAGTGATTCTGAGTTACCATTGGAACCTATAGGTTATAACTATCCCCATTTTTTCTTATGTTTTCATTGACATATTTCATGTTCTTTATGCGAAGTTCCATTCTATTTATGGTGATGTTGATTATGCTAGGTATTCCTCTATTTATTATGTATTTCATTATTCATATTTTATTTCCTTACGATTATATTATATAAATAATCCAAATGTTTTCAAATCGATTTTTTTCAAATATTTAGATGTATTACAAATGGATTTGAAACATAAACTAGTGGTTTTCATTTTGAAATATGGATTCCAGATTCCTAGTGGTATCCTACCCGATCTGTCCTCACACCCAAAATATACCATTGGGAATATGAAGACTAGGTTTTACAGGACACTGTTAAAGGGAATAGTTCCATTCAGTTTGGTGGATCCTCTTAATATTCACCGTCCTTATTGTTCTTATTTTTGTCATGGTGAAAATAGTTAAAAAAGAGTTTGTCTCATTTAAATAATTTTAGGATCCAAAATGTTTTTGGATTATTCCATATCAGCTTATCCATCCTTGGCTTTGGTTTGATGTTAATAATGTATATAATGTTGGTTTTCATTATAATTTTTCATAAGGTATTATGTTCATGATTTTTTGAGTTCTCTTTCATCACATCTACTTATTATATTTTTTTCACTGTATTTTTTTGTTTTGAAACTCATTATGAGATAATGTGGATGTATGACTTATATTTATGTCAAATTGAATTTATTGTTTGAATACAAGTGATGTATACATTTACTCTAAGGGGGAAACCATTCCTAAATGTTTTTATTATAATACCTGAGTGATTGTTTCCAACTCTTGGTGATATGTAATGATCCCTAAGCCTTATAGATAGAGAGTTCGGGTAATGTGGTCGGTTTAACCAAGTCAATTTGTTAAAAAATGGTATCAAACTCCTCTTATTATTAATGGGGTAAAGTTTGAATAGATATATTACCATTATAACTCAAGACGTATATGTGGTGGAGTTCCTAGATAAATCTTCTTCATGTCAATCCCTATGTTACTATGGTTGGTTAGGAGTTTTTTATTTGAGATAGATATTGAGTTTTGTATAATATTTTTCATGTTGATTATTTTTTATTATTTTTTTAGGAATAAACCATGAATATAATTGAGAAATATTTAGTTTTTGAGAAATTAGTGGGAAAATAGAGGTACATGGTTAGTAAAAATTGTGTGGATACTATGTGGCTAGGTTTTAAAACCTTTAAATTCCTTTTTTCGAGGTTGGTGCATAGATTTTTAAACCATGCGTCAAAAATGTACGTAGTGGTAAAATGTTTCAGTTTTAATTATTTTTACCCAATTGGTTTTTTAAGTTTATGTGGGTTTTTATTAATGTTTAAGAGTAATTGGATGGCTCTTTGGGATTCAGTTGATGATGTTGGAGTTGAATTTTTTATTGAGTTCATTTTGTATCTTATGTTTTATAGATTATGCCTCCCAGAAAGACCCCAATGAACCATGGAGAGGGAGTTAGAATTTTTTTTCATTGAATGACCCTATTATAGACCCTATTTTTGTTGAATCAGTTATCCAAACCATCAAATATTTAGTCTAGGAGGGTGGAAGAAAGTAAAAAATTATGATGGACCATTCTCAAGACTTTGATAAGAGAAATCCACTAGTCATTCATTGTAATGAAGGAAATCAGAAGATGGGGATTGTGTGGAAAAGATTCGGTGGGTATTTAATTTTATTAATAAACATGTGTCATCTAATGATTCCCTTTCCAATTATATGTTAAAAGGGTCCATTAGGAAGTGGTGAGAGTCCATAGTGTACATCAATTCATTTGAGGATCCCATTGTGTCCATGTTTATGAATATGTTCAATCAATATTACTACCTAGAAACATTTTGGATGGAGAAGGCCCATCAGTTTTTGACCTCATATTAATGGAGCTCTTTAATAATGTGGCTTTCCCCTCATTTTTCTGAGTTGGTTCATCTTTCTCTTAAGATCATCATGATTGAACTCCTCATGTATCAACAAATCAAAAGAGTGTTATATCCCAAGATAAGATTGATTCCTACTATTCTTTATCTAATATCTTATTTGGGGGTGGTCAAAAAGAAATCCCCAGTAGATACTATCTTTGAGGTTTTGATCATTGTCAGCTTTGCCTCTTCTTTCGAATGAGGTAGTCAGAGATACACATTAGGTAATAGAGATTAAAGTGTTTATAAGTCAGGGTCAATACCATTTATTTTCATATTTAATGGGTTTCATGATCCTTAGACTAAATGTTTTCTTATCTCATTCTTGGCATGGACTAGATGATTGGATTGAAGGCATAGATCAATTACTATAATCATAATTCCAACCCCAATATCCATTAGGAAACAACTACATCATCTATTTAGAGTGGACACCTTATTGGTTATCAATTGACCTATTATCTTTGATTTAAACTTTACCTGATGATATTCACATAATTTTCTATTTAGTTTAGAAGAACTGAGTTCAATTGATCAATTTCTAGTGTTTGTAAACTAGTATATCAAGGTATCTCCAAATATATTTTTTTGGGTTTCCACCCCATAGGGAGGTATATTTATCTATTGACTTACCACTATAGAAAACCCCATATTCATATCATCTTACTAGATAGATCATTCTAAGAAAAGCAGTTAAAATCCTAGTTAGAGGATCTTGATAGTAATGGATTTATTCAATCAAGTGTGTCATTGGAGGAATAAATGGTCATATTTTCAAATAAGGTGGGTGAAATCCTCTAGATTAAATATAATATTGGAAGATTTAGTAGGTGACTATTAATTATAAACACTTATTTCTTAGAAGTGATGATCTCTTGGACCAACTATGGGTTCTTGGTGGTTTTAAATGTTTGATTTGAGATTTGGATTTCATTAGTTGGGGGTTCTAGAAGTGGTTGTTCCCAATAATTATTTTAGGAGAAATTACATTCACAATGAGTGTTTATTTATGAAACTCTACGTTACCAATGATTTTTTTTGTTTTTAATAGGTTTGAAGAACTAGATCTTTCATCACGGTCTTGATTCATTCTTGATAATTACTTTGGAAGAAATTATACTATTCTCCAATTCAATGTATGAACACTAAGACTATTTAGACACTGACTTGAAACCCATAAGAGATAATCCTCTTTCATTTAAGCTATCAAAATGCTAGTTTTTGACTCGAGATGTAAGATTCTCGGGTCAAGTGATATCTAAAAAAAGTAATCTAGGTGATTTGGGAAGATACAAGTACAAATATTTAAGGAGAATCACAAAAACACATTTTATATAAAGATCTTACAAGGCCTAGCTAGATATTATGGACATTTTGTACAGGATTTTTCCAAGTCAGTATCACTCGTAAGAGCTTTTGAGCCACCCCAAACCCATAAGTTTAGCTCTAGTTCTAAAAAAGATTCTTTAATCACTATATTTCATATAGGGTAAGATTTTCCAAGCTAAACATACATTTTTTCAATAATTTAAACATTATACCTAATATATAATCACATAATCCCAATAATCGATGTTTTAATTTGATGGAGGATCAACTACATAAGAAACTTATTTTATATTACTTATGACCATTTCTCCAAAATCAATCCAGACAAGACTCCCTTCTTGACTAATTTTAATTTATAATTATATTCATGACCTGGGTAATAGAACATAAGTAAGGGGGAGATTTAATGTTCAATAATGGAAAAGCTCATGAACATGCTATCAAGGGTTAGATCATAAGAATATTATAAAACATGACTTTTCTAGAAATATATTATTAAAATGATCATTGAAAAATGAGATTTATCTCTAATAATGATAGAATGATGTGTAATCTTAAATGGGAAATGATATACCCATGAAAAGGAAAATTCTTTTATAAAAATGGTCCATAAATAATAATCATAGGCATATAGCATAGAAAAGTGGCATAAAATAAGAATATGAATGATAAAATAGTGAACCGGGAGTAAATTATTGTTTCCCTTAGTGGATCAGGCATGAAAACCAGTTTACAATAATAGATCAGGAATCAATTCTAGTTTCCTATTGTGGATCAAGAACTTATTTTTATTTCCCGTAGTGGATTAACAATTAATTCATAATTCTAATAGTGGAATAATAATTATATCATGTTTCACATAAAATCTCTTGAGATATAAATCATCAATAAATGAATTAGAGGATGATATATGACCCAAAAAATAATAATAATAATCATACACACACATGTGTACACTTAAAATATTTATAGTTTCAAAATCATGAAATTAAATCATCGAAAAGATAAGGGTTAATGAAAAAATTTCCTAGAACATTCAATATTCCATCTAGAGAAAGATGTCGGTGGCTAAAAAAATAGACAGTGTAACATAAGGATAATTTTTTATGTTGAGAAAAATGAAAACCATTCTTATAAGATTTTGGGATAAATCACTTGTAGTATAATATCAAGACTAATTATACCCTTTTTAAATTCTTTAAACCCTTTTAAACAAGTTTTTTTAAACCCAAATACCTTGATATTTATAAAACATTAAAAAATTACACTAATAAAAATAATGGATTTCGTAAAATATATTAAATAAAAGAATTATTATTTCAAAACGTTCATTGGGAATAAATAAAAATACTATATAGTTCTTTTTTAAAAACATAATCCTTTAAAATCCACTTTAAAAAACAATAATTCCATTTAGAAATAAAACTCCAAATTTATAAAAATATAACAATGTTTCCTTTTCTTTTCAAAAATGATAATAATTAATATCATTTGGAAAACTGTAGAATTGAAACTTTTTGAATAATAATTCTCATAGAGATGAGGAAACCATAAAATAGATTTAAAAAATGTTTTTACGATAATCACAAAATATGAATTTATAGGTAAAAAGAGAAGTAATTTTCAAAAAGATGAATTGAAAATTTATGAAAAAAATTAATTTTAAAAAATATCTTCAATAATAGATACTTTAATAGAATATAAAGGTATTTTAAGAAATTTTAACTGTAATATAAAACATATGATGTATAAATTTAACTCTTTTTTAATATTTTAAAATATGTTTTTTGAAAATCAAAATTTTTAAAGTAGATAATAAAAAATAATTTTGAAGATAGAAATGGTAAATTTTATTTTCACTTGAGATAAATCATAATTTTGTTTCCAAAAATAAATAAGAACATTTATAGGATAGGAAGATATGGGAATGTTTGGGAAATATTCATTATAGAGGATGAGAATTATTCTTAATAGTGTATACATTTTGAATAAGAAATTCATCAAGGTAAAATCATTGAATTAAAAAAAATTCTCCCTAGAGTGGAAGATAAAGTACCATGAAATATTATCATAGTGTGTAGGAAACCTCTATTAGAAGATATAAGTTCAAATATAACATTAAAACTTTATTAAGGTACTAGAGTTAAAAATAAACCTTCCAACTTTCGAATCTTTTAAATCAAAATCACATGAAAGATAGAATGCAAGATGAATTTTCAAATCCTAAAAATTTAATGAAATTTATGAAAAAAATACATTTCAATTATATACAAAACAAATAGAAACAGGTGTTGAATACAATTCGGATCTCAATAATGAAAATTGATATGAAAAACCTTTACAGATTAAGAAACATTTTAATAAAAAACCCATATAAAGTGAGAGGTTGAAATTGAAATTAAAATAACATTAATAAAATATAATTAATGATATTATGTAGACAATGTGTTTTGTAAACACACTTAAAAATAAATTGGGCACATAAAACAAAACATGTCATAAATAAATGAAATTGAGATGAAACACCCTTATCTTTAATCCCGCTTAGCTGAACATGCACTAAAATATGTTTTAACAAAAATAACTATCATAATAATCAGTTTATTATTTTTATTAAAACCATTAACCTTTTATAAGATAAATTTATAACCATTTATTTCAATTATACTTGTTATTAATATTTTATTTTTATTATTCGATGTTTGTTAGTTTCCACTGTTTTGTTTAATACTAGATTCATGATGGCGGTGTCAATTATTATTTAATGATTCAAAGTTAATGAATATATGATAATTATATTTTCTTTAATATATGTTTTATAAATATTTATAATGTTTTAATTTAATTTACTATGTATTTTAGTCATGATATATGATTAAAAAGTTGGTGGGAGCTTGTTTTGGTTATTTTAACGAATGATGGATGGGGTCTTAGTAAAGAGTAAGATATTGAAATTAAAATTAAATAAAATAAAAAATTATTATTATTTACTTGTTAACTTCTATTATCAATATTAATTTTTTTTCTTAGTTACCCATGATAAAAATATATAACACTGTTAATGTAGGTGGTTGAACTGACCTAATGAAGGACATGTTATAATCTATGGATGTGTATAGTTATAAAAGTGATTGTGTTAACATAATATCATTATTATAGAAGAATAATGATATTATTTATATTTTTTTTGTTTTTTAATTAGTTTAGAAGATATTTTAATAAATAATAAATCACTATAGTGAAAAATAAAATATGTCACCTTCATCGAGGTAGTAATATGCACATAGGCACGGGCAGCACTTTTTTTCATAGACTAGGTGGAAGATAAGGAATGGTTTATAATTTGAAAAAAATAATAATTTTATGAATATCATATTAAATATTTAAATGGAATAATAGATCTATCCATTTAAGAGAGTGATGAAAATTAAATCTTATTATTCTTGGAGGTATCGATCTATATATATGAATGATGATGTTATTAATTTTTAGATGATTTTAGAAGAACATAGAAAAAGGATATTCTGATATTATCATAAAATATTTTTATATTAAAATTAATGCTTTTGTAAAACATTCCTTATTATAATAAGACTATGGAGGTAGAAGATGAAATGAATTAAGAGAGCTCTGTTGATAATATTTCCACTCCCTTTAGAAATTCGCCCTTGGGTAACACCTTAAGGACCCTTAGATTGGAATTTTGCAAATAACAACACTTCAAGAAAATGGGGATAGTTTTAAGGAGATGATATTTTAGAGTTTTTAGTGAGCTAAATCTTTATAATGAATGTTGAAATGGGGTGTAAGTGAGAACCTTTTATTACTGAATAAAATATATTTTTTGTAAATATCAATTAATTTTTCAATGATTGAAGAACTCTAATCAAGTTTATATGGCTCTAAAAGTGGTAAATAATGAATCATGGGGTGATATTGGGTTGGTAATTCCTCAACATTGAATCTTCACGCATTTTTTTTTTACTATTTTTGAGTAATTTAGCATTAAATTTTTACACTTTACCATTTTTTACCTTAGTAACTCGTTTTTAATTAAGTAATATATCTTTTACTAAAATCATGGGATAAAACATCTTAAAAATGAGGGTTTTTTGGAACCTAAATTTATTATCAATATAATACAATTGAATTTCTAAATAAAATAAATTTAACATTTAAATTAAAATATTTATTATATTTAAAAACTATTCTGTAGAAAACTATTGGTTTCTCTATTTAGTGTTTGAAATACTATTTTCTATTAATTTACAATTGAATGAGGGAAATAGATTAATTTATAGGCCTAAAATTATAATATAATCATTTTTTATAGTTGATTAATTTATTTTATTAGAAAAAAATTAAACAATATTACTATACCAATTATTTGAAAATAAACCTTTCACTATTATAAGGGTAATTAACTTTTACTTGATTAACAATACATTTATTAGTAAAAATTAAAATGAAATTATTACATAATAACAAAAAATTTATCTAAAATATGAAATCAATTTTTTTTTATTTTATATATATAAAGAAAAAACATTGGTAGTATAAGTGAATGAAAATTGTTTTTAGAGTAAAATAGTATTCATGTTCCAAAAAACTTAAACATGGGTTTTATAAATTCAAAATTATATTTTTAAATTATTTATTTTTCTTTTTTAATATATTAATATTAAATAAAATAGTTTCTCAAAAACTTTTTTTTCATTTTACTACTCACAATCTCAAAAAGTCAACCAAAACTACTATTTACATGATAAATTAAAAAATATATATTTCTAATGTTTATAAATATATATTTCTATTGAAAATACAATATATGTATATATAGAAAATCTTCTTTATTGGAAAATTACTTTGAAAACATTATGTGTTCTTAATAATATTCTATATTTATTAAAATTGATTTTAATATTTTAATTTACTATAGTTTTTATTATTATTAAATTTTCATAATAACATTCATCTAATCTGTTTCATCTCATTTTAGTTTGGTGTTTTGTGTGAAACAAGATATCGACATAATGTTTATTTAAAGGATATTTATATAGTAAAATCATAGGGAATTATATATTTTACCGTAAATGGGATAAAATTTGAATAGGATGAGAAGTTTAAAAGTTCTTTTGAGGATATGAATGTGGGTTTAATTTATGTCATGTTCTGATTCTTCATGATTTGGGCAAGGGTTTCACCGTGTATTGGGATCAATTTGGTTTAGGCCTGGGGGTATGTTGATATATCCTGATCATATAGTGTCATATGGATCTCGCGAGTTATTACATTACTAAAATAATTCCCACAAAAAATAATTTTATTTAAGATTTGTTATGAATTATTTAAGGATTTAGTTCCATGATATTTTTAGGAATAGTTTATAGTGTATTCGGGCAATAAGAGTCTAAATTATATTTTCAAATAAAGGGATTCAAACCTTTAAAAATATGATGGTGGAGTGTCTCTAGAATTTTGACCATAATATAACCTATACCCCAGGAAATGAGAATATCGTACTGAATGACTTGAGTAGGATACAATTATTCTAGGAAGTGAGGGAATCAAATGATGAATGATGTTTGATGGGGTTGTTTCCTAATATGCATTTGGATAATTAAGTGGAAGATTAGTAGTTGTTCATGAATTATGTTCAAGACATGTCTTCCATGGATGATCAAATTCATCTTGATAGAGTTAGGATCTCAATAATATGAATTATAGTGGAGTTTTAAATGGTGGGGAGACCTCAATTGATTAGTTGCGGTCTCTCAATGGTTCTATTCTATATTAATGGGGGATTTTCAGTCCCTTTTCTTTATGTTTCATTTCCCAACCCTTCAATTCATGCCTTCATGTTATTATTCTATGAGGGACAACCCAAGACTACCTACAATATTCTAGGGGCTGAAGACTAGTAATAATTACGCATATCACACAAATAGGATCACTTATACCGGATTAATTATACACTCACACACACACATATCCAAACAATATTATATTGAGGAATATTAAATAATTGATATAGTGAATGTATGAATAAAATATAATACCATATAAAAGTATAAAAAAAAGAGAATATAGAAAAAATTTAAGACTAAATACAAGCCTGCCATAATTTTAAAGGAGTCTTACCTGCTAATGAAAACTGGATAGCTACCAAGCTTCAGCTTCAGGATCCATTAATTTTACGTATAGTCTAACTAAGCTCCACCTTCTCATGGTACACCTAAGACTCCATTGAATATATTTCGTTCCCCCAACACCCATGCATAGGTGAGTATAAAAATATCTATAAGGATATCATAAAATCACTAAAACAATGTTTTAAGAAGGAGTCATATCTAAACCCAAAAGTAGGGTGAAATAAACAAGATAACCCAAATATTCTCATTGTAGGAATTTAAGTATCATGGTGAGTATTGTACTCACTGACAACCTATGGATTCATGTCAAGGCTCCAAGATAATACTCATATAAAATAACTCACTCCATTTTTATTTCTAACATGGATGGTGCTCATAGATAGGTCATACTCATCAGGCCTTTCCATGTTGAAACACAAACTAGAACCCATAAGATATCAATACATAGGTAGGGGATCAGGCCTTGGCCTATGGGGGATACCTGAACCAATTAGAAAATAACCCACTATGAAGGTTATCATGTATTATCATTATTAGGTATGGTATGACATACCCAACCTTGGGAAGAATGAGATATAGGATCACGCAAGGAAGTAATGAGTGATACCTAAATCTATCTAAAATAATCCCACATAGGGTATCACTCATCATATGATTAGGAAAATATTCCAAACTATACCCTAAAAGATATGAACAGAGGTAATATATCCACACTAAAAAAATCATTATGAGGAAATTGGGGGCACTATACTACCCTGGAATGAGTACACAATATATACTAGGCACACATGGTGTATCCATATATGTCTGGTATATCATGTGTCTGTAACCTTGTATTCTGTATGTCCATGTGTACACTACCTATGTTTATTCCTATGTATCCTAAATAGGATGCACTAATATTTTAACTCAGGGGTACATATTGTGTATGAAAAGTATATAACCATGTGATATTTTTCTTGAATTGAAACCCTAGTTCCGCACGGAGGTGTCCACATGGAATGTGGTGTTCGAATATACATGCCCTATAGCCTAGAAAAATTTAATATCAATTCAAAATCTTCACATATCTTCACTCACACAATCATTGACTTTGATTCCACCTTGAATATCAATCATAAATCCCAAAACTGATTAGACAGTCATCAATTACCATCCAGAAGTTGGATTCTTTCCATTATTCATTATGAAAAATGGTTGTCGTCATCTCTCATCATCATCCACACTCACTATCTATAAGGAAATGATAATCAATCTGACCTTTTATTTCTACCATCAACATTGGTCCTCCACCATTCTATGATGCTCAATCCCAAACCCCTGATAAAGATTAGTTCAATCCAAATCGGTCGCAAAATAAACTAAACTCCCAAAAATTGTTGAACTGCCATTCAAACAAACACTAATGGTGAACAAACATATAACATAGGTATAAATCCAAGAGACAAAAATTTCAGAAATTATTGTTGTATATGTTAGGTCTTTCCATCATCATCAATATAATATCAAGGGTCATTAGAGTTTTAGGGAAAGCATAAATTCCTAATTATAGGAATTAAAATTTAAGAAATATTTGAAAAATGATCTTATAATTAATTCCAAAATTAATTAATTCCCATTAATCACAAAAAATGTGAATGGGGAGTTAAAATATAAGAAAAATATCCCTACCTTGGAATGAATTGATCATTTACAAATACAGTCTCACAAGTGAGACTCTAAGAGAATCTAGTGTACTTGTTGTTATCTCTATAAATTTCCAAGATCACACCTGATGTTCCTCCTATTGGTATCTCTCCTTAAATATCTAGGGTTATGTGGATAATCTAAGATATTTTCATAAAAAGTACATAAATAGATTGTTTTCAAGGATTTAACATTAATTTGATCATAAATAAATTAATAAATTTAATTTAATTATTTTACCCAGTAATTTATAGAAGATACATTCTACCAAAACATCCAACACCAACCAAACATATGTGGAGATTAGGGTAAAATCCACATTCTGTATTTAAATATGGGCGTATTGTTCCCATAAAAGACCCTTTTTGGAAGATATTCTATTATTTCCAAGAAAAAACATACTAATGAATGATATATTATTTAAATATTTTTAACATATCAATACCAAGAATTCATAGGGATTGGAATTATGAAATTACATCACACATTACTATAAAAATAATATTTGAAATATTCTGAAGTATAATATGGTAAAATAGATATATTATATTATTTGAATCTATAGGGAGTTTTTTCTCTGAAATAAAAAACCTTCTCAAAGCAACGAGGGTACTAATATCTCATTTGGTTATCCCACTCCCAGGTTCCCTCTTGATGATTCTTGTGATACCAATGAACACGAACCTAGGAAATCACTCCATAATGATGTTTCTCTCCATGACAATACTTAATTACCATTGATTACTCTAAAAATGTAACTCCATTTACCTTTTCCATATCACCCAGTTAATAGAATTCAATGGATCATTCATGCACATCCTCAACTGTGACATTTTGAAGCCATCTTGCACCTGATCTAACATTGGTGGTATGTCTAAGTGGTACACCACCTCATTGACTCTATATATTATTTTTTAAGGCCAAATGATTCTTATAGATATATTTCCACATTACACAAATCCCTATGATCCTCACTAATTTTAGACCTTTAGAAACACAAGTTCCCTCTCTTAAAACTTCAAAATCCTCTATCATCAGTTCACAAAATAATTCTAATAGATCTGGGAGATCCTCATCTACTCCTGGAAGATCTATACCATCTCTATCATTACTCCCACAAACACTAATTCCATAGGGGTGGACTCTCCGTAATTTGACAATAATAATGGTTACCAGAAGAGCCTTTCATATAGGGCCACTAATAGTGTCATACTAATGGTGGAATTGTAACTATTTTTGTACAAAAACTCAACCAAGGTTAGATTATCATCTCAGATATAGACAAAATTTCATAATAAAAATCTCATTATTTCTTCTAGGTAATGAATTTTCTTCTCATTTTGGTCTTATTTCAAGGGGTGGAAAGTTGTGTTCAACAGTAACTAAGACCAAAACTCATCATGTAATACTATCCAAAATCAAGATGTGTAGTGAGAATCATGGTATGAAATGGGCATATAGGGAGATCTATAAAGTTAGACTATCTATCGTATGTATAGTTATCTTAAAAACTCTGCTAAAACATTCTCTCAATTGGTTATTAATTGTGTTAACTTAGTCAGACGGTCTAAAATCATCCAAATAGTGTTGTGACCTCTAGCTGGTTACAGAAGTCCCATTATAAAATCTATAGATAGATAATCCCATTTCATCCCTAGAACCAAAAGATTTTGGGACAAACCTATTGTAACCTGATTACCATCCTTCTCCAATTATCATGTGAGGAATTAAAAGATAAACACAGTACCACTTATATTTATAGATGGTCAAAAAACTACCTCCAAAGGTCCTGGTACATCTTCACCACTCTTGGATATACCCCTAAAATAGTGTATGAAACTCCACCATCACCTCCTCTCACATCATGACTATTACCATTTTCCATCCTTGGAAAAGGATGATATGATTCCCACCTTTATGAAATCCATCATTAGCACTTAATATGGATATCTAGTCAAGAAAGACATCACAGTCAATATCTAGTGACTGTGTTTCCCTGGCGCACTGGATAAGTGGAGGGGTAAAAACCATCGACTGGAGTTATGTTTCTCTACCCTTATCATAATGAATAACTATAACATTGTCGATTACATGGATGCTTCCCTAAAAATCTATGAACATGATTTTTTACTAAGATAATCCTCCACTATGTTCCATTAATCATCAATATATACTTTCCTAGACTCATAATACTCTAGGAACTCCATTCATCACCTCTATCTCATATTAGGATCCTTCTATGAGAATATTTATATGTGACTCTAATGGTCAAAGTTATTGATGAATCACTCTCCCATTTGCTAGTTCTTCTGAGTTTTCTAGGTGAAAACTATTGACGCCATCTCCAAATCATGGGTCACATAATTCTACATATGAGGCCTCATTTTTTAGACCCTATAATAAATAGCCTTATACATCTAAATAGAACACATTCAATAATATATTTTGTGGTAACTTAAAACACCATATTCTCAAAACCCTCACATAGAAGTCTCAAGATGGGGGTTCTCATAAGCCTCAATTGCCGCTCCTAAAAATACTATCATCATTTCCTCATCCGCATGAAAGGATCCACATTTCAGTTCAAGGTAGTCAGAGGTTTCATGGTCTTAAATAAAATGGGAATGAATCCTAAATAATATACTTCTAACCCAAGGAATCTTTACACATCAATCATGCTCCTTGGTGGATCCCAAGAAATCACTAACATAATCTGTACTGGGTCCACTATTTCTTCCTCTTATGAGATGAAATTCACCCAAAAGTGGATCTCTTGAATCTAGAAATAACTCTTAAATAGATTCCCATAAAGTTGTTAATATTAGAGAATTTATAGAACCAACCTCTAATTTCCCACATGAACCTCCCATGATGGTGAGTACATGAGGATATCATCTATGAAGACTACCATGAACTTCTCTAATAAGGGATAAAATATCTGGTTCATGAGTTCCATGAACACTATCGGGGAATTTTTAAAGTTTTGGGTCATCACTAGATAATCATAATGACCACAACCACATCACAATTTCATTATTGATATTTCACCCACTCAAAGTTGGATCTAGTGATAACCAGACCTAAGGTCAATCTTTGAGAATCGCTTCACCCCTTTCAACTAGTTGAAGATATTTTAAATCCTTGGTAGTGGATACTTATTCTGGATAGTTAATTTATTCAAGAAAATATAATCCTCACATAACCTTAATATTCCTTCACCATATTAGAGAACAACACTAAGGATTCCTAGGGGACACATTGGTTTTAAAAAATCCATTTTTATGTAGAACTTCCCACTACACCTTCATCTACCACATCCTTAGAAGGAATATCTAATATGATGGTAAACATATTAGATTTTTCCCTATGTGTAGGTATATATAGAAGATGACATCTTGATGAGGAGTAAATCATAAAACATACTCCAGAAAGACATCCACATTCTTCTCCACCGACGTAAGGAACTTAAAACACATAGTGTCTACTACTCAAAGGGTCATACTATCCAATTGATGAATAATAAATTTTGTCTGTCTGTGTATGAGCCCAACCTAATCAACCTATGATTCCTTCTCTGCAATGAAGGAAAAAATAATCCCATCAACTGGGATTCATTTCATCCTCTTCCTAAAATAATCAAACATAACATGGATTGTTAAGAGATATTCAATTCCTAGAATTAAATTGTATGGACTCATCAGGGATATAATGAGATCCCATATGAATTCATCTCCTCCAAGAATCAGGTAAAATTATCTACAAAAGTGTGTTATCTCTGAATCTACTTTGGTAGGAGTCTATAATACCAAATTTCATGCCAAGGTATCCACTGTAGTCTTCATGTCTCGAATAGGGTTTACAGAAAGGTAGGAAGGAATCACTCATATGTCTATCAATACTATAGAAGATTTAAACTAGAAAAGAACATAACTCATATAATTCATATATGATCTAGCTCATATACTCCACTACCTATAGTTATCCATGTCCCAAACTAATAGAAACCTTGGTCTAATGTGCATAACCTAGGGATGGAAGTGGTGTAAATAAATTATAATGTTGATCACCTATTATAGTAATCTCATCCCCAATCCCTCATACCCCATCCTGTAGACCCCCTACTCATGTTGTTTCCTCTACCTTAGTATCTCATTGATCATATACCTAACAACTTCATGTAGTGTTGTGGAATTATATAGGGTTTTCCATTTCCAATCATAAAAGAATCGTTATCTATCCCTTGGATGGCTGTAATATACCTGGAATCCCTGATCTAATGGTCCAATGTCTTGTGACTATATCTAAAGTCTTTGTAGGTACCTAGATCTAACATCAATAACCATCTATTGAGTTCTCATCTCCATATATCCCACTACAATAACCAACTTTATGTGACTACTCTGCTCAGTATCTCTCCACAACCAAGGCATACTCTTATACTCTTTCATAAGAAGGATTGGAAAGAGATGTCACTCCAAATCTGAAATCTCAACGAATTCCACAATAAAAAGTAAATTTGTGAAATTATCTATCATGAACCTTATCCACTAAATACCATGAGAGGTTAGTGAATCTCAATGCGTACTCTGCAATAGTCATTCTTCCAAGCTGCAGTTTCTGAAGCTCTTAGATATCAATTTCCTACATTGTCACTATATAACACTTCTTTCTTAATTGGTGATAAAACTAAACCCAAAAGAGATTCACCCCATCATATATCTACATCATCATGCTCCACTATCTTCAGGATAGTTCAAGGAGAAGTCTCTCCTTTAAAACCACCAACTGGTCTGGTGGGGTCCTCACAAAGAATAAAACACCCTATACCACCATGAGAATTTACTCTATATCCTAGGGATTTAGTTCCCCCTAAAACCTAATTATTCATTATCTGTAGTACTCATGAATCATTATAAAATTTTAAAAGACTTATTCTGGTAGTTCTGAAACAATTATCTGATCAACGGGTGGCGGTTCCATCAACAATAGACCTAGAGGAATCACCTCCTACATAGGTCTCATGAATGTGGTCTCATCACTAAAAGGGTCTCCATTGTGATCATACAGTGGAATCATAACTGGTTGTTTTCATTGAGTAATCCAAGAAGAGTAAACACACACCATAGTCAAAAGATTATATTTGGGGATCTCTCTCATGAAATAAATAAAAACCATAACTCATTCTTATATGATGCTTGTAGCAATGTTTTCCTTGCAAAAAGTATCTTCATGTACCGATTCAACAAGCATTGTATCGTAGTTTTTGTGAATTGATACATTTGTAATCACACTATCACTAGGTTCCCAATACTAAGGGCCAAACTCAAGAATCATTTAGACTATTAACCTATTTCCCAATCCAATCCTTCCATCTAGACTATATCCAAAATCTGAATCTAATATAGCCAAGGATATGTACCACTCTATCGTGACATGGCCCATTAGGTCCCACACAGCTAGTATTAAACCATGTATGACACCCCAAGAACCCTTTTAATTTTTCGGGGGTGACTGGGAAGTAGCACTGAGTAGGTATATCTCATATATGGGAGGCCTTCTCCTAGAGTACCTATACACACACATTGGTAAACACCAGTATAACACAAGATTAAAATATCTAATACTATGAATGCATTCATAACATATAATCTCACATCATAGTATGATAAAATAGTATGGAAAATACAATGATCTAAATAAAATCTGACCAAAAATGTAATGATGTTCGACCTACTACCAAAAAGGGTACAAAAACCAAGCTACACCACCAATATCTATTTGTGATTATTCTAAAACAACTAATCTCCCCCAACTCCCGGTCTGACTAGGACTTCGTCAAAAAGGTCTATCATCTTCAAAAAACAAGAAACATGTTGGTATATTCCATGTATGGGTGAGTATAAACATACCTATTTAGACACCCCAAAATCACCATACATAAAGCAATAAGAGGGAGTCATATATAAACACAAAATTTGGGTACAACAAACAAGATAACCTTTATATTCTCAAGGTTAGCCTCAATGTATTAGGTTTCGGTATTTCCTAACTAACATCTTAGTTATTTTACTCAATACTCTAAGATAATGCTCACCTAAGAGAAATCACTACTCGGGTCATGCAAAATTTCATGGTGCTCATTTGAGAGGTCATACTCATTGGGCCTTAACATGTTGAAACACAAACTGAAATGCACAATATATTTATACGTTGGTGTGGAATCATTCCTATATCCTATAGGGGATCCCTGAACCTATCTTGAAATAACCCACTAGGATGGGGATCAGATATCCTGGGTGTTGGGTATGGGACACATGGACCAGCCTAGGAAAGAATGAGATAGAGGATCACATCCTATGTTTTTTAATGGGAAATCTATATCTATCTAGAATTATCCCACGGAGGGTGTTTATCATACCATTATTGGAATGATATTTCAAATTATACCCACATAAATAAAGAATAAGGGAATATACCCACACCGAAACAAAAGCTATTCCGAGGAGATTGTGTGATCTAACACACACTGTGTACTCCAAGTTCTCATGATGGATAAGGTTTTGAGAAAGTTAAATATCATACACCGTGTAGTTAGTCCCACAAAAAGTGTGTCCCCGCCCAGGTTACCAAGTGATGATTCGAAGGAAAATTCCCAGGACATCATGTATGTTTACAGAGAGTGTACCTTGAGGGACATTCCATGTGGTTTTACACGAATTGTTGAGCCATGTAATATGTGTTCACACCCAATACCCTGGCTGAACATACATGTCTTGTGACCCCATGTACACATTGTTAAGATTCAATTTTTTTTCCAATCCATGTATAGGGGAAGACATTCCCATGTGTCTAGGAAATTTTACACACCGTGTAACCCTACGTACATTTCATGTGCTATTATTTTATACAAATAGTGTTGTGAGGGGAAATGACCAAGTTTTGGCTTTATGAGACATTTTATATACCCTTGTATGAGACACCACGTACTCCCCTTAGAAGCTTATACCTTTCATATCTCATTCAACGGAACTCGTATTAAGGCCACAAGAAGCCTATCATAAGTAGTTTTCCATGTGGGGTGTGATGGTAGCAATCATTTTGGAATTAGGGATACAAAATGAGGTGTTTTGATCATGAATCATATTCTACAAATACTTGGATGATGGAATTTATCAGTTTTAATGATCAAAGAGATTTATGGGTTGGTACTTTTCGATCATACTAGTGTATGGGTCCCCCATACCCATTAAATAGGTACAGTCGGTGCTCCCCCATAATATATATTGTGTACTTACTCTATCTACAGAGTTATAATCCCCAATTTATTAAGATCTATTGGGTTGAGGGTTCCCTACTAAACACAGTTCTCTCACAATTGTGGAGTGAAGTATAGACGAGTAGGCTCTCTACTCATATTCTTGTAAAGTTGTGTGTTGTGATGGGAATTGGAGGTGGACCATTGGGAGCTACAAGTTAACTAATCCTTCTTACCTAGATAAGGAGATGGTGATCCCATTTATCTATTTTCTTAAGTTCCTTTATAATAATATATGATGATGGGTTTCCCAGACCTTATTGCTTTATGGGTTGAGCACAGTATTGTTTATTTTATGTTTTCCCCCTTTTTGGTTTTTCGGGCATCTTACTAGGTATGTATATACTTACCCCTGCTTGATATTTTACTGAATGTTTTATATTTTATACAAATGATAGGATGATAGATAGTCACATTTTTCAGCATAGTTTTGGAGGATCATAGTGGTAATTAGTGGTTCTACCCATGTTTGGTGTTCAGTCTTAATGATTGTGAGTTATTATCTCTATAGTCCTTCCCTTTTTCAAATTTTCATCTAGTTGGGATGTCATTTTTAATTAGGAATAAATTATTCCATTATAATCTTTATATTACCTTTGTGTATTTTGACGTATTTTCTAGAGGTTCTTACATGCATTTATTAGTCACTGGAGGATCCATTTTATTATTTTTTATCTGCAAAATATCATGGAATAGGTTGTGTGTGTGCATATAGGTACTTTATGGTTAGTCAATACATTTTATTTATATGCATAATTGGTGATTGTATCCATCCCCTAGACTATTGGAGGTGGTCTTAGGGTGTCACACTAAGCTTATTGATAACTTAGGTGGTGTACATGTGGGTAGGGTTGTGACATAGTGATATCAGAGGTGGTTTATCCTAGGGTCAGTCTTTAGAGTTGTAATTTTCATCATGTTTGTTTTGGGAACTCAGTAAAATTATTTCATAGTTTCTTGAGTTCAACTCTCAATCAAGGTAACCGAATGATGGTGTGGCGACTAACATAACCATACAATAGGACTCTTACTACCAGCTTCTTGACTCAACATTCTAAGGGATATGTTGCAGGGAAACCAATAGTATATAAATCACATGGGATTGGTTCGTTTTTAATTTCATTTTCTTCTTAAGTTAGCTCTCTGGGTATGATCATGAAACCATGGTACATCCAATTAACATTTATTATTCCTCTATGATGACATCCAGTAATGATTTTGATACAGGATCATGATGAAAATTTTTTGTGTTATGAGGCTTCAATTTAGAGACCCATTCATGGGTTTTTCATCTAAGAGGGCATGGATAAGTGCTTTCACCCAGTGGAAAACACATTGATCCACCTCCAGTGGTTTAGGGGGATAATAGAATATATGTTAGTAAATTGATAGATCAAGCTAATCATGATGATGATGTGTGTATTCTTAGAACATTCTGTGAGTTCTAGTGATAGAAACCTCTTAGGTTTCATGGCGATCTATATTCTTAGGTAGTAAAGGATTTACATGAGGTGGATGTTTTAGTTTTCCTACTTTTGTGGGGTCTAACCCATTAGATGGAACCACTTGTGACTGTTCTTCTTCATAGAGCAGTAGAAAACTAGTGGGTTCTGATCACTTAGACTCATGATGATTTGACACTCCCATGGTCATACTTAAAATAGTTGTTTCGTGATGGGTATTTCTAATAGATCATAAAATCTATACATATTAAGGATCTTATTTTGAATTAGTATGGTGACATAATAGTTGTTGAGTATTCCTAAGGTTTACCAACCATATGCATTACTCTCAAGATACAGTGTGATATGGATACTTGTGAGCATTACAGTTTGTGTTGGAAATTTTTAGAGACATCTAAGCTATTGTGGTCTCCTTAAGAATACCTTGTTATGTTGGAGTACTATATAAATATTGGGTCATAAATAAATTTCAAGTAGTGGGGTGATATGTGGAAAGAGAAATTAGGGTAAATCATGTTTTGGAGCCATTTACAGTAGCTAGAATGCTTCATTCAGTGGGGTCTCAATCTAGGACGCACACACATGCCTGAAATCTAACAAATGGATATACAAAATAGGGTTTTCAAAAAGGTTATAGTCATCCTAAAGAAAACAAAATCTATTATTTTAATAGGTTATGTCACATGGATAGTGATTTCCTAACGTGGTGTGCTCTAGATGGTGGATAGTTAGTGGATAGAGCTCTAAGGAATAGGTAGAACTGTGATCGAGGATCACCCAGGTGTGATCAGGATGGCTACTAGGGAGGTATTGAATATATAAGAGTATGTAAACCTCCATATGGATGAGGTTTATATAGAGTCTGATTCTATGATCTACTCCCACCACCACCTCCAAGTATCCCACTCAAGGCACAAAAGTATTTTGATCGAGGGCATAAGTAGTTGTAGACTATGGGGACATTTGATGTGGCCCCTCATGAGATGATTCAAGGTATAATTTGTCTCTTATCAATGTTATCTCCATCACATGTAAACATAGGCACCTGTCATTCCCCTATCTCCATATACCTTATATGGTATTTATACCTTTCTGTTGAGTCTTAATCCTAATATTTATGGATAAAGGTTCCAACCAGGATTGATTCTTCCATATCTGACATATTAATCTAGGTTGAGTTACTTCTCAATGGAGAAGTATTCTCATGGGACCTCTTTGTGATCATTATGAAACCCTATAACCCCATCTTGGGTATGTATATGTTGTCTATGGTGTGTTCCTAGATAGAATCATATTGTAAGATAGTTGGATTTATTCATAGAGATGGGATGACATTTTTCTTCATCAGTGAGAGGGATGTTATGGCTGAATGAGTGGGGATTATGATTAGGAAACTAGAAACTATCACACAGTAGTTAGGGAGTGTATTTTTTGTTGAAGTATTCTCTTTATGGATCTAGATTCTAGTGATATTAGATGATTATATGGACATATTTTCTAAGGATGTCTTGGTACTACCTCTGAGGGTAGAAATTGACTTCGTTATTAACTTTAACTCTAGGACCACACTGATATATTTTAATGTATATTGGAGGGCCCTGACCAAGTTCTTGGAGTTGAAGGTGCAGTTGGAATACCATCGAGGGAACATTTTTTAGACAAAGTATATCCCTTTGGGAGGATCCATTTTGTTTTTGAAAATGGATTATGGGGGTTTGAGGGTATTCATTGACTATCATCACCTAAACCAGGTGAATATAATAAATAATTACCACTTATAGTGGATTTATGACCTTTTCAACTAGTTCAATGGTGCAACTAGGTTTTCAATGATCAATCTCATGTCTAAAAACCATCAGTTGATGGTTTGTGAGGATGATATTCCAAATACAACATTCTGATTTCACTATTGACACTATGAGTTATTGGTTATTGCTCTGGGTCTGACTAATACCCTTAGTATGTTCATAGATCTTATGAACCAGATATTCCATCCATACTTGTACCAATTCATACTTGACTTTATTGATGATGTTCTCATATACACTGCATCAGAGTAGGAGCATGAATACTATCTAAGGATGGTTCTAGAATTACATTGGGTGAATAATCTATATGGAAATACCTTAGTGTATCATTTTTAGATCTAAGAGGTTCAATTTATTTTTCATTTCATCTCTAATAATAGTGTAGTTGTGGATCGAGTGAATATTGATGCGGTGCTTTCTTGGGAACCACCCATGAGCATGTTGTAGGTGCAGATTTTATCGGTTTGGTGGGGTACTATCTAAGTTTAATGGTATAATTTTCTAGGATATTATCCCATTTGACTACATTTACATGAAAAGGGAAACCATTTTTCTATAATGAGATGTGTTAGAGTGCCTTCGGGGATCTAAGTTAGAGGTTGACCAATGCTCATATTTTGATGCTACCAAAGTAGGGTGTTGAGTTTGTGGTGATTTTTATTTCTTTAGAGATAGGATCAGGTTAATTTTTAAGTAGAGTCATGCATTTATCACTTCTGGGTCAAGTAATTTTGGACCCCATGTGCGGAATTATGCAGTCCATGATTTAGAGGATGACTTGTGATGTTGGAACACTTTCTTTCCATTAGGGAACAATGTTCAGTTGAGATTTTGGAGTGGTTTTACATGAATGAGATCATATAGATTCATGGGGTTAACCTAATTATCAGTTAACATTATGGTTGTGTTAAGGTTTACTATATGATATTGGGACCCACTTATGGATAGCATTGTGCATCACCCCCAAGTAGATGGATAAACCGCAATAATCATCCAGGTATTGGAAGATATGTTGAGATCTTGTGTGTTGGACTTCGGCTGAAGATACAAGGACCACATTCCATTGGGTTATTTCTCCTATAATTACAAATAACACTCTACTATTGGTATAACCCCTTTAAAAAAACTTTTTAGGAGACTCAATAGGTCACCATTATGATGGAATGATATTAACAAGGAAAATATCATTGTGCTAGAGCTTATGGAAGAAATGGAGAAGATGGTTTCGTTGATCCATGATTATATAAGGATTTAAAAGAGCTAGTATAAATATTTCATATAACAACATCATATGCCTTTGGAGTCCATTAATGGAGACTATATTTTCCTGACAGTCTCCCCAAGACTAGGATTTCTAAAAATTGGTTGGGGAAAAATGTTATCACTGAAGTTCATCGGGTCATTACAGATTATGCAGAGGGTTAGAAATGTTTATTACCACTTGTCCTTACCCATGTAGTCAGACTAAGTACATGAAATCTTCTATGTGTGGTAGCTAAATAGATACATGAATGATCCAACACACGTTATTGACATGGGTGAGGTGGATGTTGAGGAATGTACCACCTTCACAGAGTACCACATGGAGATCGATGACTGATATTAGAGGATCAAATACAGATGATCAATTCCTAGGGTTTAGATGCTTTGGCAGTATGGGAGAATGGAGGAGATCTCATGGTAGCATGAGAGTAAGATTCAGGCTCTGTACCTCTACCTTTTTTAATAGCTTATGCTATTCGGGATGAGGATCCTTTAAGGAGGGGATAATATACTAAATCAAGTTTATATAGTTTGATCCGTTGATTATTTCTATATATATACACCTAGAATTTTTTCTATGATTTGGAACTATGTTTTGGGTGTTTCAACACCCCAAAATTAAAATATTAAAAATTATAATATATTTTAATGAATGCACATGTATCTTTTTAGAATAATTGGTTTATCAATTGATCGGGACCTTGACTCGGGTATGTGGATTGATGACAATGATCGACGAGAGTCATGGAACAGATGAAAAACGTATTGTAACATTCACCTTAATAACTAATGAATGAATTTTTCATCAATTATTGATTTATTATTTATTTAGGGCTCAATTATTTTTTTATTTCTTCCCTTTGATTTATTTTACAAGAATTTATTTTCATTTTTTCTTTGTTTCTCTATAATTTAAATTCTTCTCCAAAGCCTACTTTTAAATAGATTTCTCAAACCTATTTCTTTATATCCTTTACATCCTTATATTCCCCATTATTTCCAATTTCTATATTCATAGTTCAGGATTTCATTGGCTAATGATGTTTACAATTTGTTCTTGTAATTTTCTCACCAGTGTTCTTTGTGTTCTTTATTATTGGCCCATAGGGTTGAAATTCAACATTGTCAGGAAGATTATAAGCATGATCAAACCCCAAGACTCATGGTGGATAAATTAATGACATATATATCAGTTTTTTACAGATATATCAAGGTGGATTAAGGGTTTTGGATGATGTTTTCAAAGATCAGGACCCTAAATAGAGGAGGGTGTTGGGACCGATTACCTACAAGAAGATTGGTGTTCTGATTTCCAACCACCGAAGGTTTTAAATCATCATTTTGATATGGATTAAATTTTTTCCAAAAGATTGAGGTGCTAAAATGGATAGTATAGTGGTGGAATTCATGGATCTAGCATCCATGTGAAGGTAGGCTTCACTAACAATGAAAAAACATGGCTACACAATGTGTATCCTAGAGGAACACAAGCCATGTAGTTTTAGTTCTCACAGTGGATAGGGTTTTGGGAGAGTTAAATATCAAATTTAATGTGCTCATGCCCACATGGTGTGTGACCCTACCTAGGAATCCATGTTAGGTGGCGAAGGAATAGGCCCAAGACCTTCTATAAGTATACACACTGTGTACCCTGAGGGACACATTGTGTGTTTGTACATATATATTAAAACTATGAATCGTGTGTATATTCCTAGTTCCCTATGAAAATGTACACACCATGTTACCCCATGTACATTTTATTTATATTCACATGGATATATAAGTAGTTTCTTCAAGAGGACATGACCAGGTGTCTAGGAAGAGTCACACATCGTGTCACCCTGTATACACATCATGTACTTTTCTTTTACATGCCATGTGCAGAATGTTTACATGGAAATCATTTGGATTCAATATCATTTTCATATAACCTAGTAGGACACATCATGTTCTCCCCTCCTAACCATCTACCTTGTATATATCCTTTCATAGGACTCAGAATTGGAACTGTGACTAGCATCACCTGTCGCACTAGTGAATGGGTCCCCCATACTGTTTATAGAGGTAGATTCAGTATTCACTCAAACTATAGAGGGAATAATTTCTCTATCTAAAAATTGTTACTCCCAAATCATTGAGATCTAGTGGAAAATTGGTACTATGTTTGATATAGTGCTCCATAGACAGTGGATCACATTAGTGAGAAGTGATATCTCCCTCAGATTCTTGTGATGTTGGGCACTAGAGATGGACATTTTGAATTTTCAGTCTAACCCATCATTCTTAGAAGGTTGACATGACGGATATCCCATTTCAATACACACTTGTATTTATTTATGATAATATCTGATGTTGGGATTCCTTAACCCTCTTGATTTATGGGTTTACTTAACTGTTGATTTTTCATATTGTTTCCCCTAATTTCTTTTTCAGAAATCCTTCTCGATATGTTTATACTCACCCATGCATGGGATTTTCCAACACATATCATTTTTTAGGAAGTTGATTGGACAATTATTGGGGACATTGGTAGTCCCAGTTTTAGATGAGCATAGTGGTACGTGGTTATGATGGCCATGTTCGATGGTCGGTCTCAAAGATTGTGAGTCAGTCTCTCTTTAGTCCTTCACTTTTTCCAGTTGTTGTCAGTTTGGGACCTCATTTCTTGTTGGGCATGTATTATGGATATTTTATATTTATATTACAAAATTGTACTTTGATTTATTTCTTAGAAATAGTTGCATAAATTGGTTACTCTAAATATGTTCCTATTTTTTATTTTTTATATGTTTATTTACAAATATCTAGTTGTGTGTGTGAATATAGATACATTAGGGAAAGTCCCCCAATTTTATTTATACTCCAACTCAGTACTTATCACGAACCTTTGGCCCGTTGCAGGTTATCTCCAGTTGTTACACACATATTGCAAACAGTCCTAGAGGGGTCTTAGTGGGTCAGGTCATGATAAAACTGCCTTTGAAGGAGTACATGATGTGTCCCATAGAGTCTGGTCTTACCTATGTCTATGTTCATGTATTCTTCTCATGCTAATGTAATCTTACCATGTTCATAACTTTCTACTATGGATGGAACACAATGAGATTCTAGATAATGGGCCACAAGGTGGGTAGGCCAAGTACACATGCATGTGATATTTTTCTCAAATCGAAACCCTAGAATCCTAATGATGGGCCCACACAACATGTGTTATTATAAACTATAATCTAGGTGGATAAGAGTTTCACATAAATTTCATATCCTCATGATTGTTTTTTCACCTTCATTACTTCTAATTCCACTAGGATTCTCAACCACAACCCCCACAATCAAATTGACCATCATCAATGGTCATATAAACATTGGATTTTAGCCTTTTTTTCACAAGAAAAAATGATTGTCATCACCTTCTATCATCATTCTCATGCATGGAACAAAAACCTGTTATCCTTAATCCACACATAGATTAACACCATCCACACTTAGATTAACACCATCCACATTTATCCTATGTCACACCATGATCCTTGATCCCAAATCCATATCAACCATCATTAGAATCTATAATAGATCACACAATGGACTCGGATTCTAAAAATGGTCAACCATCAGTCAAACAACCAACAATGACGAATGCACATAGAACATAGGGTGAAATAAACAAATAATAAAGTGAAAAATTATTGTTTTCCATTTTAGGTTTTTAATAACACTGTTTATGGAAAATCAAGGATCGTTGGGGTTTTGGAACAAACAACATTTCCTAATTATAGGAATTAATATTTAATTAATATACAAAGAACGATCCATGAATAAATTCTTAAATGAATTAAATCTTTTCAATAACTAAAAAAATAATGAGGAATTAAACCACAAGAAACAAATACCAACCTCATATTGGATTGATCATTGTTGAATATTTTTTCAAATGTGGTACCATTAGAATATCTAGTGTATTCGTTCCCCTCTCTAAAAATCTCCCCAATTGCAACAGAAGTTCATCCTTGAGGTGAATCTGCACCAATTTCTAGGGTTATACTTATAACCCTTGAGATTAGTATAATAGTGTTATAAATTTATTTTTTTTCTAGGTTTTACCATTAATTATATTATAAATAAAGAAATAAATTTTATTTATTTATTTAATCAAAAATATTCTAAAAACTACATTGTATTGAAATGTCTAATGACAACCAAAATTGTTATTGATATAATGATAGTCTATGTTTTCCCATCCAAGACACCATTTTGGAGATATTCCATTAATTATGATAAACTATGTGCATGTGAAATATTATATTTAATTTTTTAACATATCAATACTAAGGCCCCATGGGGCTTGGAATCCCACACCAAATCTATGACATACATGAAAAATATTATGAAATATATTAGGTGCATGTAAAATATGATATTTAATTTTTTAATATATAAATATAAAGGCCCCATGGGGCTTGATATACCATGTTGAATCTATGACCTACTTGACTAATAATATTTAATATATTATAAAGTAGCATAAAGAAAAAATAGATTCATTATACAGCGGTAGGAGGTGATAGATGGTGGACACCAGTCTTTTGGGTTATTCACCCCTGGACTATCGAGATGTTCTATGATTGGAGATGTTACTATTAGTGTGTTGGGATGATATTATTAGTCACTGAGCATCAAACCCCAGCATCAAATACTACTTAGTTTACTTCATATCCTTCCTATTTTATTATAGAAGTGGGGAATGATCTTATTGGGTTTTGTATTTGTATTTCCTCAAACTCTAAGTGGGAGGGATACTAACTAGGTAGTTATTGATTGGTTTTCTAAATAAGCCCATTTCCATCCTATATAAGTGTTATAAAATGATTAAGTGCTCAAGAAACTCTATATTTGAGATATCAAGAGACTTCCCAAAAATCCATAAGGAATATTCTGTAATCAAGAATCTCACTTCACTTCGTAGTTTTCCATCATTCATTAGTAGTTGAATGGTTTTCTGCTAATGTTGAGCATGATTTATCACCCTAAAATTAATGGTCAAACAAATTAGTCCCTCCAGGTTATCAAGAATATTCATTGAGCATGCATGTATGAATTTTTATATTCTAGGGGTAAGTATACATCATTTTTAAATGTTATCTATAACATCAATTATCAATATTTGATTAATATAGGTACCCTTTGAGGCATTTTATGGGTAACCATGTCAATATTTTCTCTATTGGTAAAAATTATAGTGGACAATTATTTTTAGTATCTAATCCTTATCTAGGAGATGATGAATAAGGTGTAGTTTATTTGAAATTAGTTGGTTATGTCTTTGAGATGTCCCTGAAATCATATGTTGATATTTGTAATTTTCTATTGGATTTTTTTTCAATGATTGGGTGTTTTGAGGGATTCTTCCAGGTTATGACGCTATAAGTTAGGGAGTTAGGAAATTTTGAATAGAGTTATGTCAAACCATTTGAGATCATATAGCATCTTGGGAAGCCAGAGTACCAGTTGGCCTTGCAACCTTGGTTGGAATCAATTCATGATGTTTTTTATATCTCCCTAGTGAATAAATACTTTATGAAATTGTACCATGTGATTGAGTGGGGATATAGAGGTGGATCTTGATAATGTCATTTTTAATTAGATAGATTTTATATTGGATTTTTAGAACAAGGTGTCATGTGATAAATTTATACCCTTGGTTTTTATTTTTTGGAAGTGAGGCTAATATAGAAATGGTAAATGGGACCCTGAGGCATCAGTTAGGGTGCGGTATCCTTTCCTTTTTCAGAATTAGTATCCATAAGGAATTTCTATGAGAATAAAGTTGAATTGTTGATATAATTATGAAACCCACTATGTTACTAGTATATTTATTTTAAGATTAATTTTTAATTTTATTTATCCTTGGTGTTTTCATGATTCAGGGATTGGAAATGTGAAATTTTGGGAAAACTAGATAGGGTAAATTATTTGTTAAATATTAGTATTAAACATGAACCTAACCATGTGAGAGGGGGTTTGGAGGGTACAAGACCATTTTTTATGGTCTCTATATTATTTTTATAACTGTGAAAACTCTCCTAGAAAACATGTGTACCATTTTTATAAAGGGGTGGTGACCCGCATAGTTGGATAAAAGTTTGGAAAACAATGTGGAGAAACTATGAGGCCTTCTAGGGTTATATAAAATTGAAAAATTAATAAAATAAAATTATAGGGATTTAACTATTTTACTCACCTTTCCTCTCCCATTTGTTCAAACCAAACCATTCAGCTGACATACCACCTCTTCCCTTTCATCCAGGGAAATATAATTTTCATAATTGGGTGTTTCTTTTGAGGTAACTTGTATTTCTGATTTATTTATTCATACTCCCCAAATGTTCATCTTTTTTCTTCAGTTTTCTTCATATTCATTTTCTTCCAATACTTGTAGTCACTGTGGAGGTCTAAACCTAGGTTTTATTGAGAGAGTTTGATGAAATTTAATATAGTTTATCCTCTTAAGGGTCCATTATCTTTATCAATATTATTATTTGGAAAATTTAATGAGATTTCCTTATGTTTATTGTAGATTTCTCTACATGAAATTACATTTCATTTATCATGTCTATTTTTCCTCTGACTTCCTTGTGTTTGGTTGATGCTTTTTTTTAAATTAACTAGTGTGGTATGTTGTTTTTTCTTTCTTATTTGTACAATGATGGCACAAATGTGGGTCCTTATGTTTTTTTTTGAAAAATGAATTTTTTTCCCATAAGGTGTTTCGAAAATGTTTTGAATATGTTTTCGTGATTTTAGTTAGAGTTTAAAATATGTTTTTGAAAATAAATTGTTTTTATGATATGTTCCTGATTTAGGGTTAATGTTTTGGTTCTTATGTATTTATTTAACATGGATATTGATGGTATTGATGCATGGGAGACATTAGGGGGTGAGTGACTAGATGGGTGCTTCCTAATATTTTGGCATGAGCTACCTTGAGGTATTTTCCAGTTATACCTTGAGATGATGGGGTTAAACTACTTGTTTGGGATCATATAATTTGTACAAATTTCTATCAATAATTATCAGTTAAAATTGGATCTTATCTGTTAGAGATATTCCCCTTATGTTATACATGAGATAATTTATTTTTGTTATTCCCATTTTCATTCTATTTATAGTGATTTTTATTATACCATGTTTATATTTTTTTTCTTATGTGTATACTTTTTCATGTTTCCTTTCATTGAACATGTATTACATAATGAAACCAATGTTTTCAAATGGAAAATGATTCAAAAATCATAATGTATTTAAAATATATTTCAAACATAGACTAGTTGGTTTAATTGAGAAATGTGTAATGTAGATACATGTTGGTGTCCTACTAGGCTTTATCTCACATGAAACAAATTCTATTGGTCATATAAAGACATAGTTTTATAGGAAATGGGTAAAGGGAAGAGTGTCAAGTATTATGGTGGCTTATATTAATGTTTTTCATCCTTGATCTACTTTTTTTGTTGCAGTGACCAATAATCAAAAGCAGCTGGGCTCATATGGAGTGTTCTAGGATCCCCAATGTTTTTTGAATTATGTTTTATTAGTTTATCTAACCTTGAAAATATTTTGAGGTTATTATTGCATACAATCTTGGTTTTTGTTCTGCTTATTATTTTGGTACTATGTTTATGAGTTGTTGAGTTATAGTTCATCACTTCCCCAGCATATACTATGTTTTTCTATTTTTGTAAGGTTTTGAAACGGTTAATTAGATGGTATGATATTCCAACTTATAGATGGTTTATGCTATATTTTCAAGAGGAATAAAAGTAATGTTTAATCGGATTATAATTGTGGAACTATTCCAAAATAGTTGTATTATGATACTATAGTGCTCATAACCATCCCATAGTGATTGGGAACATGCATTCAACCTTACGGTGAATCAGATTAGGTGATGTGGTAGGATTAACTAGGTTGGTTTTTACAAAAAGGGTTTGGAGAAGAGGTGATAATATATAAGGATTTGGAAGTAAATTATGGATTTAAATAGTTATATAAAAACAAAACACCATAGCATAATACCCCCAAACACAATAAAACCCATAGGGTTTTAACCCAAACTATATAACAACATCAGAGACTATTTTTCAAGGGGCCCCAATTCAACCCCCCTCTAAAATCCATAGTTATATCTACAATGTATCCTACAAACCTGGGGTAAGGCTACAGTGGAACCCAAACACTATGCATCTGTTATGTCCATTTAAGAAGAGATAATGAAACTCATCCTCCTGATATCTATTGTATTTCCTAATCCCTATAGTACATACATCTATAAGGTGATGATAAAAAGAAACATAATCCCTAAACCCCAATGGTGTATCTCACCTCCATGTTATATTAACCTCCATATTAGAAGAGATAGAAAATCATACCATCTTAAGCCTCTAGACTTCAAGGGCCATAGTTACACAATTAGGTACATCCCAAATCCACACTACGCCAAAATATACTACCACACAATACAATCTAGGTTCCTAGAAAAATTTTTAGATCAAACACTACTACCACTCCTCCTTCCTTCCAGACACCTCTACTCATCCTAAAACCTAAGGAATGAATCATGAAAAATAATTCCCTTATTCTAACTCTCATAGGATAATAAGGTGTATAATTATATTTAAATTACACAAACACATCAAAAATATATCCGAAAAACTATACGAATATACAGTATAGGATACATCACTAAAATTACGGATGTCTATATACCATCGATGGGAAGTATTTGTTAGAGGAATACCCAATTACCATCATGTAGGATCATTCACTATTGATAAAAAATTATATAATGTAATACCCAATATCTATGTACTTATTTATAAAGGATCAAAAAATTATAATAATAAGTTTTTTGCCTTAGAATACCTAAAATTTATATACTATTCTATAGATGATTTCACACTATCATGTGTAAGTGTTATATATAGGATTACCCAAACTCCAGTAAGATTAAATATCCCCTCATGGACATTTGAAACACAATACTGATGTTAGTTCCTCCCAATTATAAACAAAATTTGGTGGTCAATTATAGTGTAATAACTAAAATAAAAAGGCATACACCAAATTTGATAGAAAATAATATAACAAAATTGTACCAGTTCATTTTTTTATCCATAGTTAAATAGATTAATCAATCTCTAAAATAATATAAATTCATTTACAGAGAGGGTAAAAACCTATATCTGTATCTCAACTCAACATTTGAACTTTTCTAATAATTCATTACAATATCTCTGGGCATCTCTTGACAAAACCATCCCAAATTTGTGTCTCGTATGATAATAGGTTATGAATATCTCTTTCATGTCGAATAAAGTCTTTAAGTAGATTTAAAAATAAAATAAATTTCCACATAATATATTCTAATCATGAATTCATATTTTTAATTAAATTTATAGTTTACACTAAATGAATATAAGTTATAACAGACCAGAAGGTTCATCTGATCCAATCATAATAACACTAATTCCCTATAAGTGGTCATCATAAATATCTAGTCACACTTTTAGTACAACTAAAATTATCAAAGGAAGATGTATAGGTCCATATTATTCTCAGTCCTATAATTTTTGGTTATTAGGTGTTGGATAGGTTGGGAAATTTTGTTAAGGGGGATGGTGGAAGAATATAATATTTTGGATGAATAGTTTTACAATAAGATCAAATCATGCATTGACTGGGGGAGTTTCATCATGATTTACTAGGTAGAGAAAATCAGTTTGTTGGGATTTATAGTTTCATAATGGTTAGTGAGGTTGTACAAGTAGGAGTTGGGCTATATAGTGAAGCCCGATTCATGAAATTTTAGTGTTAATCTGTTTCTGTTTGGTGAGTCTATTTCACTATGATTTTGATATCAAATAAAAAAAATTATATTGTGTGATGGAGGTTTTAGACATTATGTTTTGGTGTTTCTATATTATAGGGGGTTGTGTTGTGATTCCATCCACTGCATTAGGGTTTTAGTTTGGGGGAATAAAGTTTGAGTGAGGGGTATGAGGTTTTCACTCTGATTTGCATGTGTTCGGTCATTGATTAATAGTGAGATACATTTCACCATGACCTTTTTTGGAATCATAAATATTAAATGGTTTATGGAACTGAGAATTGTGAAGATCACTCTATGATTATCATATTTTACATGTATTCTGTCGTGATAAACATTGTCACACAATGATTTTGTGTCCCTATGTTTTTTATTCAAAATTCAAAAAAAAACTTGTCATGTTCTCATAAATACCCATGGATATATTTAAACCCTTAGTTTCATGTGTCATCTCTTCAGTTCCCTTTAGTCATATCTGGGTTGATCTTTTTTTTATATGCATGATCACTATTTCATGATCAAAGGTTCCCTTATCATCTTATTTTTATCATTATTATCGTTTTACGTCTTCCTTATGAAGATTTTATAGAAAATGTTGTTTTATTTTGAAAATGTTAGAATATGGGTTAATGGAGGATTATTATTTTTAGGTTTTTTGGGGGATTGTTATGAGATTGTTGGTGGTTGATCATAATCATATTCTTATTTTCATATTGTGTCCATTGCAACATATATAGTGGTAGGCTATTTATAATAATTCATTTTAATTACAATGTAGATGTGTAATTTTCATTCCATTTCTTTATTAGGATAAATATATTGGTCTAAAATAATGTACATAATTATTTTAACTTATATAAAATAACAAGAAGTAGTGTATAATCATACCTTTTATTTTTTACTCCTTATTTACATCATTGATTTAGATTGGTATGATATTTTTTTTATTTTTTATTTTTATATTTAATGTGTAAATGTATGTTTAAATTTCATAAGAAAAATAAATATGGTGAGGAGATAATGAAGTTAGAAACTAGTGTTATTGTTGTATTTTTATTTTTTTCTACTGGCTAGTTAAAAATGATAATTATGTAGGATTTTTTATTGGAGACGATGTGTTTAATTTTTTATTATTTACTTGATATTGTGTGCCCACTATTGTTCTAGTGTGTTACTGGAATTTTCATTGTAGTGGTGGTGTTATCATTATTATGTTTCGATATATGTGAAGGATGAGAGGTAGTGGTTTTGTATTGTCGTCATTAAAGGATGGAGAGGATGGCGTGGTAGTGTGTGGTAGACTCTAGGGAATATGGAATGATTTTAAAATAAATTGTATTATTAATGGTAATGGGTAGTGATGATGTGAATGATGGGTTAGAATTGATAAATGAAGTGGTTGGTAATTAATGTGCGGTAAATTAAAGTATAAATGATGAAAAAGAAGTAGTAAAATGAAATTTTAGGGTCTGAAAGTAAATGTGATATAGTGAATGTAAATGTTCATGGTAAATTACAAAACAAGAATTTGATGATGGATATAGAATAGGGTTATTTTCTGTATTTTTGTGATGATTTTTGGGGTTTGTTAAGTTATCTAGAGGTGGTAGTAAATATTTATGTGTAGTGGTAGTGGTGTAGTGATGGTTGTGGTTATATATGTGTTTTAGTAGAGAGTTGAACCATATATTGATCTTGTGTGTTATATTAATTGTAGTTTTTTTATTTCTTAGCCACTAAAACTCGATTCAGGTGACATTACCAACAAACGTTTGAATTTTTTTTGTTTTTAGTATTTCTCTTAACTTATATGATAGATTTCATATAAATGGATGAATAATCCCTCTTCCCCACTCCCTATAGAAGACATAGTATAAGCTATCATGCCTAGATATTATGATATGTTGTGATGTGGTGATGATTTAGTGATGATAATGTAATAATTTTATATGGATTTGGATTAATATTTTTGGTCATGGTTATATGATTACGGTTTTGATGTATTATGGAATTTTTGGTTTTCTGGATTTGGAAGGGTTGAGGGGAAAGAGATGTATGTAGTTGGTAAATGAAGCTGACAAGTTCATTGGGAAAGTGGGTATGTGATCCCATCCTTATTAAATTCTAGTGATTACTATATTATAATACCTATATATAGATTTGGTGACTAATCCATTGGTGATGTTGGGTCGACAATTAACCTATAGAGGGGATGTGTCAATTTCATTGTTAATTCATTGAGGATTTTGTATATGTCTTTCACATTTGTATAATAGAATATAGATATGATCCTACTATGTGTATTTTTGTTCCCTCCCCTATATTATATACCCTATTTTTAAAAATATTTATAGTAGATTTGGTGACTAGGTAAGGCTTTACTATCTCATCATAGGGAGTTATATGGTGTTTGTGGTGTCATTTTCCATTGAGCTACTTGTTTTTTATATTCACCTAGAGGCCTTGTTTTATATACAAAATTATATGCATTGTGGGATTGGTAGTAATTTATATTCTATGGATTTGATTAATGGATTCATTTTTCTTCTTAGGATTTATGGGTGTAATTCATCTTATTATGTGTTTCTTGTACCCTCGGTACTAGTCACCTTCATTTGGCATATTACAGGTTGGATTTGTGGGGTCAAAATCATGTTATCCATTAAACTATGAGGGGTTATAATTGGTAAAGTTAATAATACAGTGGTATCAAAGTTATGGTTGATATTTAGGATGGAGTTTAGAGTTATTCACTCGTAAGGACTATGTCATGTTGGTGGGGAAACAATACCAATCAAACATAGTTTTTTATTTAGACAAGGTTGAACATCATGGAAATAGATCTATAGGGATTATGTGATCTAATTCAAGGACCATAATATTATTGGTCCTACTAAATTGTGATGATTTTTTTTGTGTGGTAGGTCTCATGGATTGGTACTTGAATTAAGATTATTTTCACCAATTTTAGTTTTGAGAAGAGACATAGAATTAAATCAAATTTTATTAAATGGTTTTAAATGAAATTAAATATCTTGAAATTAATAATTCTTGTTTATTTAATAGATATAGATTGTGTAAGGTATTAGTGCCTGTTTTATGTGATAGTGGTCTTGAAGGATGTTATAATTTATTGTAATAGGGTTTATTATGATGATGATGATTATGGGGGGAGTTGTTGTGTGATTTTTAGCACCATAAGTTTTTTAGGTATAAGGGGATTGACTTTGATCAGGAGATAAATATATGGTTAGAATATATTAAGGTTAATTTCAGTTTGACACATTCTAGAAAGGAGAATTGGATTCCATTTTTTATTGTTCTATTAAGGGGAGATTCTCTTTATTGGTGGATTCTATTTTATGGTGAGCATGAGGTGTCAGATGTATCATGAGAGAAGTCATGTAGTCAGTTTCACAAGGTATTTCATTATTTGATGGTAAAAGCGATGACATGGAAGAAGATAACTTATCTTTGGAAGGTAATATTGAGTGTATATAACTAGGGAATTTTGTTTGAGTATATTATTTTTTATAATAATAATCTTATTCTAGATGAGTAATTTGGGGTTCATGGTTTTGAGGATGCATTGTGTTTGGAGACTCAACTTCAAGTTCAACCCATTTACATTATTGAAATATATTGATGTACTAAAATTGGATGAAGTATTTGATAAAATAGTGGTGATAACCAATTAATATTAAGAGGAATGTCATCAAAACATTCATAAGAGAATAAATATGAATAGGGGATCTTATTTATCTGAGCAATCAATGTTTTTGTTGGCAGAGATTTACTATCAACTTTTTTATTCTTATTTATCTAAATATAACATTTCTTGGGACACTACCAGGTGATATGGATTTAGATTCATTTCTTATAATGTTTTTATCCATTATAAATTTTGTTTCATGGCCATTATTTTTGGTTACCATGGGGAAAGCATTTAGTTGTATATACAATGATCATAAAAGTTTTCTCTGAAACCCTATCTAAAATAGAAGGCTCAGTAGGACATTGGGTGGTAGAGTAGTGATAGATATAGTTGAGGAAACTCCCATGATATTATATCTAATTTGGGGTATGTGGATAAGTTTGGAATCAATGGTATCCATTAGTAATAGTGTGACATTGGATTAGGGCGTTCTCATATGCATGCTATAAATTTTCCAACATCCAGAGGAAAATATATTGTTTGAGGTAACATATATTTATTTTCTCTCTTGGCTTATAACATGTTTGATTCTATAGATTCTAACTTATTTTTACATCATCCCCATTCAAATATTTTAGAATCCATGTGATGGTACTACCAATGTATTTTGTGTTGATTATGTTCTTTGGAGGTCAGTCTGTCATGATTAAGGTGTGTTAGGGTTTTGAGCTGATTTTGGAGCAGTATCATTCATTGAACAATTTAATCTTATTATAGATAAAATATTATGATTTTATCCTTGTAATTTATTAGTTGTATTTATTATAGGATAAAATTGATTTATTTGAGAGGAGTATTACATTCTTTAATGTTTAAGGAGATCATGAAGTTTTCATTTGATGGATCGTAGACATATGAGTCCACATTCATATTAGTTAACATAGTTGATATTAGGATTAGTTTAATTTTAGTTATTGTTGTTTAAAGTATTTTTATAGGAGTATATTAAATAGGATGTCATGATACCCCCTATTCAGGACATAATGTTTTAGATAATGTTCAAACATGGAATCTCTTGAATTTTTATGTATGTTTCTTAAGAGTTTTGAGATTTATAGATATATATTGATGATTTTTTGTTGAATGGTTTTATAAAACCCATTGTTTTTCATTGGGGTTCTAAAAAAATTTGTAGATAAGGATGATGGTATTTTGTGGTTGTGAATCTATTATCATGTTTAAAACATGGTGTTGGTGATAAAACACTCTCCCCTCCCAAGGATTGATGTTTTGTTCAATCAATTAAAAGGGGATGTCTAGTTATTGAAGTGAAATTTTTAGTTTGAATATTATCATATGAGGGAGATGAAATAATATATCTTTATGACTACCTTTAAGTGACATTATAAACACTTTGAGTTCATGGTCATTCCTGTTGGTTTCATGGACACCCCAATTTTTTCACGGGACTAATGAAATTAGTGTGTCATTATTTCTTAAATTAGTTAGTAGATGTGTTTATGGAATAAAACATCATTTATTTGACATTATATAATGATCATGGTGAGACTTTGAGAAATCCATTTAATGATATAATCTCTATAGAATTCTTTCTATGTTTGGTTTTTGGACAAAAGAGGTTCATTTTTTTATGAATTGTGTATCCTAGTATGGGATAGTATTAAATAAATCAAAGACAAAAGGTAGTTTTTTCTTGTTTGGATCTAAGTAATGTTTCATAGGTTCATATTTTTTTGTCTTATAGACTACAATAAGTGGTTTTTGTCAAATTTATCTCAAATTGAAACCCCTTTCATAACTATGACTAGGTTGGATTAGGAATTTACTTGGACAAATCAATTCCATGCTATAATTAAGTACATATAGAAGAATTTTATTTTTGATCCAACTGTTTATCTTACAGGATATGGATTCATGTTAGCATTATTCTATATTGATTCGCATCTTTGTATTGGTTTTAATATAATATATCAAGAAGATACGTTCTATTATGATTATTATTAGTCATCTTATTAGTGGTATCTTTGTGTTTATTATGGAATACAAGAGCCTTAGGTATATCTTCTCTCAGAAATATTTTAATATGTATCAATGGACGTAAATGGAGTTCTCATATTGGTATGACTTCAAGATATTATACTCTCATATCCAAGACATAATCATCTGGTATTGGCATGAATTATAGAAAATAATTCATCATAATATACTCCCAAAATATTTTAGGTTTATATTTTTATAGAATCTGGATAAATATTAAATTTAAATAGCTCATGTCTTTCTCAACTAATGGAAATTTCCCAGCTATTTAAGAAACTAATTAATCCTTATTAAGTCTTCAGCATCTCCCATTAATTCTTCACATAATCTATTCTTCTTGACATATCAAGAGTAACACATTTCTCTATATAATAGGAAAATGGAAACATATGAATTGGTTATCTCAAACACTTAGTAAAGTTAAAGATAAGAAATAACAATCAAAGATCATAAGTGACCATAAGATGAGTATAAATAATATAGTAAGAATAGATAATAAAAATAATTCCATAATAGAATGAAACTAAAAGAAAAAGATATCCATCCATAATAATGGAAATAAATAGATCACATGGATTATAATAAATGGTTTATTAGTGGTGATATTTATAATTATAGATAGATAATTCCATACTCTAAACTAAGGCATCATGATCTTAGACATCATGATCTAACAATCAGGATCCTTTATCTAGGAAATATTTTGATCTAGTTTGGCGTGCATCAAACTAACCAAGGTACTTTGTCTCTAGAGACCAATCACTGCATCGAGGGTCTATTTTTGGATCCACCTTTCACTAATTTTGTCTAATTCATTCACCATAAAAGTAATCAATAAACTATATGATAGATAACAAAAATTCATTAATAGACATCTATATAGAAATGTAATGTATACAGATTGTAAAAAACTTCCCCAAATAATAATTGGAATAGATTTCTATGTGACCATACCTCAAATGAACACCATATAGTGTAATGGTTATACGGTTATGATAATAATTTTTCTAATATATAATTCGAATAAATTTCTATGTAAGAATCCATTAAACTAACCCCATTTATAGTAATGGGTGTATTGTAAAGTCAACAATTTCTCCAAAGGAAAATGGGAAATATAATGAACAATTGGGATATTTTGGTATAAAATAAACCTAAATGGTTGTCTCCAGATAATATTGTTTGTAACCCAATAAAAATAAATTAGTTCAACCAAAAACTCTTATAGTTTTAGAAACTTCTATTTAAAAAAATAATATGTGGGAGAGATTATGATATAAACTATTAAATTTATCTAAAAATCCTCAATAATGGTAAGATAATCATATAAGTTAGTAGGTTAACGATGTAAAAAAATTGGTCTTCAGTATCAAACATGCCTCTCATATTTCAAAATTGGGGCAAATAACACACACAGTTTCTATATCCATTGAACAAAAAAAAATTAAATAAATATCATGAAATTGATCTTAAAATCCTAATAATTACAAGAATCTAGTTAAATACATTAATTAGGTATTAATTACACTATATTTGAGTCATCATGGTGCATAATATAAAATATACCCATAGAAATTGAACATGTTAAAAATTACTCTTTACATTAATTCTGGACAACCACTAATGCACTTGAATATCATATATAATAAAAATAGCTCTCCTACTAATCAATTTTGTAAAAAAATTTATATATATAGTCTATTATAAAATTAATTTATAATTATTTTTTGTATATATATTAGTTTTTTATTATCTATGTTCAATATTGGGTATGAGTAATCATAATCATTTTGACCTAGTTTCATAATAATCATGTTTTTCTTCAATTGTTATCCAAATTTTCATCATTAAAATTTCATTAATGGTACTGTAATTTTTTATTCATAATTATTAATAATTTTATAATTTCATTTTATGGGAGTTTTAGTTACAATCCTTAATGATGCAATCAGAGATGAACATGTTTTGGATATTTTTAACGAACAAACATTAGTATCTTAATTAATGAATTTAATTTTAATTTCTAATTATATAACCAAAATAAAATCACTATTTACTTATTTATATCATATATTATTAGTAATTAGTTCACATAGTAATATGTGATAATATTTTATAGCATTGCTCCAGTAGGTTGTTAGAATGACACAAACAAGAACATAGCATAATTAATTGTTGATTTTGAAGTTATTTAGTTGTAATATATTTATTTCATAGGCATAAATATATATTTTTATGTTTTATTAGTGCGACAAATAATAATTTTAGATAATTAGTATAATAGGTAATGTTTTCTAAGTGAAGGTATAGCATGAATAAATTTTTTTCTTCTTTGTATTCTCGTTTTAAATGGTAAAATTGAAAATAATTATTTATTGCTAATATTATTAATAGGTTGTCTAATTTTTCTTAGAATAATCCAAATAATTTTTAAAACATGAAATTTTTCCATTAATCACATTTTCAGGATCATCCATGAAATTTATTGATGAAAAATGGAATATAGTATTCTAAAAAGGTGGTAGTCTGCATGTACGGATGGATGATGATTTGATTTTACATAGAACAAGAGAAATATATAATATGGTTTATTATATTATAATATAAAAAATGTTTTAAATTTCATAATTTTTTATTAAATTTCACACCAATACCATTAATGTAATGTGGTGTAGTAAAGAGAAGCATAATGCTTTAGGGAGAAGGTAGTCCACACATACTCAAGAATATCATTATTATTTTCTTTAATGGAAAATGGGAAAGGTGGTTAATGATTTTTCCTATAATAAAATAAAATAAAATGCACTATAAATACTAAATTTCTCATTTACTGTTGGGAAAAATATATTTTAAAGGGAAATACAGAAAAGAAAAAATGTTTGGAAATGTTAGAACTTACCTTGAGAACATTGACATTCTTTTTAAGGATTCCTTGGAAATGGAAGATTTAGGTAAAAATATTCTATCCAAAAGAATAACTAAGATAAATAAGATTATATGTTGATTAAGGAGGGTATATTTTCAAGAGTAAAACCTAATATTGGAGTGTTCTTGAAGGGATGGGGTGAAGATCCTTTTATAAGTTATCATGATTTTATTTTTGTAATTATTTAATCTTTATATAAAGGGAAAACATTTTTCTAATGTGAGATGAAAAATTGAATCTTTTTGCCTATTATTCATCAGAAATACATCCTAATATAATCAAAACCCTCATTAAAATACTTATTTTTTAAACATGGTGAATTATGGTCTTAATTGATAATAGAAAAATTATTGTATTTTTATTGATTTATTACTTTTTTAGATTAATGAAGAAGCCTTAAAATTGAAAATCAAATTGATTTTTAAACATAACTTTAAAATTATAGGGTTTTATTTTTGAATGTTAATTCCAATAGTCCTTTTTAATTAAATTGAATCCAAAAATTGATTTTTAAATTGAAAATGAAATTTTTCTAGATAAAAAATAGATTTTATTTGTGAAATGACTGTCTATAATTTTTTTAATGCGATATTAAATTAATTTAATTCAATGTTTTAAAAAAACCAATTATAATTTGGTTAATTTAAATAATTTTTTTAAACATATTCTTTATTGAAAAAATATATGTCTTTGAAATATAGGTTGGAAATATGGTGAAGTGACTACATTCTCTCCCACTACAAATGATTGCGAGCACCATCAACCTACCATGATGCACCTCATGGATAGTCAAATAACCTCCCAATGACACTAAAAGTGGACTTACTGTGAGAAAAAATAACATGACCGTCTTCATTGAATACAAGTGACCACACCTGTTGCACTGCCTCCCACAGTCCCTTCCCAAGAAACTGTATGTGAGAATTTCAACTGACCAAATGAAAATCATTAGTTAAGTTATTCTGGAACCTAGTGTTACCACATATTTATAGTAGGATAGGCTACCAAAAATGAGAAATGAAACCTACCATACACTTCCCTTAAGATACCACAAATGAAACCAGCCACAAGTGGGGAGATCTATTCATTCACGACTAAGCATTTTGAGGAAGACTCCCAAGTGTCAAGAACATGTATATGCAAATGGATATCCATTTCCACAACACCTTGAATATTAATATTTCATCTAGCACTGAGATTGAATAATCATCACCACTGAGATGAATTGTGCCAGCAATTCTCACAATTTAAGAGAGATATATCTCACTAGCTACCTGTTGATGTAATCCTGGGCACCAAAGAAACTAAAACTCGAGGGGGTGCGGTTTGAATAGTTTTTGATGTTGACACTTCCAAAAAGGAACACCTGAATAACCATAACTAGGGTGATGACTGGAGATGATCTGCCATGATGAAATGAAGCTCATGATTGTTGAAGATGATGCACTTCCTAAGAAAATATTATTTTAATACTGATGGTGTATAGATGAATCAATGACCCCCTTAGTCGTTCCACCTTGGAATATTGACGAACGATATATTGAGTTCATCAGTGATAAAGAACACCATATTTGTGATAACACTATTGAATCCAATTGAGATCCCTAAATATATTTATTGGTGCATGTTGAGCTATGTCATCGCCTGAAGATATTGAGATCCACTACTTAGAAATCACAATTTAATTCCAAAACTACACTTCTATGTCTCTGATGAGGAATACTGGAGAACACGAATGACCAAATTCAATTAATCTGAGACTAAAGCTTCCAACTAGATATCAATATTGTTATAGATATGACTAAATATTTGATCCATGAATTAGAGTTATCACACCCATACCAACATTAGGGTATTTCTAAGACATGTTTACAGATGGTAGAACCCCTACATAGGTCATATAAAGTAAAAGAAGATGTGTGAAGGTAGAATAATTAGCATACTAGTATCATCATTTGATCCAAACCCACTACTAAGGCCCAAATTCTTCAATCCCAATTTCCAAAATGCGTAATCCCACAATATAGAATACTGGGAAACAAAATTTCTTACTGGATCTAGAAATCAATAAAACACATTACTGGAAACACCCATGAAGATGTACAAGCATGATCATGGGAGTAATTTAAAATCCAAAAATATAACATTAACTTAATCCATTTCCACCATCCACTAAGACACGTAGATATTATCTATGGAAGTAAAATCTCTAATTAATGATGAAAATAAGGAAGAACAATATTGATGAATTATAAATAAGTTTCCTCATCCCCTATTAAATAGACTTGGTGTCTACTGAATATAACTAGAATTTTTTTATTCGTCTATTTCAATTATAATCAATGCTTAATTTTTTTTGAATTGTGTAGTAATATTATTCTTCTCCTATGATTATTCATATTATTCTCAATCTATGTAACAACCCTAACTCTCGTAACCTAGATTCGATGTCTTACTTTATTACATTATTATCACATAAAAGGAAACCCATCCCAAAGGACGGAATAACCTAGAAATCCTGGTGAACTAGATACATTGATGATTCCCATATTACATTTGAATACAAAAAATATACAACAATTTATTTTTCAGGAATATCATAATTACCTCTAGAATATCCTTGGATATCATTGATAGTGCACATACTGTATTCCAAGGAAAGGAAAAAAATAATGGTGATCTGAAATACTGAGTAAGGGAGATGTATATTGCAAGATATCATGAATCAATAAGAATAATTATGGAAAGTTAAATAACTAAACACACATTCCATTAAAATAATTTGACTAGATTAATCAATATGGAAAATAAAAAAACTAAAAGTATATATCATTTAATCAATATAATGACTATCATAACTGGATAAGTTATGATCGATATAAAAATTTTAATAATTGGAACCACATTAAATTTAACCAAAAAAGTGACAATTAAATGCATCCAGAGATAATATACTTGTGAAAATAACACTGATAATAATAATTGAATTCTTGGTGAAATAAATGTATAATTATTGGTTGTTGACAGCCCCTTGGGTGTCTTTAATTCACACAGTGTTACTGAATTTAGAAATTTATAAACATGAATCAAACAAAGCACTAAACTATAGGGTATTATAGGAATTTCACGTTAGAGGTTGAACCCATTGAGATAGTGTTAGAAAAAATATTAATTTAACAAAAAATAATTTATCCAATGATCATGGTATACAACCCCAAGATCACTAATGTTCCCTGTTCATAATCATTATATTACATCAAGTATTAGATGAATTGGAAACTGATAAGCATATTTAATCATAAAAAATAATTTATCCAATGATCATAGTGTGAATTGTTCTCTTGTCAATGTGTTGAAATTATGGCTCCCTCACCGATCACGTAATGGTCATTAATGACAGAATGGAGAAAATATTTTTAGAAATCATTGTTTTGGAAAAAGACCCAGATGAATTGAATTAAAAAATAAAATACCTTGTTATAGTCAATCCCCCTTCATTAAAATTTATTCACATAAGGTCTACCCCTCATATTATTCATGAGGGGGTAGAAAAATAAAAAAAAATATTTGATTCATCACATATGTAGTGGTCTGTGATCCCAGTAGTGGTGGATCTCCGAATGAATGAATTTAGTGGAGCCTTAACCTCTTATTTATAGATTTTCCAGGGGGCCTAGTATTAATGAAGATCATTATTAATTAGTCCAAAGGTGATCTGGGGTGGGTCTTATGTTAAATTTATTGTAAAAAATACATGATTTGGTGAATCTATGCATAAAAATCCCATATGGATATTTACACCATGTGTAACTATGTTAGACCACTTATAAATTTACATGATGATTAATTTCACTTTAGAACGTGTCATTTTCATGAGTTTTACTGTTACATCACATGTAATGTAATTTTTCTTCTTGGAATCCTGGTTTCACCTTAGTTATTCAGTTTTATGCCCCAAAAGTTCTCCATTATCATCATTAAAAATCTGGTCCCGCTTCTCTTGGCTCATGGAGCAAAGTTTCTTTTTTCTCCATTTTCAATTATCTTTCTTATCATACCATAAAAAACCAAACATATCAGATCATTAAAAAATTAGAAAGATTAATCATTTAAATGCATAAATCAATTCATTAAAATACCATAAAATATATGCATGAAATACTATTTTCAAATACCCACCCAAATGAATTCATAGTTGTCCTCAAGGATGCAATATCAACATACTAAAAATGATGTTCACCGTACCATACTTCAAATTTAATTTTAAAAAAATTGATCAAATGGGAATTAAAAATTTAAGTATCAGACAATAAAATTATTCAATGCCTCACTTTTTTAAATAAAACAAATCAAACATGTATTTTAATTTTCCTATTTTTATGTATCCTAGAATTCTCAGTCTTCCATTTTCATTTTCCAATTCACTATTAATATGAATTCCATTTATAATTTACCTCACATGAATTTTTTCACACATCATTAAGGTATAATTGTAAATATAATTCATCAAATACCTAAAAAACATGTCACTTACAATAGTATTTCAAGGTATATAACATATCCACCACATAAATACAAAAATCACAATTAATCATGAGGGCATCACCATTTGGGATCAAATTACTCAAAGTATTAAAGAAGGTAGGTAAATGATGTAAATAATATACGACTCAAAAAAGAGGTTCGACTCTAAAGTAATTTTCATGATAATAAAAAATATATCAATGAAGGTCTCCCCTTCCCCCAGTATCTTAGAGTAGGCCCATGACAGATAAAATACAATAAATGAAACACCAACTTTTATTATCAAATTTATTTATTTTGATTTTTTTTCGAATGTTGTTCTAGGTAAAATTATCACATCCACCATCGAACACCTAATGATCTCTTCCTGAAACTATTTTCAATATGTATAATAGTATCACTATTCAAGAAATGGTTATTTTTTAATTTACCTAGACACCACCCATTTTTCATTCTTTTTTCTCTACTCTATTTTAACAGGGTGTGTAATAAATACAACGAATGTGCCTTACCCAAATCTCATGAAATCTCCCCCACACATATTCATTATGAAAATTTATATCCCCTATACCAGATTATGTTTCCCATTTTATTATGTTTGATAATCCTTATAAATATTTAGAGGAATGTGTGAAAGGATAATATGGGCTTATAACACATAACATTTTCTAACAAGGCTATTCTTGGATTCTACTAGATTAAAATGGATTAATTCAAGGTGGTTCCATGGATAGAGGGGAATGAAAAATAATTTTGGAATCATTTTAAAACTGATTTTGTTCATTTATAGATTCAATGAGGCGGAAAGAATATTCTAGAAGAAGACATGCCTGAGTTTCTCAAGAAATATAGGAAAGAAATAATGGGAAAATCTTGTCTTAGTGGATGTCTCATTAATGATATGAGTAATTGGGCTAATCACTCATTAAAATGCATAAGAATATTTAAATAAATTAATAAAAATATCTAAAATTAAAACCATTCCAAATATAAAAAAAGTATTTACAAAAATCACCATACTCCCTTAAATCATGAATTGTGAAATCCTATTTCACATGATCATCTATAAAAAAATTAACCCATTTTTCTCATTCATATTTATAAAAAACTAAATTTAATTTAATGTCATAGAATTTTTGTATAATTTTTTTTAATTTTATGGAGATATTTTGAGACCAAAAAATCTGACGGTGCGTGATTCGGAGACCCGGAGTGCCCGGAATGATCCGTCGAAAAAGTGTTAAGTTTAAAATTTTGTGTGTGAGTTGTTTTCCCAAAAAAATTGTAATAAATCTTAAAAAGGATCCAAAATTGGAAATCCAAGGGCATCGTTGCATTTAGAATGGCGGGTTTACCCTAGGCGTGACTTAATTTTAGTCGGTGTAGGCCTATAGTGAGAAAACCTGAAAATGGAATAACTGTAAATAAAATAACTAAATAAAATTATTTTAGTTTCCAAATTCTAATAACTCAGGAATGGTGACTCGGATTAAAAATATGATACCACTGCTAGACATGTGAGATTATTCGTTCCTTAGGTAGACCCTAACATTGGTTGGCTTGGGAAAACAATACAAGTTAGTTTTTGGTCGTAAATAAAATAACTGAGTAACAATTATTTTATTGTTAAAATCTGTAACTTCTAAAGTACGTTCAGTAAATGTGCGAGTGGCATTTTCTATATTTTCAATCGGTGCTCGGTTAAAAAATATGATGGAACTATTAAATTTTCAACGCTAGTACTCATTTAAGGGAGGTTTCACTTCGACCATAGTAGGTCGGGTGAAAATTTTAATTTTTCAGACTTTTGAAACATTAATAAAATAACAAGTTAGGTTATTTTATTTCTTTTTTGTTTCTCCAATAGATGAGCGGTGGTGGTGGGACCAGCGACTTGTCAGCCCATTAATGACTTGACTCTCCCTTGTTTTTAACCATAGCATTGGGAATATGGGAGGTTCGTTAATTAAATGAACCTCATTAATTCCTTGGTGGTACACACTCTTTATCCTATACTATTTATATAGAGCTCAGGGTGGGGTGTTGGACGTCTTCACTAAGCGATGAAGCTCTGGAAAAGTACTGCGACACTAACCACATGGAGGATGAGACCGGATTTAGTGAGCGTTGACGAGCGCCACCGAATTGCAAACCGATGACAATGATGAAAGAGTTTCCGTCGATTGTCGTCGGTATACATCTTATCTTGGATGGGGGTTTGTTTCTAAGTTCATTTATGATGATTTCTTTGCTCCCACCTACTATCATATTAACGTGGATGACACGGTCTAAATAATAATACACGGACCCTCCGCCACTTTTCTCATGCTACGTTCTTTGGGAAAAGTTTCCTCAATTTGATGGCAGTGAAAACTAGCAGGTCACATTTTGATGCCGACACTCTGAGAGAGTCGTAGGCACAGACGACACCAAGAACAGACCAATGGAGCACGTCTGTTGCCCCATTGAAGAAACCGCTAACATGCCATGTTGGTAGCAGCTGGCGATGGCCAAAGGAGACCCGCAGCAACCGGAAACTGGCGGTAGAAGGCAGCACGTGATGGTGTGCCACGGTGGCCGAAGGCGGCTGGCCTGAGCCGGCCATGTGAGACAAGGGCAGTGCCTATAGGCACCGCTGATAGCGTGAAGAAATCATAACAGAAGGGGCCAGTGTGGAATAGTTGTGACCAACGAGCCGTGACAAGAAGGGGCAGTATGGCCCTATGTCGTGCCGCGTTGGCGGAAGTCGGTCAGCCGAATGGACAACCATTGAATTGTAGTGGGGTAGTGCCCCACCGGCTGTTCGAAATGGCACCACAACCACGAGGCCAATGGGACTCAACGGTCCTCCTTCTGGTGGACAAAAATGGAGTGGGCTGGCCAAGCAGGTCGAACCTGCGACCTAGCAGGCCAGCGTGGGTGAGACGAGCCCCACATGACGGGCCAGTCCAACCGCAACCCGAGCCCGTGAACAAGCTGGGCTGACCTCGATGGGCCGGACCCAATGAACCGAGCTGACCCCCAGTGGTACAGACCCGAGCGGGGTCAGGTAGAACCTGGGACCAATTGATTCGGGCCGGTCTGACCAAGTGAGACCAGGCCCAGACCCAACCTGTACCCTAATAATGAAACACCCATAAATGACAAACTAGGTGTGTTTTAGACACGCTGTCAGTATTGTTGTGATCCATTTTGATAATCAGTCCCTTTGGCATATTTCAGTGGCCCCGAATAGGCCAGGTCATACCGAGGTTTGATCACCACAGTATCACATAATGGGGTGTAACTAACAGATCGAGTGTTCGACCGACATGCCTTCAGTGGCATAAGGACCCTTATGGAAAGACAGTCTTTTAGAGATTCTCTATGTGATTTTTGATGGAGTTTTAATTTCGACCTAGGTTGGATAAGATGTGTGTCCAAATAGGCCCTTTTTACAAAAGTTCCCTTACCTCACAGACCGAGCGTCTGATAGACGCACCGTCCATCACATTAGTACACCTTTGATGGGGTGGCCCATTGGGATATTTCTTGGTGGAACTTCATGGTGGTTGAGCTACGACTAATGGATTGAGGATCAGATCCTCCCAGAATTAGGCGTGCTTAGTATTGTAATCTAGTGGCTACCTGTAACGTGGAGAAATAACATTGATCCTATATCGATTAGAATCTATCAATCTTATATGGGTCAGCTCTTAGAAATCATGTGTGGTTCAGTATCTATCAATCCAATTTCAGTCAGTGCCTAGAGATCTTGTGTGGTTCAGTATCTATCGATCCTGTGAGGTTCACCAGTAGAGCCTCTCGATAGAATTAGATGATCTATTTTTATGAATAATCATCTATACTTCTCTACTTATGTTATATACCTGGTGTGAGCTAAGCCTTTTACCTACATGGTGTTAACATTGTGGTACTTTTACCTTCATGGTGTAAGCTTTGTGGTACTTTTACCTTTGTGGTTTTACCTTTGTCGTATTCTTCCCTCATGGATCAGTTGAGAAAATGGCTTAAATGTTGGAGCCTTATGTTTCATCATGTATGAGACGAGTATAATTTGATAACTTAGGAATATATATGAGCATATACCTAAGTATAGTTCACGATTACTGCATTGTGCTTCATGATCGAGGTCCTTCCTTGTGTTTTTTCTTTTGTGGAACTCTAGGAGACCTTTGGGGGTCTCAAGGTCCCTAGTGATTATTTTTATACTCACCCCTACATGGGTTACGCCCGCACCTTGCAGTGTCTTGTGTAGACGACAGACAGTATTGATCGAGGTTGAGGTATCCCGGACTGGATGGTGCTCATAGGTTGACCATTTGACGTGAGGTGATGCAGTGACTACTGATTGTGAGTTGTACCTACCCTTTAAGTGGGATCCTCAATTGATGTTTCAGGATTGGTTTTCTCTTTTAGTTGTTCTTGTACTTTCCAGTTGAGCTTGTACTCTAGCCCCTTTACTTTCAGTATAATGGTTACTACAGTAGTTTACTTCATGTTTTCTTCTTGTTGTGTTCTTATATTGTGTGTTTTTATAGGTTTAAAGAAAATTCCTTTCCATTATAAGGATACACCATTCTAGTTCTAGTTGCAAGCCCCTGGCCTATAGAAGGCCGGGTTGGGGTAGTCACGGGATGGGCCCGAGGGACGAGGGATGGGTTGTGACATTTAAAATTCAGTGAATGGTAACTATCTAAGGAATTTTATGCCTCTTAGTTCATTTCAATAAATTAGTAATCAAATGTGGGCATGGAGTTTCTAGTTAAAATATTTAAATAATAATAATTTAGTGAAAACAATAGAAAATTAAAAAATTGGAATTCTTACTTCTATTTCAAAACTTATGCTTCAAACATAGCATTGAAATTGACTACCTAAACCTTTTCATGATGTGTAATTATTACATAATGTGTATTTTTTCATCATGATGTAAATGTGGCTCATGATGTGAAATAGTCTTATAGTATATTCTTCATTCAAGCTTTTGTTGCTTCATTTGCCTACGATGGACAGGAAAATTAATATAAAAAAAGTCAAAGAAAATTCCTTTCTAATATGATAAAAAAAATAAGGGGAATTAAAATTAAATACTAATATAAAATTATATTCTTATAAATAAATAAATTTAAAATCCTAGAAATACATAAAAATAATGACACCACCCTGAAGCAGCTTTTTTTTAATGACAGTTTAGCTCAACCATACCCAAGTTAGCTAATTTTAGAGTGGTATAATTCTATCCTTCTCATGTTTACCCAATTTTGGCTTTGAAATACCACCATCTCATATTTAATTATTCTCAATGGAATTGGTGTGGACCATAGAGGTGGTGTCTAAAGTCTGAACAACATGAGTGTGACTAGAAATATCTCAGCATCTATCCAAACCTGGTTAAATTATTATTTTTCTAATTTTGGGTTGTATGTATTGAATTTATTCAATTATATCCTTGTGTTCATCATCCATTTCCTCAAAATATTCCAATTATATTATTTTTTTCTCTACATATTTATGGAAGGGTCCAACTAGTTCTTCTTCTTATGATTGGGGTGCACTTATTTTTTCTAAAAAAATTGTGATAAATGTGGCACTAGTCATATCCTCCTACTCCTACTATACATATTTAATTTCCTTTAACTACGGTCTGAATTTTGAATGTAATATTTTTATCGTCTCATCATCAATTTGCACTTTTTATCCAATTCCATATTCATGTTCTCTCTCTTATTCTTATAGTTGTTTGTTGAAATGTGATTATGAGCATTCTTGTTCTATAGCAAGTTCACCCACTTAATCATCTTCTAAACCTGTATAGTAAATGTAATCATGGATATAATATATATCATCACTAGAAGTGGTAATTTACCCTTCTTGATTGTGGGTGACTATTTTAATGTGATGTGCCTGATCAAATTCTGGTTCAATACTAGGAATTAAATTGAAATCAATTCGTGGGTATGGTTGTAGGCACTCATCGGATTTATTATTCATCATTTTTAACTCTTCAAGTAGTCATTCCATATCATCCAGTAGGAAGTAAAATCTCTCCTAGGTAGTTATCATATTCTGAAGTTCTTCTATCAAAACCAAAATTAACCAGGGTAGTAGAAATAATAAAATTAAAAATAAAAATCCTAAACTAAAATCAAGAAATAGAAAAGTTGAAAAAATATTTTTTCTATATTATTCAACTAATAAATTCTTCACATCAAACCCCAAAAATGAAAAAAAAATTATATCCCTATTAGAGTAATTAATTCCCATAAGGTTATTGAATTTATAAATTTTTATACAAAAATAAAAAAATTAACTAAACTACAGGGATTTCTAGCAATTTCTAGTCCAAGTCCAAACCCACAGAGATAGGGTTGGAGAAAATATTAATTTAATAACATAAACCTAAACTATGTTTCAAAGGAAACCTAAACTATTTCATTTAAAGAATATATGATATTGGTTTGGATTTTAAGAAAATTGAAAAATGTGATCAGGAATTGAAAATATGGGTTCATGGTTGATTAGGGTACAAAATAATTATAAAGTAGTCCAATGGTGTTGGAACTGAGTTTAGTCGAATCCAATGGTCATGGTAGACAACCCAAAAAACATTGATGCTCACTTTTCACAATGGTTGGTCCTATTACTTCTTGTATTATATGAATTGGTGACTAGGTACCATATTTAAACACAGAAAATAATCTGTCTAATGATCATGGTGTGAATAATTCTCTATTCAATCCATTAAAATTATCTCTCCTACACAGATAAACAATGGTCATGAATGATAGAGCGAATAATGGATATTAAGAAATCAGTGTTGTCGAAAAATACCCAAATGAATTACTTTCAAAAATAAAATACCTTTTAAGATAAATCCTTTTTCATTAAAATTTATTCTCACAGGTTCTTCCCCCTCATGATAGTCATGAGGGTATAGGAAAATAAAAAACCTATTTGATGTATCATGATAGTGGCAGTACTTGATCCTAGCAATGGAGGCTCTCTGAATGAATGAATTGAGTGAAGCCTATGGCTCTAATTTATAGACTTCCCTAGGGCTCTGATATTAATGATTATTATTAAGAATTTTCATAAAGGTTGTCATAGGTGGGTCCAATGACAAATATTTGGTCAGAAATACAAGATTTGTAGGATCCCTGTAGTAAAATCCCATAATATAATTTACACCATGTCTAACTAAGTTACACCATCTGTAAATTTCAAAAATACTTAATTTCACTTCACGATGTGTCCATGTTTTCATGAAATGAAATCACACACAATATGTAATTATTACACATCGTGTAATGTAATTTTTATACTCTGGAATACACATTTCACCTCTATTCCTCAGTTTTATGGCCTAGAAGTGCTCGGTGATCATCCTTAAAAATCTGGCATCACACCAACTATCTTCCCTCAAGGCACAGAGTGACTTTTTCTTCATTTTTCAATTATCTTTTGTATCCCTATCATAAAACAAAAAATAGATCAAATCATTCTCAAATTGGAAAGATTAATCATTAAAATAAATTAATCAATTCATTAAAATACCTTAAAATATATACATCAAATATAGATATCTGCTATCATGATCTTAAGAATCCTGATACATCAACTATCAAGACTTTTCTCAAGATAGTTTAAAACTGACGGGTACGTATACACAATAAACCCATTTAACTAAGGTTATCCAACTTATTCATCTCATGCGACTATTGATGTGTATAGGGACTATCTATAACTCATTCCCACCTATGTCTAGAATTTTAAATTATTCTTTATATATAAAATAATTTATTTAATTCCTGAACATTATACCTTATCAAAAAATTCATCTATTGAGTAAAGAATACATATTTTTTAATATTTCAAAAATAATTAAAATTACATTAAATTTAATGTACCATTTGTAGAATGATATATATTATATATAAAAATTATATCCCTGATCAATAATATTTAAATTTATTGGAAATTTAATGTCTAATGATTATAGTAAGGGAGATATTTCAAGGGAAGGCTAATGACAACAAAAATTGAATCAAGCAATTGAATTTCAATAATTTCCTTGTAAAAAATGATCATAAACCATATATAGTGAAAATAAGGATGGTATTAATACAACATATCCCCACTTCACTATAAGTATAAACAAAGGGTCTCTATTTTTGTAGAATTTAAATACCTAAAAATATATATTTAAAAATATTCTTGAATAAAATATCCTTTTAGCCTTGAAAAACACATTTTAAAACATAAAATTTCAATAATATTAGTAAAATAATTCTTCTAAAAGTATGTTTTTAAAATTTTATGTGATTATTTAATGAAATAGGAGTTTATCATGGAGGGAAATGTTTTACATGTCGTATAAGTTAAAAAGAACATTCCTTTCATCCCATTGTAAAAAGGGTAAAAAGTTACTCATTTGGAAAGTGACAAGAAGATTCCTTTAAAACCATTTTGTGAAAAATAAAACATGGATAAAAATATAATTGATAAATCATTTAGAAAATTTTAAAGCATTTTTAAAAACATTTTCTGAAAACAAAGATTTGTAAGAAAAATGATTTTCAACCGAAAAGAGAAATTAATTTCAATTTAATTCAAAAATATCAATCATGTTTAGTACTAATGATTAGAAACAATAAAACTATTAATTAAAAACATCTTATTAACCATTGTATAATGAAATTAATATTTTTTATTATCCAATGATAAACTAATTTAATTCAATGTAAATTCAAGCAAAAATAATCCTGATTAAAATGAGATTGTGAAATAAACCCTTACAATTATCATATAATTTTAGTGAGAATTAATCAATGAATAGATTATGTTTCTCAAATATAGAAAAAATAAATAAAATAAATAAAATATACGATTTCAAAATTTAATTACACAAAAAATCTAAAAATATAAAAGATAACAAAGATATAATATAACCCGATGAAAAGAAATTGAGATATAAAATTCGTTACCACTTGGTAATTTTTAATTAAAAAACCATATATGAAATAATTTAAATTGAAACATATAATACAATGAATTTTTAAGGATTAATAATATTAAATGTAAAATTGGTAGTATATACACCATATAAAATAAATTAGGTGCATAAAACAACAATATATATCAATAAAGGTAAATTGAGACGAACCGCCTTAACTCATGCTTCTTTTTTGTTGAACATGATTTAAAATCATTTATAATGGTTTTAATCATGTTATTAATCTATAATAAAGTATTCATATTTATAATATCATATTTGATCCTCTAATAACATATTATCACCCATTCGTTATTAATAAATCAACATTTTCAGTGTTTTGAGTGTTAACTAGATTGTTCTATCATGCGTGTTTTCTCATTGAAGTTATAGTTATTGGGTATAGGATATAGATCCATAGTATAAAAAAAATATTTTAATGTTATAAATTTCATTTTTTTACTTATATATATTTTTTGAGTCATTATTGAAATTTTAATATGGAGAATGTATCACCTCGCTTCGTGGTGTTGGTAGGTCATACATACACACGAGAGACATTATCATTCCCTTAACGGGTGAAAGCATAAGGAATTGGGGGACATATTAATATTCCATAATCAATATAATATCATATATATCACATATATTAATTAAATTTACCCCTATTAATTTCCATATAAAGTGTAACTAAAAAATGAATCACATCACTTTGTGGGGCAGTAGTCCACCGTACACATAAGAGACGTTATCCTATTATAAAATACATGGAAAGTAAAAAAGTTATATGTAATATTATAAGTCATTAATTATAATAACAACATAAATTTCATATAAATTTGTTAAATACATAACCATATCCATCCATTAAAGGTGTTTATGGAAAATTAGTTACATTGGTCTTTGAGGCAGTTGTTCGCAGTACACACGATCGACGGTTTCATTTCCCATTTGATGGAAGAGGAGATGGATATAGGTTCTAACCTTAATTAATAAGATATCATAATATAGGAGATAATTTTGTTATTATATTATCAATATTGAATATTATTATATGGATTATGAAGAATAAATAAAATGAAAATTCTAGTTGAAGAATATTGCCTCTTTTTCAGGGAAGGTTTGTTTAAAATCCTTCTTATGATGGATTTATAATCAGAAAAAATTGATCTAGGATGTTGTAATTGGTTTAGGGAAGTGATTTTTTGGGTTTTTAAAAACAAAAATATATTTTGAAGTGTAAATACATGGGGATAGGGAGTGACCCTTTATAAGTAGGGGAGAGTATACATATGGATGTTTTGAAAAGAATCAATTACAACCACATTTTTATCATGCCATAAGCCACTAAAATGGATCATTATCAACACTTAGAGGTGATCAGGTATAACTACGTAAATTAAATGGTTTCTTAGAACACTTGTAGTATCTTTTATCTTTTATCAGCAGAGTTTAAGCCCCTGGTAAATCTGTTTTTACCTTAACTGTAGTTATTAATTATTACTGCTTTTACTATTAATAACAGAAAAAATAATAAGTTGAAATTATCATATAAAATAAATTAGGATAAATTAAAATATTGAATCCATTATTTCAAATTCGATTCACATAAGTGGAGAATCCCCATTTGAAAATTTTACCCCCAGAAACAATGAAAAAGAGGGTATTCAAAGAGAAAATTTCTCTTAAGTATAAAAGTTTTTAATAAAAAAAATTCAATATGAAATTGATTTTAATGAAATAAAATATTTAAATTTTAAAATTATTGAAATAAATTTACTTTAAAATCATTTTAAAATATATTTTAACATTTTAAATTATTTAAATAAAAATTTATTTTTTAATAAAAATCAATATTTTTTACTATTCATAGAAAAATGAAACATTTTAGAAAAATAAAAAAATTCACATTAATATTATTTTGATATTATGATTAAAAAAATTTAATTTTATAAGATGGTTTTTAAAAAAGTGGTAACAAATAATTTTAAATTATGTTCACAAATCGCGACTAAACAGTCATTTATAAATATTTAGTTTTCAGAAAAGATTACCTTTTATTTTAAATGGTTCTTATTTTATTTATAATCAATAGATAATAATAATTTTTCAAATGTATTTATTAATATTAATACCCAAAAAATTTATGACTATTTTTTAAAGGTATACTATATTACAATTCATTTAGACTGGGGGTTACATATTTTGTAAGCTATCGAAGAGACAAAATTTTAAAAAAATATATTTTGTGGGTTGTTTAATCTTGGTGTTCTACATCACATAAACTAATAGATAAAATTTTATTATTTTGAAATTTAAGGTTATTACATTATCGGCACCGTTAATGAACGTCATCCTAAAAATTTGATCTTTCACTCACAAATAAATGGTTTGATATTTGAAAATCCCATTTTTGAAAACCCACATTGTAAAAGGGTAAATAAAAAAGCCTTTTAATAAGAGCGAAAGGTAAGTAAAAAAGTACATATGGAATAAAAAATTAATAGGTTTCTATGTAGGAGAACATTGGTGTAATGTTATGATATAGACATGTAAGAAGAGCATAAATAATTATAGAAAATGATAGTTTTCATTGATCACAAGAAATTTATTGATTAAGGGAAAGTTAAGGACCTAAACCCCATATATCTGTGATGATTTAAAAGACCATTTGATTCATCATATATGAAGCTAATATGATAAAAAAATTCAATATACTTTTAATAAAGTTGAGAAATTATTCTACTTTATAAGATTATAATGAAATATAATTACTTGATATGTTTCAATTTCATAATCAAAATTTCATCCTTTGGTTGTGCTTCAATCAATTTTCAATTCATTGATTAATCCAAGAAATGAATATCCAAAAATAATTTTTTTAATCCTAATATACTAAAATTCACTTTAACAGATCATAAGAGCCATAAAAGAGTGATAATTCCATCTATTTGTCTCTAACTATTTTTCAAAATTAATATGGTTATCACAAGTTATCCAATATAATATGTTACTCATTAAACCTCAACAGTAACATCACTAGTTTTTCATTAATATTTATTTGTAAAAAAGCTTAACTAAAAATAATGTCATATTACCTATGAAATCACATAGGCTCGGGGTAGTTGTTAAAACCTTATCGTCTTTCAGTTGTGTGTTCAAACCCTTCATCCATTCCAGATGGGATGAGTTGTCACTCGACATACAGGTTGTCCTTAATAATAGAGAGAGGGAAGTATATAGTTCATATAGAATTAAAAATTAAAAGGTTTATAAGTAAGAGAACATTGGTGTATATTTACGATAAATACAATTATGAAAAGTGTAAATAATTCTAAAAAATGATCGTTCTCATTGATCAAAATAAAGTGAATTATTAATGGAAATTTAAGGACCTCAAACCCATAAATATGTGATGATATAAAATATCATTTGATCTATCATATATAAAGGCTGTATGTTATCATTTTTTTCAATATCCTTTTCCTAAATATAAGAAATTATTTTATGATCTATGATTATAAGGAAATATACATACATGATATCATAAGCACAATTTCATCTATTGGATGTTCTTCAATAAATTTTAAATTCATTTCTTACTCCAAGAAATGAATATCAAAAAATTAATTTTTTATTCTATAAGAACTAAAATTAACTTTTAACGGATCATAATATCTATAAATGACTAATAATACTTTTGGTTTTCCTCTACCTATTTTTCAACATCAATATGGTTAGAATAAGTTATATAATGTAATACATTATTCTTTAAACCTCCATAGTAAAATCTCTAATTCATCATTAATATTTTTTTAAAATAATTTAACTAAAAACCACGGTATATTAACTAGTACATCACATAGTCTAATGCTATTTGTTATCATCTTCTGGTTGTGGTTTCAGGCTATGCATCCTTACTGGACATGATGGGTTGTCACCCTTGTCATATTTTGGTTTTTTTAGAATAGTATTATTCCCTCTAGAATATCCTTCCTTATAATTCATAGTAAACATCCTGGATTCTTGGGAAATAAAAAATATATGGGAGAGGTCAAATTTCTCAGTAATAATTTAGTATAATGGAAGCTATCTTGAATCAATAAGACCAATCATGGAAAGTTAAATAACTAAACATGCATGACTATTAAATAATTTGACTAGAATAATCAATATTGAAAGGTAAATAAATGACAAATGATTTCATTTATCCAATAACATGACTATCGTAACTAGATAAGTTTTAATCAATCTGTAAAGGTAAATAAATTAAAATACATTCCATGTAACAAATAAATTGAGATTGAAATGTTACCAGAGATAATATAATTTAAAAAATCTCATCAATTAAAAAATTGAATTATTTATGAAGGAAATTCTTAATAATTAGACATTATTATCTTTGAAATCATGATACCTCTAATACAATGACCTTTCCTAAGACATTTAAAAACTGATGGGTAGGTATACACTTGAAACACATTTAATCTAGGTTAACCAACTAATATACCTCATGAAACAACTGATGAATTTAGGGGATATCTATAATCGGGTCACACCCATATCTTAATGTCAAAATCATTCCACTTATATCTAACAATTGATTTAATTCATGAACAATATAATTTATCATTAAGTATCTAAATTGAGTAAATAATATGGATTTATGAATATTACCCTAGTCAATCAAATAACATTCAATTAAAATCAATAAATTTTTAAATGATATATAGTTTAATAAATAAGTATATCCATGATAGATAATATGGTTATTTAGGTGAAATTTCTAATCCTATTATCATAGGAATGTGTATATTTCAATTGAAAGCTAATCAATACAAAAAATTAAATAAAGAAAGTGAATATAAATGATTTACTTGGTTGAATGACCATAATCCATCCATAGAAAGAGTAATTGTGGTATCAATACAATATATCCCTACTGAATAATAAGTAAAATAGAGGGTTTTATTCATTGATGAATTAAAATACCAAAAATAGATATTTAAAAACATTCTTCAAGAGAACATCGTTCTAACTTTGAAAATACCTTTTTAGAATAAAAAAATTCTGGAATTTTAGGGAAAACATTTTCCTATAAAAATAATTATTTAATCTTGTAGAGGTGGCTTCAAATAAATTATAGTTCATGACAGAAGGAAATTTTATACATATTGTATAAGTTTAAAACATTCCTTTCACAATGTTGTAAAAAGGGTAAAAAGTTACTTGTTAGAAAAGAGAAAAAAAGATTCCACTAAAATATTGAAAGCATTGAAACAGGGGTACAAATGTAATACATAATTTTAATAATGTCAAAACATATTTCAAAGGATTTTCTGAAATAATTTATTTGGAAGAAACATATTTTTGACTTAAGAATGAAATGTAGTTGTATTTTATTAAAAAGATTTTATCAATCATGGTAAGTACCAAAGAGTGTTAAAATGGCACAATTACTTGAAAAACTCATGAGTAATTAGAGTATAATGAAATCAATGGGGTTTATAATCCAAAATAATAATAATATCAATAATTGTAAATCCAAGAATAAACAATCTCGTTTAAAATGAAATTGTGAAATAAACCACCCTAATGGTCATAACATTGATCTCTGAATTAATAAAATAGTATAACTTCTGTATCAAATTAATATTCACAAAGAAAATAAAATATATTATATTAATAATTGTTTACAAAAATAATCTATAAATATCAAAGAAAACAAATAAGTAGTATAACCTAATGAAAATAAATGGTGATATGAAATTCTTTACCACTTGGTAATTTTTTATGTAAAAGAACTTGGATGAAATAATTCAAATTGAAACATAATATACAATTTATTTTAGATTATTCATGATATTATACATAAACAATGTAGTATATTCAACAAATAAAAGAAATTAGGTGCATAACATTACAATATGTTTCAATAAAGAGAAATTTAGATGAGGTCCATTACCTCAAGATTCCTTTTGGTTGAATGTGTATTAACAACCTTTAAAATGGTTTCAAGAATGTCATAAATAAATACCATAAACCTATTATTATTTATAATATCATATATGACCCTCTTATTACATCTTATCATATGTTGGTTATTAATCATTCTTCAATTTTGTTGTTTTTGGTGTTAATTTCCTTATTTTCCCAGGGATGTTTTGTCATGAACATTCTATTTCTTGGGAATAGGATATAGATACATTATATCCCTAATTATTTTAATATTATAAATATAATTATTTTTGTTATATAAATATTTATAACAATTTTTCAAATTTGAATGTGGGAATTAATCACATCGCTTCATGGCGACGATAGGTCGTACATATGCATGAGTGATGTTTTCATCCCCTTAACGAGTGAAAGAGTAAGTAATTGGGTGATATATTAATATTAAATAATAAATATAATCTCATATATATCACATTTATTCATTATATTAATCCTCATAACTTTCCATGTAAAGGATAAGCTAAAAACGAATCGCTTCACTTCGCGAGGTATTAGTCCACCGTACACCTGAGCGACTTTATCTTATTTTTTTAAAAATCGAAATTAAGAATTTTTTTGTGATATTATAATTAAATAAGTATCATAATATTATAAAGATCATATAAATGTGTAAAATCAATAATTATATCCATCTTTTAAAGTTTTTTATGGAAAATATATTACATCGGTTCGCAAGGTGATTGTCTGTCATACACGCGATCAACGGTTCTATTTCCCTTTTGATTGAATTGGATATGGATATATGTAATAAAATTAAATTAATGAAACATAATTATATGGGAGATAATTTTCTTATTATATAATAATTATTAAATAATATTTTATGGAGGTGGAAGAATAAATAAAATGAAAAAGGAATGTTTAAGAATGTGACTTCTTCTTCTTCGGGGAACTTCTTTTGGTTTTCACCAATAGTATCCTTTGATGGATTTATGATAATATAAAGGGTTGTAAGATGTTTTTTTGGGATTAAATATTAATTTGGTTAGGTATTTGTGGAACCAAATGTATTTTTAAGTGTGAATAAGGGAGGATAGGGGTGGCTTTTTTAAGTGGGGGAGAGGACTTGCATGTGTTTTTTGAAAAGATTCAATTACAACCATGTTTTTATCATGTCAAAAGCCACCAAAACGGGTTATTATAGAGCCTGAGAGGTGATATGGTAAACATATTTGTATAAAATGTGTGTCCTAAGAGTTGGTAGATCATTTTTAAATTGTATCATTTAGTTTGACCCGCTTTAAATTAGTTTTTACCTTAACCACAGTAATTAATTTTTACTCATTTTACTATTCATAATGCTCACAGATTAAGTTGAAATTACTTGATAATATAAATTATTATTATTTCAAATATCGCTTACATTTTTTCAAATTCAATTCATAGAATGAGTAGAATATCATTTAAAATTATACTCATAGGTGCAATGAAAATGCGAGTTTTAAAGGAGAAAATTCTCAAAAGTATATAAGGTTTTAATACCAAAATAAAATGTGAAATTAATTAAAATGACCTAGAATGGTTAAAATGTATTATAATTTAAAAAATATTACATTAAAGAAATTTTAAAATATAATTTAACCATGTAAATTAATTAAACGAAAAGGATGTTTTTAATAAAAAATCAGTATTTCACTATTCATCAGAAAATGAAACATTTTAGGAAAATTCCAAAATATAACCTAAAAATAATTTTTTTTATTGAAAAATATAATTTAATTTTATCAAATTAATTTTCTAAAATTGTTAAAAATTAATTTTAAACTACGTTCTCAAAGTGCAACTAAACCTCCATTTAGAAAAATCCAGTTTTTCAGAAAACATTTCTTTTTCTCATAAATGATTATTATTTTATTTATAATCAATACATAAAAATAATTATCCTTATTTAGTAATTAATATAAATTAGAACCAATTTCACTGTTATTTTATAATTTTATAATATATTATAATTCATTTAGACTCTAGGTTGCGTGTTCCCTAAGCTATTGAAGAGACTAAATTTAAGGAAATATATTTTATAGGTTTTTTAAGATCAGTGTTATGTAACACATAAGATATCAAATAAAATTTTCTTATTTTAGAATTTTGAAGTGTTAAACCCTATGTTACATAATTTTATTCTCTAAAACTCTATATCTATGGATAACTAAGTTGATGTTTAGGATCCTAGAGGATATTACACAGGCACTATGAATCTTGCTTCGATAATTTATGTTTTATCATCCTCAATGAAGTTGTGAAATAGATAGAGTTTGATCAATGATATTAAATTTCTCTTTACATTGAGATACTACACCCTCTACTATGCAAAATAATTTATGGATCCCTTCTCTCTTTCTATCGTGCAAATAATTGGGGTACTATGGATTGAGGGATGAACAAGCTATGTTATAGCAGAGTGTAAATAAATTGAATGCCTCAATTGAGTTTTTCACCTGTATCTTCACTATTGAGGATGTGGAACTAGATTAGTTGGGAGAGATCACTTTTTTGTGCATTTATAACTGAAAAATAGATATAGAATAGGAATCAAAAAATTATAGTGAATTGATTTTTTGATGGTAACTAGTGTGGATTGAAATGAACCAATTTGATAAAAAAAGGATCCAACTCCCTTTCACACCTTTTGTGCATTAAATTCACATTTTTTCTTAATTTCATAAAATAAAAATCTCAAACATCATTTCATAGAATATTTCAAAATTAATAAAACAAAATAAATATAAATAAGTGATTAGAAAAGTGTGAATCTGAACCACACATGATCCTTGGGAAATGAAATTGTTCATCCTTATGTCTCACTATATTTTTTAATGAAACAAAAATTATATTGACCACGGCATACAACAAGTTTGGGACCAATTCTTCACCATTTATAGGTAGAATTCTTGAGTTTTCACTGCTCTTAATTCAATTGTAATATATTTTTTTTCAGTTTTTATTTTTTTTTTCTTCTTCCATTCCTTACTAATATCTAGGATAAACATCATATTGGGACCATTCCACAATGGATTATCACCCATACTACTAGTTCATGTTCCCACAGGAAACTGAGGAGATAGATTGTTTAATAGGATTCCAATAGGGGATACCTTTTGCATACACCAATAGGTGGGAGGATGGAAGATGGGGCATAAATGAACCTAACTACCCTAAACTAAACATTCCCTACATCATCAAACTGAAGAATATATTACAGTGAAGTAAATTCATATAGACTCCTCAATGTTTAAGGACTATTAGTTAAGCTAATCCAATAATTGAAGGAACCAAAATAATTCCTAAAGTAAATGAGTAAAATGTTAGCTGCAATAGCCATAGTCATCCAAGATCTTGTGAGAAAAGGAAAAAAATAAAATTTTGAATAATTAGAGGCAATGTTGTTTTCTCTAGAAGATATTCAATATGAGGAATGAGATTTTTTGTAAACAGAATACCTTCCATTACTTACCATTGAACACATATACCCATAGTCAGTGTACCATGCAATGAAACAAAAATATGAAACTCTTAGGGATATCTTATTTTGAACTTTTTTTATATTATTTAATTTAAAACTATTTTCCTTCTAACCTCCCTTATTTTGAATAATAAAAACTATAAAATTGGTTTTATGACCTGTATAATGGAGTTCAAATTTATGTGATCAATTTTGAAGAAAATCTATAATTCCCACTAAAATAACCATCCACACAAGAATACATAAAAGAGTAATTTTAAATATATATTTACATACATGCTGAAATTTATGAGGTAGATACCAAAAACCTAAACTCATTTCAATTTAAATTTATTCATGATGAATTATCTTTTAATCTTTGGGGTTGTAATTTTGCAAACTCATGTCAATATTTTTCCATCTTTGATGATGATGAACCTATTGAAACTCCACTTAAAGATAAATTGGATATGGAAATAATTAATGAAGTTGTTTCCTTGTATAAAGAAGAAACATGCCTATATAAGGAGTTATTTGACAGTTTTCTCAAATCTAATCTTAGATATTTTGTGGCTGATCACAGAAGGGGAGAGGTTTTTGAAAAAGAAGAAACTCTGGGACCTTTAGTGAATGAAATACCACCCAATTAAAATTGAAAACTATTTGGAAGAAGTTATAATATAAGAATAATTCCAAGTAAACTATCATGACGAAACAAAATAACATCCTACTACCTAGGAAAGGGATAATTTGGACTCAAAATCAACCTATTTTAATTCAATTAAATTTTAACTATTTCTCACTCTCCCTTTTATGAACGTTTATAAGAATAATTATTGGAATTACAACTGGGTCGAGAGAAAGAAGCCACAAGAGTTGTGTAAAAGGATGAGGAGACCCCATACAACATCTTACGACAACCACATTACCCAATAATTCACAATGTTGGTTGGGGTGTACCTAAAGATCTTTGGTAATTATAATATCTTTGTAGAAGTGAATATAATTTTCGTTAGAAGAAGAAGGATGTAGTTGTTCTTACCATAGAATCCCAACCCACCAATGTATTGGGGTTAACTACATGGTTATATAGATATGTATATTCTAAATGTATCCCATTTTGGGAGGGGAAAACCAAATAATATCTTCTTTTCACTTTATTTAATGTTTTCATTTAAAAAATATAATTTTCAAATCTATTTTTAATAGATTCTCCATAAGTGGGAATAATTGAAGAGATTAGATCAAGGCTATCTAAAAAATACCCAAGATAGAGTTATCCTCAAGACTAATGGATAAATAATTTAAAAAATAATGTTTTATTTATCCTTATCATTTCTTTTTTACACTGATAATTAAGAAAATGATTTTCATTGATAAAATTTTATACTGAAAATCTTTAAGGTTGGTTTCAATAATAATTGTGGGTAGTGGATTCATACCTATTTAGTAGTAGTTGAAATTATTTTTAATTACTATTTAATAATCTATGAATAAAAAAATACTATTTCTAGTAAATTTGATTTCAAAAAAAACAAAGAAACTATTCTATAATATGGAACCTTTCTTTTGTATAACTTTTAATTATTTCAGCTTTCTTTGAGACAAATGTTTCCATACCAAGTTTAAATTCCATTATATATCTACGAAGAACATTGATTATAAAATACTGAATATAAATTATTAATTAGTGAACATAACCTCATATATATGTAAATTCTATTTAACGACTGAAAATTTGAGTGAAAACTAAATAGATCTTTATGGAATAAAAAGTATAACATGTGTTTATAGGAATTTAAAATTTAGTCTTGAGTGAATTGTATTTTTTATTAAATAACATATCATGGATACTCCCAAAAATAAATTCATATAATTCTTTTTAAAATAGAGTAAAATTGGAAATTGGGATCGATAAATAAATCTAAGATACATTTTCACTAGGTTTGAGAGTTTAATCCCACATTACTTATTTTAATTGGTTATTTCTATAGTTTCTCTCATATACATGGCCAGAAAAAATATTAATAAGGTACTCATATTTAAAAAATGAATTTATTTAAGTGAGATTAATATTAAACACCTGAACAGGAAATGAAATTCTAAAAATTTCTTTTATAAGGTATCAATGAAGTGAGAGAATGAACGTTGGTTTAGGAATCTTTTAAATGATAAATTGAGGGAGGTTCCCCTTATTAAAAATTAAATTGCACTAAAATATATCAAATTCACTCAAGAAACTTGAATTTGTATATAATCTTAAGTAAAATAGTGTAGAAAAGTAACATAATATGCATGACCATTTAGTGGAATAATTATTAGATATTATTCAATTTTCGATATATATATAAATTTTGGGAGTGAAATCAATATTTTTGAAATTAAATGATAAAATTTCCATGGAGCTTAAAAGTTGAAGTGTGGGGGAGTGATGTAATCTATAAATTGAATATGAAATAGAAATAGAAATTTTTCTAGAAAAATGTGATTTTATTATTGAAATGAAAATTTGGAATTTTTGGATGTGATTTTCAATGATGGGAATTTGATGTTTTTCAAAATTAAATTTTAAATTGCTTGATTTAAAAAAAATCAAAAAATATTATTTTAATTTGGTTTTGATTTAAAAAAATGCTTCTATTTCTGAAATGTAATGGGTCACAATAAAGAATATTTTTTATTTTATTAAAACATGTAATGTGGCGTAGGACTTACCAAGTTCATTTTTAAAGTAGTGTGTGTGGTTCATATTCTCACTATTATAATCACTTATTAATGTTTATTTTATTTTATTAATTTTGAATATACCAGAAATGATGGTTTAGATTTTTATTTTATTAAATTAAAACAAAATGGCATAATGAAAACACCCAAAGGGTGAAAGGGAGTTAGTTCCAAGGTTTCTCACAAGGTTTTTTCATTATACACATCATTTTTCATTCAAAAAACAAGTCAATACCCCTTTTTTATTTCTCTTATCTAACTATTTTTTAGTTTCGAATAAACACAAAATAGATCTCTCCATGTACATCAATTTCCCCCTTCTCCACATTGAATATGCAATGAACTGACTTAAGTGAGGAATTCATTATCTCAATATTGAGCTCCATCATATGTTTTTAATCCCTCAGTCTACAGTTCTTTAATAATTATCACTGTAGACCAAACTAAGGGTATGAGAAATGGTTTGAGAAACTAGAAAGTGAAAAACACATTGGAAAGAGAAAATGAATATCATAAATCTACCACTGTCCATTTCACTACAACATCGAGGATGACAAATTATAAATTACATAATCAAGATTCTTAGTTCATGTATAATCACCCCTTGGATCCTAGACCTAAGTTTAGTTCTCTATAGTTATAGAGTGTATGTGATAACAATTAAAACATGTGGGTTGAGAAAAACATAATATAAAAGTGGATAGAAGAATAACATCATAGTATAGTGAAACAAAAAACAAAACATGAATTAGAATTGAAATTTAGGAATTACAAATAAAATATAGCTACAGTTTATAGACAGTAAATATTTTTAATGGTGGAATTTGAAAAATATTAAAAAGTCACTAAACTTCTTCTTCTATTCATTCATCATCATAGTGATCTCTCTCTTCCATACATGGGCTCTATATGTCACAGGGGATTGTAAAGATGGATTCAGTTAATGGCATATTTCCATCTTTGAAGTTCCTGCCATGAATGTCTCCAAACTTCATTGAGAATTTTCCCAACATTATTTTTTACAACATTATAACTACATTAAAAAATGGTTGTTTCCCAACATGATCTCTTTAGGGATTACACATACTGTCAATTAGGCCTAAATTGTTTATTCCTTGGTAGTGGTTTCAGATGAACTGATGGTAACATTACCCTAATACTTCTACATTTACATATCTTATCTTCTTATCCATGACCTTTAAATAGGTTCTATCACCTATACACATATGAGACAACTACCATTACATAGGTAGGGTGTGTTTCCTCTCCTCGGTGACTCAAGCATTCATTCATCTCTACCAAGAGATTCTTCATCGGTCACATATTTCAGTCATGGATTAACTGAGTTAGTTCATTCATCTTCTTTAGTGATCCTCATCGAGAAAAAAGACCTTCAATTTTGGAATTCATAGATGAGTATTAAATAGTAGAGATCAGTTTCTTCAAGATATGGTAAGGAATGGCTGCATCAACAACCGTCTCAAGGGATCTTGGGGTAGGACCCTGGAAAAATCTTAGAGGGGAGGGGTGAATCAAGGTGTTAACTTTTTTGTTTAAAGTGATAGATCTTGTTCCCACATTGGTTGGAACCTATAAAACCTATCTACATAAATCAAGAAGTAATTAAACATTCATATACCTAGAGACAAAACAACAGGTAAACATGGTTCACCACTAGGGGCTAGTCCAAGGATCAAACGATGGTAGTATTTTGGTCCTACCAAAATCCACTATGCATTACTAGTTAGTGTGGAGTATAGAATATCATATATAGTCACTTTGTTCCATACACAAAAACTTTACAAGAATTATAGATAGCACACTGCCTCCCTTGAAACACTTTTATCAACTCCCCCTAGCTCACTACCTTGTTGAAGCCTCACTCAATTTAATGACGTAAAATTTACTTCAATAGATTTGGAATTTAAGCATTTTTAACTTATTTTTAAAAGACACTACTTTCACTATAGTCTCAAATTTGATCACATGTATGTATTGATAAATAAAAGTAGATATTTACAACATTCTAGTTGTGAAACTCTTGATCTAGTGTGAAAATATTATACTTTTTGAAACTTTTTAACTTAGAAAAAACATTTTTGATTTTTCATTAAAGGGTAACATTTATGCAACGTGTTCATGGACCTTACCTGGTCATGAGAGACACAAGGATCATTATGCACAGAATTTTATGTTAGGAAACTCTCAGTGCAAAATGCTTTTCCACTATAGTGAAACCATATTTTTATAGAAGTGTACTCATAATAAAGGGGGTATCTGCCTATTTATAGACATGGTTAACCTTGTATGAAAGTCCCTTCCACACCATCCACTATGCATGAAACCTTCCTCCTATTTTGAACTTCATGTTTAGATGATTCCTTTAGTGTAAAAACATCATCTCTATTTTACAAGAATGTGCAACTATTTATGTGTTTTGAAACATCGTATTTCATTCAATTTAAGATATTATTTGAAACACTTTCATTAATTGTTTTTTTATTTGATAGTACTAAAACCGCACTTGCACGAAAATCTGAGAAACAAATTCATCCTTTCACATAACTATTTCAATTTACATAGACCTTCCTTCAAAAAAAAGTTTATCCATCCTCCAAATTTTGGACCATTAAAATTTGGAAGACACTGTAAAAAAATAGCCACCTGCAACACTAAAGCCATATACACTATAAAATAACTTATCATTAAAACTCCTTGATCAACCCCAATGCTAATTCACAAAAAACAAAAAACACACTCTATTTCCAACTGTGAAAAACCATGGTTCCTACAATTCCCCATTTGTGTTTGATGGAAATCAAAAAATACATTCAATAAAGCACCATTATTGACCAAACACTTGATTGACATAAAATAACTCTTCTGTCACTCTAATTCTACAAGAACAGATTTTGGTGTATAAAACAAGAGTATTAAATGATAATTTCGGGTCCCGAAAGACCATTTATAGCCCACTGACCAACCCTAAAAATTTATTCATTTAATATCACTTATCTCCCCCTTTTTCAATAAACCCATAGAAACGATATGTACACTTTTAGTGCTAAAAAACCTCCTATATTGTATCTCCCCATAATCTTATATCACATCCACAGACAGATTAAGATAGATGACAAAATTTGGGAGATGTAAATAATAAAAACCTCTTCATGCAATGGTAGGTGGGCGAACACTGACATTCAACCAATGTTTCTAAAACATTGGAGCTACCAATGGCTTATTCAGGATATCATCCACTTGTTCATCAATTCCAACATGCTCCATTTTAATCACACATTGTGCAACTTTTTCATTGAGAAATACATTTCTAATCTAAATATGTTTGTTATGGGAGTGTTGAACTGGATTCTTCAAATGATTGATCACTCTCTTATTATCACAGTGAATCAACATTGGCTATTTTACCTCATCACTAATATCATTAAACTGTTGTTTCATCCACAATAGCTGAGTGAATGCATTTATAGTAGAGATATATTCTTCTTTAGTTATAGTAAGTGAATGGATTTATTGTTTCTTAATTAACCATCCAACACATTTTATTCCTATGAAGAAAGAACCACCACTTATATACTTTATATCCACTATATATCCAACCTAATTAGCATTAGAAAATGCTAAAAAATTATTATCTATTATAGCTACAAAGTAAAATCCAAAATTGGCCATATCTTTAGTATACCTCATGATTTTTCTAACTTATAAAAAATTATATTCTTTCATATTACGTTGAATCCAGACTTCTAAGGATGTTTCAAAGACGATATCTGACCAGGTTTCATTCAAGGGTTATAAGCTTCCAATGATTCTCATATATAGGGTGGGAACCACAAATGTCTCATCCTCATGATTTCCAAGTTTATTCCCAACTACAGTAAGAATCAACATTTGTTTGGAGCTATACATGTTGAATTTCTTTATATGCTCTTTTTCATATTTTTCGGAGAAATTATGGTCTGATCCTTATTTTGGATCACCTAAACCCCCATGAAGTATGTGAGTTCACCTGTCATGGAAATTTAAAATTATGATTTCATATGATTAGAAAATCCATCCTGTGATCCATGCCTACTTGCACAAAACATATTGTCATCCTTATAAACAAGAACCATAAATTGATATTTTTTATCATTATTAACATAGAGATTATGGTCGACGCCTCCTCTTTTATATTATATCATTTTCATATAATAATCCAGTCCAGAATACTATACTCTTTATGCCTAATTCAGACCATAAAGAGGATTCATTATTCTAAAAACCTTCATCTCATCATTACAATTAGAAATATCATTGGTTGTTTAATGTAAACTTATTCTTCAAGAACCCTATTTAAGAATATTTTTTTGACATCCATCTGATAGACTTTGTACCCTATCTAAATTTCCATGGAAAGAAAGAGCCTGATTGACTCTAGTCTAGATACTAGAGAAAATTTTTCTTTGATATTAACACCTTCAATAGATTAATAGACTTTACACACCAAGTTTGCCTTATTTAAGATCATGCTTACATGCTCATCGATTTTTTTTTCAAAGATCCACTTTTTTCAATCACATTGGATTTTAGGGTATCTTAACAAGATCTTATGTCTTGTTCATATCAATTTGATCTAGTGCTACATTTGTGGCCTTAAACCATGATTCATCCTATTATTATTATTCAAACAAGGTTGGTTCAACAATTGATGGGAAGAGAGAATGTGAATGATTCCGCATTCTACTTCTCTATATAGGTGTGGTCCCATCCCAAATAGTGTTGTATTGATCAATTTCTTCTCTTATATTTCTCCAATGAGGTTCTGATGAAGTTTCTTTAGTAATGGTTTCCTCTTATGATTCTTCATCTGAATCAATATCATTTTGTGAGCCCTGAATGTTTTATAATCCTCCCACTATATCTACATTTGAATTTGTCCATTGTCCATTTTATTCATCATCATCATTCATATCAACATAAGATATCCTTGAGGTGTTTTTTATTTTATCCTCAATGATATTGAGATCATTTCTTTACAAAATATTTCTAAGATGATTACTATAACATTTTTAGGCTTTTATCTTCATTGAATATATAAGGAATATTCCCTCATCTATAGAATCACAATACTTTCCTTGTTTTCATCCTTTGTTTTGGATAAAACACTTAAATTTAAAACATGAAAATAATTCCGAGAGGGATTCCTTCTATACCATATCGTATATTGTGTCCTAGTTTCCCCTATAAAAATCCCTATTTAATTTTTAGTGTATACAGCTACTTGGTCATCCTATTTCCAATAATGATGAGAAATACAATTCTCAATTAGCATAGTAATACCAATATTTTTTATCTTTTGATTTCTATACTCAAAGGCCTTATTTTTTTAGGGTTTCTCAATACACGCACCTCATTATTTATCCCATGGGTTTTCTTGTAATTTTCAAATTCATGGGATGTGTATTCCCCTTCATTGTCGAATTGCGGAATATTGATTTTGCATCCAATTTTACTCTCTACTCTTTGATTATAAATATTCATTAAATCAATAACTTTTTGATTCCTCTACATAAACATAACATAATACATTCTAATATAATCATTAATAAACAGAATAATGTACCTCTCTCTATATTTTCCATCTACATTCATTGGATTAAAAACAACTAATTGGATGAGATCAAGAAAATTTGATTCCCTTTTTTTGTTTGACGATATAAACTCTCCACCATCTTTCCTCAAATACATTCATCACATGTATTTTATTTATTATGATTCAGATTGGGAATTTACACAACTATATTACACTTAGATATGTATTACATTCTATGTTGATTAATGTGACCCGACATCTAGTGCCACAAGTTGTTCTATTCTTCAATTATTATGTAACAAATTTTATATTTACTATAATCCTATTATATATTTCCATCTATTCATCATCATTTCATTAGAGAAATTTTTTATTTCCTTTGATAGTGAACCAATTTTTATTAAATTTCACAATCAGTCCTGAGTTATTGAGTTGAATAACACTCAGAAGATTATAATGAATACTGTATACGTAGAGAACTTCTTTTTTCCTTAGATTATCATTTTCCAATTCTATATTTCAAATTCCTTTGATCTTTAGAGAACCACCATTTCCAAATATCAATGTCCCATAAACCATTTTCTTAACAAACTTCAATAAATATGCATTTCCTATCATGTGGGATGAGCATCCACTATTAATAATCTAGGTGATACTATTATTTTTATATTTTTGGTTATGTCTGTATGATTGGATTTCTCAATTTTATTTGTTTCCTTTAGTGAGATACCTGATTGAGTGGAGTGTAAATATGTCCTTATAAATTACTTTTCAATATGCATGGGTTCATCCAATTCATATTATTATTATAAAGAATAATATTTATTTTCAAGCGTAAATCTTCGTTAGTGATGTGTATTGACTTAAATCTAAGTTCTATATGTATTTTACTTCTTTTACTCAAACTAAAATTCAAAGATTTATGAACATAGTATTAATAGTGAAATAAATATCTAGAAAAACTATTTTTTCTATATACTTATGTATATGGTCTCATTTTTCATTTTTAACTACTAGAAGCTTCCTCATTCAAATGGCACCTTAGCTCTTCACAGTAAGACATAGAATGGCCAATAAATCCACAAAATTGACATTTCGTAAGGGTAAATATCTTCTTACATCAATTCCACTACATGTACCATTCATTTTTAAGGGTATTTTTCTAATGATCCTCTCTGGATATTGGAGGATTATTTAAATATCTATTTTCTATTTGGTTGAAATATTAAATTTTTAGGACATTAGGTGCTTTTGTGATATGTCCAAATTTCTATTTTCCTTTATTTTGGATTATCCCATTTCGATTCTTTGATGTTTATATATCACTTCAAATTCCATATTTTCCCATACATATGCATCTATAATCATTCAAGGCGTTCTCTACTTCTTCATAACTAGTTTTATCTCTTTCTAATAGATCTGCATTTAATATTCATTCAAACATTAATTTTCAAATTTTTTCTCTTGATTTTTTATTAGTTTATAGTTTACTTATTAGAATAACAAATTCTTCTTCAAGTCCTTGAACAATCTTATCATTTTCTTTTATTCTAACTATAAGGTGATTGAAAAATTTTTCTTTATCTTCAATCCTATGTTTATACTCCACAACCTATTTTGAGCTTCTAGAAGTTGTTATGTGTTTTTTTGCCTCTCAGTTTTTCAATCTATTTCTCATTTAATCTAATCAACATACTCTTATGACTCTTTCAAAAAAGATACCATCTTTATGTTTTTTTTTAATTTTAATATCATCAAGATCAACCTTAAATACAACAATCATATCTGCAAAACTATTTAACTGATTATCTTAATCTTTTTATATTCTACCATTTCAACTATTTCCACCATGGAAGTTTCGGATTTAATATTTGAACTTTGTTTCTATATCCTCCAAAAAGCAATCATCACCTTTTTCTTCTTTTAAATAAATCTCATTACTTATAATTTATTTCCTTATTTGATGTCTCACTTGTTATGTAACCACTTTGGAGGCATATTCATGATTTATACTTCACTTTATAATTTATAAAAATTTTTGTGTCCATCTAGTAGAAATGTGACCTACTTTACCATGCCAAAAGAAATCCAGGCGAAGTTTTCCTTCAAATATCCCTTTTAATCTCTTGAATTGTTAGGCAATAAGTAAAAAAATTCATCATCCACATCATATTAATTATTGTTACCTTTTGAAAATTCAATATTTTCCATGGATTTGAATTCAATTTCCTTACATTCATGAATTTTGTTCTTCTAGTTTGACACTCATTTTATAATCCTCCAGATTACATAGAAGATCATCAAGTGAAAGTTTAGACAGGTCCCTTTCTTCAAAATATGACACTTTTCGATTTTATAGAGGTGGACATTGACTCAATATTTTATTCACAATGTCAATAGATTTAAATTTTTTTCAACACCCATTAATTTCTCAAATAACTTCAATAATACCATTAAAGAAACTATCTGCATTTTCAACTGCATGCATTTTCAAATCATTGAACCGACTATGAAAAACTTGATGTTTAGACTCCTTTATTTTGTTATCACCTTCATATATGTAGAGACCCGAAGCCTGACGTACATAGAATTTACATTACTTTTGCAGAATACTTAGTACATAACAAAAACACACACACACAAGGATCGTAATAGTTTAGTGTCTTTGGAAACTCGGAACGTAATCTTCTAATCGTGGTGAAAGATCTTCAAAATCTCCCATAAAGATCTTCCTTTTATTTATACCTAAAACCTTTCTTTATATACTGGGGAAAAGAAAACATAAAAGGGTGATCTCAAATGCTCAGTAAGGGTAAACAAAAGAAATATCAATCACATTGTATTCATAAGAACATAACATTTTGGAAATCATAACCTGCAAAAGAGAGCATAATTTCATAACCTGGGATAAATCATGGTAGTGAAATGTAATCACAATAATCATAACTTAAAACATGAAACTTTGTGGAATTCACACATAATCATAGAGAATCATTTCTTGTTAGTCAAGACTCATTGCCAAGACTATCTTAGCGGACAAAGTCCCTTTCTAAATCGAGTAACCCTCGTTTCAGTCCTGTTTCACTGAACCGGTATAACCTACCATTCCAGCCATGTCTATCTCATGAGAAATGAAATCTTTACCCAATGCATTGGAGGGAGATATAGGTCCCACCCATCTCATAATGAATCCTTTCTTATGTGTTCCACATAATCATAAACCATACATCATAGCGTAACCCATGTAATAAAAATTGGATTCTTAAACAACATGACATCATAAAAAAATTCATATAAGATAAAGGAATTCATAAAAATATTTCCATCACAACATAATCAAATCCATGTAATAATAAGGATAGAAACAGAACCCTTTATTATCTTAGATGGAAAATAATTTTGATAAAACACTTGAAATCCATTCTTGAGGAAAATATCCTTTCTACTTCAAAAACATTTTCCTTTCTTAACATGTCTTACAATTTAAAACTCAAAGAAATTGACTGAAAATAAACTTGAAAACTTGTAAAGGAATCTTCTTGGAAATAATTTTTTTAAAAATCCATTCATGCCGTATAAGTTAAAAAAACATTCTTCGTACTTTTGTCGGAAAAGTCAAAAAGTACCTCGTACGAAAAACGACAAAAGATTCCTTTCATACATATTACTAAAAACTCACAGAAGGGTAAAAATGGATTTAAACAATTGTAGGTGGATGGAAATAATATTACATATTGATGAAACATGGATGTGGATGATAAAATACACCCCATTAAATACTTATGAATAAACAATCTTGGATAAAAATGAGATTGTGATATTTCCCTTACCTTATGTCCGACTTTCTTTGTAAGTGTCCGAACCTCCTGTATAATGATTTAAATCATGTTATTGACTTATTCCAGAATCATATTCATTGTTATTATATCATATATGGTCCACTTATGACTTTATATTACTCATTCCTTTGTAAATTCATGTTAATGTAGCATTTTGGGTAAAATCGTCTCATTTGTCGTTCGTGTTTTTAACTTGTAATTATTCATATGATTACTTAGATCATTATTACATAATTCCAGAATATAAAACATGATTTATATATATATATTCAGAATATACATATATAATAAATCAGTAAATGGAAAGAAATACACCGTTCATGGAGACGGCAGACCGTACGTACGCATGAACGCTGTTTTCGTTTCCTTATTGAATTGAATGGAATTAAGTAGATGAAATACATATAAATATAAATAATTCCAGTATCATTATTAGGTCATATATTTCATTAGTAATTATTATATATACTTTATAATCATTCATGAATGGTTAATCCTTGTGAATGAATCTCATCGCGTCGTGGAGACGGTAGTCCGTACGTACGCACGAGCGATGATATCGTTCCCATGGTCGTGGAATTGTGTTGAAGTGTATGTATACTATTTAAGTATCAATATCACTTTATAATAATCATATATAGTTACTCATTACACCTTTATACCCATCCAATTAAGGTGGTGGGGGAAAATAGATTACACCACGGCGTGGAGACGGTATTCCGTACGTACGCACGCGCGGTGATTTCCTTTTTCCGTAGGATGGATAGAAGGTTAATTAGAGTTGTTTCATATTTATAATAACATATCATTATATAAGAAATACTGATGTTATTACTTTATCATGAAACAACTAAAGAAGAAGAAGTTGAAGAAGAAAGAAATTGAAAAGATCGGTAATGGATATTACCTCTTCTTTGGAACGCTTCCTTGAATCCTCCACTTAGGGAACTAATATTGGTCTTTGAAGAAGACCAGGACCTCTAGGATTATTCTAGGGAAGTGGAGAGGAGAAAATGGCAGGGTTTGGCCGAGCTTGAGTGCTCAATTTGGTGTGAGGAGGAGGGGGAGGAGGTGCCCTTTTATAAGGGAGGAGAGGGGCACCTTAGGAATATCTCAAAATATTATTTTATATTAAAGTCAAAATCGGTTTATAATGGTTCCAAAGGGTCTTATTTCGAAGCTAAAGTGGGGAAGGGTCGAAAGATTGTCAACCAATAGGATTTAGACAATTTTAGGTTATTATTTTAACCTTATCAATTAGATTTAACTCTAAGTTAAATAATTTAACTTTTACCGTGTGTTTTTGTTTTCATACACTATATGGTTAATACACCTACTATAACATGCCAAACGAACCCCAAATTGTTTATTATTAATATATATATCCGTATCTAAGACATTTGGCCGAACCTTAGATTTTTAGGAATAAAATGACAATTAATAATATAATATTAGATTTAAAAACTATTTTGTGTCAATTTTGACACTATTTGATATATGATTTTTCTGAAAGTCATAACAGAATTATATGTTCGAACCATGTTGATTAAATCAATACTAATATATCATAGTAACCTATAAAATTAGTGGAATTCGTAAAAAGTCTCAAATTACATTCATTGGAGCATTTATAACATCAATTATGTTAATATTTCCTTAAAAGGGTAATTACTGCATCATCGTTGTGTCATAAATAAAATAATTTATTTAAAGTCTAAAAATTATAAATAAAATATCATTATGTAGGAAATCTTTTTAGCTTTCTAATTAATATTTATAGTCGAATTTATCTTATGTATAACCCCATATTAAAAATGTTTTAGTTATTAAACTTTGATTTTAACTATTTTAACTATTCATAAAATAATATTAAATGTCATAATCTAATCCAAGTGGGCCTAAATGATAATATTTTACACTTAAGGTTGTTTTTGGTCTAGATACACTTGTCCAATAGAATTAGGACATGTGTTAGGGTAATATTAATATCATTCTTACCCTTAATTACCCTATTTACTTTTAACCGTGGTAAATAAAAGTAAAAAGTTACTATTCACCAAAAATTATTTTCATCTCATTGAACCACATTTTACTTACTAACATCAACCGTGTCTCTCGGATTTTTGAAATTCCATTCACAGAAGCGGTAAAATTAATTTTTATGAAAAATTCAGTTTTTAACTACCACTTAGTAGTTTCACTATTCATCAAAAATTGATGTTTTTCAGAACAATGCCAAAATTTCGTCCTAAGCTATATTTCATATTCCGAATTCAAAAATGATGTCTATTGTACCAGATTCATAACATAGAAATTTCATTAATTAATTTTATAATTAAATCCCGCTATTAAAACAAATAGCATGTTTTTAATAAACAATATCTATCAAAAGATTGACACTTGAGTATGTCTGGTTTAAATGTGAAATTACATCCAATGACCAACATTGTATTAAATTGTAAAAATATATTCTAAATATACTTTAAAACCACTCAAATTAATGATTTATCACTATTAATTATTTTGATTAAAAAATTTGTTTTTAATTATAATTTAGTAATTTTCAGTATTCATCAGAATATGAAAGTTATCCGAAAAGTACCAAAATTTCACCTTAGGCTAAATTCGGTACTCTGAATCCAAAAATGAATTCCATTTTGAAAAATAAAATTTACAAAATTTCAAAAAGTGGTTATTACTATTCATAACGGCTAGTTTTAATAATATTTTAATAGCATATCGTTGTTTCGTGAAACTCAGTATTGCGTACTACACACGCTATCGAGGAAGGTTGTGATTGCGTGTAATGCAAGGCAAGTCAAGGATGCGTGTTGTGAAATCTCCTTTTGGTGTAGCATACAACACAAGACATTAGTGAAATTAAAAAGAATTTTTTTCATAAAATCTCGGGGTGTTACATTCTACCCCCCTTAAAATGAATTTCGCCCTAGAAATTCGTTGGGGTTATAAATGGTTTACTATTAGAAAGTTTATTTAATAGAAACCCACATCGTAAAAAGGAATACCAAAACCAATCTTTAAAAACAAAAGTATGAAACGTAACGGTTACCCAAATAAACTAATCACTGGGTTTCCACATAGGTGAAAATATGGATATGGAAGAAAAATCTAACCATCATGTTCTGATGGAGAGTGGTAGAGAACATGACTATGGAAAAGAAAACAATCACAAATCCATAAATTTGTGACGATCTAAGGTACCATCTGATTAATCAGATATAAGAGCACTAGGACAACATTTTTTGTTTTCAAGATCATTTCCCTAATGTTGAAGAATTTGAATTAGAATAAATACTTACTTTATTTTGGTACAATCTCACTGTTGTTCGTGCCTTGAACAATTTCCACTTCATCTCTTAAATAAATGAAGTTGAATTTGTTATTCGTGAAGTGTTAGCAGATCATGTGATAGAATGACGGGTCATTCCATCAAAAGGTTAGAAAAAGTTATTAAATATACATAAGTCATTCTATAGTGAGATTAATCATATATGGTACCTAAAATGGACTTATACTTCATATATCATACTGCTTAATATAATAAAACTAGTTTCTACTAAACAGGGACTTCCTGTAGGCTAGTGGTATGCGATAAAGGCCAGTCGCACATCGGTTGTGGGTTCGATTCCCACATCCTTGTCCGACGCGATGGGCTGTCGCCCGTCCTGCAGGTTGTCCTTTTTCTAAAACTATAACATCCCATCAAGTATATCGAAAAAACTTCTATCCTTGAACAATACTCACTTATGTCCAACATAATCCATTTCAATCTTTAGGCTTATCCATAATATTGCAGTCCACTCTTGTAACATAGTGAAAACGATTACCAGAGATTTAATACCATCGTTGATCCCCATATATCATAAGATATGTTTTGTTGGTCACATTCCAAACATTCAAAGTCCTTAATCATGTATTCTCTTGAATACCTTAGTGAAAACATGAATGCAGTTTAAAGTTAACACTTTCCACCTACCAAAATTCTCAAAATTCTATATACTCAAACCATGATATCACTTAGTCCTTATATCAATCATGAGCTCATGAATACTATTAAACATTTCATTTTCTCGTTTTCCCTTCATTATGCGCATATCATCTTATTTCCAAAACAAATATCTCAATCACTTTGAATACCACATCAATAAATATTACAATACTCAATGATACAACATTATTTTGGAATCCCATTACATAAACACTTAATCACTCCACCACATCGTTGTCATATTCAACATTGCCAATAGTAATCGCATGTGACTTCCCTTTGTCCTTTTCCTTCAGTGGTTGCTCATGTTGATCATCACTAACCCTTGGATTAAGGCATTTATTAGCATAATGCCCCATTTCCTTGCACTTGAAGCATTGAAGTGTTGGTGGTGCGTTCTCTGCAGTGTTTGCTTTATTCACATCATTAGAAACCCTTTTTCCCTTACTTTGACACTCAGCTGCTCGATGGCCTTCTTTTCCACACTTAAAACATTTTCTAGTCCCTTTAAGACAATCTCCACCATGCTTCTTTCCACACTTTCTGCATAAGGAAACATTCATCTTCTTTTCACCGTTATTCTGAGATTTCTCCTTGAACTCCATCTTTCGTTTCTTGTCAAACCCATGAGATGGATATGTAACACCAACTTCCATTTCTACCTTGATAGCACAACGCACAATTTCTTCATAGCTACTGAAGTCTCTTATAGCTAATGCCCTTCGAAGACTTGGTTTTAAGCCACTGAAAAATCGATCAACTTTACTTTCAGGTTGGATGATAATGCCAGATGCATACCTTGCAAGTCTTGTAAAATTCGCTTCGTATATACCAACAGATTCATCATCCTTTTGCTTTAGTTCAAGAAACTCCTTCTCCATCTTTGTTCGAAGAATACGAGGGAAGTACTTTTTGAAAAATAAGTTCTTGAACTCGTCCCATTCCATGGACTCAATTTCATCTCTTTGCCTTGTATTCTTGATAAGATTCCACCATTGATCAGCTTCACCTTCCAAACGATATACTGCTAAGATGACTTTATCATGTTCAGAACATTGAAGAACTGAAAATATCTTTTCAGTGGTGCTGATCCATTGTTCAGCAACAAGTGGATCAGAAGACCCACTGAAAGAAGGTGGGCGTTGCCTCATGAAGGACTCAATAGAATATTGTTCCCTTCTCTGCTCATTTGGAAGTCCAGAATTATTCATAGCTTGTGTAAGTATAGCAATAAGATTTTGCACTCCATCTCCCATAACATTTTTTTGTTCAGGAGGAAAATCATTGCATTGTCCATTGCATTGATCAACACGGTTCCTTCGGGTTCCAGCCATCGTCTAAAACCCAAAAAGAATAGTGTGAGAGGCAAAAATCATGCTAGGGAAAACAACATAATAAAGGGGGAGTACCTTCAATATCTAGCATCTTAGGTTTAATTCTATGATTGTTAGCGTAGTTCTAGTACTATAACATATATGTATACTTAACCTTAGGGACATCCCTAGACATACCTTAGAAATATCTCTAGGGATCTCACTAACGTTTTCGCATCCTAGTTTCCAAAGGTTGACTAAACCTTTCCTCTGATACCAACTGTAGAGACCTGAAGCCTGACGTACATAGACTTTACATTACTTTTGCGGAATACTTAGTACATAACAAAAACACACACACACAAGGATCGTAATATTTTAGTGTCTTTGGAAACTCGGAACGTAATCTTCTAATCGTGGTGAAAGATCTTCAAAATCTCCCATAAAGATCTTCCTTTTTTTACCTAAAACCTTTCTTTATATCCTGGGGAAAATAAAACATAAAAGGGTGAGCTCAAATGCTCAATAAGGGTAAACAAAAGAAATATCAATCACGTCTTATTCATAAGAACATAACATTTTGGAAATCATAACCTGCAAAAGAGAGCATAATTTCATAACATGGGATAAATCATGGTAGTGAAATGTAATCACAATAATCATAACATAAAACATGAAACTTTGTGGCATTCACACATAATCATAGAGAATCATTTCTTGTTAGTCAAGACTCATTACCAAGACTATCTTAGTGGACAAAGTCCCTTTCTGAATCGAGTAACCCTCGTTTCAGTCCTGTTTCACTGAACCAGTATAACCTACCATTCCATCCATGTCTATCTCATGAGATATGAAATCTTTACCCAATGAATTGTAGGGAGATATAGGTCCCACCCATCTCATAATGAATCCTTTCTTATGTGTGCCACATAATCATAAACCATACATCATAGCGTAACCCATGTAATAAAAATGGGATTCTTAAACAACATGACATCATAAAACAATTCATATAAGATAAAGGAATTCATAAAAATATTTCCATCACAACATAATCAAATCCATGTAATAATAGGGATAGAAACAGAACCCTTTATTATCTTAGATGGAAAATAATTTTGATAAAACACTTGAAATCCATTCTTGAGGAAAATATCCTTTCTACTTCAAAAACATTTTCCTTTCTTAACATGTCTTACAATTTAAAACTAAAAGAAATTGATTGAAAATAGACTTGAAAACTTTTAAAGTAAGCTTCTTGGAAATAATTTTTTTAAAAATCCATTCATGCCGTATAAGTTAAAAAAACATTCTTCGTACTTTTGTCGGAAAAGTCAAAAAGTACCTCGTACGAAAAATGACAAAAGATTCCTTTCATACATATTACTAAAAACTCACCGAAGGGTAAAAATGGATTTAAACAATTGTAGGTGGATGGAAATAATATTACATATTGATGAAACATGGATGTGGATGATAAAATACACCCCAGTAAATACTTATGAATAAACAATCTCGGATAAAAATGAGATTGTGATATTTCCCTTACCTTATGTCCGACTTGCTTTGTAAGTGTCCGAACCTCCTGTATAATGATTTAAATCATGTTATTGACTTATTCCAGAATCCTATTCATTGTTATTATATCATATATGGTCCACTTATGACATTATATTACCCGTTCTTTTGTAAATTCATGTTAATGTAGCGTTTTGGGTAAAATCGTCTCATTTGTCGTTCGTGTTTTTAACTTTTAATTATTCATATGATTACTTAGATCATGATTACTTAATTCCAGAATATAAAACCTGATTTATATATATATATTCAGAATATACATATATAATAAATCAGTGAATGGAAAGAAATACACCGTTCATGGAGACGGTAGTCCATACGTACGCATGAACGCTGTTTTCGTTTCCTTATTGAATTGAATGGAATTAAGTAGATGACATACATATAAATATAAATAATTCCAGTATCATTATTAGGTCATATATTTCATTAGTACTTATTATATATACTTTATAATCATTCATGAATGGTTAATCATTGAGAATGAATCTCATCGCGTCGTGGAGACGGTAGTCCGTACGTACGCACGAGCGATGATATCGTTCCCATGGTCGTGGAATTGTGTTGAAGTGTATGTATACTATTTCAGTATCAGTATCACTTTATAATAATCATATATAGTTACTCATTACACCTTTATACCCATCCAATTAAGGTGGTGGCGGAAAATAGATTACCCCACGGCGTGGAGACGGTATTCCGTACGTACGCACGCGCGGTGATTTCCTTTTTCTGTAGGATGGATAGAAGGTTAATTAGAGTTGTTTCATATTTATAATAACATATCAGTATATAAGAAATACTGATGTTATTACTTTATCATGAAACAACTAAATATGATGAAGTTGAAGAAGAAAGAAATTGAAAAGATCGATAATGGATATTACCTCTTCTTTGGAACGCTTCTTTGAATCCTCCACTTAGGGAACTAATATTGGTCTTTGAAGAAGACCAGGACCTCTAGGAGTATTCTAGGGAAGTGGAGAGGAGAAAATGGTAGGGTTTGGCCGAGCTTGAGTGCTCAATTTGGTGTGAGGAGGAGGGGGAGGAGGTGCCCTTTTATAAGGGAGGAGAGGGGCACCTTAGGAATATCTCAAAATATTATTTTATATAAAAGTCAAAATCGGTTTATAATGGTTCCAAAGGGTCTTATTTAGAAGATAAAGTTGGGAAGGGTCTAAATCCTGTCAACCAATAGGATTTAGACATGTTTAGGTTATTATTTTAACCTTATCAATTAGATTTAATTCTAAGTTAAATAATTTAACTTTTACCGTGTCTTTTTGTTTTCTTACACTATATGGTTAATACACTTACTATAACATGACAAAAGAACCCCAAATTGTTTATTATTAATATATATATCCTTATCTAAGTCATTTTTCCGAGCCTTAGATTTTTAGGAATAAAATAACAATTAATAATATAATATTAGATTTAAAAACTATTTTGTGTCAATTTTGACACTATTTTATATATGATTTTTGTGAAAGTCATAACAGAATTATATGTTCGAACCAAGTTGATTAAATCAATACTAATATATCATAGTAACATAGAAAATTAGTGGAACTCATAAAAAGTCGCAAATTACATTCATTTGAGCATTTATAACATCAATTATGTTAATATTTCCTTAAAAGGGTAATTACTGCATCATCGTTGTGTCATAAATAAATTAATTTATTTAAAGTCTAAAAATTATAAATAAAATATCATTATGTAGGAAATCGTTTTAGCTTTCTAATGAATATTTATAGTCTAATTTATCTTATGTATAACCCCATATTAAAAATGTTTTATTTATTAAACTTTGATTTTAACTATTTTAACTATTCATAAAATAATATTAAATGTCATAATCTAATTCAAGTGGGCCTAAATGATAATATTTTACACTTAAGGTTGTTTTTGGTCGAGATAAACTTTTCCAATTGAATTATGACATGTGTTAGGGTAATATTAATATCATTCTTACCCTTAATTACCCTATTTACTTTTAACCGTGGTAAATAAAAGTAAAAAGTTACTATTCACCAAAAATTATTTTAATCTCATTGAACCACATTTTACTTACTGACATCAACCGTGTGTCTCGGATTTTTGAAATTCCATTCACAGAAGCGGTAAAATTAAGATTTATGAAAAATTTAGTTTTTAACTACCACTTAGTAGTTTCACTATTCATCAAAAATTGATGTTTTTCAGAACAATGCCAAAATTTGTCCTAAGCTATATTTCATATTCCGAATTCAAAAATGAAGTCTATTTTACCAAATTCATAACATAGAAATTGCATTAATTAATTTTATAATTAAATCCCTCTGTTAAAACAAATAGTGTGTTTTTAAGAAACAATATCTATCAAAAGATTGACACTTGAGTATGTCTGGTTTAAATGTGAAATTACATCCAATGACCAACATTGTATTAAATTGTAAAAATATATTCTAAATATACTTTAAAACCACTCAAATTAATGATTTATCACTATTAATTATTTTGATTAAAAAAGTTTTTTTTAATTATAATTTAGTAATTTTCACTATTTATCAGAATATGAATGTTATCCGAAAAGTACCAAAATTTCACCTTAGGATAAATTCGGTACTCCGAATCCAAAAATTAATTCCATTTTGAAAAATAAAATTTACAAAATTTCAAAAAAGTGGTTATTACTATTCATAACGGCTAGTTTTAATAATATTTTAATAGCATATCGTTGTTTCGTGAAACTCAGTATTGCGTACTACACACGCTATCGAGGAAGGTTGTGATTGCGTGTAATTCAAGGCAAGTCAAGGATGCGTGTTTTGAAAGCTCCTTTTGGTGTAGCGTACAACACAAGACATTAGTGAAATTAAAAAGAATGTTTTTCATAAAATCTCGGGGTGTTACAATATATATCTTCCAGTATCTCCCACATATATTTTTATGAAGTTCATCTCATTAAATTTAAATAAATTGGATCATATATTGTTGTTGTATAATCATTTAGAGCTTTAGAATTTATATCACATATTTACCTATCTGTTTTAGTCAGATTAATACCTATTACATTTTTTAATTAAATCTCTTGAACTGTGGAAAAATAACTTCCATATTAAGGAACCTTAGATGATATATCATCCTATTCTTCTAAATCTAAAAGATTCTTCCATAAAAAATGGTAACTCAACTAATATTAACTAAATTTTTCATGAAAACAATAGGGGATACATTTAACACCAATAACGTATTTTCTATGATAAAAATTGTATGAACCTAGAACACCCTAAGAGGGGGGTTGAATCAGGGTTTCAAAAAAAATTGATTGGCTAATCTTGTACCCATGTTCTTAGTCACATGTAAAAACAATCTCAAGGAATCAAGAAATTTTTATGAATTCATATATAGAGATACAACAAAGAAGTTTAACATGTTTCATCACTAAGGGATAGTCTAAGGACCATATTCTAATAGGGTGTCATTCATACTTAAATCCACTAATATTCACTACTTATTTTGTGGTATAGAATATTAGACACAGACACCCTATTTTTGGTACACTGCCTTTACAATAATTATGGATAGCACACTACCACCCTCAGAATGCTTCTATCAACTCCTCATAGATCCTTTCCTTAGTTGAAGTCTCACTCAATTTAAGTATTTATGGTCGCATCAGTATATTGGGATTTTAAGTTGTTTTCCCGGATTAGAACATGACACTACTTGGACCATTTTCCCTAATTAATTAATTTTTTTGTACTGATAAATCAAACAAGATATTGAAAACCTACTAGTTGTGAAAATCTTGAACTTTCAGAAAACTTCTATACTTGCATGCAACTATTGTACTTGTGCACAACTTTTTGGTTTTTTCATGGAAGACCAACATTCATGCAACATGTTCATGGACCTTAAATATTCTTAAGAGACACAATGAAAATTATATACACAATTTTATAACATGAAACTCTACGGTGTGCAACTCTTTCATGCGGTAGAGGAACCATATCTTCATTGAGAATGTTACTCATAATAAAGGGGGTAGCCAAATATTTATCGACTCATCTGACACGGCACAAAAGTTCCTTATTCACCCACAACTATGTATAAAACATTCATCCTTTTTTGAACTTATCATTTTGAAATCAACTTTAGCGAACAATCTTCATCCCTATTTCATGGGCATGTGAATCACTTCCTATGTCATGAAACTCTGTCTTTTGTGTGATTTAAAATCGGGTGTGTAACTCTTGTTTTCTCCGTATTTTTATGTGATGTTCCAAAATCATCACTTGCATGCAAACTTTTGAAACACCTTCACCCTTGAGGGAAATTTTTTTTGTTTACATTAAAAACCTTCTTTCCTAAAACAACATTTTGTATCCTCCAAATTCCAACACAAAAAAATTGGAAAACACTGGTAAACAATAAAATCTTCAACACTAAGGCCATCTACAACAAAAATTTACTTATCTTTTAAACACTTTGATCATACCTAATGTGGATTTACAATAAATAAAAAAATTCTACTCCATTTATAGCTATGAAAATCCTTTGTTCTGATACATGGTTTTCTTTAATAGAGGTATCACACCTAGAGTCTTCTTCATCCATGATGAACACAACATCTCCTATGTCACTCTTCTAAGAAAACATGGAAAGGGTGGGTATGGATTCCCCTATATTCTATCATTATTCTGGTAATATATCCACATGAAGTGTATTGACTTAAATATTTATTATCTTTAATCGATCACCGTGTCGCTTCTTGGGTCATCACCCATAAGGTGGTTATTCGAGGGTTCATCCTCAGTTGGTGTGGCACCGACAACTGGTCAAGATTTGTGCCTCTAGAGTTTAGATTCATTTGGTGCTCAATATTTCATTAATATGATGTTAGTGAGATCTATCATACTTTAATTGTCAGAACAGGTGATGTGATTTATCTATGTGGTGAGGATTATTCAAGATTTTTGTTAAATGTACTCGGAATCTTTAGGGTGATGCAACCACTTATATTCTTCATTATCAATTGGAAAATTGTTATAATCTGATTTGGGAGTATTTATCAACAAAATTAGTTAGGCATTACTAAATCTCTCTACTCAAGGTTTGTTGACTTTGTAGTAGGGTTAATTTTTGGTATTGTATGGGAAGAATGTCATAGGTTCAACTTTTCGTTAGCTGTAGCTTAACCTACCATGAAGATGTGGTAACCTCAAGTGCTTCAGTCATTTAATTGATTGTGATCATGTGTCTAGTGTAAATTATCACTTATGGTCACATGGGAAAAGACAATGGGGTAAGTGAAATAGGTACAGTCACTGGTATTCAGCGTGTATGGTGACATCATTTTTTTCAAGGTGTAATCACTTGTAGTTTCATCATGTAGTAAGTTAACTAACCATGAGGTGTATTATAGTAGATTGATGAGAGCTCACAGCCACCTATATGATCATATTACACTGTCACATTACTATATTTCCAACTTGAATTTCAAAGACATAATTTTTTTTAGTGCAAAATTTTCTCCAAACAAAATTATTTAAACTGAAAAAATTAAAATCATATTTTATAAAACCTTAAATTTCAATAATTTAAAATTGCATCCCAAAATTCCATATCAACATCTCAAAAATTGAAATCACATTTTCTATAGAATAATTTCTATTTCTATTTCTATTACAATTTATGTATTCTATTTAATTTAGAAATTGAATGAATGAATTAAAACTCAACTACAAATTGATGGTATTTTAATTTCAAGTTTACAAATTAATTAACATTTCAATTTTTTGGATTTTTCATTAACCTCAAAAAATAATAAATCAATAAAAACAAAAAAATTATATATTTTTCAATTAATTTCATAATTCACAAATTTCAAAAAAATCAGTATTTTACATCGAGTTTTACTTAAATTATGGTGTATTTTCAATGAATATTTGACAAAAACACCAAATTTTCATCTCACATTATATTAGATTCTATATTAAAATAATATCACCCTTAAAATTAAAATTTCTAATATATTTTATCAGATTCTATTTTTAATAGTGATAAAAAATAACCTCAAAGTAATAATATTATAATGTATTAAAAACAGTTTTAGTGAATAATGTAGCTGAAGATCTAAAACATAAAACATATGTTAGTAAAAAAAATAAATATTTTTTAATTTATAGTATATATTATAAAATACATATTTTTTTAGAAGAGTGTTTCATAAATATCTAATTCACACTTATATAATAATAATTTCATAAAAGTCATGGTATTTTTAAAATTGAAACATTTCAATATTCATCTATAAATCAATTATTTCGGAAAAAATATCCAAAATTAAACTTCAGTTTAGTTTTCCATGCTGAATTCCAAAATGAATTTAATTTTATAAAATTAATTTTTTATAATTTTGGAATAACATTTAAATTATAACACAAATATATACTAAAAATGTTTTCATAAGAATATAACATTTTAAATAATTAACTATTCTTGTATTATTTCCTATAAATTACCATTAAAATTAGATTCAATATATTATTCACATAAAAAATATATTTGTTAATAATATATTTATTTTCATAAAATAAATCTTATAAAAGCGCTAATTTTTAGAAAGGTTTTATTTTAAAGTATAAATAAGCCTTATTAATTATTTAGCTACACTAACAGAGTTTTATCAATTCCATAGTATAAATAATGGACTTTATATATATCTATATATATATATTTCATAATTACATTACCTTTATTTTTTACCTACTAATTCTATAGAAATATTTTAATGGTTATATAATGTTTAATGCTTCTTTTTTTTTGGTGTTGTCTGAATTACAATATATCATAAACATTAGGTTACAAAGGAAATAAAATATATAATTTAAAATACTAGGGTGTCACATTATCTCCCCATCAAATAAATTTCATCCTCAAAATTTCAATCATCACTTACTAACAAAATTAGTCAAGGGTATCTAAAATATAGGAATAACTTTATATATAATTTTAAATGCCATGCCTATCTTAATTTGTTAGGTATGAATATGAAACACATATTTTCCCATCATAATGTTAACGGATTGCTTCATTTTTATTTGGAATCTTTCTTCATTATTACCTCATTTTCCAGACATTAAGAATCTTCTAATTTCTTTAATTCATTCCACCATGTGTTTCTTCCTAGATTCTTGATGTTGGTTGGAGCCAATTGTTGTGATGACATAAGAAGGGTTTAATTGATTTTCATTAAATTTTATTTACTTAAAAAGTAACCTCTCTTTAGAACTAAATTATTATTATATTCTCTTATTGTAAATTTTCAATGGAATAAAAAATTTTAAGATAATTATTTAAAACATATAATTTATAAGGGTTCAGGTATACAAAGATCCCCTAGTCCACTCCGCCAACACTTTAATTCATGATTTTGGTGATTTTCAATATATTAACTCTTTTTTCTGGGATTTTCTAGCTCAGTGGAAGCAGTTGTTACTTGTTACAAAGGTCAAAGAAAATTTAACTAGGATATCCCTTTACAAGACGAATCCAAAGACTTAGCACAATCTATTTTAAAAATTGTATATAGATAAATAGGTCAAAATGATGTTTTAAATAGGTACAACACACAATTTCATGATGAAACTGATATATGTTGAAGAGTAATCTAGAGAAGATGAATTTGTAAATTGATCTATTCTCTATTTTTTCATTTAAAAAAGATAAACTTATAATAACAATAATAGTAGATTAATCATTAAGTATTGTATATATGTATCATATTAATAATGTCTCGTATATGGGTTCCATGCACCATAAAACTCTTTTTGTTATATAATCTTTTGAATTTGAACTAATCACACTTTATAATCCTAACATTCAAGCAAATACTCATTTTGAAAAACTGAATTGATTAGATTTTAATCAGATGGTATCATTCTTTTCCTAATACGGAATGAACAATAATTGTTGAGATAATAAGATTCATTATATTTGAGACATTATATTCATGGGGAAAACATTCTTTATTAAAATTTATCTTCCCATATTTAGATAAAAAAATTTCTGAAACACAAAAATTCATAATTTGAGTTATCAAAATTCATGCCAATGGTAAGGAGCATAATCAAAATGATCCAATATAACACAGCTTTATCTTCATAAGAAAAAATTCAATAATAACTATTCTCATAGATAATTCCATTGTAAAACATTGTAAGATAAAATTATTTTTAATTATTTGACTTATTTATCATGGAGGATAAAAATTCTAGATTTACTATTCCTGTAGGATGATTCCTTCTTATAAGATAAAAACTTTCTAATCAGTCTTTTTAAGATAATATTTAACAATTGTAATAGAAATGACTTGTATGATTGTTTTTTCATCCTTATGATAATCCATTTTAAAAGGTCCTCCTCATAATATAAAATACATTTAAGATTTTATATATAGATTAGAATTATTATATTTGACTTATTTTATAGAAAATTCATCTTCTCCATATGAAAATTTACTTATAAATTTAGATAATATTTTTATACTGGTCTTTAGTATGATAAATCACTTAAGAAAAAACTAAGATGCTAGTGTAATTATTAATTTTCCTTCTTAAGAGGATTATTATATGTGTAGGATAAAACTAACACATAAAATAAATTCCTTTGAAAGAACAAAATTCCATAATGATAAGAATGAATATATTTACATTTATAGAATAAATTATGTTGACTCATTTTCAAATTAAGATAAAATAAAATGAAATTTTTTCAAAAAAGATCTCATATATTTTAAGAATAGCTAAAATAAATTCTCAAAACACTTAAGATATACTCATAAAAAAAATACATATTTTTGAATCACAAAAACATAAAAAGTACTCAGATATGTTGGAATAAAAAAATTCTATTTGACAATCTCCCATTTTTGATGACCTGAAACCCCATAAATTGGTAAGAAATTATAAATTCTTAGTTTTTCAAAATAATGGTTTTTGGGGATCTATTCTTCGATTAAATTACTCATTAAAATGTTTGGGATCCCTTATATCACTTTTCTGATATCAAAAATAATAAAGTTAATAAAAATAACACATTCAATGTTTCAGATGAACAAGTGTAAATGGTTATAAGTGTAGGTATTGAATATTAAGGGAATTTGAAATGAATTTGAAAATAATTGAAAAAACATCCAATAAAAACATAAAAAAAATAAAAAAAATTTAATTAATATAAAGATAATAAATTAACAAAAGTAATGAAAAAATATATAGAATAATTGGTAAAAGGATAAAAGTTTAAAATTCAATAAATAATTAGGTAACTAATCAAATGGTATAAGGAAATGAAGATATGCCATCAGTTATCCACAAAAAAATGAAATAAAATCAGTCCTTTGAACTGGCATCAGTTGGATGATTCTTATGCAGTGGTTTATTCAATGAATGAGTATGGTCTAGAGGTAGAGATAAGGTATACATATAGGGAATCATAATTCTCTCCAAAAGTATATCCTAGTGTGGAATTAAATCCAAATTAAAATCCAAGGATATATCAATTTGGAAGAGCTATCTTGACGATATTGGATTGGATACCAGCAAAGGATTCTTGAGCTATGGGTATGGTAAATTGGTTAGTGGGAGTGATAGGAGTCTTGGTTGAGGTATTTGTATTTGTATTAGATGTTTCATAATCAATATTTTTTATTGTATATAGTATAAATAAGAGGAGGATCAAAGATATATTTCAAAATTTGAGATATTTCTAGATATCAATCTAGAATAGAAGGTCCAAAAGAATGTATACCTCACAATGGAAACAAATCATCTTCACACATATTGACCCTTTTCACAATATCACTCTTGAAAAATTCCACCAAATAAGTGAATCTGTCCAATGAATTTCAATCGAAATTGGAAAAAGAGTTATTATTTTCCTTTTTCACACAATTCATAATAAAATTATTCAGTTAATCCAAATGGGAATCAGGAAAAAATAATGGCACTAGTTTTTGGGGGGAAATAATTAGGACTACCTAATAAGTACTAGCTACAACAAATTATTTTATTATGGTGGTAATACGATGATCCATCTATTCCACAAATTCATCTTCTTCCACTAAAGAATAATTTGGTAACCTATAATTGACAACTAAATTGTGAAGTATTGAAATATTATCTTACAAAAATGAAAATTTATTGCACAATGACTGAGCCATTTTACCAAGTCCTATATCAATGAAACGGGTGTACATTTGACCTTACATAGATTCATCCTTAATAATCATAACATTATCCTATAGAAAATAACTAACAACTTTATGTGATAGATCCTGGATATGGATAATTATTTTGAGAATAATTAAAATTCTTTGAATCTCATCAACTAGATCTCACTAAATTGATTTCAAAATATCATGTGAAATAAATTCACACTATTTAGAGTAAATTCGAGCGGTCAAGGTATCAGGTATTTGAGAAACATATTCTAAATTGGTTTCTAGAGGATTGTGATCCACATATACTTATTTTTACGATTTAGTTGTAGGATATATCGTATATTCATACAAAATATATGGTACTATGTTTTTTAAACCAACATAATCAGTCTTGGAAATAAGATTGAATTTAGTAGTGGGTAGTCTCTTAATATACTCAAACAGGATCAAAGTCATCTTCCTAAGCACGTCCACATACTCCATGTAAACCAAAAGTTCTCTAATATTCATAACTTTATTGTGACATATTATCAACTAATTCTTCAAAAAATTGACTTCTGGAATCTGCTCGTCATAGTTGGAAAGAATTCACTCACCAAAATCTTTAATTTTAGTAGTAGGAACTTATGTGTTGTTATGTAATGCATCAGCCTGAGTAGGTGAATTTATCACTTAGGTATCTTCAACTACCTAGGGAATTTCATCCAAATTAATCTCTTAAAATTATGGATTTTTTAATTCTATAGGTTTTTCTTGAATCCCTCTATTTATTTTCATGGTTACCAATTGAGTTAATTCATCATATACTTTGGTTTCTTCCTCATCAGAGTCTAGAATATCATTGCTTACAAAATGAATAATTTCACTTTTGATTCTCCATCTAGTCTCAACTAGTAGACATACTACAAATAAAGGAATTTATCCAGTAGTAGTAGAAATGGTTTTTTCATTATCAATGCGTAATAATTTTTTAATGGATGTATCCAAACATTCTATGGACATAGAATTTAAAACTAGATGTGGAACAACATCAAGCATTGTCACTTGAACAATAATCTAATGTTCTTCATATTACACTTCTAATGTGGCTTCCTCGGTTCTAGTATCACCTAGGGATTTAATATCATCTGAGATAACAACTCACACTCTTTCTCTCTGATCATAAAGAGATACCTCTTCTAATGGGGCTTCTATAACTTTATTATTAGTATCCACTTCCATTGTACTAACAATAATAACCACTTGATAATTCTACCTCGCAGCCTGAGAATGTTTGAAATCAATATTTTCATCAATTCAATGTGGTAAAAGATTCTTTGGGGTAATCTTTATAAATATTCACACAAAAACATTGTGATTTTTAAAACTGTGACAATGCATAACCATAGTCTCATTTAGGTGTACAATGTATTTCATAAAGACTAACTTTAAGATACTCTAAAAGGATAAAAGATAAAATACTTTTTCTTGTATTTTGATGATATATCTCATGATATATCATTCTAGATTGACATGTTTCACTTTCAAGAACATGTAAAATTAACACAATGTCCATAAATAGAATCTCTTCAAACTCATTGTTCCATTGAAAAATCACCAACTAAATAAACATGATGAGAAAATTTATTTCAGGTTCAAAATGATTCAAAACCTTTTTCTATACATAAATAATTGGAAAATTATATTTAAAATTTCTAGAGGGCTTACTTAATCCACAACAATAAGTGAGGTATTGAAGTTTAATCTTCCATTATGAGTATATCATAAAATGATAGCCATAACCATACATACATTGAGAAGTTCATAAAATTTACCATCAATGTGATGAGGTCTTCAGTATTTCCAAAGTGAAAATTTTCATGCACATAGAAATCAAATACTTATTTCTCAATGAAAAATTCCATCCTCCAGTTATCAAAGAAAAAATATAATCCTTAATGATTGATAAAATTTTTAAACAAAATATCTATTCAATCCAACCATCCAGAATAAATCACCATATCACAAATAACTTTTCAAAAATACTTCAATCACATTTAAATGATTATTGTAGCACCCTCAAAATTATTGGTCATGCCCATAATATAATGAAGGAAGGCTTGAATTATTTAGAGAAAAGGCTTAGATAATGAAGAACAAGAGCTCTGAGGTTCACAAGGGTTGGATGTTTTAATATATAAGTCTAATTTTCTCTCTCTCTCATTCAATATAAATTAAAGATCGCTCGAAGTTATGTATAAAAATTAACCACTAAAAACCAGAAAACATTTAGCACAATGGCATGACTAAAACTAAAATGAAGGATCCAACAATAAATTAAATAATTATTGACTACAAGTATATTCCTATATGAAAAAATATGAAACAAATAGAACTAAAAAAATTAATTGTAATTGAATCATATAAATTAATATTTGATAAAATAAAATTGATTAGTAGGTAGTGGATACATAAAACTGACTACTAATAGATTCTCTGTATAAAAAAATAAATTGATATCACCTTTTTATGCAAAGTATTTTAGGAAATGATGCCTTAAATATATTTTCTTTGTTATGGAATGGTTTATTGTATTTTTATAAATTTTTTAATCACTTTTCTTATCAAATTTTATTGTAACATGATTAAAATTTTATCCAAAATTCACCCGGGTTTGTTTCATCCAGAACACATGTGCATAAAAGCTTCCACCTACAATATACTCAATGTGGGTAGTTGATAATGCAATAGAGTATTGTTTCTTACTAAAACAGAATACTAAATATTTTCCTAGAAAATTATTGGTTTCTAAGATACTTTTAACATCTCGTATAAACCCACCAAAATTGGTACCCACGTATGAAGTTATATTAAATTTTTTGGTTTTTAAAAAAATAAAAGAAAGCGATATAATTCCTTTTCAATATCTTAAAATTATTTTAGCATCAATAAAATTATATTATTTTAGATTTCATTTAAATATAGCACAAATTAATACTAAAAACATAATTCATGTACTACTTATAGTGAGATAAACCATGATTCTAGTTATTCCACTGTATAGCTTATTGTCATCTGGTTTCCCAGCATCATCAAAGTCAAGTTTAATATTGGAACTCATAGGAGTTAAAAATTCATACTTGTTTTAAGTCATAAAATTTTATGTAAATCAAATATTTATTTTATTTTCTTTGATACATTTAAAATTTTATTTTAATACATTTTAAGACCAATGAAATTTTTCAAATCACCCATCATGCACATTTCAAATTCTTTTTTCAAATGTTTAAAAAATTCATTACACATTTTTTTGATTTCTTGACCCAAAAATAACATCATCAACACATATTTACACAAGAAAGGTACCATTTAAAAAATTATTAAAAATATCAGGGTATTAAAATCCAACATTAAAACCATTTTATAAAATAATAGAACATCGTATCTCATACTAATCCATGTGTTCTTGTTTCAGACCCAATAATGATTTGGTTAGTTTGAAAAAAGAATTTTAAATTTGTGGTTCTTCAAATACCATATGTTTTTTAACATAGAATCTCTCCATTAATAATCCATTTAGAGAATTATATTGAAAATCCCTCTAAAATAATTTTAAATTCATATAGAATGCATATGCTAGCAGTATTATAATGGATTATAATCTAGCTAGAGCGGAAAATGATTCCTCAAAATCTATTAAATATTCATTGTTGAAACCTTTGGTAACTAAATTAGAATTATTTCTAGTGATCAAACCTTAGTCATAATTCTAGTTCCTAAAACCCAATTTGGTTCCAATAATAGTAAAGTAAGAGGGTGTATCTACTAATTTCTAGTTTTTTTCTTTTCGAATTGGTTTAACACATCTTTCATATAGACTGTGAAATTTAAATAATCTATTGTTACATATTTGATTTTAGGTTTTGGGTATGAAATAAAGGAATAAAATTCAACATGGTTTCCTACACTCCTCCTATTTTAAACTCCTACATGAAGATATCTTATAATAGTATCTTCATATTGGTATTTAAGGTTTATAGGTGTTCTTGGCAATACATCTTCTGGATCATAAGAATAAATCCATTTTGGTTATGGATTATTCTCAATAATTTTACAAATCATCAACATTATTACTATAAAAAATAAGTTCTTTTCTAGGTTTTCCATAGAATCACTCAAGTTAATAATATGAGTCTTCTTGTGATCAAAATTATCACTTTCATTTAAATTAACAAGATTTGATTATTCAAATAACATTGAGTTCATATTAAAAATATTGTAAACATTATAACTAGTAGAGTAACCTAGGAATATTCCTATATTTTCCTTTGGATAGATATTACCAAGATTTTCCATGTTTTTTAAGCAATAAAATTTACATAAAGTAACTTTAATGTATTATACCATTTTTTTCTGTTATTACATAGCTTATAGGGTGTTTTCATCAATATATGCCTTATTAGAACTCTCTTAATTACATAAAATTATGTGTTAATAGATTCAGAAAAATATTAAGTGGGAAGGTTATATTCAAATTTCAAATTTCACGAAATTTCCAACAATTTCTTATTTAACCTTTCAAAATACCATTTTGTTGAGGTTTCATGGGGAGAAAAGGTAGTTTTAATTCAATAATTTGAGAAAATTAAATTAAATTAATGATTCTAAAATTCTCCTCTATGTTCACTTATTCAATTCACAATTTTGGAAACATTTTAAGTTTTTACAAGTATGAAATAATTCATAAAAATAGAATATGATTCATTTTTAAATCATGAGAAACTAACTCATGTAAATATTGAAAAATCATCAACTAAAATATAAACAATGTATTTTCCACCTATACATTCTATTCTAGCAACCCCGAAAAGATATTTGTTGATAAGTTCTAAGGGTCTATAAGTAGAAACCTCATTTGTTGGTTTAAAATATATTTTTTTTTGCTTTCCCATTTTACATTAATCACATGTTTTCTTTTTATGAAAATTAGGGTTATAAAAATTAAATATCAAGTTTCCATTAGATAAATTTTCCGTGGAATAAACACTATTATCACGACCCACCTTCAGCAAGATAAGGGAAGGGATAGAAAACTACCAGACCTTTCCTTCTTAGAGTTGAAGGAGAGATAATGAACCCCAGTCCCACCTTCAATAGGCCCTGGAGTTGTGGCTATCACCAATGGTATAGAATCACGCATAATATATAAGGAATTACCCTTTTTATTTAGTAGGATTAGGAGATAAGATGGTAAAAATACAAAAAAAACTCCAAAACTAAAGGTAAAAGTAAATCTAAAACTCATTCCTATATGCATGTTCAATGATAAACCCATACAAAGTACAAGAAATCTCTAAAGGGAAAGTACCAAAATAAAAGAAAATAGAAAGAAAAAAAATGTCCCGACGTACGAGCTAGAAAAGTCTTGTACAGTCCCTAATGTCCAAATAGAAACCTGAAATCATTTTTATATATGAAGGGTGTGTATAAAAGTATACCTAGTAGAGAAATATAAAATCTCTTGTTCATAAGTGGGGAGGCATTCTAATGCCCTATGAGAATGTTGTGGTAACAAAAACACCTAGTAAGGAAACTATCAACCCAGTCTCACCAAGGCATACTCCCCAAATAATGCAAGTCATGTAAAGTAATATTTATAGTACATCGATATTAGGGTACCCCGCACCACTTTCCCACTGGTTATTGAAGACATTCTATGTGTCATACCTCCAATACCAATTTCACTGCAGTCCCATTATCACCACAACAATAACCTTATGGGCCACCACAACCATGCATTCCACTCACAGGAAATTGGTCCACTACAACCATGCATCTCGCTCACAGACACCTTGTCCACCACAACCACACATCAAACTCGTAGACACCAAGTCCACCACAACCATACGTAATCACGCCCATAGACACCTAGGCCAGAATATCTACCTCCATGCCCGAAGACACTTGGGCCTCATCCTGAAGACACTTGGAAAACAAACCTTCCTTCACACACCTGGGCCAACCATCACAAGATAACCTGCCTGAAGATTCTTGGCCTATAATGGACCTCAGGCTGTCATATCCTACCCAAAGAGTTTTGGTTTACTCAGGAGATGGAATAGAAAGGAGAAAATAACTTTCCACCCATAAGGATGTTGGGGAAAACACCCTCCCCCATGAAGTTGGGGTGTTATGCACAAAGTGATCAACTTTGGTGGGGTGTGAATAAGAAACAAAATAAATAAACATTTTACATATTGGTAATCAAATACTCATTCCAACCTAAAGTTTCTGAAACCACCCATTACAAAAAACACCATCGTTACTATTCATTCATGCAGAAGATGCAACAACCACAACTAGAGAAACACCCATTAATGTTATCATGTTCATGTTGTTTTGTTAGAAATTATTTCTTTTCTATAGGAAAAATAATAGGCACATCCACAAGTCAAAACAACTTTAAAGGAGAAAACAACCAAATGGAAACTTAAGCATTCACACCTCATTCTCTTGTAAATTCACAACAACAAAAGGGATCTGTGAGATCACAAGAAGTATATGAACCAAAACAATCCCCACCATACGATTCCAAACATCCTCAGATTCACAAACCAATAACTAAACAATAGGGGATCACATCCCCATCCACATCACTGCACAAGCATCAAGCAGAACAACATGGCTTATTAGAATAACAGAGCAATGGAGTTTTTAGATTTAACCACACCATTTATCGAGTTCCTTATTTTCATTTGTTTAAACGGGGTGATCATATAAGGATTATTCATCATTGGGAATCCATTTAGTTGAAAAAAATTGTGATTAAACAGTTTCTATGTTACAACCATTCAATCACCAGTTTATATAGAGAAACATAGGTTCACTGGTGCGCATGAAAGAAACACCCATGGCCATGATTTTCAGTGGGAATAAGACCATACAATTTGAAATATATGAATAGAAATAAAAGGTTATAGTATCATTATAATCAGGCACCCCCTTCATTCTTTGAAAACCATTTATTATCTTCATTAAGGTTCGGTTTCATCCATGCCCCGAGGAAACATTACCATACCCACCCTGCATGACAAACAGTAAATAGAGACGAATGAAGACCCTACCTAGATGATCAACAATCAATTTTTTCTCCTTGTTCCAAGAGCTGGAAACTCGTGGCTTAGAGAAGAAGATCTCCAAGGACTCCAAGGGTGAGCAGGAAAGGATCCAGCATGGGCGAATGAATCATCTCTGGAAGATGGAATCCAAATGCACCAAGGAAAGGAAAGAGAACAGGGAAGAAGAAGATCTTGGGTGATAAAAGGCCAGATCCTAGAGTTACGGGATGTGAAATCTTGAAAGGATTAAAAAAGTGTGTTCTCACCATGTATTTGTGTGGTTTCACATGATGGAATTAATTTAGATTTAATAATTCTCCATGGAGACTGTGAAGATAGACCAACCAACTGAATGGATAAAGTTTAAATGGAGAAAACCCGTTAGAGGGGAAAACTGGAAACACAGCTAAGGCTAAGGTTTGACATAGGTTCACTCCACCATTAGAGGATTTAAGATACCATTTATGGGCATAAACAACCTTAAACCATTTTAAAAGACATAATAAAACTTAAAAGAGGAATTATTGGAAAGTTAGGGGAAGTAAACACTATCAATCCCCTCATGTCACCATTTGGTGACACCATGGTGACACCTTGCCACCAACACTGACACCCACCTGATAGACTGATGTGGTCCAGGACGGCCTAGACACCAGAATTTGGCAATGTAAGGGACTAGGAGGGTCTGTCCCAATACATTAGATATCTCTCAAACTATTCTCATCCTCAAGAATTCAAGGGTAAACTTGAAGAAAATAAATGGGTCCAAACAACCACCTCGCAAGATACCTCTCGGGGAAAAACCAATATAGCATTTTTGGAAAGCTGGAACAAGCCTCAATACATAGGAACACCTCTCCATCGTCTATATCCTGAACAACTATGGATACACCACCACTATTTTCCCCCAAGTAACTATTATAACATTTAATGGTCACACCATCGAGGAATATGGATTTGGGATTTCCTTCCTCCTTGTCAGGATACTATTCTCTTTGGGTGGCATTGACTCTCCCACACGGGTTTAATCGTATCCCCCTTAATGAGTATTGATTAGAGAGAAGTTCATCCCATTCCCATAATTATGAATTTTCATACACATTCAAAGAACAAAGGAAAAAAATTCCATCTCATAGTTAACAAGGTCAAGAATTACATCACAGTCTAGTACCAAACAACACAAAATAGAACTCAAAACAGCTCTAGGTACTGGGAAAATATCTCTTCCTTCTATTCCCTGGTACTCTCTTTGAGTCCACCGTGCCTCCATAACACACGAACCAAGGGAATGGTTTTTCCACGAATCAAATTCCCCTAAGGATCCTCGATCCTCACTGTTCGTTCCATGAATGTCGCATCTTCCTCGATATCCAAATATCCCCAATTGAGGATGTGAAAATCATCATGTAGATACCGATGGAGTTGAGATACACGGAAGACGTCTTGCACCCTCAATAGTGGTGGTGGTAGAGCCAGCTAGTAAGCCACTTTGCTGACCCACTGCAACACCTTGAAGGGCCCGATGAACATGGGAGAAATCTTACTCCCGCTGCCAAACCTTCCCTTCCCACACCGTGGGGAGACCATTAAGAAAACGTGGTCTCCAACCTCAAATTCCAAGGGTATCCTCCTATGATCGGCATACAACTTCTTCCAGTCTTCATCCACCTTCATCCTTTCATGTATAAGCTTAACCTTCTCTGTCGTTCTCTACAACAACTTTGGGCCAAGAACACCTGCTTCCCCTACCTATTTCTAGCACACGAGTGAACAACACGGTCTTCCATAGAAGCCTTCGAACAGATCCAGGACAATGGTAGAGTGATATATATTATTGTGGGCAAACTCTTCTAGTAGAAAGTGTCGTAACCATGTTCTCTGACTCCCAAAACACATGCACATAGCATATCCTTCAATGCCTGGATGGTCCGCTATGTCTTCCTATACTTTTGAGGGTGGAAAGAAGTGTAGAGGCATATCTGGGTTCCATAAGCATGTTCCAATCCTTTAAAAACTCATGGGATAAACTGTGTATCCCAATCTAAGACTATGGACCTCAGAACTCCACGAAATTGCACCACCTAGTCCACATACCTCTGTTCCAAGGAATCCACGGCACTCAACTCCTTGACTTCTAAGAAGTGTGCCAATTTTGTCAGTTATTCCACCACTACCCAAATAGCATCGCAACCTCCTTGAACCCTAGGTAGTCCCATGATGAAATCCATTGAGATGTCATCCCAATTCCACTAGGGGACATTTAATGAATGCAACATATCACCTAGGACGTGGTGTCCAGCCTTCACATACTGACACACGAGGCACTTTTACATAAACTTTTCCACTTCCTGATTCACCCCAGGCCACCAAAACTGACCCCTCAAACCCCGTTACATCTTGGAAACTCTTGGGTGTACTGTCAAGGGTGAGTTATAGAACTCACCATGAACTCTCTCACACATTTCCATCGGGATAAACATTTTCTCGCTAAAGAGAATTTGATTCTAACCATCTTCCAGCCATCCTTCCAGAGCATCACTCTGCCTAACACGATCACGCATCACATTAGCCTCAAAGTACCTCCACTCAGACACATCCACCTACTATTCCAAAGAAGACTACACCATCATTTAGAAGAGACAACCTCTACCATCCTCCGCTTTGGCATCCAAGTGTAAGGTAGAGAACTCCACCATCTCCTTCCAAGAATCCTTTAATTCTTGAACTGCATCTTTATATGACTTCTTGATCAAGGAATCAGCTACTATGTTCCCCTTTCCTAAGGTGTAGGAAACCTCAAAGTCATAGTCCTAGAGATATTGCAGCCACCTCCACTATTTTAAGTTCAGGTCATGCTGGGAGAAGATATACAACAAGATCTTGTGATCTGTAAAGACCATGAAGCATTCCTCGTTGAGTTAATGTTGCCTGAATTTTTGTATGAACACAACCACCTCAAGCTATAGACTATGAGATTCATAGTTACTCTCTTGGGTATGTAACTTCCTAGACCCATAAAATATCACTCCCCACTGCTGTGTCAGCACATACCCACAAGCCTACGCTTGAGACATCATAGAACACTTGAAATGGTACCCCTTCCTCTGGAAACCATAGTACTGGGGCACTGACTAGTTTCACCTTCATATAACTGAAGGCTTCCTGGAACTGCTCACTCCATAAAAAATCTTAGTATTTCTTGGTAAAGGCTTTCAAAGGTGCTGCAACACGAGAGAGGTTCGGCATAAACCTCTAGTAGTAACCTACTAGACCTAGGAAACTATAAACCTCTACCACTTTCATGGGTGGTTCCCAAAAAATAACCACATTAACCTTCATTGGGTCAATTGTTATTCCCTACTAGGACAACATGTGTCCAAAAAAGTGCACCTCTCATGTCTAGAACTTTCACTTAAACAACTTCCCATAAAGTTGGTGCTATCAAAGGACCTCTAAAACCATCCTCAGATACTCGATGTGATCCTCCTCTAAATGACATGACCATGAAGTCGATGTTCCCATATATGCACCTCAATGTAGTCTTTGAGATCTCTCCCTAATTCTCCCCCAACTCGTGATATCCTAACTGTAGGTCAATCTTAGAGACCCAACTTTCTCCCTTAAACTGGTCAAAAAGGTTGTTGATCCTCAAGGGGGTAACATTTCTTGACTGTCACCTGATTTAGCCTTTGGTAGACTATACAGAGCCTGAGACCAGCGTCTGTCTTCATTTCGAACAAGACTGGAGCACCCCATGGGGATACGATCGGTCAAATAAAACCCTTCTTCATCAAGTCATCAACGTGAATCAGTAACTCCCATAACTCACAAGGTTTCATCTGATAGGGATGCATAGAAATTGGATGGGAACGGGGTTGTAAGTCTATCCCGAACTCAACATCATGTAGAGGGGGTAGAGTCATGACCTCTTCAGGGAAGATGTCCCGGAACTCATTGAAAATCAATAAAACATCCACCATATCGGTGTCTAACAGTTCCCCTGAAAACTCGGCTAACAAAGAAATAAGGGGCTCTACTCGTCGGCTTCCCTCCTAGAAACCACACTCACCGACAAAAGATACATGTTGGCCACACATATATGAGAACACGACCCTTCTCTGGAGGCAGTTGATAATAGTGTGCATGGAAAACTGTCATACAACACCCATATTGATATCGTATGGCTGTATTTGTTGCAAAAAGAGATCCCCACTATACTGATCCGGCCCCAACATCAGTATTCCTCCTCTAAAAACATCAAATATGATAGTCTAACATCCAATTGGAGTAATCAGTACCCAGGGTATGGAGAGTCTCTCTACATCTAGACCCATGTAATGGACTAGACTAGGTATAAAAAAGGAGTGCAAATCTCCTGAATCAAACATGGAATATGCAAGAGCACTAAATAAGTTGATCGTACCTTTAATGACTTCTGGCTCTACTGTAATTGTTGCCTCTGTGGAGTGAAACTACCCACGCCCAGCTCCTCTACCCCTCGATTGTCAGCTACATCCACAACCACACCCTGGTAGAGCTCCATAAGGATCTCCCTGAGGTTGGCCTCCTCCTATAATGCATGTTCTCAGAAGAGCGAGAGCTCGCTATCCATGTTGCGGCAGTTGAATGGGCCAGGCTGAAAATTGATGCTGTTGAGGTGGGTGATGAACCTTCCCACATCCGTTATACTGCACTCGGTATGGGAACTGATTTTGAAGGTTCCCACGGCTTCCATAGATAAACCATCTTAGTACTAGGACAACATAGAATGGGTGAGGACCGAGAGACCAAAACTGGAACTGCTGAGGCCTGCTCCCTATCGGCCAAAACCTGTAAGGCCTTGAGGCTGGAGACCTTCTACTGACGACCTTTCCCTTTGAAGATCTTGTAAAGACCCGTAAATTTCAAGGAAATGTTTTTCTTAATTTTCTTGGGAATTTTACAAGAACGCAGTTTCTGACGGCACCTGATTCTGAGGCCCGGTGTGCCCGGAATCACTTTCCAAAGTTTGGATCAGGTACGTTCAGCGAACGGACGAGCGGGTTTTTCTAACTTTTGAACCAGTGCCCGGAATCAAATTCTGAGGGCACCGATGGAATCGCAGCGCTGGTATTTTCTTAGAAATGCCTCTTCCGGAGTTGCGTTTTCTCGTTTGTGGTTTTTAATTTTTGGGTTTTAAGTTATGAAATAAAATAAAGTTATACGACAATTTTATTTTTATTTCACTTAAAGCCGCTTAAAGACCACTTTAATCTGCTTAAGATTAGTTGAAACGGATAGGGTGAAAATCCAAAATATCCTACCCACTTGGTAGGATATTTGTGAGGTGGGGCCCGCACAAGCCCCACCGTTTCTTTTCCCCTAAGTAATTCACCTGCAAAAACCCGTTTTAATGAAAGTCAACTGATGCGTTTTCTTAAATTCTTAATACACCATTTAATTGGGCGGTTAACTTTGTTAAAATTAATTCTATGAATTAATTTAATCGTTTCTTAACCTGTTTACAAACTATTGGCGTAATAATAAAATAAGACCAACAAATGGCTTGTTGAGATTATTCATTGAGAGGTTTTGACAAAATTCTGTGCCTTCCTTTTCCCTCCAAGAAGAACGCGAAGAACGCAAAGAATGCAAAGAATTCCGACCCCCGACGAAGAACGCCGAACCCGCAGAGATCAGCGACGTGACGCCGTGTACCCTGACGCCGATGATTCTCCCTCCGCGACGCTTCTTCTGTGACGCACCAACCCCACGACAACCTTCGATCGACAACGACAAGGTAGGGGATTTCAGTCCTTTAAATTCCTTTGTGGATTATAACTTCAATATGGATTTAATTATTAAAATTAAATCTGTTGTTTCTTGGTCCTCGGATTTCGTCGACGCAACGCCGGATACCGCAACGACGCGACGGTCCCCTCCTTCTGTGATGATCAATTCCGCTAAGAATGCGCATGAAAAGACTTGATGAGGTAGGGGTTTGTTTTTAAAATAAAATTATATTCTCGTGATTGTTTCTTTAAAACTAAGAGCCCGGATCAAGTTCAATTTTAATTCTATTAAAATTGTGCCTTGCTTTTATTCATGTGTTGAATTTTTCTCCCGACTGTTATTATCTAACACGGAGGGTGCGGGCCAAACAAACACGGCCCGACAACCCTCCACAATTCTTCCTTGTTGTGCAGATTTGGCGGGCAACGACACAACGTGCCACATAGGCGATTTAATGATCCTATAGTGAAGAATAGAACCCGGGAGGAACAGCGGCACAGACGAGAAGGAAATCGGACCACCGGAGCAACTTCAGTGGCCCGCGGAAGCTACCACCGGGAAAACCTCGTCGTGGCTGAAGCCGTGGCGGCAAGTCGGTTCTTTGGCCGTTCGAAACCACGGTTCAGGGACGCGGTGGCCCGGCCGCGTCCGGGTGATCCAGGGCGGCCCCCCGCAGGGGCCGCGGCATTGTCACGCGGGGGCATGCGCGTCCCCCGCGTTGCTCGGCCGCTCGGCCGAGCCGAGCCGGACTGGCCTGCCGAGCCAGGCTGTGCCCTGGCCTAGACGGACCGGGTCCTGTCGGGTAGGACCGGGTCGGGTCGACCCGGTTCGGCCGACCCAGGGGGGGTCAGGCCGGGTCGGTCCGGGCCCAGACCCCCCTTTCCCGGACCTTTCGGTCTTTTGCCCGTAACTTGAGCTGCGGGCCTCGAAACGACTCATCGTCAATAGTAACGTGATCCTTGGATCGAGACGGTCGTTTCGGTATATCGTACTCAAAGTTTCGGAATACTTTGGGTTCGGCCGGGTTGGTTCTTACATGAAACCAACCGGGCCCTCGGGCGGAAACGCTCATATCTTGAGCTTCGGACGTCCGATTGACATTCCGTCGACTTTTGTTGATTCCTCTTAGTGAGATGGATCATTAGGCTCACTCCACCCGAGGTTTGGATGTAGGTGGTGTATGGTCGGGTTGGTTTTTCCTTAGAAACGAACCGGGCCCCTGGGATGGAAAAGCCAATAACTCGCAGACCGGGCGTCTGATTGACGCGCCGTCTGCGACGTTGAGTTCCTGTTGACGATACGGAACTTTTGGATACATCAACTCTGGACCTTGTGTTAGTTGATGTATCAGCCCCTCGGCTCGTGGAGCGGACCCTCCCGACCGAGCTTTCTGTGTGCGGTAACCCTAGTGCTGGCTGCGACTTCGACGACGACGACTGTGCAGAGATCCTCAGTGGACTGCGATGATGAAGAGCGCTGGTCTTGTATCATATGTGGGTCCCAGCTGTGCTGGTCTGGTATCCTATGTGAGTCCCAGCTTAGATGATTCAGTGTTGGTCTTGTATCCTATGTGGGTCCCAGCATAGATGAATCAATGAAGAGCACTGGTCTTGTATCCTATGTGGGTCCCAGCCGTGTTGGTCTTGTATCCTATGTAGGTCCCAGCTTAGATGATTCAGTGCTGGTCTTGTATCCTATGTGGGTCCCAGCATAGATGAATCAATGAAGAGCGCTGGTCTTGTATCCTATGTGGGTCCCATCCATGCTGGTCTTGTATCCTTTGTGGGTCCCAGCTTAGATGATTCAGTGCTGGTCTTGTATCATATGTGGGTCCCATCATAGATGAATCAATGAAGAGCGCTGGTCTTGTATCCTATCTAGGTCCTAGCCTTGCTGGTCTCGTATCCTATGTGGGTCCCAACTTAGATGATTCAGTGCTGGTCATGTATCCTATGTGGGTCCCAGTATAGGTGAATAAATGAAAAGTGCTGGTCTTGTATCCTATGTGGGTCCCAGCCGTACTGGTCTTGTATCCTATGTGGGTCCTAGCTTAGATGAATCAATGAAGAGCGCTGGTCTTGGATCCTATGTGGGTCCCAGTCATGCTGGTCTTGTATCCTATGTGGGTCCCAGCTTAGATGATTTAGTGCCGGTCTTGTATCCTATGTGGGTCCCAGCATAGATGAATCAATGAAGACAGCTGGTCTTGTATCACCAGTGGGTCCCAGCTTAGATGATTCAGTATCTATATCTGATCATCCCTTTCACCTTTTCGACAAAGTATACCTGTGTGAGCTGAATCCTGTGTTACTCTCCTTTGTGGATTGTGTTGAACTATCCTGTGTGGATTTACTGTTTACTCTCCCTTGTGGATTGTGTTTAACTATCCTGTGTGGATTTACTGTTTACTTTCCTATGTGGATTACTTTTTCTCTCCTTCGTGGATTGTGTTGTCCTTTTCTGTGTGAGTATACGTTTTGCTTTCCTGTGTGGACTGGGTTGGGCTTGGGCTCGGATGTTGGAGCCAAACGGGAATTGATGACTTAGGTATATGTATAGGCATATACCTAAGCAGTGTCGGTTGTTACTTCGTGATTGTATCTTTCCTTGTTGTTTATCCTCTGTGGATTTCGGGAGACCTTCGGGGGTCTCGGGGTCCTTACTGAGTAGCTTATACTCACCCCTGCACGAGCTATGCCTGCACTTCGTTGTGTTGGTTGCAGATGACGGACAGGACAGCAGAATCATGGTGGAGGCTTGCGGAGCAGGACGGTACCTGGAGGTGGACCACTGGGTGGGACGTACTCAGAGCGGACGGCTGGACCGAGGAGCTGTGGAGGCTATCTGTGCTTGCCCTTCAGGTGGGACTTCCATAGGACGGCTCAACGTTGTGGCTTTTCTTTTCAGTTGTTGTTTTCCCCTTTCAGTTGTACTTTACAGTTGGGATTTGATTTTTCGGCCCCATTTCACTTTCACCACAGCTTGTTTTAGTTTATACTTAGTGATTAATCTTTCCCCTTGCTTACTCTGTGATGGTTGTTTACATTACAAAGGCAATTCCTTCCCTGTTTATCGGGATTTATGCCTTGGTGCTAGTCGCCAGCCCCTGGCCTATGGTAGGCGGGCTTGGGGTAGTCACGACACGGGCCCTGAGGAAGGGTCGTGACAAATTAGTATTAGAGGAGTTCGGTTCTACCACAGACACTGATCTTTCTTCTGTGTGAAGCAATAGTGTTCAGTGTATTGGGTGTGGTTATCAGTCCAGGGAGTCCAGTGTTGGTGCGGTGGCCAACGTATCCGTACACCAGGACCATGTCTTCTGATTTCCGACTTAATGCACGAAAACATTGATTGCATGTGTGTTCAAGTTTTCTTTGTGATTACTTGTGTCAGCTCACTAGGTATATAGTTCTGACAGTGGCGCACCTGTTTCTTTTCAGGATGGCCCCACGACGGCAGCCAGCTAGGGTTCCGAGAGTGGAGCGTGATGACAGCCCACCGAGCGATGAGGCCTCGGTGCAGGGCTCCTTGTCTATAGAGGCACCGATGGTACCTTTACCCGTCGATCCACCGATGCTACCAACCCCAGCCACAGACGATGCACGTCGCCTTAGCGCGCTGCACGAGTTTCAGCGTCAGCGACTGCCTAGGTTCCACGGGGAGACGAACCCCCAGGCAGCGGAGGACTGGATGGAGGCAGTTGTATGGGTTTTCAAATTAGTGAGGACACCAGCAGACCTCATGGTGATCCCCACAGCGAGCCTCCTGCATGCGGTAGTAGGAAGATGGTGGAGCTTGATGCTCTAGGTGCACAACGAGACATCTCTCCTCTGGACAAAATTTGAGAGCATCTTCCACTCCGAGTTCGTCCCAGCCACCCTCAGTGCGGTGCGCATCCAAGAGCTGTTACAGCTACGGCAGGGAAGCATGACAGTGGCCCAGTACTTGGCGAGATTTACTGATCTCTCGTGCTACTCCACAGATATGGTACGGGACCTGTTCTTCCGGGGTCGGACCTTCGAGAAGGGACTGAGGCACGAGATCAGGGCTTCGATGATCTCCCTCAACATTCTGACACAGGCAGAGGTGTTGGAGAGAGCCCTTCTAGTGGAGAGTTTTCTCGATGAGCACGCTCCAGTGACAGGGCCCTCCGCAGGATTGCCCGTAGCAAGGTCTTCTGCAGCTGGCAGTAGACAGGTGACGCAGAGGTCCAAACGGGCCAGACCATCAGATGGGCAGTCTCCGGATGAAGAATCGGTTGTGCGGGGCACCCGAAGGAGAGCCAGCTAAACGAGGGACAAGCATTCCTACGCATGCAGCGGGCGAGATCACATGGCTTGAGACTACCCAACTCGTCATACAGATGAGCAGCAGGTGGTAGAGGGACCTCCCAGACAGAGGTTCGGCCATAGTAGTCCACAGGGTAAAGGCGGACGAGGCAGAGGAGCTGGCCGAGTAGCAGATGGTGGGCGACACTTTGCGGTGTTGCCACCACCACCACTAGGAGGTCCACCCCGACCGTAGGGAGTTGCTGGACATGCGAGAGCTCAGCTTTAGGCAGCTGAGGCCTTCGATCATGGAGCTCTGGGAGCAGATGGACAGGAGCGGAACTAGTGGATACGTCTTTTGTTCTTCTAGTTCCTTGTTGTTGTTGTGTAGTGTCTTGTATTATGAGGTGAAATAGTAAAAGATGCTTACCTTTTTGATGTTTTCTTTCCTGTCCTCTTTTGTTTTGTTACTAAGAGGTTCCAATTTAGACTGTTGACATGACCATCACTTGTGAGACATCTACTGGAGGAGACCCAGTTACCACACACTGATGCCGATAGTGTGACTCAACCCTCGGAGGTGAGAGTAGCGGTTGGATCTCTTGGTAGTAGCTTCGAGGCCTTAAGAATTCATATTTGGTATGGATTAGTAACATCCATATTGGGAATGACTGTATTAGGAAAAGGAAGTGGTTTATCCAAGGGATGAGACAGGATTTCTCTTATCGGCAAAGAAGAAATCACCGCAGCTCTTGTAGGACCAGAGAAGGTCCAGGTCATCTAGGAGCAAATGAGTATATCTCAGAGCCGATAGAAGTCCTATGCCGACAGGGGGTGGAGGCCACTTGAGTTCGAGGATGGCAACCACGTCTTCATGCGGGTCTGACATCGATGTGGATTACGGATGTTGGGCCGAAGCAGCGAGTTGTCTCCACGCTTCATCGGACCCTTCCAAGTCCTCAGTAGGATTGGCAAGGTGGCTTATCGCCTGGCTCTACCACCACAGTTGCGCCGGGTGCACGAAGTCTTCCACGTATCTCAGCAGAGGAGATACGTGCATGACCAGACGCAAATCTTTGACCATGGAGAGATGGTCTTTGATGATGGGGTGACTTTTGCAGAGGCCCCAGTGGAGATCGAGGATCGACAGGAGCGAGTCCTGCGTGGATGATCTATTCCTATAGTGCGCTTCAGGTAGAAGCTCGGGAATCTCCAGGAGAGCACTTGGGAGCGGGAGGCTCAGATGTGTGCTCAATACCTCCTTTGTATCCCTAAGTTTGTGGGGAAGCTTTATGGGGACGTAAAGCCCTGTGGTGGGAGTAATGTAAAGACCCGTAAATTTCAAGGAAATTTTTTTCTTAATTTTCTTGGGAATTTTACAAGAACGCAATTTCTGACGAAACCTGATTCCGAGGCCCGGTGTGCCCGGAATCACTTTCTGATGTTTGGCTCAGGTACGTTCAGTGAACAGACGAGCGGGTTTTTCTAACTTTTGAACCAGTTCCCGGAATCAAATTATGAGGGCACCGATGGAATCGCAGTGCCAGTATTTTCTTAGAAACGCCTCTTCTGATGTTTCATTTGCTCATTTGTGGTTTTTAATTTTTGGGTTTTAAGTTATGAAATAAAATAAAGTTATATGACAATTTTATTTTTCTTTCACTTAAAGCCGCTTAAAGAATTCTTTAAGCTGCTTAAGCTTAGTTGAAACGGATAGGGTGCAAATCCAAAATATCATACCCACATAGTAGGATATTTGTGATGTGGGGCCCGCACGAGCCCCACCGTTTCTTTTCCCCTAAGTAACGCACCCGCAAAAACCCATTTTAATGAAATTCAACTAACGCGTTTCCATAAATTCTTAACGCACCATTTAATTGGGCGGTTAACTTCGTTAAAATTAATTCTATGAATTAATTTAATCGTTTCTTAACCTCTTTACAAACCGTTGGCGTAATAATAAAAAAAGACCAAATAATGACTTGTTGAGATTATTCGTTCAGAGGTTTTGACAGAATTCTGTGCCTTCCTTTTCCCTCCACGAAGAACGCGAAGAATGTGAAGAACGCGAAGAACGCCGACCCCCAATGAAGAACGCCGAACCCGCGGAGATCAGTGACGCGACGCCGTGTACCGCGACGCCGACGATTCTCCCTCCACGACGCTTCTTCCGTGACGCTCCAACCCGACGACAACCTCCGATCGACAACGACAAGGTAGGGGATTGCGGTCCTTTAAATTCCTTTGTGGATTATAACTTTAATATGGATTTAATTATTAAAATTAAATCTGTTGTTTCTTGGTCCTCGGAGTTCGTCGACGCAACGCTGGATACCGCGACGACGCGACGGTCCCCTCCTTCCGCGACAATCAATTCCGCGAAGAAGGCGCGTGCGACGAATTGACGAGGTAGGGGTTTGTTTGTGAAATAACTTTATATTCCCGTGATTGTTTCTTCAAAACAAAGAACCCGGATCAAGTTCAATTTTAATTCTATTAAAATTGTGCCTAGCTTTTATTCATGTGTTAAATTTTTCTCCCGACTATTATTATCTAACGTGGAGGGTGCGGGCCAAACAAACACGGCCCGACAACCCTCCGCAGTTCTTCCTTGTTGTGCAGATTTGGTGGGCGACGAAAAAATGTGCCGCATAGGCAATTTAACGATCCTGCAGTGAAGAACGGAACAGGGAGGAACAGCGGCGCAGACGGGAAGGAAATCGGACCACCGGAGCAACTCCGGTGGATCGTAGAAGCGTCCGCCGGCGGACTGAGGCGGCGGCGGTGCCCAGCACGCTGCCAGGAAAACCTCACCATGGCGGCAAGGCGGTTCCGCTGCTGCGCGGAACTGCGGTTCAGGGACGCGGCGGCCCGGCCGCGTCCGGGTGATCCAGGGCGGCCCCCCGCGGGGGCCGCGGCGTTGTCACGCGGGGGCATGCGCGCCCCCCGCGTTGCTCGGCCGCTCGGCCGAGCCGAGCCGGACTGGCCGGCCGAGCTGGGCCGCACCCTGGCCGAGCCGTACCGGGTCCCACCGGGTCGGACCGGGTTGGGTCGACCCAGTTCGGCCGACCCAGGGGGGGTCGGGCCGGGTCGGTCCGGGCCCAGACCCCCCGTTCCCGGACCTTTCGGTCTTTTGCCCGTAACATGATCTACGAGCCTCCAAACGACTCGCCGTCAGTGGAAACGCGATCTTTAGATCGTGACGGTCGTTTCGGTATATTGCACTCAAGGTTTCGGAATACTTTGGGTTCGGCCGGGTTGGTTCGTACACGAAACCGACCGGGCCCTCGGGCGGAAACGCTCATATCTTGAGCTCCGGACGTCCGATTGACGTGTCGTCGACTTTGTTGGATTCCTCTTACTGAGATGGATCTTTTGGCTCACTCTACCCGAGGTTTGGACGTAGGTGGAGTACGTTCGGGTTGGTTTTGCCTTAGAATCCAACCGGGCCCCTAGGACGAAAAAGCCAATAGCTCTCAGACCGGGCGTCCGATTGACGCGCCGTCTGCGATGTTCAGTTCCTGTTGACGATACGGAACTTTTGGATACATCAACTATGGACCTTGTGTCAGTTGATGTATCAGCCTCTCAGCTCGTGGAGCGGACCCTCCCGAATAAGCTTGCTGTGTGCGGGAACCCTAGTGCTGGCTGCGACTTCGACGACGACGACTGTGCAGAGATCCTCAATGGACTGCGACGATGAAGAGCGCTGGTCTTGTATCCTATGTGGGTCATATCCGTGCTGGTCTTGTTTCCTATGTGGGTCCCATCTTAGATGATTCAGTGCTGGTCTTGTATCCTATGTGGGTCCCAACATAGATGAATCAATGAAGAGCGCTGGTCTTGTATCCTATGTGGGTCCCAGCTTAGATGATTTAGTGTTGGTCTTGTATCCTATGTGGTCCCAGCATAGATGAATCAATGAAGAGCGCTGGTCTTGTATCCTTTGTGCGTCCCAGCCGTGATGGTCTTGTATCCTATGTTGGTCCCAGCTTAGATGATTCAGTGCTGGTCTTGTATCCTATGTGGGTCCCAGCATAGATGAAATAATGAAGAGCGCTGGTCTTGTATCCTATGTGGGTCCCAGCCGTGCTGGTCTTGTATCCTATGTGGGTCCCAGCTTAGATGATTCAGTGTTGGTCTTGTATCCTATATGGGTCCCAGCCGTGCTGGTCTTGTATCATATGTGGGTCCAAGCTTAGATGAATCAATGAAAAGCGCTGGTCTTGTATCCTATGTGGGTCCCAGCCGTGCTGGTCTTGTATCCTATTTGGGACCCAGCTTAGATGATTCAGTGCTGGTCTTGTATCCTATGTGGGTCCCAGCATAGATGAATCAATGAAGATAGTTGGTCTTGTATCCTCAGTGGGTCCCAGCTTAGATGATTCAGTATCTATATCTGATCATCCCTTTTACCTTTTCGACGAAGTATACCTATGTGAGCTGAATCCTGTTTTACTCTCATTTGTGGATTGTGTTGAACTGTCTTGTGTGGGTTAATGGTTTACTCTCCTTTGTGGATTGTGTTGAACTATCCTGTGTGTATTTACTGTTTACTCTCCTTTGTGGATTGTGTTGAACTATCCTGTGTGGATTTACTGTTTACTTTCCTATGTGGATTACTTTTGCTCTCCTTTGTGGATTGTGTTTTGATTTTCTGTGTGAGTATACGTTTTGCTTTCCTGTGTGGACTGGGTTGTTCATGGGCTCAGATGTTGGAGCCGAATGGGAATTGATGACTTAGTTATATGTATGGGCATATACCTAAGCAGTGTCGGTTGTTACTTCGTGATTGTATCTTTCCTTGGGGTTTATCCTTTGTGGATTTTGGGAGACCTTCGGGGGTCTCGGGGTCCTTACTGAGTAGCTTATACTCACCCCTGCACGTGCTATTCCCGCACTTCGTTGTGTTGGTTGCAGACGACGGACAGCGCAGCGGAATCGTAGTGGAGGCTTGCGGAGCAGGACGGTACCTGGAGGTGGACCACTAGGCGGGACGTACTCGGAGCGGACGGCTGGACCGAGGAGCTGTGGAGGCTATCTGTGCTCTCCCTTCAGGTGGGACTTCCAGAGGACTCCTCGATGTTGTGTCTTTTCTTTTCAGTTGTTGTTTTCCCCTTTTAGTTGTACTTTACAGTTGGGCTTGTATTTATGGCCCCTTTTCACTTTCAGCAAAGCTTGTTAGAGTTTATACTTAGTGATTACTCTTTCCACTTGCTTACTCTGTGATGGTTGTTTACTTTACAAAGGCAATGCCTTCCCTGTTAATCGGGATTTATGCCTTGGTGCTAGTCGCCAGCCCCTGGCCTATGGAAGGCGGGCTTGGGGTAGTCACGACACGGGCCCCGAGGACGGGTCGTGACAGATCCCAACTGGCTCCCCTCTCACAGCACACCTCCCAATGTGTGCATCCTCTCCACTACTTAAGCTTCCTTTTGAACCTCTATGTATGTCGGTAGAGTGAAGAGAGTAACAGTATACTAAAGGAAGGGTTGGAGTGACTCCTCTAAGATTCTTTGCTTCGACTCCTCATCCGGGAAGAGGTCTGGGGTGAAATGGGGGAGATCCTTGAACTTTATCCCCAACTCACTCACCATCACAATCCCATGATGGAGGGAGATTCAGGTCTTACCTATTCTTATCCTTCATCGTGAATGAATGGAATTCTGCCCAGAACTCCTTCTCAACATCAGTCCATGAAACCTCCACCTCCTTCCTCCCCCTGAGATAGAGCATCCACCCCTGACGCACCGCTCCCCGCATCTGGCATATATCCAGATGAACCCAGTACTCTATCGGAGCTCAGATCAAGCTGAAATCCATCACCAACTCCTCAAGTCATCTTTCTATCTCTATGTCTGATATGCTTCCCTCGTACTTACCAAGGGTTTGCCGCTGAAATGCACGAATCATATTCTACCACGGGTCATATTTCTCATCTCGATCAGCCATTTTTTGATCTTCCGAATCATACACTGAGGCCTTGATCACCTCACTACTCATAGTTGTGGTTTGAGTTCCATAACTATATGGTAAACAAGGAAATTCCAAATTCTGAGTAGTCTAGAATATCTCTTTTAAATTTTTCTTAAAATTGTTATTCATTTTAAAATCCCCAAAAACCCAGAACACACAATAAGAAAAGTCATAATAATTCATGTACCTTTCCAAGGGTCTCTACCTTATAATTAGTGTATCATCACTTGGTCATTCGGTAGGTCTAGAGTCTATGCATTGGATCATGGAGGACCCTAAAATCTCGTGTCCTAGCCAGTCTTCACTTTCCTACTTCACATACCAATATTTCCTAACAATATTTCTCTACCATCCCATGAAATCCTCACCATGCCTTACTCCGAACTCAATTTTATCTCTCAACCAACCCCTCTGATACCATTTTGTCCTAACTCTCCTTCACCAAGATAAGGGAAGGGATAAAAAACTACCAGACCCTTCCTTCTTCGAGTTGAAGGATAGATAATGAACCCCGAGTCCCGCCTTCAATAAGCCCAAGAGTGGAAACATGAACCAAGGGTATATAATCAAACATAAAATGGAATACATTACCCTTTTTATTTAGTAGGATCTTGAGATAAAATGGTAAAAACCCAAAAAACTTCAAAACTAAAGGTAAAAGTAAATCCAAAACCCATTCCCATATGAATGTTCAAAGATAAACCCATAAAAATAAAAGAAAAATAAAAAGGGAAAGTAACAAAACAAAATAAAAAAACAACATAAAATGTCCCAATGTTTGACCTAGTATAGTCCCGCACGGTCCCCAAAGTCCTCATGGAAACCTGAAACCAGTTTTATTTACACAACGTGAGTATACCGGTATACCCATTAGGGAAAACCAAAAGCTCTCATGCATAAGTGGGGAAGAATTCTAATGCCCCATGAGAACATAGAGGTAATCAAAAAACCTAGAAAGGAAACTATCCACTTAGCCTCACCAAGGAACACTCCCCAAATAATGAAACTCAGGTAATGTAATAGTAATAGCACATCGATATTTGGGTACCCCGTACTGCTTTCCCACTGGCTATTGAAGACTTCCAACATGTCAAACCTCCCCCTCCATTTTCACTATAGTCTCACTTCCACCCCAACAACGAGATTATATGCCACCAAAACCATGCATCCCCCCCCTCTTAGACACCTGGGCCACTACGACCATAGGTAAACATGCCCGCAGACACCAGGGCCAGAACAACTACTGACGCACCCAAAGACACCTGGGCCTCATCCCAAAGACACCTGGGAAACAAACATGCCCGCACATACCTGGGCCAGCCACCACACGATATCATTCCCAAAGAGTCTTGGGATATAATAGACCTAAGGCTATCACAACATTCCCGAAGAGTCTTAGGCTACTCGGGAGAGGGAGAACAAATGATCTAACAACCATCCCCCCATAAGGATGTTTAGAAAAACACCATACCCCATGAAATGGGAGTGTTTGGAACGATGTTCTCAACTTGGGTGGGGTGTGAATAAGAAAAATCTGAACTAAACATTTTACAAATAGGTAATCAAACACTGATCCAGGCCTAAGGATTCTGAAGTCACCCCTTACAAAAACACCTTCATTACTATTCATTCATGCCGAAGATGCAATAGCCACAACCAATGCACCACCCATTCTTGTTATCATGTTCAAAAGGTTTTGATAGAAATTAATTCTTCACTAATAGGCAACTAATAGGAACATCCACAAGTCAAAACAACAATGAAGGAAAAAATAGCCAAATGAAAACTTAAGCATTCACACCTGGTTCTCTTGTAATGTCGCACCAAAAAAATGATCTATGAGATCTCTCAAAGTACTCAAACCAAACCAAGACCCAAAATACGGCTCCACATAGACACATAAATACAATCCAATAACTGAGCAACAGGGGATCCCATCCCCATTCATGTCACCCCACAAGGATCAATCATAACAGCATGGCTTATTAGAAGAATAGGTCAAGGGAGTTTTTATATTTAACCACACCATTTGTCAAGTTCCCTCTTTCTGTTCGATTAACCAGGGTGATCACACAAGTATTATGGTTCATTTTTAATCCATTTAATCAACCAACATTACTTTATTAACCAGTTTCCATGTTATAGACATTCAATAATAAGTTTATACGGAGAAATAGAGGTTCACTAGTGTGCATGAAAGGACCACCAATGGCTACAATTTTCAGTGGGAATAAGACCATACAATCAACAATAGATGAATTGAAATAGAAGAGTAAAATAGAATCATCATCAAACATAGCCCTTATACTTTTGAAGCCATTTATTATCTTTGTTAAGGTTTGGTTTCATCCATGCCCTGGGGAAACATTACCATACCCACCCCACATGATACACAGTAAAGAGATATGAAGGATGACCCTACTTGGATGATCAATAATTGATGTTTTCTACTCACACCAAGAAATGGGGATGTGTGACTTAGAGAAGAATATATCCAAGGAATCCAAGGGTGAGTAGGAAAGGCTCTAGAATGGTCACACGATTCATCTCTAGAAGTGGGACTCCAAATACACCATGTAAACGAAATAGACTAGGTAATAAGAATATTTCGGGTGATAAAAATTCATATCCTAGAGTTACAGGAAGTTAAATCTCAAATGGCTTCAAAAGGCGTGGTTTCACTATGTGGTTGTGTGGTTACACATGATAAAATTGATTTAGATTTAATAATTCTCCTTGGAGACTGGAAATATAGACTGGCTGACTTGATGGATAAAGTTGAAATGGAGAAAGAATATTTGAGGGGCTAAACTAGAAACATGGTTAAGGCTAAGGTGTGACACGGGGTTGCTCCACCATTAGAGGATTTAAGATTCCATTTATGTGATCAAATGGCCATAAAAAATTTTAAATGAGGTAAAAAACATAAAAGAGGAGTTACTGGAATGCTAGGGGAAGGAAACCCCGATAACCCCCCCCCCCCCCATGGCATCGTTCGGGTGCGGCACCGATCAATGTCACTATTTGGTGACACTATGGTGACACCTAGCCACCGACACTAATGTTATCCTAACACAATGATGGGATCTAGAACGGCCCAAAAACCAAAATTTGGAAATGTAAGGGACCATGAGGGTTTAGTCCATTACAATTTTAGTGTCTTTGTCTTCTATTCCAAATCCATGATTCATTAATTTCAACATTCAAATAGTCTCTATTTTATATACATGAATATATTAGATCTAAATTCTAAAAAAAATTAGTTCGTTATGCCTTGACCTTAAGAGATTTATCTTTAACATCCAAACATGCATTATTAGAAAATTCAATCGGGTATCTATCATCCCTAAGTTTAGAAATAATTTTTAGGTTTTGATTTACGACTTCGTCATAAAGTACATTTTTTATGAGGATTGATTGCATATTTCAAACATATCTAATGTTAAATGTCTTCCCTTTTTCATTATTACCAAACATGAAATGATATCCATCAATATTAGATAGTCAGTGGAAGTTAGTGGAATCTTTACTCATGTTTCTTGAACAACCACTATCTATAAACCATTTTTCATCACTATTGGTGTGGATTGTTCCCTACAAAAATAAATTAATTAACAAAAATGTATTATCACCCAAACACTCTTAGGTCCAAAATTGTTAGTTATAAAATATATAGAAATCCAAATCTATTTTCATTTTTCCTAAATTGAAACTATAGTTGGAAAATGTTTCTGAAATAATAGATTTCTTTATTCTGTATACTTGCAGATTTCTTATGTGATAGTCATTTTGAAGATTAACATTTCCACCATAGTTAAAACAGGTAATACTGGATATATTCTTATTTTTATATTTATGTAAGAATTATTTTTATAAAGCTTAGGTTTTTCTCCCTTTATTATAATATAATAGTTTTCCCTATTGGATTGGTTTTTTCGATATATTTTGTTTAGATATTTCACCCCCTTATAAATAACAATGGAAACATCCATTAAATTTTTTTACTTGGATTTTGAATTTCGTTATATTTTTATCATGGGAAGTAAAATTACAAACTAACTCTTCAATTTTAGAAATAACTCTAGGAATCTATTTCTTTACTTTTTTTCTTTAGAAACAATATCATATGATTTATTTAGGGTTTTGTTATTTTTATTTAGATACTCTTAGTGTTTTTCTAAAATGACACAATATTATATTATTTTACCATAAGATTAGTTTTCCAATGTAGATTCATATAATGAATAATAAGAAGAATATACCTCATATTTTTTCTCCTTGACGCACATGTTAGGATTTTGATCAGTAAACCCATCATTTAAATTAAAACTAGAATCTTCAATGGAGTCCTCTAAGGCACTCCAAGTAGTATTCATATATTTCATGGATTTCTTCTTATATCCATCCTTCTTAAAGTAAAAATTTTAAGACTTATTGTTATCTTGTTGGTGAAGTTAGTCTGGTTTGATGTGTCTATCATTCTAGAACTCATAGCATATAACTTCATTTGTGTTTCGAACATACTTTCTATATTATTGAATGGTTTTTTGAATCATCTTATCTTGTTATAAAAAATCTTTATTTTTTTGGACAACTCAACAAGGTCGTCATTTGATTTTGAATTGATTAATGTATCCTCTTTATTAGATGATTCAAAAAAATTTATATATTTTTTCTTCTTATCATACTTTGAGGTATAGTATTTTAAATGAAAATTTTTAATCTTAACTAGATTGTGATCTCCAACCTCAGCTTCTATTTCAGCTTATAATATCATGATTTTACCAATAAGATATTTTATTTTGAATTCTTTTACAACATTAGTTTCCTAATGGTATTTGAAATTCTACTACATCTATATGTTTGAATTCATATATTTTTTAGAGCTTGATCTAGTTAAAGAATACTCATTCCTAGAGAAATGACATCATTCAAAATCATAGTTAGTCTTCCATACAATTGAGGGATACTTTATCCTTCCACCATTTTGAAAGTTTCAAACATGAGGATTCTTGTGTTGTATTTATTAGCTCATACATTGTTAGTTAATTCTAAAGATATTGAAATTTTTTCCCACATTTCATGTGTTGTAGCACACTGAGAGACTCAATTGAACTCATATGGACTATGTACACAAATAATAGAATTCATGAATTTAGAGAAGAAATCATAACTAACATCAAGGGTGACATACCATGTCTTAGGATTAGTCTTGGAAATTTTTTATGTCTTAATTTCCTCTAGATAGACTTTCAGACCAAGTTTTTTATATAAATAATCATTCAATCCTTCCATCTTCCATATTTTTTCCATTTAAATAAGGTTATTTAACTATAGAGATACATTATATATTATTAGTTATTGTGTACATTTTAAGATAATATTTACAACTTCAACCATTAAGAGTTGAGAACATAGAAATTGAAACATATAATACCAATCATTGGTCATTGAAAAATATAGAAATCACTCAAGAGGGCGTGAATTGGTTTCTTAAAATTTTCATTACATAAAAACAACCCTCTCATTACCATAAAATGATTGAAATAATCTATTATTATATAATTATAATTAAATGAAATATGTAAGAGAAAGATAGAACATAGATAATTTATAGTGTTTTGGTGAACAAGGATCACCTAGTTCACTCTAGTAATACTCTACTCCATGATTTTGGTGATTTTCACTATCCCAGTCCTTTTTCTGGGGGATTTCTAACAAAGTAAAATAAGTTATTACTTGTTACAAATATATAGGATCTTTTAACTAGGATCTCCCTTTACAATAACTATCCATGGACATATTACACTCTATAACAATGAGTGTAGATAGATAAAGATATTGAAATGAATTTTGAAAAGTGTGCATCGCATAGTTTTAAGAAGAAACAAATAGATGTTTAATTGATGTCCAAAGAAGATAAATATATACGCAGAGCATCTATGGAAGTTATTAAATTGAAAAGGTTAAACTTATAAGCATAGAAACAGTAGATAAATCCTTGAGTATTGTATATCTATATTGTATGAGGCATGTGTTGTATGTGTGTTTCATGCACTAATAAACTCTTATAAATATATATCTCTCTCCTCATTTAAATTTTATCTAATCACACATGATAGTCCAAATGGTCGATCCAATAATACTTCTAAAAAATAGAATTTATGGGCTCTTAATTATCATGTTTCCTTATTTTCCAAATATGGAATGAACTACAATGGAAAAGATAGTATGATTCATCATTAAGATATTTTTCCATTATTAGAAAAATATACTTTGTCCAAATCAATATTTCCCAATTTACATGACTCTTTTTATGATACACATAAATAAATAAGTTGACTTATTGAAATCCATTCAAATTGTGAGGATCATAATCAAAATGAACCTCTATAAGATAGCTGGATATTTATATGATAAAAGTTAAGAATCACTATTCTTATAAGATAATTCCATCATATACCTTAGTAAGTTAAAATACTTCTTAATTATTTGAATTCCTAAAAATTAAAGATAAACATTCTAGATTTACTATTCCTGGAGGATAATTCATTCTCGTAATATAAAACCTCTTTAATCAGTCTTTTTAATATAATCATTAACTTTCATAGGAGAAATGACTTCTATGGTTGTCTTGTCATTCCTAAGATAACCCCTTTACAAATTTCCTTTTCATAAGATAAAAGACTTGTTTAATTTTATATCTACATCAGTTTAATAATATTAAAATTATTTGAAATATTATTCATCTACTCCATATTAAAGGTTACTTATATTGTATGATAACATTTTTATACTAATATTTCATAAGATAAGATTCTTTAGTGAAAAACTAAGATTCCAGTGCAAGTACTAAGTTTTCTCCATAATAGAATTATTTTATGCTTAATATAAACCTAAAACATAATAAAAATTCCTTTTATATAACTAAATTATAGTATTTTTTGAATGAATCCCTTTTTGTTTTTATTATAAATGGATTTGATGAATTATCCTCATAAGATAAATTCTTTTGAATTTATTCAGCAAACAGCTCCTGGATTTTAAGAATAACTAAAAATAAATTCATAAAATACTTAAGATAAACTCATCATCAAAAAAATATTTATTTTGTGAATCATGAAAGAATATAAAGTACTAAGATATGTCAGAATGATATAATTCTATTCAACACTTGACATGTATGAAATTTAATCCTTTTTTCCTTCACCATCTCATTCACCCAAACTTCCATGAGACTCCATACTTCTCTTATTTGGTGTATTTGCGGATTAAAATTTGTTCACATTTTTATCTTAATAATTGAGAGCTAGTATGTCATAATCACATGTTTCCTCACTCTGAATCTTAACCTGTTAGGTTTCTTATTAGTACTATCACTAAATTATCCATCATATCCATTATTAACTTTGTCTCTCCTAGATTCAACCATTAATAAAATCAAAATAGATAACATGTGTAATGAACATTATAATAAAATTATCATAAATAACTATAGGGAAATATAACCCCAATATGTATCACATTATAACACTATCATGTTATCAAATAGTTATTCCAGTTTAACTTTTAACAGCCTTAGTTCAACCTATATCATTCTCAGTTTAACCAATATCATTCTTGGTTTAACATAGGTTACTTTGAGTTGGGTTTTTTAATAAATGTTAACCTAAACCCAAAAATTATTGGAAGGTAAATCCCTCATCATGGTTCATGAATATAATTTGATCAAATAAATCATATCCCTCGGGATTTTCTATCCTGGTGTGGAGTCTTAGGCCAACTCAATATTCATCGAGTAAAGATTGAGTTGATACTCAATTAGCCTTTTTCTAGGTGGTTACCCCTATGTCCATCTATTATATATTCAAATACCCTTGTTAGTATAGATTCATGGATATAATTAATTGTATAATTGTACAATATCTTTTTTTACAAAAAAAATTGGAGGTTTTTCAATACATAGACTTATTCATATGGTTTTCACTAATGTTTCCTCATCCTAATTCCCAAATAATATTAAATATCCAACATCAACTTAAATAACCAAAATGGTTGTCTTTATCTTTGAAATTATGATCAAAAGTAACTTACCAACCCTTGATAACATTTATAAATCTAAAATTATCCTCTGGTGATAATATCTTAACCACAAATTTTATCTAAATTCTTCTAAGACACCAAATGTGATAGGCCAGATGTAACCACCCAATAATTACCTGAGTTAAATAAAACAAAGCATTAAAGTAAATTCTCATTATATTTTAGGGTTATATTTATAGATAATTATGAGAAATCAAAAACTAATAATTTCCATGTCTTTCTCAATAAAATTAAATTCTTTACAATGTTAAGAAATTATAAAATTCAAAATAATCCATCAACAACTACCAAAGAATCTACACACAATCTATTATTACATACATAGCATGTGTAATACATATCTTCATAACATAAGGAAAGATAAACATGAGAATGTGTGATCTCAAAATGCTTAATAAGTGTAAACATAAGTGATAAAAATCCAATATCATAAGTGAACATAAGAAGTTCAAAAATAATATAGAAGGAAAATATGATAAAAATTTATAAAATAATAGAATGAAAGTAAAAGATTAATATATCCTAGAATAATAATGAAAATAAATATTACACATGGATAATAATTATTTGTTCCTCAGAAATGAGATCCTTAATGTTGGATAGTTATTTCTTTTCTCTAAACCTAGTCATCATGATCTTAGATATCATTATATTGTCACCTAGGCCCTCTGTTAAGGAAATATTGTGTTCTCGACAGTAATACACCAAAATACCAAATCTAGTTTTTCTCATGAGAACTATTGATTCTTCTATGGGATATTTAAGGCCAGACCCATCACTAATTATGTCTAATGCATTCATCATATGAAGTAATGAATAATCTATTCAATACCTAACAAGCATTGATCTATAAAAATATGTGTTCAAATGAATCTTATATGGATTATCAATATTTCCCAAATTAATACATTTAATATCTTTCTATGAAATAATCCCCCAAACTAACACTATATAGAGTAATGGTTATAAAATCATGTTAATAATTTCCTCAATCAATAATTTGATTAGCTTTTTATGAAAGTGTCCCTTAAACGAACACAGTATAAAGAAATGGTTTTACAATTATGTTAATAATTTCCTCAATGTAAAATGTGAAATATAATATGTAATAGAGAAATGCTGGTATAAAATGATCTTAAATGATTATCACCAAAGAAGATGGTTTGTGGCCTAATTAATGGAAATTAAGTCAACCGAAAACTCTTATAACTTTGGTAATGTATGTGTCCAAAAGAATATGAGAGAGGGATTACAATATAAACTTATAAATCTTGTTAAAGTATTTTTAATAATGGTAAGACATTCCCATTGTTTTTTATGTGCACCATGTAAAATAAAATTTGGGGTGCAATATCAAATATGTTTAACAGCTTCATAAATTGAGATAAATTATAACTACCACTTTAGTATCCTTTGAATCAAAATCCATTTAAGTAAAGTTCAATATATACTTCTTCGAAGCCTGTGAATTAAAATAATATGGTAAAATGAATTCATTAATTAGTAATCACACCATATCAAGGATATCATGGTGCACAATATGAAATGCCTCCTAAGAAATTAAATTTAAAACAAATAACCCCTTACCTTAATTATCAACCTCCACTAAAGAACTTGAATATCACGAATAAAAAAATACATTTAATCACCTTTTCTAAAATCTTATTCACATATATAACCTTTTATAAACTTCATTTATAATAATTCTCTATATTTTTACTAATTAATCATTATCTATTTTCAATATCAAGTGTGGGTAATTGTGATCATTTTGAACTAGTTTTGATTCATGCTCTTAGGATTCAATTATGGTGGGTTTAGGATGAATATGTCGGTGGATGAGTTTTTTTCCCTATGTTTGATGTGAAAGAGGTGAAGGTTGTGCATCATGTTATTAGTGGTTTACTACAACCATTTGATGTTCCTTGGTAGAAATAGGAGTAGATTTTACGGTATTTTGTTACTAAATTTCCTAAAATCTTGTGTGTATTTGATAGCATTTAGGTAATTATGGTTCATTTGATGAAATTTTCCCATTTCTTAGCAATCAAGTAGTTAATTATGGTAGATACCATTTCAAGGTTTTTTCTGGAATAGATTATATAGCTTTATGGACATTTTATAGATATTATCAATTACAGTGTTCTTAATTATTCCATGATGGTGTAAAAGACTCTAAAACATGCATGTTTCTCCTATTTATGCCTTTAAACTTCTTTTTATCCTCATATATATTGTGAGATAGAGTAAAAATTTCAAATGTTATAGGAAATTTTATGTCAAAGTATTTTTGATTTTGGATGTATGTGGGTTAAGTATTTTCCATTGGTTTACTTTTCCTATGACAATAGTTATCACTCATCAATTGGTATGGATCAGTTTGGGGAATTTTATAGGTATCCTTTCGTATCTCTTTTTTTTGTTCTAAGTTTGGAGAGTCGAAGATTCTCATATATGATTTTATAGAGCAATGTAAAGAAGGTTCAATTGATACATGAGTGGACAAAGGTGGATCAATACTATTAGAAGTCTTATGATGGTCAGAGGAGGGGACATATGTCTTTTTCGGTTGATGATCATGAATTCCTAGAGGTTTTTACTCATCATAGGTTATATTGGTTCAGTAAATTTTGAAATATTAATCGTTGATTAATTGTAATTTTTATGTTGTTGGGGAATTTTGAAAAGGTGATGTCTCGTTTATCTATCCCTCTATAGAAAGATCAAGTTCATGACCTTTCCTATGTTTTTGTCTCTAATGATATCTTCATAGTGAATCTAATTTCATCAATTAATTTGTGTTGTCCATATAGGTGGATTCACTGTTTATGTATCAGCCTGATGAGATTCAAGAATCAACAAGAAAAGGTATTGTAAACTCATTTCATTCCATTAGTTATTTTTTTTAAATAAATACGAATTACCTGATTTTTTGTGGTTATTTGATTATTATATATTTTAATAGAATCCAAATTTATATTTAATAATATTTTATTTTGATATTAATATTAGTTGTATGCCAATATGTTCATGGTTTTCTTCTATTTTATATTGTGTTGTGCTTTGGCGATGACGATATCCATGTTTGAGAGGTATAACAAGGGGTGTTTATATATTTTTGTGGTTTGGTTTTTATTCTATAGAATGATAATTTTTTGATAGGTATCTAATATATATACCTAGATTTATCACTGTTATTTTATTTATGATTTTGAGTTGTTGGAGGTGTTTTGAGGATGTTTGATGGAGAACAGTGGAAGAAGAGTGGGGGTTAGCTAAAAATGAATTTGGAAGTGGAATTAACATCATTAACTTGAGTATTGATCCATTATATTATAGATCGAGAAAAATATATAGATGGGCTTAGCTATTGAACTGCAGTTCATGAGGTTGTGGCATGAGGAGTTAGTATAGACTATGAGGTAAGCCATAATGTTTTGATGTCTGTCTATTTAAGTGTGTATATTCCTTAGAACCATGATTTTTAGAATGTAACATGATAGATAAAGTTACACCATACAATTTTTAGTTTTGGTTTTTTATGTCATTCTATTTTATACAATTGCACTATTATTCCCTCCATTGCATCATCATTTTTGTTTGTGGCATCCATTTTTAGAAAAAGTATTGATATTTATATCATTATTTCTAAGGGTTTGGGAATTTTACTTTGATGAGAGGAATTTAGTATAGACCTTATTTGGTATTATAAATTTTAAATGGTTTTCGACCTCTTGAAATAAGTAAATCACATTTTAATTCTAGGATCTAAACAGTATAGTTTCATAATGAAGACTGTCAATTCATGATTTTATATCCTTGAGTTTTTCATATAAATCCAATTGGATTACCAAATTATACTCATTTCCCTAAACTCTCTCAGAACCTTAGGTATATTATAGATCATCTTTTCGGAATTTTGGTAATTTATGGGTGGATATTAAGTCATATCCCTACATGATCAATCGTTCATGATCAAAGGTACCTTTATCTATATATATTCTTTGTTCCCATATTATTTATTCTTCTTTAGGATGTTGTAGAAAAGTTGGTGGATCAATTTTAATGGTTTTTATTTGATGGTTTGATGGAGTATTGTCTTAGATAGGTTTTGTGGGGAATTCATCTTAATTTATTGGAGGTTGATTATCATTTTATACTCATTTATATTCTTTGATTTTAGAAGCATAAATTAAGGTAAGGGATTCATAATTTTACCTATTAATTACTTTATTTATATGTAATTTTTATGATTTATCTTTCTTTGGGTAGATGGATGGGACTGACCTAACTGAGATAATAAATTTGACTTATATAAAATGATGAGTGGTAGTGTATGAACATGCTTTTCTTATTTTCCCTGGTATTTCCATTACTGATTTAGATTGTTGTAATGTTTCATTCTATTATTTATAATTGATATTTATCTATTTACTCTTTTTAAAATTGGATAAATAACATAAAGATATTAATGTTATAATGGAATGGTAATTTAGTGTTTTTGTTGTTGGTTCTTGTTCTATTATTGATTATCAATAAAAAAATTATTATGTGGAATTTTTTGGATATGAAATGTTTTCTATTGTGTTACTATATTAGTATTATGTTGTTGTTGTTGATGTTTTTTTTCTAAAATTTTCATTTTTTTTATGGTGTTATCCTTGATTTCTTAGAAAGATGTGGTGTAGGGGGCGGTTGTGGTTGTCTGTTGAAGTCATTAAGGAATGGAGAGGATGATGTGGTTGTGTATGGTAGTTTATTATTAATATCAAATTATGGTGAAATAAATGAAATGAATGATGTTAATGGGTATTTATAATGAGAAATATGTTTATGAATTGATAAATAGAGTGGTGTATAGTCAATTTGTGGTAAATTGAATTATAAATGATGATGTGGAATTTCTTATTTAAAATTTTAGTGGATCAAAACAAATCTTTTATAATGAATATAACTATGGATGATAAATTATTCAAGTGAAATTAGATGAAAAATATAAAATAGGGTTATGATGTGTGGTTTTTATATGTTTTGAGTTGTCCTGATGTAGAAGTTAATTTTGATGTGTTATGTTAGTCGTGTAGTGATGGATATAGTTGTAGAGGGGTTTCATTAGCGAGTGGAATATCTTTAGTGTTACCTTATGTATAGTTTTTTTATATCTTACACACCACCACCCAAGTCAGGTATCTTGAATAATTACCATATGAGGTTTTGGATGTTGGGTGTTAATATAGAAGTTATATGGTTGGATGACTACTATCCCTTCCCCCATTCTCTACTACAGATGTATTATATGTTATGATCTCCAAATGTTATGATATGTATTGATGTGGTGATGAAGAGGAAATGTTGTGGTTATGTGGTTCTAACATGTGGTATATGATTTTGGTTATGTTTTTATAGTTGTGTTGTGGTATGTGGTACATGGTTATGTGAATATAGAAGTAATGGGAGTGTTAGGACAAATGCCTTCCAGCCATGAGGGTAACTTTTTCAGTAGGAAATTCAGTTCATCAAACAATACTAGTTATATTTTTTTGATTATTTTATTCATATTCTTATATATGGATTTGATAAGTGATTCTTGGGTGTGCTTGGGTGGATAATTGACTTATTCTATTTGATGTGTCGATTTCAGTATTTATCCACTGTGGATTTAGTATACTTCTTCCACAATTTAATGAGAGTCTAGGGAAGATCCTATTGAGTATACCATTTTTCTCCATAATATTCTATATACAATTTTTAAAAACAAGTTTGATATATTTGGATATTAGCCAAGATATTAAAAGCTCATGATGTGGATTTTGTTAGTGTTCATGGTGTTATAGCATTAGGTTTTACTTAATTTGGGTATTTACTTGTTGGCCTTGATTTATGTTTGTCATTTCATGAATTGGTGGATTTGTTCTATTTTATATTATATGGAGTTTTTTGGGAAATTCTTTATAGTTACAGGTATTTATATGGTTAATTCCTCCCATTATAAGAATTTTATATTCACGGTGTTAGCTGTCGTCTCTTGGCCTATTAGAAGAGAACCTATGTGATCACATTCGACCTTGCTACCAGTAAGGGAGGGGTTTTAGTGAGGATGGGTCATGATATAATATATGGACAACATCTATATCTAATAAAATTATCTTTAATATCTAAACAATCTAATAGATATGGGAAGATAAATGAATAGTTTAAATAAACCACCACCACGATCGTTGAAGTTTTACCCATGTCATAAAATGAATAAATAAGCCAAATTGAGAGTAGAGAGGTATGTAATACCATTTAAATTCTTAGTAGAGAATTTATCCTCACTATAATCTTAAGGAAACATTTCCTAATATGTTCCAACGTTTATTAAGTTTCTTGAATCATTCTATGGAATAAAAATGTATGATATCATGATCTAAAAAATAAAATTGTTACTAAACAACATGTGAAAGACTAACACAAAAACAAAATCACCTAATTAATTTAAACCATAATATAATTTCCAAATGTAACTATAATTAAAGCATGTATTATTGAAAAGTTGAAACCATAATGCAATGATAACTAATCCAATGACTTGACCAATGTCATCCAAGTTTATTATATGAATTATTTGAACCTTTTAAATACGAATAAAAAAATACTCAAATACAATCAAAAGTCTCCATATTTCCATTATTTTTTAAACCATGATCAATGAACATCCCACGTGAAATCAATAGTAAAGAAAGAGAATAAACACTTAACAAAGAGTCTCGTCATCACTTGTAATCTAGTAAAACATATAAAATAATATCTCATTATAAATCAAATATAAATCAATAAAAGAAAATATTATATAATTGAAAACTAGATATTATAATAATTTTAACACCTATTATTTTTAAATTTTTGGATCCATATATTGAGATAAATAGAAATATTGAATCTCTTAAGAAAAAAATAGTTTTCTATAAAACATATTCAGGTTTGTAAATTTCAAATAAAACTAAAAAATATATAAACATCCAATTACCCAAAAATTTAAATGAGATTAAACTAGACATATTAATCTTCCTAACTCATTTTTATGCATATTTATTATTTTCTATTTGATAGATATAGACTGAAACACAAGAGAGTATGAAACTAGAATTCAAATGTTTTAGTAATGGTATAAATTTTTTATATCCAAAATGTTATACTTTTAATAACTTAATGATTATAAAACTTAACATTATTTGTCTTGATATTGCTATAATTTTAATGAATGTTTTTCTACGATTTTATGATAACAAAATAAATGGAAATAATTCAAATAGCCTCGATGTCTAGGGAATCATATAATAGTAGCTAAAAACTACAAAGGCATAATTTTAATTCTTTACTCATCTTAAAATCACCAAAATTTATAATCATAATATAATAATTATCAAAATAAAAAAAATATTTTTATAAAATTTTTTACTAAAAAAATGTGAAATAAATCAAACTATATCAATATCTACGATATTCCAATTTAAAATTGATAAATTTTAAATTATTACATTTTGTTTTCAACTCATTCTAAAATCACAAAAAATTAATATTTTGATCATCAGATAATCACGAATTAAAAAAATATTTTTATATAATTTTCTAAAATCCAATCAAAGAAAGATAAATAAAAATAGAATGTATGACATAATGAATATCGATAAATTCATGTAATTCATGACACAATTTAAAATTCATGAACAGAATAATTATATCTATAAAATCTAAAACTACAATCAATGAAAAATAATCAGAAATAATATATTAACGGTATATTTTTTTAGTAATATAATATTAAAAATAAACGAATAATTTACTCTCAGTATAACATCTATATAAATGAAGAACAATGTATAATAAAAAAGATTCATACCTTGAAAGACCAATCGATGATGTGGTGATTTTTTAAGATGAATCCTGGATCTCATTTATTTTTTTTGAAAACTTATGTAAAACCCATAAATTATTTCTCGATCAAGTTGTACAATGAAATCAATAGAAAATAAATAATAAATATGGGGTTTCTTTTCTTTAGTTTCTTTTGGTATTCCCTTCATCTTTTTATTTAGTTATAATTTTTTAAACAAATGGGGGTGACGAAGAACCCCTTTAAAAAAAAATTTGTGATATTTTTTCATATACATATAATAATATTAATATCATAAAATATAGTTTTTAATTTAAAATATAATAATTTTATTAAAATAGTCCAAAAGATTACAAAATTCATGTCCTGCAATAAATTTTCCATTTCAAGAACAATAATGTGATAAAGGTTTTTATCCAAGATCATTTTCTATATCAAAAAAATCCAATTAACCCATAATGTATAGAATAAGTAAAATTCACCTAAAATTTCTATAAAATACTAAAATAAATATATGTTTCATTATAAATATATAATCAAAGGAGATTCAAATATAATATAAGTATTTAACTTTATTTAGGGTCATAATTTTTTCATTGTGGGGTATCCATTGGAACACATATAGAACAACCAAATGTACTTAAATGTGGAAATTTTTTTTTAATAATCAAATGTTAAAATAATTGGGTAATATTCATCATAACTTAGATAGTATTATTTGAAGAAATTTCACTAAGTGAAAATTTAACACCCTTAAGACAAATTGGAAAAAATCATAAGAAATAGTCTAGTGGTGAGTTTTAATCACTTCATAAATAATTCCTCTAGACCATTTTGACAATAAACAAATGAAACATGATGTTAAACACTTATTCAATTTAACATGAAATGACTATTTTAATCATGTGATGAATATCTATCAATATTATCCAATTTAACATCTTTAAATGAGTAATTTTTGAATTATCACATCAATCTGGTCTGTGAGGGAAAAAATATCGAAAAATACTGGTTGTGGGTTGATAATAAGGACACATGAGACCATCTAATAGATTCATCAATCAAAATAATTAAATTATAGAATTAATCATATGTTTGATTAATTGGACCACATATATTACCATGAATTATTATCAAGAATTTATGGGATTCGGTCCCCACATTCGATGGGAATGGCCTGATAATTAATTTTTTTAGAATAAGCAATACATGAGATATTATGAGATATATGAATTATTTTATCCAAAATTTAATGATCATGCATACATTTAATAGTTTCTCCCATGATTATTGTTTTTTGATTACCAAAATGATCATGTTATTCAATGAATTTATAATAGTTATCCATGTTCTGGTTTATAATATTTGAATTAATTGTACATATATTTATATAGTGCAAACCAGAAGGAAACCATAAAATTTTGTCTTAACCTATTTTTTAATTATAAATTTTTTCTATATAAAGGTATTCAACACCTCATTTATCCATAGTTTTCAATATGATTTCTATCTTATTCAATATTGTTAATTTATAATAAATTATTTATTAGAATTTACATACCACCATGTAAGAATATATTTACTCATATAAAGAATTCAATTAATTTTACACTACCAACTAAGGTACTTAAAGGATCACTTCAAATTTTTAGGTTACTAAATTATTTATCATGTTCATGTATTGTATGAATTTTAGTATTTTTGAAGAGAAAAATATCTTTATCATGTGAATTAATTTTAATTGATTGATTCATAACATCCATGTTTAATAAAATGTAACTATAAATATAATAATAAAGAAATATTTAAAAGGAAAAATATAAATCACATAACATTTCCTAGAATATTATTAAAAATATAGAAAATAACCTATTTGATCAATCCATGATCAACTTCTTCAAATCTCACAAATAAGTTTGATGTGTCACAACTCCGTAGTTTTTTATCATGATTCTTGGTTTGACCATGAAAATTCACTTCAATTACATTCTCCTTAACATTAACCGGTTCTTTATAATGATCAAAAAACTAATTTCTTGTATGATGAGTATGAAACCAAAGTTGAATATTACCACCACCCTGACTATATAAAATCACACTCAATTTATGGAATGAAATTGATCTAGTTGTTTGGTCTTTATGATTCCTCATCATTAGTTCATTATTTCATTCCATATTGAGAAGTATTGATGTGTAGGTTAAACCGAACCAACTAAAACTAACCTAACCAAACATCACCTCAAAGCCCGAAGGCATTATTTAAAATTTATTTTCATTAATAATACCTTTTTTAACTTGGGTTGATGAAGAAACTTACATGACCCATAGGACCGGAGGCATGAGACCCAATACATGAACTCTGAAGGTCCAAAGACTAGACACATAGAACACCCTCATCCCTATGTGATGGTTTATTTCATGAAGATCCAAAGATCCCAACCTATAAAGAGAATCAGCAATAAATTCCCTATGTATAAATCTATGGTACCCCATACTGATGGATAAATTCATACCCTATCATAATTTCAATCCTATTTTAATTGATGGTGGTTGGATCCTGTTGTATTACTCTAAAGAGACTACACCTGTGGATCTAATCTATTTTTTTACCCTAGATCAATCCTACATGTCCACCACTCAGCATCCTATAGCTGCATTTGTGCCACTCCCTCTTTCATTATGAAGCTTCATCTACCACAGCTAATTTCATCTCTACTACATGTACCGCACCTCTGTTGACTCACATGAGATGCCATCGCAATCAGTCATTGACTGTATCCCCACCATCAGGCCCCCTCATGGCCTCTATGGAACCTCATGATATAGTTGACTATGGTTTCAACTTTGACAATGAAGCCCCCTGTTGAGATCCCTATAGCCTATCCACCTCACCCTATCTTTCCATCCCCGAATATCACTACTATAGAATAAGATTTTAATAGTGCTAAAAAAATCTATATATTAATGTTTCTAAAAAATCATTGATAATCAAAGCGTGTTTAAAAGAAAAATCCATTTTATTAGTGATAAAAATCACTGATAAATGTCCCTTTTATCAATGCTAAAAATCATTATTAAAAGGAATACTTTAAGAGTGCTAAAAAAGAACTGATAAAAAGGGGAATTTTATTAGCAGTTTTTTCAGAACTGATATAAGTTTCATTTATGAGTTGTAAAATAAAAGTGTTGATAAAAGTCAAAAAATAATATTTTAAAAAAAATAGAAAATTAAAAATAAAATTTAGTCCCCTTTTATCAGCACTACAAGACCCATTTAATAGTGTTAGTTCCCCCCCAACACACACCTTTAATTGTGTTATGCCCCCACCACTTTAATATCCCTAGTAGCCCCATTCACCAACCCATGCACCCCTACCTCCACTAGGATTCGAACCCATGACCTATCCCTTGCGGGCCAACACCATTACCTCTCATTCATCATGTTTTGTTCTCTATTTTATGATATATCTGTTTATTAATATAGATATTTAGTTGTATTTATTTTTATATTAAAATATGGTTATATTAATACATATATATAAAGTTTTATTAATATATATTTTTTCTTTTATTAATATATATATTTATATTTATATATTAATTCATATCTTAATGCATATTTATATCCACTTATTTATATATATATATAGTTATATTAAATTATTTGTATACTAATTTGAATATTAATATATATTTATATGATTTGTTTTAAATACATTTACAAAATATGATTTTTTGTGTGTTTATAAATAAATAAATGCATTCATTCATATATACAACACACACACACACACACATATTTATATTTTTTATATGTGTATCTATAAATATAATTGTACATATATTATATATTATTATTTATATACATATATTAGAATATATAGATAATATATATCTATTTTTTAATACAGACACACAAATATATAAACACACTCTCATTATATAGGTATATAAATATTCATATATTTTTATTCTAAATAAAGTAGATATTATTTTTTATTTACATATATTTTTATTTTTTTTATAAATATATTTTATATGTAAATATGTTTACAAATTTATTTATGAAATTTAATTTTTATGTGTAAATATATACAAATATGTATATATTTGTACATACTTAATTATATATAATAGTACATTATGAAAAATGAAAAAACATGAATGTCATGGTATCCTTATGAGTATAAGCCTTGAAAAAAGTTAGAGTCTCCAACGATAAAGGCAATAATACCACCTTAAACAAGGATGAAAATCCAACAATTGTTAACAAAATTGGGGTACCCCAACTAAAAACTCAGTTTTAGAGGCCTTCAGGACCTTTTTTGCCTTAAAAACATGACTAAGGTCCTCCCCAGTTACTAGGGCATACAACTTATCGCAATATTTTATTTGTTATGTGGTAGACCCCAAACGAACACCTGGATCAAAAGTAATGACCATTTGATGTTCAGGTTACGTTTTCAAGTTACTTTCAATATTTCATTAATTATTTTATTTTTTTAATCTTTTAATTGATATCAAATTACTATTAAATGATAATAATTATAAATTATTAATTAAAAATATATTTTAATTATTTTATAAGCTATTTTCACTAAAAAATATTATATATCAAGTGTAAATGATTATTTAATCTTATCTAAAACATATTTAAAAATTATATATTATATTTATATAAATATATTTATATTTATATATTAATGAACTATAATTTTTTTATTTAATCATTCCCATTATTAGTGCTAGTAAAAAAGTGCTAATAAAGGATGGGCCTATATCAACAATTCCAAAAAATCACTGATATAGGGGGTACCTTTATCAATGCTAATAAAGAACTGATAAAGAGGTACTTTTAACCTCGTTTTTTTAGAATTGATAAAGGTTCCCCCTTTTTCATCACATTTTTTAGCATTGTTAAAATGTGGTTCTACATAAACCCATTTTTATGATAGTGTATTTTGGTCTTTTCATGATTTGATTTTGTGTTTTTTATATTGGATTATAGGTTGCCTTTATCACTAGAACAAATCCCAACAACAACATAACCAAAAGTACATAAAAAAATAAAATTCGTTTAAGTTGGTGAATTGGTTAAAATTGGTTGATGAATATTCCATTATTTAGCGTTTTTTTTAGTTTGGTTTTGGTAAGGCTAATCATTCTTAAATAAAATTTAATAATTAAATAAATTATATAAATTTTTATTGAAGCTAAATGATGATTAAATTCCTCTGATTGAATTTTAATGTAATATAAATCCTTATTAATTTTTTATTATAATGAAACATGATAGATTATTTAAAAATTTAATTAAAAATAAGTCATTATAACAAAATGGAAAACAATGTTTGGTAAGGTTTAGTCAGTTTAAAACATGAATTTTAATTTTTTTTTCTTATATAGTAAAACTTAAACTAATATATAACTTTTCATTTATTGATTGGTGGATATTTTTTATTTTTGTGATTTATTTACACATTTTTTTATGATGATTGACTTTTCTAGGATCGTTGATTTATTTACTGATTGGTGTTTTTTATTTTATGATTATTAGGTTTCTTTAAATATATATTCAATACATATGGTATTGAAAAAAAAATTGACCTATATTTTATTTACTTTATGTATTAGTTTTACTTTAGTGTTTAGCCAATTTTTATTTTCCTAACTAATTTAAGAAAACTAAAACTAATATAAACTAGTTAGTTTAATTGAATATTGTTTATGTTTATCATTGTTAAATTTTGATTTCTATCATACTTTAATTAGTCTATAATTAGTTAGTTCAAATCAGTATCCTTGAAAAGTTTAAACTGATTGCCTACAATCCTAATAAAAAGACATGAAATTTGATTAGAATAATGGTAAACCCTTTTTTGTGATTTTTTTTGCAAAATAACATTAAAAGAATGAAAAGTATAAAATATTTTCTCAAACATATATATGTGGATAATATTTTCTTAACATGATTTTACTTTTGGAATTATTTTTAACATTTTAAAATTGGATGTTATTACTAACTAAAAATCTTCAAATCTCCAATGACTTTATTCATAAAAGGATTTTGGTAAAATTTCTTGTCTAAGGTGGTCATACATCTCATTAAGATTTTTCAAAAAGATTGTATGATATTTCAACACAAACTATTAATTCTTTAAAATCTTATAGAGATTATGGAAAATGAATCTTAGTATTTTGGCATGCTCTTTATTAAAGAGTTTTTACCGGTATTAATTGACACAACAAAACTATTTTCATTCAAATGCATCATAACAAACATAATCTAGGACATGTTTTTTTTCTAGTGATGTTATGTAGGAGTTAGACCAATTCAATAATGTTTTTAATATAATTTTAAAAACATAAATATATGTAATACCTATGAATTTAAGCATAGTTTTCACTAATACCATTTTAAAAAATCTAGATCATAGTGTTAATTTAATCCCAAATATATTTCAAAAATAAATTTCTTTTAATTGAAGAATATTTGAAAATCCAATGGTGATCGAGAAAAACACTATAGAAAAATATATATATATATATACTAGTGGTTTTTTTAATATTTATTGGATTTTAACACCAACACTAAGCCATTTAGTAGTTGTTTATTAAACTACCCCATATATATTTAAAATATATTCATGATTATCTAGATCAGTATAATGATGGTTTTTGGAAATATAATATTCCTCCTCTTAGTAGCGGTACTCTATACATTTAGAGTCAGTTTATATTTTAAATTTTTTTATAATTTTTTTTAAAAAACCTGAATACTTTAATAAAAAATCTTCTAATGGTATAATTTTTTAATGTAAATTCTTAAGTAAACCACCATTAAATTATTTAGTGGTTGTTAAATTAAACTATCACTAAATTATAAAAAATAAATAAAAAATGAATTAGTAAAACATAATTTAATTATGCATGAATAAATTAGAAAACAAAAATATCATATTCCAGAATAATATATATTACTAATATATAAAACACAAATATATATAGGTCACCTAATAAGAATCAACGGTCTGGGCTAATATGGGGGGTGATCTTATGGAACTAGTGTATACCCATTAAAATGAGATTTCATATTTGGTGTATTGGAAGAAAGGATTTCTCCCATTTATTTTTACATTCAAATGGGAGGTATCTCCTTAGAATATACATTTAGGTGTTTCACTTTTAGATTGTAGAATCCTCAAACCATCTTTTTACTAAGGGGTCATAGGTAGTGGGGTATTTGATCTAAAATATAAAATAAAATAATAATACCAAATATTAATACATAATTTAATTATATATATATATTAATTTGAAAATAAAAAATTCATATTACATAATAATATACATTACTAATATATAAAACACTAATATTTATATAAGTCAGCCAACATAAATAAAAGGCTTATGATCAGATGGGATTGTCCTTCTAGAACTTGTGTATAACCATTAAAATGAGATTTCTAATATGGTGTATTACAATAAATGATTTTCCCAATGATATATATATTCAAATGATATGTATCACCTAGGAATAATAAATTTATGTGTTTCAACTACTAGGAATTGGAACCCTTTATCCATCCTTTTACAAAGGGATCATGGGTAGTGGGGTTGTGAAACTATTTTTGAAACATAATGGATTTGTATATAATATTTGATTCTATCTAAGTTCTTTTATATGCCTGGTTCAAGTGTATGATGAACAAGCATGAAAACCTCCTTCATCTCTACATTTTTGTAGTGGTGTTCCAAAAGATTTAGTGTGGGTGAAATAAAGTCACCCATAGAGATAATCTTATATCACTTACCTACATGATACACTAAATCCAAAGAGTCATATAATAAATACAAGTCGGTATCCATGATGATTTTCAAAAGTTATTAATTCACATACTATACTTGTAACTCCTTTTATTGAGGAAACAAAACTCACCAATGTCCAAAGGGATATGGTTATAATGGTAGAGGAAGTGAAATATGTGATGAGTGGGGATCAGTGATTATGGGGTTCACTTAACATTTTTGGAAATGGATCCTCTCTCCTTATTAATAATAAAGATCCCCTTCTTATATAGTAATAATTTCAAGATAAGTTCATTAATCTTGTGTGTATTTAATTAGATATTTTCAAAATTTTGAGGTTTTTTAAAAATCTTGGGTCATAAAACTGATCAGGATTGTTCATTATATGAAATCACATATTGAAATTGGGAGAAGATTCAACTATTTATAACACCTGGAGAGAAGGTAACAAGTTATTAAGTTCTCTTTATATGAAAGGAATGTTTATTATTGATGTGGATATATTATCATCATTATGGATTTTTATTCTACCTTAAAAGTGGTTTTCTAGTGTTGATGTATTGATCCTGAATTTGTGTTGTCTTCCTTTATAGTGTTTCTCATTTTATTTAGACCCTTGGGTATATTTTTTCTCTTTGACTGGAATAAGAATTTATTTTTGAACATTGAAGTTCCCTCGAACATTTTTATAATTTTCATTAGTCATTTTTTAGAATAATTTTTTGTTTTCAAGATATTGTTAATATTTTTTAAAGATGTTAGACATATTCTTTTACATGGATAAATGTGGTTAGAATATCATTGATGAAGTTCTTAGATTACTCCCCATGTTTTGGAATTATTGAGCTAAACAAATCATATTTTTCTGAGTAAAATATCTTTTGAACCACATATAAGATATTTATGTATCATCATATGACATTTCATAGGTCATAATAAAATCTGAGATGTGTGTGTTATTTGAGTCTAGTATAAGATATTTGAAGACCCACAAATGATACTTCTCAACATTTATTATGTTCCAAGAATCGGGTGAGATATTTATCTCTATGTTACATATTTTTGATACTATGAGTCTAATGTTTTCTCAAGCTATGTTTTTGGAGATACATGTAAGATATTGGATTCATTTTATATGTTTCTTATAACATATTTCAGCATAAGATATTTGAGTCTCATATGATATATGAATTTGTGAAAACAAATTTTTCTAGAATTGCGATATTCTAATGAATTTTAACCATATAATAATAATGTTGATCCTCAATGGTTAAAACATAATATTTAAAGTATGATTTATGTTTTTTCATCATTGTTTTAAAAATGAAGCATAAATTAATATATCTATTTTAATTTTTAATTTCAGCTCATTAGAAATGTGTTCGTTCAGTTTGAAGTTACATCTGATGACGAAGAAGAACTAAAAAATCTATATAGTATTTTTAATGTGTTGATTTTGTGATATTTATAAGATCAAATAATAATTTTTATCTGATTATTAAATGATTATTGAATATTTTTTTGAGTATGGATGTTCAAGATGTTGAGTGTTTTAGTATTGTTCCATGAAATATTACTTTGTGGAACTAGCTGAATGAAGAAGATGTGTTCATTCTTTCTATATGATGATATGAGATGTCTATTCTTGGAATTCATATATTCCTTTTAATGAATTGTTCGTTAATGGTGTTTATAGAAATATAAGGTTCTTGAGTGAGTTTTGTTAGGTTATGGAATGTGAATAAGAGGAAAGAATGTTTTTACTAGAGATGGTAAATTATTAAAATTTTGGAATATTATTGGTTGTGGTGCATGTTTATAAGTATAAATAGATGAGGAAATGTAGATGATCATATTGGGAAATTTATTTCAGTTATGTTTCAAAAAAATTGGGAGATAAATTTTATTTCCTAAATTATTTTAATTCTAGAAATTATTGCAATGCCCTTGTATTTGTAATAGTTTAATAAAAACATGGAATATGTTGTATTGAGAAGTATATTGAGAATATTGTTATAATAAGAGAAATTATATAACAAAGATCAAAAAACACAATATATATCTATTTGAGATATAGATATTAGTGAATTGAATCTAAATGTATGAATCAAGAAGCAAATCATCATCTTATTCAACATTAATTGAGAATGAGGTTCTTGAATATCCAGGAGGCATATGGAGGAATATCATTATCTATTTTTTTATAGAAACCAATTCTTCAAATTGATCTTTATAACTAATATTATATTACATTGTATCGTTAGTGAGAAGAAATCTAGTATAATGTGACTCTAAAAAGGAATAGTATGATGCATTCCATGTATATATAATCATAATTTTATTGTGATTTTAATGAATAATCCATGGTTGGGGAGAATAACCAACCATCGAAAGAAGTAGGCCTTATGAGGATTATCCAACCATATAAAAAATAAGTGGGTTTTTTTATTTTATTTTTACCACATATTTGGGTGAGGTTGAGAATTCAAATTTGAGTGGACCAAACATTAAAAGGTTTCATAGGTTGATTCAAAGTGAAAATATATTTAAAAAAATATAGTCTCTACGGATTCATCCCCCACATTCTTAGTAGAGTTATTTTGTACTTGCGACTTCAACTAGTATTATAGTAGGTTCCCTCTATTATATATGATTAATTCTAATCATGGAAAATCTGAATTATTTTAACATTATGGGGTTCCAACATTCAATTAAATGAATTATAATAGTTGTAAGAATAAAAATTTTCCATATATTTTATCCCTTGGATTGGAAGTTAAATATGTTGTATTTTTTCATTTTCCACCTATTAAAGTGAATGAAACAATGTTATTTTTTGATAAAAAGAAAATATCGGTTGATTGTAAGGAAATAATATTTATTCTAATTTTTTTATAAAACAAAAGTACATTTAAAAAATATGGGACTACAATCATCCAATGAAATCTGGTACAAGATGGAAAGTAGCAATAAGGTAAATAAGAAAATCTAGGATGCTAAATTCTATATTTGTAGAATTAAATTTGAATAAATAAATATGACATAATAATAAAACATTGATGATTATTTTACTAAGGTCAATTAAATTTTAATCAATATTTGGTGGTTTGGTAAAAATACAAATGATTCTTCCATTATTAAGAAAATTTTGAGAAACATTATAGACAATTTTTACCCTATGATATCATCTCTTAGATTTAGATAATGTGTCTCATTTAATGAATTTAATAATATTATTATATCTTATGAGATAATGAAACTACCAAACTTCAAGAAAAATATTAAGGATAAAATTTCTTTTCAGGAAATGAGAAAATTTAAAATCAATGAAAATTTCAATGATACAGGTTCAAGTTAATCCAAAAAATAGTAAGATGATGGTGACTATCAAAGAATAATTGATATTTTTTCAAATAGTATTAATAAGGTAATGATAAAGTAAAAAAGTAAAATATTGACTTTGATACAAAAAATGAAATGGTACATGACATTTTGAAAAAAAACTTCCAAAAGAATATGAAAGTAGATTTTGAATCAAAAGAATATGAGAAAACAAAAATAAAGAAGTGGGAAAAAGATCAAAATAATCATCCAAATATGGAAAACCCATGAAGATTTTTTTCATGAGAAAGAGAAGTGTAGGACCTCGAAACACCCTCTGATGGGAGGGGTGAATCAGGGGGTAAATTATTTCATTCAAATTAATGGATCCTGTTACCATGTTGGCGGGGAAATTTTAAAACCTATATAATGGAATCATTCCATAATTAAACATTAACATGTAGTGATACAATATAGAAGTTTTACTTGGTTCACCCCTAAGGGAAAATATATAAAACATATGCCAATAGTGTGTCGGTCATACCTAAATCCACTAAACATAACTATTTATTTTGGGGAATAGAAGTTAAAACATAGTCACTCTCTACTAGGAATACATCCTTAATAATTTTTTTGGGATAGTACACTGCCTCCCTCAGAACACTTCCATCAACTCCCCTGATCCAACTCCTTTTGGAGAAGTATTACTCAGTTTAATGGTTTAATGGTTGCTTCAATAGATTGTCATTTAAGTATTTTTTCCATATTAGCATGAGACTCTACTTGAACCATAATTGTAATTTGATGCACAAAATATAACTATTCACTTAAACTATATGTTCAATACTATTGTTCATGAAGCACCATCATGAAGAACATTTTTGAGACTCGTAGATTTCATGAGGAAAACCGCCTTCTCAAAGCACTATGTCAATGCAGAATACCCTATCATTGTTAAACTACTTTTTCGAAGATACCAAATCATTTTCAAGGCTAATATATTCTTTTTTCAATGCTTGAGCTCAAAATGAATACTTTATTTAAAAATATCTCAAATTTGGTTAATTCATTAGGATTCAGTCATTATCCAATTCTTTTCATAATAAATGAAGTGGAGGTAACCACTTATTTATAGGCATAGCCCATTATGAATATCCCACACCTCCATCTATATTTTCCTGAACCTCCCAAAATATTTTCGTAAATCTCATCTATTCGTAAATACTAAGAGAAATTTAACCCAATAATAAGGATTCTCATAGTCAATAGAATCACCATCACGTAATCACGCATTCATGGAGCTCATTTGTGAAGCTCCATGTTGTCACAAATATCAACCATTGTGAAACACTATATTCAATAAAATCATTCCCTTACCATATTTGAGATGTTAAGATCCCAAAAACACACCTTTAACATTGTGAAATGACACCACCTTCAACAATGTACCCATCTTGTACTGTAAGATCACTTTCCCTATATACTCCCTGATCAACACAATGTGGGATGAAAATAAAGAAAAACAAGACTCCATTTTGAACTACCAGTTATGACAGAACTTGGTTCCAACAATCTCCCCCTTTGGATTTGTTGGAAATATATTAGATAAATTCAATAAAGCACCAACCTCGAGAGAAAACATAAAAGGTGGGAAAAAACTCATCCAACACTCTAAGTCCACTTGGGAAAATATTTATGTAGAAAAAAAGAGGTAAAACATGAATTGGGTGGACTATTTCCACATTACACCTAATTATCATTGTTCTACAAAATCATTTCATGGTTTTCCAAATACTTATAACCATAAAAACTTTATAATATTTAATTTCTCTATTCTACCTTTTTGGATAGAAAGACAAAGAACCTTTATTTTTAATTATAAAGCTCAAAATAAAAAAAACATTGGATCATTCTACCCAATAAACCTTCATAATTTCCAAAAACATATTTAAATAGTTCACACAAATGGGGAAGGGTGAAAATTTGTATCCTCCTCATCCACTGGGAGGTGGCTGAACAATGAGGTTTAAATGATGTTTCTAAAATATTTGTGATTCCAGTGGCATGGTTATAATGTCAAAAACTTGGTAGAGAGATTCAAAATGAACCTTTTTAATCATTCCTCATTGAAATTTTCTTTAATAAAGTGATATATGATCTCAATATGTTTGGTATAAGAGTGCTAAACTGGATTCCTCATCAGATCGATCGTGCTCTTGTTGTCATAGTGAAACACCTTTAGTTTTTTCACCTAATCACTAATATCATTCAATTATTCCTTCACCCAGAATAGATAATTTCATTCCTTTGTATAAAATATATACTCATATTTTTTCATTCAAAGATATGTTCTTTCTTATTTTTTTTCTAAATTATCCTACACATTTATTTCAAAGGAAGAAAGATCCACCATATGTTGACTTCCTATCTAGCACATATTCATCCCAATTAGCATCAGAAAATGTGAATAATTCATTATCTATTAATGATTTAATGTATAATACATGATTGATAATACCTTGAATGTATCTCATTTATTCTTTTAACTACTGAAAAAATGATCTTCCTTCATATTATTTGAAAATGGTTGCAAAGAATGTTACAAAGAATATATATGTTCTTGTTTCATATAGGTATAATAATCTCCAAATGATTCTTCTATATAGTGTGGGATCCAGAAATTTCCCATCCTCATTCTTTGAATGTTTTTTTCCAACCACATTCAGAGTTTATATTGGTTTGGAGTCATGCATGTTGAATTTATTTAGAAACTCTTTTGCATATTATTATTGGTAGATGAAGATATAAGACTTATTTTGAACAACCTATAAAAACAAAATGTATATGAGTTCACCAATCATGGACATTTCAAATTAGGATTTCATGTGATTAGAAAATTATTCCACTGATCATTGAATACTTCCACCAAATATATTATCATCCTCATACACAAGCACCATAAATTGATCTTCCTATGAATTCCTCACATAGTGGTTATGATTGAAACCACTTGTTTTTAATTGAAGCTTCTTCATATAAGTATCCTATCAACAATACCATTATCATGGTGTTTTCTTTAGGCCATAGAGAGCATTATATAATCTACAGACCCTTACTTCTGTATTTTCAATCATAAATGTCACTGTTTGTTCAATGTATACTTTTTATTAAAGTATTAAATTTAAGAATTAAATTTTGGCATCAATTTGTTAAACGTTGTATCATCTATGAGTTTTTATAGTAGTGAAGATCCAAATCAACTTAAATCTAGATACTTGAGAAAATTTTTATTCAACATTGATTCCTTCAATCTATGCATAGCCTTTATCCAACTAGAGTGCCTTCATTCGGATCACATTTCCATGCTCATTAAAAAAAATTTAAATAACCAGTTTGTTCCAATAAAATTGTGATTTTTAGGTCTCTTAACAATATCCCATGTCTGGTTCCTATCAATCGAATCCAAGTCGTCATTCATGGCCTTAACTAATGATTCATCCTTTTATACTTCTTCAAATTAGGTTAGTTCCATAATTTATAGGAATGTAGAATCTATTTAATTCCTCGTTATCCCTATCCATGGGGGTGCAGTACATTACCCAATGATCTTGGATTGATCAATTTCTTATCTTATATTTCTCCTACGAGGTTCTGATGATGTTTCATAAACTATGGTTTCCTCTTCTGATTCTTCTTCTGAATCATCATCATTTTGTGAGCCCTAAATTTTTTACAAGTCTCCCACTATTTCTTCATTTGAATCAATACCTTGTCCAATTTCTTCTTCATCTTCTCTCATATCATCATATAATACTCTAAAGGTATTTATTGTTTCATCTTCAAGGATCTTGACATCACTAATTTCATCATTATTCCAAGATAATTATTGTAATATTTTTTGGATTTATTCTTTATTGAACATCCAAGGTAAATTCCCTCATATACGACATCATTGTACTTCCCTTGACTGGTTTCTTTGTTTCAGATGAAAATTTTACTTCAAAAAAATGAATATACTTCATATAATGCTTCCTTTCATACCATAACTCATATGGTTTCATGGTTTCTCACATAAAAATCCCTCTTTGATTCTGAGTGTACACCTCTACTTGAATAGACTCTTTCTAGTAATGATTAGAAATATGAATCTCAATTAGTATAGTTATATCCCAATTGTTCACCTATTGATTAATACATCCAAAAAATAAATTTGGTTTTATGTTTATCACTATAGGTTCCTCAGGCTTTATTTGATGTTTTTCAAGGTATTTTTTGAATTCAATGGATATGTATTCTCCTCCATTGTTAGATTGTAGAATCTTTTTTTGTGTCCAGTTTCATTCTCAGCAATTCGATGATAACTTTTCATGTAATCAAGAACATGATATTTCCTCTATATAATAATTATACAAGACACTCTACAATAATTATCAAAAAAAAGAATGAATTGCCTCTATCCATAGGTTTCAACGAAATTTATTGGACCACATATGCCTGTGTGGATAAGATCATGTATATTTTATTCCATTTCGTTTTTCAACCGATATGAACTCACGACCATCTTTCCTCACATGCATGAATCACATTTCTTTTCTCGACCGTGATTTAGATTTAGAATTTCAAAAACTGTATTAATCCTAGATATTTGTTCCATACTCTATCGATTAATGTGACCCAATATTCGGTGCCATATGTTTTTTTTCTTCAACTGTTAAGTAACAAATATTCTCTTTACTTTTGTCCTGGTATAGATTTTCATATATTCAGAATCATTTCATCAGATAATTACCTATATTTCAATTGATAGTTAACCCGTTTTGATTTAATTTCACTATCAGTCATGAGTTATATAATTGACTCCCATTTAGGAGATTATGATGTAAACCATCTATATAGAAAACTTCAATTTTCTTTAGCTCATATTTTTCTTTTTTAAACCTCTAGTGCATTTGATCTTTAAAGAACCATCCTTTCCAAATATCATTGTTCCTTCAACAAAATTCTTAAAATTCTTCATCAAATTTTTATTTCTTGTCATAGATAAATCCTCTATGTTAGTTGAGAGAACTTTCACAAAATATAGCACTAAATATTTTTAGGAAAAAATTGTTTATAAATATTTTTACACTAAAAATGCAAGTTCAAATGCAACATATAGTTTAATTTATTCTAAGAAAGATAAAGAGAAATATTATCCCATAAAAATTGACGAAATAGGGAACATTAGAACCTCAAGAACTTTTAAAAAAAAGGAAGATATATTCCAAATAGTGTATACAGGACAAAATTATTGATTACATTTCAAGAAAAAAAATTATGTTCTAAGATGATTTAGATTTCAACGATATTACTAATGATGTAGAGTTTTTAGGAAAAAGTCATATAATATCTAGTATAATATGTCAATACCTAGAAAGACACATGAATCCAGAGGTAGTTATTTATATGAAGGTAAATCAAAATTCTTAGAAAAGATAAAAATTAAAGAGAAATATTTTTAATTTTCCAACTCAGAATAGATTTCTGTGTCATCAATAAATCTATGGTAGGTGTGAATGTAACACACATTTTTTAAATAATAGAATGAAAATATTTATAGGATATATTATGTATATAGATAAATGGATTCGAATTCAGAATCCCATGGAAGAAAAAATATTCCTTGTTAAAGTTGCGTTAAAGGCCTACCTAAGGACTAAGTCTCTGATTCTTGATAGTGGGTACTCCTCTCACATGATAGGTGATATTAATATTCTGATGAATATTTAGATACATAAAGGAGTTAATTTAATATTTCACAATGATTGTTCTCTAATTAACAATGGTGTTGGCCCGGTGGATATAAAAGATAAAAATCTGAAGCCAAATGATGTATTATATGTGGAAGGGCTGAAGAATAATCTCATGACTGTTTGTCAGCTCTGTGATGATGGATATGATGTTTTTTCAGTAATAACTCACGTTTCATTAAAAACATTAAGTATTTAAGTATCATATTTCAAGTAAGAATAAAAAATTAAAATATACTATTTGATTGGTGATATTACCTATTCAGGTTATAGAGGTGCTAAAGATAAAAGTATGTTATTGAATAAAATTCTTGTCCATCTTGATCAAAGGTGTACGAGTAAAATTATGAAGAATAATGTTGAATGTGATCATTATAAACCTAAGTGAGAGAAATATGTTGTTTTTTACATTTTATAAATGGAATATGAATTATAAATATTATAATAAGGTTGACATTATTTCTTTTAGTCCACTGGTACTTATTCACAGAAAGCTATATGGTCCCATGAGGAAAAATTATATACATGATATTTCCACTACATCACAATAGTTTATGATTTATCTAGAATAATAAATGTAATTTTTATCAACCGCAAGTTAGAAGTCATTAAGACTTTGAAATTTTTTAGAGGACAACTGGACAAATAGTTGGGACTCTTCATCAAAAAATTATGATATGGTAATAGAAAGGAATTTACATGTGATATAATTGAATGTAACTTAAAATAACACAGACCCAATAATTAATTCTTCACACCATATACTGCCCAAAAAATGGTGTTTCATAGAGTAGAAATAAAATACATTATGGATATTGGAAATACAATATTGTATGAACATAAAATTCAAAAATATTTTTGGAGAGAAGTTGTGTGTAATGTTGTACACATTCAAAAACAATGTCCTCTAAGACCCAAGTTACATCATACTAATTTTAAATTGTGGTATAATAAGAATACAACTTTTATATTTTTTAATTTTTTTAGTGTCTTGTGCTATATAAATATGAAAGATTATAATATTATAAGGTTTGAAGAGAAAAATAATTATGGGATCTTTATGGGTTACCTATCTAGTGATAATGGGTACCAGTGAAGGAATAATAGACTACAAAAAAATTTATATTTATATAATGTTAAAATAAATTAAAATTATCATAATTCAAAGGTGTTTGTTGAGGTTGAAAATCCCACTTTGTGTATGCACTGTTTTTTTCAACTGATTTTCAATAGATGTCAATGGTGATCAACGTGTTAAGAATATCACTTGGATGTCAATATGGGGAATTAGATCCAAAGTTAATGGAATATGGATGAAGTCCTTGTATCTTAAAATTCCAAAAAATGTGTGAATGGTTTGAAGAATTTGATTTTCAATTAAATGCTTGGAGAATTGTTATGGATTCATATCATTGGATGTCACTCTTGAGAAATTCTCCATGTTGGTAAATTTGATGATGCTAAATATGATCGATCAATGATTAGATATCATGAAAGATAATGTTTGTGATTAAAAAAGCTGAGTGGTTTTGGAATGATGTTATTCATTGATGAACTATTCATGTTACTCTTGTTTCTCATGTTAAGCATGGCTCTGGTGGGCTTAGCGTATGTGTTGAGTAAATCTTTGATCCATATTTGATTATAATGTAGTGAATTTTGGTAGAGTATGGTAGAATATTTAACAATATATCCATGTGTGTTTTTCTTAAAATCCACATTTTTGAAAGTTATTATAGTTGGTGTTTATGAAGAATATATTTAAAGTGGAACAGTTTCCCAGTGTTTTCCAGATTTTGGGCCTCATAATAGGGAGTATTTTTATAGAAAAGAAATGTTTTTTGCAAAGTATTTTAGGGAGTGTAGTTCATAAACCATGAATCATAGTTTGTGTACTATATAAGAGGTATGTAGAATGGAGAATGACAGTTAAAAAGGAAGATTTGTGGATATAAACTCTATGAAACCCATGAAGCGTGTTACATGGAACGTGTATGAAAAAATAGTTCGTGTGAGGATTACAGTTTGTGGGAGTCACATAGTTCATGGGAGTCTTGTCATTTTTTTTAAGAGGGGGTGATTTAGGTTTCCCATAAGGGTTTTCATTTTCGAATGACATAGGCCACCATAAAGGAGAAAGGGGTTATGAGGATCATACAGAAGTTTGCAGTAAAGGTTATACCACATCAAAATTTAGGGTAATTCCAATTATAGGGTTTTATGGATCTTATTTTCCTATATAAATACCCATAATTAGATCATTAGTAGAGAAAATTTCATTAGAAATGATAATCACTCTAGCAATAATTTAGTGAAGTCTGAAGAAGTTCATGAGGGAGAATTATATGAAGGAAAGAGATCAAGAAGGAGGATTCCATAAAAGATGCAATTCTTCATCAGAACTATACATAAGAGGGTTTTTGTGGGGCTATGTATCCTAAAAAGTAAAAGGGACCGCGTAGTAGAGGAGTTCCATAAGTAATGAGTCGTTCGAAAAGTATGGGGAACCCCATGAAAAAAAGGTGACCGTGGAGCACTCTTGTCATGAGGTGTATCATTGTTTGTGAAGGATTCAAGGAATTTCACAAAGAATATATGATAGTTTGAAAAGGTAAAATACTGAGTACACATAGTAGGTGGTTACACCCTCAACATTCTTCATGAATAATATGATCTATGGACACTCGACATGTGTTAAACTCCCATGCTTCCAGTGATTCTCGATGAATGGTTCTGTGAAATGGTGCTTCAGTATAATACCCCTACTATGTTTTGTGAAGTAAAACTAGGGGTATACTCGGTTAATACAAAACAGATAGAGAAGAGAAAACACACATTGTTTTATTTGTGAAGAATAACTAGATGTGCACCAAAGTTCATATTTTCAAAAGGAAGAATAGAATTGAACTGATAAACTAATGTGTTGGTGTTGAGTTTCGAAGAAAAAGAATAAGACACTTAATACACTATTTTACATAATTGTGTTTCCAAAAAGAATAGAGTTTTCCCACTTAAATATTGATTATTATTCTGGGAAGATTAATTATGATGATGTTGTGTTTAGATAACCATTATTTTTTTATAATAAAATTGGAGTTTTTGATTCTAGAAAGATTGGAAGAAGTTGATTCAGGGTAGTCAGGTCATTCACAAATAATGAAAGAGGAAAGTAGAGGAATCCCTAACCAATTTATATTTGGTTGATCATTATTTGGTTAGGAATAATTATGTGTTCATATTTCTGAAATATTCATATTCTTATGACTGATAGAAGAAGCATATTGTGTATCTATCAAGTTTATTGTATAAAGAGATTAGAGGAGTTAGATGTAAGTTGTTGTGAAAGTAACAATGTGAAGAAGAAGTTCATAGAATAAGAAAGAACAGTGACATTCGACATGACTCAATAGGTGAAAGGCATTCTTGGTGTTATAAATCGTTATCAACAAGGATAAGACTGTACTGATATGTAGTATAATGATCCATCCAAATGTTGTAAAACATACAATTTTTATTGACAATAGTGTATAACAAGTGAAAGGTTATTTCTTACTGGCTTTAACCACAGTAAAATGATTATTTATAGTGTTTTTTGGTCATGATCATTTCTAGACCATGAAAAGGACTATCTACTCTTATTTTATAGTGAACATTGTAAAAATATTATGTGTTACCTTTACTGGTTTTATATACTTACATGTGACAGGGAAAATACAATAAGAGAATCAAGATCCTAATAGGTTTAAGAGGTATAGGGATAAAAATATGTAATTGGATTAAAAATTCCCCAATAATAATTCACCCCCCCCCCTAGTGTTTCAAAATATCCCAAAATGGTTATTTTAGATTTTGAAGATGAGTTTACACAAGTCAGTAGTAAGAAAAAATTTGAAAAAAATAATTACATAAAAATAGGATTTCATGTAGTATGTTATTGATATTGATTCTAATCAAGAAACTAATGATAAATCCAATATATTTTAGTGTTTAATACATAAATTGGTAAAAGAAATAAGTTTATTTAATGAACATAATAGAAATCTAGGAAGCAGAAATGTAAACCATAAGTAGACATATAATTAATAACCAAAAAAATCTTATATCATATGTTAAACCAAGAACTGTGGCTGAAGCTATCAATCGTGAAGAGTTTTTTATTGAAATAAAGGATGATTTGAATTAAATTGATAAAAAATCAACTTAGGAACATTTCCCAAGGACAAATTATTAAAATTTCCTTGTAACTAAGTGGGTGTTTAGAAATAATATGAATAATAAAGATGAGGTTACATAGAATAAATATTAGTTGGTGTACAAGGGATATTCTCCAATGAAAGTAATTTATTTTCAGTAAGTCTTTACACAATTTGTATGTATTGAAACAGTAAGTTCTTAGTTTTAGATTCCCAAAATAACTATATTTTTTATTATATAGATGGGAAGTCAGCCTTTCTAAATGGTGAACTTAAAGAGGAATTATCTATTAGGAAACTTTATGGTTTCATTATTGATATTGTTGGAAGCATGGTATATAAACTCAAAAATGATTTTTATAGATTGAAATAGGATCCAATGGTGTGTCATTCAAAAATTTTAGTTTCCTAATAAAAATGGATTTCTAAATAAATAATTTTTATAGATACTTTTATGTAAAAGAGTTTTCCATATGAATTATAATTATTATAGTGTTTGTGGATGATATAACATTTTCAAGTGATACAATTTGTCTTTTTGAGGAGTTTTCTGAGTAGATAAAAAGGAGTTATAAAATTTCAATGTTGGGTAAGTTAAAAATATTTTTGGGATTAAAAATTTAGTAGAATTTAGATTATATATTTTTATCCCAAAAAAAATATTGTATATAAATGATGAAAGAGTTTGGAATGTAAGAATTAAAAGATGTTTTAACTCCTTTTTATGTTGGAAGAAGTTGAGTAAGGATGAGGATGGATGAAATGTTGATCAAAAAGAGATTAGAATAGGGATTGAAAGATTTTTATACTTAAATGTTCAAGACCTGACATAGCCTATGCATTGAAACTTTTTAATATATTTCAGAGTGAACCAAGGGAGTCACTAATTTTTACAGAAATGATAGTTTTTATATATGTTAATGGAATCGTTAACTATAAAATATTATATTTGTGTAGAACATATTTGAAATTTCCTAGATTTACTAATTTATATTGGGAAGCTGACTCTATAAATCAAAGATCCTCATTTTGTGGAATTTTTTCATTTTTTAAGGGTTTTGTCTGCTAATATAATAAGAAACAAAATTTAGTTTCATTTAATAGAGTTGAGGAAAAGTATGTGGTTGTTACCCCTACATGTACATAGGTTTTATGGATGGAAGTGGAGATAGAAAATATGATAGTTTAGAATTAGTGAAAATATATGATATTATTCGAAAATTATAATATAATAAATTTTCCAAAGAATCTTGTTCATCATCATATATCTAAGCACATAGACATCATGTATCATTTCATTCTAGAAAGAGTGAACAATGGGTATATCAATCTAGAATATTTTTATTCCTAGAATTGGCTTTACGATATGTTCAAAATATATATACTATGTGATGGATTTTAACAGTTGAGTATTAAACTTCAAGTTTATCCCTCACCCCTCACTTAATGCAGTTCAGACAAAATCCTTCCACCAGGCTTTGGATTGTGTTTACAAAGGGGGAGAAATAGTGAAATTAATCTTGAAAAAAAGGAAGATAATTCTTGTAAAAAGGATAATGTTCACTACCTGGTCATATAAATGTGTGGATATTATTATTCAAGTAAGATATATTGAATTAATTAAATGATATATGAATTGAGGGGGAGTTCATTAAGTCACTTGGCTATAATTTCTTACAACTGATTGTTAGAATTACTTCAAAACGGTACCTAATATGAGAGTGTATTGTAGGATACATTCCTCTGGGTTATTCTTTTATTTGATGATTCATATTATATTAGATGATTTATAAAATAGTATTGATAAATTTTTAAATTTTTTCTTGCAGGTTCTAATAAATTCAAATGGGGGATATTGAAGTTCTGAGTGTTATTGGACTTGTTGATGGTTTTCATGTGTTTTTTATCATTGTTGATAATCAATAGTGGTTATTGAGATACCAATGAGATTTTATTAATGTTTTTTGAAGTTTTTTGAGATGGATGGTGGTTTCTAGAATAAATTTAGTGAAATTTTGAGCATTTTTTCAATTTTTTTGAATTCATAAATAAGCTGTATTATATTTGGATGAGTAAAATATCTTATGGGAATCATATAAGATATTAATATATCCTCATATAATACTTCTTAGACTATAAAAATATATTCCATGTATGATATATGAGTCCAGGGTAATATATTTGAAGACCTGTGAAAGATGCATCTCTGCATTTATGATGTCTTCAAAATCATAGTTGATATTTCTCTCCATTTATGATATTTGTGTTGTCATGTATATTATGTTTTCCAAATATGTTGTTTTTTGAAATGAATGTAAAAATTTTTAACCATGTAATAAATTTTTTCTAATATATTTCAGCATAAAATATTTGATTCTCATATAATATTTCCCTTTGTGAAAAATTATGTTTTTAGAATTGTGATAATTAAAAGAATTAAAACCTGATGATGTTGAAGTTAATACTAAATGGTTAAAATATCGCATTTAAAATATGATTGAAGATGTTTCATGGAATATTTATAAATGTATGACACACACACAAACACACAGATATATATATATCTTTTTGATGTTCTAAGCTGAGTTCATGAGAAATATAGTTGTTGAGTTCGAAGTTGCATCAACCAAAGAAGAAGAACCCCAAAATATTACTATATTATTTTTAATGTGATGATTTTTTATTGTTATAAATTTTAATTCATCTCTATAATATAATTATTCAGGGATTTAGGACATGTTATTTGAGTATGGATGTTAAAGAAATTTAGTTGTTTAGTGTTGTGTTGAGAAATGGTTCTTCATGTCATGTTATGACTAAAGAATACAAGTTTGAGATTTCTAAATTAAGAGATAAGATAGATATCATAGAATTCACGAATTCATTATTTGTAAATTATTATTTAATGTTGGTAAAATACATAGAATTTCCTTGAATGATTTTTTTGGGGAACCAAATACAAATTAGGGTGGAAGAGAAATTATGCTAGAGAAAGGTAGTTTTCAGAAGTTGATAATATTTGTGATCGTGGTTCATGTTTGTGAGTATAACCAAATGATGAAACAGAGAAGATCATGCTATATTATTTCATTGAGTGAATCACTGAGAAATTATTATTTGGAAATTATATTTCTTGAATTAGTTTTGTTATGGTAATATATATGGTACCTGTATATTGGTAGTAGCTTGAAAGAAACAAGGAATGTGTTGTATTGAGAAGTATTTTGACATTATTGAAAGATAAAGAGAACCATAATCTTGATTTTTATTACCTATCAATTATATTTTTCTGACCTTGATTCATTACTCAATTGAATATAATTTTAATAATTGAGATTTAGATCATTATCCTATTTTACATTAAGCGATAATTCTGTTCTTGAATATCTTAGAGTTTCGTAGAGCAAGATCACCATATATTGTTGTTGTTTTAGAAACTAAACCTTTATGTTCTCATTATAGTTATATTACATTGTATCTATAATAATGATTACTAGATATATTTTCAAGAGATTGTGGTTTGTCTTACATCAGTGCATATCTTTTCATTTCAAGAGTTTGGATAAGGTTATGTGGTTTATTATGATGCATCTAGATCTAGGTTGGGATGTGTTCTCATAAAGGGAGAAAATTTCATAGTTTATGGGTCAGGATAGCTAATGTATTATTAGAAAAAATTACCTAACTCATGATTTAGAGTTAGATGTTTTATTCCATGACTTGAAAATGTGGCATCATTATCTTTTTTGTGATAAATTCATGGTGTTCACAAATCAAAAAAGAATGAAACACATTTTCTCACCATAAGATTTGAATCTAAGGAAATAAAGATGGATAATATACCTTTATATGATTGACTTTGACTTGATGTATACACAAGGTAACTAAAATTTTGTGGATGATTCATTGAGTAGGAAGTCATATAGTCGGTTGGATAAAGAGAATTCAGATCAATGGTAGTTGATGAGGGTCATAGCTGATATATATCTAGATTGTACTGAGTAAGGTGATGTTTCAGTTTTTTTCATATTTCTTTTATTCTTGATTTGATTATGTAGGTCAAAGATGAATATAAATTTGATCCTAAAATTCTAACCATGAGGTAAAAACTCAATAGTGGGGAGACCGTTGAGGGATGGATACTAGTTGGAAGACCCATGTTACTTTTTAGAGATTGTATGGTGATACCTCCAAATAATTATGAGTATATTATTTTTTCCTAACACCATTTAATATGTTTTTTTCATCATAGAATTAAAAATATGTATAAGGTAATGAGAACACAGTTTTGGTGGACTGGAATGAAAAGAAAACTTGTTTAGTATGTCTCAAGATGCCTCGCATATTAGCAGTACAAAGTAGAATACAAATGACCAGTGGTTATTTTTCAATATTTATCTATGCCCATGTGAAAATATGAGAAGATATGTATGGGTATTTTCATAGGTATACCAATAATGATTTAGAAACATGATTCCAATTGGGTGATTTTGGGTCAACTCACAATGTTAGATCACACCATCCCTGTTCATGAATCCAATATGGAAAAAAATTTATCAAAACTCTACATCTATAAAGTTATAAATTTTCATAGAGTACTAGTTTCAATTATCTTTGACTATGACCTAGGATTATATCTTGGATTTATAAACCCTTATAGAAAGATCTCGGGGCCCAGTTGACCATGAGAACAACTTATCATCCTAAAATGGATGGTTAGTCCAAGAAGAGAATACAAGAATTGGAATACATGATTAATTATTTCATTATTGATTTTGGTGGCTCATAAGAGGTTTATATACCATTAGTGGAGTTCACATACAATAATAGTTATCATTCCTCAATATATATGGCTCTTTTCAAATATTTGTTTGTTAATCCTTATTTTTCTCTACTTTTTTGAGTAGAAATGGGTGAGACTTCACTTATCATACCTAGCCTTGTGTATGAGAAGATGGAGAAGATCCTGATGATCAGAAAGAAGATAGTTATATCTCAATGTCATCAGAAATTATATATAGATCATTGTCATCAACTATTTTCATTTGGGGTGGTTGATCATGTTTTCTTTAGAATATCTCAAAGGTAAAGGAATCCTTGTTTTACTAAGAAATTAAAACTATCTCCTCAGTAAATTTTTCTTTTTTAAATACATGAATGAATTGGTGAGGTGGATTATTGGTTTTATTAACCACCAAATCTCATCTCAATTCACAATGTGTTTCATGTATCTCAATTTGAGAATTATTGGCCTAATCCTGGCCATTGTTTTGATGGGATCATGTTTTTCTTGATCTAGATGCTATGTCGATTCATGTGCTGATACATATTCTAGATGGAGATGATAATATCTTAAATGGTAAAAGCACTAATTTGATATAGATATTATAGAAATATGTTTATATTTACAAAGAGGCATAGGAATGTGAGAAATAAAAACTAGAATAGTGTCCCAAGCTCTTCCAATGCAACACAAGACTCTAAGTATCCAAGGATAGAAAGACCATGGATGATAGAATGTAACACCGCTAAATTCAACTTCATTTTCCATTTTGTTATGTATTTTGCTGTTATATAATACATGGGTTGTGTTTCAGGAGTTTTTTATTAGTTTTATGGAGTTTTTTAAGGTTTTTTAGGGTGCGTGGTTTGTGAACAGTTAGTAGAAATAGTCCACTGTCTCAAGGAAACCATGTTATATTGGAGTTTTTCATATAGTAATTATGCACGGTTGGTGGAAAGTTTTGAAAAACCATACAGATTCCCTTGTAAACTATGTAAGATAGAAATTTTGGTGATATTACCTATACATGGTGAGCACATAGTTTGTCAGAATTGTGTATCACAATCTGGTGGTACTCTGGGTGTTATGTAATAGCATCTGCACCATTTGTTAAAACATGCATCCAAACTGTGTGATAAGTAATTAATGCTACAAAAATATGTATTTGAATCAGTTTTACACCCCAAAAGTCTCATTTTCCTCCCATTATCTTAGTATTTTAGACTCCTCTTCCCTTTTAGGAATCCTTGATGATTCTTTTTTATTTAGATGAAATTTTTTATGTATTAAAGTACGTTGGATCTCCGAAATCAATGGTAATTCTCTGTTTATTCACTAATCTCTTTAGATATTCTCATCTAATATCAACAAAATCATCAGATCTAATCTTTTATATATATATATATATATGTGAACAATGGAGTTTCATGAAGATATCTTCTTGTGATCTATTAAAGGGAAGATATTTGTTGACTGTATCTAGAGGTTTCCTAGTGTATTTCTCTATTATCATTATCCATTGAGAGGTTAGAGTCTTCTCTATCATCTCTACTTATTATAGAACATTAAGTTTCAGTTTTATTGAATTTTTTTACTTTAATTACAATGAAAACATTGAATTGTTTTTAAAATAAACCCTTTTGGGTTGAGGAATTGGGAACATGAGAATTTAGATGGATTTTAGAAAACCCCACATTGTTTATAATTTTTAAAATACAGTTTTAAAATCAGGTTTTTTCATTAAAGAAATATGTTTGATGAAATTTTAAAAGGGAAGAAATGTTTTATGTGGAATGAATCAATATAGAATATAGTTTTCAAATACATGGTGGCATGTGTTAATATATAATTATATGAGGGATTGTTAAAATAAACCAGGTGTATGGTGACAATGGTATAATTGAACTTGGGATTAATCACCTTGTGAAGACTTGGTGGAGGATAAGAGACTTCTCATGAATATGGAACTTTCATTCATAATTATTATGTCTATGCGTGAGTGTACATGTGGTAAAATTATAGATGTGTTTCTTGAGAGGAAGGAAAGAAGTGAAATAATTGGTTTTTTTCAATTATTTACGCTTGAACTGATTTTTTTATGATAGGATGTTTTGAGATACTCATCCTTTATTTATTTATTCCTCTCTTTTTAATAAATTATATTTTATAAAATGTTTCAACATGTTCTTGTCCTGCTGGCATGATTTGGGAAGTCCTGGGGATTACCTACTATTTTTTATACTCACCCCCTACTTTGAAAATTTTGTGAGTGTGTATTTTTTTTTACCAGGTCACAGGAAAGGGAAAGGTGGCATACTTCTCTAGTGGTGCATCATGATGCTTTTTCTATAGGATAATGTTTGGATCTTGGGGGTTCTCTCTTTGAGTATTTGGAGTAATTCAACATTAGTGTTACTATTTTAGATATCCTTTAGTTTCATTATGTAATCTTTTATTAATTTTAATTTCTACTCTATTGTTTTTGGTTATTTAGTTTTCATTTTAGTCATATCATTATTACACATGCATCATATAGTTGGTTTTGGTTATTAAATTTTATCCTATCAGGTTATGTTTATTCTTTAGGGTAAATCATCCCACAAAACTTTACTAATACCTTGTAATTTATTGTTAGACTTTGGGGTCTTAGGGATGTCACCTAAGTTTAGTATCACCTATGAACTAGTTCAAGCCAATGGGTTGGGGTAGAAGGTTACAGAAACTAACCCCATGGCTACTCTAGTCATCCACCCACTCACATCATCATATCTATGAAGATATGAAACTACAACCACCATGAATATAAACCTTAGATGAAAAAGATATATATACCATCTTGTTGTACATGGAAAATAAATATAATTGTCTGTTCATTTGTCTATAACTAGAATCTGAGTGGAACTAAATGTATAATACTTCCTACTTTCTAGTACATAGTGTGTCTTTTTGGGTACACAAAATAAAGTTGTTCTTGGGATGGCTGGACTTGTACTTCCATATCTTAATCAATGTAATGAAAACATAAATGGTGTATGTAATAGTGTATATAGTGTGTAAGTATCCTCAGGATGGTTAACATGTACTCTAGATACACATTGAGTTCCATTTCCAGTTGTACGCAACATTTGTGGAAAGTACACAGAATGTGGTTCAAACAACAAATATTAAATAAGAATCACTATTATGTATATAGAAGTAATGTCAAATTATTCTCATATATATCTAGATACACAATGTGTATAGATGATCTATATAGCATGTGGGTACTGTTGCATAAACTAGCATGTATGTGTGGTACACGCAGAGATATTTAGTCTGCAAATAAAAAAAATGTGACCTAGATACACATGATATGGTATTTTCAAAAATTTTGGTTTGACCAATATGTGTCAATTGATGATTCACATGGTGATATTTTCATGGTTTACATGTCATGTACCATTCATTTCACATGGACACATAAATATAGTGACATATAAAGTGTGTAACTTGGGACTAAATGTCATGTAGTTTCGAAATTCTAGGATACTAAAACATCACCTTATTTCCATGAATTTTTCTATCACCTTTTCTTTTGGTTATCACTCAATTATCCTATAAACCCTTCACCTTTAAATTTGTCACCTTCTTATAGTAGGATAAGTTTTGGGTAACCTTCACTATCTGATTGTTTCCCTTTATCCATTTATCGAACCGTGCTTGAAACCCATGATTTTTTGGTTTCCCTTCATTATAGAATCATGAAACCTGCAACTAAATTAAGAGATAAGAATAAATAATAACATTCAAAAAGATTCCAAAATAAATAGTTTAATCAATCAATGGATTATTTTCTAAAAAAAATATTTATAATATTATTCACTAATGTGAACAAATTCCATTAGGATAAATAAACCATCAATAATATCCTAGATAAAATTATAGATAAACATGGTGGATTCATCCCCATGTATACCACATTTTATAAAGATCCAATAAATATCAATCCATGCATTCATAATTGAATATTATGGATTGTCAAATATCTAAAATAAATTGGTAATGTGTCAATAGAAATAACTCAAAACTAATTGAAAGAAGAATCCTTTAACTAATGTAATGAGGATAATAATATTCATAATTTTATTATTATTATCCTCCTCCAAATTATTCAACTCACATGATCAAAATAAATTTTTAGAGTTAAAGATAAATTATCTACATGACTAAAAAACCATTTTAATAATTCAATTGAATATTTCTTATTTTGTAATTATTGAATCCATATTAAAAAAAATCATCCCATGTTATTCAAGATAAAATTGTTAAATAATTTATATCTCCCAAATTAATTACATTAATTATGAAAAAATATAAGTAATCATGATACATGAGATGAAAATAAATTTTTAAGAACAATTATATAAACACCAAAAAATACTTTTTTTGAATAATCGTACAAAAATGGACATCTATTCTTTAACCACAATCATTATTAGGAATAATATTTTAAAATAAAATTATTTAATAAAGATAATAATTTTCAATTTTCATTTCTAAGGACGTTACCATGGAAAACTCATGAAATTAAATTCCCCAAATTTTCATTTTATGATGAAATATTATTGAAAATAACCTTTGAACAAATTATGATAAATTTGATTCTTGGTGCGATACTGGGCGTCGCTACAAACGGCTTGGTGAACCCTCAAAGTACAATCCATAATCAGCATGAAATTGGAGATGTTTAGATCTCTACTTTCTAAAGTAATTGACTCATGGATTCCTTCGATTCCAAATGGGAGTGCTCCTTCAACTCCACCGCTACTCAAATGAAGGTGGAGAAAACCCTTGCGAAAGATGGTTCAAATCAAGAGTTCAATGCTAAATATATGGGGATCTAGTTCCACAAGGATATGAAGGGATCAGATCTACCAACATCAGCATCCAAGAATCCTCTTGTTTTTAAAAAATGGATGATTGAGGATTTTCTATAGAGGTCGATCCTGAGGAACTTGAACAGCAGACCCAAATGTGTAGGTTTTTTATTGTGGTTTTCATTTCTTACTTAAAGGGCGACAAACCCTGGTCATACCTAGATCTTTAACCTTGCATTTCTCACTATTGGGTATTTTAAAATAGGAATCTTGTCCCACTAGTTTGGGGTTATTTCCATATCTTGCATACCTTGATGGATGACTTAGATCATGTATAAATGATATGTAATATACAAATCAAACCTGCCCTAATGTGTATCTTTGAATGGGATTTTTCCTTTAACCAAAACACTCGTAGGAACACTATGTCATTGGTATGGGTTAGATTTCATAATCTCAATTGGTTTTTCTGTCACCCGAATGTCTTAAATGATTAATATTATTTTATTGGAACTCCTATAAAGATAGATCAAATAACCTTAAATGGTGAGTTAGGACTATTTTCTAGAGTGATGGTGGAAGTGAATCTTGAATCTAAATTACTGCAAACCATTTATTTTAATGCTAATGATTATCAGGATGAAGTAAAGATTTAATATGAGAGAAAACCCCCCTTCTATGAGTATTGAAAAATCAAAGGACACTCAAAACTAAATCATAGGGTAGTGTATAAACATACCCCCTAATCAAATGGTATTGAATGCTTTGATACCAAAAAGCAAAATAAAGATAAGGTCCCTACCATAGAGGAACCTGAAACTTCTAGGAGGAAGAATGAAAAATTAATTATCAAATCTAGGAGCCTGAATCCCATAGGGGTTGAAGTTGGAAAATCAGGGACTAATTTGGTGGAAGAATATGAAAATGAAACTAAATAAGAATGTATAATTAATTAAATTGAATAAATTTTCATGGAGGTCCTTAAACAGTCCCAAACACAACCTGAAGCTATGACTTTGGAGTCAAACCTAAGCTCCCCTTGCAACCTAGTGAAGGATATTGATCTTTCAAGGATACCTATTAAAGGGAAGAAATGTATATCTCATACTCCAGGTCACCCCACTGGTTATTTGAGTGACATAAATGTTGATCCCTGAAAACACACACTATGTGAGGAATATAACCAACCTATGTACACTACCATCCAAGCTAGTTTCAGAAACCCACCACCTGTAATTCTCAGTACTGAAAATGCTAACACTATTTTTATTATTCGAGAAACTACTAGTGTTGGGCAGTTTGATAAAAAGTTTAGTCATTTTGTACCAATGCTCGCACTGAGTGAGGAATATGACTCACAAGATGACAATACTACCCATGTTGAGGGCAACAATACACCACCTTCATCTCACAATATTGAAAATACCAACATGATTTTAGTTGTTCAGGAACTTGTTTTCAACAAGCAATCTGAGTAGGATTGCAACTCTAATTCTCTGGTTGATTCATGTACTTCCAAAAACATAAATTCTTATTTTGACAATGTCAAGAAGTAGGTTTTTGGGGATACATAGAATACACACTACATTGAATCTTCTAATGTCTCCACATTAAATACCGAACTGGCTATCAAGAAGGAGGTACCATTGACTACTTCAAACTGTCAATTGGTTTCACCTTCAAACAAAAAATGGATGATCTAATATTTATAATAGATAGTGTAGGTATTAATGGGATTCTCCTTGTTTCTCCTTTGAGCAAGAAGGTGAAGAAAACTAGTCTGAAGAAGTCCAACTCTCCTAGATGATCAAAAAGAAAGAAGAACTCTGGGAACAAGATAAATGGGGGGTCAAACCCTAAGAACTGGTTTTAATAAATATTTTATTTTGTAATTTTCAAGGTATATAAAATGTTGACACCTTTAATGTCTTAAAAAGTTTTATCAATAATCGTCATTATAAGATTTTTTCAATTGATGAACATAAAATCAATTTTTCTTCTCACATTTTTCATATTTTTCAATTTAGTTTTACTTTTTTAGGATCTTGTAATAATGGCTCATATATTGAAATGCTCTGGATATTTTTTCATTCATATTTACAGGATGTTAATATTTTCAATATTACAGAGAAATCTTTCACCTGTGACTTTATCTTTTAGTACTCACACATTTACTCTACCATTATATATGAAAAAAATTAATAACAATATAAGATTCCCCTTTGGCATGAACTTTCCCATATTAGCAATAACATTCACGATACTTGGTTTGTTATAGGAGACTTTAATGACATTCTTTCCACATGTGAGAAAATGGGTCCCTCACGCTCCCCTATTTCTTCATGAGAATTTAAAGCCTCTATAGAGGATAAAAATATTATTGAAGTTAATCTCACTAGTGCCATGTTTACATGGTATAGACAACATTACAATAAGGTGGTTTCTAGAAAACTAGATAGAGCTTTCACTAATGTTCTAGTTCTTGATAAATGGTACAACATATCTTGTATCACTCTTCCTAAAATTACGTCTGACCACAATCCTATCCTCGTCAATTTTTTTCTCAATATTAGTAAGCTTATTTTACCTTTTAGATTTAACATAGTTTGGTCTTCATACCCATATTTTGTGAACACTAAAAAAATTCATGGCCTAAAACAAAAAATTAAAATGATTATTTTGTCTATGTATTTAAATTAAAAAAATCTAAAGTAGGTTCTTAAGTATTATTGTAGATCCAAATCTAAACAAATGTACGATGACATCCTTCTTTTGGGAGAGGAACTCTCCCAAATTTAGAATAACAACACTAGCTCTAATTTCTCTTTGATCCTTGTAAGAAATTAATATTTTTATTATATTTTTTTATTATTCACAACTTCAAAGACAACATTAGAAAATAAATTTTTAAAATTAAATGGTTCAAGGATGGTGAAAAAATTACTAAATTCTATAACTCTCTTAAAATATCACGAAAATATTGCAGGAATCTTGACTTTATATGGGATGGGGATAACCTCATTGATTCTAAAGATCATATTGATAATCATGTTGTCTCTTATTTTGACAATATTTTCAATGGTTCTGATGTCAACAAAGTTCTTTTACCTAATTTTATTCCAGTTGTGGTGACTGAAGAGGATAACTCTTTTCTTAATGGTATCCCTCTTAATCAGGAGATTAGAGACATGATCTTTAGCCTAAATCATGACAGTGCTTCGGGACCTGATGGTTTCAATAATGTTTTTTATTATCATTATTGGTATGTGATCCAGGATGATGTCTGCAGATTGATTAAGACTTTATTTTCTAAAGGAATTATCCCTCATTAGATGAACTCCCAATTCCTCGCCATAATCCCTAAAGTGGATAATGTTGATGATATATACCTTTTCAGACCCATTTCCTTTATCAATTATCTCTAAAAAATCATTAAAAAGCTTTTAGAAAATATATTCTCTTCCATAATCAATAAAATTGTTTCTTGGAATCAATTTGGTTTGGTTAAATGAAGGTTCATCCAGGATTGTATTTTTCACGCCTCTAAATGCACCAAGAATTTGAATATGACTAGTAGTGGTGGGAATGTGGAAACAAAAATTGGCATTTGGAAAGTTATTGATACCATTTATTGGAGCTTTATTTTCAAATTTATAAGGAGATTTGGATTTAATGACACTCTCATCAATGGCTGCTGCAAATCATTTTTTCCATTTTCTAAAGTCCGGTTTAAGGGTTTCCGGTACCTAATACATGACTTCACCACTTCCACTTAACCACTTCACAACATCATGATTTCATCATTACAAAACCACAAAACAGCATTAACACCCAAAAACCAGACATCAATTTCAACCGCATCATCAGACTCATACCAGTTCAAAATCAAAAATCAAAAACAAGAGCAAGCCATGCTTGTGATGCAGCGCCTCCTCGATCCCAGCACACTTCCATCGTGCTTCATCACCAAATTAGGCTGCCAGCGTGACCCATCACCAGAAATAGCATTGTAATCCCTTCAACAACGTGCAACCTTAAACCTTGCTCCAGTGCCTATTGCATTAGAATTCCATATTCATCACCATAAGCCAAAAACGAACGTCAACTAGTGAAAGAAAATTGAAGCCAGTAGGTCCAGATGTCGTAGCCGACCAGAAGGACCTCACCTCTCCACAAACATCCTTCTTCAACTGTAGAGACAAAGAAGAGGAAAGAAAAACCAGGAACACGGAGCCGAACTGCCATCACCTGAGACTGGGGGACCAACGCTGTCCTGGAGGAAGCATCGCAGCCGAAGATATCCAAGCCGATCTTCCCCAAAAAGGCCTCCCTGAGCTAGATCTGGAAAGATCTAAACCACAAAATCCCTCACCGTAGTCCAAATCGTGTCATCCACGAGAAGCAGAAGAGACCTTCAAGGAGGGGTCGAGACCACCAGAGGAGGCAGTGCCGAACCACAAGCTTCAAACCTCAAAGACACCTCTTGATCCACCGGTGTCGCAAAGTCCATGAGAGACAGAGAACTGCAGTTGAACACCACCACCAAAAATCAATAAGAAAAAATCCCCCCCTCCCCCCGAGCTACTCTAGATCGTACAATGAAACCCTAAAAACCATGGAGCCGCCGCAGATCCACCAAAACCTGGAAGCCGCCTGGACCTAGATCTGACAAAGCATAGCTCCGAGCTCTCAAGGAAAAATCTGTCGAGCTGAAGTGAGCCGGGGGAGGGAAGAATGAGGATAATGGATTGAAACCCTAGCCGACGTGAGAGACGAGGGCCCTACCACTCCCTCTCATCAATGGAATTAAAACTCTATTCCATTCATCTTTCATCTCGATCCTTGTTAATGCGTCTCCTAGAGGATACATTAAATTCTCCAAAGGAGTCAAGAAGGGTGACCCCTTATCCATTATTCTTTTCTCATTTTCTAAGGACAACCTGAGAAGATTACTTACAAAACTAGTGGATCCAAACAAGTTTAAACCGATTCATGCCTCCATGAATTTGAATTCCCCCAAGAATCTCTATTATGAAAATGAAAAAACTTTTTTTCAAGGTGATAAGAGAAATATAAATAACCTCAAAAGTTCTCTCTTTCACTATGAAGATGTTTCTAGGAAAATTATCAGTTTGATAAAATCCTACATCTTTTTTGGAAAAATATTTCCTTCCCACAAAAAAACCAGTATTTTCAATTATTTAGAAATTAAAGAAGGATCCCTCCCCTTTACCTACCTTTGTGTTCCCATATTTTTGGGTATACCCAAATCTAAGTATTTTTCCACCATTTTTGACAAAATCCTTCAACCGATCTCATCATGGATAGGTAAATCCCTCTCCATAGTGGGCAGAATTTTTATTGTCATATCTAATGATTGTTTCCAAAATGGTCTATTCCATGATAGTATATAAATGGAATTATTTTCTCTTAATGAGAATAAATGTTTTAATAAAAAATCTTTATGTGGAGTGGGATCACTTTTTATAAGATGTTGGTCATTGTTCTCTGGTCTACCGATTGGAAGCCTTTGGATAAAGGTGGAATTTGCATTAAAAATATCAATCTTTTCAATAATTCCTTACAAGCCAGACTCACATGGAATATCCTTCATAATAAATCTTCCTCCATTTATTTACTGAAAACAATTTCCCTTAAAAATTATATAAATGAAATATAAATTACATGAGCTCATCCATATGGTCCTCCATTAGAAATTATTTTTTTACTATAATTTTTAAATCTTGATGAATTGTGAGAAAACACTCTACCTTGAATTTTTGGCTTACCAACTGGACTGGTGCTCCTCTCATTTCCATGGTTTCCACCACATAATCACCTGATCACACTAATAATACCATCAACGATATGTTAATCTCTCAAAACTCTAACTTACTTTAAAGTGTTAAGCAGGTCATTGACAATTATCCCTTTACTAACACTGATAAATTTATAATTTGGGAACCTTCTCCTAATTGCATATATGACTCAAAAACATTAATGATAACCTTTCTAATAAATCTAAAAAAATGTGTTGGCTAAAAAATTTAATAAGTTATGGTTAAAACCTTCGAGATTCACACTTGTTTGGCGAATCACACACAAATGGGTCCTAACTAACACTTGCCTTCAATATTTTTAGATTCAACTTTGCTCTAAATGTCATTTTTGTATCCAAAACTAATAATAAATTAATCACCTGTTTATTTCTTATGATATGACTATTTCCCTTTGGAATTAGGTCTTTTATATTTTTAAGTGCATATGGTTACATTATAACTCTCTCAACCCTCAAATTTAGCATTTTGTGGATATGAACAACTCCTAGAAAATCAAGAATCTCTTTCTAACAGATATAGATGAGCTTCTCTATGTGATCTAGTATGATAAAAATGATTATATTCCAAAAAAATTGCTCATTTAGTCTAAATTCAGGTAAAATGAGAATCTTTATTTCCATTTGGTAAGTCACCTCGATTCAAAAGGATCCTTGCGGAAACACTGTTAGAGACCTTGGGATTATCTGACAGCTTGGGTTGAATGGCATTTACACTTAGCCTATATGTACTTTTAAAGTATTCTAGCAATTTTCATTGTCAGGTTGGATCAAAGTCAATGTGGATGGTTCTTCTAAAGACGACCTTGGACCCTCAGGAAGTGGCTCTATCTACCGAAAACATAATGGGAAGATTCTTGGTTGATTTTATGGATTATATGGTGTTGCCTCTTCCCTAGAAGTTGAAATGATGATTTTGATTCACTCTATCTCTTTTATAAACATCGTGGATGGAACAATATCTGAATTGAGAGAGATTCGATGACCATTGTGAAAGCCTTTTGGAATGTAGTTTTTCAACTTTCTTTGACTCTTACTTCACATTAAATGGACTGTCTACACTCACTTATAGACATCAGATTTATTGTCACTCACACCTATGAGAAGATTACACGATTTCAAATGGCCTCTCTAATATGGGATTCAACCATGAAATAACTTGGAAGAATTATCTCCCTATTGATTAAATTTATCTTTATGATAAAAGCTGCAAAAAATCCCGACATTGAGACTTGTGTAATTTTTTCCTCTTTTTTTATTAATAAAATCTTGTTTTGGTCCTTAAACAGAACACCGCCATTTCAAAAATATATAATAACTTTATTTCTAGAAAAATATCCTAATTAAATAATGATAATTTTATTTATTCTATCACACTGGAAAAGAGTATAATATTTTCATGAGGGGATGAAGGTCAGATCACATGAAATAGAATGAGGCTTAATGGAAAAAGGAATAGTGGTCAGCCTCATTAGTGATTTTTCAATGCCTTATTATTATTTATTCAATCCATTTCCATTGAATCGACATTGTGTGATAATTTTATCAAGGTTAATTATACATTCCTCATGTTTTCATTCTTTTTGAAGAATTCTAAAATCAAAAAGAATATTTTTCTTCATTATTCCGAGAGAGAGATATATATTATTATTTTATTCTCTTTATCTTTTCAATGTATATAGATAATGAATAAGGATATGAAACTATCATTTCCATTTGAAAATTATATGGAGATTTCAATTTCACTAAAATGGATTTACATAATTCTTTCATTAATCCCATGTATAAATGAAAATTAAAACCACTTTTACATTTCATTTAATTTCTCTAATCATGGAAATTAAACTATCCAAAAATACCTTTCTCTAGAATATTCCAATGCTATTTCCATACCTTTAGGACACACATGGGCCACTTCACTACCACATTTCCATTCCAACACAACCGCACTACATAAAAATAATATATTATTTAGATAACCTCGTGGTTTAATTTAAAACCTGAAATTTATTGATTTGAGGCATGTCACCTTATCACATAATATGTACCTAACCTTGGAAAAAAACATGATTATGAACAAACAAATGGTGTCAATACATTCATATGATCTCTTGTTTTGGAGATATAAATATTCCTTCATTCAAAATAAATATTTTTTTTATTAGTAAATATTAATTATTCTACCAAACTCATTTATATTAGAAAAATAAAAAATCTTAACCCAAAGCGTAAACACTATGTCTCAGGACCAAAAAAATTGTCAAAAAAATATGAGGTTGTTTATTATAGTTAAATTACTAGGATACCATTTTTAGGGAATCAATACTCTAAAACTGAAAAATGAACCACGTATCGATTAAGAAAAAAAACTAGGTCACTATATTCTCACAACCTTTGAAAATTCTCATCCCAAAAAAGAAAACAACTATAGCTACTAACCAAAAACCTCATAAAACTACATCATATAAACAAAAACTCATCCATTCATATAATTAATTCATATCTTGTGTTTTGGGCTCTAATTTAACTTAGATAAAATTATATATATAAGGTTTATTCTATTTTAAAAAACACACTCTAACTTCCTCCACCAAGATTCTGCTACATCATAGGAACTATAACTCAATATTTTCCTAAATAATAGAATTAATTCTCATAATTCTCTTCAAACTCTATACCCATTAACTTTAATTAACCCAAATTTTATCCAATTACACGAATATAATAGATTCATGGATCTTTGACAATCACAATGAATAATTTCATCACCATGAATACCACCTATGTGAGCATTGTACTACACACATTTAAAAAAATCTCAAATAGTTTTCATAAAAAATAGCTACATTAGATTCCTCAACTATTATCAATAAAAATCTTCCATACTAACACCCTGATTTTTTCCAGGTAGCATGTTCACTAGGTTCTTCTTTACATTTTCATCACCTCCTCTCATAAAGGAATACACACCAAAGTCCCTAGTTTGGGGCATAGGTTCGATGATGTCTTCATTTATCAATCCCTTCCACAAATATCTATTTAAATTTAAACTCTATAACCTCAAATTTAAACACAATAATATTATCTACTAATTACATTTGGTTGTTTTCTATCATAGTATTATAAAATTTATTGACATGAACTTCAATAAATAAAACCAAGATCCTTAACCTAACCAACCACATGCCACTTCTTTTTTGTGACACATTTCTCTAAAATCCTAAGTAGATGGCCCTAAACACTCAGATAACCCTACTATATTGACTCTATACCCATGGCTAATGATTTATAAGCTCTAGTGACTAAAACAACATCCATTTGGAAACATACTCCATCACGTAAATAAATTGATACATATTGGGAAAACTAAAAACCCTTCCAAAAATACTCTGTAAAGGATCATGTTACACTTAGGAGATCCTTTCCTAGTATTTATATTGATACACCCATGATGGATATTATGGGAAAACAACCATCCACTGGGATAATTGGGTGTTGTTATCTTAACCTTATTCATGTAAAATTCCTGCGATTATCTTGTCATGAAATACAACTTAATTGATAATACCGCTAGGGTGGACATATCCTCATTTTCAAAAAAAATCAACACCTTATAATCCTAAAAATTGGTCATCATTCCTTACCCAAGATGATACCAGTAGGACTTATCACTAAAACCATGTAATCCAACTAAATGTATATTCTTTAATTATAGTTAAAAACACTTCATCAGAAGGTGTGAGTGTCATAAGGCTTCCATCAGTGGAGATTATCTGGCAGAAATGAGTCTAACTAGGATCTCCACTATAATATTTACAACCAAAAAAAATACGGTGTAAATAAATAATGTCTAAATCAATAATCATAATTTTTTAGAAGGAGAGTATATATTTCATACCTTATGTTACCCTAGAAATAATCCGGTCAAATCCATCCATTACATATGTCAACTTATATATTTGAATATCAAGACTTAGTGTTTGGAAAGAATTATTTGTGGTTGGTATTAGTGTGAGTGAATTGAAGTGTGATAAACTATTAATTAATTAGGTTCCAAATTCTCCTCAACCAGAACCACTTCCCTAGAATGTCACTATACCCATAATAGGAGGATCCTTTGTCAGATTATATCATTAAATTTAGGTTTCTTCATGACACCACTCTTTCTATATCCAAGGATACTCTAGCCTTATCCAAAAGAAAGGGTGTATCTTATCCAGGAAACTCTCAACTACCAATTATCACTAGAGAAATCCTTCATAGGTGGGGTGTGAGAGAAAAAACCCCATCTCAAATACTTTTTCAAAAGTTTATGTTCAACTAATAATTTTGAAATAATTTCCTACAAATTGTTTCCATAAAATATTTCAAGAGGTCTAAATTATTAAAATCTTACTTAGATGTGGTCATTATTTACTATGATGGGTGACAAATAAATTAAACTTGTATTATCAACACATCATCAGATGGAACCACATATTTTACAAGGTATTAACCTCCAACCAAAGTATAGTTGTCTTATCATGAGTTTGAGAGTAACATCATCAACTATTGTCATGTGATTCCACATAGGAACCTAGGAAATAATATCCATACAGTCAGAAAGTGTTTGAACCATTTTAAATATGTGATTCATTGTATCTAACCAGACCACTTCCAAATGAGGATTATGGTTATATTAGATTCTGGTATATGTCATCTAAAATAACTCCTACATCATACATACATATAGATAGTCTCATTAACATTGTGCTAAGTACCAAACACTCTATTAATAGGTCTTATCTAAGAAGAATTAAAAATTAATCTACCTATGAATGTAACCATGGAATCCTCTAAAATAAAACTCAAGGTCAATGCTATATTAATCTACAGAATAGAGAAGATTGGAATCATAAATTGGAATGGGATATCAAAACTTGTCCTTTATATTAGAGTGATAAATGTGTGAATGAAACCCTATATAAAATAAGACAAACCCATCATGGTTAAATCATATCTGGGAAAAATGACACAAGAAGAACCAAAAGAATGAATATGGTGTGGGACATCATTGAAGGGATGTCTTTATGGGCTCATTTTATGAGGGACAATTGTGGTGATGATTTGGAGGAATGGACCTATAGAACTATAGTTCTATCACATTTATCTTGATACATGGATAATCATCTATAAGTTATAAAGGACATGGTTAGATGGATGATTTTGCATGGTGATGTTAAATTTTGGAAGGTTCGATGGGCTGGAGAAGCACAATTTTTTCCTAGTTGTCCATTCTCGAACCTCACTATAAAGGAAGCTATTGGTTTTCTTGGTTTTATTAAGGATATATTGATCAAGGGACCAAAGGATGTCTTTAGGAACATATCCTTGGTGGAGGAACTAGATATATGTGTTTTTACTTGTTCCTCGCCAATATCCTTTAGTAGAAAGTATTATAGGTAGGCAATGCATGTAAGGTATGGGCTTGATATTTGAGCATCTAAACTATGGTGCAAGGAGTTTCCAAGAAATAAGCATTTGCTGGTCTGACACATTAGAAACAAAGCTCTTCCAATAAACAAAAATGTGCAGAAGAAAGGTGTGAAGTTATATTCGAGATGTTAGTGATGTGTATATCTGCATCAATAATATTTGTGGCACCTATATTTCAAGGGTGATTGGGCATAAGGAATCGGAATTTTCTAGGGAGTATCATGAACTTACCTATGGGTAGGGATTTATGCATGAGGTCATGTAAATTTGGTTCAATGGGGTTGGGTGTTAAATTTCAGAGATGAAGGTAAAAGATGTGATTTTTCTATAGTCTATTTGTCAATTTGGGAGGATAAGAATAAGGAAAGAGAGGGTAATAAGGTGCTTCACCTCTTCTTCCAGATTCATGTGAAGCTTCTGGCTATAAAGATGGCAGATATTATTCCTGTAGGGCCAACCAAGACCTACCTACAATGCCTAATTATGATGCACATCCCCTTTATTGAATGCAGCTAAACCCACCTGGGCCAATGGATCAAATGGGGGCCTCATATTATAGGGCATAAATTAAATGTGGAGGTATCATGTTAGGAATGGGTTATGCATGGAGGTGGCCTGGTGTGTGAGAGTAATTGATTAGTGATGATGGGTTTTATTCTTTCAATAGGGAAGGTAACTCCATTGAATTAGTGGTCAGAACCCTAATTTTTGGTCTTTTACTGTACAAGCTATTTGGTTTCTCGATCTCAGAAGTAGAATCAGACTCAGATATGTTTGTCATATTTCATGATGTAATGGACATATGACCATGAGAGTTTGTTTATCTCATAAGAAAATGTAAAAGGATTTTCAAAAAAGATGCTTAGGTCAGGCATGCTTTGAGAGAAGGTAATGGCATGGAACATGCTCTTGATAATAAGGGGAGGGTTAATGATCATCTCATTTTATATACATGGTTGGGTTCTATCCTGGATGAGTGTAAAATTATTCTACGAGGTTATCCTCTTAGCCTTCAATTTTTCAGACCTACATGAGTGGAGTGTGTTGTTTTATTTTGTATGTTGATTTAAAAGTAATAAAAAGCTACCTTTTGGGATATATTGATCTCCACAACAAAACTAGGTTCCATGGTCTATTTATATAACTATAAACCCCAAAAAAAATTTATTAATTTCCCAAACCAAACCATACAAGACTAAAAACACCTAAATATCTCCCCAGAACTCAAACTACCCTGATACCATTTTTAAAAAAACACGACTCCTGGAACACCTCCAAGGGAAAAAACATTGAGTGTTCCACCCAAAGCCCACATCAAACATGTGGGGAGAAACAAAAGTGGTGGGAAATTTCCCAATTTTGAATTTTCATCATTTTTAATGGATAAAATAAAAAACTATATAAAACCAGCCCTAAAATTAATGATGGTGTATCTTTTATGCTTAATTTATGATAAATTTAAGAAAGATAATTACCTTGAATTTAAAAATTATTCTTGAGTAATTTCATATATAACTCTTGTTTCATTATCATTTCCATTAAAAATCCATATAAGGACTCCCCTAGTTGTATTGAAACATGCTCCATGATTATTTGAATAATTTTTTTTTGTATTTTGAGTACTTGAATAGATGAACCTAGTGCATTATCTCATTCAAATTTGATCATAATAATAAGTTATCTTGTTCTTTATATGCTTTTATAGGGATGGTGGAGGATTTTATCTCTAGGGATTGAGAAAAATTCTTGACATTTTTATCATTGTGCACAACCACTCTCTTGGTTGTGTAATTATATAAGTTGTAATTATTAATTAGGGTTAATATTCAACAATTAATCAATTTTCCTTTATCAAATATTTATTCTTATAAAATTCTCATGTCTAATATTATCATCATCATCATCATCATCATCATATCGCATGACATGTAAATATTTAAATGTCATTTGTTAAATAAGTAAATTAATATTTATTTAAATGATAGTAAATAGAATACATCATTTCCATAATGAACTTAAATCTACCCATCATTCCTCTATGGAATTTAACAAAACATTAATAATATAAACATTATAAAATAAATATTATTCAATAAATAAATAAATAAATATCATATTCACTAAACTCCAAAATAAGTATTTATTCTAATATTAACAAAAATAAATAAAAATTTATATTAATATATTCACTAAAACAGTTAGTAAATAAATATTTTTTAATTAACTTGTGAATATTAAACATGACATAAAATTCAACTTATATTTTATAAACACGAAAATATCATGGTTTAATTTATGAGATCAATAACACTTGTATAATTATTATTCAAGAAGATATGAAAAATATCTATACTTAATATTAAATTCAAAAAATTTAATGATATTCTAGATACACCTACTTTGTGAAACTATATGACAATTTCTCAGTGGATTAGGTGAACTCGCCTTAAGTCCAAGATCAGCATCTAGGAACACATCAAGTCACCCATAAAAAATTTATTGCCACTAAAACAATGATCATTCTATGAAATCTACTATGTAATACATTCCTTTTTTACATTATATATCATCAATAAGGTTTCATGCTTGTGTCATTTCCCTACATGCTTGATTTATCTTTCTTTGAATTTCTAAAATGAACTCTGTAATTAACTACACTGACCGGGGATTTAATCATAGAGTTCCATTTCAATCAAAGGGACAGTGATACTTTTTTCCATTAACCTAGAAGGGAAAAAATAAGTTCTTGAATTGTTCAATTAATTTAATATAATTTATAATAAACCTAATATATTATTCATTTCAATTATTATATGTCAACATGTTTTTTCATTCATATATCAGGGTATGAGATTCATGATATACATTAATAATAATCCCAAGTATAAAGGCCAATACTCACATTTATGGATAGTAATGTCCAATGATGCATAAAAAAAATGTAATTACTATTATTTTTTTTCCTCATAACCTCCCTTATTGTAGATTACCATGTGTTAGATTCGTGAGAGGAGTTTTAAATTTATTATGAGTCCCCAAAACCAAATAGTTATTCATCACATATTTCATGTTAAAAAGATGGTATCAATGCCATAGTAAATACGTTTAAGAATATTTCAATATCATTTCTTGGTTATAATTATATAGGGGAGATTATATAACCATTCAATGGAAAAAATACTCAAAGGAAAATATCACATTAGTGTTACAAAAAATAACAATCATCACATGAAAGTATAAAGTCATTTGGTTCTAGGTAGCCAACTCTAATAGACTCACACTTTTACTGAAGACAACTACTAACTAAAAACTTATAATCTATTATATGATAAACATGATTCTACTGAGATATATCCATATTTTTTGGGCCTTACATGTTCTTTAGTGGCTATTATTCTTACTCTATCTTCACTTCTCGGAGTAAAACTAATAATTGGTGATCCAAGTGTATTTCCCGTATTTATTATGTTATTATTGATTCCCACCAAATAAGTATTGGAAAAACCACAAAGGAAGAAATACATAAATATGGGATTTATTTTCCCGACAAAAGTAAGGAAGAAGAGGATGGTTGAAGATTCATAAAAGCCTCTGAGAGACTCATGATCACATGACCATTTTAAGGTCAAGAGAAGGCTCCATGCATGGTAAATCACCCACGACAAGTCCTGTGGATCCCTCTTCAACAAACCAACCAAGATCTTACAAAGACCCCTCCAACAACAAAATGAGCACCACCAAGCTGAATGGTTTGGAAAGTGATTTAAAAACCATCCAAAATCCCTCAGAAAATGATAGATGACATTCTAAATGAAGATACCCCCATTGGCCCTGAAGCTTGGCACCAAATCATCATTAGGAAGAATAAAATTCCTTTGTGAAATCTATGAAATATCTCATATCCTCCGAGCCTTCACCACATAAATTGAATAAGATAAGGGGGAGCAGGCGAGGGGTTTCACGGTCATTGAAAGACATGAAATGTGCACCCAAAGCGATCCATGATACACCTCACAAAAGTCTTTAGGAGTATCCAAGAAACCCCATGGTGCTCTAAAGATAGGCGGATAAACATATCCACTACATGCTTGCACACTCTCCATGCAGCCCATATTGGTCAAGTGAGACATTGTCCAAAAATCAAGTAAAAATTATTGATAAAACTAATGAAAACTTGAATGATCCTAGACCTTTGTAAAATAAGTCAAAGGGGATAAAAATGGGGGAGGCAGGGGGGTTTACAGTTGTTGAAAGACACATGGCATGCCCTTACCGACCCTCAAGGAACTGCAAGCCCTCAGTGACATGCCCACCTTGTATCACAGAAGCCCTTTTTGCTTTTCATCCTCATATTTGGGAAATGGAATTCCCACACACCCACGTGCAACCCATATCAGTCATCTCTAAAACATAGAATAAATACCCTCGACATCACACATGGAATCTTTCATGACTCTCAAACTTTGTTACATAGAACAAAGGGGATAAAATGGGAGTAGGTGAGAGGTAATATGAGTTTCTGAAATGCATGTGACGTGCCCAACACATCCACAATGTTGTCCCATGATACCCCAGGAGAAGTCACTTAAGGTTTTCTGAGTGTCATTTCATAGGAACTTGGATCTTGTGAATCCCCTCAAGCATGTCAGTATGACAACATGAAATTACTGCTACACATCTGCATGATCAAAAAAGTCTCTAATAATTGGCAACAATCTGATAAAGGAAGAGACTTCAAATCTTTAAAAATCAGGTGACTCACCCAAAGAATTCCACAGTAGAGACTCACTAAACTGTGTGGCTTCAGACCCCATTTGTTGGCTCCAGTCTGGACTCACACTAGATACGCCAGAAAAATTAGTGAGTATACAGGGTGTCAAGGTCTATAAATCCCCCACCCTAGAATAAAAAATATGGCTGACTACACTAGGTGGATTCTTGATTCCTAGAATCTACAGGATTAAACTATCGACTTGTATAGACTTCTTAGAGTGATCAAATGACCATCCAATTTTCTGTCAGGTAATACACCAGTGGATAGTTGGAGTAGTCCTGCACTAGGTTTAAATAACTTCACTTGATCTTTCATAGATAACTCAAAGGATCCCTATTAGGTTATGTGAAGATAGTTCCTCAAGCCTACTAGATCACATGAGAAGGAAGATGAACTGAAACTGAACAAAACCAAGGAATTCACAATACAATAGTAATAACCAAGATCCATGGAATAAGGCTTAAGAGAAATACTTTCTCACTGCCCCTCATGCACTTCACATGTGTCATCTGAAGACATGATACAACCCCAGGGCATGTCACCCAAATTAGGAGACACCCCTTCAACATGTCATCTGGGATACGCAAAGTCCTTCAAACATGTCATGGAACATCATATAGTTCCCCCACAAGTGACACTTAGATATTGAGAAACCCTCTAGGTCTATCACCTGAGACTTGTTTTGTCCCTCAGACCAATTTCCTGACTCACATAATGACATTCTCTCATGTCATCAGAGTCTCATGAAAGCATCCAAACATAACAACCAAGTTCTCGCAATTCCCTCTGGGCAAGTCAGTTGTGACTCACAGTGCCCTCCAGACATGTCGTACAGGTCTCGTGTTGAATCCTAGAAGTATCATCCAAGATAGGTGACACCCCTCAGACTATGCCTCACTATCTCTCGTGAAACCTTATATGTGTTTCAATCTAGGTTATAAAATGGCTCTTAGGGAATCCCAGGATCTGGCAATGCTATTTTCCCATAGTGTGTAAACCTCGATCAATAGTACAACCTCGTTGTGTAAGACCATACATAAAGGGAACTATGACAACTCTAATTCCTATCATATTTAGGATACATAGGTCACCTCCCTATGAGGTTTTAGCTCCATATTGATAATTCATGGAGGGACCAGCTTATGAGTCCCTTGTCCAAAGTAATGAAGTTGATCAATTTCTATCCCTTGTTTCTCACAAATGATCATGGGTCATGTGGGACTAGGGAGTTGAAATGGTAATATCATCTACCTTATAAACCCCTAAAATAGTATAAGGAAACTTCAATGTGTAAGAACCAACAAAAATGAACTGTGAAAACTCTGATTCCTATCATAACTAGGATGTGTTGTATGCCTTTTTAAGGCCTAATATCTATACCAAACACCCCAAGGAATGTTCTAGTATACAATTCTCATACCCGTATTCCATGAGGTTGATCATATGATCCACCTTGTTTATCAACCCAAGCATGGATCATGTGGTCTTAGGGGGGATTCAAGGAACAACTCACTCGCATCATAAATCTCCACCATCCTGGGAAACCTCAATGTATAATACCATTTATAAAGGGAACTACAATGACTCTGATTCCTTCCATACTCGGGATACATGGGCAACCTCTCCCTGAGTTTTGAGCTCCATATTGATCATTTAGGTAAATCCCAATATCTATGTCCTTTAATCAAAGAAATAACATTTATTACTTACTATACCTATTTTCTCACACTAAGAATGGGTCACATGAGCTTAGGGAGTAGTGGTAATCATTTCATCTGCACCACGAGTCTGTGTAATGACACAGAAAAACCCAATATATAAGTCTTGAAGGAATGAAATACAAAAAATATGATTCTCACTATATTCAGAATACATAGGATTTCCTAATGGGAAACGATCTTGAAGGTGTCCTAGATCACCCATATAAGTCCTTCATGATGTTAAACTGCACGGGTAAAATAAAATACATCAGTTTTGATTCTTGCAATAACCAAGATACATGGGATGCCTCATAATGGATCAATCGCATCCTTGGAATATTAATCACCCACCTCATATGGTAACATATTATAAAAAACATTGTTATACGACTTCAATTTATAATAAACCACCTATTATCGGAGAATGATGAAGAACCTCTGATAATTAGAGATGGAATCACCCAATAGATCCCAGTATTTTTCATATAAAATAGAATTATCCCACAGTCATTTTGTTAGTATAACAGATATCATATCAGGATTAGGAGGTGATCCATAGACATATCTTAAATCTATAAGAGAGTCCCATAGTAGGCAACAATTCCCACCAAAAGGGTGTGATGAGCCCGACCTCCCATCCTCTTGAGAAATTACGAATATCTAAAAGTCGATGGTCCTGAAAACCCAGATGACCACCAGCCTTTGTAAATAAGGTGTATACCCAACTATGGATAAAGGAATAGTTGGGAGTTTTTATGGAAGACAGAACAAATGGTAGACACGATGCACATGATTGAGTGAGGCCATAAAATACTCCTCAATCAAATCAACAAGGGAGATCACAGTCCACATTCCCATCCAAAACCTGACAAAACAAAAATGGTGAACCTGAAGTGAATCTCTCCAATGAAAAAATGATTGGGTTATAAAGCATCATGACACTTTTTTTGGCAAACCCTATACAAAAAATAAATAAGATTGGAATAATCTTAAAATGATCCTCTATAATGAGGATTCTAATAAGTCCATCCTCATTTTGATAAGTCCAAATGAGTGGAATTTAAAATAGAGAATAAAAGAAAAAATGACTTAACCATGAATAACTGTTTGATCGTATTATTCCTACGATAGTGAAATAAATGGTAACCTTGTTCGTTTTTTTGTGTAATTATAGATATTGCTTTAGGATCCCAATTTGAGACAATGTCATCATCTACTATAATTTTTTCTGGAAAATCCTCTGCAATTGAAACTTCTATAACTTGATAAACAACCTCACATGTAGGCTGACTCCAATGGAAGGTATAGAATATTATGGTTAGAGAGTACCACCAATATGGTATTATCATGACCATGGAGGTTTCTCATGAATATCTCCAAACATGACAACCAGTGATCCCACATCACTCAAGGAAGGATGTTTCTAAACATGAGGCTCTCATCACCATAACCAACAAATTTGGGAGCTTATCCCTAGAGCATGATGACCAAAATCTTCTGTATCTGATGAATTTGGACTAGGAAGTCCGATATAGATCCCTTTAGGTTTAGGAGCTTCCCATGAAGGCTCCTTATAACCACCTTCATCGACACAATCCTGTCGGTACACCTCAGTCTCCTGCTAAGGGTACCATACAATACACAATTCCATTTGAAACACATACAAGGGTTTAAAGGAAAAAATATCAAAGGGGAAATTTTTTAGATATCCAAGAAAATGTGCACATCCTTCCTTCCATTGATGATGACTACCTACACACTCAGGCAAGGACCATCCAGGAGGATCATATCCCTTCTCACTCTGAACAACTCTCTTAGCATATTCATGTGGCAATCATGGAGGAGGCTTATATTCCTACCCTTGTATATAAATCCCATAAACATACTCTGATGGAAAAAGGAGGACATAAGTGGGCACATATCACCACTTCAATAGAAGACTTATGACAGTTCATAATTGAGATAGAAAATGTGTACGCCCATATCCCTACACACACTTTTCTAAAATGCCAATGGATTTTAGAAACAGCTAAAGAACTCCACCAGCATATTCTGGCACTGTTTCAGTTGAAGGTATAGGCACATACTCATATCCCTACAACCAATACAACACAACACTTTGATAATCGCGAACAAGTGTCTATACTGGACCAAGCACACACTCTTGCTCCCATCTAGGAGAATTATCTTCATATTTCGATGAAGAGAGGGGCATTAGATTGAGCTCATATCCTCATTCCAATTAGGGAAAACCAAGTGACAGTGTCACACACCTTGGGACAGAGGCACATGTCTGTCGAAGATGTTTGCATGCATACTCCAAAGGCCCAGGATCGGGCATATATCCCCATTATAGATGAGGCTAGCCATGTGGGAATGGAATAAGACTTGGGATAGGATCATATTCCTCTTAATGTATTCATCTAGTATATTCCAACATATCCTCGAATTCAGGCACAATTCCTACTTCCGCTAACAAATGACTATTCCATCATCATTGTAAGGAAACACAGTGGAAAGATCTTATTTCTTCTCCCATTCTGGAGGTTCATCATCATATTATGATGGGGAATGAATATTCAAACAAGACTAATATTTCTAATCTAATAGTGGCCAACTAGGTGAGAGTTGAACATGCCTCAGGGTCGGCTCATACTATTTCCGAGAAAGACCAGCGTCATATCCTAAAGGCTCCAGATTGGGCTCATACTCTAACCTTGAATGAGCCTCACCAGGTGAGAGTCACATTTACCTCAGGACATGCTCATATACATATCAATAATGAGACAGTTTATCATCATATTCCAATAGACTCTTTTTAATGGGACCATACTCCCACCATGACTGACGGTTATATACAATTTCTGGAAACCATCATACAACAGGCTCATACCCCTGCACAACCATGAGAGAAAGGTCGTCATATTCCAACCATGATGTAGAACATGGCTCATATCCAGGATCTACTCAATTCCAGTGTCCTTGAGGTTGTTTGAGACACATTCTAAACACCATAAGGGTTTTTTCTCTATTCTACCAAAGCAGAAGCAGAAGGCATTCATTTCCATGATAGTCCTCCTTATGATATTGTGGGGGTGGTTCGCATGGACTCTACTCTTAACATCCACAATGGTTGACCTCCACATGGTGATATATCCCATGGAAAAGGATGTCATCCCCTTTTACAGACACATATATAGGTAGAGGTGTTCCAAACTCCAACACCTTCATAAAGAGGGTTTCTTGATACACTAGGTTCAACTATATATGGTTCCCCAAACAACTTCTAGCAGCACCCTATTCTGGTCTGCAAGAAACCATCAGATACATCTTCTATGGCATGACCAGATAGAGGCATGTAAGTCTGATGAGGAGGAGTTTTAAATTTATGTATGTAGAGAGTTATCCAGAAATAACCTCCCCATCATGATCTGGCCCCTTTATACTTCCACCAATGAGATTCCAGATGATCTAGAAAAGGAGTTTGTTCCTTATCTATTCCAAAATATATTGTCTAATCATCACTGATTAAATGGTTGATATCTCCCTTATCCAGGATACATGTGTCAACTTCAAAAAATCATGATACTCAATTTATAGATCGACCTAGCTTCCATCTCTATGGCCCAGGATCCAAAACTAGAAAATCATGGTGAAAATCTGCAACATGTTTTCCGCCATTTCATCGTGACTCTTCGGCAGTTAATATATGAAGAAAAATTAGGAATCTACATTCAAGGATCGGGATATTATAGAGAATTACACATTTAACTCCCCTAGAATAGAAGATTCCTTCAGATATGGTTTCCTACAATGTAATATCCACTAGTGAAATTAGGGGACCAGGTAATGATCGAGTCATTTGGTAACTGTAAAAAAATGAATCTGCTCCAATAGTTACCAGACAATAAGGAAGGTGAGGGAGGATAGCCAACAGGACTTCAAACTGGGCCCCGTGAAATAATATGAAGACATTTCAAACACAAAGACTAAAGTTGCGATAACCCAGACAACTTCCCATGAGAAATGATTCTCATCATCGGCCATCATCGCACCCAACAACTATGCAAGCACAATTATGCTACATCAAGTGGACCATTATTACAGCTACAGTATTAGCCATATAAGAGCAAACCAAGCCCTTTGGGCTAGGGGAATATGTACCACCACCTCAACCTCTCGGATCATCAATTTATGAGAGAATTTGGGATACATTGGCAACATCTACAAGGAAATCTCATCCTACTAGGATGGGGAATTTATATCTCAATCACCATAATAGGCTCATCATCCCCTGAGATGACCTCTAAAACATCATCAGTGATCCCAAAACAACCCCAACCCACTATTCTTGGGGAATTTATATCTTCATGCTCGTCCTGGGAGTCATCAAATCCCCAACCAGAACAGTTGGATCCTAAACAATTGGTCCAATCAGTACCAAATGTGGCCTTGAATTACCCCCACCCCACAGGACTAGGGTCATTTTTGTCATCCTCACCTTTATAGAGGGAATTAGTACTCTCTTGACTGGGATAAATTAATCAAAGGTCTGAATCCCACCTACCATGAGACACACCTCTGGTAGTTGGGGCCCGTTTGGCAACCCCGGCAAGGAACTCCCTCAGGATCACTGTTCATGGACCAAAATTGGAGGAATGTGCATTGGGTATGGTCAAGACCCACTAGTGTCACAAGAAAAAATAGCCCAATAAGGCCAAGGGTTTGAATTGAAACCTTGATGGAAGTTGTCTAGAATCATCCTATTACGTCGAAAGCAATGGAACAACCACCATTTCTCGATATGCCTCTATGAATTTTTTTACTGTCAACATGGTAGATACTGATCACAATGAAAATATAGGAGGTTGTGAAATGGGAAAAAATACCTTATAAATAGGGTGACATGAATGTATTGAATGAGGCTGCATGCACCAGGAACCAAAGACGGCTCCAAAACATGGAAATTATGAATATCGAGTTTCAACCTCTCCAAAAAAAATACTTCCAATGGGATGGGTGCATCCAAATCTTGATCACCTTCTAGGAGAAGAAGTTTCCTTCTCTAGAGGATCGATTATCACAATATGAGAGTGAAATAAAATCTCATCAGAAACTTATTGAGGAGTTAATCTGACGTAATATTCTCATGGGTTATTGTCTCTAATAAGATACAAATTTTCTCCCTCCTGCAGTTAATCCATCATCAAGGGTATCTTCTAAATATCATATTGCCTCCAGGTCATGGAAACCATCCCACATACATGAGTAAGCTGAAAATGATTATGATATCAATCTATTGTAGAAACAGTCTCTTCCCTACCAGGATTACCATTTGTTCTTGGGATGAATTGAAAATCCATAGGAAATAAAAATTGGGCCACCTCATCAACCACTATCATCTCCTCATTGGAAAGAGATGGTCTATGAAAGAGTTCCCCTAGATCTACGTAATTTCATCAAGTATTTTTTTACTCGAATTAAAGTCATGGAAGGGAGGTGCACGCCTATGCAGCTTGAAAGAAATCCATATCTCAAATTGGTTTATGATACCCCACCTCCACCCCACTTTGGCCATCCTTCATTCTCCACCTTTGATGGTGTGTATGAACTCAAGAAGAATCTCACACACTTCATGTTGTAATGTGGGCCGATGATGGACCCTCAAGATCAACAGTAGGTAACCCAGCTAATATGTTTTGTACAAACTCTGACAGGGCTAGCCTTTATTTGGTATACCAGTCCACTAGCATGATCTGATTTAGGATGGGAAGACCTTCGTTTTCAGTTCCTTTATCAGTTCAGTTCTGCACTAAAGAAGACAATGATCGTTAACATAAAAAACTAAAAACAACATGAAAATGGTAGGGTGTCTGATTTCATAGTAAGGTGGAAGGGTTTGACCTACTCACATAGAATCCCTACAAGAGCAGTTGTTGTAACGTCGTTCCAGAAATCTTAGGGTTGAGTAGGATACACCACTAATTTAAATGAAATATATGGGCGTATTCTATGAACTTTCAAAAACAAAAAAAGTCCAAGAATAGGTTACTCAACGGACCTAATCCAAAGATCAAATCATGCTTGGGACACAGCGAAAAAGGCCATACAAAATGGAAGCTACTGATGTCACTCTCAAGCTAGTAGAGGCACCAGTACAGATGCCTAGGAAGGACCCAAATCACCTAGTACCTCCTATTGAGCGATGAAAACCACATAATCTCCCTTTTCCAGAAGCATAGAGGAATCAGGGTCATCTGGGATTTGATGAATGGATGAATATGGTGTACTACTTGCAGAATGATCAGGTCCACAGTTATTTCATGGAAACCATGGAAAATAACATTCTCACACTTCTGAAACTCAAGAATACATATGAGGTTAACCTCACTAACCATCCTGATTACTACCCATTCCAGAGAAGGTTGGTTCATAATATCCAGAATGGTTTCATCTTCAAAGACTTATTTCAATGCATGATTGATTCCAAACAAGTGGTGGTGGATAATACCCCTGAGAAAGTGTCTTTTATAACCATGGTCCAACCAGAAGAATATGATGATTGGTAGAATGTCCCAAAAATATGTGCATGAAAATTCGACAACTGGATGGTTAAGAAGATAGTTGATCTGGCCCATGTCACTCTAAGAGCACAGTTTCGTAGGCCATCAGAAACTCCACCACCCAGGAAAGAGGCTTCATATGTACCTACCAAGGGTGGTAATAACCATTGAACATAGGAAGAGGTAGAGGAAGATGCATATTCTACTCCAAATAAAGCTCTAACTCTGGAAGATTTCTTCTTTGCAACATCTTAAGCGTAGGAACCACACCACCAAAAATAATCCTCATCATACAAGGAGCTTATCTTTGGCTCTCTCTACACAATACACTTGATAGACCACTTTTTGATGATGTGTATTCCCCATTAATATGGTATTCCCACACATAACTGTGGAATGAAAGGACACATGTGCTAGTTCTGAGGATATAGGTGGCAGTGCAGATGTGGTCAGACTCAATATTCCAGTCATGTCCCCATAGAGGACATATATGTAGCCAATACTCAATGGAAATCACTCCAGTATGCTCAATGGAGGCCATGAGATGCCTTAGAGCCCTCCAATAGTCACCTACATCCAATTTTCTTGCATGACCACCTAAAGGGAGTCCAATCCGATCAACCCAGGAAATGGGGAAGGTTGACACTACCTACACCACTGGAAGAGGATATTCACTCAACCTCTGCACAAGAACCATGTCCATCTGCCTCAAATTATATAGCTCCTGAACCATAGGCCCAAGAGCAACCCCATATTTGGAGTTCCGACCTTTGGGAAAAAAAGTATGATGTTATGAACAGTTAGTTATGATCCCATCCACGATCTCGATTCTTCATGCAGTTCATATTTCAAGAGAACTCATGGAGGCGCTCTATAATGACATGTGGAGCCCACCAAAATTTGAGGCAAAAGCCGCTACAGCTAAGGTATATCGATTGAATACTATGTCCTTAGGATGTCATTTTTCCATCCCATTCATAGATCAAGATCAGAAGGATGTCATCAAAGGTCACATTAGACCCTAATACATTTTAAGCAGACTCAATAATGTCAATGTTCAAAGGGTGTTGAGTGATAATGGATTTGGGAGAAATCTCATCCCAGCCCGAAGTCTCCAACATTTAGGGTATGACGAAGGGGACCTATCCCCTTTAAATCTGACTGTATAAGGATATGAAAATCATCATAAGAGACCCCTAGAGAATATCAAACTCGAAGGCCAATTTGTGGATCTCACATTTGATGTCGATTTCATGGTTATCTAGCAGGATACACATATAATGTCCTTCTTGGAAGGCCCTAGATTCATAGTCACATCACGGTACAATCAAAATTCCTTCAATGTCTGAAGTACCGCGTCAATGGAAAGGTTGGAATACTATAGGATGATGGCGCCCCCTTCGAGGCTTGTGGAGCCATATATGCCGAAGTAGATTTCTACATCGAGGGAGGTAAGGAACTAGTTTTTGAGGATGATATATGGGTTTTAGATCCAAATTCAATAAGAACCACCCCTATCAATACCTAGAGCATGCTTGAAGATGATTACGTGCTCTCTATAAACATGGTTGGGGTACCAAATCTGACCCCAGAGGTCCAAAACTCTCCTGTACATAGCAACAATCATCTCAAGAATCTATTTGCACAACCCTGGTAGCAGAGGATAGTGATATATCTTCTAATGGACTCCCTTACCTTGATACTGACCGAGAGGCCCCCAAACTACCATCTTCAGCTAAATATGTCTCCACTGACTCAGAAATGGGTGAGGATGATCTCAAAAACACCACTTCAAAATTCAAGGAAGGCATCTCAACTACCGTAGATGAGCTCAGAAAGATAAATATGGGGACCAAATAAGACATGTGACCTACCTTGATTAGTTTCACCGTGCCTCTTGAAGAGCAAGAGATGTACTATTCATTTCAAAAGAATCATCGATATATAATTACATTTTATTACGCAGAAATGCCCAAACTGAATCCAGATGTGGCTACACATGATCTCAGACTCCCTGATGAGCATCAGGACTTCAAGAAGGCATCTTGGAGAATGCAACCCTCTCATGCCACCAATGTAGAGGCAGAAGTTGATAAATTGATCAAAGCCTACTTTTTTCTACAAGTGCAATATCTGATATGGCTTCCCCACATTTTCCCCATTAATAAGAAAAATGATAATATTAGGTTCTGCAATGGCTTTAGAGACCTTAATCATCTTTTATCAAAGGATAATTTCTCATTACCAATTAGAGAACTCTTAATTGATGAAACTACTAGATTCTCAGCCCTTTCCTTCATAGATGGGTACTCAGGGTATAACTAGATCAAAATGTCCCCTAAGGATGAAGAAGAAACAAACTTAAAATCACTTCAAGAAATATTATACTATCAGATCATTCCATTTGGAATAAAGAATCACAGCACCACATATCAGCATGCCATGTATCAAATCATTAAGAAATTATTGGGAAGGATATGTGAGTGTTATGTTAATGACCTGGTTGTTAAATCCTGATAGCGATGTGATCACATCATAAATCTCTGAACAATAATTAAAAAATTACAGCAGTATAGTCTAAAGATGAATCTGCTGAAATATTCCATCAAGGTAACATCCAGCATATTCCTTGGCATTGTGGTATTCCGCCACAGTAATAAGGTTGACCCAGATAAGATTATTCCTATATTGGAAATTTCACCCCCCCCCCACTAAAAATTTGAGATGTCTAAGTGGAATCCAATGTATCATCATCTAAATTCGACGATTCATCTCCAACCTAGTTGGAAAAGACCTCCCCTTCACCAGGCTAATGAAAAAGGGAGTCTCCTACCAATGGGTGATGATTGAAAAAAACCTTCAAAATTATCTAGTACTAGTTGTACCTACCGTTTTGGATGCCCCGGTGGAAGGGAAACCCCTCATCATATATGTGTCAACTATGGAACTCTCATTAGGTTCCACCTCGTGAATAAAATTGATGTGGGAAGTGAGAATAGTCCATACTGCTTTGGTCAGGCCATGCCTGGTACTGAGACTCGATACTCTAATGTCAAGAATAACTACCTCACACTCATCTTTACATTTCAAAAGATAAGTCACTAATTACAGCACCATGAGTGCACCTGGTCTCTCATATTAATCTTCTCATGTACATCCTTGGCCACCCAATATTTACTAGGTGCTTGGCTCGATGGGGGTTCATTCTTCCGCAATTTGACTTCTGTTTTCTGTCATAGATTTTGGTTAAAGGGAAATCCCTGGATGATTTCTTAATGGAACATATTTCCTTGGAAGATACATCGGAAGACACCGATCTCCCATATGAATGAGTCTTTTATTCCCATGACACTCTACGTATATGAGAGATGTACTTTCATGGTGCCATCGAGAGTCCTACTGGCACAAGAATAGAGAACCCAAAGCTCAATTGGGTTGGTATAGGAATTTTATTTGTCTCCATAAACAATGATGTTTTTTCCTAATCTTTCTCATTGTCTGAAGGCTACACAAATAATGAATCAGAATACCAAGCCCACATAGTTAGAATGGAACTATCCCTCTAGCTTCACAATGCCTACCTGAACGTCAAAGGGGATTCAGAGTTAGTCATATAGTAGGTCAATGAAGGATATGCCATAAAATGGGGGAACTGAACCCCTCACTAGAAATGTCATGGGATTAATGATGTAATTCCCCATTGAGTCAGCGCTATATTATGTCCCCCAATAATAGAATGCTTGCACTGATGTGTTGTCCAATGAAACCAACATCTTGGCTGACCCTAATCAGGAGGAAGAAACCTTCTATATTACACATCAGATAATGGATTCCTCAGTCTCCATTTACAATATGGAGAAGATAAATCATTTCAGTGCCACCCTAGATCATGATGAACCAATGACCACCCCTAGATATATGGAGTAAATAATCATTTTTCTTTCAGATGAGACTCTCCCATCAGATCATGTCTGAAGGGAACAAATTCAGTGTCGGGCAGAGAACTTCACTCTGAAGGATGGCCCAAATGAAGAAAACATACTCTATAAGTAAGGATTTGATGTAATTATCCTTAGGTGAATATTATAAGGAGAAGTTATCATTGTTAAGGAGGAATTCTACATAGGCTCTTGTGGCATCCATCAATCTGGAACTAGACTCTCCCATAAAATCAATAGGTTGGGATATTACTAGAAAATTTTGATATAAGATTGTGTGGAATTCACTAGGAAATTTCATTCATGATAGATCCATGAAAACGTCATCCAACAGCCACTAGAATTACTTTACCACTAAATATTCATATACATTTTCTTTTTGGGGATGGATGTTGTGGGGCCATATCCCATGGCACCCGTTAAGCAGTTCAAGTACATCATTACTTCCACTGACATCTTTTCATAAGTGGGATGAGGCAATATACCTCAAGGAATTCAAGATGATGAATATCAGCAACTTCATGAAGTCTCATATCATCACTAGGTTCTAATTCACTCACACAATATTAATAAACAATTTCTCCAACTTCTGTTCCTTTGTGTTAAAGAATCATTACCATGAGTACAATATCGAGTCCAATCACTCATCCAGCTATAATTTTGTGGCAAATAGATAGATAGAGGCCTTCAATAAGACTCTATCAAACATGCACTAGAATATGGTGAACAAGTATAAGATATTTTTTCTAGGTAAACACCTCTATGATGGTTGGGCCTATTGTACCACCATGTGTACTACTACACAATAAATTCGATAATCACTAATGTACGGGACTGAGGTAGTGTTTCCCATAGAGGTCCATCATCCTTCACTCCAAATAAACATTGGCTGGAAACTCTCAGTTGATGAATAGTTCTAGAAATGGGTGGATGAGTTGGAATGGATAGATGAGAAGAGTTTGTGCATGCTTCACAACCTTGAACTCCACCAGGATATGATTGCACTAGATTTCAATAAAAAAAATCTCCACTCATTCCCTTTGGTAGATTTAGTGTTGGCTCAGAGAACCCCAATGATATTGAAAACAAAGCCCCAAAATTGAAGCCTAAGTGGGAAGGACCTTACATCATTCATAATTTATATCATAATGGAGCCTATTTACTGGCCACCATGGATGTAGAGCATGTCACACTGCCCACCAATGCTATGTTTCTCAAGAAATACTTTGCATAATCTATTAAGAAAACAACAATCCATATCAGAGTAAACCCCATCATTCATCCTCACCACATGACGTTAAAATACATGGAACACCTTCTTCCTCACCGTGTGACATTAAACTGCATGGAACATCTCATCCTCACCACATGACGTTAAATTGTATGTAAAATTTCATCCTCATTGTATGTTGTTAAACTATATGGAACATCATTCATCCTTACTGCATGACGTTAAACTGCATAGAACATCTCATCCTCACCACATGATGTTAAACTAGAAGGAATATCTCATACTTACTACATGACATTAAATTTCATGGAACTTCATTCATCATCAATGCTTGACATTAAATTCCATTGAACATATCATCCTCACTGTATGAAATTAAACTGAATGGAAGATCACATCCTTAACGCATGACATTAAACTGTACGGTTTCTCCAGAAATACGTACAGCTTGATTCTCATTCCCAATTATATATGTAGGGGTTCCATGATTCTTTATCTTGTCACATCCCCTTCATCACAAAATTCCCATGTTATACCCCTCTTTTGTCTCTACACTATAGTGGAACCTATTCCTCTCCTTATTTCTCACACTATGAAAAGCTCATGTGAGCTTAGTAATTAAGGTATGGACTTTCCATCATAACAAAAACATAGAGGTATGCAACAGATCCATTACATTATTGAGTGAAAGACCTTAAAAGGCATTCCATAATTCCTTACAGCATGATGTTAAACTATATGGTCGATGTCCTTTCCACACAAAATTAAATTGAACAGTCCTCTAATAACTATGTGTGGTTTGATTCTAATCCCCATGAGATATGTAGTGACGCACAAGATTATATCCTTGAGACCAACTGCAATGTTCAAACCAATTCACATTGATCCACCTTAATCATCACCACATGATGTTAAACTACAAGGAAATTCAATAAATACATGTATTTAGATTATTTCCCAAATAGGATACATAGTGATGTATGGATCTCCAATCCTGGGACTAGTTTCAACTGTCAATGGAAATAATTTGTACATATATGTATGGTTCAGACCAGAATAAAGTATTTTCTTTTCTGGAACTATGTACGCCTTGATTCTTATCTTCATGTGATATGTGGTGATCCCCAAACATTTCATCCTTGGGGACAGCCATTGCCATAACCCCATTTGGCCCTTGGGTCTGAGTCTTCCTGGATAGGTGTGTGGTGTGGTTGAGACATTTTTTGTCCTCATTAATGTAGGATTTCTTCATCGAACCACTTCATGCACCCCTGAATTAAGAAATACACCTTGAAATCCATTCCACATGACCCTAAACTATTCACATATATTCCTATGACATGAAATTAAACTGTACTGCATTGTCCTTACCCTAACACATTAAACTGAATGGCCACACAAAACAACTTGTAGCTTGATTCTCATTTTCATGGGATACATAGTGATTCCCAAGTTCCCTTATTTGGGCCCACCTGCAACATTACCACCTTTCATAATGGTTTCTACATCCTTATTTCATGATGTTAAAACAGCACAGTATCATGTCCTTACAGCATGACATTAAAACTGCTAGAAAACACATCCTTACCGCATGATATTAAACTGCACGGAATCATGTCCTTACCACATGACATTAAAATTCATGGCAGTATGTCCTCAGTGCATGAAATTAAACTACAAAGTATGATTTCCATGATTCATGACGTTAAAATGAAAATCATGATGTCTTAACCACATGATGTTAAATTTCATGGATGCAAAACATGTCTCTAATACATGATAATAAAATGTTCAGACCATGTCCCATTTTTCACTCCATGTCAAAGGACCACAAGAGACTAACCTCGGTCAACCAGAGTAATGGGTGCTTATACCATCCTTTAAGATCACCTCAAATAAATATACCACACTTCATGTCTTGAGTGTCTTAGTCCACTGCCAACCTTCCATATCCCTTGGAAAGGATACCCGTCTTCAAGTACCCTATACTTGACTATGCATACATTCACATGGCTTCTTCATATACCTATGCAGCCATCAACCAAATGCATCACTCTAAAAAAGGAAATTCCAATTTTCATGATCCCTAACATCGTCACAATAGCACTCAACACCCAAGTGTGTTTGAACCACTCTTTATATGATTTTCCCATATCATTAATCATGACCTAAGAAACCCAATTTGTGATTTATGGCATTTCCCTTTTATGCTTGAGAATATGTTGGAGTGCTCTTAACCCTGGGTATCCTAATTAGCCTCTTGTGTCACAACCTCTATGTTAGGTCCTTTAATGTTAGGACCCTAAATTATCTATTCTTTAGTCAAAGATGTATGACCTTAAACTATATAACATAATGGTCCATATCGTAAGACCTTAAACTGCCAATGGAAGAGACACAAAACTTTTCTGACTGAAAACCTACAAAGGGTGACCTAAGAAAAATTTGAGTCTCTTCCTAATAAAATATTACTTCTCAGGGAACAAAGATAATAGTGTTCAAAACCTTAGTAAAATCCAGGTTATGCTTAACGGAACCACTAGTCCAGGAAAATTTTAGGGAAATATTTGTCGCATATCCTATCTGTAGGAATATGTTCGCTAAGAGGTGATACAACCATTAGGTAATTCAAACCCTCCTTCGATTTTAAGTCTTCAACAAACCACACATTATGATTTGGGGTCCCTCAATCATCATAACCTTCCATGTTCCTTGGAAATGATATTTATCTTTAAGGACCCTTTTTTTGACTTTGCATGCATTCCCATGTCTCCTGCATATGAGTCTATGTAAGTCAAACAAATGAATCTCTTTAAAAAATGAAATTATAATTATCTTGAGCCCTGACATCATCACAATATAACTCAACACCCTAGTGTGTCTGAACGTCCCCCTGTATGAATGTCCCATACCATTCTCCGGATTTAAGTGCTCCAGATTGTGATTTAAAATCATTGTACAAAAATTTCCATGCAAATTAAATATCCTCAACCTTACATCACCATGTTTTGAACCCTTTCTCTAATATGTACAGTGAAACTTCATTTTCTAGCCTTTGATGGCAAACTTTATGTGATTTGAAACCTCATAACATAGAGATCGAGCTTCATTTTAAGAGCTAGCTACCCTAGGTCCTAGAACCCTTCCTGGATAGATTTATTCCAATATCCAACTTCATTATCTAGAATTTTGGGTCTTCTAAAATATTCTATATACCTATGAAAGAAGTGGAGATCATTTTTTTGGCCAGGATACCAATATATAAGGGCCCCAACCTTCCAACTGAATGCACCTTCTCCTTTCCAGAAAGGAGCTTCGATCCTTGTGAGCCTTTGCAACACTACAGCAGAACCTGTCATTTCCGAATGTCAAGGGGCATACCCAGCGTGTCTGCACCATATCATATTCATGGACTCAAACCCCCAGGTTATGATTTATGTCATCCATACCCCAACTACCCAGGTGGATTTTTTATCCCTAGTATTCCAAAACAATAAATATTACCTCTATAGATCTTACATATCCCTTGGAAAATATACACGGATTTAAGGGACCCCTTTTCTTGACTATTAATACAAGACCATCACTCCTACATATATGAATATGATCGTCAACCAATACGGATGCTCTGCAAAATGGAAATTCGGATCCTTGTGAGGCTTAACAACACAAGGGTAGGATCCAACACCTAAGAGTACTTTAGGTCACTCCTGGCATGTCTGCACTGTATCCAATGCTTAGACAGATGATCTGGTCTAAAAGACCTTAAACTAAAGTAGAAAATGGTATGAGCTAAAATACCTTAATCTAAAGTAACAAATGGTCCAACATAAATTTCCTTAAACAAAAGCATCAAATGGTCCAAGCTAAAAGATATTAAACTAAAGCAGCAGATGAGCCAAGATAAAACACCTTAAACTAAAGAAAAGGATGGCCTGAGCTAAAAACCATTAGTCTAAAGAAAAATATGGTCCGAGCTAAAAGACCATAAACTAAATAAACATATCGTCTGAGCTAAAAGACTCTAAACTAAATAATTAGATAGTCTAAGCTAAAAGACCTTAAACTGAAGAAAGAAATAGTCCAAGCTAAAAGGACTTAAATTAAACTAGAATATGGTCCAAGATAAAATACCTTAAACTAAAGAAAAATATGGTATGATATAGAAGTCCCAAAAATAAAGAAATAGATGGTCATAGCTAGAATATCTTAAACAAAATCCCTAGATAGTCTGAGCTAAATGATCTTAAACTAAAGAAACAAATGGTCTAAGCTAAAAGTCCCTAAACTAAAGTGCATGAAAATCATTGTTAGGCCCATTACGAGGCCTCAATATGGTCGATCTTCTCTCCAATGATATTCTAAAAACTCATTTTACAATACATATCTCCTTCCTAGATGATCCCTCTGCACATTAGTTGATCTCAAGATTGCTATAACATTTTACTGATACAGATCCTAATATGGGGTGAGCCTTCATGAGCATTCCTAAAAGAAAATCTATTTGGATTTTTACATCCAATTATATGCATTCATGATAATTCAATATAAAAAAAGGTATGGGTATCAACGAGAACTTTTAAAAATAATGGAATAGTGGGATATCATACATATCATATAAAGTTAAACAAACTCACCCATAGATACTATATAAAATGAGGTATCTCCACATACCAGAGCCTCTCCAATGAATGGACAATCCAAAGTATGCTTGAAAATTTCTTCTACAATTATAGAACCTACTCAGACGAGTTTTTTAGATTAGTATTTCTTTTCTCCAGTAAAGTTACAGATTGGCATAGTTGATCAATGAATTTTGTCTCCACCTCCACAACCTGATACATCTCCTCCTCTTTGGCAAAAACATCATTCCTATATTTCTCTAATACATACAAGATTCCTTGATTCTCTAGCATTATCTTTTCCAGTTTCTATAATGCATACATAAATTGGGATAACTTTGTCTGAAGAGAGTCGATTTTAGATTGGAGATGGCCCATTTGAAACGTCCCACCATTAATTGAATTCTGGTTAGCAACATCTTCCATAGCACATTTGTTAGCTTCATTCATGGATTTTCTTTAGTCCTTATCAACTAAGGAGGAATCCTCAGTATCTGATAACCTCAACGAAAGGTCCCTCTTCTCTTCCCGCACATAGATTACCTCCTTCACCTTGAGAATTAACGGTGTAATAGTCAAATACATCATATCCAAGAGCATTAAACATGAATCTAAGAAGACATAATCAGTCCTTCAACTCGTCTAATGGGGGTTCTAACACCAAAGTCCAAATCACCTTCCACATTTTTCTCTTCATTTATTGATAGTTTTTTGTATATATAAGTATGTGATATAGGTTTATCTTGGATATGGGAACATATTCTAGAACAAGATCACTCAAATATAGGGTGTTTCCTATGTTATTTTATGATGAGTGGATATAAGAAACCCATGTGTTGGTAGATCCAATTAGAGAAACTCCTAGATGGGTAAACATAAAATATTCTGAACTCTGAGATGAGGGATCTATAATAAGGGATGCATGAGTATGTTAGTTTTATGATAAATCATGTTGTGCTATCAAATATCAACAGGTGTGACTAATGTTAGAAAGATACCTCTTTCGGTTAAATCATCAGCATCATCCACTTCCTTAGCTCCTTATATAGAATATTATTAACTCCTTCATGTGATAAATGGTTTCACACCACCATTATCACCTTTTTTGTAGAAGATCTTTTCTCATCACCTTTTAGGACGGAAAGAGTAGAAAGAAATGTTATAAGGCATGGAGTGAGATAAAAAATGATTTGAACTTGGTAAAAGTATTTAACTTCTTCAAATATTGCATCCCCACCATCTAATTCTTGGGAAGAATTACTACCTACATCAACAACCTCCAAAAATGCCTCCATCTATGCCAGATCGGATGGCAAACTAGCCAAAACGTCTGCAGCAGGCACGGAACCCAGTTGAATGGGCCTCTCAAACATGTATACATCTTAATGGATTGGTTCTAGTAGTTTCGGATCTAATGGATCCACTAAACACTCATCCACATCTTCAAGAATAGGTGTGGGATCTTTTAAACGACCTCGGCGATGACCTGCGCATTCCCAGTAAATCGTGAATGTGCTTCCACAATAATTCAAGGTAAAGAGTTGAATTGAATACCCTTCTTACTTGGGGGTTCTCGAAGAGTAGGTTCTATAATATAGAGTAGTTCCACTTCTTTTTCTTCTTCTTTTCTGAATAAGGGCCTCCATCGGTTGTTTATGTTGGACACTGTCACCTCAAAAGGAGAAATCACCATTCTCATTTGAGCCTGTCGGCCTAGGGACCCTTCATTACCAACTCCCTAGTCACCACCAAATTCTTCTCCCATGACCATACTATGAGGAGTATATTCAGGGTATATAAGGATTGTGATATATTTAGCAACATCCTCTTACATCCATACATATAAAGGATGTCATCATGGTGGCGAGGAAACTATGGCATCATAGGATCCACAATATACCTGGAATCACCGCTTCCTCGATAATAGGGTAACCCTGCTCATCCTTAACAATTTGAAGCATGCCTGGATGGACCATTTGGTGGAATAATGGAGAATAAAATATCTTACCTCAGGTACTCTCCAATAACTCATAAATACTTTCAAGGAGGGCCCTCACTTCCCTTGGATTCTCTTCAAAGGTAATTTCGTGAGGCGTGATGATATAAGAGAAACCATCCAAAAGAACCACAGATAGGACCAGTATCCCCAAAGGGAATCCTCAAAATACTTCACCTTCCAATTCTCCCATTTATAAGATGTGATGGGAAGCATCAAATCATGTGCATCCCTCGTAGTTGTAGCAGTAGATTCCTCTTCTGTAAGTGATAAGAATTTAACCTCCTTATGTTGTGCTACCGGAGCATCTGATCTATTGGAATCCAACTGCTTCCCTTGCCTGGGATTGTATTCAACTACCAATGGATGAAAAAAATCACTATCCAAATTGGAAAATTGACTGTTGGGATATGAGAAGATCCAAATATCTGTATAGCTTTGGGACAAGTCGATGGCAACATCCTGAGGGGGGTGGAAGATTTCCGCACCAGTTTCATATCTGGTGAACATCAGCCAAAATTAGTGAGCTACCCTCGAGTGCTTCTCAACCCTAACATGAACAGAGATAGGACACCATGATTAGAAGCACAAAAATTTGAGGCTAAACTTACATGGTGCATACAATTCACAAATGATGCCCCCATAAATGTGGGTTGAAAAAAACCCCTCACGAAGGGATGTCAAATAAGTGTGTTTCCTAAGGCTATTTGTACCACCATCGATAAAACATCCTATCAACATAGGACTATATATACTAAAAGAGAATATTTCATGACATTTCATGAAATCCCTAAATTCCCAGTCTTTCAACATAATGGGTCTTACCCCATTAATACACTGTAGGTACGATTTGAATTCAGTGTTGAGCGTTTTCAATATATTTAGATATTCATAACCACCCATATGAGGCCCCATCCAACCCCATAGCACTTGAAAGGGGACTGATATTCTATAAGGAACCTATCCCTTATAAAATTGATATAAGAGGTCATAAAGATTTTTCAACACATGGATCTCTAGTCCAACACACTCCTTCTTTACCATCTTAGTCACCATAGAAAAATTGGAGACTCTGACTCCCCCCTTCTCTTTTTTTAGGAGTAAGTACCCACTTAGGTACATGGAAGGGAAGCCAGCCAGTTGGACCAACCGATAAACACAAGGCACAACCTCCCATCCCCGATATCTAAACTTACCACCTTTAACCATGGTCCAATAAGAACCCAAATCACTATGATAATCCTTTGTAATCCAATCCTTCAGCTACCTAACATCTAACTCATAATGGGTTTTCTTAATAATGTATTTGGCCTATGTTTTGAAGGGGATGTCCTCCTCAGGAAGCTCTAATTTTGGGTGCGTCTTCTCATCCAACTTAATCAGTTCTTGAGTTAATGGAAGGGTTTTGGTCACAACATCCCAGATAGATTAGGGAGGAAATAATTCATCACACATGCTATCATGAATAGGCACACTACAAACCTGTTTCATATCACGGAGACTAATGTTGACTTCACCATGTGTGATGTGGAAAGTGTTCTTATTTGGGATCCAATGGATGAATAGCTTCACCATCAAATTCTTATTTAAATATGCTGATGTCTACGATATTCATATATATTTATACATCTTGATTTCCCTCAACTCCATAGGGAATTATGAAATAATATATTGAACCCAGAAGAACCATCCCTAGTCTATTCAAAAGCTTCCCCTCGATCGGAAGTCCCAATTAGAGATCCACCCAAACGTTTAATCAGTAGATGATTGATGCATTATCGAGTGATACTTATTGATGTCCTGATTAGATACATGATCAGTCCCATAGAATTATGTCAACATAAATGTTATCTGATAACCATCCTCATGGTCCCCTTTAGAGATAAAGTGGCCCCTAGTGAAATGTTAGCTTGGAGAGTATTTTGAGCCCTCCAGATCCAAGAAAAGGGTATAAACATTGACTTTGGATGAGGGATGTAAAAATCATTAATAATACCAAACCCATAAAGTGGAAAGAATTCCAAAATTGGATATTTCCATAATTTTGATCCCATCTACTTTAGCAGGCTCTATTGATATGACCCAACTAAACAACAGCAAGTAGGGTCCACATTCGCTACCATAGCCTCATGGCAGGAAATTGTTGTTCTAGCCTACCTCTTCAACATCTTATTAGTGGGTTGATAAGAAATGAAATCCATCTAAAAATAAGTAACTGGAATAGGTTAGACAAAGAAAACATAATGTCTTTTCAAATTTATATACGGGCATGAAAATTACCACAAAATCATGTGCATTGCATGACTCAGTAATGGATATATGAACCACATAGAGGTTTTTCAGATCACCTGATCTCTGGAGGACTTGTAGGGCACAAAAACCCTATAAGGCATCATGCACATCACATTACCCCACTAGTTACTCGTAATCATGTGACCTAAACATGGTCACGCGAACCATCAATGATCGAATGATCAGGCCAACTAATCCCATGAATCCATCAAGGACATCCATAACCCTCACCTACAAAGTTCGAGAAAATTACAAAGTGAAGTGTCTGAATCATCCTTGCAGAAGAGCTTTGGTGGAACAGACACACAACACATACATTCAAATAGGGTTAGTGATTGAGGTTCGTATTAATGCCTCATGAAGGGAGAAATAGTGGGAGCACTCTGAGAATAGGAATTAGATGGGATGAATTGTCCTCCCCGATATATAGTCATTTCATAGAATACCAAAGGTCTCCTGGTAGACCAGACCTCACCCAAAGCACTGGTTTGTGACATCTTCAAAAGCTCTAGTGGGCATTATTTTTCCTTATAACGGAGTCCTTTTCCCCTCATACATTTCTCCTAAGGGGGGTCATTTGTTGATTCCCTATAAATAAGTATCATAAAAATCATAAAGTTATAAATAATTGAATATAGGTTTTATTTTCCCTATGAAAGCATGAAATAATAGGAGGTCAAAGATTCGTGAAGGCTCTGAGAGAGTCCCGATCACAATACCATTTCAACGTCACGCAAAGGCCCCACAAATAGTGTATTTCCCATGGCTATACTTGTTGAGACCTCTTCAAAAAACCTACCTGGGTCTTGGGAAGGCCCCTCAAAAAACCAAATGAGGACCCCCAAGCAGCATGATTTAGAAAATTTCTGACAAACCATAAAAAATCCTTCAAAAATAAAGAGGTATGACAATCTAAAGGAGGAGACCCCCAGTGGTTGTGAAGATCTTGTGCCAAATCATCATTAGTAACAATAAAATCCCTTCGTGATATATTGGAAATATTGTATGACATCTAAGACTTCACCACATAAAAATAAGGAGATAAAGGGGATGAGGTGATACGGGTTCATGGTAACTAAAATACAAGCGACACGCACCCAAATAGATCTATGAGACACCACATGGAAGTCATCAGGAGTGTCCATGGAACCCCTCAATGTTCTAAAGACTTGTGGATAGACCTTTCCACTACATGCTCACACACACTCTATGTGTCCCATATTGGTCAAGAAAGACATTATCCAAAAATCAAGTAATAATCATAGATACTACTCGTGCGAACACACACGATATTTAAACTTTTTAAATTAAAAAAAGTGGATAAAAGGGAAAAGGAGAGGGGAGTTTGTGGTTGCTAAAATATGTGAGACACACCCCTAACAAATAGCAAGGCACCGTGGGTTCTTAGTGACATACCCTCCTTGTCTCACAGAAGCCCTTTGGTTTGTCATCCTTGCCTTCAGGACATGGAATCCTCGCACACCCCCATGCAACCCATATTGATCATGCAACGCATCACCAAAAAATATATGAAATACCCTCAAAACACGTATTCAATCTCGCATAACTCCCAACCTTTGTTACATAAAACAAATGGGACCAAAACTAGGAGGTGATAGGTACTCATGTTTACTGAAAGGCATGTGATGCACCCAATGCACACTCAGTGTTGTCCTGCTAGACCCTAGGAAAAGTCACCAAAGGTCTCACAAGTATCTTTTAGTAGGCACTTGGATATTTTGAATACCCTCGGACATTTAAACATGAAAATATTATATTCCTTCGACATGTATTCATGATCAAAGAAGTGTCCTATAATTAGCAATAATATGATAAAGGAAGAGACTCATGATCACAGAAAATTAGGCGTTGTGCCTAAAGCATTCCATGGAAGAGACTCATGAAACTGTGTGGTGCTAGAATCTCTTCACTGGCTCCAACCTGGACTCATGCTAGCTACTCCACACAAATCCATGAGTATCCAAGGTGGAATGGCCTATAAATACCCCAGTCCACTATGAAAATTAGGTATGACTATACATGTGGGATTCTTGATGCCCAAACTCAGTAGGATTCAACTCTCAACTTCTACGGACTTCTAAAAGCGATCACATGAATGGAAAATTTTCCATTAGGTAATACATCGATGTACACCTGGAGTAGTCATGTTCTAGTCATAAATCACTTCGTGTGATCATTTGTAGATCACACGAAGGATCCCTGGTTGGTTATGTGAAGACCATTTAGAAATCCTTCTAGATCACATGGGAATCAAGATGAACTGACACTGAATAAAACCAAAGCATTATAAATACAATGGTTAGAACCAAGATCAAATGAAGAAGGATTAAGAAAAATACATGTCATTGCCTGTCATGTGCTTTGTGTGTGTCATCCGAATACATGAAACAACACCAGTGCACATTGCCCATATTTCACAAATCCCCTTAAATATGTCATATTAGACACATGATGTCCTCTAGATATGTTAGGGCACATCATACAGTTTCCCTTCTAGTGAAACTTCATTCTTGAAAAACCCTTCTGGTCCATCACCCAAGACTTCTGATGTCATTTGGAAATATCACCTAAATCACATAACAGCATTCGTTCATTTCATCTGAGTCTCTTAAAAGCATCTATACATGATAACCAAGCTCTCATGATGCCCTCTGGGCAAGTCAGCTACGAATCATGATGCCCTCTAGATATTTCAACCATGTCTTGCAATGACTCCTAGATGTTTAATCCAAGATATGTGACACCCCTTGGAATATGACACACTAGATATCACAACACCTTATATATATGTCAAGATAGGTCATGTGATGGCTCTCATGTCACCCAAGGATTTGGCAACACTGTCTGTCCTTAGCGTGTAATCCTCGATCAATAGGGAATCCATGGCGTGTAATACCTTTCATATAGGGAACTATTCCAACTCTGATTCCTGCCATATTCAAGATACCTAGGCCAACTCCCTTCGAGGTTTGAGCTCCATATTGATCATCCACAGAGGGACCGGTATATGATCCCCTTTTCTAATGAAATGACATTGATCAGTTTTATCCCTTGTTTCTCAAAAACAAGCATGGATAATGTAGGATTAGGTAGTTTTAATGGTCATATAATATTCCATATAAACCCTTACAATTTTATAAGGAAACCTTAGTGTGTAATCCCTAACATAAATGAACTACAAGAACTCTGATTCATTTCATAACTAGGATACGTAGGATGTATTCCTAAGGCCTGAGATCTATACCAAACCCCCCAAGGACTATTCTAATATAAAATTCACATACCCATATTCCATGAGGTTGATCATATTATCCGCCTTGTTTATCACCCCAATAATGTATCACATGGGCTATGAGGGATGCAATGAATACCTCGCTGGAATAATAAATCTCTGTCATCTAGGGAAACCTCGGTGTGTATACCCTAGCATAAAGGGAACTACACAGACTCTGATTTCATCCATACTCAGGATAAGTAGGCTACCTTTATCCGAGGTTAGAGATCCATATTGATCATTTAGGGAGATCATAGTATCTAAGTCCCTTACAAAAATAAATAACATTGGTTACTTTGTATCCCTTGTTTCCCACACCGTTCATGGATCACGTGAGCTTAGGGAGTTGCGGTAATCATGTCATCTTCACCATGAGTATCTATAAAGACATGGATAACCCCAATATATAAGTCTTGAAGGAAAGAACTAAAAAACTCCAATTATCTCTATATTCGGGATATTTAGGACATCCCTCTTGGACTTTCTCTTAAAGGTGTCCTAGAGAACCCATAAAAGTCCTACATGACGTTAAACTTCACAAGTTAAACTAACTACATGCGTTTTGATTCCTGCGTTAACTAGGATATGTAGGACGCATCATAATGGCTCAATACCATCCTCATAGTATTAATTTACCCCGTATTTTGGGAACATATTCCGAAACACTTGGTTATACAACTTCTATATTTAAGCAACCACCTATTACTAGAGAATTATAAAGAACCACATATACATACAGATGGACTCACCTAAGAGATCCCAATCATTTTCATATAAATGAGAATTAATATATAGTCATTTCATTTGGGTAACTATTCATGTATTAGGATTAGGTTGAGATTAACAAATATATCTTAAATCTATAAGAGAGTCCTAAAGTTGCCAACAATTCCCTCCAAAAGGGTGTGATGAGCCTGACCTCCCATCCTCTCGACCAATGTGATTCCCCAATAGTAGTTGGACCCAAAAACCTAGATGACCACCATCCTTTTCAAAGTAGGTTCATTCCCATATATCAATAAGGGAACCATTGGGAGTTTCTAGGGAATATGGAATAAATGGAAGACCAGATGTGCGCGATTGAGTGAGGCTATAAAATACCCCTCAATCAAACCATCAGGAGAGATCCCATTCCATGTTACCATACAAAACCCAAAGAAATAGTTATAATATTGATTTATTGGATAATATTATAGTCATAAGTTAATCATAAATTATATTATTATAATGCTTTACTAAATTTTTACAATTCCTAGATCTAGTAAAAATCACTGTATAAATTTATTCTTAAGCTACATCAAAACTTGAAATGTACTCTATCTATGTAGATAGGGATATTATTGGCTCTAATAATATTCTCTTTATAATAATCTTCTCTTTTACCTTAACATGTTATCTTGGGTAGTTTTTATTCCCTGTGAAATAGGTAAAAATTAACAATTAAACTAGTTAATCATGTATTTTTCAATACCTTTTAATGTATGCACTATTATTTGATCTAAGAAATGTTGTATATCTATCTCATCATATATAATTCCCTAGAACTTGGGTTTCTACTTTAAGTTATTCATGGAGAAATAATTTTATCCTAGTATTAACTAACTATAAAAATTAACATAAATTTTCCAAATGTTACCAGGATATTTGATTTGGAAAACAATGGTACTCCCACTAACCTCTTGTAGACACGTAGCACAAATTTATTATTAATAAAACCAAACTCTCTTAAATATTATTTAAAAAGAATATTAAATGATCATTATTTTTTATTCAATATATAAATTGATCTTTATAATTTGAGTAACCTATTATAATTATTTAGTGTCAACAACCCTTATGGTTGCATCATATAGATATCTCCCACAATGTTTACATTAATGTGGTAGTGAAATAAATTTTCAAAATTTCATGATACTGTATGGTTTTTATAATATGTAAAATTATAATGGATTTTAGCATGATGATTGGTGAAATGTTTTAACCAAATACTATACTGAGACATCACTTAAAACCTCCAATAAAAAAATGCCTTATTAGTACCAACTTTAGAATTCAGGTCATGTTTCTTCTAGAATACCCACCAATAACATTACATAAACTAGAGATACCACCCAAATAAATAACTAGATTTTGATACATGGAATAAATTTATGAATTCATATGATTTTCCAATATTTTTTTTCTCTCATTTACTATATTCTTGTTGTATTAATTATTCTCATCAAATAATATATCATTTATTTTGGTGAATGTAAAACCACCTCTTTGTTTTTAGATTTCCTATATAATATATGTTTCTGTAACATGTCATCCCCCTAAATATTAAAGAGTTTAGTGTTCATATACTAAATAATTTTCATTTTAAACCTTTACATCCATTAAGTCTAGCTTTCAACTACTACCTCAAAATATAAGTTATTTCCTCTTATATAAATATAGTCAATAAATTGAATAATACATTTTTATCATAAAAATAGTTATATCCTAAGTATATTTCAGTATAATTAACTAAGATTAACATTGTGTTTTTTATGTAATTTTATTTCTAATGTTATATTTAACAAAAATTTCACATCAAAACACATGAAGTTGTGAAATAATGGATTTATTTCATATTATAACATATATGATATCCATTGGTCAATATAGTTTTCATATGGTTATGTGTTAATGTTTCTATTTTTGAAACATATCTTGAAATGAATTATGGTTAAATTTAAATACTTATATGACTCATTATAGATCCTCATTTTACTATCATCATTCCCTTTATGGGTATTAGTTAATATGAGTTTAGGAATAGATTCACTCTACATCTAAATAATTGATGAATACTTGGTTTAGATATTCTCAGACTAACCTTCCCAAAATAACCTATATATTTTACTATATATATTCATTAGTTCACATTACATTCCTACAATATCTTTAATCAATCACATGTAGTATATGAATTTACCTCTAACTTCTCCTTATAATATTTCACACTTTTCTTAATGAACTAATTATAAAATATCTATGTCTTTATGACCTTTAATTGATAAAGTTTTCTTTATTTTAAAACATAATAAGAAAGTCTGTGAAAATACCAAAAAAAATCGATCTATTGACACTAAACACCCTTCTAGGTATATCATTCACAATTAATTTGAGTTTTACTTAACCATGAATTATTTTTTCACAAATGTGTATTGTTTGAGTCTTATATTTTATATTCATAATTAAATTTTTATATTTTAATTATGGGATTAAAATATTATTAAACTGTTAATAAAGTGTGATATACCGTTACAACATTCATTTCAAACACGAAATAATTTCTCACTATGTCTATAACTGGGTTATGAGATAAATTTTTTTCTAATAATCGATACAAAAACATAGTTTTTCAAGAATCTATCGACTATGAAATTTGAACATGTGGCCTTCTATTAGCCAAAATAGGAATCACCATATTTTAACTACTAAGAAAGTTCACCTTAATTCTTATAATATTTATAAAAATCATTGGTTCTAAATATGGATAAAAATATGTGAGTTATAGATTTTATTTAATACTATAGAAATGAATTTGAAATATTGCATGCAATGATGAATATACCTAAATTAAAATCTTATGCTTTCTTCTTCTTCAATTAATTTTGGTTCCTCTTATAGTGACCTTTCATTACATATGTGAAATATATATACTCCTTTTCATTTATCTCCATTTTAAACTTTTTCCTATTTGATAGATGTAACACCCCAAGCTTCCACGATACGCTTCTCTTTCAATAATGCAATAGCTTGCATTGTACGCAAGTTCGAGATTCTAACACACCGCGACCAATCAAAATAGTCGTTATGAATTTTAATACCCACTTTTTGAAATTATATAAATTTTATATTTTAAAATGGACTTCATTTTTGGATTCAGAATATCTAAATTTTCCTATGTTGAATTTTTGGTATTTTTCTGAGAACTTCCAATTTTCGATGAATTGTGAAAAATACTTAGAAACAACTTTTTTAATCAAAATAATTTATAGTGATAAATTATAATATTGAGTGGTTTAAAAGTATAATTAGAATATATTTTAACTGCTTTATCCAATGGTGGTCATTAGAATTAATTTCACTTTGAAATTAGACATAAACAATTGTCAATCTTTTGATTGATATTGTTTCTTAAAAACACGCTATTTGTTTTGACAGTGGGAATTAATTATAAAATTAATTAATGAAAATTATATGTTTGTAATTTTGTAAAATACACATAATTTTTGAATTCAAAATATCAATTATATATTAGTGTGAATTTTAGGTATTTTTCTGAAAAACTTCTATTTTTGATGAATAGTGAAACCACTAAGTGGTAGTTAAAAAACTGATTTTTCGTTTAAATGAAATTTTACCGCTTCTGTGAATTGAATTTCAAAAATAAAACATACATCATTGTCATTAGGAATTAAAATTTGGTTCAATGGGATTAAAATAATTTTTGGTGAATAGTAACTTTTATGTTCTATTAATCGCAATTAAAGGTAATTAGTGTAATTTAAGGTAAATATAATGTTATAATAATATGAAATTACCTTTACACTTGTCCTACCATTATCATATGAGTCATGTACGACCAAGAAAATCCATTGGTCAACTTGGGGACCCCATGGAGCCACTTGGTTAAGAAAATGACATTAATAACTTTTTATTTAAAGTAAAAATAAAATTTTCACAAACATGTGTTGTTTTACTAAAACAATTATTACATGGGGTTATATAAGTTACATTTTAGACTATAAATATTAATTGGAAATATAAATATATTTACTACATCATGGTAATTTTTTTATAATTTTTAGACATTAAATAAATTAAAAGTTTTATGACACCATGATGATGCAGCGATTACCTCATTAATTAACGAATTAAATAAAATGAAAAGATAATGTAACATTTAGGACATAATCTTGTCAAAAACCTATTTTATGAGTAGATTTATAACCCTTATCACTTTATCTTCGAAATATATTATTTTGGGACCTTTAAAATCCGAAAAACATTTCATAATAAAGTGACATTTCCTGACTTTCCAAGAGTTCCCCTCCTCTCCTCTTATAAAAGGCCCCCACCTCTACCACCTTATTAACACCTTCAAAGCCATTTTGCTCAGAAAAAATCTGACCAAATACTCTATCAACATCCCTATCTTACTCCTAGAAGCCTCACTTTGGGCATAAGTCTTCCCAAGGAATCTTTTGTCTCAAATCAAAAAGAGTTACCCGATTTTAAGGTAATGTCTTCTCTTATGTTCTTTTGTTTTATTTTTCTTCTCCAACCCCTTAAACTCTTTATATTACATTATTTTGTAACCACACCAGTATATTCAATATACTAGGATTTTTTTATGAGAATTATTTTATTTACACATACACACACCTTCGTCTAATGGTTAAATAACATAGTGTTTCTGTGGGTGGCGAATTACTGCCTCGCAAAACGATGATTGTTCAATCTTATTTTAACAACTTTCATGGTGGCCATTAAGATTTCACTATATTTATTTAAAATATATATTATTTTTATGTTTTCCTTATTCTTCTGTATTTTTAATTTATGACATGCCTTTATGATTTTCATTATGGGTAAACGCGATAATTTTATTTTTGGAAGTGCGGACTACCGCCCCCTCAAAGTGATTTGAATCGTTAATGACATATGTGGGATGTATAAAGGATGGAGTAAATGATATTATAAATGATATTATACCGGAATTATAATATACCTTTATATAATTATGATTTCATTCCATTAAATACGAAATAGAAATGAAAGTAGCGTTTATGCGTACGTACGGCTTACCTTCTCCATGAACAGTGCATTTCATTTATTACCTATAAATGTTATGTAATATTATAAATGAATGTATATAATGGATATATATGATATATATGATATCTAAATAATTAATATAATTCTTTATATAATGGATATTTTACCACATGAAAAACTTGTAATTATAAGAAGTTTATTTTTGACTCAAGTACCAAAGATCGACAAAACGACCGTTATTAACTTAAATAATTACATAATGTTCATAACATGGTAATAAGTGATATAAAAGGAATAATGAACTTGAAAAAGGTTCTTAAGAAAGTCTAAATTAGCTCTAGTTTATTATTCAGAAGGTTAAAGAATGATCGAGTCAAGTCGAACACGAGGTAAGGGACTTCGTCTCAATATCCTTTCATTGAGGCATATTTTATTTTATACACAACTTTCTTTTATACAGTGTATAACCCCATTTTCCTTTTACGTTTATTAAAAAGTAATATTTTTTATAAAATTCATTTTACTAAATGTCAAAAGTGAATGTTTTTTTGTCATACGTATGCGGTGAAAATGACTTCTCCGCCATCATGACCATTATTTGAGTTTCAGCTTCCTCTACAAGACATAACTTTTTTTAAATGAAAAATAAATAACAAGTTTTAATTTTCATTTATTTTGGTATTGAAAATGGTTTTGATAATGTTTTTATTATGTCAACGTGTTTTATTTATATCTTGTGATTGAAATGTGGAAATGTTATGTTTCTTTTATGCATGTTTTATGTGATACGATTATGTTATGGTTTATGATATGTTTAAACCTATTCATATGAGGAATGCATTGGACTTAATAAGTGAAGGGTGGAGCCTGCTATAGCTCCTCGATGCATTGGTAGGTCTAATGAGACAAACTAGTGTCTTGGCACGAGGCCTTGAAAAAATCTTATTTGTAGTCTTGGCACGAGGCCTTGGCTACGTGGTTATGATAGTCTGGAATTATGCATTAAATCATTATGAAAGTGGTTATCAATATGGCCTGTGATTATTTGACTAGTACAATATCCACGTGAATAAGTAAATGGAATTGTTTAATTTTATTTTTTCCATATTATGCTGATGTTCATGTTTAAAAGGATTTTGTTTTAGTTATACATTTCCTTAAAGGGTTATTTTATTTATGAAAGTTTCCGCTATGTTGTTATCATTACTGAGCATATGAGCTCACCCCTTTCTATGGTTTATTTTTCCTAGGATGTGAAGAAATATTTTATGAATGACTTGTAGGGATATTATGAGGGGATATGAAGACAAGATGTTGTTGTACTTTTATTTTAATTTATGATGTAATGTAAGACTTATGAATATATCTACTATTTCCAAGGCTACTAAACTAATCGGGCTTTTAAGACTTGATCTTTTGTGATCATGCCAATGTTACGTAATAATGCACTAACTTTGGGTAACTAGGGTTGGGGCGTTATAGTTAGTATCAGAGGTGGTTTATTACTAACCTTGGAAGATAGATTTAGATAAACTCTGATTAGGGCACATAGCCCTAAGATAGACATTGAGGATTAGTATAGAAGAACTTCCTAAAATTTTGGTATTATAGAGATTTTGTGAGTTTTCCAAGCAATACATCCCTGTCTAGATACGAGCAGGTAGAGGCGGCTCTGGCACATATGTACCTAGGAGTAAAACTAGAAAACACCTCTTTGAGCTAGACTCGAACGGGAACTGTTGCACGACAACGGGCCTTGCTGCACTCTTGTTTACGACAATCCCGGGGGATATGCTTAGGATAATTCCCATTTTCTGTACAAACCATTATGAAGGGTTTATGATTATATACTTACTAAAAGAAAACATTTCTTTTTATGATTATAGATTATATCCATAAATAGTTCAATTTATGTTAAGTGATTTACAAGTATTGAATTATGTATTTTGATTCATAAACTGATCTAGTTTATGCCATTGTTTGGAAATGGCGCCTAGTGGAAGGAATGGAAACCTTATCAATGCATGCACTCCATGTAGGGATTTCCCTCCTCCTCAAGATAATTATAGTGGATCTTGTGATACAACTGGTGCTGATCAGCTAATCACCATACTGGGACAACTCACTCAGGTTATGAATAATAACCTTACTCGTATGGAGCACCCAGATCCGCAACGTGGAGTATCAATGTTATATCTCTTCATGAGGAAAAAACCACCAACATTTAATGGGGGTAAAAATCCATTAGTAGCTGAGCAATGGATAAAATCCCTAGAGAAAATATCTTAGGCTTTATAGAGTAGTGAAAGGGAAAAAGTTGTCATGGCAGTTTACCGCCTCACTAGAGATGGTGATCAATGGTGGTCATTGATTCAAAACACAAAGGAAGATGATGAAGTATCAAATATGGAATGGAAGGAGTTAAAAGATATTTTCTTAAAAAAATACTTACCTCGTGACCATCGAGCAGATATGGAAAGGCAATTTCTGAGTCTGAGACAAAAGGAGGATGAGAATGTTGCAAAGGATGAGGCCAAATTTACAAGGTTAGCGAGGTATGCTACAGATTATATACATAACCCAATAATTAAGAATGGTCATTTATTTGAGGGGTTAAAACCATTTCTCCATCGAGCTTTAGTATCACAATCCTTCTTATTATATAAAGATATTGTCTCGTGTGCAATCAAGATAGAAAAGAAATTCTTTAAGTCTTATGACAAGAAATTAAATCAAGAGAAGAAGAGAACGTTGGAGCAAGATATAGATAAAGGGAAAAAGGGAAAGAAAGATTTTCCATTATGTGATAATTGTGGGAAGAATCACCCCAGTACTTTCCTAAAAGGAATGGGAGATTGTTATAAATGTGGAGAAAAATGTCACCAGGCTCGTGATTGTAGGGGAAAGAAAGAGGCTATCAATGTTGAATGCTACAATTGTAGGGAAATGGGGAATTATGCAAATGAATGTCCTAAGCATGAGGGAAACTTACCTCATAAAAGGCCAAGAGATCAAGTCCAAGCTTATGTTGTTACTATAGATGATGTTGAATAATTATTGTATTTGTGTTTTTGGACACAAGAACTATATTATGGTTATAAGAATAATGTGATATATATAAGGATTCTACTGCAGTACTTGTTGTTTTCATTAAGGTTTTAATATGATTAAGGTAATTCTATTTTTAGTATGTGACAATAAGAGAAACTTTACTTTGTTTGGGGAATCTGATGTTATAATTGATTTTGGAATTTAGAGACCTTTTAGAGGAAGTCTGGATAGAGGTATTTTGGATAACTATAAAGGTTGGAATGGATTAAGTTGAAATTTGGATAGTATTGTTTAAGGTTAAAAAATATCTAAAGGTTATTTTTTCAATATTATAATACTATAGTTTTAGGAAAAGGACAACCAGTTGGTTGGGGGAAAACCCGTCGTGTTGGACAAAGCTGTAGGAATCAAACCCACAACCATAGTGCGACAGGCCTTTATTACCTACCACTAGCCTACAGTAAGTCCCTGGTTATTAAAAATAGTTTTCCTAATCTATATGGTATGTGTTAATATGTGGAACCCTGTACAATTAGGATAAATATAATATTTTTGAGTTCTGTTATCTTTTTGAGTGAAATATGGGTTTGTGGTAAAAATTTATTAAATAATGAAAGTCTACATGACAAGTATTCTTAGTAAATCTCCTAAATAAATTCCTCAACTTTAAGAAAGGTAACATAAAATAAAAACGTTGTCAGTTAACTTTCCCTACTAGGGAATCAATTATCATTTAAACAATCAGAAGTTTGTGATTTTCTGGTAGTTAACTTTCTCCTAATCCAGTTTTCTACAACTCTCCATCAGACCTTGATGGTTTTTTTCTCCTCCATATCCATGTTTTCATAGAATCCTGGTATGGGATATCTCGGGTGACCTTTGTACTTCTCTTTCTTTCTTTTAAAGTTATATTTTTATTAACCATATTTCCGATATGGGTTTTCCCCAAATGTATTTTTTACTTTGAACCTTTTATTTTAGAAGAACAATTTCAAATTGCTAGGACACAATTTATTGAATGAGGGGAGAATGTAACACCCCAAGCTTCCATGATACGCTTATATTTCAATAATGCATTAGCTTGCATTGTACGCAAGTTCGAGATTCTAACACACCGCGACTAATCAAAACTGTCGTTATGAATATTAATTCCCACTTTTTGAAATTATATAAATTTTATATTTTAAAATGGAATTCATTTTTGGATTTAGAATATCGAAAATATCCTATGTTGAATTTTTTGTATTTTTCTTAGAACTTCTAATTTTTGATTAATAGTGACAAATACTTAAAAACAACTTTTTTAATCAAAAAAAATTATAGTGATAAATTATATGATTGAGTGGTTTTAAAGTATAATTAGAATATATTTTAACCGTTTTATCCAATGGTTGTCATTAGAATTAATTTCACTTTGAAACTGGACATAAACAATTCTCAATCTTTTGATTGATATTGTTTCTTAAAAACACGCTATTTGTTTTGACAGTGTGAACTAATTAATGAAACTTATATGTTTGGAAATTAGTAAAATAGGCATCATTTTTTAATTCAGAATATCAATTATAGCTTAGGGTGATTTTTGGTGTTTTTCTGGAAAACGTCAATTTTTGATTAATAGTGAAACCACTAAGTGGTAGTTAAAAAACTGATTTTTCGTTTAAATGAAATTTTACCGCTTCTCTGAATTGAATTTCAAAAATCTGACATACAACATTTTCATTAGGAAGTAAAATTTGGTTCAATGGGATTAAAATATTTTTTGGTGAATAGTAACTTTTAAGTTCTATTAATCGTGATTAAAGTTAATTAGTGTAATTTAAGGTAAATATAATGTTATAATAATATGAAATTACCTTTACACTTATCCTACCCTTATTGGATGATTCATGGCCGACCAAGACAATCCATGGGTCAAATTGGGGACCCCATGGAGCCACTTGGGTATGAAAATGACATTAATAACTTTTTATTTAAAGTAAAAATAAAATTGTCACAAACATGTGTTGTTTTACTAAAATAATTATTACATGGGGTTATATAAGTTACCTTTTCGACTATAAATATTCATTGGAAAGATAAAATGACTTCCTACATTATGGTTATTTTTTTATAATTTTTAGACATTAAATAAATTAAATTTTCTATGACACTATGATGATGCAGCGATTACCTCATTGATTAACGATTTAAATAAAATGAAAAGATAATGTAAAATATAAGACATACACTTATCAAAATCCTATTGGATGAGTAGATTTAGAACCATTATCACCTTATCCTCGAAATATATCATTGTGGGACCTTTAAAATCTGAAAAGAATTTCATAATAAAGTAACATTTCATGACTTTCCAAGAGTGGCCCTCCTCTCCTCTTATAAAAGGCCCCCACCTCTACCACCTTATTCATGCCTTCAAAGACATTTGGCTCAGACAACCTCTGACCCAACACTCTCTACACTTCCCTATATTACTCCTAGAAGCCTCACTTTGGGAAGAAGTCTTCCCAAGGAAGCCTTTGGCTCAAATCAAAAAGAGTTACCTGATTTTAGGGTAATGTCTTCTCTTATGTTCTTTTGTTTTATTTTGCTTCTCAAACCCCTTAAACTCTTTATATTCCATTATTTTGTAACAAAACAAGTATATTAAATATAGTAGTATGTTTTTATGAGAGTTATTTGATTTAAACATACTCACACCTTCGTCTAATGGTTAAATAACATACTGTTTCTGTGGGTGGTGAATTACTGCCTCACAAAATGATGATTGTTGAATATTCTTTTAGCACCTTTCATGGTGGACATTAAGGTGTCACTATATTTATTTATGATATATATTATGTTTATTTTTTCCTTATTCTTCTGTATTTTTCATTTATTCCATGCCTTTATGATTTCCATTATGGGTAAATGCGATAATTTCATTTTAGGATGTGCGGACTACCGCCCCCTCAAAGTGATTTGAATCATTAATGCCATATGTGGCACATATAAAGGATGGAGTAAATGATATTATATATTTTATTATACTGGAATTATATTATACCATTATATAATTATGATTTCATTCCATTAAATACAAAATATAAATGAAAGTAGCGTTCATGAGTACGTACGGTTTACCGTCTCCATGAACGGTGCATTTCATTTCTTACCTCTAAATGTTATGTAATATTATAAATTAATGTATATACTAGATATATATGATATATATGATATCTAAATCATGAATATAATTCTGGATATAATGGATATTTTACCACATGAACAACTTGTAATTATAAGAAGTTTATTTTTGACTCAAGTACCAAAGATCGACAAAATGACCATTGTTAACTTAAATAATTACATAATGTTCAAAACATGGTAATAAGTGATATAAAATGAATAATTAACATGAAAAAGGTTCTTAATCAAGTATAAATTAACTCTATTTTATTATTCAGGAGGTTAAATAATTATCGAGTCAAGTAGGACATGAGGTAAGGGACTTCGTCTCAATATCCTTTCATTGAGGCATATTTTATTTTATACACAACTTTCTTTTATACAGTGTATAACCATCTTTAACTTTTACGTTTATTCAAAAGGAATATTTTTTATACGAAGAGTTTTACTAAACGAAAAAAGGGAATGTTTTTTTGTCGTACGAATTCGGCGACAATGACTTCTCCACCACCGTGACCATTATTTGAGTTTCGGCTTCCTCTACAAGGAATAACTTTTTTTAAATGAAAAATAAATACCAAGTTTTAATTATCGTTTATTTTGGTATTGAAAATAGTTTTTATAATGTTTTTATTATATCAATGTGTTGTATTTATATCTTGTGATTGAAATGTGGAAATTTTATTTTTCCATTATGCATGTTTTATGTGATATGATTATGTTATGGTTTATGATATGTTTAAACCTATTCATATGAAGAATGCATTGGACTTAATAAGTGACGGGTGGAGCCCACTATATCTCCTCTATGCATCAGTAGGTCTCATGGGAAAAACTAGTGTCTTGGCACGAGGCCTTGACAAAATCTTATTTGTAGTCTTGGCCCGAGGCCTTGGCTACGTGGTTATGATAGTCTGGCATTATGCCTTCCATCATTATGAAAGTGGTTTTTTGTATTGTATTTGATTATTCGACTAGTATAATATCAATGTGAATAAGTAAATGGAATTATTTAATTTTATTTTTTCCATATTATGATGAAGTTCATGTTTAAAAGGATTTTGTTTTAGTTATACATTTCCTTAAATGTTTATTTTATTTAAGAAAGTTTCCGCTATATTGTTATCCTTACTGAGCATCTGATATCACCCCTTTCTATGTTTTATTTTTCCCAGGATGTGAAGAATTATTTTATGAATGACCTGTAGGGATAGTATGAGGGGATATGAAGACAAGATGTTGTTGTAGTTTTGTTTTAATTTATGATGTAATGTAAAACTTATGAATATATCTACTGTTTCCAAGGCTACTAAACTAATCAGTCTTTCGAGACGTGATCTTTTGTGATCATGCCAATTTTACGTAATAATGCACTGACTCTGGGTAACTGGGTTCGGGGAGTTACAATAGATGTTGTGAAAACACCATTGAATCTTAACTATTCATAATATTTTTAACCTTTACACACACATTTTTCACTGTAATGGGAGAGATACCATGTTCCCACCAATACTTATCATCTTGAGGAAGCATAGTCATAATATTCCTCAGTGCATTCTCTATGTTATTCAATTTATAGTTCTTAATGAATATGGAGAATCTAGGTGGTAGGGTTCATAATATTATATTAATGTATAATTTATTATCTATATGGTAGCCCAAATTCACTAACTAATTGATATAATTTAAAATAATGAATAAAATATCACAATATAGGTACCCATATTCTAATATAAACATGTGTATTATTGTTCAAATCTCATTTATCTTTAACCTCTCTCTCAGTCTACTTTTTATGTTCTTGGAGATGAGTTATCGTGCTATGTGAATATAAGTATTTATATTTAATATTTAACTCTCTAGACATAACTAATAACATAATTCAATGGACATATAAATCATCATCCATGTGACTCTTATAGGATTCCCTTTAACATTCACTATCTCATTGATGTGGTTGATCAGGAATTAGGGATTCCAACAAATATTAAAACATTTACTATAGTAGTTTAGTTCAAAAGTTCTTGTACCAATCTTGAAAATTTCTACTAGTGAAGAAATTGTTTTTCTAGGAATGCTTGTAATGCATCTATAGTTTTTCTTTCCATTTTTCTATAAAAAAAATAAAATCATATTTTATTATTCTATCTTGATTATAACTTATAACATAATAAATATATTTTATTATTCTCTCTTTATTTTATCAAATCCCAATATACCACATTGATGGATTGGGAATATATCAAGGCTTCGATATTTTAGTGTAAAGGATTCATATTCCACTTATCATAACCCAAAAAAATGGCTATGAAAATTACTCAAAGTTATTTATATAGTATTTACTTGAAAATTACATTAACTTACAACTTCATGATATGTTGAGGGGACTCCCTAAAACTAAGATGAAAAACTCATATTTCCTCAATTCCTACCTCATAATTTTTTTAATTGGACTATGTAAGATACCCTTAATACCAATTTGATTAATTAAACCCAATATCTTTGTTAAGACTCCAAGATAATTGATAAGTTTCCTTGACTATAGCCTAAATTAAACTTTAATAATGGGGTCATCTTAAATCAAATGATGGAAGATATTTTATGACTTAATATTTTCTTTTAGGGATTTCTTTTAACTTATAATTAAATTTTATTCATTTATTATTCACATGTTTGTTAAGATTATGTGGAATTTATGCAATTAATTAACCATGTTTGATAAAATAATTTATGCATAATAGTTTTATTTTATTTCATCTTAGAATGCTTGTTAATTTTATTTATTTTATGTGATCAAATTAAATAATCCAAACCATGCATCAAAATAATAAATAAATAGCCAATCACTAATAAAAAAAATCATCATCTTTTATGTACTTATTTGTTTATTGGCCAGAGATAAAGAAACCTTGAACCTATGATAAATGACTCATTGAGCTCATCCTTGGCTTGAGTTGTAGCATTTATTCATTATCTTATATATTTAATTGATTATATTATCCACAACACAGGTCCTGAAACATCTTATCTCACTAATAGCTCTATCCATTATAAATTTTTACTCACCTATAGGTGAGGGGTACCAAGGGTTTAGGGTTATATTAAATAATACTTGTACAAACAAGGCCATGCATAAAAAAGGATGAAGGGATGACATGTAAATCACTATATTTAATTTAAAAATAAATTATCAGTTGAAATCATGAAATAAATAATTAAATTTAATTAATAAATCCAACACATTAACATATTGATCAAGATCATGATTAATCACAAGATCCATTGACTAAACATTTATAAATGTTAGAATTCATTTTATTTTATTCTAATTAAGATAAATTTACTAAAATTAATGAATTTATCAAAAAATTAATTAATTATTTCTTCATCTTAATATTCCATTCAAATAATCCTTGAGATCTGATAAAATTCACATCATATACTATTTTAAATAAATCAATTTAATTTATATAATCAAGTAAATAGTGTATACAGATGATTCTACAAAACGTATACCTTTCTATATAAGTTTAAATTGATTACTAAGATTTAATACATGCATGATGTGTACAATAAAGGTGACACAACATGTTCGTTCCATGTCAGATTAAATCTATTTATAGAATTCAATTCATACGTGGCATGTACTGTCACTATAAATGATGTATGAATCTTTTTGTTTATAGTCCATATTGTGTACTATGTACTTACACAGCATGTAACTTCCCATGTTTTGGATCGAGATAAAAAATCCAAGAGTTTTTTAACTTTTTTTCGGTGGATGGGATGAATATTAAATTGACCCTTGAAATGAAAATTTGAGCATTATAACACTTGAATGTGTTTTTATTGGATGAGGTTTAAGTCTCAAGAGGCATCCCATGAGTTCAGTTGAGTTTTAGAAGTGTTGGTCTCTAAAAGAACCAGTTTTTAGAGAAACAGAATGTGGTACATAGTTAGTGAACGGTTAATTTAACTGTGTGGGTTAACCACAATGCCCCATTGAATAAAGGGAATAGTTTTGTTAAACCATGAAACATCCTAGTAGTAACCATGCACTATGTTATAGGTGTTTTTGGATGAACTGCATGGGAAATTCATAGTTTTCCAAAACCATGTGCCTAGCCCCCAACCTTAATATCACTTAACCAGTATCACCACACAATTAGATCAAACCATACAACCAAACCATGAGGGGTGTGTCTCCTAGACAAATGAGGTATCATGGTCTGAGCAAGATATGCCCAAATATGAAGCCAATCCATGTAGATATTTAAAAATATAGATAATACCACTTTTAACCAACCTTATTTAACGTTATCTCCTCTCTTTTTCCTTCTGCTCTCACAACCAACAAGGGCCTGTGTAGGCTCTTCTCCTCCCTCCTAATCTTTGAACCCCCTTCTATAACCAACCTCTAATTTAAGCACTTTTTAGAGCGTTAGAATCATGTCCGTAAGATCTCAACTCCTCATTCATATCATTTTCATTTATCTCTCCATACATAATGCTAAATCTGTGTGATGTTGTTTTACCAATTTTCAAGTCATTTTTTTATTCTTATATTTTCTCCTATTCTATTTAGAATCAATGCATGATATTTTTTGAGTGATCCATCCTAATAAAGAGGAAGTTATTTTATATCATTTTCCATAAGATTTAGTTGGTTTATATAATATTTATATTTTTTTGTGTGTTTTAATTTCTAGGTGTCACTCCTAAAATAAGAAATGTTTTAAATTAAATTCCTAGACCTTGACTTATTTATCTTAAACACCTAATAAATGGTGGGAGATAGTGAACTTGACTCAAGACACCCCTTTTATTGGGTTTTAATAATTGATTGAAAATGGTTGTTCTTATAAATGATTTAACGACCCATTGGGGGTGTTCTTAAATGCCTTAATTCATTAAAATGGTTAGGTAAACCCCTTCTCTCTGAGAAATTTATTTATTGATTTATGTTATGACTTGTCATATCTTATTATTTTAATTGATTGGAAATTATTAATGAAACATTTCTTAGTGAATCATGGGAGTGTATTCTGACGTACATGTCCCCTTAATTAATTCTTTTTTGAAATAATGAGGGGAAGGATTAAGGAAATGTATATCTATATTAATTAAATTTAAAATGATTAAATGAATCATGTATTCCTTTAGAGATACTCTGGTTCTACTTATGGAATTCCTTTGATGGTATCCTATGTTGATTGAGTTTATAGTACCCATGAGCGATACTAGTTTCTCTAGGGAATTATCATGGATAGGATCAATGGGAAATGTTTTTATACCATTCCAAAAGTGATACATGATTTCATATGTGGCATACCATGGATGGGATTAGAGGTTTACACCTTTATTTGTACCATGAGTGATACTTGGATTCCCATGTGGTAATTTCAAGGATGACCTCATAGGTTTCTTAATTTTTTGAATGCCTTGAGAGATACTTGGATTACTGTATAGGAATTCCATGGAAAGGCTCAAAGTATTTTTGAGTTTATAGTAACCATTACTGATTCATGGTTACCTAGGGAATTACCATGGATGGGCTCAGTGGGAAATGTTGTTATTCCATGCCATGAGAAATACTTTTCTCCCAATGTGGTATACCATGGATGGTCTCAGAGGGTTATACATTTATTTTTACAATGAGTGATACATGGGTTATGTAAGGTCCTGGATCCATATAGTCTAATATATTTATTTTTTTTGGATTTTAGTACTTGGAGGAGGCTTGGAGTGAGTATGTAGTGGTTTATCTACAAAAATCTTGGAAACAAGGTGAATACACACTGTGTAAATGTGTTTCAAATCATGTATTCAAATTTCACAGCATGGGTGAGAGCCATTCATATACTAGAATAGTTTTATATCTTTTTAAGTATTTTTTTCAAGGTGTTACACAATGTGTAAATTTTTTAGATTCAATTCCTTGATGTAACAAATTTTTCAGCTAAAGTTAGAAACATGAAATTTACATGACGTGTAATCTTTAGATACTGTGTAAATTCCTTATGAAGTGAACCTATAAAGGTTATAGTACTCAGGGTTTTCCCCAAACCTCATGATTCGTATAAGTTATGAGTATCCAATGGATCGCCCTTCTATAATTTTTATATCCCTTCAATGGGTATCAACCCTTGGATTCTTGTCGTCTATCCAAAGACATCCAAGGTGCGTTCCTTCTTTGTTTTCTAGTAGAGTCTCCCTGATCATTACCATTTACTTCTGTTTCTTATCACCATGTGGTGGAGGATCATATCCACATTTATAATTGAATTTTTATTGGTTGTTTATTGGTGTGGCAGTGTCATGGAATACATGGAGGGATGTAGCTTCTTGTGGGAGAGGCTATCGGGAACCCTAATATTGGTATTTTCTAATGCAAATAATGATAACCTCGTTGAGGTGGGGGATTCATTACTTATCTTTTATTTACATGAAATCATAAACTGATCATGATTTATCCCTTTGTATGTAAGTGGAATTAACCTAATAATATTGGGTCGGATTAAATAAATTGGATAGTGTTTGCATGTTGATGTTGTTTCTTTATACCATGATGGAATTTTTCCTCTTTATTTGCTAGATATTGTGATATGTAAGATATTTTTTGTTAGCATGCTCTTATTATTATAATATCATGTAGAAATTGGAAATGAATGTAAATATTGAATTAATTAAAAATTAATTTTCGTAAGAGTAATTAAAGAAGATGCATGTTTGTAATCTGGTGATTGTTATAATATAATGATAATAAACTTGATTTGAGTATTTTGTTTAATTAAATGTGATCTTTCAAGTTTTTAATGTAATTGATAAATAATGTGAAGCATATTTATTATTTTACTTCAAAATAATTAAAAACTCATGATAAATAAGAATGGTTGGATAGTTAGAAGAAACTTCAATTAATTTTTAAATTAATTTGGTATTTTTTTATAGCTTATTGTCATAGGTTTACCGTAGTTGGAATATATTACTAATGAATTAGTTCATTAAATATTGAGTAAATATTTTTTTGTGATAAAATATAATTTCTAAGGCTTCAGTTTCCCATTATCTTGAGAAGGCTAAGCACCTCGGGATTAGAGTCGTGAGAGATCATTTATGTGTTAAGGTAGGATGCCTTGTTTTAGAGACTACATTTCCCTTTTGGTTATTATTTCTTGTTTCCTATTTATTTTATGATATTATTTAGTTGTAATCTTCATTATATGATGTGATATGGGGTAGGGAGGCCCAGATGTGATATAAGACTTAGAAGGATGAGCCTAGGATGGAAAATGTGTTATGGGTTAGGGAGGTCTAGATGATGTGATAACAGTTGACTCCTATAATGATGAGATGAATTTTGATATGCATGTGGTTTTTGGGGATGGAACAAGATATAATGGAATGGGTTAAATCTTGCATTACCCGTTGATGTGATGCTGAGAACTATGATGCTCTCTTGTGAATTTTTTTAATGATCGATGGTCGGGTTTCTTGTTTTTCCTTCATTCTGTTGTGCACTTCTTGAGGTAGAAAGATGTTCTTGTTTTCATGTGTTACTCTTGGTGATAACTGAGGATGGTTTTCCTAGAGTACCTTGATTATGTAATGATTCTAATAATGAATAAATAATTCTTAACCCATGGGGTTGGTTGATGTTATATTACAATGAGATGTTACTCTTGAAAAACTGTGGACACGGTTTGGATTATTCTTGCAGGGAATTGACTTTAATCTGATGATTAATTTAATGTAATGTGGAATAATTTTAATGGTTACTTAATGAATAATGAATTAGTTTATGGAATGAAATAATAAAATAAAATAGGTAATTAATTTAGATCTTTTAAATTATTGTGTGTTTATAGGATACTTGGTCATAGTAGTGGCATTTTAGAGTCCAAGAGACATTAGTTGTAGTTGAGTATAAGACTAGGTTATTCCCATATTATGGTTGTGATCTATATTATATCTTGGATATTATGTGATTTTATATGATTCCCCTCCCATTTTGGTTAGTGAAACTGACACCTAGTGGACTTTGGGAGGGTTTTTTCCCCAACATCGTAATGGGAGGACAGATGGATTACTACACCCTATAGCCATGCCCTCTTATCTTACTTGTGGTGGTATGCACATTATATATGTGTAGAGGAATATAATGGATTGTGGTTATTTCATACACATTTATTAACAAATAGAGTATCCAATGTATTATTATAGGTATGATGTGTATAAGTTTTTATTGCTTAAGGTACCATACCCTATGTGTGGGTTGTAAAGGCATGAGGTAAAATACTTGATGTATGATACATGCGATACTAGTTGTGGTGGATCCTGAAAACTATTTAGTTTCTATATGGTGATGTTATATGGTATGATGGGATGATGTGATGCATGAGTTTCATGTTGTGATTCCTTGACCAGGTGTCTCTGGGTTGTCTTATATCTTAGAGAAAGCTGGATTAAGATGTGCGATGTTGGGGAAGAGTGTAAAACCAAGGGAATCATGAGTGGGGTACCCTTGATGTTTCATTATTATATTATATTCTCTTTTTTATTCTATAATTGGTGAGAGTTAGCAATGGTGAGTTTGGGAAATTAGTGCTCATGTTTAGGTGATGAGTTAGTTTCACTATTGTTACCTATGATTTATCATTCTTTAGTTATATTTATCACAGGAGGATATGGGTAGGATACTATTGAGTATACTATTATTATCACACTTTGTATATATAAACTATTTATCAGGTCATTTGAATCGGGTTGGAGATCAAGCTGGATATTACTAGATCATGGTTTCTCATGAGTTGTTTAGGCTTCATAGTCACTATCGCCTTTAACTTTTTGGTACTTGTATTTTTTCTTTCAGTTGTTATTGTATTGTATGTAATTTCATGTTTGAACTTATTATTTCTTAATATATATATATATATCTAATAATATTTTTAATTGTGTATCAATCTTATCTCTCTCTTCCACACGATCTCTTAGAGGATAATTCCTCCCATATCTATGCTTATTATAATCTTGGTTCTAGTCACCACCCTGGGGACTACTGTAGGTGGGACTCGATCATTCACCATCTCCCATCCCTCATTACCAACCCAGGAGGGGTACACTTTTGGAGGAGGGGGTCAGGACAGAGTGGTATCAAAGCTTCCATTTGAGGGATAGGATGGCGTTTGAAGTTAGGAACAGTTGAGGTTGCATTGGTTAGTAGGGAAAAGGTGTCAGGTAAGTTTAGTGATTAATGTAAACAAGGTAGACTGGCTGAGACATAGGTATTTAGGGCCCCCTATGTTCTGATGCACAAACCTTTAAGTTTACTGAGCCTGCAAAATGAATTGATATAGGTTGCAGGTTAGGGACTTAGTAAAGGATCATGAATCACTATTCATTTGCCTATATTTGAATTGGTTATACCATAGGGATGGTTAAAACCATTCCAATGTTATAAAGTAATTAATTAATTAATGTTAAGTATTTCATATTATAGTCCTAGGAGATCTTCCAATTTGTTCCTTTTATAGGAATGGCTTCGGTTCTACATCCTCATCAGGTTCATACCAATGATTTTTAGTAGGACAAGACAAAATATCGTTGTAGATAAGAGGTGGATGAAAATTAATCTTGGAGGAGGACACTCCAAGTGTTTTAGTGATAGAATTTTCCGAAGTATGAGGGATCTGTTTTAGATTCTTTCATGTAATACTAGTTGTAGTTTGTTGATATATATTTCAATTTGAAGAGTTCTTCAAAGGATCACTGGGTTTCATTGGTTGTGATGATGGTTCATGGAGAAGCAAGGTAGTGGTGGTTCTTATTCTCTAGGGATCATGAGGGTTTTGCAGTCTCATGGGAGTAGTTCTGAGACCGGTTCGAATCATAGTTCCTTTCTTAGACTGTGAAGGTGGTCATCACTAGTAGATTCGTACCCTTTGATATGTGAGTTCCTACATGTGAGAGTTTGGGATCCATTTTAGGAACCTTTTGAGATATTCTTCACACCTATTTCTAAATGAGGAGGCTAGGTCAAGGCATTTTTAGGAGTCTTTAATCCCAAAGATCCATCACCAAGTCACCCTGTTTATATAAAAGACATATCTCAAGGTTTTAGAAAGATTATAGGTTACTAAGAGGATGATAACCAAAACCAGATCATCATGATAGGGGGATTCATTAGGATTCCTCATGAAGAATAGTTATTGTCCAGGGTTCCTAGTTTCCAAGACATAAAAGCTTTCGGTTAGTCAGGAGTAGGTCTCATCCCTGGTCATCTCGTTTCTTTATAGGTGATGTCTCTCAAACCTATTATAAGGGATCATACAATTTTTTTTGAGGCCAATATCATCAACAGAAATAGTTCCTGGACTTTTTAAGCAGTCAGTGTGTGCCAAGAATTCCACTTTAGGTACCTCTATTTAGGTAGTTTTATCTAAGGTATCAGTAGCAGGGTGCTCCAGTTTGGGATCAGTGGAGAGGATATGGGATAGGAAAAGTAAAAAACCGATATTCTCTTTATCTGTATAGAGAAGAGTGCATCAATTGATATGGTCATCAAAAGTATTATAGAGTCTACAGAGTGGTTCATGGTCATCTTAATGCTTTAGCATGGCCAAATCTAGGTGATTAAGATGTCGTTTGAGTTACCCTTTTCTTGTTTTCTACATGGGTACATGCTTTGTTTGATTCAAGAGTGACACACTCCATTATATCACATTCACTCATCCATGGTTTGTGATATTAGGTATATAGTCTTCTAGTGACCTTGTAATTGACTACGCTAGTTGGAGGTCTAGATGATTTATAAAAACTATGTAGATACTATGAGATAGTCTTGGGGAAGCACCGCTCTTGTGGATATTTTCTATGTCTATGGATAAATCCATATGGAATCACCTTCTACATGGATTGTGTGTATTCAATGTTGTATATCATGGATTTTTTTAGTACGAATGTTATGTTTTATGTTTTAGATAGAGTGAAAGTAGTGATTTGGTGAGAGAGAGCCTCATATGGGTCAGAGGCATGTTTCGAACTTGTCTTTTTTAATGGTCAAGCAAATTCTGAGCTTGTTGGAGGTTCCTCAGTTAGTGTTTCCCAGGGTTTTGAAATAGTACCCTAATGTTTTTCCATTGGAGGTAGTAGTATTACTCCCGTAATGGGTGATCATGTTTGGGATCGATCAACAGTTAGTCGTGTATCCTATATAAATGTCTCTATATAGGATGGAACATTCTATGTTCTAATAGATATGAGTATAGCTTGATAATCTGTTGTTGTGAGGTTTTTTTTCAAGTGTTCCAACTTAGGTTGCACCAATTTTGTTTGTGAATAAGGCTAATGGTGGTTTTTATCTTTGTGTCACTTGAACCAAGTGATAGTGAAGAACCACTATCCTCATCTCGGAATTGATAATTTTTTTGATCAGATGATGGAAGAAATTTAGTTATCAAAGGTTGATCTATAGTCAGGAGATGAGGGTGAAGAATATGGATATCCCAAAGACTGCTCTTCATTGTCATCATAGGCATTATGAGTTTTTTGTGATGTCATTTTGGGGATGAATTCTCCAGATATGTTCATGGAGTTGATGAAAATGGTGTTCAGAGAGTTCCTAGATTAGTTCATGGTGGTTTTCATCAATGAAAGCAATATGTACTCCATATCTAAGGAGGATCATATGTAGAATTTTTCTGATGTTTTGGGTGTTATTCATTGTAAGAAACTCTTTGTCAGTTTATTGAAGTGTGATTTAGGTAATCATGAAAGTTAATTTCTTTGGGAATTTTGTGTCCAAATAGGGATTAGATATAGATCCTTTGAATATATTGTTATTTGTGTCTCAATATCCCCCATGACAGTGGCAAAGGTGTGGGGTTTCCTTGGTCTTATAGGCTTTTACTATAGGTTCGTAGATGATTTCACTTATGTTGTGACTCCTTTAATAGCCTTGACCTAGATGGGTCAAGAATTATTTTGGAATGATTAGTGTGAACTATCTTTTGATTACCTAAAGGAGAAACTGGTTAGTAATATAGTCCTTTGTTTTCCAGATTAGGTAGTTTAGTATGAGGTTTTCTTTGATGTTTTGCATCTTCGAATGGGTTGTGTCTTGAAGAATAATATATCTATTGTTTTTTATTGGTCTCAGTAGTTTCATACCCATGAGAATAACTATTCAACCACTGATCTTGAGTTGGTGTCAATTTTTTTCCTTGAATTTGTGGTTATATTACCTCATTGGAGAGTTTTTTTTGGTTTTTACTAACCATAACAACCTGAGCTTTGTCTTCTCCCAACATGACTTAAATTTGAATTGGTGTCAATAGAGATAATTCTTTAAATATTGTGACTTTGAAATTTCATATACATCATGAAAGGTAAATTTTTTAGCTGATACACTAATAAGGGACTCATCAATTGATGTCATATGTGAATCTGGAGATTTTTAGAGAATGATTGAACAACTTTGTAACGCCCTGACCCTAGTTACCCAGAGTCAGTTCATTATTACATAACATTGGCATGATCACAAAATATCAATTCTTGAAAGACCTATTAGTTTATTAGCCTTATAATCATTAGATACATTCATAAAGGTTACATTACATCATAATGTGAAAAGTACAACAACATCTTGTCTCCACACTCATATCCCCTTATACTATCCCTGCAGGTCATTCATAAAATACTTCTTCAAATCTTGGGAAAAATAAATCCTAGAAAGGGGGGATCTCAAATTACCAGTAAGGATAACAATATAGCAAAAACATTCATAAATAATAATAAACATTTAAGGCAATGTATAACTAAAACAAAAGCCTTTTAAACTTGAACTTCAGCATAACATGGAAAAAATAAAATGAAATAAGTCCATTTACTTATTCACATGGATATTATACTAGTTAAATAATCACATGAAATATCAATAACCAATTTCATAATGATGGAATGCATAATTCCAGACTATCATAACCACATAGCCAAGGCCTCGTGCTAAGCCTACTAATAAGATTTTGTCAAGGCCTCATGCCAAGACACTAGTTTGTCTCATGAGACATACTGATGCATCAAGGAGCTATAGCGGGCTCCACCCATCACATAAAAATTCCAATGCATTCCACATATGAACAAGTTTAAACATAACATAAACATTCACATTAAAACTAGCATACGAAATGTAAATACTTTCTCCATAAACCATGAATGGTATAAAAATAACACATCCACAGTCAAACATATTACCAAACCTTAAATACAATATGGAGGTTTTGTATCATAATAAATCAACTTCAAATAATCTTAAAAATCCATTAAAGGATTTTACATAGATGGAAATGATTTGTAAAACTCTTCGATTGAAATATTCCTTTTCATGGAAACATTTAAAAGTCACACAATTAGTAAGGAAGATATTTAGAGACATTTTGAATCAAAGTGTCCCATACCACTTTGAAAATTTTTAAAGTAATTAACATTTTAAAACATTCATGTCCATTTAAATAAATCCTTAAAACCATTTTTCAAACATGGACATTAATGAGAATGGTTTAGAAGAATAAATCTTTAAAACATTTAAAGTGATGTTGGCATAGATGAAATCAAAACTATTTGAGAGAAATGTCTCTTTTTTTGAAATCATTTAAGACTCACATAATTATAAAAAGAAAAAATTTATTTGAAAATATTCCTATAAGCTTGTAAGGGAAGATTCGACGATTTTATAAGGGCGGAAAATATCTGCACTCGCCGTATAAGTTAAAATATGCATTCTTACCTTAATTATGTTGAAAATGTTAAAAATGACCTTATTTGGAAAACTACAGAAAGATTCATTTAAAATTTCTATAAAAATTCATACAAAGGTATATATGACATTAACCGATAGTCTGTCAAATTTTAAGAATGATTTCAAACACATTTTTAAGAAACATGGATGTGGATGATAAAGAGGTCCCAGTGGGTATTTACATATAAACAAACTCGGATAATGAAGAGATTGTAGAATTAACCCTTACCTTGTACTTTTCCATGGTTAGGGGTAGGTTAACCTCTTGTATAATGGTGAAATAATTGTTATTAATTTATACGATAATCATATAAATTAATATGATATCATATATGATCTTTTAACTTTGCTTTGTTAATAATATCTTAGTATTATCGTCGTCTCGGGTGTTAACTTACTCATTTTATTTTATATGTTTTGTTACGGAAGCCATGTTTGTTATGGATAGGTTTTATATTATACATATCCATAATTATATCAAGTCCTTAAACATTATTTTTAATCATCAAATGCGAATTATACTTGAATGGATACGATGGAAAATGAATCTCATCACGTTTGTGGAGAATGAAGTCTGTACGTACGCACGAGTGATAATATCATTCTTTTGATATTAAAATAATATATAATTGGATGGTTTATCATATATACAGAATAATTATAATGTTATATTTATTATTTACATTAATTACACATCATTATTATACCCATTCAAATAATAATGTATTGAATAACAATTACACCACGACGTGGAGATGGTAGGTCGTACGTACGCACGTATGGTGACATTTCATTCAAAGGATAGATAGAATAATGAATATGGTTGTACCATATTTATAATAACATCACAGTATATAGAAGATACTAGAGTTATTATTTAGAATAGAAATAACAAATAAAAAAGAAGTTGAAGAAGAAAGGAACATGAAAGAGGGTGGTGAAAACATTAGCTCTTCTTCAGGATCATCCTTTTGATTTGATTAAAAGGGCTGCATAGGTTGGATTTCTGATTAAACTAAGGCCACTAGGTTGAATTGAGGGAAGTTGAGAGAATAATTGGGCAGGGTTTGGCTGAAGAAAAAGGCTTTGAAGGTCTGAGTAATTTGTTAAAAGTGGTGTCCTTTTATAAGGGGGAGGAGGGGCTCTTTAGGAAAAAATTAAAGTATTATTTTATAATAAATTCATATTCAGTTTCTAATTGCTCCAAAGTGGATTATTCAAAGTTTATGGTGGGGATGAGTCTAAATATTTTAAACCAATATATTTTAGACAGGTTTGGGTCATTATATTAACCTTATCTTTTATTTTTAACTCTTAGTTAACTAATTTGACATTTACCATGTCACTTTGTATTTTAATATTATATAGTTAATAAACATACTATATACATCCAAGAGATCCCCAAAAGGTTCATTAATAATACACCTATCATAATATAAGTCCTTTTTCTGAAACTTGTATTTTTAGGAATAGAATATCAATTAATAATATAATATTTGTTTTAAAAACTCATTTATGTCAATTTTGACACTATTCAATAATTGATTTTTGTTATAGTCTTAATAACGTTATTAAATAGATTAAAATTCATTTAATAAATCCAAACATGTAATATTAACCAATAAAATTCGTGGATGGCATCAAAACTTTCAAATTATTTTTATTTTAACTTTTATAATACCAATTATTTGATTTATTCATTAATAAGGAAAATACTGCATCATTATTGTGTCATAAATAAATTTAATTATTAAATTTCTAAAAATTATAAATAAAATACGATTATTTAGGAAATATTTCTATATTTATAATGAATATTTATAGTAGAAAATATAACATATATAACCCTATGTAAAAAAAATTTCTAAAAGATATATGCTTATGTCATTTTTTGTATTTACTTTAACTTAAATAATATAAAGTGTCCTTTTCACCTACATGTGGCTCCATGGGATCCCAAAATCAACCCAAAGATAAACACAGTCGGACATGTATCAAAAAATAGGGTTAGGACACGTTTTAGGGTAACTTATTATTATTATAATATTATTTTTTACAGTTATTTACCGGATTTACCCTTTAACCATGGTAAATAAAATATTTACTGAAGTAATTATTCAAAATGTCTAAAAATAAATGTTACCTATTTACACAATTTGGACCTCATGATTATAAATTTGGAATCCATTTTTCTAAATTCAAAAAACATAAGTGGTAGAAATTAATTTAAAATTAATTCTCGTTGTCGAAACAAAAAACGTGTTTTTAACAAATAATAACTATCAAAAGATTGACACTTTCTTATGTCCAGTTTAAATATGAAATTATGTCCAATGACCAAAATTGGATTAAATAGTAAAATTATAATCTAATTATAGTTTAAAATCACTCAAATTCATAATTTATCACTATTAATTATTTCGATTAAAAAAGTTGTTTTTAATTAAAATTTAGCAATTTTCACTATTCATCAAAATATGAAAGTTATCAGAAAAGTACCAAAATTTCAACCTAAGATAATTTCGATATTCCAAATCCAAGAATGAATTATATTATAAAAATTTAAATATATAAAAGTTTCATTTATTAATTTAAAATTAATTCCCACTATTAAAACCAAAAGGCATATTTTTAAGAAATAATAACTATCAAAAGTTTGACACTTAATTAAGTCCAATTTCATATTTAAATTACATAAAATTACCATCATTGGATTAAATAGTGAAAATATAATCTATTTATACTTCCATACCATTAAAATTTATAATTTAACAATATAAATTATTTTGATTAAAAAAGTTGTTTTCAGTTAAAATATAGTATTTTTCACTATTCACCCAAATATGAAGGTTATCAGAAAAACACCAAAACATTATTGAAACTAAATTATTATGTTCTGATTCTAAAGAAGAAGTTTATTTTTTTCAAATTGAATATATAAAACCTTTAAATATTGGATTTAAAAAGGATTCTCCATTAAAAGGCGGTAAAATTGCATTTTTTGAAAAATAATTTTTTTATCGGAAAAAAATATATTTTTTCTTACATTATGTCTAAGAAAATCATAATATGGATTCTAAAATTATAAGGATTATATGAAGTTAAAATTTCAGTTAATACTATTTATAACCAATTTCGAACGGCTTGTTTGGTAAGTCATGGTGCGCTGGAACTCAGTGTAACGTGTAGTGAAAGTTATTGAATTAATTTGAAGAAATAATGTACTATGAAATATTGGGGTGTTACATTCTTCCCTCCTTGAATAAATTGCGTCCTCGCAATTTGAAATTATTTTTGGAAAATAAAAGGTCGAAAATAGAAAATACCTTCGGGAAAACCCACATCAGAAATTAGGTTAATAAAATTTAGTCTTAATAAGAGGAAAAGAGAAATGAAAGGGTCACCACCAAATTATGATCTTGATTAGGAGAACATTGGTGGAAATTAGAGACATATAATTGGATGAAAAACGTAAATATTTATAGGTAGTGATTGAGGTCATCAATCACAAACAAGTGTAACATTTATGGCATTAAATTCATCAATCTATGATGATTAAAAATACCATCAGTTCAACAAAACATATGATATTAGGATAACACAATTTTTGTTTTAAGATCCCTTCACTAAAGTATAATAATTAATTACTTCATTTAATAAGATAATAATAAAAATATATACTTGAAAAGTAGAGTCCCATTCATTAACTAAGTTCTACCACAAACTCATCTTTCACTCTAAAAGATAATAGAAATTAAAAATAATATTCTATTTATCAAATTTGTATATGGTTAAAAAAATGAATTTATAATTCATCTAGCAGAACAATTAAAAAACTACATTATTCAATCCAGGACATCATGTGGGTTAGTGGTAGATGATACAGCCTTGTCTACCTTCAGCTGTGGGTTCAAGTCTCGCGGCCTTTCTAGACGCGCCAGGTTACCGCCCGACCTCCGGGTTGTCCTTTTTATGGAAATCCAAAAATAATATCAAACTAGACTTATCCCAAATACTTCTTTCCAAAATCATATTCCAAAATTTATAAGATAGGTAAACACATTGAAGATCCTTTTTTCCACGTAACAGCATGTGAACACCTTCATCATGTATTCTTTTAAAACATTGCATCATCCTGAAATACCATAAAACCTTATTGATTACATTCATGATCCCTTATTACTTATAGAATACTGGATATACTCCTTCTATATAAAAAATCTGTAAACTCCAACAATGATAGAATATACAAATCATTAATCAGTTTCAAGGTAGTCAATAATATCCAATGTAATTTATCCAAATCAATCATGTATTATTCCAAAATCACTACCTCGATATCATAACCATATTATGGTTTATCTTTCTCTCAATCATATATTTTCTAGAAATTTAACCTACTATTGAGTCACTTTTCTTTGTTCCACACAATCTCAAGTCCATAATGAAATAGTACTACAATACAATCCTTATATACTCCATAATTATTATAATCAGTACATTGTTGATAAAACACTCAAATGACATAATCAACATATGAACTCTAATAATTCTTCCTCAACTATGGAAGTATCATAACTTGATTATTATCCAATAGCATTATTTGGGTCATACTCTGATGATTTGGACATTGGTTCGTGTAGTGTCTCAACTCCTTGAAGATAAAGCATTATACATTTGAAACCTTTTTCTTACCCTTGTAGTTACATACATGGTGTCATTTTTTTCTACACTTATAAAAAACTCACATTCCCTTCAAGAAAATTCTAGGGTGTTTCTTCCCACAATTATCACATATGGGAAAATTCTTCTTTTCCCTCTTCCCTTTATCCATATTTCTCTCTTCCATCATTTTCTTCTCTTTCTTCCCTTCAAATCCATATGACTCGTAGAATTCTTTACTTATCTTATTAACACATGATACTATTTATTCATATGTTGAGAATACATGGGAGACTATTTCTCTTCAAAATTTTGGCTTAATACCGTGAAAGATATGATCCTTCTTACTATTTTGGATCATACGTATTTCTGGAGTTCACATTACTTATACTGGGAACCATTTCTATACAATAGCATAAACTATGTCAGTTTATGAATTGCAATGAATAATTCCAAACTTGTAAAATACCTAACGTAAATGGAACAGTTTATGGATATAATCCATAATCATAAAAATGTTTTATTTGAGTAAATATATACTCATTAGCCCTTTATCATAGTTTGTAAAGAAAATGAGAATAATCATACGCATATCTCCCGGGTGTGTCGTAACCAAGAGTGTAGCAAGGCCCTTTGTCGTGCACCAGTTCCCATTCGAGTCTAGCTCAAAGTGGTGTTTTCGGGTTTTACCCCTAGGTACATCTGTGCCAGAGCCTCCTCTACCTGCTCGTATCCAGACAAGGATGTATTTCTAGGAAATCTCACAAAATCTTTACAATACAAAAAATTCTAGGAAATTATTCAATACTAATCCTCAAAGTCCATCTTAGGACTATGTGCGCTAATCAGAGTTTATCTAAATCTAGCTTCCAAGGATTGTACTAAAATTCCTCTGATGCCAACTGTAATGCCCCGACCATGTTACCCAGAGTTGGTGCATTATTACATAACATTGGCATGATCACAAAAGATCAAGTCTTGAAAGACCGATTAGTTTAGTAGCCTTGGAATCACTAGATACATTCATAAATGTTGTATTACATCATAAAGTGAAAACTACAACAACATCTTGTCTCCACACTCATATCCCCTTATACTATCCCTGCAGGTCATTCATAAAATACTTCTTAACATACTGGGAAAAATAAAACCTAGAATGGGGTGAGCTCAAATGCCCATTAAGGATAAAAATATAGCGGAAACTTTCATAAATAAGCATAAACATTTAAGGCAATGTATAACTAAAACAAAAGCCTTTTAAACTTGATCTTCAGCATAACATGGAAAAAATAAAATGAAATAATTCCATTTACTTATTCACATGGATATTCTACTAGTCCAATAATAACATGAAATATCAATAACCACTTTCATAATGATGGAATGCATATTTCCAGACTATCATAACCACATAGCCAAAGCCTCGTGTCAAGACTACAAATAAGACTTTGTCAAGGCCTCATTCCAAGACACTAGTTTGTCTCATTAGACATACCGATGCATCAAGGAGCTATAGCGGGCTCTACCCGTCACTTACTAAGTCCAACGCATTCCTCATATGAACAGGTTTAAACATAACATAAACATTTATATTAAAACTGGTATACGAAATGTAAATACTTTCTCTATAAACCATGAATGGTATAAAAATAACACATCCACAGTCAAACATATCACAAAACCTTCAATACAATTTGGAAGTTTTGTATCATAATAAATCAACTTCAAAAAAGCATAAAAATACATTAAAGGATTTGACATAGATGGAAATTATTTGTAAAACTCTTTGATTGAAATATCCCTTTTCATGAAAACATTTAAAAGTCACACAATTAGAAAGGAAGATATTTAAAGACATTTTTGAATCAAAGTGTCCCATACCAATTTAAAACTTTATAAAGTAATTAACATTTTAAAACATTCATGACCATTTAAATAAATCCTTAAAACCATTTTTCAAATATGGACATTAATGAGAATGTTTTAGAAGAATAAATCTTTAAAACATATAAAATGATGTTGACATATGTCACGACACGCCTTCACCAAAAGGAGGGAAGGGTCAGCAGATTTCCAGTCCCTTCCTTCTTTAAGTTGAAGGAGAGATAATGACCCCCGAAACCCGCCTTCAATAGGTCCCGGAGTGGCGACTAGCACCAAGGGTATAGAAATTTCTCACAAATGGAAGGCATTACCCTTTTTATTTTACAGGATCGAGACGTAAGGAAAAAAGGAAACCCAACAACACCAAGGTAGAAATAAAAGTATATCCAAAAGTAAACCATTCCCACATGCATGTTTCAAAAGTAAAAGACACAAAGTACAAAAGGTGACTACAAGGTAAGTACCAGAGGAAAAAGAAAAATAACAACTGCAACTGCTCCAAAGGTCCGAGCTAGTAAGGTCCTGCGTGATCCCTGAAGTCCTCCTGGAAACCTGAAAGCAGTTTTATATACATAGGGTGAGCATACAAGTACACTCAGTAGGAAAAACCAAGACTCTCGTGCACAAGTGGGGGAACGTACTAAAGTCCCGTGAGAAGAAGAGTAAACCAAACACCTAACAAGGAAAAATATCCATCCCAGGCCTCACCAAGGCTCACTCCCCAAATAATGAAATTCAAGTAATGTATATAATAAGAGCACATCGATGTTTGCGTACCCCGCGCCACTTTCCCACTGGTTATTGAGGCATCCTACACATCAGACCAATCCCGCCATTCTCACCGTAGTCCCACTACCACACCCGCCTGCACACACATGGGCCACAACCACACGTAGTCCCATTGCCGAAATCCCGCCCACACAGACCTGGGCCTCAACCGCACACATTCCCACTGCTGAATCCCGCCCGCACCAACCTGGGCCACAACTGTCACATGTAACCATGCCTGCAAACACCTAGGCTAGAACAACCACCACCACGCCCGAAGACACATGGGATAAAGGATCCACTGCCATGCCCGAAGACACCTGGGCCTCATCCCGAAGATGCTTTGGAAACCACCTACCGCACACACCTGGCCAACCACCACACTACCCAGCCCAAAGGTTCTTGGGATAATAATGGACCTCAGGCCATCACAGCCTGCCCGAAGACACTTGGGCTATCTGGGAAAGGGAGCAGAAAATGAGCTAATAACCAGCCACTAAGAATAGTGTTTGGAAAAACACCCTCCCCCATGAAATGGGGGTGTTCGACATTAAGTGATCAACTTGGGTGGGGCACGAATAAGAAACAAAAAGCTACAAGTATATATATATAGGTAGCAAGCACTCACCCAAGATAGGCTTTTCTTCAGACAGCCTACAGATCACAACAACACTCAGGTATGAGTCACGACTCAAGCCAACCCATGTGTCCCATTTCTTATTTCACATTCAGTAATAATGTTTATGTTTAAGCACTACTGGGCAACTAGTAGGCATAGGCATAACTCCAGGAAAGTAAACAGTCAAACAACAACCAAAACGTACCCCTGGTTCCCAACAATAGAGGATTCCACCCCAATTTGTGATATAAAAAAGTAACCACTCGGATTTAAAACTCGCAACCACCGAATCCATACCAACAGAAGATCCCATCCCCCAAATTCAAACAACCACCGATATTATAAAAGAATAGGGGATCCCATCCCCTCCCACATCTCCATTAATCGGCCTGAAAGGAACACAACCAACTACCACCATCAACACAACAGGTATTTTCAGATTTGAATGACTTAACACACTCCATGATTCGAATTTCGTGTGTTATAACCGGGAGTTATGACAGAAGGGTTGATCCTGGTGCTTTCAATTTATTCAGCCAGATATATGTGATTAACCAATTCACTTTTCACAGCAGGAATTTACAACCACAAACAAGTCAGTTAAAACATCAGCAGGGTTCATTAGTGCACAAACAACGACCACTAGAGGCCTCGATTTTCAGGAGGCATAAGCCAGCACAACTCAAAAATATGGCCATAGAAGAAACAACATCAAAATATAAAACACCATCAATGATCATAGCCCCCCCCCCTCTTCTTTCTTTATAGAATTCGTTCATTATCTTTAATTAGGTCTGGTTTACCCAATTCTACAGAATCAAAACCACGCCCACCCCGTATGATACACAAAAGAGAGAGACTAAGGAGAAATTCCCTACTTGTTGATAGATTATCGACGTTTTAGGCCAGGGGCACGGAACTTTACGGATAACGATGCGCCCGATGCACTAGAAGTTGTTTGTGAAAATCCATGATCGAGGAAAGGAGAAACCACGGCTAACCCTTAGTTTATAAGAGCCGGGGACGGTTGAGGTGAAAATGTGAAACCGCGTAAGGCGCGGGGGTCGTGGGTTGACCACGCGGCTCCACTCATCACAAAAGGGGGTCGGGTGGTTTAATCCGACTCATGAATTGATGAAGCATTTAATTAAAACTCTTATGGGAGTTACGAGTCTTAAAAACACACTTAAACGAGTCAGAATAGGGTTTAAAACCCTATTTACGCAGAGGAGCGCTACTGGAAACAACTTGACAAGGCCGGGTGACGCCGATCGGTCTCACCGGTCGGTCTCACCGATCGGTCTCACCGGTCGGTCTCCCCGATCGGTCTCACCGGTCGGTCTCCCCGATCGGTCTCACCGATTGGACTCACCGATCGGTCTCATTGATCGGTCTCGCCGATCAGTCTCACCGAGATGCCACTCCTTTAGAACCCGGATTTTGGCAAAGGGAAGGAGCAAGAGAGTCTTGGTCATCACATCAGATACCTCTCAAACTACTCTCGTCCTCGGGAATTTGAACAACCAAGAAGGAAATTCCAGGTCCGAACAACCACCCCAAAAGATACCTCTCAAGAGTAAACCTCATCGTTAACTAAGAACACCTTCCTGTCACGAACCAAGCAACATACCATGCCAAACCGCCTGGTCACGTGGGTTGGGGAGTCTCCTCCCCCATGTCAAGATATTATCTGCTTTGGGTGGAACTAACTCGCCCGCACGGGTTTAATCGCATCCACCTTAATGCGTCTTGATTAGGGGTCGGGTTCTCTCTTTCCCCATAGCTGGGGCATTTCACACACAAGTAGAGGAAGAAAACCAGTACATTTCATGGCCAAAATACAAAACGTTCTATCATAACAGGTACAACATGGAACAAAGCTTAAAACAACTCTGGGTACTGGGTACGCATCTGTGCTTCCCTTTCCCACGTACTCTCCTCAAGCCCACCATGTCTCCACAACACGCGAACCAAGGGAATGGTTCATCCGCGAAGCACATTTTCCTTGCGATCCTCGATCACCACTGGTCTCTCCACAAAGGTCACGTTGTCCTCGATGTCCAGCTCACCCCAATCAAGGATGTGTGAATCGTCGTGCAGATACCGACGGAGCTGGGACAAATGAAAGACATCATGTATCCTTAGTAGCGGCGGTGGCAACGCTAGCTGGTAAGACACTTTGCCGACCCACCGCAACACTTGGAAGGGTTCGATGAATCTGGGAGAAAGCTTACTCCCTTTGTCGAACCTCCACTGCCCACGCCGAGGGGAGACCTTTAAGAACATGTGGTCCCCAACCTCAAACTCGAAGGGCCTCCTCCTGGTATCAGCATATGACTTCTGTCGGTCCTGGGCCACCTTCATCCTTTCCCATATGATCTGAACTTTCTCTATCGTGTTCTGCACCACCTCCGGACCAAGGATGCCCGCCTCTCCTACTTCGGTCCAACACACAGGCAAACGACATGGCCTCCCATAAAAAGCTTCAAACGAGGCCATTCCAATGGTAGAGTGGTAGCTATTATTGTAGGAAAACTCTACCAGAGGCAAGTATTGCACCCATGACACTCCTGAGTCCAGAACACATGCTCACAACATATCCTCCATGGTCTGGATGGTGCACTCTGTTTGTCCATCTGTCTGCATATGGAAAGTAGTGCTAAGGCGTAACTGGGTGCCAAAATCATGCTGCAATCCTCTCCAGATCCGCGAGGTAAACCGTGCATCCCTATCTGAGACTATAGACCCCGGGACTCCATGCAACTGCACTACCTCATCCACGTACTTTCATGCCAAAGAATCCACAGCACTCGACTCCCTGATTGCCAGAAAGTGAGCCGATTTTGTCAACCTGTCCACTACCACCCAGATGGCGTCGTACCCTCCTTGGGCCTTGGGTAGTCCCATGACAAAATACATTGAGATGTCATACCACTTCCACTCGGGGACATCTAGGGGCTGTAGTAGGCCTCCTAGAACTCGGTGTTCAGCCTTCACTTGCTGACACACTAGGCACTTGGCCACAAACTCTGCCACCGCTCGCTTAACTCGGGGCCACCAAAACTACCTCTTCAAACCCTGGTACATCTTGGAAACTCTAGGGTGTACCTCCAGGGGTGAGTTGTGGAACTCACTGAGAACCTTGCTGCGCATCGCCTCCGGGACAAACAACCTTTTCTGGAAAAGCATCCAGTTCGGACCTTCCTCCGTACATCCTCCTGGAGCATTGCCCTGGTCAACTTGGTCATGCATCACTTCACACTCTAGGTCTCCCCACTGAGACTCCTCCACTTTCTGGAACATGGATGACTGCACTGTTATCTGATATAGGCAGCCTCTGTCGTTATCCATCCTTGCATCCAGGCGTAAGGCAGCCAACTCTTCCATCGCCTTCCAGGTGTCCGCCGACTCTCAAACCACATCCTTTTGCGCCCTCCTGCTCAGGGCATCGGCCACCACATTTCCCTTTACCTCAGTATAAGAGATCTCGAAGTCATAATCCTGGAGGAACTCCACCCATCTCCATTGTCTCAAGTTTAAGTCCCGCTGGGAGAAGATATACCTCAAGCTTTTGTGATCTGTGAAGACCACAAAGCGTTCCCCGATGAGGTAGTGCTGCCATAACTTTAGCGCAAAAATGATTGCTGCAATCTCTAGGTCATGGGTGGCGTAATTACGCTCATGGGAATGCAGCTGCTTGGACCCATAAGAGATCACCCCTTATCGCTGCATCAACACGCATCACAGGCCCTTTCCCGAAGCATCACAGAATACCTCATAATCCACCCCTTCTTCTTGTAATCTTAGCACTGGGGAACTGACAAACTTCTCCTTCAGATAGCTGAAGGCTGACTGGCACTACTCACTCCATACGAAAGCCTAGTCCTTCTTGGTCTGTGCCGTCAAAGGGGCTGCTACTCAAGAGAAGTTGGGTATGAATCTCTGGTAGTAACCTTCCAGCCCGAGGAAACTTCAAACTTCTGCCACATTCTTGGGTGATGCCCAACAAACAACTGCCTCAACCTTTGATGGGTCGACCGCTACCCCCTGCTCAGACACTACGTGCCCGAGGAAGTTCATTTCTCGTGTCCAGAACTTGCATTTTGACAACTTCCAATAGAGATGGTGTTGTTGGAGGACCTCCAAAACTGTCCTCAGGTGCTCTGCATGGTCCTCCTCTGATCTAGAGTAGACCAGGATGTCATCGATGAACACAACCACGAACGAATCCAGGTACTCCCGGAAGATGGACTTCATAAGCCCCATGAACACAGCCGGGGCATTCGTAACACCAAAGGGCATGACTATGAACTCTAAGTGTCCATACCTTTACCTGAACGATGTCTTTGGGATGTCGCTCTCTTTCACCCTCAACTGGTGGTACCCAGACCACAGGTCGATCTTTGAGAACCATCCTGCCCCTTTTAGCTGGTCAAAAAGATCATCTATCCTTGGGAGAGGGTAGCGATTCATGATCGTCACCTGATTCAACCTCTTGTAGTCTATGCACAGCCTAAGACCACCATCTGCCTTCTTTTCAAACAAGACCGGAGCACCCCACGGTGACGCACTCGAACGAACATAACCCCTTTTCATCAGATCGTCAATCTGTATCCGTAACTCTCATAGCTCCGAAGGTGCCATCCAGTAAGGAGCCATCGAGATTGGACGAGCGTCGGGCTACAGGTCTATCCCGAACTCCATATCACGTCAAGGGGGTAGGGTCATCACCTCCTTAGGAAAGATTTCCATAAACTCACGGACGATCTCTGGCACTTCCACCATTTCTACATCTACTGATTCCACTGCCAGCTCGGTCAACAAGGAGAGGAGAGGTTCCTCTCTCCTATTTCCCTTCGTATTTCTCCGCTCGCCGGTGAAGGTAACACGCCGGCTGTCCAAGTCTAAGAACACCACCCTTCTTCGAAAATAGTCGATGACGGAACACACAGAAAATAGCCAGTCGATGTCTAGGATGACATCGTATGGTTGAATCTGTAGCAGAAGAAGATCCCTAACTGACTGATGTGGCCCTATCATCAGTCTACATCCCCGAAAAACGAACAACAAGTCGGTCTGGCCTCCAACTGGTGTGCTCAACACCAGGGGCATTGGAAATCTCTCGGAATCTAGACCCAAGGCACGGGCTAGACTGGGTGCAAGGAAGGAGTGCGAAGCTCTGGTATCGAACAAAGCATAAGCAAGAGTGCTAAACAGACTGATCGTACCTCGAACAACCTCTGGCCCTGCTGGAACTGCTGCTTCTACAGCGTGCAACTGTCCACGCCCAGCTCCCCTACCCCTCGGCTGTCGGCCACCTCAGACTCTCTCATCACCCCCAGGTAAAGAATCCACCACTGACGTGCCGCTCCCTGCATCTGGCTAATGGCCAAAGGAACCCAATACTCGGTCGGGGCCCGAATCAGGCTGAAGACTATAACTAGATCCTCTAGCCATCCTTTCATCTTCATATCGGAGGCACTACCCTCATACATCTCGAGGGCCTGTCGCTGGAAGGCTTGAAGAGTCTTCTGCCACTGTTCGTCCTCTTCCTCTCGATCAGCTCTCTGCCGATTGGCCAAAGTAGTCTCTGGGGCCTCGATCGCCTGTACCACATGTGGTCGCCTTCCAGGTGGCATAGCTGCAAGGTAAACAAGGAATTCCTAAGCCCAAGTAGTGCAGAATATAGTTCTTAAAACTTCTTAAAATTTAACTTATTCTTAACTCCCAAGACATCCCTGAAACCCAATAACACAAGTCATTATGATGCATGTACCTTTCCTAGGGTCTCTACCCTGCAATCAGCGTGGCCTCACTTGGTCGTTCGGTAGGTCCAGAGTCCTTGCATCGGATCACGGGGGGCCCTAAAATCTAGTGTCTTAGACGGTCTTCCCGGGACTAATTCATGCTCCAAGGTCACCCAACACCGTTGCCTTACCATCCCATGCAATCCTCATTGTGCCTAACTCCAGACTCCATCCTATCTCTCAACCATCAGCACTGATACCATTCTGTCATGACCCGCCTTCACCAAAAGGAGGGAAGGGTCAGCAGATTGCCAGGCCCTTCCTTCTTTAAGTTGAAGGAGAGATAATGACCCCCGAAACCCGCCTTCAATAGGTCCCGGAGTGGCGACTAGCGCCAAGGGTATAGAAATTTCTCACAAATGGAAGGCATTACCCTTTATATTTTATAGGATCGAGAGATAAGGAAAAAGGAAACCCAACAACACCAAGGTAGAAAGAAAAGTAAAGCCAAAAGTAAACCATTCCCACATGCATGTTTCAAAATTAAAAGCCACAAAGTACAAAAGGTGACTACAAGGTAAGTACCAAAGAAAAAAGAAAAAAAACAACTGCAACTGCTCCAAAGGTCTGAGCTAGTAAGGTCCTGCGTGATCCCTGAAGTCCTCCTGGAAACCTGAACGCAGTTTTATATACGTAGGGTGAGCATACAAGTACACTCAGTAGGGAAAACCAAGACTCTCGTGCACAAGTGGGGGAACGTACTAAAGTCTCGTGATAAGAAGAGTAAACCAAACAGCTAACAAGGAAAACTATCCATCCCAGGACTCAATAAGGCTCACTCCCCAAATAACGCAAGTCATGTAATATATATAATAAGAGCACATCGATGTTTGGGTACCCCGCGCCACTTTCCCACTGGTTATTGAGGCATCCTACGCATCAGACCAATCCCGCCATTCTCACTATAGTCCCACTGCCACACCTGCTTGCACACACCTGGTCCACAACCACACGCAGTCCCGCTGCCGAAATCCCACCCGCACACACCTGGGCCTCAACCGCACGCAGTCCCACTGCTGAATCCTGCCCACACACACCTGGCCCACAACTGTCACATGTAACCATGCCTGCAAACACCTAGGCTAGAACAACCACCACCACGCACGAAGACACCTGGGCTAAAGGATCCACTGCCACCCCCGAAGACACCTGGGTCTCATCCCGAAGACACTTGGGAAACCACCTGCCGCACACATATGGCCAACCACCACACTACCCAGCCCTAAGGTTCTTGGGCTAATAATGAACCTCAGGCCATCACAGCCTGCCCGAAGACACTTGGGCTATCTGGGAAAGGGAGAAGAAAAGGAGCTAATAACCAGCCACTAAGAATAGTGTTGGAAAAAACACCCTCCCCCATGAAATGGGGGTGTTTGGCACTAAGTGCTCAACTTGGGTGGGGCGCGAATAATAAATAGAAAGCTACAAGTATATATATAGGTAGAAAGCACTCACCCAAGCTAGGCTTTTCTTCAGATAGCCTACAGATCACAACAGCACTCAAGTCCGAGTCACGACTCATGCCAACAACCCATGTGTCCCCTTTCTTATTTTACATTCGGTAATAATGTTTATGTTTAAGCACTACTGGGCAACTAGTAGGCATAGGCATAAGTCTAGGAAATTAAACAGTCAAAAAACAACCAAAACGTACACCTGGTTCTCAACAACAGAGGATTCCAACCCAATTTTTGATATAAACAAGTAACCACACAGATTTAAAACTCGCAACCACCGAATCCATACCAACAGGAGATCCCATCCACCAAATTCACACAACCACCGAGAGTATAAAAGAATAGGGTATCCCATACCCTCCCACATCTCCAACAATCGGCTCGAAAGGAACACAACCAACTACCACCATCAAAACAACAAGTATTTTCACATTTAAACGACTTAACACACTCCATGATTCGAATTTCGTGTGTTATAACCGGGAGTTATCAAAGAAGGGTTGATCCTGGTGCTTTCAATCTATTCAGCCGGATATATGTGATTAACCAATTCACTTTTCACAGCAGGAATTTACAACCATAAACAAGTCAGTTAAAACATCAGCAGGGTTCATTAGTGCACAAACAACGACCACAAACAGCCTCGAATTTCAGGACCCATAAGCCTGCACAACTCAACAAGATGGTCATAGAAGAAACAACATCAAAATATAAAACACCATCAACGATCACAGCCCCCCCCCCCCTCTTATTTCTTTATAGAATTCATTAATTATCTTTAATTAGGTCTGGTTTACCCAATTCTACAGAATCAAAACCACGCCCACCCCGCATGATACACAAAAGAGAGAGACGAAGGAGAAATTCCCTACTTGTTTATAGATGATCGACGTTTTAGGCCGGGGGCGTGGAACTTTACGGATAACGATGCGCCCGATGCACTAGAAGCTGTTTGTGAAAAGCCACGATCGAGGAAAGGAGAAACCACGGCTAACCCTTAGTTTATAAGAGTCGGGGACGGTTGAGGTGAAAACGCGAAACCGCCTAAGGCACGGGGGTCGTGGGTTGACCATGCGGCTCCACTCGTCACAAAAGGGGGTCGGGTGGTTTAAGCCGACTCATGAATTGATGAAGCATTTAATTAAAACTCTTATGGGCGTTACGGGTCTTAAAAACATGCTTAAACGAGTCAGAATAGGGTTTAAAACCCTATTTACGCAAAGGAGCACTACTGGAAACAACTTGACAAGGTCGGGTGACGCCGATCGGTCTCACCGATTGGTCTCACCGATCAGTCTCACCGGTCGGTCTCGCCGATCGGTCTCACCGGTCGGTCTCGCCGATCGGTCTCACCGGTCGGTCTCACCGATCGGTCTCACCATTCGGTCTCGCCGATCGGTCTCACCGATCCGTCTCACCCATCGGTCTCACCGAGACGCCACTCCTTTAGAACATGAATTTTGGCAAAGGGAAGGACCAAGAGAGTCTGGGTCATAACAACATAGATGAAATCAAAACTATTTGAGAGAAATGTCTCTTTTTTTGAAATCATTTAAGAGTCACATAATTATAAAAGAAAACATTTACTTTGAAAATATTCCTATAAAATTCTAAGGTAATCTTAGATGATTTTATAAGGGTCGAAAATAGTTTCACCCGCCGTATAAGTCAAAATAGGCATTCTTACCTTAATTCTGTCGAAAATGATAAAAATGACCTTGTTTGGAAAACTAAGGAATGATTCCTTTATAAACTTCTTATAAAAAGTCATACAAGGGTATATATGACTTTAACCCATAGTCTGTAAAATTGTAAGAATGATTTCAAATTCATTTTTAAGAAACATATATGTGGATGATAAAGAGGTCCCAGTAGATAATTACGTATAAACAAACTCAGATAATGAATACACTGTAAAATTAACCCTTACCTTGTAAATTTCCTTGGTTGGGGGTAGGTTAACCACCTATATAATGGTTAAATAATTGTTATTAAATTATACAAGAATCATATACATTAATATGATATCATATATGATCTTTTAACATTTCTTTGTTAATTATATCTTAGTATTATCGTCGTTTCGGGTGTTAACTTACTCATTTTCTTTTATATGTTTTGTTACAGAAGTTGTGTTTGTTATTGATAGGTTGTATCTTATTCATATCCATAATGACATCAAGTCCTTAAACATTATTTTTAATCATCAAAACAGAATTATACTTGAATGGATACGATGGAGAATGAATCTCATCATGTTTTTGGAGACGGTAGTCCGTACGTACGCACGATCGATAATATCATTCTTTTGATATTAAACTAATATATAATTGGATGGTATATCAAATATACAGAATAATTATAATGTTATATTTATTATTTACATGAATTACACATCATTATTATACCCATCCAAATGATAATGTATTGAATAACAATTACACCACGACGTGGAGACGGTAGGTCATACGTACGCACGTATGGTGACAAGTCATTCAAAGGATGGATAGAATAATGAATATGGTTGTACCATATTTGTAATAACATAACAGTATATAGAAGATACTGAATTTATTATTTTAGAATGTAAATAACAAATAAAGAAGAAGTTGAAGAAGAAAAAAACTTGAAAGAGGGTGGTGAAAACATTACCTCTTCATTAGGTTCTTCCTTTTGATTTGATTAAAATGGCTCCGTAGGTTGGCTTTTTGATCAAACTAAGGAATAAAGGATTAATTGAGGGAAGTTAATAGAATAATAGGTCCAGGTTTGGCCGAACCAAAAGGCTTTTAATGTGTGATGAATTGGTTAGAAGTGGTGTCCTTTTATAAGGGGGAGGAGGGGCTCTTTAGGAAAATATTAAAGTATTATTTTATAATAAATTCATATTCGGTTTCTAATGTCTTAAAAGTTGATTATTCAAAGTTTAATGTGGGGATGGGTTGAAATACTTTAAACCAATAGATTTTAGACAGGTTTGGGTATTTATATTAACCTTATCTTTTAGTTTTAACTCTTAGTTAACTAATTTGACATTTACCATGTCACTTTGTATTTTTTATATTATATAGTTAATAAACCTACTATATACATCAAAGTGATCCCCAAGTGGTCCATTAATGATACACCTATCATGATATAAGTCCTTTGTCCGAGCCTTAGATTTTTAGTAATAGAATATCAATTAATAATATAATATTTGTTTTAAAAACTTATTTATGTCAATTTTGACTCTATTCAATAATTGATTTTTTTTAAAGTCTTAAAAAATTTATTAATTCGAATAAAATTCATTTAAAAAATCCTAAAATGTAATATTAACCAATAAAATTCGTGTATGGCATCAAAATATTCAAATTATATTTATTTTAACTTTTATAATACCAATTATTTGATTCTTTCATTAATAAGGAAAATACTGCATCATTATTGTGTCATAAATAAATTTAATTATTAAATGTCTAAAAATTATAAATAAAATACCATTATGTAGTTAATCTTCTTTTATTTCTAATTAATATTTATAGTCGAAAATATAACATATATAACCCTGTGTAAAAATTGTTTTTCTAAAAGATATATGTTTTTTTTTTCATTTTGGTATTTACTTTAACTTAATTAATATAATGTGTCTTTATCACCTACAAGTGCCTCCATGGGGTCCCAAAATTGATCCAAAGTTACCAATGTTCGGACATGTATCAACCAATAAGGTTAGGACACATTTTAGGGAAAATTATTATTATTACAATATTATTTTTGTACCCTTATTTACCGGATTTACCCTTTAACCATGGTAAATAAAATATTTACTGAAGTAATTATTCAAAATTTTTGAAAATAAATGTTACCTATTTACACAATTTGGACCTCATGATTCTAAATTTTGAATTAATTTTTCTAAATTCAAAACACATAAGTGGCAGAAATTAATTTAAAAGTAATTCTTGTTGTCGAAACAAAAAGCGTGTTTTTAACAAATAATAACTATCAAAAGATTGACACTTTCTTATGTTCAGTTAAAATATGAAATTATGTCCAATGACAAAAATTAGATTAAATAGTAAGATTATAAGCTATTTATACTTTAAAATTACTCAAATGCATAATTTATTACTATTAATTATTTCGATTAAAAAAGTTGTTTTTAAATAAAATTTAGTAATTTTCATTATTCATCAAAATATGAAAGTTATCAGAAAAGTACCAAAATTTCACCCTAAGATAATTTCGATATTTTTAATCCAATAATGAAGTATATTTTACAAAATTAAATACATAAAAGTTGAATTTATTAATTTAAAATTAATTCCCGCTATTAAAACCAAAAGGAGTAATTTTAAGAAATAATTACTATCAAAAGCTTGACACTTGATTATGTCCAATTTCAAAGTGAAATTACTTAAAATGACCATAATTAGATTAAATGGTAAAAATATAATCTCTTTATACTTCCATACCATTAAAATTTATAATTTAACAATAAAAATTATTTTGATTAAAAAAGTTTTTTTCAGTTAAAATATAGTATTTTTTACTATTCACCCAAATATGAAAGTTATCAAAAAAACACCAAAACATTATTGAAACTAAATTCTTATGTCCCAATTCTAAATAAGAAGTTTATTTTTTCAAATTGAATATATAAAACTTGCAAATATTGGATTTAAAAAGGCTTCTCCATTAAAAGGTGGTAAAATTGCATTTTGAAGGTCAAGCATTGTGTTCCATGTGGTTTTCTCTAGCCATTAGATGTTACCTAGTGGAATTGGGAGGAAATATCAATGAAATTTGTTACTATTTTACCATGATGTCAGGGAGACTATAATTATATCTGAGTCATAGTGGACTATTTTAGGGAATTAGACACTTTATAAAGATCAAGGAGTAAATATTAGTAGAAGTTTTATCAAGGAAGTATCTGTAGGATTTGGTACAACTCCGTGAAGTCCTGAGGATGATAATATTTGATCCGGAGACTTGTTTAACCTCAAGGGAATAGAGATGTATCCAAAAATATTTTGAATCTTAGTTATGCCTTAGTACTACTTTTCATTCGCAGACAGATGGTCAGATAGATCGGACCATCTAGACTCTTAAAGGCATGTTGTTATCTTGTGTTCAGGGTATTTAGGTTTTTAAATTAGGAACCAACCATTTAGAGTTTTATTACATTAATATTTTCCAATCCACCATTGGTATGACACTGTTTGATTATTTATATAGATGAATTTTCCGTTCTCTAATGTGCTGGACTGGGGTCATAGAGCCAGCAATTCATGGGCTGGAACTTGAATATAATACAATAGAGATAGTTCAATTAATTCATGAAAGGATGAAGTTAGGGTAGGATGTTCATAAATACTATGTCAATAATAGTATAAAACATTTTTAGTTCAAATTTTCAGATCACATGTTCCTGAAATTAACTCCTCATCACGGTGAGTGAAGGTTTGGTCATGGGTGTAAGCTTTCTCCCTAGTTTTTTGTGCCTTTTGAGGTGTTTTTTTGTATTGGATTCGTGGTGTATTGTATAGAAATTCCTCCATATATGAGCGGGATAAATTATGATTTTCAAAATTTATAGCTCCATTATTATCTTCATGACAACTCCCATGTCTTCTATTGAGGAAAAATCGATGTAGACGATGATGTGACCTTTGAGGAGCATCCTATGGAGATCTAGGAAATCTAGAAGAAGGTGTTGTGTGGGAATTTTATTCCCTTGGTTCATGTATTTTTTCATTACAGTGGCATAGAAGAGAGTACTTTGGAATGAAATTCATAGATGTGTAATCAGTACCCTGATCTATTTGATGCTTAGCTCTTCTCTTGTAGTGTTTTTATCTTGTGTATGTTAACCTTTCTGTGTTATGAGATTATCTCTACTTGATTTTTTTTTGTATTTACTCTCATTTGAGAGTTATATCCCCTAAGATAGTTTTTATTATAATTTTATTATTATTATGTTGTTTCACATTGTTCTTAGTATAAGGTGGTTGAGCTATGCTGGTGGTGAGATTCTTGAGATGTATCTTGTGGGTGGCTATTTGGACAACCCATTTTTGTTTTCTCTTTGATTTTATTTTGGATTCTTAAGGATGAGAATTTTTTTAGGGGTATCTAATTTAAGGTTCAGGATCTATTTATTCTATTTATTTTCATGTTTCTAATGATTTTGGTGCTCATAGGAGGTTTGGAGTGAGTCTAGAGGGGTCCAGCTACAAAAATATGGAAATGGGGATAATACATGGTGTGTAAATGTGTTTCACATCATGTATTCAATGTTCACATCTTGGGAGAGAGTTTTTCATAAACTAGAAGAGATTCATGGTTTTTTAATGCCATTTCATGGGGTGTTACATGACATGTAAATTTTCAAGATTAATTTCATCAAGGTGACTTTATTTTTTGTAAAAGTCAAAAAAATAAAATGTACATGATTTTTAGGCTTTACATGTCCTATATATTCCCTATGAAGTATGCCTATAAAGGCTAAAGTGCTTAATTTTTTCTCTAAACCCTACACTTATTCTCAATTCCATGTGTCCAATGGATATCCCTTTCATAATTTTAGGATCCCATCAATGGGGATCAATCATTGGCTTCCTATCATTGATTTGTGGTGATCCAAGTTGTGTTCTTTATTCAATTTCTATCGGGTACTCCCTGGTCGGTCTCATTTCTCCCTGTTTCTTCTATCAATGTGATGTAATTTCAACTCCATGTTTCTATTGGAGTTTTATTGGATGTATGTTTGTGGAGTTGTACTGCAGCATCCTGGGAGGGATGAAACTTCTTACTGGAGATGGTATCAGGATCCACAATTTTGGTCTATTATCATGTGAAGAACATTAAATCGTTTATAGTAAGGGATTCATGAGTTCTATTTTATTTACATGAAATCATGAATTGATTATTCTTTATTACTTTGGATGTAAATGGAATTTACTTAATAATATTTAATTAGATTAAACAAATTGGATAGGGATCACATGTTGATGTTTTTTCTTTATATCATGAAAGTGGTTTTCCAATTGATTTGATTGATAGTGTGATATCTATGATATGCTTTTTAGTGTGATTTTATGCATGTAATATCTTGTTGAAATTGGTAAATAATGTAAATCTATAATTAATTGATAATTAATTTTATTGAGAGTAATTAAAGAAGATTCAAGTTTGTAATCTGGGGATTTTTGTACTTTGACGATAATAAAATTTATGTGAGTATGCATGTTTAATTAAATTTTATATTCTATGTGTTTAATGGAATTGGTAACTAATTTGAATAATGTTTACTATATTTTAAAATAATTGAAAAGGAATGATAAATGAGAATGGTTGGATGCTTGGAAGCATGTTTAAATTAATTTTTTAATAAATTTAGTAGCTTGTTATAGCTTGTAACTTTGGCTTCCCATAGTTGGAACCTTTGAATAATGAATCTATAAATTAAAGACGTAATAAGAACCTATTGTGTGATAAAAAATAATTCACAGGGCTTCAGTTGTCTACTTTCTTGAGGAGTCTGAGCACCTTGTGATTAGAGTTGTGAGAGCTCATTTATGTATCATGGTTGGATGTCTTATTTTAGGGCCCAGATTTCCCTATTGGATATGCTTGTTTTTTTCCTATGGATATTATTATGTGCTCTGGATATGTGCTACACAATGAAATGTGATATGGGGTGGATAGGCCCATATGTGATATGATTCAAGGATGGTTGAGCTTCGGATGGATGATATATTATGGGTGGACAGGCTCCAATGATATGGCAGAAGTTGATGCCTCTAATGGAGAGATGCATTAGGATATGCTTGTGGGTTTCAGGGATAGATCTAGATATGGTGGACTGTGTAAAATATGGGATTACCAATTTATGTGAAGTTGAGAGATAGGATTCTCACTTGTGAATCTATTTAATGGCAGATGGTAAGTTTCTTATTTTATCAATATTCTTTTCCCCACTACTTGAGGTAGCTACTTGTTCTTGGTTTTCTGTTTTCCTCTTGGGGGTAGCTTAGGATGGTTTTCCTAGTGTACATGAATTATGGAATGATGCTAATAATAAATAAATAATTTTTATCCCATGGGTTTGGTTGATGTTGTAATGCAATGAGATGTTACTCTTGAGAAATTGTGGACTTGGATTGGATTATTATAAGAGGGAATAGACATTACTGTGATGATTAATGTTAGATAATGTGGAATAATTTCAATAGTTAATTAATGTCTAATAAATTAATTAATATAAGGAAATAATAAAATAAAATATGTAATTAATGTTTTTCTTTTAAATTTTTGTGTGCTTATATGATATCTGGTCTTAGAAGTGGGATATGGGAGTCCGAGAAATGTTAGTTTCAGTTGATTCTAAGACAATTTTATTCCTATATTGGGGTTCAAAGTTATATTATATCCTATATATTCTAGGATATCGTACACTTTCTTGCCCTTGTTTTTTAGAGAAACTGACACCTAGTGGACTCTATGATGGTGTTTTCTCTAACATCATGGTGGTAGGATAGATGGTTGACTACCCCCTTATAGCCCTACTCTCTTCTCATGGTAGTTACTTATACTGGTATGCATGGTGGTAAGTTTTCTAGTATATGTTTGTAGATGGATGTAATGACTTTTTATTATTTCACACACATTTATTACCATATATAGTATCCAAAGGATTGTTATATGTATGAATTGTATAGTTTGTGATGGATTTAGGTTCCTTAGATGGTGTATTGGTTGTACTAGCTTGAGGTATAATACATGATGTATGATACGCATCATACGGGCTATGGTGGCTCCCAAAAACTACTTGGTCACTATATGGTGATGTGATATGGGATGATATAATGATGTGTTTCATGAAGTACATGTTTTTATTCCTTTCCTAGGTGTCTTTGGGATAGGTTATATTTTGGAGATATATGGCTCAATACTTGAAATGTTGGGGTATAGCGGCATTCCAGTGGGGAAGCGAGAGCTCGATACCCTTTATGTTTCATTATTATATTATATTATCTCTTGTATGTGACACTTTGGTAAATTCATCCATGGTGATGTTGGGAACATATTATACCTATTTTGGTTAAGAGTTATTTTCACTTCTTCACTGGTATTTTTCATGATTTATTTATATTTTGCATCAGAGGCTCAGGGGAGGATCCTACTGAGTATACTTTTATTCTCACCCTACGTATATATAAACTATTTTTTAGTTCATATATATAAGGTTGGATATTGGGATGGATGATACTATCTTGTGGTTTTTCAAGAACTATTTGGGTTTTTGGTCACTTCCATATTTACCATTTTGTTACATGATGTTTTACTATCTATTGTTATAGTAATGTATGAAATTGCATGTTTTCACTTTTGATGTAATTATGTGTGTGTGTGTGTGTGTGTGTGTGTCTGTATGTACGAGAAAGTGTGGATAGGTGTATCTATCTTTTATCTCTCTTTTGTGTGTTCTCTTAGATGGTAATGTCTCCCATATGTATACTTATTATACACTCGATGCTAGTCAACATCCTAGAGAGAACTGGAGGTGAGAATCAAGCAGCCACCATCTCCCTTCCATCATTTCTAGCCTCAGAGGGGTATACTTCATAGGAGGGGTCATGATAGGTTCCATGTAGTAAATATAAGGATGGGATTATAAATTTCTTGATCTATGTTAGACCTTGAGTGATACTTGGGCTCCATATTATGGGAATCCATGGAAGAGAATATAAGAATAATTATTTATATCTCAAAAGTTTATTTATATATATGGATAATGTTTCCACCTTTTTTATGCTTAGTATACTCCCTTATGGATGCCCAGTCTTATAGCCATGTGTCTTAGGACATCTCTTTTATTTCTTCTAGTATCACTTGTGATATTATATGAGTGTCTTGGGTCCTTTCATGTGCATGTATAACTTTTCATATATTTGTTGCCTTTTATGCATATATATACCTTTGTTCCAGTTCAGAGCTTTTCCAGCTTAGGCCAAAGCAGGTATGGCTAGCCAAGTTTCCTTGAGGAACCTGATCCGTCTCATTTAATTGTATTTTATTTACATTATTTCCATGTCTTATTTCGATGTACCAGCACAATAATTTATTTTATAAACACAGACTAGATTTTTCATTAGACATTGTTGGTGGTGGCCTACTAAGTTTATCTCACACCCTATTTGGCCCGCCATTACATTTGGGTACCCAGATAGACCTCATGATTACAGGATCAGATTTTGGTATTGTACTTACTTTATGTTATCCTTTTGGGCTAGGATGGATTATGGGAACTTATGATCGAGATAATGTTTTTGATGCAATTAAAGGGAGTTGTTGAGTACTTTATTTCATTTTTATTACCTTTTATTCATATGTATCATGGGATGTATATCTATCTTTACATTTTAGCATGTTCATCCCTGATCATTTATTAATTATTTATTGATTTTTAGTCATTATTATTTTCATATGCCTTTATGTATTGTTTTTTATGTTTTATTATTTACTAATCTATAGGGTATAGTATCCTCAGCATACCTCTATTAGACCCGCATTGCTCGTCAGTAGCATCTTGTGTACATGGATGCAAGATTGTGACCTATTGGCCAACCAGTTTGGGGAACCATTGTAGTGGATCTTGGGTCGGGATTCTATACAAAATTTATTCCCACATGACATTTCATGGTATACATTGCATGTAGTTTTTTCCATGGTGTGATGTCTGTGTGACATGTAAGACCACATGACACATCATAACTATATGTGGTGTGTACTACTGGTAATTCTTGTTAAGTACATTGTGTGTATGATAACGGTTACATTCCAGGTAGTTTTAAAATTTACATAGATTATAATTTACCTGATATGTCAAAAATCATTCGGTGTGTACCTAGTGTAGAATGACACTTTCCACATAGCGTGTATAGTGATCTACACACGATGTAGTTTCTACCACACTTAAATTATCTCAGGTTTTAATCCATATGACAGAACCTAAAGTCTTAGTGTCAACCTTGTGTGGGTGTTCACGTCTTACATAATATGTACATACAACAAAACATCATGTAATCTATGTATGGCCACATTGCTTGAGTGGCAGTCAATACACGGTGTGTAATAATGTTATATCTTTGACCACATTTCTTGTAATGATTTACACATAGTCTAAACCATGTGAGGATACATGGTTTGTAAATTAGATACATTCCATGTAATCCTTGGTAAACTATCCACCGCACTAGGGGTCAATATGAAATGTGTAAGGACTCCTCATACTGATCCACATAATTTACTAATATTGTCACAACCCTCTCCTTGTATACTTGATGATAAGTACATGAAATGTAGTTTACCATTACATTTTATGTATCCATGTCATGAATCCTATAACCATAGAACCATCATATGTGGTTTGTGAACTTTCTTCTCTTATCTTGTCTTGTTCATCGTTATATAAATGTTGATACACTCATTATCTCAACTTTTGGATTAAGAAACAAATTATAGAAATGAAATATAACAAACATAGTTCATTGATAAAAAATAGTATAAATAAATATAAATTACATTTTGACAACTATAATTCCACTTGAATATTCTAGTGAATAGTATAAGTGGTGGGAGGCTATCCAATTTTGGGTTCTGATTGGTTTTAATGGATAAATCTAAAAGTTTGATGAACACAACCCAGGAATCTCCTAGAGATGATCTTTCAAATTTAATTTATAATTCATCTTAAAACAAGAATTACCTCAAACAAAATAATTCATTCTATTAAATTTTCAATTCCACCCTTATATAGTTGGTATTTTCTTTGAGAATCCAAATGAAAAATCCTCTTTTTGTATTAAAAAATGTTCCATAAATCAATAAATAATGTTCTTGGTATTCTGATTACTAGCATGAAGGATCCTAAAGCTTCATGTTATTCATTATTGATCATAATAAGTAATTCTATTATTATCCTGATTTTATTTGGAGGGAGGGTGGAGGATTTTCCCTCTGTATCTTGAGATAATTTATTGAGAGTTTCACCATTGTGCACAACAAATCACTTGGTTAAAAATGATATAATTTTTAATTTATACTTAGGGTTAATATTTGAAAATTACATAATTTCCCTTTATCAAATAGTCATTCTAATTGATTCTCTATGTCTAATAATAATAATATAATAATAATAATTATTACTATTATTATATCTCATGACATGATATTATTTAAATATAATTGGTTAAATTAAATGGATAATGTTATTGTAAATGATATTAAATAAAATATATCATTTTCATCTGACCCTTAACTCAACCTGTCAATCTTCCCTAGAACTTATCAAACCTTGAATAACAAAATATTTATTTTAAAAAATATTATTTATTTGATAAATAAATAAATATTATATTCACTAAACTGATGAATAAGTATTTATTCTAATATTAACATAAATATATAAAATATTATGTTAATATATTCACTAAAACGGTGAATAAATACTTAAATATTTATTAACTTGTGGATAACAAACAATAGATGAGATTAAACTATCATATTCGAAACACTAAAATCTCATGATTGAATTTATTTGATCAATAGTACTTGAATAATTATTATTCTATAATATGAGATTAATTTTTATTCTTAATATTAAATTCAATAGAATATAATGAGATTTTGGATATACTTAGTGCATAACCCTATATGGAAACTTTATCAATGGAATTATGTGAACTATCCTAAAGTATATGATCATTGTCTAGTAGTATTTCAAGGCATCCATAGAAAAATAATTTAATTTCACAATGATAATAACCTTCATATGAATGCTACTATGTAATATAATCACTTTATCTTGATATCTCATCAAGATGGTTGTATACTTATTTCATAACCCTATATAATTGATTTATCTATCTTTGAATTTTCAAAATGAACTTATTGATGAACTACCATAACCATGAATTTAATCAGAAGGTTTCATTTCAATCAAAGAGCTAGATATATCATCTTATATTAACTAGAAATAATTTAAATCCTTTCTTGTCTTATTCAACTAATGTTATATCACTTAGGAATCACACAATGTATTCTACCTCAAAATGAGAATATGTCATCACGATTTTTTTCAATACATAAAAGTATGTGATTTATGATATACATTAATAAAAATCTCAATTCTAAGCACCAATACACATGTTCAAGTATAGCAATATCCAATAAAAACATATGTAATTATTATTTGAGGATGTATCTTTTTAACCTCCCTTCTTGGATATTTCCAAGTGAGATCCTCATGAAAAGAAGCCCCAATGTCTTTTGAACATCTAACACTAGATAGTCAAACATCATTAGTGTCCCATAAAATAGATGTTATCTCAAACATAGGATATATGTTTAGGAATATTGGTGTAACATTTCTATGTTCTCATTATAGTGGGAAACTACTATAAAATTTCAATGTGAAAATTAATATAAGGTCACTATCAAAATAATTTCATGTATAAGAACAATCATCATGTGACAAGATATTTACTAATATTACAATAATCAAAAGTATAAATTCAGTTGGTTTTAGGGAACCAACTCCAAAACAATAGGTCATGGTCTGGAGACTAGCACCAAAAAGACATTATCACACATGGGACACCATATAATTTAATAAAATACAACATATATGAAATAAAATATGAAAAATAAAACCAACAACTTTCATAAAAACAAATGAATAACTGAATTGTATACCAATTAATGTGTGAAAAATAACAATACAATATCACATCTCATGTTCAACTCTTACAGGTAACAAAAACTTGTGAAACACTACACTTTGTAATAGATGTGTAAAAATTAAATAACAACTCCTCATATAAGGGAAACCTAAGAGTATCCACCATATTCCACCTTATGTTAAGGACTCCTAAAGTGGGTCAATCACAGCAACTACCACTGGCAGGTATCACCAGGTGTCATCCAATAAATTCTCCACATAAACTGCTTCAAATCTATGATCACCAAACGCATATCCATATAATGAAACATATGAAAAAAACAAATAATGTTTGAACAAGTTCCATGTTGGGTTGAGTAAAAATATACTGAGTAGTATTCCTTAAAACCAAAACTAAAATATAAAACAACTAGTTATCTCAACACCCCCAGGACAAGAATGTAACTAAATTAGGAGAATGTGAATATTCATTAAAGGATATAAACATCGAAATACTAGGAATTATCTCATCACCGTAGATAAAATATTTAAAGTATCATATCATGCAAGTATCCAAGGTCACATAAGTCAGAAAAGATTCATTGTGCCCAAAGTCTACAAACTAGCTGAAAGTCTCACATTAGTTGTGATATAGGTTAACAGGTAGGATCCTCATAACACTAAAATTTATATAATTCCTAATCAAATTCTTATGGAACATAATAATATCATATAATCTGCATCAAACAAACAATTCAATGATATATAATCCTCATTTCATAACCCAATATCTAAGAAGAGAAATTGTGCCTAATTAAATAAAAGTATGCCATATGTCATGGATGAGCTCTAAAAATTCCTGACACTAGAAATGATTGTGGATTACCCATATCACTATAGATCCTAGTGCTCTTAAACTATCTCACTTTTATCTCCTCCATGCCTCCCTCATTATTAGTATTTAGGTGGACTCATACCCCATTGGAAGATACCTCAATTGAGAGGGTAACCGACTCTTATGAAGGACCCATACCCCGAAATTTGTAGTGTTCATTGTTCGTAAGGGTTATCAGCTCTATAAGTGGATGAACATACCCTGTCTCTATAAGAGTTTAACATAATCCACTATATAAATAGAGAAGCTATAATCTAGATATAGATATTCTCTAATGGGTTCATCAACCCCATGGATTCTCTAATCATCTATCCATTCATGCGATCATCTCTATAAAGATATGAAACTCCAATCAGTATGAATATAAATCGTATATTTTGAAGATTTATGCACGGTTACATTATATATAGAAATAGAGTTATAATGGACTACTAATATCTCCAAAAACTGGCTTCTAGGTGGAAATAAATCAAGAATACTACATACATCCTAGTACACATTGTTCCCAACACAGTTTACAGAATGTAGGTACACTTGGGAAGGTTGGTTGTGTACTACTATAGCTCAATATGCGTGATGAAAAAGTAAATTTCAGGTCTAATAGTGTATATATAGTGTAGGTCTCCTCGATTTGGTCAAAATATACTCTAGATACATACTGAGTATCCCTGACGGTTGTACATGATGTCTTTGGAAATTACAAGGCAAGTGGTTTACATGAATAATCTTACATATGAATTAATCTTAAGAATAAAAAATTAACATAAACTATTCTAATTTATAATGGGATAAATGGTGTCTACATCTAATGTACATGGTTCATGGGCCTTTCCATATAGACCGGGCATGTAAGTGGGGTACACGTTGAGACACTCGGTTTGGCAATACACAATGTGTGACCTTGAGTAACATGGCTTGTGATTTAATAAAAGAACATATAAAAAATATAGGTCAGTCAAAGAGCCACATGACGATATTTATGAGGATTATATACATTGTGACATTAATTTATCTGAAAACTAAAATCTACCAACATATATTTCATGTGAATTTGGATTGCATGCCATGTAGTTATAAATTTCCCAGATACTAAAGCTCCATCTTCCTTCCATGAATGATACTAGAACTATTTCCTCTAGCTTCACCTACATTATTGGTAGAACTAGTCACCTCTAAACTCATCCCCACACTTTAATGAGGTGATTTTGGATTATCCTTCATTATATACTCATTTTCGTTTCTCTATTCATTAAACCATGGGTGAAACCTGTAATTTTTAGGTTTTCGTCCATTGTAGAATTAAGAAACCACTAAAAAACTAAAGTGATAAGAAAGGAGAATAATATATGGGAATGTAACAATGTAAATAATTTAGTAATCCAACGAATTATTTACCAATTATTAATATTAATAATATAATTAGCTAACATGAAAAAACATTGTTGAGAGAAATAACCCAAGGATAAACTCTAAGATAAAATTATTGATAAACAAACAATTTATTACCCCATTTTTCCCACATTTTAGTAAAATAAAATAAACATATATCCATTAATTAATAAAAAAAGATGAAGTATTATTGAATATCCAAAATAAATTATTCATGTGCCATGATAAATAACTCCTAGTAAATTCAAAGAAGAATCATTTATCCAAAATAATTATGATGAGGATGACAATCCCAATTTTATTATTATTATTATTATTATTGAAAAACATCATGTCCTTATGATCTGTAATATTATATGTATGTGTGTTATTTGAATTTTTTGGGTGTTTCCAATGTTTTATAGGTGTTTCAGGTGGTTTTGGGAAACTGTAGTCCTAGACTACAGTAAGCTGTACCAGGACCTAGGGAGGCCACACCCCATCCAGTCTCTCTAAATTTGTAAAATTTCAAACACTAGGGTGGTGATTACATAGAATATTGTCCCATGAAACCATGGATAGGACTTGGGGTTTTTATATCTACTCAATTGTGGTACACCATTCCATTAGCCGATATCCTACATCGTTGTGGGTGTAGGGGTGGGACATTGCACCATGGTGGTTATGGACATGTCCTAAAGTAATTTCCCTATATTATAATATTGTAGTTTTTTATTCTACCCCCACCCCAACCCCCCAACCCCACCCCCACTATTTTAAACCCAATTGACACCACCTTATTCATTTTTCATGGAAAATATCCTTTGATACCTAGGGAGTTCTTCATATTCATCCTTATTTTGTTATCCCCCTATTCATATTCCAAGTTTTATTCATGGTAAATAACATATCTATTACCCATTTAATTTCTCATATTCCATATTATATTTAACCTAGATTTTTCTTTCCCAATAGAACCCTAATCTCTATAAAATGTGGATTTATGGTATTTTTTGTTTAAAAATTGGTTTTTAGATTTTTAGGGCTTGTATATGGTCATTCCTTGAATGGATTATGTTATTCTCATATATGATTGGATCACTGAGAGGGTAATGGTTGAATAAATGATCTCTTTTTTTAAGTTATTCTCTTTTAACCTAACATCTTTAACTTGTTATGGTTATCATTACACTCAATATTTTCTTATAGACTCTCCTAATATGAACTAGTAATGAAAGATAGATTATCTCACAGTATTTAAAATTCATGGTTATAAGTCTTCCTCTTTTCCATGTTGGTTATGCCCCTCAACATATATTATCATGTATCTTTAATATTATTATAAAACACATACTACATGGTGCTACTTAAGGCTTCACCATTCTCCTAAAAGATAAAAAATCCCTACAAAAATTGATCCAAAAAATAAAAACTTCTACACAATATTTTGGTTCTTCTCCATGAGTAGATAGATTAGCAGATATGCACGTGTACTCCCTAAATTTCTTCAAATTTAGTGCTAGTATTGAGAATTACATAAGATCTTGAGTAATATAAATCTTCCTCAATCTTCTTGAATACTCGAGTGTAGAGTATATCACCATACTCTTCAATGGATCCAACCTTTGAATTGTTCTCTTTCATTGATATAGAATTCTATTAAGGATAACATTTATTCAAAATAGTCACAATTGATAATTGATATATCTTTTAGTATTTCTACACCTTTTCATCTTTGGTAAATTCATATATTTGTACTCATATAAATATTTTTAATATTTAGTTTACATATATATTAGGAAGATCTTAAATCATCAATATATGACAACCCTGCTTTTATTACAACCTTAAACATGATTTATTACATAAAACTTCACTTGATACAACAAAAAAGATCAAGAGGTTCAGTGTATTTGGGGTTTAGTATCATTACATAAAAACTTAAAACATGAAATGAAACATCTTTATTGAAAACTTCCTTTACATTACCACTACATTCCATCGTACTTAGCATTACATGGGATAACCTGAGGACATGCATAAGAAAAGGGTGAGCTATAAAGCCCAGTAAGGGAGTAAACATGGAATAACAAGAGGAGTAAAATACATGTTAGACAATAGGAATATCAATAGATAATAAAAGAAACATGAGCATAAAGGCATGATAAATCATGATAATCATAACATGGAAATGTGGCAACAACACTTAACGTGGAATTAGCATGAGCCAAGGCTCATTGCACATAGAGCATGAGTAAATCCTCATTACACATGAAGCACGAGTAAACCCTTGTTTCACATGAATTAGAATGATTCAACACTCATTGAACATGATGTATCATGATACTATACTTTACCTAATGCATTGGAGCGCTATAAGGGCACACCCTTCTTAAACATTTCATTTCATGCATTAGTGTGCCACATGGATCATAAAACATGGATTCATAAAACATAATAATTTATTCCATGATAAAGGAATGTGGAATTCATACATAAATCTTTAAAATAAATAAGTAAATGTGCATAAAGTTGAATACCCTTGATGGAGAAATGGGCATGGTATTCACTACATAATGACATTGGCTTAGAAAATCGGTGCGATTTCGGCAGCGTAACAGCGTGACATAAGAATTCATAAAAATGGTTGATGAGAGAGAAAGGGGTTACTCATTATATTAATATGTAATGGAAAGTAATGAGGTAATATAGATACATGTCCCAACAATTTTAATGGAATTTAGATTCATGATACAAAAGTATTGCTTGAATGTAAAAGAAGAGAGAGAAGTTCCTTTTGGAATTTTGGCATAGTAACGGGTGTACATGGGAGGCATTTAATGAGAGATAAAGGGGTATAACATCAATCAAACATAAATAAGTAAGTATGAGGGAGGTTCGAAACCATAACCCAACATTAATAATTGAAATTAAAAGGGAAAAACAACATAAAGAAAATTGGACAAAATGAGAAAGGAAGAAAAAAACCCTTACTTGGAAGTGTGCTTCCAAAGGCTAGAGAGAGGCTCGTGAGAGGATTCTTGGGAGCTTGGGGCACCTTGGGAGGATTATAGAGAGAGTAGGGAAGAGGATGGACGAACTAAAAAGGCTTTGAGTGATGAGGAAGTGGGAGCTTGGGTTGGTTTATATAGGAAAGGTGAGGGAATTCTTTATTATTTAGGTTTGGGTCCCCTTACATTAAATTAATCCAAACCACAAACCATCCCATGGTTTTTTCCAATTGTTTTTGGAAAAGGGAAGATAAAAACAATATTTTATAAGTCCAAAGTCCTAAATTCTTAAAATAATAAGGTTGATTATGTGGAGGTGAGTCACACTCCCATGGAAATCAATTTAAAAAGGCAAGGTGTTGAATAAGTCTTGAGGGGTCCATTAATGCTTTGAAAAGTAAGCCAAACAAACCCAAAATCACATTATTTTAATGGTAAAACATATATTGGACGAACATAAAGATTATAGTATTTTATTACATCACTATTTGGTCATCATGATGTCAAAAAACACATTATATATTTAAACGGTATTTATTTTTTACCCAAACATTTGACTGTCTCAGAAAATTATGAAAAATTTACTGTTGGATAATTTCGACAACTTAATTCCAGAAATAACATTTATTTTATCTAAATAATTTTCTAAATATGTTAATTTTCACTTTTAAAATAAAAACCTACATTTATCAAAAATTCACGGGTTTTGACAGAAATGGCTTTCAAACCTTAATAAAAAATTTAATTGTATTCATAAAATTATAAGATCATTTATATTTAATAAAACATAATTTAATAATAATATTATTATTTTATTAAAATATTATTTAATTCAAAAATCCATTAATTTAATAAAATATAATTCTTAATTAAATAATAACTAAAAACACTATTTGTACTTTAAAAACTATTTACAATGTATCAAAAATGACTAGAAATTATATTCATTATTATATACAAAAATAATGTACATGAACATAGTACAAAATATTTGTTACATAACCCCTTAAAACAGCCTCATAAGACCTAAGGGTAATGTGTGCAATGGTGACAGACTCTTGGGGTGGCTCGGATAACATTGCTCGAGTGGTAATTTCTATCAACTTCCACTTCTCCCGTAGACGGTCCCGTTCTATCTTGACATGATGAAGCTCATCTTGGGCTTGGTCAAGAGTGAAGCCCAAGGACGCCACGTCTTTTCCGAGCTCTAATAAATGGGCTTCTTATGGGGCAATTCTACTAGATGAGGCCATTGCTTCCTTTTTCAAAGTAAAATTGGATGTGTTAAAGCCCTATATTTATACTAATCATGTGATCACTGTTCAACGACTATATTAGCAAAGGTCAAAATTCTTAACATAAAACCAAAGAAGTTGACATTTTATATAAACATAAAGAGAAATTTATTTAGATCAATATGGATTTCCATTCATGAAACTTTGGGTCGTTACAATATTCCCCCCTTAAGAAATTTTGCCCTCGAAATTTTCCATTTCCCACACTAAAACAAATGTGTGTAACTCAGCTTCATCATATCCTCCAATTCACAAGTTGCTTCTTCAAACTTGTGGTTTCTCCAAAACACCTTGACGAGGGGCATTATCTTATTTCTTAGAACTTTTTCTCTACGATCTAAGATCTTCACTGGTTGATCCTCATAAGAAAGATCGTCTCCCAATTGTACCACCTCAAAAGAGAGTACATGTGAAGGGTCTGGTATGTACTTCTTTAAGAGGGATACATGAAATACATCATGTACTTCAGCCATAGTAGGTGGAAGTGCTAGTCGATAGGCCACAACCCCGACACGATCAAGAATCTTGAAGGGGCCAATGTTCCTTGGACTTAACTTCCCTTTCTTCCCAAACCTCATGACCTTCTTCCATAGAGATATGCGTAGAAAAACCATGTCTCCAACTTTAAACTCAAGGTCTCGTCGATGATTATCTGCATAACTCTTCAGTCGACTCTGGGCTGCCTTGATATGCTACTGAATGGTTTTCACATTCTCCACCATTTCCTTGACCATTTCTGGTCCAAACAGATTACGTTCACCGACCCCATCCCAACATGCCGGTGTTTGGCACCTTTTCCCATACAGGGCTTCATATGGTGCCATTTGGATGCTCGAGTGGAAACTATTATTATAAAAGAACTCAACCAGAGGAAGATGTTGATCCCATCCTCCTTTAAAGTCCATTGAGCATGCTCTCAACATATCCTCAAGTTTTTGGATAGTCCGCTCGGATTGGACATCAGTTTGAGGATGATAGGTCATACTAAAGTTCAGTTCAGTATTCAGATCATGTTGAAGACTCTTCGAAAACTTAGAGGTGAATCTTGGATCTCGGTCAGACACAATAGATAGTGGTACTCCATGCAACCATACCACTTCCCTGATATATATCTGTGCCTGTTGATCCAAAGATAAATCCTCCTGAATAGCAATGAATTGTGCAGTCTTTGTAAGACGATCCACAACAAACCAGATTGCATTTTTTCCTTTGGATGTCCTCAGAAGTCCGGTGACAAAGTCCATGGTGATGTTCTCCCATTTCCATTCTGGTATGGGAAATGGTTGCATCATCCCCTTAGACTTATGTCTTTCTTCCTTCACTTTCTAGCACACCAGGCACTTTGATGTATATTCAGCGATCTCCTTTTTCATATTATCCTACCAAAAGTTTTCTCGGAGATCTCGATACATCATTGTGCTCCCTGGGTGAATAGAGAAATTTTAACTATGTGCATCATCCAAAAGTTCCTTCTTCAGCTCCGGAATTGATGGAACACATAGTCATTTCCCAAACCGCACAATTCTATCTTCATTAACATTAAACTCTAATGATTTCCCCTTTTTGATAGCTTCCACTTTTTCTTGAATTCCAACATCATCCTTTTGAGCATACTTTAACCTTTCCAAATGAGACGGTTGATCAATCATTTGTGAAAGGATTGATGACGTTCCCTTCTCTATGATTCCCATGTCCATATTCATCAATTCTAAGAAGATTGGATCCTTCTCAATTCTCATCATTGATAGAATTGTTGGGCCCTTTCTACTTAGGAAATCTGCCACCTTGTTTGCTTTCCCTGGGTAGTAATGTATTGAACAGTCATAATCCTTGATGAGCTCTATCCATCTTCTCTGGCGCATATTAAGCTCTTTCTATGTGAATATATATTTAAGACTCTTTTGGTCAGTATATATCTCAAATTTCTCTCCATATAGATAATGACGCCAGATTTTCAAGGCAAAGATCACCACCGCCAACTCTAGATCATGCGTTGTATTGTTTTGCTCAGGGATTTTCAACTGCCTTGAGGCATAGGATATCACTTTATCATTCTACATCAGCACACATCCTAAGACTTTCTTTGAAGCATCACCAAATACCACAAAAAGTTCCCCACTTGTGGGTAAAGTGAGCACAAGCCCAGTGATAAGCCTCCTTTTCAACTCCTTGAATATTTTTTCGCATTCATCACTCCAAGCAAACTTTACTCCCTTTCGAGTTATCTTGGTAAGAGGGTTGGACAATCGTGAGAAATTTCTCACAAATCGTTGATAATATCCAGCTAACCCCAAGAAGCAACGGATATCCATTACGGATGTTGGCCTCGGCCATCCCTCAATTGAATCTATTTTGGAGGGGTCCACAGATATCCCATTCCTTGTGATGATATGGCCCAAGAATGAGAACTCCTTCAACCAGAACTCACACTTGTTGTACTTTGCATAGAGCTTCTCCTTGCACAAAGTCTCTTGTACAGTTTTTAAATGCTCCTCATGATCCTCCTTGGTTTTGGACTATATTAGAATATCATCTATAAATACTACCACAAATTTGTCGAGGTAATCTCTAAAGACTCTATTCATCAAGTCCATGAAGATTGTTGGGGCATTGGTGAGTCCAAAAGGCATTACTATGAATTCATAGTGCCCGTATCTTGTGCGAAAAGCAGTCCTGGGGACATCTTCCTTCTTCACCCATACTTTATAATATCCCGACCGTAAATCCACCTTGGAGAAGTATTTTTCTCCACACAGTTGATCAAACAAGTCACAAATTCTTGGGTGAGGATACTTTTTCTTTATCGTGATTTTGTTAAGTTCACGATAATCGATGCAAAGCCGCATTGACCCATCCTTCTTCTTGATGAAGAGGACTGGTGCACCCCATGGTGAAGCACTTGGGCGTATAAACCCTTTAACCAGATTCTATTGTAGTTGTTTCTTCAGCTCTTCAAGCTCTACAACATCCATTCTATATGGAGTTTTGGATATTGGTAAAGCCCCGGGTATATGTTCAATTGAGAAATCAACGTCTCTTCTAGGAGGAAGACCAAGTAGTTCCTCGGGAAACACTTCAGCGAATTCCCTCACAATAGGCATTTCTTCAAGTATGGTTTCTTCCTTGGACTCAATCATTTGAGCCAAATACGCTTTATCATAGGGTAGTAATATTCATGCTTGAGATGATGGGGATAAAGGAGATTCATCTTCCTCCTTACACTTGTAAATAATCGGGGGTCGATTCTCCATATGGAGTGTGATTTCCCTCTCCCGACAATTTATGTTGGCTCTATATAAGGAAAGCCAATCCATGATAGGAATTGCATCAAATTCCACCAGAGGGACTATGATGAGGTTCTTTGGGAAATTCAATCCACAGATTATAACAGGGGAGGACTTATACTCATGGGATGAAATGATTGCCCCATTTTTCGTACTCACCGACATCTTCACTTCCATGATTTGTGGTGGTTCTTGGATTATTCTACTAAACTTTAGAGATATAAAATAATATGTAGAACCTGAATCAAAAAGTACATTCGCTATTCTTGAATGAATAACTAGAGTACCTGTCACCACTTCGTTGTCAGGGTTCACTTCGGCAGAAGTGATGGCAAAAGCTCTTCCTTGTTGTCTTGGAGGTTGTTGGTTGCCTCCGAAAACCCTTGGATTTGTGAACTGATTTGAAAAATGACCCAGTTCTTTGAATTTGTAGCATTGAACAACGCATTGAGGTCCGAACGGAGCGTTCCTCTCCTCTGTCGTAGCTACGGGTCTTTCTTGCCGACAGTTAACAGCTAGGTTCCCTTCTCTTCCACACCTGAAGCATTTTCTCATCCCCTTAAGGCAATTTCCAAGGTGCTTCTTTCTGAAATTTTGGCAAGTGGGGTGCTAGATCTTCTTAGCACCGTTGGATTTATCCATCGGACCTCCAGCATTGAATTCCACCTTATACTTCTTGTCCCCATGATACCCCTGTGATTCCCCGATCTCCATTTCGACCTTGAGGGCACATCGGACAATTTCCTCATAGCTGTCGAAGTCACGGATCGCTAATGCTTTCTGCAGGCTAGGCTTCAGCCCACCAAAGAAGCGGTCAACTTTGCATTCAGGGGTAACGACAAAGCCGGAAGCATAACGTGCAGGCCTTGTGAAGTTTTCCTCATACGCTCCAACAGATTCTTCATCTTTTTTCTTGAGGGAAAGGAATTCCCTTTCCATCTTAAGCCAGAGGGTGCGCGGAAAATATTTATCGAACAACATCTTCCGGAAATCCTTCCATTCCAACACCTCGATCTCCTCCTCGGGCTTCATATTTTTGATCAACGTCCACCATTTATCAGCTTCACCCTCCATACGATAAGCCTCCAGGATAACCTTCTCTTGTTCAGAACATTTAAGGATGGAGAAGATCTTTTCAATGGAGTTGATCCATTGTTCAGTGATCATGGGATCGAATGATCCACTAAAAGTAGGAGGCCTTTGTCTCATGAATCTCTTGATAGCAACTTGTTCTTTCTTATGGGGGGTTTAACGTTCCTCTTGACCTGTGTTTCTATTCAAAACATGAGTTAGGTGAGAGAGAAGTGTGAAAAAGTTTGCAATTCCCATTCCCATTGGATTGGGCTTCTCATTAGTACAGTCATCACACTGATCTTCACAACGGTTGTTAGCCCGAGTCCTCCTATTACCAGCCATTGGCTAGAATAAAACTAAATTTAGGGGTAACACATAAAGGGTAATCCAAAGAAAAAAGTTGATGACTTATAAATAAACTTTTATTTCCTTAACTCATGAGTCTATAGGCTTCAATATTTGCTTTTAATGATCTACATTCTAACATATATTCTTAGGGGTTTTTCCCTTAATAAGGATTCATACTAAGCTTTTGAATTTACCAAAGAATATCCCCTGGTAGTATCATAACCAAGAGTGCAGAAAGGCCCGTTTTTGTGCACCAGTTCCTGTTCGAGTCTAGCTCAAAGCGGTGTTTTCGGGTTTTACCCCTAGGATACATATGTGCCAGAGCCGCCTCTACCTGCTCGTATCCAGACAGGGATGTATTTTCTTGATAAACCACTAACTCAGTACTTACCAAAACATAGGGATGTTTTTATTATACTTAGTCTTCTATCTAAGGTTTTAATAGGGTTTTCTAATCCTAATCCCAAAAATAACTAAACATATCCTCTGATACCAACTTTGACAACCATGCTTTTATTACAAACTTAAACATGATTTATTACATAAAACATCACTTTATACAACAAAGAAGATTGAGAGGTTTAGTGTCTTTGGGGCTTAGTATTATTACATAAAAACTTAAAACATGAAATACAACATCTTTATTGAAAACTTCCTTTACATGACCACTACATTCCTTCGTACTTAGCATTGCATGGGATAACCTGAGGACATGCACAAGAAAAGGGTGAGCTATAAAGCCCAGTAAGGGAGTACACATTGAATAACATGAGGAGTAAAATACATGTTAGACAATAGGGATATCAATAGATCATAAAAGAAACATGAACATAAAGGCATGATAAAGCATAATAATCATAACATGGAAATGTGGCAACAACACTTAACATGGAATTAGCATGAGCCAAGGCTCATTGCACATAGCGCATGAGTAAATCCTCATTGCACATGAAGCACGAGTAAACCCTCGTTTCACTTGAATTATAATGATTCAACACTCATTACACATGATGTATCATGATACTATACTTTACCCAATGCATTGGATCGCTATAAGGGTGCACCCTTCTTAAACATTTCATTCCATGCATAAGTGTGCCACATGGATCATAAAACATGGATTCATAAAACAAAATCATTTATTCCACGATAAAGTAATGTAGAATTAATACATGAAACTTTACAATCAATAAGTAAATGTGCATAAAGGTGAATACCCTTGATGGAGAAATGGGCGTGGTATTCACTACACAATGACATTGGCTTAGAAAATCGGTGCGATTTCGACAGCGTAACGGCGTGACATAAGAATTCATAAAAATGTTTGATGAGAGAGAAAGGGGTTCCTCATCATATTTACATTTAATGGACAGTAATGAGTTAAAATAGATACATTTCCCAACAATTGTAACAGAATTTAAATTCATGATACAAAAGTATTGCTTGAATGTAAAAGAGGAGAGAGAAGTTCATTTCGGAATTTTGGCATAGTAACGGGTGTACATAGGAGGCATTTAATGAGAGATAAATGGGTATCCCATCAATAAAACATAAATAAGGCAGTATGAGGGAGGTGATAAACCATACCCCAACATTCATAATTGAAATTAAAAGGAAAAAACAACATAATGAAAATTGGACAAAAATGAGAAAGTAAGAAAAAAACCCTTACTTGGAAGTGTGATTCCAAAGGCTAGAGAGAGGCTTGTGAGGGGCTTCTTGGGAGCTTGGGGAACCTTGGGAGGATTCTAGAGAGATTAGGTCAGAGGTTGGACGAAATGCAAAGGCTTTGAGTGAGGAGGAAGTGGGAGCTTGGTTGGGTTTATATAGGAAAGGTGAGGGAATTCTTTATTATTTAGGTTTGGGTCCCCTTACATTAAATTAATCCAAACCACAAACCATCCCATGGTTTTTGCCCATGGTTTTTGGAAAAGGGAAGAGGAAAACAATATTTTATAAGGCCAAAGTCCGAACTTCTTAAAATAATATGGTTGCTTTGGTGGAGGTGAGTCACACTCCCATGGAAATTAATTTAAAAAGGCAAGGTGTTGAATAAGTCTTGAGGTGTCCATTAATGCTTTGAAAAGTAAGTAAAACAAACCCAAAATCACATTATTTTAATGGTAAAACATATATTGTAAGAACATAAAAATTATATTATTTTATTACATCAATAGTGGGTCATTATGATGTCATAAAACAAATTATATATTTAAACGGTATTTAATTTTTACCCAAAAATTTGACTGTCTCGGAAAATTATGAAAAATTCACCGTTGGATAATTCTGACGTCCTGATTTGAGAAATAACATTTATTTTATCTAAATAATTTTTTAAATATGTTAATTTTCACTTTTAAAATAAAAACCGACATTTATCGAAAATTCACGGGTTTTGAAAGAAATGGCTTTCAAACCATAATAAAAATTTTAATTGCATTCATAAAATTATAAGATAATTTATATTTAATAAAAATTAATTTAATAATAATAATAATATTTTATTAAAATATTATTTAATTCAATAATCCCTTAATTTAATAAGATACAATTATTAATTAAATAATAACTTAAAACACTATTTTTACTTTAAAAACTATTTACAATGTATCAAAAATGACTAGAAATTATATTCATTATTATATACAAAAATAATGTACATAAATTTAGTACTACATTTTTGTTACAAAAAACCTTAAAAAAGCCGCATAAGACCTAAGGGTAAGGTGTGCGATGGTGACAGACTCTTCTAGTGGCTCGCATATCATCGCTCAAGTTGTAATTTCCATCAACTTCCACTTCTCCCGTAGACAGTCCCGTTCGAGCTTGACATGATGAAGCTCAGCTTAGGCTTGGTCAGAGCGAAGACCAAGGACGCCACCACTTTTTTGAGCTCTGATAAATGGGCTTCGTATGGGGAAATTCTACTGGATGAGGCCATCGCTTCCCTTGTCTAAGTAAAATTGGATGTGTTAAAGCCCTATATTTATACTAATCATGTGATCACTTTTCAACAGCTATATTAGCAATGATCAAAATTCTTAACATAAAACCAAAGAAGTTGAAATTTTATATAAACATAAAGAGACATTTATTTAGATCAAGAGGGATTTCCATTAATGAAACTTTGGGTCGTTACACAACAGGTGCAATATCCTCATTAAAATATAAAGGATATTTCTAGTTTAATTTATCACTTGAAATATCATTCCAAATACCGAGTCAAATCTTCCCAAATACTCAGGTATTTCATTATTTGAATTCCTCTAAAAATATTACTCTTTAAACACATTAAAAATCTCTATTTTCATGGAATCAGACATATTTTCTACATGGACCTCTTATTAGTGGGTGTGGAACTCATCTCTACTATATTATTAATATATACAGTTGTCTCAAACTTATATAAGTCTCGAGGGCTTATACAGATGTCAAACAAAAAAATTTACTGCCAAATTCGTATGATCAACTAAACTCTCAAATTCCTATGGCAGATACTTGCATTCTTCCTTATTTAATATGATAAATACTTACTATGAACTCAGATACTTATGATGAATTCATAAGATCAGTGAAGCCATGAAATGAAGTCATGTGATCATCTCTAAAGGCATACTCTCAAGTCATATGTTCTATCCTCAAGTACTTATGACTAGATCAAAAGACTTATAAAAAATTCAAACAATTGGAATAAATCATATGCTCAATTAATATGTTCCATATTCAAAGACATACAATTCTCTAAAAAGGATTAAGATGCGAAAGACTTATGAACAACCCTTAAAAATCTTCTATGGTGTTTAGACAGCATCTTTTCATCCACCAACACCTACATTTAGTTTCTTTGAAGATCGGAACATCAATCATCATATTTTCATCTTGTGGATCCAATCTATTACAATCCTCTAAGCATCATCACTTTCATCACTAGACAAATTTTGAAATATTAAAAACAAATTAAATCAAACACTTTGGGCACAACAATATCCCCCTTTATAATTATTATCAATACCACTGCTTATTTATAAATTCAATATGATTGGTTCTCTTTATCCCCCTTATTTAAAATAATTATAAATGAAAAATGGGGGTCCTCTAATATTATCAACCCTATTGACATCTTTCCAAGATACCCTCTTGTCTTATTTTTGTTTTAAAAAACATTCCTTGAGACACTAGAGAGAAAGGTATGGAACTACATGGTTTTCCTTAAAAAAGAGCCTTTAGTTAGTCCACTCCAATTTTATTTACACTAACACTGTGTAAAAACCCATATAGATTTAACAAAGGTTGTTAATGTTCACTACAAAAAAACTACTGTTTAGAAAAAAAATTAGAAATCACGGCTAAATTAGCAATATTTTTGGGAAAACATTGCTAATTTAGCAAAAACTTTCCAAAAATGTCGCTAAATTTAAAAATAGCCACGTTTTTTAAATTTAGCTAAATTAGAAAAAAAACACTATTTTAAAACATTGTTAATTATATATAAGTGAAATCCTATTAATTTACAAATATATATATATATATATAATTTTATAATTATAGTTATATATATAAATTTATACATTTATACAAATAAATTTATATATATTTAATAACCATAATATATATATATATATAAACATGAAGATATATAGATATATATATAGCCCTCAAGATGTGGCTCGATGGTAGTCGCCCATGTGGGTCTCAATGAGGTCTCAAGTTCAAACCTTGTTGAGATCTTCCCTACATTTGTGTGTTTCATGTTTTTATTGGTAATATAGCTCATTTCCCCTTATTGATATAAATATTAATTTATATATATATATATATTGATATATATAAATACACACACATGCACATATATATATAAATATTTATATTTATATATATGTATATAAACACATGCACACACACACACATATATATATATATAAATATATATACATATATTTATATATAAAAACACACATATATTTTAAGTTTAGGCATGTTTTTAAGAAAACATGGCTATTTTACAGACATTTTTACCAGTGTCTTAAAACATGGATAATTATATATATATATAATTATATTAATTTACATATATATAAAAAATTACATATATATTAATATATAATATAAACTCACACACATATATATAAAAATTTACATATGAACACATATATTAACATTAATAAACATTTATATATATAAACACATATATATTAATATAAACATATATATTTATATATATAATTTTAAAATTATATTTATATATATAAATTTAAATTTATATACAAAGAAATTAACATATATTTAAATATCATAATATATATACACACACATATATATAAGAATATATATATAAACATAAATAGATAATATAGTCATATATATATTATGTATAATATAGTCATATATATAAACATATATATATGAATATAAGTTTATTAATGTATAAAATTATATATAGAATATATTATTTTTTAAATATTGAAATCTATTAATATATATATATAGCATAATATAAAATTATAAACATAAATTGGTGTACATGAGTGGTATGGTCATTAGTTGGGAGTGTCCAGGCGCAAAGTTCAAATTTGATTTGCTTCAATTTTTTAGCAAGGGAGTAAGGGGGAAGCAATGTTGTGTGCACGTGAGGCGGGGAAGGGAGGTAGGGAGCAGGGCGACACCTGAGTGAGGTGTCACATGTGGGGAGGGAGGGAGGGATCTTCCCAGGGAGGCGGGCATGGGATGAATGTGGGGAGTAGGGTGGAGGTAGGGAAGGAAGAAGGTATGTGGGGAGGGATGGAACATGGGTTATTAATCTAATAAAATTATTTAAAAATAATAATTTCAAAAAAAACGATGTTTCTAAAATATATTGGTAAAACATGTGTAACTAATTAGTGACATTTATAAACATTTGTAATTAGATATGCTTATAAACACTACTAATTGTTGACATTTGAAAATGTATCTAATTCAGTGACACCGCATTTCCCAATGCTTTCCAGAAACGTTTGTAAATGAATTAGCGGTATTTTAAAACTTCGATATTTTATATTTTTTTATAGTGGTTATCAATAAACAACCAACCATGTGATATAACTATCATATTCTTATTTTGGTGATACTCATATAAAATGAAAAAATGTTGTAGTATGCACACATATCAACAAAAATATCAAAAATTTCATGTGAAAAGCATAAAATTCCCTTTTCTATCATTTTTATCAATGAACACCCCATTTATAGATATGTTTAATATAATAAAAAAAATACTTTTATTCTCATACTTATTTCTATAGTTTAAAAAATCCTAGATTTTCTAGACTCTCTAAAAGATAGATTCATCTCATTTTTACTCCCACTAAATTGATACACTCAACTTCTCCTCTCAATGATAAAGGAAATGCACCATAAAGAATGTCTTATTTACTATCTGGTGTACACAATACTCAAAAAACTAATTTTATTCCCTAAGAGTTACAAAAAAAATAAACAATAATAGTAGGTAATAAGTAAAGACCTCTTTGTTCCTTATAAATAACACTGAGGTTGATATTTTTCTCTCAGCCTAGTCTGTTTAGTCATTTTATTCTCATCACTTTTCCTCTAGTCAATAGCCTATGTGGGTTGTTTTCTCAACATTATTTTATCCTGAACTACTTGTTTGGGTGAAGAATTTTTTATCACCAAATAAATTAAGGAAACTTAATTCCAATAAGATTGTATTATATTTCTCAATTCACCCTCTTGAGTTAGTAAAATTGGCATCTAGTATTTTTTCCATTCCTAGAATGAACACACCTTTCGCAAGATTTTTCTTGATTTTATATTTTATATTTGTGGATATCTTCTCATGAATGAAGTATTATTTAGGTGAAACCACTTTTTTTTACTTTAGACTTAACATCTATCTATTATTTATTAGCTATCTTCAACTGGTATGGCTGGATCTCTAAGAAACCTTTCTTAACCAGCTCGACTTCTTTGGGATTCTCACATGTATTCATGAAAGACATAATGTTTCATGACTCCTCATCTTATGATTTTTAAATTTTCATCCCTTTAATATCATAGGGAATCACTCCTAGAAGTCTAGTTATACACTTTTCATCTTTATGTCCTTCTTATCTAGATCCACTACACACTTCTTCTAAATACTCAAATCAATTTTGTTTCAAAGTTTTCAGTTTATTCTTAACATCATCATGTTTAATATTTGATTATATCCTTGAATACACAACAAAACTCCACCATGGTTCTAGAACAATTTATATTAATGACATATTATACCAATAATTATAGTATTTGTGTCCATAACTTCCATAACACCAGCAAAAAGATATAAAATTTGATCTTCAATTTAAATTAGAAACCTCTTCATAATTATTATTTTTTTTCTTGTTGCGAGATGAGACTCTTTATTCCTAGGGGTAGTGTTTTTCTTGAATTTTTCTCTTCCTTTGATTAGAAAGAGTATCTCCCATTAGTATTCTTAGTCCAAAAATTTTTTGGATCCTTTTTTCAACTGTACTATAAGAAATTCCATGCTTATATTGAGATGGATTATGTGTATATTTCACTTTCTTATTGGAACCCATCTTTTTACTGACTTGAAAATATTTACCTTTAACTATATTAAACATTTAAAGTATTCTCTAACTTTTTCAGCTCATTTTGACGAAAAGGGAAGGTTAACTGTGTCTCTCTAAGTTCTTCTTCTCAAGAAGCTAGCTTTTCTTTAAGGTCATTGATCATATTTTCCTATCACGCTTCTCTATTCTTAGGCTTCATGATCTCATTAACATAGGATACTAATATTTTTGATCAAACCATATTTTTCATCATTATCTTTTTTTATCCTTTACTATCATCCTTTTATCATTCTTGAGTTGTGTAATTTTTTCAATATAAGATTCCAAAAAAAATTTCAGATCCCACTCATGTTACTTATTTTTTTCTCAATCAACATCATTGCTTGATGAATCAAATACTTTCTAAATATTAAAAAATAAAGTTACCTCATTATGTGTATTGTTACATGAGTCATATTTCCCTTTATTTCTCAAAAATATTATTTTTTTTTCTAAAATGATTCTTCTTATTATTACCTTTTTTTCATCCTTATCATTAAATTCGTATTTTTCAACCTACTTCTTTGGGTAATATTTTTCAATATGACCAATATAATAATAATTAAAACATATCATTTGTTTCTTATATTTTACTTTCTATTTTTCTTTCTTGGATCTCTTTGATAAAAGAGATACTTTTTGGTTCAAGTCTTCATCATCTTTATAATATGAATCATGGAATTAAACACCCTCTTCCTCTCTAACTATTACTTTTATCCAAGATTCAAAGCATATCTCAAATTTTACATTATTTTTGAATGTTGTAGCCATTATAATTTCATATTTAATGATAATATATTAAATTTTATATAAGGTTATATCATTACTTTATTTTAAAGCGGAAACCTTAGAATCAAATATGTCCAGAATGTTTCTAATCAACTTCTTAACAATGATGGAATCCTTTTGTTTCCCACCAAAACCATTAATTTTTTTTCTATATCATATTTCCTGTTGAAATATTCAACTATATTCCCATCATCATAAATCTAAAAATCATAAAAAAAATTCCTTCATACATGTAGCTTGGCTTCTTTCACCTTGATATTTGTAACACCCTGAGATTTTGTGAAATATTTTTTTTGAATTAATTAATTTTCATTTATTTATTACATTGAACTAATTCAGATATTTCTTTCACATGACACTGACTTGTATTGTGCTACACGCAATGTTATCTTGGCATGCATTATACGAAACACTGAGTTTCTACAAAACATCATTTTCTTATTATAATTATTTAAATGAGATAATTACAACCAAGATATTAAGATTAGTAATATGAGTAGTAATAATAACTTTTCATATATTAATTATAATGGTTTTACATAAGTAAAAAAATATTTATAATGAAATATATAATTTTGGTAAAGTATTTATATGTTTTAAAATAATATTTACTTAAAGAAACTGATTTTTACACCCTTTTATGAACAAAAGTAAAATAAATTTTAAAAACTAATAGAAATTGAATTCGATAAAATTAACATAATTTTTGAATTCATAATGTTGAAATTATCTTAGACTAAGGTTTTTGGATTTTTCCGAGAAACTTCATTTTTTTAGTGAATAGTAAAAATTACTATAATTGAGTTAAAAACGGTCTTTTTGTTTAAATAATGATTAGTTATAAATTATATTTTAAATTTGGTTTCAAAGTAAAAATAGATAAATTATGAATATAATAATCCAATTTCTTCCTTTGAATTCATTTTTTATATTGAAATTAGATATAAAATCTTATTGAACTTTTGAATGTTTCTACTTTAAAAACCCGCTTTCTCACCACTTCTGCTAGATTAGCATTAAACATAATTTTCCCACATATGTGACTTAAATTTTTAAAAATGGAAATAAATAATTTTCAAAATTATTATATTTTTATTCTAATAATATAAACTTAAATTGTGATAAAAAAATATTGGTGAAGGTGAATAAAATTAATCACAATGACTAAGGTTGGATTAAGCTTAATTAAAGACGAAACTTTAATCTTAAGGACCAAAATAACATTGGAACTTCTAAAAAAACCATTGGATTAAAATAATTCGTCCATATCCACTATTCGTTTGAATATTATGGGTTATTGTGATATTATTTAACGGAATTTCCATATATAAAAGGTTAATTAAGGAAAAAAGACAAAAGAGAACTTTCCTTACCTTTATAATTTATAAAACTTTGATAAATGTAAAAAAATATATTTTTAGGTTTTATATATCCTTTTGAAATATAAACGGGTTATTTTTTATCAAAATAATTTATCAATAATTTTGAGATATGATTTAGTAAATTATAATGCTTACAAAATGCCAACTTAGTGATTTTCTAGTTAATAATTAACTAAAATAAATGTTACTATAATGGTTAAAAGTGAATTGAATTGATCAAATTATGTTATTTGATTATTTTTTAAGATTAATATATTATTTTAAATATCTTTAAAATAAATTTATTTGAATTCAAATATTAGTTAGATTTTTTAAAATTAAAATTAAATAAATAATGTCAAAATTGACATTATTGTTATATTACAATAAATGTTATTTTATTAAATGATTTAAAATTAAAAAAATTACTATATTACACTAAGTAATATTTAAGGGAAAAAATATTAAATATTTTCTGTTAATTTATTATTTATCTTTTAAAATTAACATATTGACCCATATATTGAAAAAATATTTCTAGCACGGTCCGAGTTTAAGTAGTGTTTTGTGTGTCACATGTGCTTGTTTTAAAAATTAATTTCCAAAATACATGTGATTTTTATATTCTAAATCAGGTATCATATTTATAATTCATATTATCTATATTTTAAAATAAATCTCAATTTATTTTAGTCTTAATAGTTTAATTACATGAGTTAGAAAACCAGATGCTTTAATAAAAACGAAAATAAAAACATTGGGGAATCTTAGAAGTTAAGGGACCAAATTATTAAAATGATCATATATTTTTGTGTTGTAGACTTTTTTCAACAATAATTTTACATTAATACATTATTTTTTCATTTTGGAGTCACATTAGGTAAAAGATACTTCTCATTATTTAAGACATTTTTGTATTTATAAGAGTGTCACTCCCCCTCCACTATAAAAAAGCAAGCACTATAACCCTTCATCACACCTATAAATCCACATTAGATCATCAAAAAACTTCCAAAATAGTCTACCAACATCCCTTAATTCCTACCTGAATCATACATATAGGATTTAAGAAATACAATTAATACTTTTGACACAAACTAAAAAGAGTTACCCGATTGGGAGGTAATATCTTTAATCAAACTCCTTTCTTTTATTTTCTTTCTCCACCCCCTCAAATATTTTTATTAAATTATTGGGTAATTAAAACAGTATAATCAGTATACTAGTATTTTTTTATGATAATTTTTAGGCCTAAACTTACACACACCTCCATCTAATGGGTAACAAACATATTGTTTACGTGTATGGCGAACTACCACCTCATGAAACGATGATTGTTCATTTTTCCTTTACAACTTCTTATGGTGGAAATTATGATGGAGACTATATTTATATATGTCATATATTATATTTATTGTTTATCAAATCTTACTTATTCCTTTTAAAACACATATATTTTGAATTTTTGTTTGGTGTAAATATGATAATTTCGTTTGAGGAAGTGTGAACTACTGCCCTCTTAAAGCGATGTGATTCATTTAAACACTACATGGAATATATTAAGGTTATGATTAGTGAAAATATATGATATATATAACATTATAATTATTATATAATTATATTATATAAATATATACATATATTTTACTTTCTTTTTTTCTTTCAATATGACAATAAAAACGGAAACAACGTTCTTGCATACGTATGGCTTACCATATCCATGAATATTGTATTCCATGTTGTACTTATATATTATATATATTATTATAATACACATATAGTGAATATATATTATATTTATACCATGGTTTAAATTTTGGAATCATGATATAAGTATAGTGCTTAAGATATAACCAATTAAGACACATACGAAGAACCAAGTGGATATTACCCAAAGTGAAAACTTAACATATGATTGTTAACAAGAGGGTAATATAAGGTCATAATAAAACCATATATGGTATTAGATACAATAACATGGTTATTTAAAATATTAAAAATAAAAATAAATTTATTATATAGGTTTTTTTAATGAGTACAATGAGAGTCAAGACACAAGGTAAGGTGATTTCATCTCACCTTTTATTTCCATGAGATACATGCTTTATTCACCACTCATTACTTTTTTGTGGTGTGTATACTACCCATGGATATATTGAGTGATTATCATACTTAAATTAATGGTTATTTACATATCCATTCTATTATATCTATTCATGGGGTTAATGTTTCAAAGGTTATGATATTAATAAGATAGTTTTGTCTCAATTTTACTTCTTTGAGTCACATGTTTTATTATGCACATACATTCATTTTTGAGGAGTATATACTTCAATTTGAAATTTTATATATTGAATCTACTTAATTTCATGGTATTTTAATCTTCATGAAATTTAATTTTCTTACATTGGGATTATGATCACAAATTACCATGTGGTAAAAGTTTATTGAAACAATCTCATCGTTTATTTAGATTTTCAATGATTAAGCTTACTTTATTGAAATATTATGATCCATATCTTAAGAAAAATAATTAATTTTATTATAATATGATTACTAATGATATATTCATTTTTTAGTATCATTTTTTCACTCTTTTTTATGTAAGATATTTAATAACATATTTTTATGAAAATCTAACGGTATTTCTCACTTAAGTCGGAAATATGTTTTATTCAAAAACCATGCTTTCAAAAATGATTTTAGATGATCCCTAAAGATATATTTAAAGGAAAATATGATTTTAAAAATTATTTATTATTTTTAAATATTTATTTATAATTTTTTAAATTATTTTCAAAGGAATAGTTTCCTAAACGTTTTCAAGATTTCTTTACATGTTTATAATGTTATTTTCAAAGAAATGGTTTTCAAAACATTTTTGGGCTTTCATTATAAGTTTTCAAATTTATTTTCAAAGAAATTGTTTTTAAAACGTTTTCAAGCTTCATTTACAAATTTTCAATGTAATTTTCAAAGAAATGGTATTCAAAACATTTTTAAGATTTATATATAAGTTTTCAAAGTATTTTGAATGAAACGATTTTCAAAACATTTTCAATATCTATTTTAAATATTTTTAATCTATTTTTAAAATGTTTTGAATATTATTCTATAAGTTTTCATGAAAAAATGTATTCAAAATTATTTCATGTATTCTTTATAGGTTTCCAATTTATTTTCTAAGAAATTGATTTTCAAATGGTTTATGGATTAAAAAGAATTTTTAAAATAAGAAAGGATATATTACTCTGGAAATGTTTTTTGAAATTTATTTCATAATTATTTTCGATATGTGATGATATCCATTGATGTTTCTCTTTCCTTTTTAGGAAATGTTATAATGGTTACATTCATATTATTTCTGTTAATGGTTTATGCTTAATGTCACAGTGTTTATGAAACATGTTTCTCTTTCACGGGTTATATGATTATGAAATCCATTTCTCTTTAACAGGTTATGAATTTTATGAAATGATTATGAAACATGTATCTTCTTCCACAGGTTATGATATTATTATATGTTTATGATACCCAATTCATTGTATGGGTTATGATATGATTATTTATGATTTCATGGCACATGTATGTATGATTTCATTATGAGATTTTTGGGACCTATATCTCCCTCCAACACATTGGGTAAAGATTTATATCTCATGATATAGACATGTATGGAATGTGAAATGAACTTTATTTACTATTATAGGGCTAGAATGGGGAATAAACATAGTTCAGTAATAAAAGGATTGAACTGGGTGTGAACCTAGTTTAGTAAATAATTTTGTCTACCAATATAGACTTGGTAGCAATTCCTTGACTACTATGGAAAGAATTATTATATTATTATTTCTTTTACACAATTCCATGTTTTATTCCTATTTTATGTTTTCAATTATTATGCTCTTTATTTCTTTATGCTTCATGTCTTATGAACTTCCAAGATTTATGCCATGATTCAAGTATATGACCTTTTATATGCAGGATATGATCTTCTATTTTCATGATCATGTTCTCATAACCTTATGCTTATTATTATTCTTAGATATCTCCCTTTTTTACCCTTGATAAGAATTTTATCTCATCCCTTTTTATGTTTCCTACCCCATGTTATGAATATTTTTATTGTGTTTGATGTGTCTAAGAAGATTGATAGTCAAGAAGGACCTAGTGGGAGATAATTTATCTCATTTCTGTACCATTTTTTATTTTTTTGACGTTTCCAAAGGAACTAGACTAGTACGGTCTTTGGGAATCTATTTGTATAATGATTTAATTATTCTGAAAAATTTATGTAATATCTATGTATGTCAAGACTCAGTCACTATAATATTTCCATTATATCTACTTCTCAACTTGTTTTACATCTCATTGGTAGTCTAGATACCCATGAACATGGAGTAAACATTATTATATAGAGACATAATGATATATTTTGAGGATTTATATCTAAATACATATTTATCATATCATCTAGAGTCATAGAATCATTATTTATAATAGATGGAGAACCCACTAAATCAGCATATCTAGCTTCTAGGATAAGTAAAAGGTGTAATGGAATAATCTTGTTACTCTAATTGTGGTAGTATGGGCCATAAAATATATGTAGTACATAGTTTTTATATAATTTAATTTCAATATTTCTCATAAGATTCTTTTATATCTTCAGACATAACCCAATCTGATACAACTTGTTAGTCCCAAATCTGATTAGTTCATTGAGAGGGGTGATGGTAAATTAGTAATCTCTTTTCTTTTATGACTTATTCTCTTTTAACTCAAACTAGTGAATTTTTTAATGGTCTTGATCCACTAAATATTTTCTCATAACCTCACCTCATGTGAATTAGTAACAAAAGATTAATCAACACACTGTATTTATAAGGTTCAATTAGAAGGCCTCCTCCTTTCTAAGTTAGTTATACCCGCTAAAATGGATTCTATATTATCATAAACAATCATCTAAAACATAGAATCCAATATGATCTCCATGGATTCCAAATTATTCTATAATATACAAAAAATCATCCAAAAAATATCTAATAAAGAAATAATTGAACCACTAGATGTTGTTCCTCATCCATGAGAAGATGGATAAGTTGGTCTACACATGTACTCCCTCATGAAATTTAGTAGTAGTGTTGGTCTTGAGACTTTATTTTAATCTTGACTGATAGGGACCTTCCTTAGTCTTCACATATTCTCATGTGCACGATAGATCACCTTTTTATTCAATGGTTCTCAGCTTCAACACCTTCCCTATCTTCGATAAAAAATAGTATCAAGGATCTAAATTATTATAAATAATTTCACTTGATATTTTCAAGACGTATTAGTATTTTTAAACTTTTTATTATTTGGTAATTTCCCATATTTATACACATAGAAATGTTGTGAATATTTATTTTCTATTCTTATTTAGAAATTCCTCAATCTTTTCCAGGTTTAATCTCCTCAATTAAATCTAGATGTAATTTCCAGTTTGAATTTTCCCTTAAAATCTCATTAAAAATACTTAGTGAAATCTTCTTGAAGACTCAATTATTTAACTCTTTGAATTCCTCAATATAATCCACTTATTTAAACTCATTTTAAATATCCATTTATATATAATAATGAATCTATGCCACATGGAAATAATGTTTAAGCGTTTGGAACTTATCTCATATTATTTATTCATCTCTGAAGTTACCTAAAAAATCTCTAAGTATTAAAGGATTGTGATGTAGTCATAAAATAATGTCTTATGAAAAAATTCACATGATCAGTGAATCTCTAAATGGATTAAATTGAAGAATTATGTTCTACCTGATATTATATGATGAAAACTTTTCATTAACTCTGAGACTTATGATGAAGTAGTATGATAAGTGAAGACATATAATGAAGTCATGTGATCAACTAGAAAGGATTACTCTTATATCATATGTTCCATATTTAAAGACTTATGATCTTCTCATAAGACATAAAATTAAGTAATAAAATTCACAGAAGTCCTATTCTTAAGTCATATGTACCATCTTCAAATAATTTTGATCATATCAAAATAATTATATTGGGAAAGACTTATTCTCAACTCTAAAAACCTTTTCCAAGATATTATAGATAGTCTCTCTTTATCCACCAACACTATGTTTTAGTTTCTTTGAATATCCTAACATCAATCATCATATTTATATCTTGAGGATTTAATCTATAATAATCATTCAATCATCATATCCTCAATCACAAAACACATATTGACATATTGAGAACAAATTCAACCAAACACTTTGGGAATGATAACTTATCCTTCACCATCAAAGGAAATTGGTTTCTACTCTATTTGATGTATGGGTTTCTATGGGACCCATTTATTTTTCAATTCATGAGATTCTGTAATTATATAAATTTGTTTTCTATGAATTTATGGCTATGTATGATGCTTATGATTCATTTACAAAATGTTTCCATGAGATCATAGTTTTGTTTAATGGGATCTTTGATGAATTTCAAATATCTCCTTGTAATGGGTGATCAAATGATCCATTACCTTTTTGAAAATTCTTATGAGTCTCTTTTAAATTATTTTTATGGAAAATATACGGCTTATCCCCGATTTTGTTTTCTAAATTGTTAAAGTTAGGTTTTTAAATAAATTATTTATAATGGTAAAGATGTTGTTTAATTTTTAATTTCAAAAGGTTGTTTTCAATTTTGGGTCTTTAAGAATGTAGAAATTACATGGAATCCAAAGTTGGTTTCATTAAAGGCCTAGTTGGAACCCTTTAAAAATTAAATGATTAATTCATCTCACACCATCATTGATTTCCATTTATGCTTTCTCCTCTCTGTTATGGTTTGTTTATGATTATATGATGGTTATATGATATAGAAAGTGATGTTTTCATTAAATGGTGTAAGGCATGATGTTAGAATTGTTTTTTATTCTTATGTTGAATACATTGATAATTTCTTGATTGTTTTCTCACCTCTGGTTTATATTGGTCATGGGAACCAGGGTAACTTAGTGGTAGATCTTGACTCATGATACACTAGTTAACTCACACACTAGATAGTGTCCCCTAGTGTGTGTTTGTCAAGGGAAAGTAGAGTGACAACAAGGATTCCATTGTTGTAAATATGGGTAGTTTTTTGATTTTTTGGTATGCATCATTAGATAGAATTTGTTTTCTCATTTTTAGCATTATTATAACCATATCACATTAGGACTTAGGATGTAGCCCATGACACTTGTTTGTTGATTAGTGATTATTCATAGGGGATTCCATTTTTAAGTTACTTTGTATCCCCTAATGCTTGACTTGCACATGGAACTATTTACATCGCCATTTCTTACTTTCATCATATTTCCTTAATATAGTGGTTCTTGTTATGGTCTTCTTTGTTCACTTATGGTTGGGGTTCATAACCAAAATGATTTTCCATAAAAGTTTTTTTGGAAATTTTTTACTTAATAAAATATAAATTTTTGTTTTATGGATTGGCTTTTATAAAAGGGTTTCAAAATGAGGTAAATTTTATTTATTTAGTTTTTATAATTTCAAATGTCCCCATTTCTAATTTTTAAATAATTTTTATACCAAGTGGAGACACTAATTTATTTTCTAAAAAAAGAAAATTATTTATTATTATTTGATAAGGAATGATGTTTTATGTGAGAATAAATTTTTGAAATTCCTATTTTATTTTAATCAATAATAATCCCATAATTAAATAAAATTCCCGATAAAATCGTTATTTTTGTAATATCATTAAAAATATGGAATTTATCTATAAATGGATTAATATGGTGATATTATTTATTTATTCACTTTTATAATTAAATAGTGAAGCCAAATTTTGATGTTCAATTGAAATTTTTGTTAATTTAATCTAGACTAAAAAATTTAAATGGATTTTATTTTGAGTTTAATTTACTTATTCATTTATTTAATTTAATTAAATTCATAACTTAAAATTTTTTTAAAAAATAATTGTGAATTGTAATTTTAAATCTATGAATGAATTTTATTTTTATAAATGATAAAAATGATGCCAATTAGAGAATATAAATTTAATTGATTGGATATTATTTTAAAATGAATTATAAATTATTTAGAATAAAATTATTTATAGATATTAAAATTTTATTTTAATTGTTTTTATCATTCAATGAATTTGTTGGTAAATATTATTCACTTTAAAATGTTAAACAAATTGTGATATTCTGGTTATAATTACGTAAAAAAAAGTTAATGCAACTTCCTTATGTAACTATAGATTCACAATTAGTGAAGTGACTGTGCATTGATTTTCAAGTGACCACAACCGTTATTGAACACATGATGAAATTTAAGTGACCGTGCACGCTTGAAAAAAATTCAAAGTTATCGTGCGTGAAAAAAACTGGTTGCATGATGAAAAAGTATAAATGAACTAAAACTATAAATTTTTTCAAGTGATTGTAAGCCTTCAGTATACCTACCATGAAAAACCAATGATCATGGTCACTTACCAAGTGACCATTATCTACCTATCATAATCCCCTATCACAGTCAGTATACTGACCACGATCACCATCATCACTAACCTAACATAAGAACTCCACACTCTCATGATCACTTCCATCATACCAATTATGAGTCCCAGTCCACTACACCTTCCATAAACCCCCTCCATGATCACTTGGACAAATTACCATGCGACACACCCACAACCATTTCTCTAATCCTACTGTTAACCCAACCTACATTGCATATCCTTCACTTTACCGCATAACCACACACCGAGATGAGCTACTCCACTTTCTTCTAGAGATCTCCAGTTTCCAACAATGATGAATCTAGTACCTCCAATTATTTCTAAATAAGAAGACAATTTATAAACCAGTTAAATCCATGAAGAACATTGGTAATTACAGAGTGATGGAAGCTCAGTTGAATCTCTTCCAGATCCCACATCATGGTTTGAGAACATAAATCTTGTGGTTGAATCCATTATTTCCTCCTATTTAGGACTCTATAATCGGAAAATAAGATCCCACATGAACTGCTGATATATTGACTGAGCACTTCCACACAAAAATATGATATCTCACGTAAATCTTACCTATATCCGGTGAAGAAATATGGATCATCCATACATATCCAAACCACCCTAAATATCATGATAATTTCAATCCAAACAAGATAACTCCATGAATCGCTGAGTGTGATGACCCCAAATCTTATAGATTGAAATTTATTTGATGGGGAATCCACCTACAATAATGTACTTGGATCTGAAAGATATGATGAGTTATTTAGGTATTAGGGAGATCAGAACTTTTGAATGTCACCATTGTTAAACATGATTCAATTCCTATCTCTTTTAATTTCAAAATGATTTTAATTATTTATTATATTTTTTTCCTATGTAGATTGAATACTAGTTAGACCTCACAACTCTCTAATCAATCGGATGGGTCCCAAAAAAATTCAAACACTGCGTTCATTGAAATTCGACAATGAATTCAAGCACACTTACATAATGAAGTTTAGGTGAAGGTTGTTAGAGATCCAAAGGGTGTGACCTAAGAAAAGTTAATTTTGGAATTCAAATGAAACATTTTGATTAATAAGAGTGCTTAGTTTTTTATTTGTTTTCAAGTGACCATGTTGACCACATCTTGAGTGTGAAGATACTGGATTAATGGATAAATTGTTTTCTCAAAGGCTCAATATAATCATTGAAGTCCAAACTAGGTTATATCATAATATAGAAAATAATTTATACCCCAATTATACACAAGACCATATTCCTACCTACATCTTCCATCACATGAAATTATTTATGTGATGTCAAGCATCATTCAATTTTCACTTATCATGCAGTGATTTAATACTTAATTTTTATTGGAGCTGCAAAGTGTAGAAGCATTTATTCTCTAAAAATTTCCAAAGATGTATGTTGCATAGTCATGAAAAAAATATGATCATTTCTAAATCCATATCAAACATCGACTGTGACACTTGGAATCCATATGAGAAAAGAAGAACTCACTTTAATTCTAAATGTGAAGAAGAAGAAAATAATTTCATCAATGCTTATAATGTTTTTTTACCTTCCTGGCTTGAATATTATTTGACAACTACCAATTGTGATTTAAATTTCCTATAATTTTGTTTCTGCGTTTTAATTCAAAAAAAATTGGTCATACTATGTAAATATTCATGTCCTATAATATGTTTTGTTTTCTCACTCTCTATATTTTAATTTGATTGTATAGACTCCATAACTTTGGATGAATAACTTGATGGCTAGGACCATGGGGGAGATCATATAGGGCCCCTCATTCTTTAATATTTTCTAATTTCAATCCTTGATGAGGTAGTACATCGGAAAAAAGTAGACTGATGGTATTAATATACTATCTATGGTGAGTTGTTGCATCCTTGAATCTATTAATTGATTTATCACTCCCTTCTATTGGTCTGTAGTATATATGAGGGAGCACTATGGATTGGTGGATAAATAGAATACAATGGAGATGGGTTTGGAGATAGGTAATACCTGGACTGAGTGTGTTCATTTCCTCTATACTATGAAGGATATGGAACCAGATCTACTAGGATAGATTTCTCTTATGCATGTTCAAAAAAGAAAATATATATAGGATATAAATCAAAGATTGATATTAACTTGATTTTGAGATGAAAATTTAAAGGGATAATGAAGGACCTACGATATCAACCTTTGATCCAATCCTCTTTCACCCTGAATTGTAGTGTTTTATGCTTAATTTCATTTTAAATTCATAAATCAAAAACTGAACAAACAACACTCATCATTTTTAGATGTTTAAAAAATTAAGAAAATAAATGAAATATTAATAAGTGATTAGAATGGTAAAAAACATACCCACACTTGATCTTTGGGTAATGACATCACTCATCCCTATGTTTCATTCCATTTTTTAATAAAAAAATAAATTCTATTTTTGTGTAACTCGTGATAGTGGTATGATTAACTTAGCACCATTCCAAGGGATTTATGACACATTTTCACTATCTATACACTATTGTAATTAGTGTTTTTAAATTTTTAAATTTTTTATTTTCTACTTTCTCTTTTTATCAAACTTGGAAAATCACTGAAGTTTAACCTTTATCTAATGGATCACTAATATTTTACCTAGATAAAATTCCCATAGGAACCCCAAAAGATGAAATCTTAATGGTTACACCCTAAGAAATCTTTAGCTTACACCAATAGGTGGGAATATAGAAGCTTCTACATAAATGGACCCAACTACCATCATCACCAAATTCCTCCACACCATCAAAATAATAAAGTTCTTACAATATATGAAATTCCAAGATGACCATCTTTACTGAAGGACTTTCAAGTGAAAGAGGATAATAATTTAAATGAATAAAGAGAAATTGTGAAGGAGTTGAGTAGAATTCAATCTGCAATAGTCACTGTCCTCTAAGATATTATAAAAATGAAGGAATCAACAAGAAGTTGAAGAGTTAGATCCTCTATTATTTTCAAAAGAATATATTCTAGAGGAGGAGGGTGATTTTTTATAAATATAACAACTTTAATTATTTACAATTGAGCACAATTTCCTAGAGCTGGTTTACCATGAAAAGAAACACAATGTTGAAACTCCTAAGTGAGACCCTTTTTTATACATTTATTTATCTTATTTTATTGAAACCCATTTGTCTAATTATATCCCATAGATTATAGAATAAATCATGAAATTAAAATAATTGTTGCAGACCCTAGATAATGATGAAGTCAATGAACTCTCATTTGAATAGAAGCTAGAATACACACTTTTACCCCATCCATACAAGACAAATTCAAAGAGTCATGGTACCTAGAGATTTACCTACATTCTAAAATTAATGAGGGTGATACCTTTGAAATAAATTCATTCCATTTTAATTTTTTTAAGATGAATTATCTTTAAATAACATGATATTTGATTTTGAAAACTCAACCTAGTGAATTTATATCAGGGATGATAAAGTAGAGGGATGAAAGGAATACTTACTTGAGGATATAATTTAAGAAACACAAGCCAAAATCATTTAAAATTACCTTTAAATGGTTTTTCATGAGTAACATGATCTTTAACCTTAGTCGTATGAGGGTGTAAATAAATATTTAAGATCGTATAATTTTTAAAAATATATTCTACAACTTGATCTCATTGGTTCTTAGATTTTGGAATCAGAATCAAATTTTCTCACTCTTGAAGAAGATGAAGAACCTATGTTATCTACCTTAGAAGAAAAACTAGATCTGCTAGAAATTGAGGGAGAGGCTTCCTAAGATGAACAAGAGGATCTGGATGAAGATTACATTGATAGACTACATGGATCTTCTATTGAAGAATTTAAATAAGATACCATAAGTGAAGTGGTTTATCAAGATGAAGATTTTTTATAACCTGTGGTGAACTGATTACCCCCTCAACATCACATTGGGCATCAACTGTAGGGATGCATGTCATAAGAAGAACTACCAATGGCTACTCAAATAGAGATTAAAGTGAATGATCCATATGAAGGGATATAATTTGATTTAAACTCACCTTGTTATAAATTTTTTTGAGTTGAATTATCTATTCATTGTAGGAAAGTTAAAATATACCAATAGTTATAAACTATTAGCATAGGGGGGTGGTAAACCGTTGGTATACAATATCCCCACGGTTTTCCAAACCATTGGGTAGTGTGGCGTTCAGATACACATATACCAACGGTTTATAAATAACTATTATTATAGGGTAAAAAACTTATAGTTTCCCAATGGTTTCTTAAAACCATTGGGATAGATAATTACCAATGGTCTAAAACCATTTTTTTACAAATGAAATAGTGTAATACCAACAGTTTTTGAACCGTTGGAATAGAGGTTTTTCAACAGTTATTTACAGTCGTTGGTATACATTACATGACCAAGGATATACCAATGGTTAATAACTGTTATTATATAGTTTTTTCAATGGTTATAGATAAAAGTTCGAAAAACATGCTCTTTCATCACTATAACAACAGTTATAAACCATTGGTATTGTATTAACCTAGATTTTCATCTCTACAACAGCTCTCTACAGAAACTCCATAATTTCACACATAAACATACACACATAATCCAATATAAAGAAGCCTCCAATATTGAGTACACCAGCCTCCAAAATTTCATACATTGCACAAACCACAAGCATATACAAAAACTCTACAATAACATATACAAACATCTCCAAAAACATTACAATACTATATATACAATTTTAAAAACTAATAACAACTTTACATTTTTTATTCGATTTTAGGGGGTGCTAACTTGTGTGGTGACCCATAACAAATAACAAACCTCACTGAATGGAATATATCAAACATACCTCACCCATGGATACCATATTTTCAAGATAGTGGGATGTTACCTACTCTATTTTGTTTGAGATGAAACCTTAGGAGCTATGAGATATCATGTTATATCAAAGTTTCCCATGACCCTTATAATTTTATAACTAACCTGAGAGTGGGTAGGGTGGTTGAGTTTAAACCTGTATAAGTATTAAACCCTAGATAAGGTGTCTTTGAAATTTATGATGATGATAATGGGTGTGTATCAATGTTCTTGTGTGACTTACGGAAAGTAGTTGTCCTTAGCATATTAGATTTTGTGTGTTTCAGAATATGGTTTGGAGTTCCTCACATGATAAGTGGATAGTGTGAGGTTAGACTGAAGGGAATAGTTTTGAGATCCCAGTGATCTGTAAGCACATATTAGGATAGTGTTGAGTGGGTGGGTTTGGTGATTTAGGATATCCATGAAAGGGATCAACCTAATATCATAATTGTTTTAGATGTGTGGGGAACATATATTTTTTTCAGAATATGGAATCCATGAAAAGAGGTGTTATCAATTATATTATGTTGTTAGGGTGATGACATAGTTTTATTAAGGAAGGTTCCTGGATTTCTATTCCTTTGGTATCGAGGTTGGTATTGGAGGGAAGGATCATTTGGATGACTGAACCTAATATTATTTTTGTGTTATTTTAAGTGTAGTATTAGAATAGGTCTACACTTGAGTATTTGAAATGACATTGCATGTTAGTTTTCATTGAGGTAGTTGTATCCCTATTGTGGTAGTATATCTAATAAAAAAGTGATTAGAGTGATTCTTCTTAAAGTTAAATTGACATGCTATAGGGCATCTTAGTAATTTAAGTTTCAAAATTTTTCAGAACATCACATGTGATCCCTTTGTTTCGATGAAAATAAGTCATTAAACACTATATATTAATGGGTATTGGGAAGTTTTGATGAAATTTTTGTGGGTGTGGTGACCTAAAACATTAGATGAGAATAAGGGGAGTGTCATGGAATGAGAAGCACGTGTGAGATGAATCTTATTACATGTTGTGGGTGTTATTATCCGAAGCCAGAAACATGTGGTAAATTATAGTTGTACTATGTCTTAAGTGATAGAGGGCTAACCACACCCAATCTTTGAGTTTGTAAATTAATGGAGCATGGTTCATGGAGTTTGGGAGTTTGGTCCAGTAAAGAAAAGGTAACAACACTCTTATGGTGGGGAGTTATGTACTAGTTATGGGCATGTAAACCCTGGGATGGGAGATCCATGAGAGTGCAGAGCCAATCATGGGATGGAATGATAACATTATGATATTGGTGAATAATTTGACCCAAATACATTTGGATTCTCTGGTGAATTCCATGTATAAATTGAGACGTGATATTGGGTGGAGTCTGAGCATGGGTGTTGGCTTCAGGATGGTTTATGATTATCCAACAGAGGAGATCACATGGGTAATTAGGTAAAAACATTGGTGTGGGTACTTAAATTATCATGGGATTACTTTAGTCTTAATGTAATTATGATTGGATATTTAGGTAGTGCTTGTGTAGTGAAAGTCAACTGTTTTCAAGAAGGGTTTTCTGATGTATATTTGACTAGTGTTTTTGTTTGAGATAGATTTTGATGATCCAAAAACTGTATTGGGAGAATATATTTGGGTATGAAAGGGGTGTTTTGAGAGTTGGATAGGGATTTTTTAGGAATAGATAATGTTTTTTAGTTTTTCTTGGATGGTGAAGGCATTCCCATTTTAGCATGAAAAAAGAGAAGAAAGTGTTAATACTAGTGTAAGTCTATCATTCTTGCACATGTCTAGGTGAGGGTCATTGAGAACTACACTGAGTGGGTTGGTGGACCACTGGAATCATGTCATGGTAATAAATTCCAATGGTGGGAGGAACCATTGCTTGGAATTAGCCCTATTTCTAAGGTTCTATAGTGGGGAGAACCAAAAAAATCAATAATTAATTGGGGATAATGCTCAAGTTAAGAAGAATGGTCACTCAAAAATGGTTAGAGAAGGGGTGTCCTTTAAAAATATTTCTCAAGATAGAATGAGAAAATCATCAAGGATCGAAGAATATAAAAAAGGTAATGGAAGTGAGGACTATTTGAGAAGGATGAACTCTACTGAGAAGTCCTTATTTTCACTCGAAACTGGGATGGATTTCAGGATTTCTAATCAGTATGATGAAAAACCGCCACTCCCACACCCCCCAAACCATTGTAGCTCGCACCCCTTGAATACGCCACCCCACCCCACCATTTGTAGCTCCCCCACCCCTTATATCTCCCATAGCCCCCCCCCCCCCCACCCACCCACCCATCCCCTACTGGCACCCACCTCCCCTTCAGCCCCCCTCCTCCACACCTCTGTAGCCCCCCCCCCCTGGCATAGCCCTCAGCACACCCCCCCAACCCGCACCCCCCTCCCTGTACGTCCCACACCCCACACCCCTATCCCCTCCACACGTAGACACCCCCACTTTACTAACTGCACAACCCCTACCCCTCCCCACCTGCACCCCCCCCCCCCCACCCCCTTCACACCCCCCCCCCTCAGATCCCCTCTGGACAGCCCCCACCCCCTATACACCCCCACCAACTAGATAACCCCACTGTAGACCCCCCACCCCCTACACACCCCAACCACCTAGATATCCCCCACCAACTTGTATAGCTCGCCCACCCCCTATAGGCCCCCACCCATGGACATCCACATCCCCCTAGAACCCCCACCCCCTACACACCACCCTCCCCCATTGGACATCCCCCCCAGCCCACTACACACCCCCATCCACTGGAAAGCTCCCCCCCCCCCCCACACACACACCTTATGGACACACCCCCCCCCCCCCTGAAATCTACCCTGGATAGCCCCCCTATATACCCCCCACCCCTACAGACACCCCACCCCCTGGAAACCCCCCCCCCCCCTCCCAACCCTCACGCCCCCTCCCTATATTCACATTCCACACCCCCACTCCCCACCTACACAGCACATCCCCTCCTAACCTACACCACCCCTCCCAAACAATTTTCAAATATCAATTAATTCGTTATCTCAAGAGGAAAATAACACACTCATTTCCATCAATCTCTTTTAATTAATTATAAATTTTTTTTGAAAAACATTTCTAGTTCAACACCTCAAATTAAATCAATTTCCTGATTAAAACAAATTTTTCACTCTATCAAAAATGAAATGAAATCAAAATCTATCACACACCATTAAATATATATCAAAAGGTCTCAAGTGTATTTAATAAATTCTTAAAATCAAATATATTCAATTTCAAACTTGAAAACCTTAATTTCAAAAGATAAAACATTTCTTCTAATCTCAAAACACATTTAAATGTGTCTCTATCTCCATGATTGAACCCTCTACATGTGAACCATGTGGTTACTCTTAACTATGTGGGTAAACCATGAAACACCCAAAAAAAACTCCAAAACTGTAATATTCCAATCCAAATATCACTAGTTCTTGGAATGGCCCAACATATGATAAAATAAAACAAGATAATCACTAAAATTATGCTAACCAAAGAAGATACTTGAATTAAAGGAGAGACTTGAATCAAGATTTTAGTGAAGCTAAATGAAAAAGGCCAAAATAAATGGAGGAAAAATATTTAATGGATATTCAGTCACATAAAATCATCAAACATCAAATCTCAGAAATATCAGTCACAGAAAATCATCAAATATTAAATCTCAGTATTATCAGTCAAAAATTTAATAGATCACTCTGTCCCTCATAACCATCACTATCATCACCATCATCTATATCCTCATCCCCATCCTCATCTCTATCCCCATCATCGCCCCCACCCTCATATTTTTCTTCATACCCTTCCTCATCTGCATCCTCATCCCTGGCCTCCTCCTCGTCAACCTCCTCTCCCTCATCCATTGCCTCGGCCTCCTCCTCTCCCTTTTCCTCAGCACTATCCTCTCCCTCGACCTCTTCCTCACCATCTCCATCACCATCGCAAATAACCACATCATCTCGAACACCACGATAACATCCACCTGGTGAACAATATAATGAACTCATCGATGAAATATATGCATCACTTGTTTCACTGGTCTCTGGTGGAAGTAATGGACATAAAACATTCATCAATTTCATGAATTCAGCATTTTCCCTTCCAACTCGTTCTTCCAACTGTGTTCCCCTTTTTCAACCTGTTCTGACTGTGCCTTAACCTTTTCCAACATATTGTAAGTACAACTGGTACATAATTAGTTCCAATACCTCTTTGAGACTATACAATTCCTAGGTCTGCAGCGTACTCTTCCAGAGTGCTCATCTCCCAAACCCTGACGTAAATGATCATTTGGCCATAAATTGTCAGGTTCATTTGCATCAAGAGCCTCCAAAGCAGTCTATTACAAATTTAAATAGATTATTAAGTAACAAAATATATATTACAATTTTAAATAATCGAATTAAAACATATAATATTCTATTTTTTCACTTTTTTAACAGCACTTCCATCTTTTTTCTTTCTACTCAAGCAAAAAAAAATTTCTCAAAAAATACATCCTTCAATATTCAATTCTTGCCTCTACAATGAAATTTAATGTAGGAAATAATAACTAAAAATAAGTTACCAATAATGAATTTCATAAATAAAATTATATCAAAATGGTAGAAATCGAATAAATTATAGAGGAATCAATATAAAGTGAAAGTACTAAAAAACTATAACCTATCGTACCTGTTTCCTTTCAGGATCTGACATCATAGTACACCCCAAGGTGTGAAGTTATTTTTTAGCATCAATGTTTTGTTTATTTTCTCTGGATTATTCCTAAATAAAATTCAATAATAAAAAAGATAGTATTAATGGAAATCTTGAAAATTCTTATTTAAAAATATCACATGTGATTAATACCTTAAACATAGTAGTCATCCAATGATTAATCATTTGTTGATAATTTTCTATCAAGAAGTCATCCATGACAGGTACCACCTTCAACTCTGTTCCAACTATAGCACTCCAACCAATATACAACTCGTGTCTATAGCCTCTCCAAATCTCACTTAATTTCTATAGACATGTTGACCATGAACCCTCACCATCAGCGAAATTAAATAGAAGCAGACACGACAATATTAATTTATATAAATACATAAATAATATATATCATTAAATCATAAAGAATTTTTTACCCATATCTGTTCCCAAGCATTATCCTTGACTTCATTTGGAAATTGTATCTGTGAGAGCGGTATGATGGGAATGATGTCAGAGTATTTGGAAAGTGTCACCAAAAAACTCTTACATCGATGCCCTATTTTTCCTACCATTTGATTATCCTCATTGTAGTCCACCATAAACAGTGTGCATAGGTTCCACACCTCACGCATTCATGTGCTTCCCCATCCCCACCTCCTATCAATAGATGTATCTATTATGTAAGAAAATAAATATATCAATACATGTTATAAGGAAAATAAATTATGATATAAAAAATGTAAGGGTTCTATAAATATACCTACGGTAGTCTGATTAGTGGGAGCCTCTGGATCTGCAAAAAACTGAAGGAACACCCTGTACAGGTGGAGTGGGTCCCAATGTATGCTCCGCAGGCACAGACTGTGGTGGAGCATGAGTCAAAGAAGATGGAATATAGAATCTCTTAGAGAAGGAAGTAAAAGTAAAGGAAGAAGGCATGGATGGCTGGACAAATGCATGATATGGATGGGGAGTGGGAATAATCATTGGATATGGTAAATATGGGGGAATAGGCTCAGTTGAAAAGGGTGGTGAAAACATGGGAGGCCAAAATATCCCATGTGTCCTTAATGAAACACTAGGATCCGAATGTGGGATAGATGGTACATCAGTGGGAAGGGTTGGGTCTAATCAGGTACACTGAATAGATCTTCTAGCTCTCGTACCACCCTCACCCATACCACCCTTTCTCCTACCATCGGCCTTAGAATTGTGACCACTTCTAGGCTCCGCATAAAATAATTGTCACCTGAGTGGTGGATCCTAAAAAATGTTTAAAACAAAATTAATCATAGAAAATTATTTTATATATATATATATTTGAAATAAAATACTCATCACATGAGCTAGTGGAGGAACGCCCGTCTCATCCATGTGACAGTGGTTTTATGTCATCCTTTTTTGTCACATCTCTTCAGTCAGTTTCATTTCCTACATTTGAAAAATATATGTAATTAATTAGAAAATGATAAATAATGTGTAACACAATAAAATAAAAGAGAGGGGACATGGGATATATGGGTTCTAGGTTCAAGAATCCACGGTCAATATAACATTGAAATGTTCACCAATTTAGAAATGTTGGTTTCATAGGTTTGAATACAGTTCACTTCCAAATTAGAAAATTCAATTCAAATAAAATTACAACCAAAATTGAAAATTCACATTAAGGTCAAGTCAGATACAACATATTTGTAATCAATATTAAATCAATTTGAATAGTACCAGCCTTAACAACCCAAGTCAACTTAAATCAAAAGAATTGATAACATGGATGGATGACTCTATATATTTCCCACCATAACATCGGGTTCACAGTCAACTATAAAAATTGAGCTATTGGAGTCATCAAAAGTAATAAATGGATCAGTTATAAAGGAAGTAGGTATTTTGTCAATTCCATCATCACCATCATCAAAAATATGTCTTGGAATTACTTCAATAAGGACACCAAATTTAGGTCAAAGATGATCTTTGGCATAAAAACTTGTTTCTCCATTGATGCCAATACATATGGTTCATCGGTAGAAAGAGTGCAAGTCATATCAATTACTTGAAATCAAAAATCATCAATAAATGTTCCCTAACTCATCATGAATCAAACCACTAGAATTTCATCATAGTGACTCATCCATGAGAGTAATAATCCAATATTATTATTTTTTCAACAACACCATAATAACCTATATTTTCAAATCAAGGTCTATTATTTGATGCACTGGAATAACAGTTTGTTGTGGTAGTAACCATAACACCATCATGTAGTGTTCTTATGTTCTTTTCTCATTCAGTGATAAAAAATCTATACCCGTTGATAACAATCGATTTACAGTCATGAACCACAGTATTAGGACCAAAATCCAAAGCTCTTATTTCCTTAGAGACAAAGTCAGCAGGAAAACTCAATACCTAAAATATAAATGAATATTAAACTTAATTAAATATTGAATTAATTATTTTAAACATTAATATTTTTACCTTCAATTTTAACCAAGAATAAAAATATTTTCTATGAAAAGTCTCTCTCCTTATCAAAGATAAAGAACAATGCTTTATATTTATCATTTATTTATGTTCCCTATAGATAAAAATATAAATAGTTTAACAGATATATAAGATGTACATATTCAATTTAATTACCTAATGTAGTCATCGAACAGATCATAGTTGAAAAAAACTGTGCGATTTGCCATCTCCAGCTCTTCAAGGCTTAATATCGTAAATGAATATGATACAGGAATTCCTCCTATTTTAGGAAGTGATGGAAAACTGTGTTCAATTTACTCATACTATTATTATTCATTTCTCATTTTTCTATTCATTCTTGTAGTAGGATCAAACAAATACATTGAGCAGAAATCCATACATTCTTGATCCATGTAACAATTCACGATAGAACCTTTGGGATGATTCATGTTTCGAACATAAGAATTTAATGTGTACATATTTCTTTCAGTTGGATATATCCAAAAAAATAGGTCCTATGAGAAATATTTTAGTTGGAATATAGACAATTAGATGCAACATGCATGTGAAAAATTATAGAGGAAATTTTTTCTCTAACTCACACAAAATTAATGCGTCATCTACCAACATTTTTTTACAAGAAAGACATGGAAAAAAATTTAGCACAAATATCTCTAAACAAATGGAAAAAACAAATAACAGCCACCATTACATTATGGGAAAAAAGATGAAGGATTTCTATTAGAGCCAACTCATATATGAGGATGTGATAATCATGAGTCTTAAAATATTTTATCTTCAACTCTCTACTGTTGACCCGTTTAGATATGTTTCTCAAATGGCCATTATGAACCTTAATAGTATCTAGTAATTCCAGAAATTTATTTTTTTTGTAGGTTTCATCACATAATAATCATGTTGAACTTTCCATTTATTTTCACTGATACACACAGGATGCAATTCTGGTCTAATGCCCCAATCCACCAAGTCACGCTGAGATCGTAAATCATATTTTTTATTTCCCTTATCATTTACTATAATCGAAGGAAACATTTCACATATATTATTTTCAATGTGCATTATGTCTAAGAAATGACACAACTAATTGGTTGACCAATAAGGAAATTCAAAGAAGATACTCATCTTCTTCCAATTGTAACAGGTTTCAGTGGAAACATTCTTTATCTTTCTAGATTTCATTTGACCCTTCCTGAATGAAAAACTAAAATCTTTAAATTCATTAAGAACATCAGTTCGAGACATATTCTGAGGTAGATCATAGGTCTCCATGGTATTGTAAAATCATTGATGATTATTTCTATATGGATGGTCAATTGGCAAGAATCGTTGATGTCTCATAAAACTGAAACTATAATGATGTTTCGTTCTTCTGGATCGTGTCTTCTTCAGACAAATAGTACTTGATAGTTCTCCCTTTGTTCTCTATCCAAACATCATTTCATAAGTAGGAAAATCATTGATCGTCCACATAAGTACAACACGCATATGAAATATTGCTTTCAAACATGCATCTTATGTGTGCACACCCACATACCAAAGAAGTTTCAACTCTTTAATTAAAGGATGCATGTATACGTCTATATCATTTTCGGGATCAGAATGGTCAGATATGAGTATACCCATGAAAGTGAAAGGTTTTTTCATACATAACCATGTGGGAAGGTTATAAATGTGTATTAAAACCATTCATGTGTTGTGAGAAATAATCATTTATCCAAATGTATTATAATAGTCACATTAATGACCCAGCCTCACATTATTCATGTCAGCTACAAAATTGAGATATTGAGCATCAAATATTTCCCATAAAAATCCATCTATAGGGTGAACCAACTCATCATTAGTATTCTTTCTCTTGGTATCATTACATCACATTTTTATTGATTTTTCATGAGATATAAAAATATTATGGAGTATGTGGATCAATGGAAAGTTCCACATTACTTTCTGTTACACAGGGGATGGTGTTCCATCAGCTTTTGGCTTCCATCAATATGTTCCACATTTTATACAATCATTTCTTTCAACAGTTTCCTCCCAGAATAAACTACAATATTTCGAGAAATCATGAATTTTGTTTCTTGAACATCCAAGTTCTTAAACTAACTTCTATTCCATATAGTGGTTTAAGTGAATATCTATATAATTTGGAAGTAAGTCCTTAAATAAGGTAAGAATGTAATCGATGGAAGTATTATAAATCTCATACATAGTTTTCCCATGAAACAATTAGATTAAAAATTGAAGCTTTTTCATTTTACCACAGTGTCGATATAATGGAGTCGTGGTAGAATCATTCAATTTTTTCACCCTAACAACATTCTCATTTTCATTTGATGCATCATGTGTTCTCATATTGTAGTCTTCTTGGGTTAGAATCCTTTCTTCTTCCTGATGAAAAATAAATGAAAACCAGTCATATAAAAAATTCTCCAATCCAATCCTCTCATTTGGATCATCAAAATTTCGAGATTTCATTTTCTCCCCGTTTTGATACCACACATAGTAGTTTTCATGAAAACCAAATTTGGTTATGTGGTAGTTGACTTCTTCACGGATCAACCAATGTATTCCAACACAATTGTAACATGGGTAGTGTATGTGACCACTATCTGAATCATTGTGAAATGAAAAATCTAAAAAACTCTCCAAATTATTTTGAAAATCGCTTGAGATCCAATCAGTTTCATACATACAAATTATATCTATTCTGTAAAAAAATTCTTATAGATTATTTCGTCAAAATTAATTCAATAAGATTGAAGTTTAATCAAAAATATATTTAAGTAAATGAAAATTGTTCACTTTATATGAAACCATAACTTCTACACTACTCTATATGAGAATCATAATATAAAAGACAAAAAAATACTATAAATAAATATAAATCCATGATATTGACTTAAATTATAAATATAATACCATGACAGTTGCTCATATTGAGAGAACATATATAATATATGGGAGAATTTGGTGAGTCCTATACATCTTGTGTCAAAGAGAATGAGAGATTTTTAATCCATGATCCTTTGAAGGAATAATAAGTCAAGAATATTTTTTGAAGATTTAAAATAGAAAATATTACCTACTATAGAATATCATAGAGAGTCCATATTTTGAATATGGGATATTTTACTCAAATGATATTTTGTGTCAATTTATTATGCAAGTTGAAAAAGATGAAAGTAGAGTATTTTGAAAGAACTTGCAAAAAATATGGGAGAATTTTGAGAGATAAATAAATCATATATCAAGGAAATAGAGATATTTTAAAGTAGGGAGACATTGAAGGATAAAAATCATCTTATTCTCCAGTATTCATAGATTTGACAAATAACTATACCACTTGAGATATTTTATGCGTATTGTATTCACTTTAAAATTCAATACATATAGAATTGAATTCTGTATAACACATATAGAATTGAATTCAGAATTTAGAAAGTAATTAGATATGAATATTGACTAATACTCTTCCTATAATTATGGGCTCTATCTCCTACATCCATATCCTCTATATGATGTCTAGACATGGGAAGTGAACTAGCTACTATTTTTTATAAACCTAAATAATGTGGGTTTTAACTGCATGAAGATCATCCTATAAAGTATGACTAAGTATTGTAATAATAATCTCATTCCTTTCAAGGAAGTTAATCTTATTAAAGTTTCATTTGTTGGTAGTGAGTCATTGGTTCAGCTCAAAATATGGAATGAGGTTGGGGTATTAAAAATTCACCTATTTCTTTCATTGATAATGTTTTATTGAACTGAATAGCACTAGGAATTCCATTGGTGTTATAGAATCTTGTCCCATATAATGATTTTGATGGTGGGGAGCTCCATGATTATTTAGGAGTAATTAGCTTAGGACACCATGTCATGTTCATTTGGACAATTGTTCTGATCGTGGTATCGAATTTGGGGTACAATGAGCTTTTGGACCATCTTATGGTGTTCATTCCTAGAGTCATACTATAAAGTGTGATAGGGGTCTCCAGGGGGTGGAGGGTTGTCGAGGGGGGTTGTCCCTGGGTGGGGGTGTGCAGTGGGGTGGGGGTTGTCCAGGGGGTGGGGGGATGCAGGGGGTGGGTGTCTGCAGGGGGGTTGTCCAGGGGGTGGTGGTATGCAGGGGGGCTGTCTAGGGGGAGGTGGGGGCTGTCTAGGGGGTGGGGGTCTGTAGGGGTGTGGGGGCTGTCCAGGGGGTGGGGGATCTGTAGGGGTTGTATGGGGGTGAGGTAGGCTATCTAGGGGTGGGGGATATCCAGGGGTGGGGATGTCCTAGGGGTGGGGGTTGTCTTGGGGGTGGGGGTGTGCAAGGGGTGCGGGTCTGTAGGTTGGGGGGTCTGTCCATGGGGGTGGGGGCTATCCAAAGTGGTGGGGGTGTCCAGGGGTGGGGTGTATAGGGGGGTGGGGGTCTGTCCAGTGGGGTGGGGGCTATCCATTGGGGGTGGTGGTGTGTAGGTGGTGGGGTCTATAAGGGGGTTGTCCAAGGCGAGGTGGGGGTAGTCCATGCGGTGGGGGTCTGTAGTTAGGGTGTGGGGGATGTCCAGGGGATGTGGGTGTCTATAGGCGGGTGGTTATCCAGGGGTGTTTAGGGGGGTTTTCTAGGGGGTGGGTTGTCTAGGGAGTGGGGGTGTCTAGGGGTGGGGGATGTCCTGGGGGGGTCTGCAGAGGTGGGGGATGTTCAGGGGGTAGGGGCCAACCAGGGGTGGGGGTGTCCAGGGGGCGTGGGGGCTGTCCAGGGGGTGTGGGTGTGTAGGGGTGGGGGTCTTTGCAGTAGGGTGGGGACTGTCTAGTGGGGGGTTTTCCAGGGGTGTGGGGGTGTGCTGGGGGTGGGGGTCTATGGGGGGTTGTCCATGGGAAGGTGAGGGCCCGTCCAGGGGGTGGGGGGTTCTAGGTGGTTTGGGGCTATCCAGGGGGTGGGGGTCTACAGGGGGGTTATCCAAGGTGGTGTCTAGGGGTGGGTGGTGTGAAGGGGATGGGGCTATCCAAGGGGGTGGGGGTTTTCTATGGGGGTGGGGTGTGCAGTAGGGTGGGGGTTATCTAGTGGGGTGGGGTATGTCCAGGGGTGGGGTTCTGAATGTGGGGTGGGGGTTGTCCAGGGGTGGGTGGTGTGCAGGGGGTGGGGGATGTCCAGGGTTGGGGATGTGCAGGGGGTAGGGGCTATCCAGGGGGTGGGAGATTTCTAAGGCGGTGGGAGTTTCCGGGGGGTGGGGGATGTCCAGCGGTGGGGGCAATCCATGGGGTGGGGGTACAAGGGGGTGGGTGGTGTGTTGGGGGTGGAGGGTTGCAGGGGTGGGGGTCTGCAGGGGGTGGGGGATATCTAGGGGTTGGGGGTTTTCCATAGGGTGGAGTGCGTAGGGGGTGGGGGTCTATTGGGGGTTGTCTAGGGGGGCTGCCTGGGGGATCTGCAGTGGGTGGGGAGTCTGTCCAGGGAGGTCTAGGGGGTGTGGGTTGAATTTTTATCACTTTAATCATTTTTTCCTCTATTTACCTTTATCACTGATTCAGTAAATAGTTTTCTTTTCTTCCTTAACTATAGTTAGAAAGAATGAATATAAAATAGTAAAGACAAAAAGAACCAAGATTTTTAACATGGTTCACCTCTAGTGTGGATGAATATGTCCTTGGAGTATGATAGTTATTACCCCCCCCCCCCCCCACACACACACATCTTACATTTTATTATCAAGAAATGTACAATTAATGGAATGGCCTTGAACTATTTTCCCTATAAAAAAACTTGTACAATTTAAAATTAGTCTTTAAAGTATAAAATTATAGGATATCGACTTTCCCCTCATAAAGTGGTCAATAGTGTAGTATAATTATTCTTCAATAGACACCAATGAACTATGATCAACTCCCTTAAACAGAAATAATCGCAAGAGAAAACTTAAATATAGAAGTCAATGAGTTTTCTCTAATATGCACCAATAAAGAGGTTATCTCTTATTCTTTAGTCACAATAATATGAATGTGTAGTAGAATGAATATATCAAGGTTCATATTCAATCCAAATAATGATTGGAATATATCAAATTTATTAAAAATTCATAATCTAACATTGAAATTTATAAATAAACATGAGATATTAAATTTTAGAGTCTGATTCTCAATATTTCTTCATGAAATAATGTTGCATGTGACATGCATGGAATATCATGTAAACCCTAGAACATATCAAGTATTATAATTAATATTTTTTGTTCAATGACTAGTATATAAAGCACAATCACACTAAAACTTATTCTTAGCATTTTTCTCTTAATGGTTGAAGTGTTTCAATGTTTTTACTTAAGATGTAGGGAATTGATGTACTGTATGAAACATTTTTGTGTCTTCCTTCACATAATAAAACAAGGGAGGTGATTTCCTTTTTTAGCAGGCATGCATATTTAGTGTCTCTCCTTGTTTTTGAAAGGAAATTGTTTCATGGGTGAATTATTCTTATTCTACACTATGTCTGAGTAAGGATTAAAGGTTTCTTATTCTTTCTATCATGAATAGTGCATGTGAGAGGCATTCAAACCCACTCTAGTGGTTCAGGTGGAAGATCCACTTCATTTAATGACTTATAATGAGTTCATCATCATCTTAAAGTTAGAGTGTGATACTTCAAAGACATCATTTAGGGGTATATTCATAATGCATGAGTATATTGTCGTTCCTCTTAGGATAAAAAATCTATAACTATATTTATATCTAACCAACAAAATCATGTAAATAAACATTAAATTTAAAATAATCCAAGGATAATGTAACTCAGGATCATATTGAGCTCTTCCTTATCAAAACTGCAACAAAACCACTACCAAAACCACAAAAAAGCCACAAAACCACAAAAAAATTATAATACACAAATAAACCGCAACTAAAATTATTCCATAAGATAAATCAAAACAAAACCCCAACCTAAAATGATATATGCTTGTGTTCATAAGGGATAATAATACACAGTACATTGCAGAAAAACTGAATAAAAAAATCTAAAATAAATAATGGCAGATGTACTGATTTAAAGTGGAAGAACAAAAATTACTTGAATCAAAGAGAGATAGTTGGTTGGAAAGTTGAGTTAACAGAAGTAATCTAATTAATTTTTTTGAAAATTATTCTCATATGAACATAAAAAATTTAGGTTATGGTGTATGTGGAGGAACTAAGAATGAGGTGAAAACCCCTCAAAAATTGGAGAATCGAGTGAATCAAAAGCCTGTGGGGCATCAGGGATCATTTTAGGGGAATGTATATTTGGTTGATTATGCTCTTTATGATGATAGAGGGGTATGTTTAATAGTATCAGGTATAGTTCTTATTTATTATACATTATATATTTCATTGTTTCATATAAGTGTGTCTCATTCATTCATATAAAATTTCTTAAGATCTACAATGGGATCCCAAATGCGTGATACATATATTTATATAGTATTTTTCTCTAATTAATAAATTGTTTTCATATTTTATGCCCAATACACAAGTCATACAGTTTTCCTACATAAGCCTCATTATTATGACACACCCCACCATACCCAAGTTCCTAAAATAATTGGAGTTTCACTACTATCAAGTGAAACCTCTAGAGAAATATAAATATAGAACTCCTACCTAGTACCAAGGTTCCAATGACAAATAAAGAAGTGATGATGATGAATAATTAAGCAAGTATTAACACGAATACATAATTAATGACTCCCCCTCACTTATAACACCTTCAAAATGAATAATCCCATATATCCTGAACATATTTGGGGTAGAGAAGCTTATTACCACACCAGGTGAGAAACAAGCATCATGTAGTCCCAAAAAACCCACACAATGGGAAAACAACTCAATGGAATAATTAACATGTTATTTCACAACCAACAACATAAAAACGAATTCCGAATTAGGTATTTAATGCTAAAATGTGGTTCATAATCCCAAGTTCTTTAACTTTTATTGTAATAGTGAAACTAATTTCACTTTTAATTCAACATATTTGTTGAATAATCAACCAATGACATGTTGTTGGACCATTTCAGTAACCCAAAAAAATCACTTTGTTTATTCTATTCCCTATAGTCCCATTTTTTATTATGTTTTCAAAACTACCCTTTTTAGTAGATTATGATTTTTGAAAATTGTCTTCAAAGGATGAATAATAAAAATTCCTAATTTTCAACTACATGATCCATTATGTAATTGTTGATAGAGGAATACAAGATCTATGATCAGTGATAATTAATCATTATGAGATTTCACTGTGCATTGTTTTGAAGTGATGTAGGATTTTGGGTGATAGGTGTGATTATATTCTTCACATTTCATTTCCAAATATGGATGGATATAAAATTATCACCAGAGTTATAGAAATAATTTTAAAGACATTTAGCTAGGATTCATGCCTAAAAGGTTTTCTGAATGTTATGTTCTAGTTCATGGATGACAATATATATATATATATATATTTGTGTCTGTGTGTGTGTGTGTGTCTTTATGGATAAGAATGATATATTTATGGAAAAGATTTTGAATGTGGTTAGTTTAAAAAAATGTGCTTGCCAAATTGCATTTATAGTCACCATCTACCCATGATAGGTAAGCATGTGTGGGTCAGTGAAGCAAAGGAAATAAGAAAATTTGGGTTGGAACTGGCTAGACATGAACAGTGTAGCAACATTAATATGGATCGATCATGGTGCATGGTGACTCCACAAAAGGTGTTCGAGGGATGCATGCCATGTTGAGGATGATAAAGAAGAATATTGAATAATTGATGTTCATTGGGGTTATATGTAATAATATGAATGTGGAGAGAATAATACCATGCCATAAAGTATAATACCATGGGAATGGTGGTTAAAAAATAGGGATTTTTTTTATACCATGATGGCGGTAAAAGTTGTTTCACACTAAGAGTTTTCCTATAGGAAATGGGAATCCCACATATAGACATTTTAGATGGGAATGTAATTTTGAAATCTATATGTGAGAATGAGAAATGATACATTCTCCTTATCAAACTCAAAATTAGAAACTATGTGGAGACCACATTATGGTACTCGGTGTGTTATACTTTAAGGTTACCTATGTGAAACAAGGAATCCAATAATGCATATTTCACTGACCTTGTAAATGGTTGATGTAGTTCAGTGAAAATCAAAATGGAAAACAAAAAATCGCAACAACATTGAGCTAATCAAGGTGAATATAAGTATTTTTGTACTTGATTAAAAAATATATAGAATTTTTTTGTTGTACCTTTTATAAAAGGCTGTATTAGGAAGGATTATTTCATACTAGATATTTTATATACTAAAAGGTGAATAGTACCAATGAAAAATATAATAGTTTCTCAATGACTTTTAACTCTATATGAAACAATTAGTTTTTTATAAAAGGGTAAATAGACACATATGATATTTTTTCAAATAATTCAAATGAAAAAGGGGATCATAATGCACATTACATTACAGTGAAACCGAACCAAAAAAATCTAAAATAAATGAAGGAAGATGTGCCGATTTGTAGTGGAAGAACAAAAATTACTTGAGTCAAATATAGATGACCGGTTGGAAATTATATTTACCACCTTGAGAGCCGGTTGGTAAGTAGGGTTCTCAGCAGTATGGAGCTCTCCTTTACTAAAAAATGTATGAGATCGGCAGTGGGATTTGGGGATTTTCTGTCCCAACAGTTTGTAAAAACTATTAGGATAGTGGGAAAGTTTCACACTATACCAATAGTTGACATAAACCATTGGAAAAAGTCAATATATACAAATGGTTTTATCAAACCATTGGTAAAACCTTTCATCAAACAGTCTATACCAACGGTTTTCTATAACTGTTGGTAAAGGATCCTTATTCCAACAGTTTTTTTAAACCATTGAGAATAAAGTGTTGTTATAGGTGGGATTTCTACCAATGACTGACTCTCCATTATTTTAACCTTTCTAAGTAGAATAGTAGAGATTATAATGGAAAATGAAGAAGCCACATAAGTTTGGGTAGAGGCCAAGAATCAATTATACATCATCCTACCACCGCCACTTTATAAACTGCATCACACTAATGGGGTGGACATGAAGAAATCTTTTTAAAGGGACCTCTAAGAAGTTAAGTTGAGAACCATTTAAAGAAGAGGAATGTGGTGGTTCACATAACATAAACCCCATTTATGATGGATTGGAGAAGGAAACCAGACACTCTAGTTGTGGTTAGTCGAACTTAGCCCATCTTGGGAAGGATACCCCAAGAATCTCTTCCCTTTTCTTTATTTTTTCAATTTTCTTACTTTTCTATTTAATAAAATTTTTATATATTTATTTTGTTTTTTATAGGTTTTCCCTAAGTTGACAAAACTCAAGAGGAAAACTCAATATATCCACACAACACCCATAAAAGATATTATCTCAATCCTAGTGGATAAATAAAAAGTTACTAGGTTGTATCTACCCTTTTTTACTTTTTATTCACTATAATTTTTTGCATTCTACTAGAATTTTAATGGATAGTATCAAACTAGTGCGGGGGAGGATTCAAAACTATTTATAGTGGTTTATAATTTTATTTAGTTTATGTCTTAGAATGTTTAAGTAAAATCTACTTATTTTTTATGGTTTAATTAAATCTATAAATAAAAACGTAAAAACATATATAAAAACTTTTCTATAAATATTTTTCATTACATATCCTTTGTATAGTTTTTGAATTTATCTTTCAAAACTTTCTTAAACTCAAATTTTCTCATGTCTAGTTTGAAAATTTCATGCTAGAGTTAGAGGAATTCAATGGTTCTAAAATTGTTAGCCTTAGATGATTGCTGAGTGAATTGGTCACTATGTTCATAGAACATTGGTCTTAGAACTGGGAAAGGGAGTGTGATTGAAATTATTTTTAGGGAATCAAAATTATAACTTCAAGTCACTCTAATTTTGAACTTAATCTAAGGCAACTTGACCTCTATAATAAAGAACACCTTATAGAGTCAACTTAAAATAAAATTGATATATGTCCTTTAAACAAGGATTAAAATGAGAAATTTGGATCCCACAATGAATCTCTGAGAAAATGGCACTAGGTTTGTGAGTATCCCTCTCTAAATATTTAAATAAGTGATTTTTCATAGTTCCTCGCACATACATAGATGGGAAAAATTCAAAAAAAGAATAGGTGCCTAATAAAAAAATGGATTTATTTTGGTGAGGGGAATGTTGAACCTATAAAGGGGACAATTAAAAAATAAAAAATTCATTTGATTTGTATCAATAAAGTGAAAAATCAAACACTGTTTTGAGAAAAATTAAGAGAGAGGGATGAATGAAAGTGCTTATTATTAAAAATTTGATTCCACTTAAATATAATTTTATCAACTCCTAGACTTGTAACAATGACTGATATGAAGTGAGTAGTGAATTAAAATCAATTATGAGGCATGATAATTTGAAAAATGGTAAAACTTTGGTTCTCTTTCTTCTCTTATTTTTAAAATTATATCTAGGATGGATGTTTTCCTTCTTTTTTTTTTCTTTTTTAATAAATTTAATTTAATGATAAAATTGCACATGAGTGAAATAGTTCAAGTGTGGGGGAATGATGTGGGTATTAATTTTTGAAAATTTTAATTGATTTTCATTGATAGTAACCCCATAATTAATTAAAATACTAGATAAAATAGTGATTTTTATTGACTCTTTGAGAATATGGGAATTATTTGTAAATGGATTAAGATATGGATAATATTGATTTATTAATTTTTTGAATTAAATAGTGGATCCAAATTTTTATTTTCAATTGAAGTTTGGATTAATTTAATTTGGAATTAAATTTTTAAATGCATTTGGTTTTAAGTTTAATTTATTTAATCATTTTTTGAATTTAATGAAATCAATACCTTAAAAAATTAAAAAATAATTTTAAATTTTAAATTTCAATTTGAAATGAATTTTATTTTTAAAATGATGAAAGTGTTTCCATTTGTAAAACATGAATTGAATTGATAGAATTTTATTTTAAAATGAATTTTAAATTATTTGAAATAAAATTGTGAAAAGAAATTAAATTTTTATTCTAATTGTTTTTATCATTCATTGAATTTGTTTGGAATTATTCTTCACTTTAAAATGTGATTTGTTTTTTTACATGCAAGTTGGAATTGCAGAAAAATAAAAGTGAACGTAGGTGACATAAGTGACTGTTAATTCATGATCACTTAAGTGACCACACATTGACTATCAAGTTAATGAAATATTTACTCAATGCATGATGAAATTGAATCTTTCATCCAAATACATTCTCACCATCGGCCGAAGACTCTCGAATATGAGATGAAGATCCCAGACGCCCTGTTGAAGATATCAACTGAGCACCACCACACCAAAATCCGATGTCGTACCTCTGCTCGCATATGGCCAGTGAAGAAATTTGGACTGTGTAGCCCTAACCAAACCACCCTAAAGATCCTAGATCACCAAAATAGAACAACATCCCTCCAAGACTCACCAATGGTGATGACCCCCAAAGGTGATGACTCAACCATAATTTTATGGGGAATAAAACTACAACGAGTCAATGAAGTGTTTGGCTCTAGAAGATATGTCTAATTTGTCAAAAATGAAAGATACATGAACTCTTTAATGTTTCCCCTTATTAAACCCGATGTTTCACCTATCTGTTTTAGTTTCAGACTGATTTTAATTGTTTTTTTCTATTTATGTTGTTCCTGTGTAGGTTAAAGAATTGAAAAACCTAATTTTTTGTCCCATCTAATGGCTGGGTCCCAAAAATGCATAGATTATCCTCATTAAAATTCCAAAATGAATTTGAGTGCACTTGAATATTGAAGTCTAGGAGAAAGGTGTTTGAGCTTCAATGGAGATGACCCGAGATGAATTGAATTTTGGAATTCAAGCCAATCATTTGGATGAATAATTTCACATATTTTCTGTTATTTTTCTTTTGGTGACCATGCTGATTCATGCTATTACCGAACAAACCAATCATTCTCAAGAAAAATAACTCACCTATATAAAAAACAATTCTTATGTTAGTAGTAATATAAAAAAATAAATTAATAGAAAGTGTTAATTTTAAACTAGAATTTGAGTCATACCAAGAACATTGTGTATTGGATTGTGGTGCAGAAAATTTCTACACATTTGAAATGACATATGGATCGTTTTTTTAATGTATCAAAACAATCCCAATGCGTTTTCTCAGTTTTTAGAACATCACGAGTCTTTTTTAATAAAATTCCATTTTAAACTGAAAGCATGTACATTAACTCATATCGATTGTATCATGTATCGGGTTGATGTAAGACCAATTCTTACACATAAAAAATGACTTATTAATTGTTTTCCTAAATAATCAAAAACTTTCAAGCATGTTTGATTAGTTTTTATTGAGTGGCACTTTTTGAACTAAAATATAGATTTCAAACTGATAACAGACACTTTGAGTCATACCAGATACATCATATATCAAATTGAGGTGCGGCTAATTTCTAAATATCAAAAAATGATTTATGAATGATTTAAATAAAGTATCAAAACAATTCAAATGTATTTCATCAGTTTTGAGTAGGTAAGTTGTCCATTTTAATAAAATTGATGTCAATTTTAAATAAAAAGACGTACTTTGAGTCGTATTGATCACACCATGTGTATTATTAAGGTTTTAATGATTCCTACATGTCTCAAGTGACTTATAGATCATTTTTCTAAAATATCAAAACAATACAAATGTGTTTTATTAGTTTTGAGTATGTCACTTTTCTTTTTAACTAAAATGTCATTTTAAACAAGAAACATGCACTATGACTCATTCTGATCACATCGTGTATCAGTTTTACATGAAACTATTTCCTACATATCACAAATGAATTATGAATTGTTTTCCTAAATTATAAATAAAATATAAGAGCATTTTATTAGTTCTCATTTAGTGAAACTTTTAGAACTAAAATATCAATTTTAAACTGATAACGGACACTTTCAGTCATGTTGGGCACATCATGTATCGGATTGAGGTGAAGTTAATTCTTAATGTAATAAATTGTTTATAGATCCTTTTATTAATGTATCAAAACAATAGAAATTAATTATTTCTATTTTAATTCGTTTAGTTTCCAATTTTACTAAAATTAATGTCAATTTGAAATAAAAAGACGTTCATTGAGTCATACTGCTCACACCATGCATCAAATTAAGGTGTGTCTAATTCATACACGTCTCAAATGACTTATGGATCAATTTTTTAAATTAGAAAAACAATCCAAATGTTTTTTCTTGATTTTGAGTATGTCACTTGTCTTTTTTACTAAAATGTCATTTTAGATTAAAAACACATAGTTTGAGTCATACAGATCACATCATATATCAGTTTGATGTGAGAATAATTCAAAAACATCAAAAATGACTTATGAATTGATTTCATAAATTATCAAAAAAATAAAAGTGTGTTTTCTTTCTTTTCAGTGAGTGAAACTTTTTGAAATAAAATATTGATTTTAAATAGATAATGGTCACATTAAGTCATAGTGGGCACATCATGTATCAGATTGAGGTAGGGCTGATTCCCACACATCAAAAATGACATATAGATCATTTTCCTAAAGTATAAAAACAATTAGAATATTTTTTCTCATTTCTGAGTATGTTGGTTTTATTTTTTACTAAAATTCATGTCAATTTTCAATAAAAATCACTTAGATTCATACTGGTGAAACTGTGTATCAGATTGAGGTGTGGCTAATTCTTACACATCCCAAAGTCTCAAAAAAATACTAACTTCCAATGTCATAATTATTTCCATTTCATTTCTTTATCACACTACCAACACTATATATTGATTTTATTTTCTTATCCAATAAATCCTTTCTTGTTTTTGAAATCTAAAATATTAAAGGAAGCTCATGTGATCAATATATCACCAAAATTCACCATAATGACCACATAAGCTTCATATATTCTTTTGGAATTCAACGAGAAATGTTTTTCAGCTAAGTACATTGACTCAATATGACATCCCAAAAGATCTATGAAAAAACTAAATAATAATTTGATAAAAATGATAAGGAAATTAACATACAAATGGTAGGTAAAATGATGAAAAAAATAATTAAATAAATAGTCTGGATTCACCTTTTCATGATGGTTGTATGCATTCTTGACATAGTTCCTTGTTGTCATCATCTCAGTTGCAGGATCAAAGTCCAATCTATCAAGAGCATGAGCAACTTCGAACAAACCACCCCAACTCAAAAAAAATAATCCACCTATATATGAAGACAATTATTATGTGAGTAATACTAAAAATAAATAAATAAAACATAAATATGAAACAATGCATTAATTTTATGGATAATGGTTTTATTGTTCAAACATCAATATTACCACTGTGATTGAGTAATTGAGGGAACATGGAGGAAAGTGATAAATTCCAATACTGTAGGGGTGAAAGGTTTTGAGGGAGAATAATTTTGTGGATGTTTTGGTGTAGAGAGGCATGAAAGATGGATAGACCATCCCAACTCGAACAAAATAATCCACCTATATAAGAAAAAAATTATTATTTTATTAATACTAAAAATAAATAAATTAAACATAAATATGAAGCAATACATTAATTCTATGGACAATGATATTATTGTGAAAACATCAATATTACCTCAATGACGGAGCAGTGGAGGGAAATTCAAGGAAATTGATAAAAGACGACACTTCAACGGTGCAAAGGATTTGAGGGAGAAGAAGTGTGTGGATGTTTTGGTATAGAAAGGCATGAGAGATGGATAGACCACCCCAAATTGAATAAAATAATCCACATGTATAAGAAAACAATTATTATGTGAGTAATACTAAAAATAAATAAATTAATCATAAATATTATACAATACATTAATTCTATGGGCAATGATTTTACTATGAAAAAATTAATATTACCTCTATGATTGAGCAGTGGAGGGAACATAAAGGAAATTGATAAAGTCAAACACTACTAGTGTGAAATGGTGTTGAGGGAGAAAATGTATGTGGGATTTCTGGTACAGAAAGGCATGAAATATGGAAACACCACCCCAACTTGAACAAAATAATCCACCTATATAAGAAAATAATTATTATGAGAGTATTACTAAAAATAAATAAATTAATCATAAATACAAAACAATAAATTAGTTCTATGGAAAATGATTTTATTGTGAAAACATCAAGATTACCTCTGTGATTGAGTGGATACAATGTAATTACTCTTCTTGAAAAGGCATAAAATATGGATAGAAATCTTATAAAATAAAATAACTCTATAAGTAATAATGAAAATTAAATCAACCTTCCACTATATAATTTTTAAGTAAAATAGAGAAAGTATATCGTAACATTACCTTCACATTTCTTTTAAAATGGTTTCCTTCATTGTAGTTTGTTCTTCCAAGGGATTGGTAACATCGTCATGTGTAGAAGACATTGTCTAAATATTATTCAAAAATTTAATTAGATTATGTTAATGCATTACGGAACATATAATATTATGAGTAAAAACATAGTATATTAAAAAACACTTTAACATCCTCATTGAACTCTGTCCCTTTTTAAAGTTTTAGGGATTTGGTTCCTCTATCGAGAATCCAAATCCCCTCTTTGTGGTACCCTGTAACATATAAGACGTTGTCTCTATTGGGACCACCATGAAATTATTTTGATCTCCCAATGAATGGTTCATCCTCAATTGAATTTTCATCTAACCCAACATTTATTTTAGTCGCCAATAATACAATTGACCAATTCTTTTTTTCAGGATCTGATAATACTTTCACTATATTTGATGCCATTATGAACGACTCTTCTTTTTCCACTTCCACACTGAAATTCTCCTTCAAGAATCTCATTTCATCAACTTTAAATGCACTCTTATTGTTAACCAATTTGTAAGGGAAAATTAGCATTTGAAATGTTGTATAATCCAACATGTATATCTATTCGATAATTCCAAAATATAATGTATTTTAATAAATTGGATTTATATCCTTCGAACCATATATATAAATCTCTTCAACCACAATCATAACACTGATGTTTTTCATCGTACTGCAGTCATCATATTCTTATGTATTGAATATATAACCATTGATTACAAAACCATTGTAAGATATAACATTTTCATTTGTTCCTCTGGTTATCCATTGAAGTCATTTGACAATTGAATTTGGATTTTTAGAAAACTCATTATAAATTTTATCTTTGAACCCTTCGATAAATTTTCGATTATTTGTATTTGATATCCGTCCATCATCCCATGATATGTTCAAATCTCTATGAATTTCTTTGTAGGGATTCAATAAATGGATCAATATCTTCACTATTATGTAAAATGTATAAGTGTACTTGCTCTCTCTCTATAAAGGTAATTTTAACAACATCTCTTTTGAAAATATCTTCCCCTATAAGGCATTCATTGTGAAGAGACATTGGGATACCGATGTTTTCAACATCTTATCGGTAATCAGTACATAATTCAATAAAATCTTCAAAAATATATCGTTCTTCAATAGAACCTTCTGGAAAACATCTATTCTTGAAATACCCATTGCAAATATTCATATATCATTCAATGGGTTACATAAATATTTAATGTACATGACCATATAATTGAACCTATATAACCATGTGAACCATCAGGTGGACCATTATATCAACGAATGGTGGTGGTAAGAATATCTCTAATTCACATGATATGACTACAACCTCCTTATTCATGATTGGAAACTTCACTGAGTCTATAACTTTACTGCATATGGATTTGAAAAATTTTAAGAGTATAGTTAATGGATGTCGTAATTTTTGCGGCAGAATGCAATTGAAATCAATAGGCATCAAATCGTTCATCAAAACATGATAGTTGTGTGATTTTTCACTATAACTTAAAATTAGTCATTGAAAAGGAATTATTGATATTTAATGAATACCCTTGTGGAAATTTTACACTATTAAGAAAAGGTAAAAACTTTAATTTTTTCTATCTGGATATAGTTTAAGGTTTTGGAGGAAGAAAAGCCCACATTTTCCCCTTCACTGGTGCCAACTCTTCCCTTATCCTCATTTCAATGAAGTCCATCCTAACCTTGAAGTTACCCTTCATTTTTTCAGAAACATTTAGTAACACTATCAAATACATTTTTTCTACATGCATGACATCAAGAAAATATCTGACATACAAACAATTCCAATACAACAAATATAAGAAAATTGATATCTTCTTCCAGCCTAATTTAGTAAGGTTTTTTGAAAACATTTTACTTAAAACATTATCAATAGCTTTTACTTTATTGTACATTTGATCACCTGTTACTAGAGATGGTGTTCTACCTTATTTTATATTCCCATTGAATATTGTCATCCAGGATCGGTATTTATGTTGACAAGGTAAAAAAATTGATGTTGTAAAAACACATTCTTCAATGAATGTTTCAACCGAACTAATTATGTGTGTTTTTCACAAATGGGACAGCCCAACATTCCTTTAATTATATAGCCTAATAAATTTCCATAATCGGGGAATTCATTTATCATTCTATACAATATGGACCTTAATTTAAATGATTCAATTCATTGAGCATCATACATTGTAACACATGTATCCCACATCAATTTCAGATCATCGATCAATGGATCTAGGTAGACATTAATATCATTACTAGGTTGTGTTGGTCCTAATATAAGAAGAGACAACATAATGTATTTGGGATTCATGCATGACCATGGTGTGAAGTTATAATTTACCAACATAATGGTCCATGTACTATGAGTAATACTATGTACACTAAAAGGATTTATTCCATCTTTAGATAATGAAATAAGAAAGTGTCTTAGATTATTTCCAAATTCAGGATACTCACAATAAATTTTCTTCCCCTGAGGAGAATCTGTTGGATGACATAGGTTTCCATATTTAATTCTTGTATATGAAAGTCATGTCAATTATCTCATGGTTTCCTAATATCCATATAGTATTATAAACCATGAAATGATAGTAAAGTACCATACATATTTCAAAGGACTTGATTCATTTTATTGTATCGATCTACGCTACACTTAGGGAATTTTATGAGTGATTCGTGGTCCTTGGAAAACAATATACTGTAATTCGGAAAAGCAGGTGTTTTTTAGACATCATTCCCATTGAACATAGAATTTTTTTAGCATCATATGTTTGACATGGTAGTTCATTTTCATCTGGTATCATACCATGCAAGAAACCAAGTAGTTCTGTAAATATGGTGCCACTCCATCTGATTCCATATTTTGAATGATATAACTTCAATATAGCTGATAATGTTGTGTATTTAGTAAAAACATCATACAATTGTCTCTTGGGATATCTATTTAACTTATCCAACAACTTTGTACAATTACAAAATTCATATTCATTTTCCATTTTCATTTCTTCCATTCAATATCCATCATCATTTACTTTGGTATTCATATCAAATGATCCATTAACTACTGTATCATCAAAATAGGTGTACAAATTCAGTTTTTCACTATTTTTCATCCAAATTGTATGAATATGATCTATTCAGTGACAAATGAAATGTTATGTCAACTATTCTGGACTAATTATTCTTGAATAAAAATATTGTAAACACATAAAAAGTATTTGATAAGGGCCATATGCATGATCTCTTGCAAACTTGATGAACACTTTAACTCCATCTTCATAATATTTTTTCAAATGATTAGCGTGAATCCATTATCAAATTATATCCATCCTATTAGGTTCATAAAATATTAATTTTGTACAATAAATAAATAAATAAACATAATATATTCATTATGAATGGTGAAAGTTATAGAAAATTCTAATAAGGAAACCCAACATTTTATTGTTTCAAATAATTTGAGTATGCTTTAAAGAAAATGAGTATTTGAATCTAAGAAAATAATTACTTAACTATGGTATGTGTTATGCTATGAATTCATTAAATGGTGAAATTTAGACAACTGTCACGCTCATCACCTCGTCTCCAAAAAATTTATAATTGCATTTTGTTGTTTGACACACATCCTCCATCTCTTGTGGACATGCACCTACGTTTCTTGAAATACACTAAGTGGTAGTCATACATGGGATGACTACTGGTCAGTATAATAAAAGAATCATAAAATAGATAGGGGATGAGTCTCAAGAAACAAAATACAATAACTATTCAAGAGGTGAAACTGATGAGATTGGCAGTTGTCTATAAAAGAGATGAGGGATGAGTCTCAAGAAACAAATTGCAATAATAAATTTTTTTTAACACACATCATGTCTTTCTTAAATCCCCTAAAAATAATAATATAATATAGGAAATTGTAGAGTAATTAGAAACCCAAATAAGATAAAAATAATAATAAACTCGCAATCAATCAACTAGAAGATATAAAAATGAATTGATAAAACATTTTAAAAAATAATGATTTATTTCATATACATGGATGGTAATCGGATATTCCTAGGGGTGGAACTGTTACATGTAGACCTAAAATGATGAATAACTAAAAATATTTTCTAACATATATAATTTGATAACCTCTATTATATTTTTTGGAACAAGTGATGTAATAACCTAAGTAATTTTTACATTTAATATGAAAGGCATATCAAATATTTTAAAACATATTAGGACTATTGGGTTGTCATATCACCACACTGACCCATACCAAGGATTCTAGGGAGGTCATCACATCAGATCTACCCATCTAAAGGATTATAGGGAGGTCATCTAATACACATTGACTCATCCTTGAGATTCTAGGGAGGTCCATAAAGAAGTTATCATGAAGAAATAATGCACATCAACAAGATATATCACAAACAAGGGAGAAAAACAAACCATACCTTTCAACATCTATCCCATACACACTAGCCTCTATCGAGGTGAAACGAATCATGTGTGGTCACATTTTTTAAGTGGACTATCCTTACTTCACTCAGAAATCAAAGTGGAATCACAAAATTAATAGATCTATAAAACATCAGTCCCCATATAAAGTCTCTATAACACAAATATGAAAATAACAAGTCGCTTTAAAATACCAAGAAGTTGTCTCATAGGCTACCCAACCTCCATCGTCAAAATTGATAGATACAAAATTATATAGATAATTTAAAATGGGATGGGAATTATACCACATGGTTAATTGCACTATTTATACAAGGAAAATAAAGCAAGATTCATCCACATTTCCACATAAGTAAAATAGTTTCTCACAAATCCCCTGTATTAATTCAAGTCTATAATTGGGAAGGAATGAGATGCTCATATGGCCTTGGAGCGAATCTAGGAAGGCTCACATTATTGGCGTTTCACACTATAAAAATTCCTAGCATCAAAATGGAAGATCTCCATAGACAAATCTCCAAAATGGATAAATCACCACACTCTAAATTACAAAAAAAACCTCCATCATGGTTAGAACCATTGATGTTTTACACACCATGTTACCCAAGAGAAAGTAGAGAAATACTTACATTGGACAAAAAGTAGAGAAACATGTTCATTCTAGCCTTAGATTTGTTCAATCCTTGGATTTTTTTGTAACATACCAGGTAAATAAATAATATTTCATTTTCATATTTATTAATATTTTTTAATTAAATATTAATTTTACTTTAAAAGGGTTTCTATGTTTGATAGCGTACCCGATGCGCAACAACGAGTTCCTTTGAAATCTTACGTTGCACACTAATAATATAATATTATTATTTTAAATGGTAGTTAACTCCAAGCTGTTGTATTGGTTATAATGAACAAAACTAACTAAAATATGATTATACATGTTTGTTAAATGTATTTACATTTTTCCAATAAAAAGTTAGAGTCTTTAAATATGAATGAATCTAATTTTAAGCATAATGTACATTAAAAGGCCGATCTACCACCTTTTAATGGAGAACCCACTTTAAATATAGTTTTGGTCACTTTAATACATTCTAATTGACCAAATAAAATCCTTATTTAGAATGGGGACATCAAAATTTACTTTGTGTAAATTTTTGGAATTTTTCCGATAAAGTTCATTTTTTTAATGAATAGTGAAAATATTGAATTTTAATTCAAAAGTGTCTTTTAATATAATTTATTTATATGGTAATATTATCTTTTTAATTTGTTTTAAAGTGAAATTAAAATTTATTTTTACAATTTAATCCAATTTTGGTCATTGGAATTAAATTCAGTTTGAAATTGGACGTAAACAAGTATCAGTCTTTTGATAGTTATTGTTTCTTAAAAATACGCTATTTGTTTGAATAACATGAATTAATTTTAAAGTTAATTTATTCCACTTATATGTTTTGAATTTTTAAAAATATACATCATTTTTGAATTTGGAATATAAAATATATCTTAGGATGATTTTTTTTTATTTTTCTGAAAAACTTCAATTTTTGATGAATACTGAAACCACTAAGTTGTATATAAAAAAACTGATATTTTTCATTTAAATGAAATTTTACCAATTCAATGAATTTAATTTCAAAAATATGATTTACATGGTTGTTATCAAGAAGTAAAAATTTTTTCATTAAGATGAAAATAATTTCTGGTGAATAGTAACTTTTGACTTTTTTTACCACAATTAATGGTAAATAGGGTAATTCAAGGTAAAAAGAATATTATAATAATTTAAAATTACCTTAACACTTGTCCTAACCATATTGGTTGATTCATGGCCGACCATGGTCTTCTTTGGGTCGATTTTGGGACCCCATGGAGCCACTTGTAAATGATAATGACACTTTAGATTAATTAATTTAAAGTAAAGGCAAAAATGAGATAAACAAAAATCGTTTAGTAAATTGATTTTTATATGGTGTTATATATGGAATATTTTTTTCTATAAATATTAATTGGAAAGATAATAATATTTCCTACATCATGGTATTTTTATTTTAGTTTTTAGACATCAAATAAGTTAAATTATTTATGACAGAATAATGATGCAGTATTTACCCCATTAATAAATGATTTAAATAAATAAGATTATAATGATTAAAATAATATCCAAAACATGTCCATTTCTGATTGGATGATTTTATTTCGAATATGAGTCATCTTATCTTCGACCTTAATTATTTTTGGACCTTTAGAAACCTTATATCATTATATAATAAAATTATATTTTCACACTTTCCTAAAGACACCCTCCTCTCCCTTATAAAAGGAGACCAATTCTAACCAATTCCTTACACCTTTCAATCCATTTGGATCGTCCAAACTCTACCCAATTAATCTCCCTACATCCCTATCCTCTACCTAGAAGCCATACCATAGGCATAAGTCACTTCAAGAATTCCTTTGGTTCAAACCAAATGGAATTACCCAAATTAAAGGAGATTAAAGAACTATTGAGTCAAGTCGGACAGAGGTAAGGGATCTGACCTCTCTCTTTCTTTTCAAGTACTCTCTTTTATGTAATTTATTTTATGCTCCATGTTCTTATGTTGTAGTATGTTCTTTTATATTCACCATACTATAATTTTTATTTTCATATGATGAGATACCCCCTCTTACTCTCATCAATTCATTTTAAGAATTTTTAAGTGGCGCCATTAGGCTTCCGAATTTTTGTAAGGGATTTCTTATCTCACTTTTAATTTCGTGAGATTTCCATTATTCAAAAGTTATTTATTGAGTATGGTGTATTTTGTACTGCATTTTAATATATATTATCATGGCTATCATTATATTCCTGGTATTCTGTGATTCATTTGGTGGTTATTAACTTTGGGTCATACGACTCGATTGATTACAATGTGGTAAGAGGTTTTTATATCACTTTTGTTCCTGTAACATTCATGATAAATTTTCCACTTTTTCCTTTTGTTTGGTGTATTTAATTCCCATGATTTTATTCTTTGTGTAATATAATTTAATTTATGGGTATTCACATCTTCTTTTTATGAACCTTCTTTCATGGGGTGTATGTTTCGAAAGTTACCCAAATCCGTAAGGGAACCTTTCACCCTCCTCTTTTTAAAAGACTTATTTTTGTTAGGTATTTTAATTTACATATTCTTATATTGGGATATGTTCTTATATGTCCTTATTGTTGTAAATTTTATGTCCAAGTGATGAGATACCCTTTTTATCTCTCATCAACTCATTTTCTGAATTTTAAAATGACGTCGTTAGGCTGTCGAATTTCTGTAAGGTAACTTCTTAACCCAATTTCGATTATTTGGGTTAAACTTGTACTCCTTCAATATTTCATTATATGAATATGTGTGAATGACCTCTAATTTTTTTACAATTAATATCCACTTATATTTGGTGTTTTTTTTTTCACACGTAATTATGTAGTTGATTTATACTTAATCAAAGGATACCATCTTTATAAGGGATTTCGTCTCAATTTACATTCCATTGAGACTTCATTGTTGTTATGTGAAAATTCACTTTTATATGGTGTATATACGATCCTTCAGCATATTATATCATTAATACCATTATTCTTATGATATTATAAAGTTTTTATTAAATGTTATTCCTTTAAGAGCTTTAAAGTGGTATGGGACACTTTGATTCAAAAATCACTTTATTAAATGGTTTTGAAAATAGTTTGATAAATCATTGATTTTTTCAATATCTTGAAATGATATATTGTGATTTCAAATTAAATTTTAATAGTGAAATGTTTATATTTTCAATATTTTATGTTCTGTGATTTTTTAATGGTACTTGGACATTTGACGAGTGGTTACGTGATATACCAAATGATGGGTGGTGCCGTGAATACCAGGACGGGGGGTTATGTTATAAATTAAAATGCATTGGGTATGGAAGTTTTCCATATGGCTATTCCATTTGGTGATATGTGTGGAAGTCGACCGTATGGTCATTCCATTTAAGTATGTTTATGTCTCAAGTTACCTTTATATGTTATGTGTTCTTTATATGGGTTTTATGGTAATCTTTTGGTTACAAAATGGTAAGTAATGATCTTTTATTTAGTTAAGAGTATTTACTACTTCATAAATGTGAAAAGTATTACTTATGTTAAAGTATTTATGGTATACTTATTGTTTGGAAAAACTAACAGTTTTCCTTCTTTGTGTATCCCTTACTGGGCTTTTTATGATCATGCCAAGTTTTTGAAATGTTTTTCACAGGACATAATGTGGAATTGGGTCAAGTATGGGATCATGGAAAAGTCATGCTATCGTAAACATGGAACTAGACATGACTCTTTTTTTCCAAGAGTTCATGTTTTGTAAAAAAAATATGGAAACTGTGTAGATGTGTCTACTTTGTAAATCTTTTGAAATGTAATAGTTATGTCCTAATTCTCTAAAACTCTAAACCTAAAAATATCCTCAATGTGAGTTATTAATATAATTCAATATTAAGTAAGGTTTAAGTTCGTGTCCTTATAGTTGGTATCAAAGGTCGGTTTAGATAACTTTAGAGGTTAGGGTATAATTTAAGCATAAGTGACATTACCATAATGGTTAGGATTTTAGAAAGATTCATAGTTATTTTTATAAAGTGAATGAGTTTAAGATAACATGAATAAGTATATCTCAGTGTTTTCCCTCCTCATAAGATAGTATATGATGATTTTACTGATATACTCACACTGACCTTTTTTGTTTTAATAAATGGCTGGATCTAGCAGGAACCAAAGTAACAGTGGATGTGAGGAATACTATGACGGTTTTATGAACAAGAATCTACATGATATGGGAGATTCAATGAGAACTCTTGTGGTTATTCTCAACCAATTATCCAGAGTCATGATTAACCACCTAAAACTTAGTGATTTTTATAAGACATCACATATTCGAGAAAAAAATCCCTACGGATGTTCAGGAAATAATCATAAAGGTAAGTATGTTCAAAAACCTATGTGTCAAAGATGTGGATAGACACAAATAGGAAAATGTTTCAAAGGGAGAGAAAGATGTTATAGTTGTGGAAATGATGGTTATAAAGCAAGAACCTTCCATGGAAAAATGAAGAATATAGTTGACTCTAAGAAAGGGAAAGAAGTTCTTTCTGAAGGATCAATTGAATGTTTTAAATGTTTTGAGCATGGTCATTATGAAAATACATGTCCTGTGAAGAAGTTTTGGGAATGGCATCACCAGGATCGTACAAATATTCGTTTACTAATACCTAATTCCATTCCGATTGAGGATGAAGAAACTGACAATGACCAATGAAAGGTATGGATTATTTCTTAACATATGTTTTCCTATTATTGAAATCTTAGGATATGATTCATGATTTTGTTTGTAGGAAAGAATTATTTTAGAATAAGTTGGAAAGGAATGGTTAATGGATCAAGAAGAATGTTGAATAAGTAAGAATTCAACATATAAGGGATTCAAGAGTTATGTTAGAATTTAGGATGGTGAAATGCTTAAAAGTATTAAGGCTCTTCTGAGGATGGGATTACATTAGAAGACTGTTTATAGTATGTGTAACCCTGATTTTTTATATATGAAAATTTTATTCTAGGAATAATTATCTCCTCTTTTGTGGATATTGTTATAAAGAACCATTTGGGTTTATATGATCCTTGAATTTGAGGCAATTACCTATTAATACATTTTGGGATGAAAAACAAAATTTATTAGATAACCTTTGTGGTTAAAATATGTTATGGTTATTTTTGATGAATTTATCTATTTTGGGAATGTTATAAAATTATGTAGTTTTTGAAAAGGGATAACACACAAACCGTGTGACAACTTGTCACATCGGATGAAGCTGTGGGAATCAAACCCACAACCAAAGTGTGACTGGTATTTATCGCCTACCACTGGACTACGTGAAGTCCATGGTTAGTATGACTAATTCTTTTTAGTTAGATGATCTTATGAATCCGGAATAAGTTTATTTTGGGTTATCTATGGAAATTATTAACCTATCAGGGAGGATATGTGATTAGTTTAATTATTTTTTAGTATGAGACATTAAGAGTAACTGATGTTATTTAGAGATAAATGTTAAGATTTACCTTGGAAGACTATGTGATTAAATCCTTCAGATATTTGGGTTTCAATCTTTGTTTGGATTACTTTGAATAATTTTAAGGATAACTTTTTATTTAATGGTCTTTGATGAACTTTTGGTTTTATTGGACAAATTTTGGAGATTAAGAGTAGTTTTTCTTTTTGTAAAAGATTATCCTTTTTGGGGATTATCTAATATTGTTATAACCATTTTGGTTTTGGTTAAGGTCTAAAGACATGGGAAATATATAGTTCATATTTTTTGGATTAGGTTATTCTCTCGATGTTGATTGTAACGCTCTTAATGCAAACAATTCATCCTAAATACTCATCGTTTGGTGAAAATATGAGTTTGTGTAAGAAATCTAGTAAGGTATGAAAGTCTACATCACATGTAATAATGTTTCCTTATGATTTAGTTAAGCTCATAAATAAATTACTCAATGAAAAGTAACTTAAAATAAAAAAATTGTTCTGTTAAATTTTCCTACTGGGGAATCAAATACCATTTAACCCACCACAAGTTTGTGATTTTCTAGTGGTTAAATTTCTCCTAAACATGTTTTCGAACACTCTCCATCAAAACATGACACTTTTTTTTCTTCCATATCCATGTTTTCATGTAATCCTAGTATCTGTTCTCTCAGGTGACCTTTGTACTTTTCTTTCTCTCTTCTAAATTGATAGTTTAATTTACTCCTTTTCCGATGTGGGGCTTTCAATGAAGTTTCCAATCCCAATTTTAAAATTGCGAGGATGCAATTCCCAAAATGGGGGAAGGATGTAACATCATAGGTAAATAAAGAATATGAAATTTTTATATTTATTAATATTTGTGAATTATATATTAATTTTACTTTAAAAGGGTTGCTATGTTCGATAGTGTACCTGATAAGCCACAGCGGGTTTCTTTGAAATCTTACGTTGCACACTAATAATATAATATTATTATTTTAATCGGTAGTTAACTCTAAGCCTTTGTATTGGTGAGAATGAACATAACTAACTACAATATGATTATATATGTTTGTTAAATGTATTTACATTTATCCAATAAAAAGTTAGAGGCTTAAAATATGAATGAATCTAATTTTAAGCATAATTTGCATTAAAAGGCCGATCTACCGCCTTTTAAGGGAGAACCCTCTTTAAATATAGTTTTGGTCACTTTAATACATTCTAATTGACCAAATAAAATCCTTCTTTAGAATGGGGACATCAAAATTTAGTTTGTGTAAATTTTTGGATTTTTTTCTGACAAAGTTCATTTTTAAATGAATAGTGAAAAATATTGTATTTTAATTCAAAAGTGAATTTTAAACTAATTTATTTATATGGTCAGATTATCTTTTTAATTGGTTTTAAATTGAAATTAAAATATATTTTTACAATTTAATCCAATTTTGATCATTGAAATTAATTTCAATTTGAAATTGGACGTAAACAAGTATCAAACTTTTGATAGTTATTGTTTCTTAAAAAGACGCTATTTGTTTGGATAACGAGAATTAATTTTAAAATTAATTAAAGCCACTTATATGTATTGAATTTGGAAAAATAGACATCATTTTTGAATTCGGAATATCAAATATAGCTTAGTCTGAATTTTTTGTATTTTTCTAAAAAAACTTCAATTTTTGATGAATAGTAAAACCACTTAGTGGTAGTTAAAAAAACTGATTTTTTTATTTAAATGAAATTTTACCACTACTGTGAATTTAATTTATAAAATCCGACATACATGGTTGTTATCAAGAAGTAAAATGTGGTTCATTAAGATGAAAATATTTTTTGGTGAATAGTAACTTTTGACTTTTTTTACCGCGGTTAAAGGTAAATAGGGTGATTCAAGGTAAAAAGAATATTATAATAATTCAAAATTACCTTAACCCTTGTCTTAACATTATTGTTTGAGTCATGGCAGACCTTGGGCATCTTTGGGTTGATTTTGGGACCCCATGGAGCCACTTATAAATGATAATGTCACTTTAGATTAATTAATTTAAAATAAAGGCAAAAATGACATAAACAAAAATCGTTTAGTAAATTAATTTTTATATGGTGTTATATAATGAATATTTTTGTATATAAATATTCCTTCGAAATATAATAATATTTCATACATCATGGTATTTTTTTATAATAATTAGACATCAAATAATTTAAATTATTCATTACACAATATTGATGCAGTATTTACCTCATCAATAAATGATTTAAATAAATAGGATTATAATGATTAAAATATTATCCAAAACATGTCCAATTCAGATTGTATGATTTTATTTCGAATATGAGTCATCTTATCTTCGACCTTAATGATTTTTGGACCTTTAGAAACCGAATATCATTATATAATAAAATAATATTTTCACACTTTCCTAAAGAGCCCATCCTCTACCTTATAAAAGGAGACCACTTCTAACCAATTCCTCACACCTCTCAAGCCATTTGGCTCATCCAAACTCTTCCCAATTAATCTCTCTACATCCCTCTCCTCAACCTACAATCCTTACCTTAGGCAGAAGGCACTTCGAGAAGTCCTTTGGTTCAAACCAAATGGAGTTACCCAAATTAAAGGAGATTAAAGAGCGATCGAGTCAAGTCAGACACGAGGTAATGGATCCGACCACTTTATTTTCAAGTACTCTCTTTTATGTCATTTATTTTATGATCCATGTTCAAATTTTGGAGGAGGTTATTTTATGTTCACCATACTATAATTTTTATTTTCATATTATGAGAGACCCTCTCTTACTCTCATCAATTCATTTTAAGAATATTTAACTGGTGCTATTAGGCAGCCGAATTTTTGTAAGGGATTTCTTATCTCACTTTTAATTCTGTAATATTTCCATTGTTCGCCACTTATTTATTGAATGTGGTTTATTGTGTACTGTCTTATGATATATATTATCATGACTATCATTATATTCATGGTATTCTATGATTCATTTGGTGGTTATTAACTTTGGGGCATACGACTTGATTGATTACAATGTGGTAAGGGGTTTTTATCTCACTTTTATTCCCATAAGATTCATGCTACATTCTCCACTTTTTAATTTTGTGTGGTGTATGTAATTACCATGATTTTATTCTTTGTGTAATATAATATAATTTATGGGTATTCACATTTTATTTGTATGAACCTTCTTTCATGGGGTGTACGTTTCAAAAGTTACCCAAATCGGTAAGGGAACCTTTCACCCTCCTCTTTTTAAAATACTTCCTTTTGTTAGGTATTTATATTTACATATTATTATGTTGGTATATGTTCTTATATATCCTTATTTTTGTAAATGTTATGTCCAAGTGATGAGATACCCTTTTTATCTCTCATCAACTCATTTTCTGAATTTTAAAGTGACATCGTTAGGCTGTCGAATTTCTGTAAGGTAACTTCTTAACCCAATTTCAATTATTTGGGTTAAACTTGTACTCCTCGAATATGTCATTCTATGAATATGTGTGAATGACCTCTGATTGTTTTACACTTAATATCCACTTATATTAGGTTTATTCTTTTGTCACACATAATTATGTAGTTGATTTATCCTTAATCAAAGGATACCGTCTTTATAAGGGATTTCGTCTCAATTTACATTCCATTGAGACTTCATTATTGTTATGTGAAAATTCACTTTGATATGGTGTATATACTATCTGTCACCAAATTATATCATTAATACCATTATTCTTATGATATTATAATGTTTTTATTAAATGTTATTCCTTTAAAAGCTTCAAAGTTGTATGGGACACTTTGATTCAAAAATCGCTTTATTAAATGGTTTTGAAAATAGTTTGATAAATCATTGACTTTGTCAATATCATGAAATGATATATTGTGATTTCAAATTATATTTTAATAGTGAAATGTTTATATTTTCAATATTTTATGTGCTATGATTTTTTAATGGTACTTGGACATTTGATGGGTGGTTACCTGATATACCAAATGATGGGTGGTGCCGTGAATACCAGGACCGGTGGTTATGTTATAAACTCCAATGAATTGGGTATGGAATTTGGCCGTATGGCTATTCCATTTGGTGATATGTGTGGAAGTCGACCATATGGTTATTCCATTTAAGTATGTTTATGTCTCAATTTACCTTTATATGTTATGGGTTATTTATATGGGTTTTATGGTAATCTTTTGGTTACAAAAGGGTAAGTAATGATCTTTTATTTAGTGAATAGTATTTACTACTTCATAAATGTGAAAATTATTACTTATGTTAAAGTATTCATTGTTTACTTATTGTTTGAAAAAACTAACAGTTTTCCTTCTTTGTGTATCCCTTACTGAGCTTTTTATGCTCATGCCAAGTTTTTGAAATGTTTTTCACAGGACATAATGTGGAATAGGTTCAAGGATGGGATTAAGGAAAAGTCATGCTATCTTAAACATGGAACTAGACATGACTCTTTTTTTCCAAGAGTTCATGTTTTGTAAAAAAATATAGAAATTGTGTAGATGTGTCTACTTTGTAAATCTTTTGAAATGTAATAATTATGTCCTAATTCTCTAAAACTCTAAACCTAAAAAGATCATCAATGTGAGTTATTAATTTAATTCAATATTATGTAAGGTTTAAGTTCGGGTCCTTATAGTTGGTATCAAAGGTCAGTTTAGATAACTTTAGAGGTTAGGGTACAATTTAAGCATAAGTGAAATTACCATAATGGTTAGGATTTTAGAAATATTCATAGTTATTTTTATAAAGTGAATGAGTTTAAGATAACATGAATAAGTATATATTAGTGTTTTTCCTCATCATAAGATATTATATGATGATTTTACTGATATACTCACACTGACCTTTTCGTTTTAATAAATGGCTGGATCTAGAACGAAACAAAGTAACAGTGGATGTGAGGAATACTATGACAGTTTTATGAACAATAATCTACATGATATGGGAGCTGCCATGAGAACTCTTGTGGTTATTCTCAACCAATTATCAGGAGTCATGATTGACCACCTGAACCTTAGTGATTTTTATAAGACATCACATATTTGAGAAAAAAATCCCTACGTATGTTTAGGTAATAATCATAAAGTTAAGTATGTTCAAAAACCTATGTGTCAAAGATGTGGACAGACACACATAGGAAAATGTTTCAAAGGGAGAGAAAGATGCTATAGATGCGGAGATGATGGTCATAAAGAAAGAACCTACCATGGAAAAATGAAGAATATAGTTGACTCTAAGAAAGGGAAAGAAGTTCTTTCTGAAGGATCAACTGAATGTTTTAAATGTTTTGAGCATGGTCATTATGAAAATATATGTCCTATGAAGAAGTCTTGGGAATGGGATCACTAGGATCGTACAAATATTCATTTACTAATACCTAATGCCATTCCGATTGAGGATGAAGAAACTGACAGTGACCAATGAAAGGTATGGATTATTTCTTAACATATGTTTTCCTATTATTGAAATCTTAGGATATGATTCATGATTTTGTTTGTAGGAAATAATTATTTTATAATAAGTTGGAAAGGAATGGTTAATGGATCAAGAAGAATGTTGAATATGTAATAATTCAACATATAAGGGATTCAAGAGTTATGTTAGAATTTAGGATGGTGAAATGCTTAAAAGTATTAAGGCTCTTCTGATGATGGGATTACATTAGAAGACTGTTTATAGTATGTGTAACCCTGATTTTTTAAATATGAAAATTTTATTCTAGGAATAATTATCTTCTCTTTTGTGGATATAGTTTTAAAGAACCATTTGGGTTTATATGATCCTTGAATTTGAGGCAATTACCTATTAATACATTTTGGGATGAAAAACAAAAGTTATTAGATAATATTTGTGGTTAAAATATGTTATGGTTATTTTTGATGAATTTATCTATTTTGGGAATGTTATAAAATTTTGTAGTTTTTGAAAAGGGATAACACACAAACCGTGTGACAACTTGTCGCATCGGACGAAGCTGTGGGAATCGAACCCACAACCAAAGTGTGACTGAAATTTATCGCCTATCAGGGAGGATATGTGATTAGTTCAATTATTTTTTAGTATGAGACTTTAAGAGTAATTGATGTTATTTAGAGATAGATGTTAAGATTTACCTTGGAAGACTATGTGATTAAATCCTTAAAATATTTGGGTTTCAATCTTAGTTTTGATTACTTTGAATAATTTTAAGGATAACTTTTTATTGAATGGTCTTTGATGAACTTTTGGTTTTGTTGGACAAATTTTGGAGATTAAGAGTAGTTTTTCTTTTTGTAAAAGATTATCCTTTTTGGGGATTATCTAATCTTGTACTAACCATTTTGGTTTTGGTTAAGGTCTAAAGACATGGAAAATATATAGTTCATATTTTTTGGATTAGGTTATTCTCTCGAAGTTGATTATAACGCTCTTAATGCAAACAATTCATCCAAAATACTCACCGTTTGGTGAAAATATGAGTTTGTGTAAGAAATCTAGTAAGAGATGAAAGTCTACATGACATGTAATTATGTTTCCTTGTGATTTAGTTAAGCTCATAAATAAATTACTCAATGAAAAGTAACTTAAAATAAAAAACGTGTTCTGTTAAATTTTTCTATTGGGGCATCAAATACCATTTAACCCACCACAAGTTTGTGATTTTCTGGTGGTTAACTTTCTCCTAAACATGTTTTCGAACACTCTCCATCAAAACATGACACTTTTTTTCTTCCATATCCATGTTTTCATGGAATCCTAGTATCTGTTCTCTCGGGTGACCTTTGTACATTTCTTTCTCTCTTTTAAATTGATTGTTTAATTTACTCCTTTTCCGATGTGGGGCTTTCAATGAAGTTTCCATGCCCAATTTTAAAATTGTGAGGACGCAATTCCCAAAAGGGGGGAAGGATGTAACATCATAGGTAAATAAAGAATATTACATTTTCATATTTATTAATATTTGTGAATTATATATTAATTTTAATTTAAAAGGGTTGCTATGTTTGATAGAGTACCCGATACACAACAACGGGTTTCTTTGAAATCTTACGTTGCACACTAATAATATAATATTATTATTTTAATTGGTAGTTAACTCTAAGCCGTTGTATTGGTGAGAATGGAGAAAACTAACTACAACATGATTATAAATGTTTTTTAAATGTATTTACATTTATCCAATAAAATTTTAGAGGCTTAAAATATGAATGAATCTAATTTTAAGCATAATTTACATTAAAAGGCCGATCTACTTCCTTTTAAGGGAGAACCATCTTTAAATATAGCTTTGGTCACTTTAATAAATTATAATTGACCAAATAAAATCCTTCTTTATAATGGGGACATCAAAATTTACTTTGTGTAAATTTTTGGAATTTTTCTGATAAAGTTCATTTTTAAATGAATAGTGAAAAATATTGTATTTTAATTCAAAAGTGACTTTTAATATAGTTTATTTATATGGTCAGATTATATTTTTAATTGGTTTTAAATTGAAATTAAAATATATTTTTACAATTTTATACTATATTGATCATTGAAATTAATTTCACTTTGAAATTGGACGTAAACAAGTATCAAACTTTTGATAGTTATTGTTTCTTAAAAAGACGCTATTTGTTTGGATAATGGGAATTAATTTTAAAATTAATTAATGCCACTTATATGTATTGAATTTGAAAAAATAAACATCATTTTTGAATATGGAATATCAAATATAGCTTAGTCTGAATTTTTTGTATTTTTCTAAAAAACATCAATTTTTGATGAATAGTGAAACCACTTAGTGGTAGTTAAAAAAAACTGATTTTTCATTTAAATGAAAATTTACCACTTCTATGAATTGAATTTATAAAATCTGACATACATGGTTATTATCAATAAGTAAAATGTGGTTCATTAAGATGAAAATATTTTTTGGTGAATAGTAACTTTTGACTTTTTTTACCGCGGTTAAAGGTAAATAGGGTGATTCAAGGTAAAAAGAATATTATAATAATTCAAAATTACCTTAACACTTGTCCTAACCTTATTGGTTGAGTCATGGCAGACCATGGGCATCTTTGGGTCGATTTTGGGACCCCATGGAGCCACTTATAAATGATAATGTCACTTTAGATTAATTAATTTAAAGTAAAGCAAAAATGACATAAACAAAAATCTTTTAGTAAATTAATTTTTATATGGTGTTATATAAGGAATATTTTTGTATATAAATATTCCTTGGAAATATAATAATATTTCATACATCATGGTATTTTTTTTATAAAATTTAGACATAAAATAATTTAAATTATTAATGACACAATAATGATGGTGTATTTACCTCATCAATAAATGATTTAAATAAATAAGATTATAATGATTAAAATATTATCCAAAACATGTCCAATTCAGATTGGATTATATTATTTCGAATATGAGTCATCTTATCTTCAACTTTTATGATTTTTGGACATTTAGAAACCGAATATCATTATATAATAAAATAATATTTTCACACTATCCTAAAGAGCCCCTCCTCTCCCTTATAAAGGAGACCACTTCTAACTAATTCCTCACACCTCTCAATCCATTTGGATCATCCAAAATCTTCCCAATTAATCTCTCTACATCCCTCTCCTCAACCTAGAATCCTTACCTTAGGCAGAAGGCACTTCGACAAGTCCTTTGGTTCAAACGAAATGGAGTTACCCAAATTAAAGGAGATTAAAGAGCGATCGAGCAAGTCGGACACGAGGTAAGGGATCCGACCTCTTTCTTTTCAAGTACTCTCTTTTATGTCATTTATTTTATGCACCATGTTCAAATGTTGGAGGATGTTCTTTTATGTTCACCATACTGTAATTTTTATTTTCATATGATGAGAGACCCTCTCTTACTCTCATCAATTCATTTTAAGAATTTTTAAGTGGCACCATTAGGCAGCCGAATTTTTGTAAGGGATTTCTTATCTCACTTTTAATTCTGTAATATTTCCATTGTTCGCCACTTATTTATTGAATGTGGTTTATTTTGTACTGCCTTATGATATATATTATCATGACTATCATTATACTCATGGTATTCTATGATTCATTTGGTGGTTATTAACTTTGGGGCATACGACTAGATTGATTACAATGTGGTAAGGGGTTTTTATCTCACTTTTATTCCCATAAGATTCATGCTACATTTTCCACTTTTTAATTTTGTGTGGTGTATGTACTTCCCATGATTGTATTCTTTGTGTAATATAATTTAATTTATCGGTATTCACATTTTCTTTGTATGAACCTTCTTTCATGGGGTGTACGTTTCGAAAGTAACCCAAATCGGTAAGGGAACCTTTCACCCTCCTCTTTTTAAAAGACTTCCTTTTTTAGGTATTTTAATTTACATATTCTTATGTAGGTATATGTTCTTATATATCCTTATTTCTTTAAATGTTATGTCCAAGTGATGAGATACCCTTTTTATCTCTCATCAACTCATTTTCTGAATTTTAAAGTGACGTCGTTAGGCTGTCGAATTTCTGTAAGGTAACTTCTTAACCCAATTTCGATTCTTTGGGTTAAACTTGTACTACTCGAATATGTCATTCTATGAATATGTGTGAATGACCTCTGATTGTTTTACACTTAATATCCACTTATATTTGGTTTATTATTTTTTCACACATAATTATGTAGTTGATTTATCCTTAATCAAAGGATACCATCTTTATAAGGGATTTCGTCTTAATTTACATTCCATTGAGAATTCATTGTTGTTATGTGAAAATTCACTTTGATATGGTGTATATAATATCGTTTAGCATATTATATCATGAATACCATTATTCTTATGATATTATAAAGTTTTTATTAAATTCTTTTCCTTTAAAAGCTTCAAAGTGGTATGGGACACTTTGATTCAAAAATCGCTTTATTAAATGGTTTTCAAAATAGTTTGAAAAATCATTGATTTTGTCAATATCTTTAAATGATATCTTGTGATTTCAAATGAAATTTTAATAGTGAAATTTTTATATTTTCAATATTTTATGTGCTATGATTTTTTAATGGTACTTGGACATTTGACGGGTGGTTACATGATATACCAAATGATGGGTGGTGCCGTGAATACCAGGACGGGTGGTTATGTTATAAACTCCAATTCATTGGGTATGGAAGTTGGCCATATGGCTATTCCATTTGGTGATATGTGTGGAAGTCGACCGTATGGCTATTCCATTTAAGTATATTTATGTCTCAAGTTACCTTTATATGTTATGTGTTCTTTATATGGGTTTTATGGTAATATTTTTGTTACAAAAGGGTAAGTAATGATCTTTTATTTAGTGAAGAGTATTTACTACTTCATAAATGTGAAAAGTATTACTTATGTTAAAGTATTCATGGTTTACTTATTGTTTGTAAAAACTAACAGTTTTCCTTCTTTGTGTATCCCTTACTGAGCTTTTTATGCTCATGCCAAGTTTTTGAAATGTTTTTCACAGGACATAATGTGTAATAGGGTCAAGTATGGGATCAAGGAAAAGTCATGCTATCTTAAACATGGAACTAGACATGACTCTTTTTTTCCAAGAGTTCATGTTTTGTAAAAAAAATATGGAAACTATGTAGATGTGTCTACTTTGTAAATCTTTTGAAATTTAATAGTTATGTCCTAATTCCCTAAAACTCTAAACCTAAAAAGATCCTCAATGTGAGTTATTAATTTAATTAAATATTAAGTAACGTTTAAGTTTCGGTCCTTATATTTGGTATCAAAGGTCGGTTTAGATAACTTTAGAGGTTAGGGTACAATTTAAGCATAAGTGACATTACCATAATGGTAAGGATTTTAGAAATATTCATAGTTATTTTTATAAAGTGAATGAGTTTAAGATAACATGAATAAGTATATCTTAGTGTTTTCCCTCCTCATAAGATATTATATGATGATTTTACTGATATACTCACACTGACCTTTTTCGTTTTAATAAATGGCTGGATTTAGCATGAACCAAAGTAACAGTGGATGTGAGGAATACTATGACGGTTTTATGAACAAGAAGCTACATGAAATGGTAGATGCAATGAGAACTCTTGTGGTTATTCTCAACCAATTATCTGGAGTTATGATTGACCACCTGAACCTTAGTGATTTTTATAAGACATCACATATTCGAGAAACAAATTCCTACGGATGTTCCGATAATAATTATAAAGGTAAGTATGTTCAAAAACCTATGTGTCAAAGATGTGGATAGATACACATAGGAAATTGTTTCAAAGGGAGAGAAAGATTCTATAGATGCGGAAATGATGGTTATAAAGAAAGAACCTGCCATGGAAAAATGAAGAATATAGTTGACTCTAAGAAAGGGAAAGAAGTTCTTTCTGAAGGATCAATTGAATGTTTTAAATGTTGTGAGCATGGTCATTATGAAAATACATGTCCAATGAAGAAGTTTTGGGAATGGGATCACCATGATCGTACAAATATTTGTTTACTAATACCTAATGTCATTCCGATTGAGGATGAAGAAACTGACAATGACCAATGAATGGTATGGATTATTTCTTAACATATGTTTTCCTATTATTGAAATCTTAGGATATGATTCAGGATTTTGTTTGTAGGAAAGAATTATTTTAGAATAAGTTAGAAAGGAATGGTTAATGGATCAAGAAGAATGTTGAATAAGTAAGAATTCAACATAAAAGGGATTCAAGAGTTATCTTAGAATTTAGGATGGTGAAATGCTTAAAAGTATTAAGGCTCTTCTGATTATGGGATTACATTAGAAGACTGTTTATAGTATGTGTAACCGTGATTTTTGATATATGAAAATTTTATTCTAGGAATAATTATCTCCTCTTTTGTGGATATAGTTATAAAGAACCATTTGGGTTTATATGATCCTTGAATTTGAGGCAATTACCTATTAATACATTTTGGGATGAAAAAATAAAGTTATTAGATAACATTTGTGGATAAAATATTTTATGGTTATTTTTGATGAATTTATCTATTTTGGGAATGTTATAAAATTATGTAGTTTTTGAAAAGTGATAACACACAAACCGTGTAACAACTCGTCGCATCGGACGAAGCTGTGGGAATCGAACCCACAACCAAAGTGTGACGGGTATTTATCGCCTACCACTAGACTACATGAAGTCCCTGGTTAGTATGACTAATTATTTTTATTTAGATGATCTTATGAATCAGGAATAAGTTGATTTTGGGTTATCTAAGGAATTTATTAACCTATTAGGGAGGATATGTAATTAGTTTAATTATTTTTTAGTATGAGACTTTAAAAGTAACTGATGTTATTTGGAGATAAATGTTAAGATTTACCATGGAAGACTATGTGATTAAATCCTTCATAGATTTGGGTTTAAATATTAGTTTGAATTACTTTGAATAATTTTAAGGATAACTTTTTATTGAATGGTCTTTGATGAACTTTTGGTTTTGTTGGACAAATTTTGGAGATTAAGAGTAGTTTTTCTTTTTGTAAAAGATTATCCTTTTGGGGATTATCTAATCTTGTACTAACAATTTTGGTTTTGGATAAGGTCTAAAGACATGGGAAATATATAGTTCATATTTTTTGGATTAGTTTATTCTCTCGAAGTTGATTATAACGCTCTTAATGCAAACAATTCATCCTAAATACTCATCATTTGGTGAAAATACGAGTTTGTGTAAGAAATATAGTAAGAGATGAAAGTCTACATGACATGTAATTATGTTTCCTTATGATTTAGTTAAGCTCATAAATAAATTACTCAATGAAAATTAACTTAAAATAAAAAACGTGTTCTGTTAAATTTTCCTACTGAGGAATCAAATACCATTTAACCCACCACAAGTTTGTGATTTTCTAGTGGTTAACTTTCTCCTAAACATGTTTTCGAACACTCTCCATCAAAACATGACACTTTTTTTCTTCCATATCCATGTTTTCATGGAATCCTAGTATCTGTTCTCTCGGGTGACCTTTGTACTTTTCTTTCTCTCTTTTAAATTGATAGTTTAATTTACTCTTTTTTCGATGTGGGGATTTCAATGAAGTTTCCAAGCCCAATTTTAAAATTGTGAGGACGCAATTCCCAAAAGGGGGGAAGGATGTAACATAATAGGTAAATAAAGAATATGACATTTTCATATTTATTAATATTTGTGAATTATATATTAATTTTACTTTAAAAGGGTTTCTATGTTTGATAGTGTACCCGATACGCAACAACGGGTTTCTTTGAAATATTACGTTGCACACAAATAATATAATATTATTATTTTAAATGGTAGTTAACTCTAAGCCGTTGTATTGGTGAGAATAAACAAAACTAACTACAATATGATTATAAATGTTTTTTAAATATATTTACATTTATCCAATAAAAAGTTAGAGGCTTAAAATATGATTGAATCTAATTTTAAGCATAATTTACATTAAAAGGCCGATCTACCACCTTTTAAGGGAGAACCCTCTTTAAATATAGTTTTGGTCCCTTTAATAAATTCTAATTGAAAAAATAAAATCCTTATTTAGAATGGGGACATCAAAATTTACTCTGTGTAAATTTTTGGAATTTTTATGATAAAGTTCATTTTTAAATGAATAGTGAAAAATATTGTATTTTAATTCAAAAGTGACTTTTAATCTAATTTATTTATATGGTCAGATTATCTTTTTAATTGGTTTTAAATTGAGATTAAAATATATTTTTATAATTCAATACAATGTTGATCATTGAAATTAATTTCACTCTGAAATTGGACGTAAACAAGTGTCAAACTTTTGATAGTTATTTTTTCTTAAAAAGACGCTACTTGTTTGGATAACGGGAATTAATTTTAAAATTAATTAATGCCACTTATATGTATTGAATTTGGAAAAATAGACATCATTTTTGAATTCCGAATATCAAATATAGCTTAGTCTGAATTTTTTGTATTTTTCTAAAAAACTTCACTTTTTGATGAATAGTGAAACCACTTAGTGGTAGTTAAAAAAACTAATTTTTTCATTTAAATGAAATTTTTCCACTTCTGTGAATTGAATTTATAAAATAAACATACATGGTTGTTATCAAAAATTAAAATGTGGTTCATTAAGATGAAAATATTTTTTGGTGAATAGTAATTTTTGACTTTTTTTACCGCGGTTAAAGGTAAATAGGGCGATTCAAGGTAAAAAGAATTCTATAATAATTCAAAATTACCTTAACACTTGTCCTAACCTTATTAGTTGAGTCATGGCAGACCACAGGCATCTTTGGGTCGATTTTGGGACCCCATGGAGCCACTTATAAATGATAATGTCACTTTAGATTAATTAATTTAAAGTAAGGCAAAAATGACATAAACAAAAATCGTTTAGTAAATTAATTTTTATATGGTGTTATATAAGGAATATTTTTTTATATAAATACTCCTTGGAAATATAATAATATTTCATACAACATGGTATTTTTTTTATAATATTTAGACATCAAATTATTTAAATTATTCATGACACAATAATGATGCAGTATTTACCTCATCAATAAATGATTTAAATAAATAAGATTATAATGATTCAAATATTATCCAAAACATGTCCAATTCAGATTGGATGATTTTATTTCGAATAAGAGTAATCTTATCTTCGACCTTAATTATTTTTGGACCTTTAGAAACCGAATATCATTATATAATAAAATAATATTTTCGCACTTTCCTAAAGAGCCCCTCCTCTCCCTTATAAAAGGAGACCACTTCTAACCAATTCCTCACACCTCTCAAGCCATTTGGCTCATCCAAACTCTTCCAAATTAATCTCTATACATCCCTCTCCTCAACCTAGAATCCTTACCTTAGGCAGAAGGCACTTCGAGTAGTCCTTTGGTTCAAACCAAATGGAGTTACCCAAATTAAGGGAGATTAAAGAGTGATTGAGTCAAGTCGGACACGAGGTAAGGGATCCGACCTCTTTCATTTCAAGTACTCTCTTTTATATCATTTATTTTATGCTCCATGTTCAAATGTTGGAGGATGTTATTTTATGTTCACCATACTGTAATTTTTATTTTCATATGATGAGAGACCCTCTCTTACTCTCATCAATTAATTTTAAGAATTTTTAAGTGGCGCCATTAGGCAGCCGAATTTTTGTAAGGGATTTCTTATCTCACTTTTAATTCTGTAATATTTCCATTGTTTGCCACTTATTTATTGAATTTGGTTTATTATGTACTGGATTCTCATATATATTATCATGACTATCATTATATTCATGGTATTCTATGATTCATTCGGTGGTTATTAACTTTGGGGCATACGAATCGATTGATTACAATGTGGTAAGGGGTTTTTATCTCACTTTTATTCCCATAAGATTTATGCTACATTTTCCACTTTTTAATTTTGTGTGGTGTATGTACTTACCATGATTTTATTCTTTGTGTAATATAATATAATTTATGGGTATTCACATTTTCTTTGTATGAACCTTCTTTCATGGGGTGTACGTTTCGAAAGTTACCCAAATCGGTAAGGGAACCTTTCACCCTCCTCTTTTTAAAAGACTTCCTTTTGTTAGGTATTTTAATTTACATCTTCTTATGTTGGTATATGTTCTTATATATCCTTATTTCTTTAAATGTTATTTCCAAGTGATGAGATACCCTTTTTATCTCTCATCAACTCATTTTCTGAATTTTAAGGTGACGTCGTTAGGCTTTCGAATTTCTGTAAGGTAACTTCTTAACCCAATTTTGATTCTTTGGGTTAGACTTTTACTCCTAGAATATGTCATTATATGAATATGTGTGAATGACCTCTGATTGTTTTACACTTAATATCCACTTATATTTGGTGTATTATTTTGTCACACATAATTATGTAGTTGATTTATCCTTAATCAAAGGATACCGTCTTTATAAGGGATTTCATCTCAATTTAAATTCCATTGAGACTTCATTGTTGTTATGTGCCAATTCACTTTTATATGGTTTATATACTGTCCTTCGGAAGATTATATCATTAATACCTTTATTCTCATGATATTATACTATTTTAAGTAAATGTTATTCCTTTAAAAGCTTCAAAGTGGTATGGGACACTTTGATTCAAAAAATGCTTTATTAAAGGGGTTTGAAAATAGTTTGATAAATCATTGATTTTGTCGATATCTTGAAATGATATATTGTGATTTAAAATGAAATGTTAATTTTGAATTTTTTATATTTTCAATATTTTATGTGTTATGATTTTTTAATGGTACTTGGACATTTGACGGGTGGTTACGTGATATACCAAATGATGGGTGGTGTTGTGAATACCAAGACGGGTGGTTATGTTATAAACTCCAATGCATTGGGTATGGAATTCGGTCGTATGGCTATTCCATTTGGTGATATTTGTGGAAGTTGACCGTATGGTTATTCCATTTAAGTATTTTTACGTCTCAAGTTACCTTTATATGTTATGTGTTCTTTATATGGGTTTTATCGTAATCTTTTTTGTTACAAAAGGGTAAGTAATGATCTTTTATTCAGTGAAGATTATTTACTACTTCATAAATGTGAAAAGTATTACTTATTTTAAAGTATTCATGGTTTACTTGTTGTTTTGAAAAACTAACAGTTTTCCTTCTTTGTGTGTCCCTTACTGAGCTTTTTATGCTCATCCCAAGTTTTTGAAATGTTTTTCACAGGACATAATGTGGAATAGGGTCAAGGATGGGATCAAGGAAAAGTCATGATGTCTTAAACATGGAACTAGACATGACTCTTTTTTTTCAAGAGTTCATGTTTTGTAAAAAAAATGGAAACTGTGTAGAAGTGTCTACTTTGTAAATATTTTGAGATGTAATAGTTATGTCCTAATTCTCTAAATCTCTAAATCTAAAAAGATCATCATTGTGAGTTATTCATTTAATTCAATATTAAGTAAGTTTTAAGGTCGTGCCCTTATATTTTTGGATCCTTGAATCATTCGATCCTTGGATTTGAGACCTAGATTTCAGCTTTGGAATTGTTCCAGCTTTGATTTGAGCATCAATTCACTGAGGAGGAGTACTGATAGAGGGTGACTTCCATGAAAATCATCAGATATAGTGAAGGTTTCATGACTGGTTAGAGTTTTTTTAAATATACCAGGATACTTTTATTTTTGATACCAAAAAATTGTCGATAAAGATACCTTTTATCAGTACTTAAGTAATAAGTTCTCATAAAAATAATCTTCATCAATGATTTTTTTAGTTCTGATAAATCTCCTTCCAAATAAGTGCTAAAAATATGTGGATAAAGATTCCTTTTATCAGCACTTATTACTTAAGTGTTGATAAAGGATTTATAATTATAATTATAAATAAAATATTATATATATATATATATAATAAATATATATAAATATAAATATAGTAAATAAATTCTATATTTAAATATATTTTTTATAATTTTATAATTATTTAAATATATAATTATTTATTTATAATTATATTAATATTTTTCAGAACTAATATCTATATCATTATATATATTTATATAATTATATATATAATAAATATATTAAATATATTATTTATTTAAATAAATTTTTTATAAATTTAATAATTATTTAAATTTATATAATTATATATTTATAATTATATTAATACTTTTTAAAAAAATTATATTCAATCATTTTTAATTATAAATGTATAAATTTATAAATATAGTAAATTTACATTTATAAATATATTTATTTATAATTATGTTTTCAAAAATATATTTTTATCATTACTAATGTATATTTAATCTTAAGTTCTTGCATGCATGTTAAAAATTAGTGAATTGGAATAAATTAAAATTAGGTATGCTTTAACAATATTAAAAATGGATAAATTGTGTGTGTGTGTTGTATAAAAATGTATTAATTACGTATATGTGAAATCAATATAATACACATATGGCCTACATTAAATTAAAAAATCAAATGACATTCAATTATATCCATTACTCTATGCATTTAGTCAATATTTAATATATACTATTTATTAACATTATCATTAGTTATCTAATTAATAAAAAATTTAATATTTTTCTCAATTTACTTATTATTAATTTTTAGTTGTTTAATTTTCATTTTTCATGTATCTATATATTTAATATATATTATTTATTAGTATTTATAATTTATATATAGTATAGTCAATTTATTCATTTTTATCAATAATTGTCTAATTAACAAAGTGTTTAATATTTTTCTCAATTAAATTATTTTAAATTTTTATTTTTTTAATTTTCATTTTTCATATATCTATATATTTAAAATATACTATTTATTAGTATTTATAATTTTTACATAGTATGATCAATTTATTCATTTTTATCAATAATTATTTAATTAATAAAAAGGAATATTTTTTAATAAACTCGTTTTTTTTATTTATTTGATTATTTCATTTTATTCGCACCTTTATCAGCATTAAAAATAAAGCACTAATAATGGGTACTTATTATCAGTGCTAAAACAAAATCACAGATAAAAGGTAAAATTTATCATTTCTTATTTTGGTGTTGATAAAGACCAAAACTTTTACACAACTATTTTGTAGTAGTGTACCTTGATTGAGTGTGTTCATTGCCTCTCTGCTATGGTGGAGGTGGAACTAAATGTACCAGTATATATTTCTCTTGTGTATATTCAGAACCAAAAAATAGATAGAATATACAAATCGAATAATGATATTGATTTGATAGTTAGCTTAGAATTTAAGAGAATAATGAAGGGCCTAAGAGATCTACCCTAGATGAAATCCTCTTCACCATGACTTGTAGTGTTTTCTATTTAATTTTCTTTAATTCATAAATAAATAGAAAAAAAATAACACACATCATTTATGGAAATTATAAGAATTAAGAAAAAAATAGATATCAATAAGTGATTAGGATAGTGAAAAACCAATCCACACATGCTCCTTGGTAAATGACCTTGGTTATCCCTATACTATATTAAAAGTTTTAATAAAATATAAATTTTGTTTGATTGTGGCCCATGACAACTGCATGATCAATGTTGGGTTTCTTTTATATCATTAAAATGTAAAACCATATTTTCTACTACACTTCTAACTATAATTCATGACTTGTTTTATGAATGTAATTTCATAAAATCTTTTGTAAGATCCTAATGGTAATGTAAACTCACACCTTGAATACACACTTTTTTATGTGTGTGTGCATATTTTATGTTTTATACAGGTTCCCAATTTCATTCATATTGTTTATCACTATTTTGGGTCGTCGATGTGTGAGTTGGTATGGGGTGAGAAACCTTGGGTTGCATGGAGGTGTTCTTATGATATGTTCTGGGTTTTTATTTTATTTCGGGACATGTTGAAATAACCAAGATGAAATTTCCTTTATTTTTATTTAGTCTCTTTTTTTATACCTTGTTGTGTGTTTTTTTTGGATGATGTTGCATATTGATGGAAATGAGTTGGATCATATTTTTTGGTTATGACTCATTTTTCTTGCTTATTTATTTGGTTTTTCTTCTGTTATATTGCATTTACTTTCAAGGTACATATGCTCCATTCCAAATTTTTAGTAAAATATACGTTTTTTATTTACTCTGATTTTACTGGGAAACCATTCCCAAGAGTGTATTCCTTGATTCCCAAACACTAGTTTCCAACCCATGGGGATCGGGAACTCCCTTCGGGCTGAGTGGCTATCTGAGTTGGGTGATGTGTCAATTCAACTAGGGTTTTTTATTACAAATGGTATCAAAGACTAGGTTTTTGAATGCCCTAGGTTATTAATATAACCTTCTTGTTATTTGGTATGCTTCTTATTATTATATATATAGGGATCTTAGAACTCAAGAGGTAGGTGTGGGGGGATTCTAGCTAACTCTTTTTAGTTCAAATCCTCAAGTTACCATGGTTAGTTAGGACTTTAGTCTTGGATTTTGATTTTGTTATTGACTAGTTTCCATGTAATCTGGTGTGGGTAAATGGTATTGGAATCCTTAATGAGTTATGTAAGTTATTTTTTAGGGTTTCTTTGAGTTTTGGGGTTGATAATAGAAGAAATATGTAATGAACCATACATTTTTGGGTCACTACATTTTGGAGAAAGTTTGATTTTTTTTCATCAAGAGAAGGGTTCATTATAAGAATTGGGATCCAAATTGGGAATTTGAACATTAATGAATCTCTATGAGATGTTTTTTGATATTGAATGATGCATAATTGGTTGTTCGGGATCTCAGGTGATCATAATAGAAGGGTCTAGGTGACCTAGAGGCTAAATTACAATATCCTATATCAATTCATGTTGTGAATGTGGATAGATTAGGGGTGTAGCCTCTCCACGCTAAGTATTTGACAACATTCACCTTGTTTCATTCCATAAATTAATTTTATCTGAGGGAGGTATCTTCTTCCTTGGGTTATTTAAGTTTTGAATGAGTCAATTAATGTGATTCATGGCATGAAACAACCCCTTTATGTCATGAAGGGTTTCTAGTTGTGTGTATTTAGGAATAGGAAATATCATCCTTTTCAGGTCGGGGTGTTTCATGATATAGAGGGAGAGGGAACTCATGAGAGATTATTTCTTGGTTAATTCACCCCTCTCATTCCCCTTATTAAATTCCCTTTGTATAGGTATCATTTTGGCTGAAATTTAATGATAGATTGAGGAAAGATCTCCCATTTTCTATGTGTTATTGGAACTTTATTACCATTCATTGATTTGGTACAATTTCGGGGTAGATTTTGATAATGATTTCATAAAAGCATGGTGAAATATTCCAAACATGATGGGAATTTTATGCGACTTGTAAAGTTGGTGACCATTGATGTTGATCGCATGTCATTGCATTCTGTTATGGTAAAGTTATCTCACCACATAAATTTATTTGAAATTTTATATTAAATTTAATGAATTTGGTTATTAACCATGTGTTTAATGAATGTAATTTTGGTCGGGATGGGGTTGGGGGTATGCTATGGACCTTTCATGACTGGTTGTTCACAGTTTCATTTCGATGAGAGCTCCTAATGAGTATTTAGTAAATTATGACTATTTAAAATAAATATTTATTTATTTATTTTTTTGATATGATATAGGATATAAGGAGTTGACTTAGGCATGGGTGATGTATTTATGGGCTTAATATAGGCTCGATGAACATTATAAAATATGGAAGCTTTGATTCATAGGTAGGTGTACCCTTTATTATAAGATCATATGAATGTATATGCATTATTTCCATATTTATGCATGTTTCATGGGTTTTGGTAAAATGGATTGGGACTCTGAGTGGTTTAGAGGTAGAGATATGATCATTTTGGGCCTTCAATTCTCATTATGAGTGATTTTGACATTGATGATTTGGAATCACACAGTGACTATATCACCAAGGGGTGTGGATGCTGGTTGAGTTGGAGAGATTCTTCTTTTCATTCTTGAGTTGTGATTAGTGACATGAGTAGCCTAGGATGGATTCCTTAGGGATACTTGGGGAGGAGCGAGTGTCATGGGCCTTTTAATGATGGGTGAGATGGTCGTATTTCTGACATCTGATGAGTGACACACTCTTGAAGGTGTGTTGAGGATTTTTGAGCATCGTTAGTGGGAATATGTCTTTAGGAATAGATATAGTGTGATGAAAAGTGTAATTTCTCAATGTGATGGATGAGAAATCTTCCATTAGAGATGTGAGATGAGACCTAGGTGTGGGTCATAGAGATTGTTCGGGACATGGAATTGAGATTCCAAGTAGGTTTAGATTGGAATTGAACCCTACCTAATGATTCCATGGTTGGGATGAGTCTATAGGATATGGATTCATCATTGAGTGACATATATGGGTTGTTATTTGTGATCAGAGACCATAGAGGGTTTGTAGGACCCAGTGGACACCCTGATGGGTGTGAAGTGATGTGTTCAAGAAAAGGTTCAAGGTCACGAGTGATTAGAACCTTTTGATGTGTTGGTGGGCTATGTTATGGGTTGTGTCCCTATGTTTATTTCATGTTCTTGTGATAGATGATGAATTCTGGTGAGGGTGATGGGTCCTCAAGATTTACCCACAATAAGTGAGATAATGTGGGTGGTATTTCCATAGTGAGGTAGATTCCTTGATATATATATATATATATGGAGTTGAAGCCAACCATGAGTGAGATGGTGTGGATTGGGACAAGTTATAGACTCTCTATGAGTGAAATAGCACTTGTGGGACTTCCATGATTGAGATAGATTGCCTAGCATGGGAACGATGGCTCGAGATCATGCAATAAGACTACCAGCAGTGAGATGGAGTACGGGATGGTATGTGATTCTAGATTGGATGTGGTACTACCATGAGGGAGATGGGGTCTAGATTGTGATGAAACCTAGGATTAGATGGATGTACCCTACTTTGAAGGAGATGTTTGAGGTTAATTTTTGGTCATGCAACCTTCCTGCAAGAGGGGTTAGTCATGATGCTTAACACAGGGCCCTACTCCATGGAAGTAGTATTCAGGACTTGAATGTTTCTCTACACTGAGTCTTGATGTATGGGTTGTGTTACATGGGTGATGGAACATGTTAATGAGTGGATTTCTGTATAGCTTAGAAGTAGGTATTATTGAGTGTTATGGTGTCTCGGTTAGCACAGGATGACCTAATGCATCGGGAGTAATGATGGACTGGTCAAACATGATGTCCAATGTTCTTATGTAGCATGTTTATTTTATTTCTCATGAATAAACATATATTATGGTTTATACTATAAGTACTTAGTGATACCCAAATGATATGTATTTCTCAAACCCTACATGGGCATATCGATGTATGTACAAACCTCATGTCTACTTTCAAGTTGATCATATGATGTGTAGTTGATCCAGCTAGATCAGCTCGATGGGTATTGGAGGTAGGGTGTGTGAGGTCTAGTTATAAAAGTAGTTATAGTGTGTGAATGTTTTATTTTTTTTTATATTATATATTTGATCGGACCAGTTGCCGATCAGCTAATGTATTATTATATTGATTCTGTATAGAAATTTTTATATCACTATATTTATTTTATTATGTGTAATATGATTATGTTTTGGATGATTTTGGTTATTTTAAATTATGTTTTGTGACTCTAATTAAATGTAATAGTCTCCCCATTTTTCATATTAGGTACTCACTACAAATTGGTAACCTCTATCATATGGGTAGACGTTCTTGTGGACATGTGATCCTCTAGCTAGGATAGTGGTTATGGGTCAGGGTGTCACAAAGTGAAATCGTAGTGTTTTTTTTGGTTTATGAATTGGGGATATGATGTATATGTGGTTTAGTAATGTTTCATATCTTTTGATGGACCTCATACTGGTGTGTTATGAACATATTTCTGGTGGGAGTTCCTGGTTACCATGGGTATGAGATTGGAATTCTTGGTTTTCTTTTCTATAGATGAGATATTTATTGAATAATATGAATTGTTATATATTGTGATTTATGATTTTAGATCTTGTCCCATTGGTAAGAGGCATGTTTACATGCATTATGATATTAATTTAGGACTCACATGAAATATGTGTGATTTACTATGATTGGATTTCCCAAGATCAGGGGTTCGGTTGTTTAAAGTGTCAATAAAAACTTATATAAATTTTTCTTATAAAACTTATTGGTGTAATTATACTCAACTAAACCAGGATATTTTCTATGATGACAAGTCATGTGGATCTTGGTTTAGGACATTCTTCAATGATGGATGTACAATCCCTCATGAAATGGATGTATAGAGACAATTTATGAGGTTGATACATGTAATTAATGTCTAATGAATGATCTGAGGATGGGAAAGGGTTTCCTTGAAGATGGGGTTTAATTACTTTAAGTGTAAAAAACAATTATATGGTTTCTTCCAATATATATTCTTGGTGTAATTACTCTTAATCGAAATGGGTGGTAGTGCGGATACCCCATAAAGAGTTGAGGAAAAGAATGTAGAATGCCTTATGTTTGGTGTCGATTTCGGTTTTAAGAGGGAATAATTAGTTGGATGCATGGATATTGGTTGTGATTATGAGGATACCATGGATGTAAACTCATGGTTTTGGAATGACTCCTAGGTGTTGGGTGGTCACGTGGTTATACTTGGAATGAGTGAGATTCCTTGTGCTATTAGATGAAACTAACATGAATCATAGCAAGGTCAGTGGGATAATAATGTGAGTCTAGATTCAATAGGATGTGAATCCTAGGATCACGAGTAGGTCATGTGATTGGTTTTCAAGGGATAGTGTGTCTATAGAGTTTAAGTGAAATTGAGGTAGATAGTGTGTGAAAACCTATGAGAGGGCTCTCATCAGATCACTTCACCTTATAGATGGTTGTGAGCATTGACATCTTTTAGAGAAGAGGTCTTGGTTTGAGGGAATGTGTACATTGGGAACATGGGGTGCATGTTTTTGTAACAGAATATAAAACAGGTAATGTATGAGTCTGTTGAGATTTATTAGGTTGTGGAAAAAACTAAGAAACATTACAGTGGTAGTGTAGTTTTGATACGCATATGGGAATGAGATCTTGGGGTTTTATTCCCTGAAAATTATTGTTAGGTCTGATTGAGTGTGGATCAATATTAATGGTATATGTGTTGAGATGGGTACTATTTTGGTCAGTTAATATGGAGAAATTTAAGTAAATACTGATGTTTAGAAGCACTCTATTGGTTGTTTAAGGATTTCATTATTTGTGAGCTAGGAATGGGAAATAGTGGATGTTTTAGGATGACACTTTTATAGGAGTAGATTAGCTACCTCCAGTCATTTCATTTGGAAATGGACAAATCATTGGTTGTGGAAGTCAATGATCAGTCATTGTGGGGAAATGATAACGATAATCCACTGGTAGGGAGCATCATATCGGTTATGGGTTAATGACCCATGGGTTGGTAGTTCCATGGATGCGGTGAGACCAATTAGTGTATAGTCAAGGTGATGTCAAATTATTAATGAGTGGTAAGATTTTATGATATCTAGTTCATTATGTAATATCTTGTTTAAAGTTCAAAATTTGTTTTGGTTTGAGCTGGTGTGTTGGAATCAAGCTCAGAGTGGTTTCAGTGTGATCTAGGAGTGAGTTGGATTAGAGGTTCTTCGGTTCTTGGGGTGAGATCAAAATAGTTGGTACAATAGGTTGGTGATAAAACCATGGAACTACATCTAGTATTAAGATTAAACATTATTGTGGTGGTTGGTTGATTCTATGATCCCTTTGGGTGTTAAAGAATCCTGATCGAGCATTATGTAGTAATGCATTAGTGGGTGAGGTCTAGAGGTTTTGGATGAATTCAATCATAGGAGGTATGATTTGTGATTTTTCATGGGATTAGATGATGTGATATTGGAACCATTATTGGTTTTCATTTGGGATGCATTTGAGGATTTATTGGGATCAGATCAGAGCTTTCAGAGGAAGTTTGGTGAATTTGGGATTGTTATATAGAGTTTCACAATGAAATAAATTTCAGAATTAATAGGTGGAATACAGTGGTTTGACTATGAAATCAGAACCATAGTAGGTTAATGATGAGTTGAGAGTATAATAGATTATTCTCAGGGATGAGAATCGTAGTGGTGGGGAGTTTTTAAATCCCCAAAGATATCTATCCCATTACATTTTGGAGGTATTTTGAGTTCTTCCTCTAGAGTAGGGGTTGTTCCATGAATTTTGATTTGGATTAAGAAACTGGGCATTTTGATATCTTTAAGTGATATTTTTACAAGGGAAACGAGGCCCAGTTTATTGTTTGTGTGTTTGTGTGTTTGAGTGTGCATTATAGAATGGTCAAGGGGACCTGGAGGCTGAATTTCACCATCATGTAGCCATTCACACCACTAATAGGGTTGGATGAGGGTTGTAGCCTTTATTCCCCAAAGATTTTATAGCATGAACCATGATTCATGTAATGAATGAAGTTAATTTATGGAAACTTTTCTATACCTTGTTCTATTTAGTCCATGAATGTACCAGTGAAACGGATTCACTACATGAACCAACTTTCTCACATCGTGAATGGTGTATGGTTGTGTGTTTTTAGGTGATTAAAATCTTATCTTTTTAAAATTTTAGGTGTTTCATGAATTAGTGTGAGATGGGTATCAAGATAGTCCATTTCTTGGTCAACTAACCCCTTCGTCTCCCTTTAACTCCATGCCCCATATCACTAAGAAAAGTAACCAGACCAATGGCGTAATGAGACCTCATGTGTGACTCCCCTATGATAGAGGCTTTTAAATAGTTGCAGGGGTCTAAGAATGTACTTTAGGATAATACACTCCTATATCAGAGTGAAATTTCATAAATTAAATAACCTAGTATCATGAACAATAGAAAAGTGACCATAGTATATAGGATAAATAAAACATCTAATAATAATTTGAAATATAGATACATAAATATAGTCATACAATCATAAAATATTGATCGACCATACGTATTATCGCATATACAAAGATGGAAAATAAAATAAAATACATTGATCCACTAAAACTATGATTCATACCTCATCCTAGGAACTATAAACCCATCAGATATATCCAACACAATCATAAAAAAACTCAACAATTATCACAACTTTCACCTTCAACCAAGTGAAAGTCTTCTCGAGCACCTAAGTGTAGTGGTGGATTGAGTAGGGTGTGAGTATATAACTCAATAGGGAACCAATAATTTAGTCCTATGCGTACAAATATGTAGTTATATGTTATTGTAATAGGCTTGTAATAAATAAATATCTATTGAAAAAAATTAACCATCATCGATCCTCAGGTTTGCAACCTCGATCGACCATACCCTCTTCAACCAGAACCAGAGTTTCCTGAAGAATTTCAAGATGACCATTCCAACCATGATAAAAAAATTAGGGGTGGGTCTTTCAGCTTGGTATATAGTGATAATGACATGGGGATTCATCAACTCTATTATACATGATAACGATCTGGGGTGACCTCCATCCTAGTATCACAGTCTAGGGACTGCTCCACCCCATTATGAAATAGTCTCGAAAACTAATCCATGGTAGCGAAAAAGGCTCAACCACACCAGCTAAACAACCCAAAAGATCTCAAAATCTAGCATTTAGTGGGATTAAAATCCTCTATAAGTATCAATCGCAACCACCTAAGACCCTGAAACTCTCAAAATATATCACATGGTAAGAACATCCTTCTCTTCTAGAACCAAAGTCATCACTAATTCATATCCATTTCATCCCCACCATAAGTATCATTTCCCTCCTTAAAGAGAGTTTTCATGACTTCCCTAATGATATTTTTCATGAACTCCTTAAAGGGAGTATTCAAAACCATCCCATAGGGAGTATTCATGACCATCTATAGGGTGGTTTCTATTTATAGTTAATGATTTCTCATTTTTTTCAATTCCATAACAAAATGTCCCTGAGGTAATGTACAACATAAAATCAAATATAAAATAAATATCAAGGGTTTATCTAACTCTTAAACCCCTTATCACTGTCCATAGCCTAAGAAATCCATTTCACTATGGTAAAAATATCATTGGAAAACTTACAGGGTCCCCCTTGGTCATCACAAAAATGGGGGCACCCCATTTGGGGTCCTTGGTCTTGACCAAGTCCTAGTTATCACCCATATCTTGGAGGTAATATTTCTCTTTGAAAATTCATAAATGTAAATAGTCTCATAAAACTCATTAGGTAAACCATATTGGAAACCAACCTTGGAGTTGGCTAATGGCCCATCTCCAAGTCTCTGGGGCTTAGAAAGTTGGTTTGGATGCCCAACCCAAGCCCATCCAACCTATGGTCCATCCAGCAAAGACAATTAATATCAAGGTAACCTAATAAAGGGACACTAATCCCATTTTATTTCAATTCATTTAACTAAAACACCTCAAGGGGTTTAAATTTCATGTCGTACTATTAGTCCAAACCCAACCATCAATGGTCATGGTGTCAAACTAGTGCACTAGTTCATAGGTGTCTTAGGAACCTTTTCTCTTTTATTACTTAAGTTCATAATCAATTTTAACAATTTAATTTAAATTAACTATTTAAATTAAATTAAATGGTTTATTTAATAAAAGGGTACATCGCCTTAGTGGAAATCCCACATACACACATGAACAAAGAATCATGCATAAAGACATAGCTCTAGTACCAAGACCACCTACCTCATTATGATGCCAATTACCTTTTTAAATTCTCAGTCTTAAAACTCCACCCAGGCTCACTGAGACCCATCAAAGCCTGACCAAGCTATTACCAACTCATCCATCCAATGGAAACTCACATGAGGCCCTAACCCATGTTGAAAAATCCATAAAAATTAATTACATCATTTATATTTAATTACACAAACTAATTTAAATAAAACATATTCATTTAGAACTCTCTATAAATCCTTATCACGCAAAAACATAAACCAAGAACACATGGGAGGTCTGCAATGGACCCCTGATGTTAACCTAGGTAAAAAACATGTCATGTGACATTAATTACATAATCATTTAATTTAAATTTTAATAAAAACATTAGAAAAATCCAAAAGTCATTGTACCTTCATAAAACCACCAAGAAACCACACGCAGAGAGTGTTATAAGACACCCACTTACTTAGCTAAGAAAAATTCTAATGAAAATATCAGGATTCCGCTATAATCCAGTGGAATAATCTCAAAATCCAAACCATTGGAACGAAATAACAATAGAAAAATAATTTTTAAAATAATGGAGGTAAAGAAATATTGAATCCGGCCTAAAATTTCTACAAAAATTTTGTTGAAAGAATAGTCATGATAAGGTTCAAGAGGGAAGGAAGGGGGTTCCACCCACTATTCCACATGAGAAATAGAAAATAAGAAAATGGGGTTTCCCCTCTAAAACACTAAGGGGGGAAGTGTGATTTTCACCCCCAAAATTCCCATCAGATAGCCGGTACTGGGTCCCCAGCTAGTCAGTGGACTGTGTAGGCTAATAGGCTTAATGGCCAAGCCACTTTCTAACCGGTAGCTACAGGATATAGCCCCAACCAACTCAGACCTCTATATCTCTCTCAAACTAATCCTAGACACCTTCTAATACATATTCCTTAATAGAAAACACTCATTTTTGGTATTCAAATATAATAATTCTATTTTGAATCTTGGTTTAAAATTTGTCCCATCTTCTCACCAAAAAACTCAAATTCCTTCGGAATTTCAACCCATTTGTATACATAGGATGTTACAAAATACTCACCCCAAAACTTTTTATACCCAATTAGTCTTAGTGTACATAAAATTATCCATCTCAACCTACTTTTATTTCCAATTCCCATTCAAATATCCATGTTCCATTCCAAGACTCTTAATGTTCTTCTAGAGTGTAATTCATAGATAAGGAACTCAACTAACTAAAACACAATCCATTTCTCAACTTCATTATTGAAACACCAATACAAAACTCTCCTAGGTATGACTATCATAATACACCCTTATAATATTCATCCAATTAATCACCCAACTCATGGTTCTCCCCACCATAAGACCTGTCTCACAAGACAGTTCCAAATCATGATTCTCCCAAACATCAGAATTGCCTACTAAAATATGTTCGAAAACATGATCAGCACAAATCCCGACACACCACACCTAAAAACATGAAATAGTACTAGTAAAATGTCGGTACCAACTCTCACTTCCAATTCCTAACCTAAAATGGATGTGCCTCCCCCATCCAAGAATAATATGAAATCAATATATTTTCCTTAAAAATGCTTTGACAATTCCTAAAACTCACCTATCATACCCAACATGAAATATCATACATATTTTTTATCTCGCCTCATCAAATTATGAGTGAGAATTAAAGACAAACATCCTCTGGATGGCTTGTGTTGAAAACACCCAACTTCCCCCTACCAACGTATCACCTGAAACACCCAATCACAATACCTATAATCCTAAAAGAAACATGTGATCATCTAAATAATCTCATCAAATTCTATACCTAAATCTTAGTAAAATTACCTGATAGTGACACTTATTGAACCAAACCATCTTCGCACTCCCACCAGATCACTAAGGCACTTCTAACCCAACATTCATGAATTACCTAAAATTCATTATGAACCTAACACCAATGCTTGAACTCCATCCAGTATAATACCTAAATTTATATCCATTATTCACCAATGAATTCGTATGAACTTGGATCCATTTACCCAGTAGTATCAAAATTTCATAATGATAGTCCAATGTATAATGTCAAGAAACCATAACCCTTCCCTAATGAGGGTCACACCCCGGAAATTGATGTGATTCTCCCCACCATAGGATGTATTTTTCATTAAGACACATGATCAATTTACGGATCACCACAAACCATTATCCTTATGTCATTTTACACAATGGTCAGACTTGGCCAAACTCAATCATACTAGAGAATCAACATGAAACATCATTTCATCACATATTCCTAGAACGTGGAATAATATCCATGACATCCATCGAAATACAGTTCAAAACAAGTTTCACCACCCTAAATCATCCAATGGTGAACTCTCCACCATACAGCCTTACCCATACTACTCATTGAGTGATACCTCAATAGGTTCCACCACCAAACGCTTGTCATTACTCCTAATCCATTCTCATCCACTAACAACCTATTACTCTATGCCTCCCTATAGACCCATGTCAAGTCCCATACTCAGGTTGTTCATCTCACAACATCGAATATATTTTCAATGTCTCCTCTACCAAAGAGGTACATTTACCACCATCATCAAACCTCAAGAACCCAAGCCTACAAGAATCCCATCAAACTCCATTATCCCTTAGCTTGCACATGTTAATTCACTAATTCAAAATTCAACTGACACCATGTATAGAAAAAAAAATACCACCTTGATCTCATCTAATCTTATCAAGTGTGTTCTCTTATATCACCTGATCATTGATACCTGACTCGCGATCTCATGATTTTTAAATCATCAAACCATGGCCCAAATACCTAAATGGATGACCCTGCTATAGATAATGTCAGTCTCATCTAACTAGATATCCCTTGGATCCTCTCTTTGAAATTTTCATAGATCCTATTTCAAGTGTAAACACAAGCTTAGACACCATCCTACATTATAATAAAACCAAAATCTTCTAAACATGCTTTCACCATGCTTCTAAAGCACAACTATGATCAATGAGTCTAGGTAATCAACTAGTCCTTCCCTATAAATTTGACTTCATACTAAAAACAATCAATGAAGGTGATTTACTTTCAAGAAGGTATAAGGAAGACAATGCGAATTTTTCCTCAAAAACATCTAAGGGTGTTCACATTTCTAGGTTATCCCCTCTTATAGGTTTTCCTTGTAAATCACTAGGAACTAAATTACTAAAAAACCTACGTCATATCTCAGCGTCACTATGGTATCTCAATTATCTCAACAATTCAAGTCTCATAGAAGGTCACAACCCATAAATCATCATCTGTGCACCCATTTCAACATCCCAAAACACCCAAACGTGCCAAAAATCCACTTAAGGGTACTCAAAAAACAAATATTTAATCCCATGGCAACATCATCATTATACTAGGGAACCGATCCTCATTGGGTTTCTACATACAACAAATCCCTATTGAGAATCAAAATCTCATCGGTTATCACTTTTATAACCAACAAAATCATCCTAGATAATATGTATCAAAGAAATCATAGCCACTAGCTTGGTTAAGATAAATATCATTCCAAGATATATGGTAAAATTTAATATATATTTTTACCGGAAATTTATGTTACCGAACATGAATACTAATGACCCACAAGGGATTTATCATAATAGAATCCAATGTCCACATTGACTAACTAGGGTCATAGCTTCTTACATTCACATGGGACTGCATCATTGTCCCCATATCAAGTGTCTCTCCATAGACCCACATGACCAAAAATTAGAAAGGAATATATTCATGTTGGTACTACTAAGTAGAATTCCACTAATATATTATATCGTAAAACACTGTATGAGATATTTATGACACTTTAAATAGTTGAACCTCTATTTTTCGTGATATTATGACATACTAGAATTCTTACATTTCATGTGAATTCTACGTGCCTAATCATGACACATGATATTCCTCTTTCCATGATAGGTCAAGGGGAAAATATATAATAAATCATAATCATAAATCCAAACATCATGTGCATCACACAAGGTGAAATCAGCCAATTCTAACAACAAAAATCCATAACATCAATCCAAAGCACCGGGTAACCTAGACTTCCTATCTTAATAGGTGTTCATAATTCACTATCCCAATATCCATCACAGGATCTAACACATTTATATATATCCATGATTCCATATCCCAAATAGTAATAAAAAATAAAAATAAACTCTGATACCACTTTGTAATGTCCCACCCAGACACTCTATGAATAGTATATAGACTAATGGTTCCATAGGACCACAGGAATACCTCTCCATATTCCAGAGGATACCGACTAGTAGAAGAAGTTTAAAAAGGTATTGTAAATATATTATATCACATATATCAATGTTTTAAATTATAAAATAAATAACCAAGTACCATGGACAACAAAAAATTGACTAGAGTACGTGGTATAAAAAACATCCAATAATAATAATATGAAATGATGAGACATACATACAATCACACAAGAATACAAAACTAATCACCTACTGATCTAATCACATATAAGAAAAATAAAAAATAAAATAAAATAATCCACTGTAACTCTAAGACATACATCATCCCAAGAACTATAAACCCATCTAATCTATCCTTCTCGATCATGAAAAAACATTGGGCCTCAGCCCAACATGTACCTATAAATAAGTGAGATTATGCTCGGGTACCCAAGTGTAATAGTTGTATGAGAAAGGTGTGATTGTATAACTCAGTATGGTACCACCAACATGGTCCCATACATACTGGTAATGTAGTGATATATGCATCTAATTTTCTCTAAATAAATAAAAAATTACTAAAAGTAAAATAAATAAACCAGCATCGATCCTCTGGTCTGTAACCCCGATCAACTGTACCTACTTCAATTAGTTCCAAAGGGTATATGTCCATGTCATGATGACCATTTGAATCATGATAATGAATTAGGGGTATTTAAATCTATTATATAGTGATAATGACCTGAGTCCTCATCCACCCTAGTATACATGATAATGATCTTGAGTAAACTCCTTACAAATAACCCAAACTGATGTCTTCTCTATCCTAGTATGAAATTGTCCCAAAGGATAAGCCTAGATAGCCCAAATGGCTCAGCCACACCCACTAAAGACCACAAAATCCCCCAACATCTATCATGTTGTAATATCACTATCCAATGGAAGGCTCAACCATGATTTCTTAAGACCCCACAAGTCCTAGAAGATCACACCTGGTAGGAACACCCTCCTATGTTTGGAACCATAGTAATTTGGACACTAAATCCATGGAAGCCCGACTAGAATTATTAATGACCTCACTGAATAGATTTTTCATGACCTCCCTAAATGGATTATTAAAATCCTCCCTATTGGGAGTATTCATGATCACCCATAGGGTGTTTTCCATTTATTGTAAAATACCACCTATTGGCATTTTCCATTCCATAAAAAAACTTCTCAAAGGGAATATTCCAAATTGCATCATAAATTAAAGAATGAAAATTGGTTTCTTAAACACCTAAAACCATCATCATTGTCCAAATCCCAATAAAATGCTCTCTCTACATTCAAAATATCATCAGGAACCCACTGGGGTCCCCTATGTCATCACAAAAATGGGGGCACCCCACTTGGGTTCCCTAGTCTCGGTCAAGTCTTGTTCATCACCCATCTCTTGAAGGGAATCACACTCTTTGAAAATTTCATAAATGTTCGTGTTATCTTAAACCAAACATGGTAATCCATACTTGAAACCATACAGAGAGATGGATCATGACCCATCTCCATCTCTTTAGGGCCTATCTAGGTCGAACTTCAAACACAAACCATGCCAAACCTACGTATGGTATATCCACCAAGTCTAATTGATATCAACGGAACCTAATAAATGGATAATATGTCTATTATAACTAAATTAATTTAACCAAAACCCTGCATAGTGTTTAAATTTCATGGCGTACTATTATTCTAAACATCAACTATCGGTGAACGATGTATCAATCCAGTGCACAAGGTCTAAGGTGTCCTAGGAACCATGTTCCTTTTATTTCTAAGTTACTTAAGAAAATTGAACAATTTAATTTAAATTAACTATTTAAATTAAATTAAACAATTTAATTAATAAAAGGGTCAATAACCTAGTGGTGATATTTCACACACACATCCACATAACATCATGTATAAATAAATAGGAATCACATTAGGACCACCTACCTTATCACAAAAGAAATTCCATTTTTAAATTCTAAGACTTCATGATCCACCTAGGTTCACTAAGACCTTTCCAAGCCCATCAGAGCTCATCCTAACTCATCCAACCACTGCCAATCCACGTGAGGCCCTAATCAACAACGAACTATCCATAATAATTTATTACATCAGTTATAATTAATTATTAAAACTAAATTAAACTGAGGATATTCATTGATAATTCACTATAAAGCCTCTTAATGCTAGAACTATGACTAACAGCCCATTGGAGGTCTATAAAAAATATTTGGCAACACCCTGGGTGAAATCCCTATCACACATCGTCGATTCCATAATGATTTAATTTTATTTTTAACAAAAATATAATAAAAATAAAAAAGTCTATGTACCTTTAATGAATCACTAAGAATCCATGTGTAGATGACTTTATGGGATTTCCTCTTCATAGGCTGAGTAATGGCCCATATGAATGGGACAATTCCACCATACTCTAGTATAATTGTCACAACCCCCAAATCATAAGAACAAAAGTATTAGGGAAATGATTAGGGAAAATAATGGAGGGTATAAAATATTTAATATCACCTTAAATCACTAAAAAAATCCCATAGAAAGCATAGATATAATAAGGGGGAAATGAGAAGGAAGGGGGAGACACCCCTGGTCCATATGAGAAAGAGTAAGGGGGAAAGGGTTTTGAACCTCTAAAAATTGTGTTGGAAAAGTGAAATTTTCCCCCAAAATTCTCATTGTCTACCTAGTAGCTTCATATAGTGTAATTTTTCCACTTTCAAACACCATCGCCTAGCTGATGGACCCTACAGGCTAGAATGCCCACCATCCTAGAAAAAATCTAGCTGGTGGGATTCCAGTGGTTAGCTGGTGGTTTTATACTGTAGCCTCAGCCTACCCAACCCTCTACGGTGCTCTCCCTCGGCTCCTAACATCATTTTGAATTCCATTAATTGTCCAAAAATACCCATTTGAGTTATTCAACTCTCAAAATTCAATTCTAAATCCAGGTTCAAAATTCATCCCATCCACTGCCTGAAAATAAAAAATTCCTCTTGAATTTCAACATGTCTATGCACATGAGATGTTACAAACCCCCTTTTTATCCCCTTAAAATTAGGATGGTTCTATGTGTTTTTTGATGGTGTCTTGATGAAAGATAATTAGTTTTCTTACTGTTATTGGTCTTTTGTTTCTATCCTTTTATTTGGTTTGATTTTCTAGGTTTTGGTGAGGTTTTCCCTAAAACATGGTGAAATAATCCAATTGTAATGGGAATTTTGGGCAACTTTTCTAGAGGATGTTTTGTGACACTGATCACATAATTTTTCATGTCATTTTGGTAAAGGTATGTCTCCTAATGAATTTACTTGTGTTTTTATTATATTTAATTACTTTTAGTATTAATCAGGTGTTATATGATAGGTCTTTTGGTCAGGATAGTGTTGGGGGTGTTCCAGGGAACTTCCTTGGGTGGTTGGTCATGGTTTCAATGCGGCGGGAGAATGAGATGATTATTATGGAAAAATTTAGTATTTAAATTAAATTAAATAATTAATTATAAATTATTATAATTATTTATTAGTGTTTTTTACATGATATAGGAGATTGATAGTTGATTTTGGCATGGGTAAAGCATGGACAGGCTTGGTCGAGGATCGGTGGAGCAAGGTGAGGATGGTAACATCGATTCAGAGGTAGGTGGAAAAAGATTATATGAATTATTATAAATGAATGTTTCATGGATTTGGGTAGAACGCATAGGAACTTGCAGTGGCTAAGAGGTAGATATAGGATAGTATTGGGCCTCCTTTTCTTGGGATGAGAGATATTTAGCATTTTGATTATTTGGGATCGCCTGGAGATTATCATTCCAAGGGGTGGGGATGCATGTTGAGCTAGAGAGACACATGTAGTTCATCTTAGGGAATGATTAGTGATGTAGGTATCCTAGGGTGGTTTCTATAAGGATATTTGGGAATGAGAGAGAGGCATGGTCCTTGAGTGAGATAGTCATACATCCATTGCCTAATGAGTAACACCCTCTTGGGAATAGATTAAGGCTTAGTGAGCACTATGATAGGGATGAGTCCTTCGAGACTATATAAAGTGTGATAGAAAGTAGAATTTATTTTGGTTAGAGGCTGAGATATCTCCCATTGGATATGTTAGATGGGACCGATGTACATGTCATGACCCGTCCTCGGGGCCCGTTCCGTGACTACCCCAAGCCCGCCTTCCATAGGCCAGGGGATGGCGACTAGCACCAAAGGCGTAAATACCAATAAAAAGGGAAGGCATTGCCTTTATGAAAGTAAACAAACACAACAGAGTACGCAAAAGAAGTAAACACTAAGTAAACACTGTATAAAAAAGTAAGTGCTGAAAGGAAAAGGGGCCGGAAATACAATCCCAATAGTAAGTACAGTACAACTGAAAAGATAGAACAACTACAGTAAAGTAAAGCAGCAAACACTGAGTTATCCTCTATGAATCCCACCTGAAGGGTGGGTACAGATGGCCTCCTCAATACCTCGGGTCCCTCCGTATGCTCCGTGTACATCTCGCCAAGTGGTCCACCTCTGGGTACCATCTTGTTGTACAAGTCTCTACCAAGATCAGTGTTGTCCATCATCTGCATCCAACACAATGTAGTGCAGGCGTAGCCCGTGCAGGGGTGAGTATACTATGCTCAGTAGGGACCCTGAGACCCCCGAAGGTCTCCCAGAATCCAAAAAGGATAAACCAAAGAAGACAGATACAACCATGAAGTATCAAAAAACCCAACTTAGGTATATATCCATACATATACCTAAGTTACCAGTCTTAGTTCGGATCTAATCTCAAGCCCAAGTACAACCCATTCCACGTAGGAAAGAAGTCAATCGCATCGATGATAATGATTTAATGTCAAGACTCAGCTCACACGGGTATAAATCTTTCATATAAAGATAGAGATGATCAGATGTAATCATTGATTCATCTAAGCTGTCGAACCCACATAGGATACAAGTACAAAAGTCTTCGTTGTCGAACCCACAGAGGATTCCAGTACAGCTATCATCACTGCCGAACCCACAGAGGATTCCAATACAGTTATAGTCGCTGCCGAACCCATGAAGGATTCTAGTACAGTTGTCATCACTGTCGAACCCACAGAGGATTCCAGTACAGTTTTCGTCACTGCCGAACCCACGGAGGATTCCAGTATAGTTATCGTCACTGCCGAACCCATAGAGGATTCTAGTACAGTCGTCGTTGTAGTCGCAGCCAGCTCTAGGGTTCCCACACATAGCATGCTCGATTCTGGAAGGGTATGCTCCTCGAGACAAGGTTTCGATACATCAACTATCACGAAGTCCAAAGTTGATGTATACCGAATTTTTGTCTCGTCAAAGGAAACCCAACACGACAGACAACGTGTCAATCGGACGCCCGGACTGAGAGTTATTGGTTTTTACGTTCCAGGGGCCCAGTTGGAAATACGCTCGTTCCAAACCCAACTGTTTTCCAAAGTTGTCCAAAACTCACTTAGAGTTCCGCAAAATGACCGCCTATTCGTAAGGGTCCTAGTGTCGCAGACGGTGCGTCGATCGGACGTGCGGTCTTTATGTTATTCACATTTAAGTGAAACAGGCCCGACCCGTCAAGCCCAATGGGCAGGCGGGTCGGCTCATCCTGGCTCGGTGGGTCCGACCCGACTAAGGGGTCGGACCGACCCGTTAATGCATGGCCCGGACCGGTGGGGCACGGTCCGGCCCGTGCTAGGTGGCCCGGCCCGGGCTGGCTAGCCGCAGCTCAGCCTGGGTGGCTGAGTGATGCGGGGGGGGGGGGTTTCCCGAACCGGCGGCACCGAGCGGAACCACCCTCCTGTCCGGTCGGCCGAAGCCGGCCAGTCTTCCAGGCGCGAGCGGCCCATGCAGGCCGCTCTCCTCCCGCGCGGCACCTGCGGGTGTCGCGGCCTTCTCCAACCCGGCCAGCCGACGAGCCAGCCGGTTCGCCCGCCGAAGGAGCCTGTGGAGTGTGGGCCGCGGACCTCCACAGCGCAGCGCCTTGGGGAGACGCGGTTCCACTAGCATAGCCGACTACGGCCGACTGGTTCTTCTTCAGCCGAGCGGCCTGCAGATGCGGGCCACGGTTCCTCTCCACATGCCCGTCATATGGCCACCGCTTTCTCCGGTTGCTGCCACCCCTTCCATCACCATCGCTATCAAAATATAACAAGGATCAACGGAGGTTTGTCAGGCCGTGTTCATTCGTCCTGCTCCCTCCGTGTTAGGTGGTATCATATAGCCGAAGATAAAACATGGTTTCAACGAATAATGAAGAAAAAATTTATTCAATTATAATTGAATCAAACCCGCTACCTCGATTTCAAGAGAGGAGAACGTCAATGAGTCGTGGAAGACATGAATCGCAGAGGTCCGGCGTCGTGAAAGAAGGAAGTTGATTCTGTTGACATCGGAGTGCACCTGAAGAAGAAGAATTGTTGGTGACTTCACATTCTTCGTTGGAGATATTCTTCGTCGAGAGAAGAACGGTGTTCTTCTATTTCTCAAGAGCTCTCCCAAAATTCTCTCAAGACAACATGTCCCAAACTAAAATAATAGTCGGGGCTATTATTTTATTCACACATGAATTTTATAAATTCAACCACTTTAATTAATTAATTGTAGGGTTCAATTCATTAATCAAAATTGTTGGAAAAAATAAATTGGAGAGAGGGAGGTGAAGAGATCACATTAATTAAGGGGAGAGTTGTCAAATTAATTAAGGGGGAATTAATGGAGAGTTTATGGGAGTTGAAAGGTTAGGGGTTCATGTGGGCCCCAACTCACATAATTCTCTCATGGGAGGTTATGTGGGTTTGGGCCCCACCTATAAATTCCCCTTGTAGGATTTAACTAAAATCTTTGAATAAAATTGTGTACTACAATTTTATTTATTTTATTCTAAATCCCCAAAAATTAACTCTCAACCCGCATAAAACGCAACTACGGTAAAGGTCCCCTTAAGCGAATACCAGCGCTGCGAGTTCATCGGTGTCCTTGGATTTCAATTCCGAGCACCGGTTCAAAAGATAGAAAATCCTACACGTACTTTTACTGAACATACACGAAAAAATCTTTAGAAATTGATTCTGGGCACACCTGGCCTCGGAATCAAGTGTCTTCAGAAACCACAGACTCGTAAAATTCCAAAGTATTTAAAAAAAAATCTTTGAAATTTACGGGTCTTTACATTACTCCCACCTCAAGTATTTATGTCCCCGTAAAGCTACAACACTCACTAGGGAAACAAATGGGAGTATTGAGCTCGTATTTGAGCCTCCTGCTCCCAAGTGCTCTCCTGGAGGTTCTCGTGCTGCCAGCGAAGGCACACCGGAGGAATAGACTGTCCACATAGAACCCGCTCCTGTCGATACTCGATCTCCACAATGACCTCTATGAATGTTGCCCTATCATCGATGTCCATCTCCTCGTGGTCGATGATGTGGGATGGGTCGTGCACGTATCTCCTCAGCTGAGATACGTGGAAGACGTCATGCACCTGGTGCAACTGAGGTGGAAGGGCCAGGCGGTAAGCCATCTCACCTACTCTCCTGAGGACCTTGAAAGGCCCGATGAAGCGTGGAGATAACTTGACACCCCGGCCAAATCTCCGTAGACCTTGTCGAGTTAAGACCCATAGGAAGAAGTAGTCGCCATCCACGAACTCCAGTGGTCTTCGTCTCCTATCACCATAGGACTTTTGTCTGGTCTGTGCAGTCTTCATTTGCTTCTGGAAGATCTGCACTTTCTCCGTCGTAGCCTGAACCATCTCTGGTCTAACAAGTGATGACTCCCCAGGGTCATTCCAACACAGAGGTGATCTGTAAGGTCGGTCTTACAACACCTTGTATGGTGCCATCCCGATGGTGGAGTGGTAGCTATTGTTGTATGAAAACTCAACCAAGGGTAAATGATCCTCCAAGCTATGACCAAAGTCAAGGAAACATGCACGGAGAATGTCCTCGAGAGTCTGAATGGTCCTCTCTGTCTGGTCGTCCGTCTGAGGATGGAAGGTAGTGCTCAGACGTAGCTGCGTCCCAAAAGCCTCTTGTAACCCCTTCCATATCTAGGAAGTGAAACGAGCATCACGATCGGAAACGATAGATGATGTCACACCATGAAGTCATACGATCTCCTGAATGTAGAGGCGTCCCAAGCTCTCTACTGATCCCTGCTCTCTGATTGGTAGGAAGTGGGCCGACATGGTGAGTCGGTGTATGATCACCCAGATAAAGTCATGTCCTCTGTATGTACATGGATGTCCTGTCACGAAATCCATGGATATCCCGTCCCACTTCCACTCTAGGACCTCTAAGGGTTGTACCAAGCCTTCTGGCACCTAGTGCTCCGCCTTCACTTACTGACAAGTGAGGCATCGTGAAACTAACTCTGCTGCCGCTATCTTCATACCCAGCCACCAGTAGTATCGTATGAGGTCCTGATACATCTTCGCCACTCCTAGATGTACCGCTTGAGGGGAAGTGTGGAACTCCCTCAACACCTCCTCCTGTAGTGAAAATGGTACCATGGTACGTACCATGAAGAGGATGACATGCTCCCCTCTTTCAGAACATCCATTAGGTGTCTGTCCTAAGGATATCTGAGCATGTCACATCTCACAGTCAACGTCCCCACGCTGTGCCTCCCTAACTTTCGGAAAAAGTGGGGGAGTGACTGTGAGAGACTGAAGAAAGGATGCTCCATCTCTATCCACAAAGTATATCTGCAACGCAGATAGCTACTTCGTCGCCTCTCCTGTAAGACGAATGCTCGATCTCCTACTGAGAGCATCAGCTACAACGTTCCCCTTCCCAGGAGTGTAGACTATCTCAAAGTCATAGTCCTGGAGGAACTCGAGCCATCACCACTGTCTCAAGTTCAGGTCCTTCTGTAAGAAGATGTACCTGAGACTCTGGTGGTCAGAATGGACTGTAAAGCACTCACCCATCAGATAGTGCCTCCACATCTTCAAGGCGAAAACCACTTTTGCTAACTCCAGGTCATGGGTAACGTAGTTCTGCTTGTGTTGTCTCAACTTCCGTGAACCATATGAGATCACTGCTCGCCCATGCATCAGGACACTCCCGAGTCCAGTCCCTGATGTTTCGCAGTACACTATGTACCCAGTGCCCTCCTCCGATAGCCTCAAGATGGGTGCACTGGTCAATCTCTGTCTTAGCTCTTGAAATCTCATCTAACATCTATCTGACCACACAAAGGGTTTCCCCTTCTTTTTCAAAGCTGAAAGCGGTGCTGCAACTCTAGTGAAGTCTGGAAAAAATCTCCGATAGTATCCATCTAGACCCAGGAAACTTCGCACCTCCGTTAGACTCCTGGTTGGATCCCAAGAAAGAACTGCCTCAATCTTCGCTAGATCCACTGCTACCCCAGCCTCCTAGATGACGTGTCCCAAGAAGTGAAACTCTCGAATCCAGAACTGGCACTTCGAGAGCTTTCCATAAATTCGGTGCTCTTGGAGTGTATCCAGTACGACCCACAAATGGTAGGCATGATCCTCCTCAATAGTCGAGTAAATCAATAAGTCGTCGATGAAGACTACGACAAATCGGTCGAGGTAAGGCTGGAAGATCCTATTCATGAGACTCATGAACATTGCTGAAGCGTTGGTTACATCGAATGGCATAACCAAGAACTCATAGTGGTCATACCGACACCTAAAAGTCATCCTCTTCACATCCTCATCTCGAACTCTGAGCCGGCGATAGCCAGACATGAGTTCTATCTTCAAGAACCATCGTGCTCCCTTGAGCCGATCAAAGAGGTCATCAATCCTCGGGAGTCGATACTTGATCTTCACGGTCACCTGATTTAGGTGACAGTAGTCAACACATAGTCGCAAGCTCCCATCCACCTTCTTGGAAAACAAAATTGGAGAATCCCAGGGTGAAACATTGGTTCGGATAAATCCCTTCCCCTACAAGTCCTTCAGTTGTACCCGCAGCTCATGAAGCTCAGTGGGAGCCATCTGATATGCTGGAGTAGATATCTGTGTTGTTTCGGGGTACATATCAATGTAGAAGTCTACCTCTCTGTAAGGAGGTAGTCTTGGAACATCGTCAGAAAAAACTTCCGCATACTGTTCCAGCACAACAGGAAAACTCAGACTCCGCGCATCAACCGCTCCGAGGATTAGACTAGCCAACTGATGTGTGATTGGTTGCCCTCTCCTCTACAAAAGTCCATCCTACGTTGCAAAGGCTCTCTTATTGCCAGTGAAGGTGAACCTGATCCCATCCGTGTGGATACAACGCACCTTGTGCCTAATACAGTTGATCTGAGCGTGGACTATAGGCAACCAATCCATACCCATGATGACGTCGTAAGACCTCAACGCCACTACAAGAAGATCCCATCTGAAGCTCTCGCCTCTAAGAGTAAGCTCACACTATCGGCACCTGATTAGACACTAAATGAGGCTAATATTCATTGTCAATATATATAATATTCATGTGCTTTATTATTCATAAACATCATTTTAGTGCATTTTACACTTTGAACATCATTTCACATTATGACTGTAATACCTTCTTAAAATGCACTATTATGTGGTACATTTTTTAACATCATTTAAAGTACCCAATGATTCATCTTATTTTAAGGAATCTAATTATACATATTTAAATTTTATATTTTGGGAAATTTATCTACACTTAAATATGAAGATGTTTGATTTAGGGATCAATGGAGAATTCATGGAAGAAGATGGGGATATTTTGTGATGAAAGGAAACAATTCTGGAGAAGTCAGATTGGACACCAGACCACTGATGAGACGATGGGACCCACATTACGAACCCAATGAAGCCCAAATTTGGTTGGAAGATAGAATAAATATATAGGAACAAATAATTCCTCGAGATCCAGTGCTAATTTGGCATCCATTGTGGTCATTTAGGCGGCCAAATTTAGAGATAAAATTCTGGTCCAGATTCTACATCCCATAAAAACAGGCCACTAATATAATCATATCACCTAATATACAACTTAAAATGGGCCCAAATTTTACAGGAGGTTAGGAGACATCCGGGGATCCATTTTCTTTTTATATTTCCCACTCTGATTCGGCTATCTAAAAGGTCTTCCAAGTGCTTCTGTTCAGTGTATGAAAGTTGGCTTCCACCTTGAATCAAATGTGGAAAAGTCCAATTTTCACAAGCTTTCCACCACCCTAGGCCTACCATAATCAAGTGGGATGTTTTTTACTATTGGAGGCTCGACCCAAGGCTTCCAAAATTCCAATTTAAGGCAGTGGTGGTGTAGTTTGATAATATTTGATGCTTTGTTCAATTGCAATGTTATGCTGCGATTTTGTTGTCTCAAGTTTCTCTTTCACATGTATGTTGTTCAATTCACTTTAGTTTCTTAATAAAATCTCTTCTTTTCCTATTATTCTATTGTTATTAACATCACTTTGATACCTTTGGTTCAAGGTGTGAATTTATTCACACTGAACCTTGTGAAATTATTCACACAATGGTGGAGTGATCATTTTATTTTTATTGTTTTCTTTACTTCTCCAGTTCCTCCCTCATGAGTCTACTTCCCGCTTCCATTGAAACCATGGGATCAATGGAGGGATAAACCACTTATGGGTTGATCCAATAGAGTAGAAAGTGGCTGGATTCGATGTTATTTATCACCCCATTAATGTATAATCAATTCTTTAATTGAGATTTTTATTTGATGATTTTTAAAATCCATCGTCTTTGTTGGATTTAAGGCCACACACTTCATGTGCTAATACGAACCTTTACCTTGAAGTGCTCAAAACATTGATCCTTCAAGTGTATAGGTGATTAGTGTTAAAGGGTTTAGGTATTAAACCAGTAAGTGATGACGTTGTTTTATCTTCTTAAATGAATCCATCTCAAATAAAAGAAATTGACATCATTGAAAAGGAAATATGTCCAATCCACCCCAAGTGATAACCTAGGATCAACTCACTCTTTTAAATTGAATTCACCTAATTATTTTAGATTTAACTTATATCCATATATAATCAACCCAATTTGGCCACTTCATAGCCAAAAACAATCCATATAATGTATGTTTCTATAGGTTACTTCTTAGGTCTCTGAGGATTCGATAACCCAAGCTAGACTACAAGGACCGTCCTACCTTCTTCTTTTGGGTAAATTTGAGCGTGAATCAAATTTTGGCACCGTTGCTGGGAACCCAAGCAATTAATCTAAACACCCATTCTATTCTCCCCCATTTCATCTTTTCTAATCTAAATTCGCTTATCTTTTCATTTCTCATTTTTTTTTCTTTTGGCGCATGTCTGCCTACACCTGAGATCAATCAAACCGTATAGTTAGGGTGGATAGTCCTGGGGTTGGGGATTCAAGTACACCAAGGAAACTCTTTACATTAGATCCTAATATTCCTAATACTCCAGAGTCCAAACTTGAGCCCATTTAAATGGAAGGTCTTCAAAGAAACCAACTCATAAACCCAGGTGGAAACCAAAATGGAAACCCAAATGAGGTAGCTCCAAACTTGGGGAATGCAGTTGATAAAACCATGAATGACTACCTCACACCTTCCTGGACCAATTCTCCCTCATGAATTAGACATAATCTCCTAGGATATGCTAACTACATATTTAAACCCAATGTCCTAAACCACCTTCCCACATTCCATGGAATGGAGTCCGAGATGCCCTACCTTCACATTAAGGAGTTCAATGACATTGTAGAAACCATGTGTCCCCCACATCAACTAGAATTAGCTAAGATGAGGATATTTCCTTTTTCTTTAAAGGATCGAGCTAAAAATTGGCTAAACAATTTGATACTATCATCCATAAACTCTTGGTAACAACTACAAAGAGAATTCTGCAAAAAATACTTTCCCCACCACAAAATAATTTCACTTAAAAAGAGTATCCAAAACTTTTTTGAAAAGGAGGGAGAGTCATTCTATGAAACATGGGATAGGTTCAAAGACACTCTAAACATGGTTCCACACCATGGTTTTTCTATTCCTGAACAAGTGAGAATTTTCTATGAAGGGTTGGGTCTGGGGAACAAACAATTCATTGACATGATGTGTAATGGAACCTTTAAAAACAAAGCCCCAAATGATGCTTATGAGTATCTAGAAAGCCTTTATGAACAAAACCAAACAAGGGGAACTTCACCTTAATTTGAAAAGACACAAAGAACTACTATAATTCATACAATTAGAGATGAGGAAAGCCTTAGGTCAAAACTCACAGCACTATCTAGGAAAGTTGAAGAGATAGACCTTAGGAAAGTCCATGAAATCCAAACCTTAGACCCTATTTACACAATTTGTGACAAACATGACCATAAGACAGACAACTGCCCGACCATTCCATCCATCAAGGATGCTCTTTTAGGAGGACCCCCAGTATAAGTAAATGATTTGAACTTTCAAAATCCTCAATACAAAAACAACTTCAACCCAAGTTATAATGACCACCCAGGCTTCCGCTGGAAAGATAACCAACAACCTAGCCAACCACAGGGACAAAATCCTTACCCCCATCAGAACTACCAAACCCATAACCAGTTCCAAACCCAACCTATCCAATACCAACAGCCACCTATCCATTTTCAATAGACCATCCCACCTCAATTATATCCCCCCGGGATAAACCAATCTTCTCAAGCACCAACCCAAACTGTTCCACAAATCCTATTAGAACAACTATGCAAACAAATGGAAAGGATGAACTTGGAAGTCTCTTCCCTTAAACAAGAACTTCGAACCATCAAAACTGTAAAGGCACCCATGCCTACTCAGGCGGTTCCATCCTCAAATTCAAGGGGAGAGTCATGTTTTACTCAAACAACTCATGAACAACTAAAGGTTTTGACTGTTTTGAGAAGTGGGAAATCAATTGAGAAACCTGAACAACTAATTCAGAACCCACCTGAAGATTCAAACATGGATGAAAATTCAAATGAACCAAATGATCAAACTGAAAAACATGATAACATTGTCAAAGAAACAAATCTTCAACAAACAACCCCACAACCTGGACCATTTCTTCAACGCGTGAGGGGGAAAACCAAGCCTTAATTAAGTGAAACATTGAGCGAAATCTTCTCACAAGTCAAGTTGAACATTCCCCTTCTCGGTGCCATCCAAAACATACCTGCCTACTCAAAGTACCTTAAGTAATTGTGCACTTTTAAAAGAAAATTTTCACATAAAAACCATGTCCTTTTGGCTGCTAATGTGAGCACCACCATTCAAGGGACCATTCCTCCTAAGTTGAAAGACCCGGGTTTCCCTTACATCAATGTTGAACTAGGAGAGAGAAAAGTTGTCAAGGCCTTGTGTGACCTATGTGCTAGTGTTAATATCATTCCTTATGCTGTGTACTGCCAATTAGGCCTATAAGAGCTCCAACCCACATCTGTCACACTTCAACTTGTTGATCGTAGCATTAGGGTTCCAAAGGGTATTTTAAAGGACGTTCTGGTAAAGGTTGAAAACTTCATCTACCCTGCTGACTTCATTGTCCTTGAAAACCATCCAAACTTAGTAAATAAGGAACAAACCCCAATCATCCTTGGTCGTCCTTTCCTTGCAACAATCAACTCTATTATCCGAGTTCGAAATGGAAACATGACCATAACCTTTGGGAACATGAGTCTCGACTTGAACATCTATAATGAAAGCTCACAAATAGGGGATGACAAGGACATTCATGAAGTAAACATGATAGGAAGCATTGATAATGAATTCTTGGAACATCAAGGAATATTTGATGAATGTTTAAGTCAGGATGAGATTGATTTCCTTTGTTCATATAAAGGAAGTTTATCTCCTTGTCTTGAATCATTTTCAAATTGCTCTTATGATGAAGTCTTAGGTCCAAAAATTAGTGAAACCTTTCAGGAAACCAATTTCATGGATACCACTTCAACTTCCTTCCCTAAATCTGATCAATCCAATATAGTAGCTAAAACTTCTACATGTGGGGAATCAATCCTATCTGAAACTCTAAAAAAAGAAATTGATATTGATCCAATGTCCCAATATTCTGCTGAAATTCTGAACCAACCTGATCTTGAATTGAAGGAACTTCCCACTGCACTCAAGTATGCCTTCCTAGGGGACAATCAAACACATCCTCTTGTCATTTATTCTTCTCTTGAAGCCCATAATGAGAGGATGCTTCTAGATGTCCTTAGGAAGCATAAAAAAGCCATTGGTTGGACCCTGTCTGATATTCCCAGGATTAGCCCACTTATTGGCACTCATAGGATTGTTCTGGAATCTGATTCAAAGCTATGTCGTCAACCTCAACGACGACTCAATCCTAATCTCATGGAGGTAGTAAGAAAATAACTTCTGAAATTGTTAAAATCTAGTATCATATATCCCATAGCAGAGAGTGACTGGTTCAGCCCAATCCAAGTGGTTCCCAAGAAGGCAGGAATAAGAGTGATAACCAATGAGGATGTAGAGATTCTTCCAACTAGGGTGAGTAGTGGATGGAGGGTCTGCATTGACTATAGGAAACTAAACTCATTCACCAAGAAGGACCATTTCCCCTTACCATTCATTAACCAAGTCCTTGAGAGAGTGGAAGGTCATGCCTTCTACTGTTTTTTAGATGGGTACTCGGGGTATAATCAAATTGAGGTCTCCATAGAGGATCAAGGGAAGACTATATTAACATGTCCATTAGGCACCTTTACCTTCAAAGGAATGCCCTTTGGTTTATTCAATGCTCCTGGAAACTTCTAGCGGTGCATGATGGGAATCTTCTCAGACATGGTAGGGTATTTTCTAGAGGTCTTCATGGATGACTTCTCTGTGTTTGGGGATACATTTGAGGGATGTCTGGGGAATTTAGAGAGAGTCTTTTCAAGATATGAAGAAAAAAATCTGGTCCTAAATTGGGAAAAATACAATTTCATGGTTAAAGAGGGACTAGTTCTAGACCATCTAGTCTCAGGTAGGGAGATTGAAGTTGATAAAGACAAGGTTGACATCATTCTTCACCTTCCATCACCCAAAACTATCAAGTAAGTGAGGTATTTCTTAAGACATGTTGGTTTCAATAGAACATTCATCAAGGAATTTAGTTCAATCTCCCGTCCCCCTTGTGCTCTCCTAGTAAAGGATGCTCCATTTGTTTGGACAGAAAGTTGTGAGGGTTCATTCTCAACCCTAAAATCCTATCTAACCTCTCCTCCCATTACGAAATCTCTAAATTGGAACCTTCCTTTCGAACTTATGTGTGATTCCAGTGACTTTTCTGTAGGAGTTGTGTTAGGACAATGTTTTGATAAAAATTCTTATGCCATTTCTTATGCAAGAAAATCCTTAAATGATGCCCAAATCAACTACACCACCATTGAAAAGGAGTTAATTGATATTGTGTTTTCCTTGGCGAAGTTTAGGTCCTACCTCTTAGGATCCCCCATCACTGTGTTCACTGACCATTCTGCACTAAAATACCTCTTCCAAAAACAAGATGCTAAGGCTAGGATAATTAGGTGGGTCCTTCTCTTACAAGAATTTTACCTCACAATCAAGGATAAAAAGGGTGTTGAAAATGTTGTAGCTGATCACCTCTCTAGGATGGAATTCAAAGACAACTCAAATCACATTTCTGTGTCTAATTCATTTTCTGATGAACACCTATACTCTGTCAGTGACTGCCCTTGGTATGCCGACATAGCCAATTTTTTAGTTATAGGAGTCATTCCAAAATTATTAGGGACTCAAGCTCGAAGGAAATTCCTTTCTGATGTTAGACACTATGTGTTTGATGATCCAAACCTCTATAAGTTCTACCCTGGCCAAGTCATTAGGAGGTGTGTTCTAGAATCTGAACAAGAGTCCATCCTTAAATTCTGTCATAGTGAGGCATGTGGAGGTCACTTTTCCTCTAAGAAAACATCTTCTAAGATTCTTCAATGTGGTCCCTTCTGGCCCACCCTCTCAAGGGACTCCTACACATTTTGTCAAAGCTGTCATATGTGTCAACAAGTAGGGTCCATCATAAAAAGGAATCAAATGCCACTCACTCCCATCATAGTGGTTGAAATCATTGACTGTTGGGGAATTGATTTCAAGGGTCCCTTCCCAAACTCTAGGGGGTATCTTTACATTCTCTTAGCTAATGATTATGTCTCCAAATGGTTTGAGGCCATTCCTACAAAATCCAATGATCGTCAAACTGTGATTAGATTTCTCAATGAAAACATCTTCTCTAGATTTGGAATTCCTAGGTCTACCATTAGTTATCGTGGAACTCATTTTTTCTATCATACATTTTCATCACTAATGTAAAAATATGGAATTTCTCACAAAGTGTCCCTTGCTTACCACCCACAGACCAATGGTCAAGCTGAGTTAGCCAATCGTGAAATCAAACAAATTCTTGAGAAAACTGTCAATCCTTCTAGGAAAGATTGGTCCGAGAAACTCTTGGATTCTCTTTGGGCATATCGTACAGCATACAAAACCATCCTAGGATTGTCACCATATAGGTTGGTTTATGGAAAATCATGCCATTTACCTGTTGAAGTTGAGAATAAGGCCTTTTGGGCAATTAAGAAAATGGAACATGACCTCTCATTGGCTAGAAAAAAAAGGAAATTAGATCTCAATGAACTGGAGGAACTAAGGACTGAGGCTTATGAAAATTCAAGGATCAATAAAGCTAGAGTTCAAGCCTACCAATCTGGGAATATCAAGGTCAAACATTTTGAATCGAAAAAACTTGTGCTCTTGTATAGTTCAAAACTTCATTTACACCCAGGAAAGTTAAGGTCTAGATAGTTAGAACATTTCATGGTGCATCATGTGTACCCCCATGGGGTAGTAGAGATTCAAGATCCCAGAAATGGTTACACTTTCAAGGTCAATGGTCAAAGGTTAATACCATTCATTGAATCCCTCAATAAATAGGAAAAAGAGGTTGAGTTAACAGAGCCAACCTATGAACCCGGAAAAATTGATAGATTTAGGATCCATGTTAGGATAACGACGTTAAAAAAAGCGCTACATGAGAGGAAACCCATGGTTTCCAAGTTTCCTATAATTTTGTTGTTTTAATCAAATTTTTATTTTAAATATGATTAATTAATCATTTTGATATTTAATAAAAAAAATAGACCATTGACATGTTCTTCTTTTATGAGTATGGATGGGTATGAAAGGGGAGCATCGTATTCATCTGTGTCACACGGTGTGATCCCTGAGTAATACCTTACCCAGAAATTTAAAAGAAGACAATGTATCATTAGTTTGATTAAAAAAACAAAAAAAAACAAGGAAAACCATAAAAATAATGATACTTGGAATTCAATAAGTCATTATGTTGTTTGTTTTGTCTGTTTTTTCTTCTTTGTATGGTTCAAGGACTATTTTTCGTGATACATGTTCAATCAAGGAGGTGCCTACATCCCCTAATAGATCAAAGGACTAATTTGGAGAAGCAAGAATTTCAACTTCAACAACCAGGTGACTTCATTCCATGATCCTCATTTTCAATTTCCTTTTTGAACTTTAATTCTCTACCTCTACCCCCTTCTAAATTTTCTTTTCATTAAACACTGGGGACAATGTTATTTTAAGTTGGGGGGGAGATAAAATAAAAAATGATTTTGTGTCAAAACAATGAATGATTTGAAGAAAAAAAAGTGTAAATAGAAGGAAAAATTCCTTTAACTTTGAACATGGTAATACACATTGCACACTTAGAAACTGAATATCAAATAATTTAGCATGCCCTGATTCTAATTTTAATCCTTGTATAATTTCATTATCATAGATTTTGGAAAGTGTTGCTGTCTAATGTGATATTTCATCGTTTATATTTTCATCCAAATAAAAAAAATCATAACGCACGTCCTTTGGATATTGGGGTATTAGTTTGAGTTCATGGGGTCCCCCAAATAAATAGCATAGGTTTGGTTATCATTTTAGTTTTAATATGAATATTAAAAAAAACAATAAATTTGCACATAGAGCAATGAAATTACATAATGAGTGGCTTTCGGTACTTGGGGATCGTGACTCCATAGTTGTCTGGCCCAGAGTTAGTAATTTTATCTCTATTTTTGGTAATTTGAATTTGTTTTTGACTGAGTTAACTCGAGATGATGCCCAAAGATGTGGGATTCACTTGGTTCCCTAAGGTCTTTGAGCCTGGGAGTCATTGGCAAAGTCTCGCTACAGGGGTTGACTCTTTTGAGTTCAATTTCAATTACCATAGAAAAATTGCAAAAAAAAACAAAAAAAATATAATACAAAAAAAATTGAATACTCATCTTAATATTGAAATGTAATTCCTCTTATCGCTTCCATAATTTCCCCCTTGAATAAAGATGAACCCCCATGTCTATTGTGATGCACAACACATCCTCATACTTAATTGATATTGGATGAAATATGGAAATGAATTTGAACAAAGGAATGAGCTTGGGATTGGGATCTGCTTATGAAACTATCTTGTATTAAAATATTTTGATGGGTTTCATGATTTTTTGGTATAAGGTTTTTTTGTGATCATTGTTTATTAAAATGTTTTTGGAAAAGGGAATTCGAATTTCATTTTTGATTAGATATATTTTGATCAGGACTAGCAAAGCTCAAGTTGTGGGGTGTGATTAGCCACTAAATGAGGCTAATATTCATTGTTAATATATATAATATTCATGTGCTTTGTTATTCATAAACACCATTTTAGTGCATTTTATACTTTGAACATCATTTCACATTATGATTGTAATACCTTCTTAAAATGCACTATTATGTGGTACATTTTTTAACATCATTTAAAGTACCCAATGATTCATATGATTTTAAGGAATCTAATTATACATATTTTAATTTGATATTTTGGAAATTTTATGTACACTTAAAAATGAACATGTTTGATTTAGGGATCAGTGGAGAATTCATAGAAGAAGATGGGGATATTTTGTGATGAAAGGAAACAATTATAGAGAAATCAGATTGGACACCAGACCACTGATGAGACTGTGGAACCCACATTAGGAACCAAATTAAGCCCAAATTTGGTGGTAGGCTATAATACATATATAGTAACAAATAATTCTTCAATATCCAGTGCTAATTCGGCCTCCATTGTGGTGATTTAGCCGGCCCAAGTTAGAGATAAAATTCTGGTCCAGATTCTGCATCCCAGAAAAACAGCCCACTAATATAATCATATCACCTAATATAAAACTTCAAATGGGCCCAAATTTTACAGGAGGTTATGAGACATATGGGGCTCCATTTTCTTATTCTATGGCCCACTCTGAATTGGTCATCTAGAAGGTCTAACAAGCACGTCTATTCGGTGGATGAAAGATGGCTACCACCTCGGGTCAAATGTGGAAAAGTCCAAGTTCCACAAGCTTTCCACCACCCTAGTCCTACCATAATCAAGTGGGATGATTTGTACTCTTGGAGGCTTGACCCAAGGCTTCCAAAATACCTATTTAAGGCAGTGGTGGTGGAGTAGTGTGATAATATTTGATACTTTGTTTAATTGTAATGTTATGTAGTGATTTTGTTGTCTCAAGTTTGTCTTTCACATGTAAGTTGTTCAATTCACTTTAGTTTCTTAATAAAATATCTTCTATTCCTATTATTCTGTTGTTCTTAATATCACTTTGATACCATTGGTTCAAGCTGTGAATTTATTCACACTAAACCTTGTGAAATTATACACACAACGGTGGAGTGATCATTTTATTTTTATTATTTTCTTTACTTCTCCATTTCCTCCATCATGAGTCTACTTTCCGCTTCCATTGAAACCATGGGATCAATGGAGGGATAACCCACTTATGGGTTGATCTAATGGAGTATCAAGGGGATTTATTGGATGTTATTTATCACCCCATTAATGTATAATCACTTCTTTAATTGAGATTTTTATTTGATAATTTTTAAACTCCATCATCCTTGTTGAATTTAAGGCCACACACTTCATGTGCTAATACGAACCTTTACCTTGAAGTGCTCAAAACTTTGATCCATCAAGTGTATAGGTGATTAGTATTAAAGGGTGTAGGTATTAAACTAGTAAGTGATGATGTTGTTTTATCTTCTTAAATGAATCCATCTCAAATATAAGAAATTGAAATCATTGAAAAGGAAATACATCCAATCCACCCCAAGTGATAACCTAGGATCAACTCACTCTTTTAAATTGAATTCACTTAAGTATTTTAGAGTTCACTTAAACCCATATAAAATCAACCCAAGTTGGCCACTTCATAGCCAAAAACAATCCATAGAATGTACGTGTATATAGGTTACGTCTTAGGTCTCTGAGGATTCGACAACCCAAGCTAGACTACAAGGACTGTCCTACCTTCTTCATTTGGGTAAATTTGAGCATGAATCATCACCAGTGAATAATCGTCAATTCTGTTCCCATAGGAGTCTCTAGCCGTAAGGATCGAGCCAACGGCTCCGTCGGAATCTCTGAGCTCTGAACAAGGGCAGCGACAATAAAAGAATGAATCACACCTGTGTCTATAAGTACTGCAGCGAGGGTGGAGTAGACACAGATAGTACATCAAATCATCTCGGGTGTGCCATGGTTGTAGGCCTCGACTACCTGGAGTTGAGCTCGCCTCTATCCGCCAGCTCCCTATGGTCGGGGTGGACCTCCTAGTGGCGGTTGTTGTAGGGTCTCAAAACGTCATCAACCACCTGCTGCTTGGCCTGATCCTCTACTGCATCTGCCAGCTCCCTGCGGACCGCCATGGTCAAACCTATGCCTCTACATAGAAGGTCCCTCTACAGTCTTCTACTCATCTTCATGGAGGCTCGGGCATTCTCGAGCCATGTGGGCCTGATCGCCGCATGCATAGCATTGCCTGATCTCTGTATAGATGGCTCTGTTTCGGGTGCCCCACACAACTGAACCTATATCTTGAGGTCACACACCTGATGGCCTGGTCCGCTTGGACCGCTGTGACATCTATCTACTGCCAGCTGCAGAAGACTCCGCTACGTTTCACCCTGTGGTGGGTCTCGCGATTGGAGATTGTTCAGCAAGTATGCTCTCCACTAGAAGGTCTCGCTCCAGCACCCCCACCTGTGTCGGAATGCTGAGGGGAATCATAGAATCCCTGATCTCATGCCTCAGTCCCAGATCGAAGTTCCATGACATTAAGAACGGGTCTTGTACCATATCCGTGGAGTAGCGTGAGAGGTCAGTGATCTTCGCTGATTACTGAGCTACTGTTATACTACCCTGCTACAGATGAAGTAACTCTTAAATCCACAGTGCACGGAGGGTGGTGGGAACAAACTCCGAGCGGAAGAGACTCTCAAAGTCTGTCTAAAGTATAGATGCCTCGTCGTGCACCTGGAGCATGAAGCTCCACCATCTACCTGCTGCTGCATGTAGGAGACTCGCGGCAAGGATCACCATAAGATCAACTGGTGTCCCTACTAATCTAAAAACTCTGATGATAGCCTCCAGCCAATCCTCGGCTGCCTATGGGTCCGTCTCTCCATAGAACCTGGGCGGCCTCTGTCGCTGAAACTCGTCCAACGCACTCAAGCGGTGTGAACTCTCTGCTACTGAGGCTGGTGTTATCGGTGGCGTAGCAGGTAGTGGTACCGCTGGTGCCTCCGCTGTGATGGGACCCTGCACCAAGGCCTCGTCACTCGTTGGGCTGTCATCTCGTACGTAACTCGGAACCCTAGATGGCTGCCTTCGTGGGGATAACCTGAAAAGAAACATGTGTTCCATGGTCAAACAGTATACCTGGTGAGCTGGCACAAAGTAATCACAAAGAAAACATTTCAAAGTAAACACACACGCAATAAGTTTTTTCATGCACTGAGTCGGAAATCAGAGGTCAGGGTCATGGTGTATGGATACGTCGGTCGCCGCACCAACACTGGACTCCCTGGACTGAAAACCACACTCAATACTCTTAACACTATTGCTTCACAGAAAATAATAATCAGAGTCCTGAGTTATGCGGTAGAACTGACTCCTCTAATACCAATTTGTCACGACCCGTCCTCGGGGCCCGTTCTGTGACTACCCCAAGCCCTCCTTCCATAGACCAAGGGATGGAGACTAGCACCAAAGGCGTAAATCCTGATAAAAATGGAAGACATTGACTATATGAAAGTAAACAAACACAACAGAGTACGCAATAGAAGTAAACACTGTATATAAAAGTAAGTGCTAAAAGTAAAAGGGGCTAGCAATACAAGACCAATAGTAAGTACAGTACAACTGAAAATCTAGAACAACTGCAGTAAAGTTAAGCAGCAACCACTAAGTCCTCCTCTGGGAATCCCACCTGAAGGGTGGGTACAGATGGCCTCCTTAGCACCTCAGGTCCCTCTGTCTACTCTGTGTACGTCTCGCCAAGTGTTCCTCCTCCGGGTACCATCCAACTCTACAAGTCTCTACCTCGATCAGTGTTGTCCGTCATCTACATATAACACAATGTAGTGCGGGCGTAGCCCGTGCAGCGGTGAGTATACGATACTCAGTAGGGACTCCGAGACCCCTGAAGGTCTCCCAGAATCCACAAAGGATAAACCAAATAAGAAAGATACAACCATGAAGTATCAAAGAACCCTACTTAGGTATATGTCCATACATATACCGAAGTTATCAGTCTCAGTTCGGCTCCACTCTCGAGCCCAAGCACAACCCAGTCCACGCAGGAAAGAAGTCAATCACATCAATGATAAGGATTGAAAGTCAAGACTCAGCTCACACAGGTATACATATTTCATATAAAGATAGAGAATACCAGATGTAATCACTGATTCATTTAAGCTGTTGGACCCATGTAGGATACAAGTACAGAAGTCTTCGTTGTCAAACCCACAGAGGATTCCAGTACAATTTTCGTCGTTGCCAAACCCACGGAGGATTCCAGTACAGTTATCGTCGCTGCCGAACCCATGAAGGATTCTTGTAGAGTTTTCGTCGCTACCGAACCCATGGAGGAGTCCAGTACAGTTATCGTCACTGGCGAACCCACGGAGGATTCTTGTACAGTCATCATTGCAGTCGCAACCATCTCTAGGGTTCCCGTACATAACATGCTCAATTCTGAGAGGGTCCGCTCCTTGATCCATGAGTTAGATACATCAACTATCACGAAGTCCATAGTTGATGTATCCGGAAGTTCTGTCTCGTCAAAAGAAACCCAACGTGACAGCCGGCGCGTCAATCGAATGCCCGGACCGAGAGTTATTGGCTTTTCCGTTCTAGGGGCCCGGTTGAAAATACGCTCGTTCCAAACCCGATCGTTTTACAAAGTTGTCAAAAACTCACTTAGAGTACTGAAAAAGGACTACCTTGTCGTAAGGGTCCTAGTGTCGTAGACGGCGCGTCGATCGGACATGCGGTCTTTAAGTTATTCACATTTAAGTGAAACGGGCCCGGCCCATCAAGCCCAGGGGGCTGGCGGGTTGGCTCATCCTGGCTCGGTGGGTCTGGCCTGGCTAAGGGGTTGGACCGGCCCGTTATTGCGTAGCCCGGCTCGGTGGGGTACGTTCCAGCTAGCGATAGGTGGCCAGGACCGCGCAGGGGTGCGGCCCGGCCTGACTGGGCGCGGCCCGACTTGGATGGTCGCGGCTCGGCCTGGCCGGCCGAGCGGCTCAGCATGGGTGTTTGAGCGATGCGGGGGGGGGGGGGGGGTCCAAACCGGCGGCGTCGAGTGATTCCGCCCTCCTATCCGGTCGGCCAAAGCTGGTTGGTCTTCCCGGCACGAGCGGGCCATGCGGGCCACTCTCCTCATACGAGGCACCTGCGGGTGCCGCAGCCTTCTCCAACTCAGTTGGCCGACGATCCGACAGGTTTTCCCGCAGAAGTGTCATGTAGAGTGCGGGCCACAGACCTCCGTAGCGCCGCCCCTTGTGGTGCCACGGTTCCACCAGCCCGGCCGGCTACGGCCGGCCAGTTCTTCTTCAGCCAAGCGGCCCACGGATGCGAGCCGCGGTTCCTCTCCATGGGGCTGGAATACGATCGCCGCTTTCTCCGGTCTCCGCCACCCCATCCATCACCGTCGCCATCAAAATAGGACAAGGATCAAAGGAGGGTGGTCGGAAAATGTTCATTCGGCCCGCGCCCTCCGTGTTAGGCGAAATCATATGGACGAAGATAACACATGGTTTCAACAAAGAACGAAAAACAATTTTAGTCAATCAAAATTGAAGCAAACCCCCTACCTGGATTTCAAGAGCGGAGCACATCAACGAGTCTCGGAAGACAAGCATCACTGAGGTCGGGCGTCGCGGAAGAAGGACATCGATTTCGTTGACGTTGGAGTGTGCCTAAAGAATAAGTGTTGTTTGTGACTTCATGTTCATCGTCGGGGATATTCTTCATCGAGAGAAGAACGGTGTTCTTCTATTTCTCAAGAGCTCTCCCAAAATTCTCTCAAGAGAACGAGTGCCAAACTAAAATAATAGTTAAGGCTATTATTTTATTCACACATGAATTTTCAAAATTCAAACACTTTAATTAATTAATTTTAGGGTTCAATTAATTAATCAAAAGTGTCGACAAAAAATAATGGGAGAGAGGGAGGTGAAGAGTTCACATTAACTAAGGGGAGAGTGGTCAAATTAATTAAGGGGTAATAAATGGGGAGTTTAAGGGAGTTGAAAGGTTAGGGGTTCATGTGGGCCCCACCTCACATTATCCTCTCATGGGAGGCTATGTGGGTGTGGGTCCCACCTATAACTTCCCCTGTTAGGATATAACTAACATCTTAAAATAAAATTGCGTACTATAATTTTATTTATTTTATTCTAAAACCCCAAAAATTAACTCTCATCCCGCATAAAACACAACTATGGTAAAGATCCCCTTAAGTGAATTTCGGCGCTATGAGTTCATTAGTGTCCTCAGATTTCAATTCTGAACACCGGTTCAAAAGATAGAAAAACCCGTATGTAAGTTTACTGAACGTACCCAAAAAAGCTTTAAAAATTGATTTTGGGTACATCGGGCCTCGGAATCAAGTGCCACCAGAAACCGTAGACACGTAAAATTCTAAAGTATTTAAAAAAATCCTTGAAATTTCCAGGTCTTTACATTACAGGTCATGGAGATTGTTTAGGACTTTGAATTGGGATTCCAATGGGGTTTTAAATAGTAACTACACCCACCATGATGAGTCTAGGTTTAGGATGAGTATGTGATCTATGGATTCACCATATGATGATGGATATGGTTTGGTATATAGATCAGAGACTGTGGTGGGTCTGGAGAACCCAAAAGATGCCTTAACGAGTGGGATGAGCAATGTACAAGACAAGGGGCTAAGTCTAGTGTAAATAGAACCTTGTGAGGAGTTGGTGAGCTATGGGATGAAAAGTAGATCCATGTGTATTGAATTATCTTCTGGTAGGTGATGTATTCTAGTACGGGTGATTGATCCTGAGGCCTTGACCCACTATAACTAAGATAGCACAGGTGGGACTACTATGTTGGGGTGGATTCCATGATGTGTATGTGAAGTATTGTCCAACCATGATTGAGATGTTGTGTCATGGGACTTATATGGGCATCTCTGTGATTGAGATAGAACTAGTGAGACATCTATTGTTGAGAGGGAGGCTCTGGAATGGGTGTAATGGTGTGAGATAAGATAGATGGACTACCATGATTGAGATGGAGTCCAGGAAGGGATGTGATGATGGATTGGATGTGGGACCACCATGAGTGATATGGGTTATTGGTTATGATTCCCCTTAGGGTCATTTGAATATAAACTATAATGAGTGATATGGGTGACATCGAGTGTTGGGCATGTGGCCTTCCCAGTGATATGGGTTAGCTATGATACTTGGAAAGTGACCCTACTCTAAGGGACTAGTGGTCGGGACTTGAATGATGCCATAAACAGAGTCATCGAGTATGGGATAAGTTATGTGGGTGATGGAAAGAGGTAAAGATTGTATTTTGAAATGGTGTTGATGTATGTATGATCAAGTATCATGGTGGCCTAGTAAGCACAATATGAGCTAAAGCTCAAGGAGTCATGGTGGACTGTTTAGCACACAGTGTTCAATATGCTTGTGTGAAATTTCTATTTTATTCATCATGCATACATGTATATGATGGTGAATTCTAGGGTAAATTGGTGAGAAACTATTAAGGTATATTTATCACAACCTTAATGTACATATCGGTGCACATTTAGACAATGTATCTTCTTTGAGGTTGAGCGTGAGATTTGTAGTTGAATGAGACTATGTAGTTTGATGGGTATTAGATATAGGTTTTGTGAGGCCTGGGGATTTCGGTATGGAAAATTTACATGTGTTTTATATTTGTTTTATTTTTTATATATCATCATCCCCAACCACGATCAACTTATGTATGACTATATTATTTCTGCATGTAAATTGTTATAGCACTATGTTTATTTGATTATGCATACTCTAATTATGATACACATTATTTTAGTTTTGTTTTTTATGTTGTATGACTCTTATTCAAGGGAATAGTCTCCCCATTGTAGGGATTAGGCCCTCGCCCCTAATCTCTAGTAACTCGCATATGGGGATGCACACTTGAGGCCACATGACTGTATAGCTATGATAATGGTTTTCCGTTGGGGTGTCATAGACTAAGGCTACATAGTTGGCCCATATGATCTATCAATCCATGTAGTCCCTTGTAGATAGTTATGTGAACATATCATAGGATATCACATGGTTGGTTCATGACCTAACAAACCATGTGTGAAAATAGTGCTCAATTCAATATCCCTCTTAAAGTTTTTATTTTGATGAATTTTGGTTTTAGATTTCTCTAAAAGTGGTTATCACTTGTTTAAAATTGATTAAATAGGGTTTTTAAGTGGTTTGAGTTTATTTAATTGGATTTTTTATTAATCTCTAGTTTTATTTTTTCTAGATATTTGAAGTCTATTTCTAGATAGAATGGGGTAATTTTATAAAAAAATTATTCAAAAACTAGTTTTTATGGGTTTATTGAAAAAGATTTTACTTTATTTATCAAGAGGTATTTTATGAATTGGATGGTTTCATTATGGTATTTGGAAATATTTTTTAAATGTAAATAATCCTTTTTTTAATGTTTGGAAATGATTCCATTAAATTTATAAGTTGTTTAAAATTATAATAATGTTGATATGTAACTTTATTTAGTTTTAAAAAGTGGTGGTGGTCATTTGACCAAGGAGGATTTATTTTAAAATAGGGTTTAAAATTACTTGGTTGAAGTTGGTGATTCTAAAGAAAATAATTTTTTATGATATCTGAGTTATGTGATTTTTTTTTATGATTTTTTATTTTTGGGTATGTGCATTAGTTTATGAAGGGAATGTTTGATTTAAAATATATGGCATAAATTTATTATGTTCATGTATTGTTCCATTTTATATATTCCACCTATAATGGTTAAGAAATAATATAGAAGGATCGTCTCTTAGGATGATCCTCATGGTGAATTATCTTATCACTTGGAGAAATTTCTTCAATTATGGACTCTTCCCAGACACCAAATAGAGTTGGGTATTCAAACCATTCTCTTATCTTGGAATCTATCACATAATTATTGAAGTTGTATCTTATTTATTTTTATATAGATCAAGGTTTTACTAAAGAGATGGAGTTATCAGAAAGGATTGATGGAATCCCCAATTCTTTCAAGTATCCTAAAGCTTCAATGATGATAGATGGTGTGATGTTTTTTGTTGGACCGAGCCAAGTGTGGTGGAAGTTGATGATCTATTATTAGTAGTGTGAGTGGATTTTATGGGATTTCTTCAAGATAATTTTCATCCAGTAGTTCAATCATAATAATTTGAAATCTAAGAAATGTCTTGAGTCCATGAGACATCATGAAGGTGAGAAAATGGGTAAAGAATTATGGAAATCATTTCTGAAATCTGGTGTTTGTTTCTCAAAATATGGAAAATAATGAATCAATGAAATCTCATTTATTTAAAAGAGGTTTTCACTAAGACCTATGATTAGTGGTGATTGGGTCTGGCCTATCATCTTTTAAAGAGGTGGTCGATAGGTCCATACAGGTGGAAGCTGGTCAGTCTAACAAACCTGTGACACATGACAACACAATTATCCCTAACCTAACTTATAGAAACTGATCAGGTGTGGATCATAAGATATATTATCTTGGGTTTAAAGTGTATATGGTTGAGGTTTAGTATTATCTAGGACATGTTGTACCTTATGAGAAGAAGATACCTCTAATTTTCTTTCAATATGGGGATACATGGAACTCTAATACCTTGCTTCATAAATCTCTAATGACCCATCATTGTTTTGGTCACTTATTTCATATTCAAAAAAATTTATAATTTTGTTTATTGGATTAATTCTTGGGTTTTATTTGGTTTAGTATAATTATCTATTTACTAGAGTCATTTTTATTGATCTAGATTTGATTATAATTTGTAGAGGTGAAAATTTTGTTGAATTTGATCACGTTGTAAAGCGTGTCAAATTATTTATTGAATTTTCTAAAATTTATGAAGTATAACAGTTTCTTGTGTGCAAAATACCTTTGTTTTTGGAGAAACTATTTCAAATTAATATTGATATAGAATCATTTTCATGAATTTGTATTTTTAAATCATTCTTAGAAGTTTAATGGATTTTTAAAATCCATACCTCATTAGCACTGACCAATATTTTAAATCCCTTACTCAAGAGACATTATAATCCCTTTATCACATATTCTTAATTTTAATCACTTTCATAAGAGTATTATTTTATATAGAGAAACTAAAACTTTCCTTGATTCTATTTGAATATATAATATTTTAGTGTTCTACATTCATGATAGAGGTTAAAATCCCTTCGTAAAATTAACCTCTATTTTGGACCACCTTGACATTTGACACTTTTTAATCCTTAGAGAAAATAAAACACATTTTATGAAATACACATTACAAGATTATGTATACCCACAAACCCATGTCTTTAATACATTCTTGTTTTATTTTCATCAAGTGTGGGGGAGAGGGAATTTACAAGGTAATTCTATGTAAGAATTCATTGTTATGGGTTGAGTGAAAGGGTTCCAACATTTTTTTTGGGATGTGGGGTCACAATCCATATTCTATCATTATTTTACACATGATTCTATATTTATATCCAAATAATATTGTATATAAAAACAATAGTTTTGTAAATTGAAGAAAAATAAATAGAACAAAAGAAAAAGGAAATGGAGAAAAGAGGAAGTTTAATCATTATTATTCATTTTTTTGGTTGGGACCCTGTAACACCCCGAGATTTTATGAAAAATATTCTTAATTTCATTAATGTCTTGTGTTGTATGCTACACCAAAAGGATCTTGCAAAACACACATCCTTGAATTTCCTTTAATTACACGCAATCACGACCTTCCTCGATAGTGTGTGTAGTACGCAATACCGAGTTTCACTAAACAACGATATGTTATTAAAATATTATTAGAACTAGCCGTTATGAATAGTAATAACCACTTTTTGAAATTTTTTAAATTTTATTTTTCAAAATGGGCTTCATTTTTGGATTCGGAATATCGAAATTATCTTAGGGTGAAATTTTGGTACTTTTCGGATAACTTTCATATTCTGATGAATAGTGAAAATTACTAAATTTTAATTAAAAAAAACTTTTTTAATCAAAATAATTAATAGTGATAAATTATTAATTTGAGTGGTTTTAAAGTATATTTAGAATATATTTTTACAATTTAATACAATTTTCTTCATTGGATGTAATTTCACATTTAAACCAGACATAAACAAGTGTCAATCTTTTGATAGTTATTATCTTTTAAAAACATGCTATTTGTTTTGACGACGGGAATTAATTTTTAAATTAGTTAATGTAACTGATATGTTTTGAATTTGGTAAAATAAACATCATTTTTGAATCCATAATATCAAATATATCTTTGGCCTAATTTTTGGTATTTTTCTGGAAACTTTCATTTTTTGATGAATAGTGAATCCACTAAGTGGTAGTTAAAAAAACTGAATTTTTCAAAAAACTTAATTTTACTGCTTCTTTGAGTAGAATTTCAAAAATCCGAGAGACACGGTTAACATCAAGGACTAAAATGTGGTTCAATGAGATGAAAATAATTTTTGGTGAATAGTAACTTTTTACTTTTTTTTACCACGGTTAAAAGTAAATAGGGTAGTTAAGGGTAAAAATGATATTATTATTACCCTAACACATGTCCTAATTCTATTGGATAAGTTTAATTCGACCAAAAACAACCTTAGGAATAAACTATGACCATTTAGGACCACTTGGATTAGATTAGGACATTTATTTTTAATTTATTTAAAGAAGGGTTAAAATAGTTAAAATCAATGTTTAATAAGTAGATAATTTTTAATATAGGGTTATGCATAAGATAAATTCGACTATAAATATTCTTTAGAAACCTAAAAAGATTTCCTACATAATGGTATTTTATTTGTAATTTTTAGACATTAAATTATTTAATTTATTTATGACACAACGATGATGCAGTAATTATCTTATTAATGAATTATTGACATAATTGATGTTATAAATACCCAAATAAATGTAATTTGAGACTTTTTATGAATTACACTAATTTTATAGGTTAATATGACATGTTATTATTGATTTAATTAACTTTTTATAATTAATCATTCTGTTATGATTTTCACAAAAATCAATTACTAAATAGTGTCAAAATTGACATAAAATAGTTTTTAAAACAAATATGATATTATTAATTGTAATTTTATTTCTAAAAATCTATGGTTCGGCCAAATGACTTATATAAGGTTATATATATTAATAATAAACAAATTGGGGTTCTTTTGTCTTGTTATAGTAAGTTTATTAACCTTATATTGTAAGAACACAAAAAGACACGGTAAAAGTAAAATTATCTAACTTAATGTTAAATCTAAATGATAACGTAAAAATAGGAACCTAAACTTGTCTAAATTATATTGTATGAGAGTATTTAGACCCATCCCCACCTTAGATTCGAAATAAATCAATTTGGAGCTATTTAAAACCGAATTTGGATTTATAATAAAATAATATTTTTAGTTATTCCAATGGTGCCCTTCTCCTCCCTTATAAAAGGGCACCTCCTCCCTCTCTTCCTCACACCACTTTGAGCCATCAATCTCGGCCAACCCCTGCCATATTCTCTTCTACACTTCCCTAGAAACATCCTAGAGGTCCTGGTCTTATTCAAAGACCAATTTTAGTTCCCTAAGAGGAGGACTCAAAGAGGCGCTTCAAAGAAGAGGTAATGTCCGTTACCAATTCTTTCAACTTTATTTCTTCTTCCAATTATTCTTCTTAGGATGTTTCATTATGAAGTAATAACATCAGTATCACTCATATACTGATATGTTATTATAAGTATGAAACAACCATATTTCACCATCTATCCATCCTACGGAAAACGAAATCACCGCACGTGCGTACGTACGGAATACCGTCTCCATGCCGTGGTGTAATCTATTTTCCCCCACCACCTTACTTGGATGGGTATAATGGTGTACATAATTACTATATATAATTATTTTAAAGTGATATTGATTCTTAAATAGTATACATACAGTCCAATACAATTCCACGATCGTGGGAACGATATCATCGCTCGTGCGTACGTACGGAATACTGTCTCCACGATGTGATGCGATTCGTTCTACATGATCTTCATTGTATAATGATTATATAAATGAATTGAATGAATAAATATGATATATAGTACATTAATACCATTCTGGAAAGGATGTATCTATAACCTAAAGAGAATAATAATAATTTATTCGACAAAGCACGCATAAGAACAAAAAAGTTATAAACACCTGAATAACAAGTAAGAATGAAACATTACTACTAAGAAGCTAAGAATATGACCATATATGATATCATAACGACAATTATGATTCTTTAATAAGTAAATAACATCATTTAAATCATTATACAGGAGGTTCTGACACTTACGAAGCAAATCGGACCTAAGGTAAGGGAAAATATCACAATCTCATTTTATCCGAGATTGTTTATACGTTGGTATTTACTGGGGTGTATTTTATCATCCACATCCATGGTTCCTCAATATGTAATATTGTTTCCATCCACCTTCAATTTTTTAAATCCAATTTTACCCTTCAGTGAGTTTTTAGTAAAAGATATAAAAGGAATCTTTTGTTGTTTTTCGTACGAGGTACTTTTTGACATTTCCGACAAAAGTACGAGAAGAATGTTTTTTTAACTTATACGGCATGAATGGATTTTAAAAAAATTATTTCCAAGAAGCTTCCTTTACAAGTTTTAAAGTTTATTTTTAATCAACTTCTTTTAGTTTAAAATTGTATGACATGTTAATAAAGTAAAAAAAAATTGAAATCGAAAGGATATTTTCCTCAAGAATGGAGTTCAAGAGTTTTATCAAAATTATTTTCCATCTAAGATAATATAGTGTTCTGTTTCTATCCCTATTATTACGTGGATTTGATTATGTTGTGATGGAAATATTTTTATGAATTCCTTTATCTTATATGGATTGTTTTATGATGTCATGATGTTTAAGATTCCCATTTTTATTACATGGGTTATGCTATGATGTATGGTTTATGATTTTGTGGCACACATAAGAATGGTATCATTATGAGATGTGTGGGACCTATATCTCCCTCCAATGCATTGGGTAAAGATTTTATATCTCATGAGATAGACATGGCTAGAATGGCAGGTTAAACCGGTTCAGTGAAACAGGACTAAAACGGGGAGTGAACTCGGTTCAGAAATGGACTTTGTCCACTAAGATAGTATTGGCAATGAGTCTTGAATAATAAGAAATGATTCTCTATGATTATGTGTGTATTCCACAATGTTTCATGTTTTAAGTTATGATTATTGGGATTACATTTCACTACTATGATTTATCCCTTGTTATGAAATTATGATTTCTTTTGCAGGTTAAGATTTCCAAAATTTATGTTCTTATGATGTGATTGATATTTCTTTTGTTTACCCTTACTGAGCCTTTGAGCTCACCCTTTTCTATGTTTTATTTCCCCAGGTTAGGAAGAAGGTTATTAAGTAGGATATGCCAAAAAGGGACTCTAGATATGATGAAATAAATGGGAGGCAAAGTAGATGCTTTAGGAACCAGTTGTTTATGTTTCCTAGTTTCTAAAGACTCTATACCTATATGGTCCTTCCATGGTTTTGTTATATGTTGTAATAAGTATGCTTAAATTTTGAAGTATTAACCATATACGTTAAGCATCGGGTCTCTACATTTGGTATCAGAGGAAAGTTTTAGTCAACCTTTGGAAACTAGGATGCGAGAACATTAGTGAGATACCTAGAGATATTTCTAAGGTATGTCTAGGGATTTCCCTAAGGTTAAGTATAAGTATAAGTTATAGTACTAGAATTACGGTAACCCAAGATGTTAGATATTGAAGGTACTCCCCCTTTATTATATTGTTTTCCCTAGCGTGATTTCTGCCTCTCACACTATTCTTTTTGGGTTTTAAGAAATGGCTGGAAACAAGATGATTCACGATAATGGAGCATATGATGGACAATGGAATGATATTGTTCATGAGAAACCAAATGAAATGGGATTTGGAAGTCCAAACATCATTATTATGCCGAATCAGCAATCTCATAATATGATCAATAAACTCAAATTTGGTAAGTTTCCTGACTCGACTAATAAGAGAAAGATGGAGTTTCATGATGATCATAGAGGAAAGAAAGTTCAATTTCCCCTATGTAAATCATGTGGGAAGAGGCATCATGGAGAATGTTTCAAAGGAACTGGAAGATGCTTTGGGTGTGGAAAAGAAGGACACAAAGCCAGTAAGTGTAAAGGAAAGGGTTCAGTTAACACCAGGGATGAGGATAATGGTATTTCTACGACATCAACAATGGTTAAATGTTTTAAATGTGGAATGTACGGGCATTATGAAAACCAATGCCCTAAGGGAAAGTCTCATGAAGAGAATCAGTATGGTCGTATGGGTAGTATTTATGTTGATGATGATGAAGAGACTACAAATGATATGTGAGTTGAAATAATTGTCGAAGCTCGATCAATGGTTTAGGAAGGTAGTGGAATGATTACATGTTTATCAAGTGTAATGTTGTATAAGTAATCTCATAGTACAATGGAATAAAGAGACATCTAAGGATTGTTACACTGTTGTCTTTCCTTAAGTTTTCAAAGTGTATGATGAATGGTACCAGTAACCATGAAAGGTTATTCAGATATTTTTGGAAAGAATATGATATGCGCATAATGAAGGGATAATGAGAAAATTAAATGTTTGATAGTATTCATGAGCTCATGACTGATATAAGGAAATAGTTATATCATGGTTTGAGTATATAGAATTTGGGGGTTTTGGTATGTGGAAAGAGTTAACTTTTGACAGCACTCATGGTTTCACTAAGGTTCAATGGGTATTCATTTTTTTCAAGAGAATGCTTGATTAAGGCCTTCGAACGTTTGGAATGTGACCAAAAATAAATATCTTATGATATTTGGGGATCAACGATTGTGTTAACATGCTTGTTATATAAAATCTCTGGTAATTGTTTTCACTATAATAGGACAATGGACTGCAATATTATGGATAAGCCTAAAGATTGGAATGGAATATGTTGGACATAAATTAGTATTGTTTAAGGATAGAACCTTTTTCGATATTATTTATGGGATGTTATAGTAATGTAGTTTTAGAGAAAGGACAACCTGCAGGATGGGCGACAACCCATCGTGTCGGACAAGGCTGTGGGAATCGAACCCACACCTGAAGTGCGACTGGACTTTATCGCCTACCACTAGCCTACAAGAAGTCCCTGTTTAGTAGAAACTAGTTTTATTATATTAATCAGTATGATATATGAAGTTTAAGTCCATTTTAGGAGCCATATATGATTAATCTCACTATAGATGGACTAATGTATTTTTTTGATAACTTTTCTATCCTTTTGTTTGAGACAGATGGAATGACTCATCATTCTATCACATAATCTTCTAACACATCACGAATGACAAATTCAACTTCATTTATTTAAGAGATGAAGTGGAAATTGTCCAAAGAACATCCAATGGTGAGACTGTACCAAAATCACAAAAGTATTTCTTCTAATTCCAATTTTATCAAGTTTAGGGAAATGATCTTGAAAACCAAAAATGTTGTCCTAGTGCTCTTATATCTGATGAATCAGATGGTACCTTATATCGTCAAAAATTTATGGATTTGTGATTTGTTGGCTTTTCCATAACCATGTTCTCTACCACTCTCCAACAGAACATGATGGTTAGATTTCTCTTCCATGTCCATATTTTCACCTATGTGGAAACCCAGTGATTAGTTTATTTGGGTAACCGTTACGTTTCATACTTTTGTTTTTAAAGATTGGTTTTGGTATTCCTTTTTATGATGTGGGTTTATATTAAAGAAACTTTTGAGTAGTAAACCATTTATAACCCCGACGAATTTCGAGGGCGAAATTCATTTTAAGGGGGGTATAATGTAACACCCTGAGATTTTATGAAAAATATTCTTAATTTCATTAACGTCTTGTCTTGTACGCTACAACAAAAGGATCTTGCACAACACACATCCTTGAATTGCCTTGCATTACACACAATCACGACCTTCCTCGATAGCGTGTGTAGTACGAAATACCGAGTTTCACTAAATAACGATATGCTATTAAAATATTATTAGAACTAGCCGTTATGAATAGTAATACCCACTTTTTGAAATTTTGTAAATTTTATTTTTCAAAATGGACTTCATTTTTGGATTTGGAATATCGAAATTAGCTTAGGGTGAAATTTTGGTACTTTTCAGATAACTTTCATATTCTGATGAATAGTGAAAATTACTAAATTTTAATTAAAAACAAATTTTTTAATCGAAATAATTAATAGTGATAAATTATTAATTTGAGTGGTTTTAAAGTATATTTAGAATATATTTTTACAATTTAATACAATTTTGTTCATTGGATGTAATTTCACATTTAAACCAGACATAAACAAGTGTCAATGTTTTGATAGTTATTATCTTTTAAAAACACGCTATTTGTTTTGACGACGGGAATTAATTTTTAAATTAGTTAATGTAACTGATATGTTTTGAATTTGGTAAAATAATCATCATTTTTGAATTCATAATATCAAATATATCTTAGGCCTAATTTTTGGTATTTTTCTGGAAACTTTCATTTTTTGATGAATAGTGAAACCACTAAGTGGTAGTTAAAAAAACTAAATTTTTCAAAAAACATAATTTTTTCCGCTTCTATGAGTAGAATTTCGAAAATCCGAGAGACATGGTTAATATCAAGGACTAAAATTTGGTTCAATGAGATGAAAATAATTTTTTTTGAATAGTAACTTTTTACTTTTTTTAACCACGGTTAAAAGTAAATAGGGTAGTTAAGGGTAAAAATGATATTATTATTACCATAAAACATGTCCTAATTCTATTGGGTAAGTGTAATTCGACCAAAAAAACCTTAGGAATAAAATATGACCATTTAGGACCACTTGGATTGGATTAGGACATTTATTTTTAATTTATTTAAAGAAGGGTTAAAATAGTTAAAATCAAAGTTTAAAAAGTAGATAATTTTTAATATAGGGTTATGCATAAGATAAATTCGACTATAAATATTCCTTAGAAAGATAAAAGGATTTCCTACATAATTGTATTTTATTTGTAATTTTTAGACATTAAATTATATAATTTATTTATGACACAACGATGATGGAGTAATTATCTTATTAATGAAATATTGACATAATTGATGTTATAAATACCCAAATTAATGTAATTTGAGACTTTTTATGAATTAAAATAATTTTATAGGTTAATATGACATGTTAGTATTTATTTATTTAATTTTTTTAGAATTAATCATTCTGTTATTATTTTCACAAAAATCAATTACTAAATAGTGTCAAAATTGACATAAAATAGTTTTTAAAAAACATATGATATTATTAATTGTTATTTTATTTATAAAAATCTATGGTTCGGAAAAATGACTTATATAAGGTTATATATATTAATAATAAACAAATTGGGGTTCTTTTGGCTTGTTATAGTATGTTTATTAACATTATATTGTAAGAACACAAAAAGACACGGTAAAAGTAAAATTATCTAACTTAATGTTAAATCTAAATGATAAGGTTAAAATAGGAACCTAAACTTGTCTAAATTCTATTGGATGAGAGGATTTTGACCCATACCCACCTTATCTTCGAAATAAATCAATTTTGATCTATTTAAAACCGAATTTTGCTTTATAATAAAATAATATTTTTAGTTATTCCAAAGGTGCCCCTCTCCTCCCTTATAAAAGGGCACCTCCTACCTCTCTTCCTCACACCACTTTGAGCCTTCAAGCTCGGCCAACCACTTCCAAATTCTCTTCTCCACTTCCCTAGAAAAATCCTAGAGGTACTGGTCTTATTCAAAGACCAATTTTAGTTCCCTAAGAGGAGGACTCAAAGAGGCGCTTCAAACAAGAGGTAATGTCTGTTACCGATTCTTTCAACTTTATTTCTTCTTCCACTTCTTCTTCATAGGTTGTTTCATTATGAAGTAATAACATAATCATCACTCACATAATGATATATTATTATAAGTATGAAACAACCCTATTTCACCATCTATCCATCCTACGGAAAACGAAATCACTGCGCGTGCGTACGTACGGAATACCGTCTCTACGTCGTGGTGTAATCTATTTTCCCCCACCACCTTACTTGGATGGGTATAATGGTATACCTAATTACTATATATAATTATTTTAAAGTTATATTTATTATGAAATATTATACATACACTCCAATATAATTCCACGATCATGGGAACGATATCATCGCTCGTGCGTACGTACGGAATACCGTCTCCACGATGTGATGCGATTCGTTCTACATGATCTTCATTGCATAATGATTATATAAATGAATTGAATGAATAAATATGATATATAGTACATTAATACCATTCTGGAAATGATATATCTATAACCTAAAGAGAATAATAACAATTTATTCGACAAATCACGCATAAGAACAAAAAGTTATAAACACCTGAATAACAAGTTAGAATGAAATATTACTACTAAGAAGCTAAGAATATGACCATATATGATATCATAACAATAATTATGATTCTTTAATAAGTCAATAACATTATTTAAATCATTATACAGGAGGTTTGGACACTTACGAAGCAAATCGGACCTAAGGTAAGGGAAAATATCACAATCTCATTTTATCTGAGATTGTTTATATGTTGGTATTTACTGGGGTGTATTTTATCATCCACATCCATGGTTCCTCAATATGTAATATTATTTCAATCCACCTTCAATTTTTTAAATCCAATTTTTCCCTTCGGTGAGTTTTTAGTAAAATATTTGAAAGGAATCTTTTTTTGTTTTTCGTACGAGGTACTTTTTGACTTTTCTGACAAAAGTTCGAGAAGAATGTTTTTTTTAACTTATACGGCATGAATGGATTTTAAAAAAATTATTTCCAAGAAGATTCCTTTAGAAGTTTTCACGTTTATTTTTAATCAACTAATTTTAGTTTAAAATTGTATGACATGTTAAGAAAGGAAAAATGTTTTTGAAGTAGAAAGGATATTTTCCTCAAGAATGGAGTTTAAGAGTTTTATCAAAATTATTTTCCATATAAGATAATATAGTGTTCTGTTTCTATCCCTATTATTACGTGGATTTTATTATGTTGTGATGGAAATATTTTTATTAATTCCTTTATCTTATATGAATTGTGTTATAATGTCACGATGTTTAAGATTCCCATTTTTATTACATGGGTTATGCTATGATGTATGGTTTATGATTTTGTGGCACACATAAGAATGGTATCATTATGAGATGGGTGGAACCTATATATCCCTCCAAAGCATTGGGTAAAGATTTTATATCTCATGAGATAGACATGGCTGGAATGGCAGGTTAAACCGGTTCAGTGAAACAGGACTGAAACAGGGAGTGAACTCGGTTCAGAAATGGACTTTGTCCACTAAGATAGTCTTGGAAATGAGTCTTGACTAATAAGAAATGATTCTCTATGATTATGTGTTTATGCCACAAAGTTTCATGTTTTAAGTTATGATTATTGGGATTACATTTCACTACTATGATTTATCCCATGTTATGAAATTATGATTTCTTTTTCAGGTTAAGATTTCCAAAATTTATGTTCTTATGATGTAATTGATATTTTATTTGTTTACCCTTTCTGAGCATTTGAGCTCACCCTTTTCTATGTTTTATTTCCCCAGGTCGGGAAGAAGGTTATTAAGTAGGATATGCCAAAAAGGGACTCTAGATATGATGAAATAAATGGGAGGCAAAGTAGATTCTTTATGAACCAGTTTTTTATGTTTCCCAGTTTCTAAAGACTCTATACCTATACGGTCCTTCCATGGTTTTGTTATATGTTGTAATAAGTATGATTCAATTTTGAAGTATTAACAATTTATGTAAAGTATGGGTCGTTATAGACCCACACCAAATGAATAAATGAGGTAGTGATTTGGAAGTGATACACTCTATGAGGAGTTGAGAGATTACATTCATTTTAAACACTTGCTAAATTTTTACATGCTTTATACTTAAGAAATTAAAGAATCGTCTTCCACATAATATTTTTAAACAGGAAATCCTACCCACACTTGAACATGATAACAACCTATTGGAAGTCCCATTGAGTAGCACACTATTTCCTACTTCAAATAACGTATGATCTAATCCACCAGATGGTATGACCACAAGAACTCTCTAAAATGAGCATCACTTCTCTTTCATATTTTCCTAGAGTAAATTGGTAAAAATTTTATGTGAGGTAGGTTACAAAAATGTTTCACGGGTAAAAAAATGAAGTTGGAAAACATTTTAATGTGAGAGAAGAATAATAATAGGAAAATTGATTTCATAAATGAGATTTTATGGATTTAATTTCAAAATAATCTTTGATTTTTTTTACATTTTCTTTAAGAATGGGATTTGATTATGATATAACACTTTACCTATGAATATAATGGATTAGGTGTGGGGGGATGATTTCACAAAGATATATCATGTGTTATCACCCTTATACTTATGAATTACATTTTTTATGGGTTTTAGTATCCCATAATTAAATCCTTTTTCACACAATATATGTTTTGAATTCCTTTTTTGAAAACATGATTAAAAATATGCAATTACACATTGACCCAATTCTAAAACATGTTGGTATTTTTATCAAAACATTATATACAGTTATCAAAATTGGAAAATTACTTTTTTAATGATGAAAAATTAATTGGGATATAATTTATTCAACTATACCCATAGATAGATATTGTCACAAGAGACCCATTAGAGCCTTCAAAGAGAAAAAAATTGGGGGAGATAGATTGGACGACCCTTCAATATTTAGGACATATCTTGGGACTCATACCTCCAATTAGGTTGATTATACCTCAATTAGATATATAACTTGAATAATCATCTATAAAATTAATGTTAATTCAAGATTAATTATTTTTTTTAGCCAATTATAAGAGCAAAGTGGAGGAAGAAGGGATTCCTTAAATAGTCAACTATTCCCTTAGACACTTCTTTTATAGAAATTTTTATGTAATTTTTACAAAAAGGCCTCATCTCCCTCAAGTTACAAAGGATTCTCAACTAGATGTATAGTTTTTGGATTCTTTTAAAGTCATGTATGATTAGACATAACTTCCCAAGAATAAAAAATTATATCTATGGTTGAGCATCCTCTTTAAATGAGGGATATAAGGCCTTTTATTAATAATCAGATAAATATTTCCACAAAATAAGTAATATGTATAAGGGACTAGGTGACTATTCAAGGGAGGATTTGTCCCTCTACTTGGAATGGATGGTTTACTGACATATACATTGATTCATCACTTGAAATTCAATCTAGAGGTCGTAATTTTATTATCTAGCGAACGTAGGTGTAATCATCCAAATTAGAGGTATGAAGCCAAAGATATGTCTCAAATAAATCAGGGTGTTCAAATATATCTCACCTAGAATTTATTCTCTTTGTGGGGTCTATTGGGCCTCTTATGATGAAATCTAGCAATGGGTTTAGTCGAATAAATTATAGACCAATAAATTTTTCATCCTAAAAAAGAAATTTTTTTAATTTATATTAGTGTATAATATTTTATGATAAAAATACCAATGTTTTTTATGTTCTGGTAAATATGTAATTGTATTTTTTAAGAATTTTTTCCATAAAATAATTAAAAAATATATAATGAGTGAAAAAGTATTTAATGATGGGATAATAAAACAAATAAAAAATGTAATGCACAAGAATAAGGGTAATAATATGTGATATATCACTATGAAATCACACCCCCACACCTAAACCTTTGTACAATTAGAAAAAATCTTATATCATAATCAAATATCATTCCAAAATCAATTGTTATAAAGCATCCAAGATTATTTTAAAATGAAATCCATAATATATCATTTATGAAATCAATTTTCCAATCATTATTCTTCTATCAAATTTAAATTTTTTTCAATTTTATTTGTTCTCCCATTAAACATGTTATAACCTACCACTATTATAAATTTCCCCTCTTCGCTCTAAGAACATATGAAAGTGAAGTTCTGTTCATTTCCCAGAGTTCATATGATCTTACCATATTATTTCTAAGATTATAAGTTCTTTACTAGTAGAAACTAGTCTTCTAATCAAGAGGACTCACAATATGTTTTTCTTATGTTCAAGGGATGGTGGGATTTGATGTATAAAAATATGAGGAAAAAAATGAGTGTTTAATCTCTTAAGTAAAAAAGCATGTAAAAATTCAGAAAGTGTTCATAATATATGAACTTACTCAACCCCTCACAGAGTGTATCACTTCCAACTCACTCTCCACATTGTTCCTTTTTTATGATTCATAACTATGAAGTGAATAATAGTCAGTAAAATTCATATTTTATCCATTTATTTTTCTTTTAATATATTTATTTTCTAATGTAAAAAAATATTTTATTATTTTATATATAATTTTATTTGGAGTTAAATAGTGAAACATGTGTAAAAATATAATTGAATATGTATTGTGAACCCTCTTACCAAAATTAATGTTAGCAACCATTCACTCAACCCATAAAAAATGAATATTTCCCTAGAATTCCCATTGAAAAATGCTATCCCCCGCAGTTTCTAGAAATAAAACAAGAGTGTACACAAGATATTAGTATGTAGGGAAAAAGTAGCTTGTAATGTGGATTTCCTAAAAGGTATTTCATGGTATCTAAGTATTAAAAAGGGTAAAATGTCAAGGTGGAATAAAATAGAGGTTAATTTTATAAAGGGTCTTTCAATGAATGAAGACATATATCATTAATGTAACACACTTGAATATTATAGATTCAAACAGAATCAAGAAAATTTCTAGTCTCTTTATGACCCAATACTCTCAAAAAAGTTATTAAAATGAATAATATGAAATAAAGGGTTTATAATGTATCTCAGGTAATGGATTTAAAATATTGGTCATTATAACGAGGCATGAGTTTCAAAAACACATTAAATTCCTAACAATGATTTGAATTCCTTGAAAAATATTTCATATCAACATTCATTTAAAATCACTTTTCCAATAACCAAGGAATTTTCTACACAGTAAAATAAAGCATGAAAAATGATTTTTGTTATTCTCTTTAAGATCAAATATTATGTAAAATAATGGAACAAAAAATGAAATCAAAATGGAAATACAACATTTTTTAAATATATATATATATATATATATTCATACATAGACGATATATAAAAATAAATACATGATGTGTGGTTTTTTTTAATTTAAATCCTAAATATCTGATGTCTCTTTCCCCCATACCTCAAAAATTAAATTTCCCTTAATATAATAACGTTAAATATATATATATAGGTGAATAAAGGAAGGTAGAAGGAAAAACATACTAAGTGGTCTCATGTGTGGAATCCATCAGTTGTATTTCCTCTACTAGATTCTTTATAAAATCCTCATAGAAGTGTTTAAGTATATTCTCATTAATGGTAAAACTCCATACAATATTCTCATGTAAAACCTATATTTCACTAAAAGGGTATATGTTAGTAAAAGTATAAGGATCAGGCCATTGATAATGAAGCTGGCATGGGTAGATCCTTATCCAATATTTTTACATGAGGACCTTCTCACTAATATGAAACTTATACTGATGAATCAGATCATCATGTATAGCCTTTTTCTTCTCTTTATAGATATGGTAGTTCACATATGCACCATGATGAATTTCTTCCAACTCATGAATCTCTAACTCTTTATCCTCACCTATATCTAAGATATTCATATTAAATTATTCAACAACTCAATATTCATGGTGTTATACCTAGATAGAGATATGAAAATCCTTTTAAAACACAATCCTATATAGTTACATCCTGATTGGAGTTTTAAAATCTATATGGTTCTCCAAAAGTGTATCATCCTAGCCCAAACTCCAATATTTCCAATTTTGTTGTACCATCTTTTCCAATATTAACTTAGCTTCTTGATTTGAAATTTTATCTTGCCTTTTAGTTTGGGGAGGATATGAAGATGATACATTATGAACAAGACCATAGTCATGGATAAAGATTTTCATTTTGTGATTACAAAAAAAGAGAACCCTGATCGCTGATGATGATCCTCAGTAAACCAAACATGCTGAAAATTTGAGATCTCACAAATTCAACAACCACTCAAGAGTCATCGGTCCTAGTATACTTTTCTTCCACCCATTTAGAGACACATACCATATCCAATAACATATGCACAAATACAAATGAATTTATAAAATTCTCCATGAATTAAATTTCCCATGCATTTAATATCTCACAAAATAACATGGGTTATTGGGACATTTCAATCCTTATAGAGATATCCCTTATGAATTGACATTGTGCACATGAATTAAAAAACCAATGGGAATATTTATACAATGTTGGACAATAAATTCTAGAGTAAATGACCTTTTGATCTATATATTGAGAGCCAAAGTGGACACCATAATCAAAATTATGTTAGAATATCAAAATAAAGGTGAACTCATGACCTGGGACACATTTATAAACAACTTGATCACTATAAATTCTCCACAATTGTGGGCCTTGCCAGTTATACCATCATGACTCCTGATTACGTCCTGTGGATTGTGAAGTGATAAAATCCATGTGGACCCTATATGCTGCAAAAAAATTCACAATGTCTTCATACCAAGGGGTAAATTCCACTACATCACAATGGTGAACATTAGGGAATAATTATCCAATAGGGATGGATGAGTCAACATAGTGGTCCAATGGTGGGTAAATTATAATAATATTGTCTCCTTCCACATTTTATACTTCTATTTTCTTTAATATCTAGTTCAAAATCTTTGAGGAGGAGTATCCACCATATGAGGTGTGTCTTAGCTTTGGATTTTGTAATTAGAAACCGAAGGGAGATGTGGCCCAGAAACAAAATGTATTTGACCCAAGAATATATTAATGAAATTTTTATAAGGAAAACATGATAGAAAGAAGTTATTTTTTAGTGTTTGTGTAGTTTTATTATGTAGGTTTAATGGTGCATGAGGCATATATAATGAAATGAAGATACCTCTCAACCCCCTATGATGAAACTAATCCAACTGTAAAGTTAGAGTCATCACATGTATTTTTGAAGGGGAGATACCACCATAGTGGTTGGATGACGGGAGGTGACATGAGAATCGTTTTTAATGAATTAAATTCATACTCATAATTTCTATCAAAAAAACTTGGAATATTTTTTCTAAAAATTTAGACAAGGTAAGTGACATATTACAAAATTCTTTAATGAATCAATGTTAAAAACCACCATGACCCAAGAAATATCACACCTCTTAAACACATTTTTAAAATAGAAGGGAATAAATCATCTCAATTTTTGATTTATCAACTTTAATTCCTTAACTAAAAATAAAATTTCAAACAATTGTCCCCCACTAAACCTTGAAATGGTAGTTATCATAATTTAATAAGTGATCTTTTTCAATGAAACAACAGATAACATAACCTAGGTGTGCCAAAAAATTATCAAATTGTGATACATAAACTATGAAATCATCCATAAAAACATACATAAAACACTCAAGGTACACATAAAAAATACTCAACATATAACATTGAGAAGTCCTGAGATAATTATAGAGACCAAATGCAATCCTCATGTATGTAAATCTACAAAATTGAGAGGTAAAATTTGTCTTTTCATGATCCTAGGGGGCTATAGAGATTAAAAATAACCCTAATATACATCAAGAAACCAATAATAAGACTTATAATCCCATATTTCTAACATTTGGTCAATGAAAGGTAGAGTAAAGCGTTCCTTTTGTGTGGATTGATATAGTTAAAGATAGTCAATACAGACTTGGTAACTATTTTTCGCATGTGTTGGAACCAATTTATTCCTTTCATTTGAAACTACAATTATTATAGTTTTTTTTAGGAATAATTTTTACTAGACCAACCCATTTAATATAATATATGATATGTATGATCCCAACCTCAAGTAACAAAATAATTTCTGATTTTACCACTTTAAGGAGGGTGATATTTAATAAGCATTGAGCTTACCTTTTGAAAAACAGATGGGATAATCCCAAAAATATTATCCAATTCCTATCCTATCAACTTTTTACACTCCCTCAAAAGTTCATGTAGTTTTAATTCCTTCTTTTGAGAGATAATTCTGGAAATAATGATGGATAATTGGTCAATACCCTCAAGATATTCATGTTCTGTATTAGATGTAAGTTGTTTTAATTATAAAGCCATTGGTTTTTGGAATGAGGGAAGGGATTTAAATTGAGTGAGGTATATAAAACTATCTATCTTCTAATGTTTATTCTCAATTGAATTAGAATCAATGAAAAATATATTTTTAGAATAATCAATGATAATCGGTACCTCAGAATGTGAACGATTATAATTTAAAATACAAAAAACACATTTTTTAGACCCAAGAAATACTAAAAGAATGAAGTAAATTAAAAAGAATCAAATAGTAAAGAGAGGTGAAGAAGAATCAGAATATGGGTCATTGAAATATGTTTTGTGTGTGTGTCATCAAGGATAACTTCCATCGAATTTATAGGAAGTGTGTAGTGTTACTCAAGTGGTTGTTTCATGGAATCAAGGATATTGAAACTTACCTTTTCTTCTACAAACTCCACGGACAACATCCCATTGTGAATTTTGATGATTTTATTCTCTATTTAATTAAATAGTCTTCTTATTATGAGAGGATATTATCCTTGAGTTCTGGTATCTTTCATCTCAAGCACCTAGAAATCTGTATAGAAGATGATATTTTTCAATCTCATGAGGACATACTCAATCACTCATATTGGGTGTGTTATGCTCTGGTTGGAAATTCAAATGATGATGGCCATTGGTTGAAGCTCTCTAACTAACAGATAATTATACACAGAGTGAGGCATAACATTAATAAAAGTTCATAAATAAATCATTGCATTAGAAAAGAAAGTCTCCCTTATGGTTCAAGGTGTCATAAAAGTAAATGGATCCTTTAATTTGGTTGGAATCACTGGTTGTATCAATACCGATACATTACTTCCAAGGTTGAATCTTTTATTACCTTTATTCATCGTTTGTGGGTGAAAATACATTTTAAAAATGTTTCATAGCAATGAATTTTTTTAACTACATTGAATAGTGTAATATAAACCTATAACTTTTTAAATTTATCCATGATCTCTTTATCAATTTCATTATCTAATGTTTTCATGGATTGAGAGAGTCTTTGGGAAAAGAAAGAGGAATGGATTATTCAAGGTAATCCTCAATTATAATTTCTTTTACCATTTTTGTTTTTTTCCTTTACTTAAATATGTTGAGGGTATAGAAAGAGAGTTTTCCAGATGAGGACACACCTATTATGTAGAATATTTAGAAGGACAAAGTTCTTTAAAACTAAGATGTATGATAGCACATACATTACCTTTTTCTATTATATTAACAACAGGTTGGGATGGTAGTTTTCTATAACCTCATATCTTAATCACATTGATGGTGTTTTCAAGTTGTCTCACTTGAGTCTATAGGTCTTGAATAGACGATTGTATGGTCTGTTAGAACTGGAGAATTTGGGATTCTATTTTCTTCACCATGTCTTCAAGTCTTGGTTCGGATTTGGCAGGAAGGGGCAGGTTATTCTAAGAAGGTGAAGGATAAAAAGGGTGTGTGCCTTGAACTTGTTGATAATAGTTCAGTTTTGGGTATCTTAAGTTTCATCCTTATCAGTATTATGGTTGTCATTGTCACCTAGGTTTTGGACTTGACTTAATGTTCTCTTTCATGAAGGATGTTCTAACTAAAAACGATACCCAGGAAAAAAATCTACACTATACATAGATAAACCCTGAATTTCTAAGCACTAGTCAGAGAAATGGGTTTTATTATAAAAAATACTACAATGAAATAAAATTTTAGGAGGTATGAATTATCTTGAGCCTGGGTTAATTATATAAAAAGGGTATTGATTTCTTCAATTTTAATATATACCTTTTGTTCTAAGTATGAATATATTACCTCATGAACACGTGGAGCAGGTGAAATTTCTCATGTACCAAATTTTTGGACATTTTTATCCATGTTGGATATTAATTCATGATAATTAGTAGGATTTTTATCTACTAGGGAACCACCAACTACAATATCTATCATTCATGATCAATGGGGACAATTCCCCTATATAATTATTGAATTAGAAAATTTTCACTAATTTTCTGGTAGGGAATGTCACACTCATGTATTTATTTTGAGATAATTTTCAATTTATTTTTAGTTTGTATTTTATCCCTTAGTTTCCCCTTGATATTTTGGGGAAAATGGGGAATTGGGGCATGACAGCAGGTGGCTCACGGTTGGTGCACAGTTTGTGAAACCGTGCACCCTTGCCCAGAAAATCGTGTAGCCTAGTGTCATTTTGGAATAGATGAGAACCAAATGGTTGGTACACGGTTTGGAGATTGTGTAGGCTAACCATGAAGAATTTACCTATTGTATAGTGAGGGGTGCACGGTTGCTGAACAGTTTGGAAAACTGTATCAGAAAAGAGGGTAACTTTTCCATGTCAATAAAAATGTGATTTTCACTCTTTTGTATCCTTCAATTATTAACCCTAAACACCCCAAATCCTTACCACTCAGGATTATTCACCCTAGGTGCCTCCTCCCCTCCACCTTTATCCCTTATACCTCTATTTATAGGTGACTTGGGTGGGGATTCTTTAGGAAACCTTCATGGAAGTGGTTTTCCTTCTTGATTTATCGTCATTTATAGGTTTTGTATTCTTCTTTCTTGGGGTCTCATATCTCTAGTTGGTTGGGTGACCTATTTAGGGTTATATATTGATTATTAGGCTTTAATATTGATTTTTTTTGTTAAATATTTCTTTTATAGGGTCCCTTTATAGTGAGATAGTGGTTTAAAACTGATTTCTAAATGTTTCTACACATGAGGTAGGTGGTTCCATGTATAAACATTATTTGGTGATTTTGATATGCAGGATTTTCTTCTTGTTTATGTACTATGAATTGTGTATGAGGTGAAAATTTTGGTTTAAAAGGATTCAAGGTGCTTTTGGGTTGTAATATGGCTTTCCAAAGTTAATGATTCATGTTCCATGTGTGTTTCAGATGTGCTTACTTGTTTTGTTTCTTAATGGTGTTTGATAAAATGTATAAATGATGAGAAACATATTTTGAAATGGATTTGGTTGTGTTGGAATTTAAAATAGGTTTCAATTGTGAAAATGATGGTTTATCATGTGAGTTTATATTGATTTTCTTGTGCATGTGTGAAAGTGATGTCATATGTAATATATGGAATGAAAATTGAGTAGGAAGGGAATCCTAGGTATCTAGGTGGGAGGACTAGGACTAGTACACTAGTTAACTCAGATGTGTCTTAGCCTAGATTCATCTAGAATAATTTACAATTACAACACAAATTAAATTAGGATGATGATTTGTTACCACTATAACTTTAGATGGATTCCTCTCTAGTGTATCGTACATAAGGACACTTTGGTTTGTGGTTTCTATACAACATTTCACTAAAATACAAGGTACCAAGTGTCCCACTAGAGCTAGAGTCTATAGGGATTTCCCCTAACATAGTGATATTTTTTTATATCATGTTTACCATCATCATATGGTTCTCTTTGTTGGTTATTTCAAAGGTAAATCACGTTTTCCTTTCAAAATGTTTCATATGAAAATGGTTATCTCCTTTTTTTTAAAAACTTCCATGTTAATTATCATATAATTTTTTTGGCATGGAATCTCTTTTATAGAGTGGAATCCTACTAGGGTTTAGCTCACACCCTTCATACAACTTTTTGTGTATGTGAACTTGGTTATGTTTGACACAGGTAAAGGAAAGATGTATGGTGATGGTGGATTTGGATTCTAGTGTTCCGTTTCTAGAATGGGTTGGTGGTGGTGGCCTGAAGAAGATGCTCCACTTATTTCATGGAGATTTTTGTGATAGTTTTGTTCTTCCCATTCTGTTGTAGTATATTTGGGTTTTTCTTCAAGTTTTAAACCTTGAATCTGAAAATTATTATACCTCATTTGGTTATTATTATTCAATTAGGTATTGTTTATTATTGTTGGTTTTTTATTCTTATATAAAAGGTTGAAATCATTCCCAAATAATATTGTTGTTACCCAGGAACTGGTTTCTAGCCCATGGGGATTAGGAATGACCTTCAGGTCATGCCACGAATCAAGCTAGGTGTTGGGTTGGATGTTATCCCAACTTGGTTAGTGAAAAATGGTATCATAATAGGTTATGCCCTTTCTGGGTCAAGTTATTTGGGAGGGATTCCATGTAGACAAGAGCTAGGACTATCAGGGCTTAAGGATCTCGTTGCGAGTAGGGTGCCTGTCCAGCAAACCATATGATAGATCTTAAGTCGCTATGGGATGCTGGGATTTTATTTTTTTTATTCTCCACCATATGAGACCTACAGGCTGCAGACTGTATATGGACACTGGGTGCGGGTGAAGTGGTTTTGTCATCTTTTTTTGTGATATATTTGGTTATGTTTGATTTATGGAATGTTGGTATTTCTTATTGGTGTTGAATATATTCAGAATGATTGTATTGATAGTTTTTCTTATTTTTATTGCTTTTCTAGTGAAATCCCTCCCATAATAATTCTTGTTAATCTATAGGAAGAGGCCAAAGATAGTTCTCCCACACTAGTTGATCAAATGTTAGTGGAAGATATGGTTTTGGATGTCCATGATTTGGGACAAGGAGAAGGCTATGGTCCAACCTAGGATAGAGAGGCTTAATAAGGTTTAGGTAATGGAAATGCTCAGTAGTTTCCAAAAGAAAAAAGTATCCTTCTTTTCAAGGTATCCCAGAACTTCAAGTAGTGGTGGAGTAGATTGATAAAATAGAGTGGATGTTCGAGTTCCTCAATACTCATGAGGTTGTTAGGGTTCAGTGTGCTTCATTGATGTTGGAAGGACCCAACTGAAAGTGGTGGGACTCATTCATGAAAGATAGAAGCATGGACACATGGGTTAGAAATACATTAAGGTCATTTTCAATGATTAGTATTGTCATGAGGTCTAGTCCTATGCCCGATCCCAGGATTTTATGGAGCTGATCCAAGGAGATCGGTCTGTGATGGAATATTCTAACCACTTTTTTGAGTTAGTTTGGTATGCACCCTAGCTCATTTCTGAAAAGAAAATGAAGGATTAAAGGTTCAAAAGGGGGTTGCTTCAAGAAATCAGATCTTAGGTCTTCTTGTCTAAGCTGAAGACCTATGCCAGAGTGGTTGATCATTCCATGATGGTAGAGATTGATCCTAGTGACCAACCCAGTTTCCATGGATTTGTGTCATCTATGGGAAGTGGTGGTTCATTAGGGAAGAAGAGGAAGCTAGACAAGCAAGGGGAGAAGGGAGGTGGTAGTTTAGGCCATCCTTTATGGTTGTATTCATCTACAGATTCTAGTGTGGGGTCAATTATATGCCATCAGTGTGGAAATTCAGGGTACATATGAACTGTGTGCACATCTCCTCCAAGACCTTATCACCTATGTGAAGATATAGGACACTTTTAGCAGTTTTGAAAGGCCTTACATCCTTGTCAGAGTGATGTAGGGTATGTAGCTTCTAGAGGAATACCATCCCAGTAAAATCCATCTAGGATAGTGGTTTCTTGGTTTGGAGGTCATGGTGGCAGGGCTAGATCGTATTATAGGAATAGTTAGTTCAGAGTATAATCATAGGCTTGTGGTCATTCTCAGGCTCAGGATGAGATGAGATAACTTCATGTAGTGGATCAAGCACCATTGGAATTGGGTGTAGGGCATGTGATGGTTTGAGGTATAGTTATTATTTCATCATCCTTAGTTATTACTATCTTTGACATTTTTTATTTTGTTTCATTTATTTCTTCCTACCTGGTTGATATGTTAAAGTTACCAATTGAGCTTATACCTTATGTGATGGAGTTGATAACTCCTCTTAGTAAGAAAAGAGAGAAGGGTTTTATGTGTCCTTCTTGTGCACTAACTATGTTAGGGGATAAGTTGTAATGGTATTTCATTTTTTTATATGGAACCATTTGACGTGTTCCTTGGTATGGATCATATTATGCATTTTTAGGTGAACATCGATTTATATCGATGACGAGTAAGTTTTCTGGAACCTGAAGTAAATACACGGTCCTTTTATAGTGAATGAGATCATATGTCGGGTTGTGCTGGACCTCCACTTTTAGAGTTGGGAAATAATGTTTATCATATCTCATCACTTGTGTTTTAGGATGATAATGGTGTTTCTAAGGGTGGGTTACCTCCTATGGTGGATTATTTTCTAGAGTTTTTTCTAGAGGATTTTTTGGGTCTTCCTCCAGAGTTGGATGTGGATTTCACCATTGATTTAGAACTGGGAACACAATTGATATATCTTCCCTTATTATTTATGGACCCCACTAAGTTGAGATAATTAAATTTACAGCCAGATGATATGGAATCCAAAGAATTCATTCACCCGAGCATCACACCTTGGGTCACCCAAGTTCTATTTTTGAAAAAGTGAAGGACCCCAGAACACCCTAAGATGGGAGGGGTGAATCAGGGTGTCAACTTTTTCTTCTCAAGTGACAGATCTTATTCCCATATTGGTAGGGACCTATTAAATATGTTTGATGGTAATGTGATTTAATTAACTAATTCACAATAATCAAGACAACACATCAATTTTACTTGGTTCACCACTAAGGAATATTTAAAGAAACGTATGCCAACAGTGTGTCGACCGTACCTACATCCACAGTTCTTCACTAGATGTGGAATACAAAATTTCAGACACAGTCACTTTGTGTTAGGCATAATACCTTGACAATATTTTAGGGATATCACACTGCATCCCTCAGAAAAATTCCAACAACTCCCCCAATCTCAATTATTTGGGATAACTCTAACTCAGTTTTTCATCTTGAAGGTTGCTCCAATAGATTTCCAGTTAATACTTTTTCTTTGTCTAGCGTGAGACTCTGCTAGCATCGAAGTCCTTAATTAATGCACTTAAAATCACTTATCAAACAAACTGGATGGTCATAACTTGCTAGAAGACACACTGTAACTTGTGCGTAGCACCTACTATTTCATATAAGGTTTGGGATTTCCATCTTAGATGACTTTCTTGCAACCCTTATTTTCTGCACAAAACTTATCCTTCACATAGCTACACCATAAGTTTCACTTGGTCTTTTAGACTAAAGAAACACTTTTTCACAATATTTTATTTCTGTAACTCTTCTGCACACAACTCTTTCGCATGGAAGAGGAAACTAATATTCATTAGAAAAGTTCTCTGTCTTGAGTTGGGGAAGCCTCCAATTTATAGGCCTCAATGACCTTTCACTTAACATTCTCTCTGAGCGTGCAAAACCCAAATCGATGTTGCATTGGGTGCGTATGTATCTTCTATACAACCTTTCCTTCCATACACATTTTAATCTTTTTCACACTTTCTTTTTTTTCTATATTTTGATGATATGATCCTCAATCATTCTGTGCATTAAAGTTTCCAAATTACCTTCAATCTTGCACACAATCCCCTTTTCCAAAAACACTTTTCTCCATTCTCGAATTTTTTGAACCAAAAATTTGGAAAAAAACTAAGAAATGATGCCACCTTTAGTACTGTTGTCTTCATGAATTGTATGATCCCTTTACTTTTTGAATCCATGATCTTCTGTGTTATGATTGAAAAAAAACACAAACCATACTCCATTTCCAGTAAATAATAGCCTTGGTTCCAACAAGAATGTTGATGGATCTCTCGGGTTTTTTATTAATTACTAGAATATGAATAAGGTGTCAATTAATAATAAGTAAATTTTCCCCATATTGATGACCTTTTCGATCATCTTAAGGGGGAAAGGTGATTTTCCAATATTTACATGAGTTTTTGTTATCACCAAATTAGAGTTAGAGAGGTGGATGTTCTGAAAACATCCTTCTTAAGTAGGAACGGACATTTCAAGTATTTTTTCATGCCATTCAGTTTGAAAAAAGATCTAGTAGTCTTCATAGAACTAATGAATAGAGTGTTTCATCAGTACCTCAAATCTTTCTTCATAGTATTTGTGGATAATATCCTGGTTTATTTTGGAAATGAGGAGGATCATGATAATCATTTGAAGATTATGTTGGGAACTCTTCGATATCATCATATATATGATAAGTTTCTTAAATTCACCTTTTAGATCAGGTAGGTGAAGTTTTTGGGCCATGTAATCCTTGAGAAAGGGGTTTTGGTGGATTTTTAGAAGATTAGTGTGGTTATGTCATGGGAGAAACTAAAGAATGTGTCTGAGATAAAAATATTTTTAGGCCTGGAAGGGTATTTCATGATGTTTTTTATATTTATCTCAACTTTATTTTCCGATGATAGCACTAACCCAGAAATGGGTAAAGTTTTAATGGTGGACAGAGTGTCAAGCATCCTTTGAGGAGCTTAAACGAAGGTTTAACAGAGATCTTTTTTTATCTTTCAATAATGGAGAAGGGGTTATGTGGTGTATTTTGATGCCTTAGGTATGGGTCTCAAGTGTTTTCTTATAAGAGTGACCATGTGGTGTCTTTTGGTTATTGGTAGCTTTGACCACATGAAAATAATTACCCAACCCATGAACTTGACTTGGAAGTGGTTATTTATTCCCAAAATACATGGCACCGTTATCTTTTTGGGGAGAAATTTTTGTTTAATTCTGATATTAAGGGATTGGACTGCATTTTCTCACAAAAATATTTAAATATAATGAAGCATTGTTGGGTTGAGTACCTCCAGGGGGTTACTTTGATATAGTATATACCCCAGTAAAAGTTAATGTTTTGGTGGATTCTATGAGTAAAAAAGTGTCAGTACAAGCATTGAAATATTCTAGTGATGACTGGACTTTGATGGGGATCTTTACTCAGATGAACATGGAGACCAAGGATCATAGTGGAGGTGCGTTCTTAGCTAGTTTCTAGTTTAAACCTTATCTTATGGAGTTGATTCAGTGGGAGCATCCCAATGATGATTTGTTCCAGTAGTCTATGAAATTCCTTCAAGGTGGGGAGATGACTTGTGACTGGTCATTATCTCCCAATGAAGTTTTATGATTCAAGGGTCACTTCGTGGTTACATTGTCATTGAGGAAGGTGGTGATGTAGGATATCCACCAGTCCCAATGGGTCTTTCACTCTGGTTCCACCAAAAGGTACTACGTTGTATGTCGATAGTTCTTGTGGCCATGTTTGAGGTGGGACATAGCTTGCATTGTATCTTCGTGTTATACATGTCAGTAGGTTAAGGCTGAGAACCAAAGGACCTTTGATCTACTCCAGCCACTACCTATTCCTACTAGGAAGTGGGATGAGATTTACATGGAATTTATTGGTGGCTTGACTTATACACCCCATGGAAGGAATTACATCTGGGTGGTGATTGATCATCTAACCAAATCTTCTCATTTCATTCTGGTCATAGATTATTCTAAGGTGGTTGAGTTAGTCTGGGTATATGTTCAAGACATTGTGAGGATTTATGATGTTCTGTTAAAAATTATTTCTGATAGGGTACCCCATTTTTCCTCATAGTTTTAGGAAGGGCTTTATAAGGAAATGGGGTCGCAGTTCAAGTTGAGTACGGCATAACATCCTCAAACGAATGGTCATAAGCAAGCAAATAAAAACTTGGAAGACATGCTCCGAGAATGTGTCTTGGATTTTGTAGGTTTATGGGATAGTCATTTTGTATTGGTTGAGTTTTAATATTACAATAATTACCAATCCTCGATTTGAATCTATCCTTTTGAGGTGCTTTATGGTTGGGTATGTCGATCACCTTTCTGTTGGGTTGAGGTGGGTGAGACCTTGTTGCAGGGATCGAGCCTTGTGCAGGAGACATTTGAGAAATTTAAGCTCATTAAGTAGTGTTTTCTGACATCTCAAAGTCATTATAAATATTATACCGACTACAGGCACAGATATTTGAGGTTTTATATGGATGAATATGTGTTCCTAAAAGTGGAACCTCACTTAGGTCATCTCTGTTTGGGAAATAAAGGGAAGCTAATGTCGAGATTTGTCGGACCTTTTGAGATTACTGAGAAGATTGGTAAGGTGGAATATATGTTAGCTTTTCCCTCTCATTTTATGATCATTCATGACATGTTCCATGTTTCTAAGTTACATAAATATAACCCAGATCCATCTCATGTGCTAAATTGTAAATATTTATAATTGGAACTTGATTTGTTCATGTTTGAACAACCGGTACAGATTGTAGAATCCCAAGAGAAAATGCTTCATGGGAAGTCTATTCCATTAGTCTAAGTTCTTTGGAAACATGGGAATGATGTACATGATACATGGGAGTGTAAATCATGGGTTGAGAAAGAGTATCCATTTTCTATTTCTTTGATCAAGCTTCAAGTTGAATTTATTTAGACAGAAAGTTTTTCATAGTGGGAAAAATTATCACATCCTTGCCTTTATTTTGAGGTAATTTTATGTTTATTTTTTGTTTTGATTTTATCCCCTAGTTTCCCATTTATATTTTTGTGAAAATGAATAAATTGGGCATGGAAACAGACAGCACACTGTTGGTGCATGGTTTCTCAAAGTGTGCACCCTTTCCCAAGAAATTGTGTAACCTAGTGTCATTTTGGGATAGAGTTAAACTGCATGGTTGGTGCATGGATTGGATACCACATGGGCTAAACATGCAGCATTTCCCTCTTGGATAGTGAGGGGTAAACCATTTCTGTGTAGTTTGGAAAAGTGTGTGGGAAAACCGTGCGACTTGTCTATGTTATTAAAAAATTGTATTTTTACCCTTTTCCCCCTTCGATTTTTAACCCTAAACACACCAAATCCTCCCCACTCAGGATTCCTCACCATAGGCACCTCCTCTTGTCCTCCTTTATACCATGGAAATCCATTTTTCAGGTGATTTTGGTAGGTATTATTCAAGAAACCTTCAAGTAAGTAGTTTTCCTTCTTGATCTTTCCTATTTTCTTGGGTTTCTCTTCTCTTTTCTTGGGGTTTCATATCTTCAATAGGTTGGGTGACCTATTTAGGTTTGGATATTGATTATTAGGGTTCAATATTGATGTTCTTGGTTTAATATTTCTTTTATATGGGTCCCTTGGTGGTGTGATTTTGTTTTAGTAATGATTTATAGAAGTTTCTTCATATAAGGTAGGTGGTTCCATGTTTAAACATTATTTTTGGATTTTGATATGATTTATTTGATTCTTTTTTATGTTCTATATATTTTTAATTAGGTGAAAATGTGTTTTTAAATGATTTAAGGTGAGTTTGTGTTGATATATGTTTTTCCAAAGGTAATGAGTTTTGTTCCATCTGTGTTTCACGTGTGCTTCCTAATTTTTCTTCTTAAAGGTGTTTTACAAAATGTGTAACTAATGAAAAACATGTTTTGAAATGGATATGGTGTGAATTTGGATTTAAAAGAGATTATAATTGTGTAAATAGTGGTTTATCATGTGATTTTATATTGATTATGTTGTGCATCTATGAAAGTGACGTCATAAGTGATATCTGGAATGAAATTGAGCCTGAAGGGAATCCTAGGTATCTAGGTGGGTGGAATAGGACTAGTAAGCTAGTTGACTCGGAAGTGAATTGATCCATATTCATCTAGTAGGATTTATTATTACAACACTAACTAAATTATGATAATGATTGGTTACCACTAGAACATTGAATAGATTCCTCTCTACTGGCTTGTGCATGAGGACATTGTGGGTTGTGGTTTCTATACCACATTTCACAAAGATACAAGGTAACCAATTAGATATAGATACTATAGTTATTTCCCATGACATAGTATTCTATTGTGATATCATAATTTTTTTTGGTATACGGTGCTCCTTATTGGTTATTTCAACAGAAAATCATGTTTTCCTTTAAAAATGATTTCTATGAAAATTGTTTTTTTAAACATGAATGTTATTTTTATTATAATGTTTTTGGAATGAAATATCTTTTATTGGTGTCATCCTAATAGGATTTGGATCACACCCTACATACACCTTTGGGTGTACGTAGACTTGGTAATGTTATACTCAAGTAAAGGAAAGATGTATGGTCATGGTGGATCTGGATACTAGTGTTCCACTTCTTGTAGGGGTACGTGTTGGTGGATTTCGAATGATGTTTCTCCTATTACAAAAAGGTTTTTGGGATAGTTTTTATGTTCCCATTCTATTTTAGTACCTTTGGTTTTTGTTCCAAGTTTTAAACCTTAAATCTGAAAAATTGTTGTACCTCGTTTGGTTATTATTATTCAATTATGTTTTTCTTACAAAAGTTCATTTCTTATGCTTTTATAAATGGTTGAAATTGTTCCCAAATAATATTTTTGACTCCCAAGCATTGGTTTCCAGCCTATGGGGATGGGTAATTCCCTTTGTTTCATGCCATAAATTGGTCCGGGTGTCGGGTTGGATGGCATCTCGTCTTGGTTCCTAATAGGGAAACTAGATCAAAGTCTTTTTAATCTATCCCAATATTCATGAAGGTTCTATCCTTATGATTCCTTAATTCCATAGGTTTATTTTCTAATGTATTCAATACTTGTATAAGGTAATAAATTCTCTAGAAATATTTTTTTAAGGTCATTAGGACCACCAATTTTGGTTGGTGGATACTAAAGTCAGTCTTTGTCTACACCATCAAGGGAAAAAGTCATATCCCTAAACATTATGATCCCTAAAAGATGTTTTTTGGGTGGAGTAAAATATATGAAACTACTTTAGATGATTTTAAGGGTCACTACTAGTAAGACCATGGAATTTTGGAAGGATTTTTATTAGCTTCGACCATAACTCAATGTTAGATGATTCTTCAAGATGTTGGATATATGTTGGTTGGTACTAAACACCAGGGGTAGACAGTTATTTTAGTGTTTGGTTATTTTTATCACTTTTTAGGGGTTTTATTTAGTTCAATTTTAGATTATTTGGATACATCTTTAGGATACACAATAGGCTTGTTACTATCACTTGGTTTCCCTACTCTAGAAGACCTAATGTGTGAGTGGAGAGACTATTCAATTTCAGGGTCTATTTTAAACAATATTTCTTTTCTAGGTCTGGTCATGAAAAAAATATTTTCAAGATTTTTTGTTTGTTTTTTAGGATTTAGGAATAATGAATGAAAAAATAAAAAACTTTATAATGGGAATTAAAATAAAAAATATTTTAATAAACAATAATGAATAAAAAAGTAGAGAGAGAGATAATGAATAAAAACAAACAAAAAAATAAAAAGGGAAGTGGGAAAGAAATATAATGAAAAGTGAAAAACGAAATAAATGAATAATGAGGGAAAATAAAAAAATAATTAAAACTCCCCAACAATATCAACAAAATTTGATCATTTTTTCGATCATTTCAACTTAATGTTTTTATTTTTTTTAGAATTTTTTCAATATTACAAGAACCACAGGTCACCTCTATATTAATCCTTATATAATTAATTAAAAAAGGTTTTTATTATGTAAAATAGAGGGTTTTTTTGAAATTTGGGTTTTGAATTTCAAGAATCAATTGAACACAAATTAATAATATAAGAAAATAAATATTTCTTAATGAGATTGAAATTGATCGACCAGGGGAAATCCATTGATGCTCATCCTTCATTACTTCAATAGATATGTTTTAGATATTTTAATAATTGGTTTATAACCCCTAGAACTATAATTTTAATTATTTTACACTAGTATACCTCATAGGGTTCATCCAAAAAAACAAAGTGATTCACATACAACTTCTAAGGATCGGGATATTTGTGTCTGACTTCATAATTGAAACTCTCAAATACAATACACTAAGAACTCATTGTGTTTTCTAGGTTTTTATTATATCTAATTTTTATACCATTACATAAATTCCAATTTTCGTGGTATTTTTTATGTCCACTCAATCAATTTATATGAACCACATAGGCACCATGTTAGAAAAGGGAAAAAACTAGGGAATAGTGTATGAAACATCATATAAATGGGTGCTCCCAAACATGATCATGTTAGTTTGAGAGTGAAATAATAGTGAAAAAATAAATTAAATAAGAAAATATGATGAAGATAAATAACATACACACATGGAATTTAAAATATTATTCAAATAATAAAAACATGATTCTTGAGATTAACATTATATTCATCCCTGGGTGGTCATAAAGAGTTTAGTAGTTGATGTAAGGGTGGTAAGGGGTAGACTATGAGGAAGTTGTTAACAAGCACACTAAAATATAACTTTGGTATATCATCCTCTTTAAATGATGTATAATAGTCCTTTTATTAATAATTAAATCAGAATTTCTACAAAAGAAGTGAGTTTTTTAAGAAACTAGGTGACGATTCAAGATAAACTTTATATCTCCACTTAGTCTATCTATTTGACTATATTAAACAAAAATTATAGAGTTGAATTTTTTTTAAAAGGTATAAATTTTAGTTATATATCTAATATATGTAGAATGAAAAAAATTGAGTAATGAAACCCAAAATATAGATCAAATACAGAAGTTTATTCCAATCTATGTTTCCATATTTTATTCTCAATGTGGGGTCTATTGGACCTCTTGTGATGAGATATAGATTTGGGTATAGTTGATGAAATTATAGACCAGTTATGTTTTGATTATAAAAAAATTAATTCTCTAATTTGGATCAGTTTATATAATAATTTTATAAAAATACCAACGTGTTATCAAATTGGGACAATGTGTAATTTCATTTTTTTCAAGCATGTTTTCAACAAATGAATTAAAATTATACATTGAGTGAAAAATGATTCAATAATGGGATAATAAAACCCATAAACAGTGTAATTCATAGTTTTAAGGGTGTTAATATATGATATATCATTGTGTGATCATATGTGTCATGTGCGTGTCTCTTTGAGTATTTTTATGGATATTAGTTGTTTTTTTTTATTATGTTTATGCTCTGTTAAGGATATTTGGTTTATTAGGGTTTATGTGTATGGTGTTTTCCATGCTGAGGATTTCTATATAATTGAATGACATGGGTAAAACTTGGATCTATACTTGGGTAACTAGTATGTGGCATACACCATTTTATATTATACACTGGATGGTGTTTGGTTGGTTTTGGTGGGTTCACCATAAGATGATGTTCTAGGGTTGAGGTCATGAATTAACATTTTATTTTATATAATTACCAGTGGTGGTTTCCCATTATTTTTATGGTTTTGGTTTCCATATCTATAATGTTGCTTAAGGAATTTATTTTGGATATTTTTTTGGTGTTCTTATGGGTTTTATCTTCTTTGATGGTTTTGATGAGATCATTCTGTTATTGTTGGGGGTTCTTATGTATTTTCATTTCTCATATCATCTTTTGTACTTGATGTTTTCATTATTGGTGGTTTTATAATAGGCAATTTTACCATTGGTTTAACCATCTTGTATAAATTTTAAATGGTGGGGATACCTTGATAGGTCTCCACTATCTTTGGGATCTTGGTTATATGGTTGCGTTAAGTTATTCTTGGGGATGTAGGTGTTTATTGAGGATGTGGGTTCTGTTTTTTTAGGAATTGTGTGGGTTTTCTAGTGATCCTTTTCCACAAGACCCTATTTCATTCTTACCTAACCCACCCACCTCTTTATTATGTTTTTTAGTTCATTAATGTCATACTATCTTCACTTATTGGCCAAGAACTTTATGGGAGAAGATACTGGAATGGTAGAGGGAATTTTGAAACCCACATGTCATTATGGTGTTTAATATTATGTAGGTGTGAGAAACCCACATGGAATCCTTTTGTGGTGTTGTATGTGTGTTCTTGTGATAGGTGATAGAATTTGGTGTGGGAGATAGATCTTTATGGATGGATACTCCATGAGTGATATGGCACTATTAAGATCTCCATGAGTGAGATAGGATCCAAGCGTGAATGAATTATAATATAGACCCGAGTGAGAAGGTGTGTCTTGAGACTGGTTATCATCACTTTAAGTGAGAAGGAATTTCCAATGACCTTTCCTTGGGTGAGAAGGCAGTGGTCGAGATGCAGGATCAGATGATGTGACCACCTTGAGTGAGAAGGTTGGGTCAAACTGTGATGTTGGATTACATGGTTGGACCCAACCTTGAGTGACATGGTAAAGTCAAGTCTTGGATGTGTGGATTTTCATGGAAGAGGTATTGACTATGGTGATTGGTATGAGACCATACTCTAAGGGAGTAGTGGTTGGGACTTAGACAACACACTACCATGAGTCTTTCGGTATGGGATTGGTAGGGTGGAATGAGTAAATGACTAGATTCTAGCATTGTGTTAAAGTATGTATGGTTGGGAACCATGGTGTTCTAGTTAGAACACAATAGCATAATAGGCATGTGTACCTCGTCAGTGGCATGGTGTCTTGGTTATCACATGATGACCTAGAGATAATTTTTATATATTTAATTATTTTCCTTATTCCTGCACACATATATGATAGTGTATATTATGGCCTTTTTGTAATAACCTATTGAAATGTATTTCTCCCACCTTAAATGGGAACTCTGGTGCATGAAAAGACCTTTTATCTACATTTATATCGATCACTGGTTGTGTAGTGAATTAGGCTAAGGTTCTTGATGTGTATTAGGATACCAAGTATGTAGTGTGGTCTAGGAATGGTAGTAAATAATTTATTTTATTTTTTTTCATTATTTAATTGATTATGTGATTATCCCAATGGGTGATCAAAGATTCATTACTATATGACTTCCACATAATATTTTTTATAACATCGTGTTTATTTGATTATGCATGATCTTATTATGTGTTGTGAATGAATTTTGTTATTTACATTATGTTTTATGACATTGAATTTAGTTCATAGTATCTGTATTGTATGGATTGGGATTTGGATACTAGTTCGAAGCTGCTGGTATATGGGGAGGTGCACTTGAGGTCATGTGGTGTCCTCATCTTAGGCACTGTTGAGTGGACTAGGTGTGGGGTTTCAAAAAATAGTATCAAAGAGTTTTTTTTGTCGTATTACTATTAGGGTTCTGGTAGATAGGGAATATTAATGCGTCAGATCTTGTGATGGACCACATACTATAATGTCATGAACACCATTATCGTGTGAATTATGGGTTACCAAGGTGATGGGACTGTTATTCTTGGTTTATAGTACTATAGTTGGGATATTTATTAAATATGATGTGTTATTAAAGGTTTTATTTATGGTTTTTTCTATTTTAATATTGTAAATATTCTTAGGTATATACATCATTTTCATCAGATATGATCCACATGACATACGTGTGTTTGTGTGTGATTTTTTACTAATGAAAGGTTCAATTAATTAAAGTTTCAACAATAAATTATATATAGATTACCCATAAAACATTTTTCTTGTATTCTACTTAGTTAGACCATGATTTTCACTTAGGAGGGAATTTCTAAAGAAATATCATGAATATCCTATGGTGATATAGTCATTGGGGATTGTAATAAGGTCTTTTATGTAAGGGATGTATAGTTACCCTTGATGGTAGATACATGCATTGAATGCTTAAGGGATGATCCAAGGATAGTTATGATTTTACTTGAGGATACAGGTTTGGTTACTTAAAGAGTTAACCACATAATATATGGTTTTTTCCCATATCACTTATTATTTTCATTCTATATAACTAAACTAGTGGGTACCATGAGTAGGTTAAAAAATGCATTAAAATGACTTGTACTTGGTATTGATGCTGGTTTTTAGAGGTTAGGATCAGTTGGATTCCTATCTTGTTGGTTGTATAAAAGGTGGGAGTATGGGTATATTCTCATCGATTTTGGATTGATGTATGTGTAGCAGGTGATCAAGTGGTTAGACTTAGAATAAGTTAGATGGATTGGGTTATCGGGTGAGACAGACATTCCCTAGGGCATGGTCAATGGGTTAGGTATGTGATCTTAGGTTAGGTAATAGATACTCATGGGGTTGTGAGTCAAGTGTGTGACCAAGTGTTAAGATATTGTACACTAATTATGTTTGGGTGAGATCGATTAAAATCATGGGAGAGATCCTTTGAGAGGTTCATCAGTGGATCACTCTTCCTTGAAGAGGAGAGTGATCATTGGAAATAATTTTGTGGGAAAATTCTTGGTGTGTGACGGTATGTGCGTGTGGGTTATAATCAATGTCTATTGAGTTTCATGTTCATGAGAAGGTCATGTGGGGGTTAGTTGAAAATTATTGGGGTCATAAGATGAAACGAGTGGTGATACTTCATTAGTGTAATGGTGAGATAGATGCAGGAATGGTGGTGTAGTGTCTTAGTGAGAAGGGGATTTTTTTCCTTGATGGTGAGAGGAGGCATTGGAAATGGGTCTGGATTCCATGGTATTGTCTATCTAGGTTTGGTTCTTGACAGGGATTTACAAAATGAGTAAGCATGGATTGGGAGGAAATGAACACATGTGGTGATAGAACAAGTTTGTATTGGTGCCATGGGACTGGTTTAAGTGAATCCATATTATAGATAGTGTACTATTGGATTTTGAAAGGCATGACCCTTATTGTAGGAGGTTTTTAGAATGCATTAAGCATGCCCTTAAAAGTAGGTTGGGGATGGGTAGTGGCTGTTGTTTTGTGTTTGTGCTCAGGTTTGATTGGGATGTTCATGTAAAATTATTACATGAAATAATGGATAGATCATTTATAATGAATTTTGGAGTGTTGGTTTAGTGTGGTGATGGTATAAATATTCCAATGGTGGTGAGAATTGTATCAATCATGGGTGAATGGCCCTTGTTTTGGATTAGTCGTAGGTATGGTATGGTCATGAAGGAACTAGGATATCATTTTATGGTATGATATGTTGATATCCAGTTCATTGGAAAATACCATATTTAGAATTCAGAAGTAGTATTTGTAACAACCCTAGCCACAGTAGTCTCGATTCGGTGGTTATTTTGTTACAATGGTACAATTACAAGAGATATCATCACTAATGATTGATCCTTTTAGTATTAATGAATAACTAGATACATACATGGTTCCCTTATTACATTGGTAACTAAACATAGAATATAATAAAGGAAAAAAACTACTTCCTCAACACTTATTTCAAATATTTCATCTTCATAAACTAGGGAAGGAAAAATAAATAAAAGGGTGAGCTCAAATTCTCAGTAAGGGTTACATAAAATAGAAAAATTAATCAATACTAATTGAATCATAATCAATAACGAATAAGAAATATGGAAAGTTAAATATCTAAAAAACATTCCATTTAATCAATAAACTTATAGTGGAAATTCATCCATAGATTTTGTCATAGTGAAAATCTCATGGACAGTGATAAATGAATACTGAATGAAGGAAATTATTAATTATTGGATGTCATGTATCTGGAAAATGGGTCACTATCATCAAGACCTTTCACAATATGGTTTAAGTCTATGGGTAGAAACTCATCTTATTTTTCTTGGAAACAAATGTGAATGGTTTGTCGCCAACTATTTTTTCTCATGAGACCAGTCATTGCATTTAGGGGATATATAATGTTGGTTCCAACACATCAATATAATACTAAATAATTATTTATATATAGATTTAGTTTATAAACAATATTCCTTATCAAAATATCTATATTGAGTAGAGGATTCAGATTTATAAATATTTCCCCAGTTAAAATAACATTCAAAGTAAACACCATATATAAAAAATTGGTATATGAATTAGACAATAATAAAATACATGATACAATAAATATAGATATTTAAGATAAATATAATTTCAAATGAAAAATGGTCTAAAATGGTACTAGATACACCACATAAAAATTCTTAGGTTTATAATACCAAGTCTAAATGAAATAGAGATTGCGATGAAGTCTCTTATAAGGATCATATCACTAATAAAATTAATATATTATGTGTATTCACTATTAATACACAAAAAAAAGTGGAAATAAAACATAATATAATAAAAATTCACTTTACACGTAACATTTTCATGAAAATATTCAATGAAATAGAAGTTTAACCCAATGAATGGAAATTGAGTTCATAAATCCCTTACCACATTGTTATCAGTTGAATTGTATGCCCCATAAAAGTAATAGTTATAAAATGAAAAATTCAATACCATGAAGATAATTAGATTTATAATATTATATATTAAAAGGAAGTATTTACACCACACATAATAAATAAGGGTTTAATAAAGAATATATCTCATAGAAGTAAAAGTGAGATGACAAAACCCTTACCTTATGTCCAAAATCATTCCCCACTTGAACATAATGTCATGGATAAAAAAATTATATTCACTAATTAAATAACTGATAACCAATTAAAAATATATTTTATTAATTATAATTTTATTAAGTTCATTTATGACCATTCCTAGGAGGTATAATGTTTAATTTTCTTGTTTCAGGAGCGTTCTTTTCATGGTTTTATGGTTGGTTCCCTTGTGTATAATTATGGGATTTCATGTAAAATGAAAGAAAAATTATAGAAGTGAAATTATTTAGTATTAATTAAATTCCATATATTTAAATTTTCTCATTTATCAATTTTTTATATGGTATGAGTATGACTCATTAGGTAAAACATTGCTAAAAATGTTTTAATTTATTTTGGTGGTTTTTATGACCAGCACAAACTTGTATGATTTTATTTAATATTATATTTATATTCTAGTTATATAAATTATATAACTTATAATATGTATATTAAAATAATATTCAGCCATAATAATGTTTTAATGATCATCCTTGAAGGAGGTAATGGGAAATGAAAACTCGTCATCCATGAAGGCAGTGAATGGACACGTCTTGAATGATGTATTCATTTTTAGAATAAAAGGAAGAGAAAATAAATTTGATGATGGATATTACATTAACAAAATAAAATTAAAGTATATATATTATAATATAGTTATCATTCCACTTTGGATAATTTTTGGTGAGGATAGAATAAGAAAATAAAAGAAAATAAAAGATAAAGAATGAAGATTTTATCTCTTGAATATCATCTTCTTGGGAACCTCCTTATGACACATGGATTTGGTATTTTGGTAAAACAAGTATGCCTTGGAAGTGTTTAAGAGGGTTGGGAAGGTATTTTGGAAGAATTTACACATGATTAAAATCATAGAATTTATGAGGAGATGAGGTGGTGATGGGTGGGATTTATACGTGAGGAGAGGGGTGTTTTTTTATTATTTTATACATTAGTCTAATATTTTCACTCAAGAATAAAAAATGTCTTGAATATTGTGACTAAGTATATTAACTAGTGTATGTGAGTTTCAAATAATGGTTTATTTCATCATAAGTTACTAAAAAATTCATATATTTAACTTATAATGTTAAATACCATAAATTACTATATTTCACTATTTACTAAAAATTCAACTATTTCAGAAAAAATCAAAAAAAATTATCCTAACCATTTTCAAACATGAAGTTTTAAAAAATTGACTCTTTTTCATGAAAATAATTTCCCAAATATGATAAATTTAACTTTTAATTAAAATCATAATTTATTTGAAAAATACTAATTTTAATATTATAACTAATTTTACAACACTTTTAAAATTTAATTATGGTCTCATAAAATTATAATAAAATTAGAATAAACAAAATATTAATTTATGAATCTATTTTATGAAAATAAATTTTCATTTAAATCATAATTTTAATTTTAAAATTTTAAATAAACATTTAGGATTTATAAAAATACCAACACTTAATTTATCATTTTCAAAACATTTATTTAATTGTTATATGATATAAATATATCATGTTTTCATTTGTGAGATACCTAAATTTTATTTATAATTTTATAGGTTAGGTTATTATTCTAATGGCCGCATTACTATTCCTAAGAGTTTCATTACTATTCCAATAGTCATGTTAATATTTAATAGTATGTTATGGTTCGTTTAAGCTTGGTGTTGCATGAAATATAGGCTACTGAATAAATTGAATTTCTTTATGAAGATACATACCATAAAATCTTGTTGTGTTACATTCTTGCCTCCTTAATAAATTTTAAACTCAAAATTTTCATTGAATATTTCCTTCTAAACAGATGTGGGTGGTTATTCCTCATAACATCCTCAGGTTCCCATGTTGATTCTTCCATTTTATTATTTCTCTAAAGAACTTTTACTCGTCGAGTCATCCGATTTCTCAATAATTTCTCTCTAGTGTCATGAATCTCGATAGGATCCTTGTATTAAGACAAATTAGTTTCCAATTCTATTCCTTTATAGGTTTGTACTTGTGTTGGGTCTATCATAAACTTCATTAACAATTATATGTCGAACACATCATGAACTTTAGAGAGACTTGGTGGCATTGATAATTGGTAAGTTATAGCTCCAATTTTTTTTAGAATTTAAAATAGTATTATGTACCTGGGGATTAGTTTACATTTCTTACCAAATATTATGACACCCTTCCATGTAGATACATTGAAAATTAAATGATATCCCCCTTTATATTCCAAATCCTTTCTCTGGTTATTACCATAACTATTTTTCCTACTTTGATATACTTTAATATGAGCCTAAATTGAATGTACAGTTGTGATTTTCTCTTAAATAAGTTCTTGTTCTATAAGTTTCATCTCATCAACTTCATCTAAACAAGTTGAAGTATGAAATCTCTGGCCATATAATGTTTTATATGGCACCATTTGAATACTTGAATAGAAAATTATCATTATATGAAAACTTTACCAAAGGTAAATAATAATCCCACAAACCTTGAAAGTCATGTGATCATGATCTCAACATGTCTTCAAATGTTTGAATAGTCCTTTCATACTGTTTTTCAGTTTGAGGTTGATAAGTAGTACTCAAATAAATCTTAGTATCCAAATCCTTATAAACACTCTTCTATAATTTTGATGTAAAACGAGGATCTAGATCAGATAAAATTGATATTGGTTCACCATGAAGTCTTTAAACATCATTAATATAGCCTTCCTAGGTGCTCAAGAGGTAAATATTATCTTATTGTAAGAAAATGTGATGATTTTTTAAGATGATCAATAATAACCCATATTGTATCATCATTCTATGTGTCCTTGGTATTCTTGTGAAAAATTCCATTGTAATGTAATTCAACTTCTACATAAGAGTAGGTAGATTTTTCATGACTCCCCTATGATATTCTCTATCAACCTTCACTTATTGAAAAACTAGGAATCTTGACACATAGTTAGTAATTTCCCACTTTATTGTATCCCACAAAAAATGTTCCTTCAAAACTCTATACAACTTGGTATTGTTAGGGTGTATAGAGAAATTTGAGCAATGAGAATCATCCCGTAGTTCCCTTTTCAAATTAGGAATTGATGGAACATATATCCTCTTTCCAAATTTCAAAATCTCATCCTTATACACGAATTCTACCAATATTCCATCCTTAATGGCCTTAATTTTACTTTGAAAATTTGTATCATCAGATTGAGATATTTTTATCATTTCTAATAAATATGGTTTCACAATTATTTTAAAAAAATAGTGATATTTACACTTCTTTTTCAATTACTATATACATATTTACTATATCCATGAACATATGATCTTAATAAATCCTTATTTGGGTCAGATTTTAATGATCTTTCTGGATTAATACATCTACTATCTTATTTTATTTTCTTTAGTGGTAGTGTATTGGGAAATCATAATCTTTGAGTAACTCAATCCATCATATTTGACTCATTTTTGGTTATTTATGTATAGATATGTATTTCAAACTCTTTGGATCCATATATATCTCACATATTTTATCATAGAGATAGTGTCTCCATATCTTCAATGAAAGTATTACATCTGCTAACTCAGGATCTTGAGTTAGACAACTTTGTTTTTCAATCTTTAACCACCTTTATTCATATGAAATAACTTTATAATTTTACATAAGGAAGTAACCTAGTTCTTTCTTTGATTCATCACTATATATCAAAAACCCATCATTTATTGACGGTAGAGTCAAAATCAGAACATTGACTAATTTTATCTTCAATTCTTGAAAACATTTTTAACATTCTTTTTTCCATAAAAACTTAACCCCTTTACATGTGAGTGTGTTTACCAGGTTATCCAATCAGGAAAAAATTTGAACAAAACACTAATAGTATCATTCTAAAAAAATAAAACTACATACCTTAGTTATATTCATTGGTTTAGTTCATTTTTAAATTCTTTTTTCTTTATAGGATCAATAGATATTCCATCCTTAGAGACAATATTTCCACGAAAAAATTACTAAATTCGGAATTCACACTTCTAAAATTTTCTATATAACTCTTTCCTTATGATACACCCAAGAATGATGCACAAGTGATTATCATGGTCTTCATTGCTTTTATAATATCATAAATGAATACCAATACAAAATCTTCAATATATTCCTTGAATATTTTATTCATCACATCCATAAAAATAGAGGGTGAATTATTCCATCCAAATGGAATTATTGTAAACTAGTAATGTCTATACATCATTTGAATATTTGTATTTGAAATATCTTCCTTCCTTTATCACAATTTATGATACCCATAATGAAGGACAATCTTCAAAAAATATTGAGCTCCATGAAGTTTATTAAATAAATCATGAATTCGAGGAAGAGGATACTTGTTCTTTATTGTAATAACATTGATTTCTCTATAGTCAATTTATAGCCTTGTGGATTCATCTTTCTTATTATCAAATAGAAAAGGGGCTCCCCATAGAGAAACACTAGGGAGAATAAATCCCTTATTAATCAAATCCTCTATTTGATTCTTTATATTCACTACTTCCATAGTGGACATTCTATAAGGATTTTTTGATATTGGTCTTACATCAAGGATTAAATCAATAGTGAACTCCACATCACACTTTGGGGGTGTCTAGGTAATTCCATAGGAAATACATCAATGTATTGTTGTAAAATTAGTACATCCTCAAATTTAGAATTACTTTCCTCATCCCAAGATGTTGTTTTCTATTCCTCTCCTTGAATTTTATTCAGTAGAGCTACTGTGGATGGATCAATATAAGAGTAATATTATGAAGTTTCTACTCTAAAGATAAGAAATTATACATCTTCCTAACAAATTTTAATTTTATTCTTCTTGTAATAATTTTTTTCATCATATTTTGAAATACAGCCTATACTGAGGATTATATCAAAGTAAACCATAGGTATGGTGATAAGGCTAGAAAATAAACAAGATTTATATGCCATAATGGGGACTACTCGACACATTTTTTTTACAAAGAGACTTCCCTTATGTGTTTTTACTGATAACTCCCTTATTAATTCAAAAGTAAAATGTCTAATTTTGTTGAAAGAATGGGTAGATATAAAAGAGTTTGATGATCTAAAATCAAATAAAGAATTATCAAAATTTGAAGATAAGATTAATGTACATGTGACCAAATCATTAGGTACATATACTTTAGTTATTGGGAATGCATAAGCGTAGAAATATTCCTTTTTCCTCTTCTTTAGTAGACTCCCTTAATGCTTCAGACATTGGTTTTAATAAACCCCCATTTCATTATATTTGAATCATTGAGAATCATTGATTTTTTTATTCCCCTTATATTCATTATCTCAATGACCCTTCTCTCCGTACTTAAAAAAACTCCCACTCCTTTCAAGCATTTCCCAAGATGATTATTTCCACAATTTTCACACAATGTGAATTTATTTGTTCTCCTGTTCTTATTTGATGTATTACCATTTTCATGGTTTTTATAATACATATCCTTCTCTTTATTTCCCTTGAAAATATAAGATATAGAAAAAGGATTCTTTGTTTTTATGGAACTTAATACTATTTAATTAAATGATAAAAATATTTGAGAAGTCAGTTCCCAATAGAGACTTGGATTAAGACCTTCAAAGAAATGATCAATCATATTGTTTGAATAACCTATCTAATCTATATCAGACCTACCTAGTCTTTTGAATGTATCAACATCATCATCAACATTCCTATTTTTATTCAAAATGAGAATACAAATGATAAGAAACCAAGACTAAGGATTCTGGAAATAATGGAGGCCAAGAGAATTGCCCCAGATTAGGTTCACCCCCTCAGGCTTAAATTGAGAAACATTAGAAAGACACATGACCAGGACACTGGGGGACACTAGAAAATCCAAGTGATACACCACCTTGTTCCCCTCTCTCCAGGTTTGGGTGACACTAGTGAATGTATCAACATACTTTTCAACCCTCTCTTCTTAATTTTTCTTTAAGTTAAGGAATGTTTTCTTCATTTCATCTCATTACTTGTGAGGGAAATATTTATTGACGAATGTTTTTTTAAAAGTTATCCATTACATGCCTTATATTTATTATTCCTCCTTAGTATTCTAGATCAATGACCAACATTGATCAGTATCACCCTTAAGTAAATATGTCGCTAGTACTACATTTTCCATTTTATCACATCCTAAATCCAAAAATATCTTTTCAAGGGACTTGATCCATTTCTCATCTACAACTAGATTAGTAGTCCTACTAAAATATGGGGGATTCTACCACTTGAAACAATCTAAAAAAGGTTTAGTATGGTTATTATTCATAACTGAAGTAAGTTGACCCAATATGATTTTGATCTTCTCATCTACAACACCAATTATGTTGTGTTGCTCAGTAGGGTCCATCCCTACATTGTCCATAGGTATTGATTACATTTACTCAATTAGGAATCATTGAAAAATAATTTCACGTACTGATTTAGCTCATAATCATCATAAATATTTAGCTAAAAATTCACTATAAGTAATTATTATAATTCTCCTTTTTATTTAACATCCAGTTCCCAAGGTTTCTACTAGACCTCCTCTGATGCCAATTATAAAAAACTAGACCCCAGTAACCCAGAGTTGGGGGTTATTTTAATACAATAGAATAGATACAAGAGATCACATCACTATGGATTGATCAGTTTAGTTGTCTTGAAGAATGAGATACATACATAGATCCTTTATTACATTTTTAATTAAAAAATATATCATAACAAAAGAAAATTAATTTTTTCCTTGACACTTATTCAAATATTTCATGTTCATAACCTGGGGAATGAAAACAAATAAAAGATTGATCTCAAATTCTCATAAAGTATTACATATAGTAAAAACATGAATGAATAATAATTGAAGTATAATAAATAAGTCATAACCAATATTTCAATGAAAATAGCTAAAAATACATGCCATTTAATCAATAAACTGATAATGGAAATTCATCCGTAGATTTTTCCATCGTGAAAATACCCTGGATAGTAATAATTTAATATTGAATGAAAGAAATGATTAATTATTGGAAGTCATGTATTTTTAACATGAAACAATACCTTCAAGACCTTTCATATGATAGTTGAGGTCTGTGTGTAGAAACTCTCTGATTTTTCTTAAAAACAAACATGATGGGTTTTCACCTACTATTTTGTCTTATGAGACTAGTCGATGCATCAAGGGGATGTATAATGTTGAGCCCCACCTGTCACTATATGTCTAAATAATTTTTCATACATAGATTTAATTCATGAACAATATTCCTTATCAAGATATCCATATTGAGTAGAAGATACATATTCATAAGTATTTCCCAAGTTAAAATAACATTCAATGTAAAAACTATATGTAAAAAAATTGTATATGGATTAGAAAATAATCATATACATGGTATAATAAAAATGGATATTTAAGAGAAATATAATTTCAAATGAAAAATGATCTCAAAAGGGTAGTATATACACAATATAAAAATTATTAGGTGCACAATATCAATTAAGTCTCAATGAAATATAGATGGAGATAAAGTCCCTTACAAGGATCATATCATTAATAAAATGAATAGATTATGTGTATTCACTATAAATACATATAAAAATATTGCAAATAAAAAATAATATTATCAAAAATCATTTTACCCATAACCTTAGCATGAAATAATCAATTAAATATATGTTTAACCCAATGAATGAAAATTGAGTTAAGAAATTTTTCACCACTTTGTAATCAGTCGAATTGTATGCCCCATAAAAGTAATAATTAATAAATGAAACATTAACTAACATGAATATAATTATATAATTATATTATATATTAAAGGGTATTATATACTCCACAAAAAATAAATAAGGGTTTAATAATGAATATATATCACAGAAGTAAAAGTGAGACAAGAAAACCCTTACCTTATGTTTGAAAGTGTTCCCCACTCGTACTTAATGTAATGACTAAAAAAATTATATTCATTAATTAATTAATTAATAACCAATTAAAATTATATTTCATTTACAATAATTTTATTATGTTTATTTAAATCCATTATGATTAGTGATAATATTTAATTTTTTTGTTTCGGGAGCGTTCGTTTCATGGTTTTATGGGTGGTTCGCTTGTGTATAATTATGGGAGTTCTTGTAAAATGGTAAAAAAAATCCAAAAGTGAAATTATTTAGTATTAATGAAAATATATAATTTTAAGTGGTCTCGTGTATCATTTTTTTATATGTTATAAGGATGAATTGTTAGAGAAAATGTTGATGAAAATGTTATAATTTATTTTGGCAGATTTTATTACCATCATGAACTTATATCATTTTATTTAATATTATATTTATATGTTAGTTATAGAGAATGATATAAATTAAAATATGTATATTAAAATATTATTTAACCATAATTATGGTTTTATAATCATCCTTGAAATTATTAATAGAAGATTAAAACTCATCATCCACGGAGGCGGTGAATCGACACGTCACAGAAAATGTTTTCATTTTTAGAATAAAAGGATGATAGAAGAGATTTGATGATGGATAATCCATTAAAACTGTAAAATTAAAGTTTATATATGATAATAGATTTATAATACCAATTTTTATAAGGGTAGGTTATGATAGAACAAGAAAATAAAGGAAAATAAAAAGTGAAAGAAGAAGGATTTTGCCTCTTGAATATCATCTCCTTTTGAACCTCCTTATGAAACTTGGATTTGGAATTTTGGTATTACCATTAGGTTTTAAACAAGGAGAATAACAATGGGAATAGTTTTGGGTACAATTTATATAATATTTAAGGCTTATAAGGTGTAAAGAGATGGGGTGCTGAGGGGTGGTATTTATAGGTGAGTAGAGGGGTGTTTTTTTATTATTTTATTCATTAGTTTATTATTTTCATTCAAGACTATAAATAGTGTTGATTCTTGGGAATAATTATATTAAATAGTGTATGTGAGTTCTAACTAATGGCTTCTTGAAATATAAATGACTCAAAAATTCATGCATTTTACTTATAATGTTAAATACTCTAAATTACCATGTTTCACTATTCACCAAAAATTCAACTATTTCAGAAAAATTCCAAAAATTCACCCAAACAATTTTTCAATGTGTATATTTCAAAAATTGAATCCATTTTATGAAATTAAATTTTTAAATATGATAAATTTAATTTTTAAATAAATTCATCATTTATTTGAAATTTACTGATTTTAATATTGTAACTGATTTTAGAACACTTTTAAAAATTAATTACATGATCATAAAGTTATCTTAAAATTATAATATAAAAAAATATTAATTTATAAATCTATTTTATATAAAAAAAAATTAAAAAATTATATTAATTATAAACTTGTAAATAAAAATTTACATTTCACAAAAATAACAACACTTAATTTATCATTTTTAAAACATTTATTTACTTATTCTAGGATATAAATATATCATATTTTAATTTATGAGATACCTAAATTTTATTTATAATTTCATAGGTGGGATTATTATTCTAATGACCACATTACTATTCCTAACAGTCATATTACTATTTCAACAATCTTGTTAATATTTAATTGTATATCATGGTTCATTTAAGTTCTCTGTTGCATGAAATGTAGGATATAGAATAAATTGAATTTATTTAAGAAGATACATACCATAAAATATTGGGGTGTTGTAGTGTTGGTCATAGTTGGTGAATTGGCATCAATCTTGGATTGGGTTTGAGGTGATCCAAGAGTGATTTATATGATGGAACCACAACCATTATATGCAAGAAATGGAGTTTGGTTTGTGTTTTTTGTCAATATTTATTGAAAATTCAGAATGTTTTCTTGGAAGGGGATTATACAGTTCAAGAGAACATTAGTATGGAAGGTGTCTCCATTTCCCAGTTTTTTCCAAATTTTGGGTCCTAAAAATCGGGAAGTGGAGAATTGTGTGTTTGGAAAAGGTAGTTACATGAAAGATTTAAGGGTGTTTAAAAAAATTCACACAAAGATTGTTTTGGGATTAGTGCATCCAAATATGGAAAAGGAAAAAATTGTAGCAAGACATGGATGTGTGTGAAAGATGGTGTTGCGCGAAACAATATTACCCGCCCAATGCGACGTCAAAAGAGGTTTTGCAAGCTCATAAATAAACTTACGTGTACTGATGAAGATGAGTCAGGATCTTGTGCACAAGGCTTTCAAAGGCCTATAAATGTGTGGATACCCCAAGGAATTATTAACGATTTTTCAACAAAAATATGGTTGCTCTACCACATGAAAGACTTGCACACGAAATATTGGAAGAGATTTAATCATGTACACAAGATGTTCCATTAGTCTAAAAAGACTAAGGGAACCCTTCGGTGTAGTTGCACAAAAGATAAGGGTTTCATGGAATGTAGGGGTTCTGCTAAAGTCATCTTGCATGGAAAATCCCGAATCTTGCTTGCCATTTGAGTTATTGCGCGCAAGTACAGTGTTGTGCTTATGACAGCCTTTTGAGTATCTGGTTTGTGTGTTCAGTGCTTTCAAGTGAATCAATCTAGGACTTCGATGCAAGTAGTGTCTCATGCTGGACTGAGACAAAGATTTCAATGAAAATATGTTGAAGAGACCCTCAAGTTAATGAACTGAGTGAGACTACTCCCATGGCAGTGAGCCAAGGGGAGTCAACAGGAGTGACCCGAGGGTAGTAGTGATATATCCTTGAACCTTTATAAAGGTAGTGTTCCTGGAATAGAGTGACCGTGACCGAACTCTTGTACTCGACAACTAGTGATGATTAGTGGATTTTGGTATGACTAACACACTTTCGGCGTATGCTCCTTGGACGTAGCCCTTTGTCGTGAACCAAGTAAAAGTGTTGTGTGGTCTCTTTGCATGTGATTATTTATTTGTTGTTCAGATCTATCATATAGATTTAACGTGTTCCTACCAAATTGGGAACAAGATCTGTTACATTAAAAGAAAAATTTGACACCCTGATTCACCCCTCCCCTCTCAGGGCATCCCGGGGTTCTACATTATATCGTTGGTTCATCGGTGCATGTTTAAAGAGTGTAATAGTTGGTTGGATTAGCTAAGGATTCATACTTGTAATTATAATGAGTATTAGGTTTGGAATTTGGTGTAGGTTCTTAGATGATTCTACAAATACCTTGGGGGTGGGGCATCATGATTGGGTGAGGTGGCATGATGAGGCATCAACATTCATGGACAAACATTTTAGGAAAAGTTTTCCATAGGTGGAATGACTTGTGTTTTGATGATGAATTGGGTTCAATGAGGTGGAAAACCCATTGGGAACATTGTTTAGAACACAGTTGGTGGGTTAATTGACCACAGAAAGATCATTTTCAATATAAAATTTCTATGGTAGGGAGCACCATTTTTTTGAATAAACCACATTTTAAGTGAGTTCTTATAGTGAGGATTATCATAAGCATCAGGATAAATTGACTGATGAAATTATGGTGTATCAGGATATATGGGTGAATATTATAACAATCTTAGTATTAGTGATGGTGGTGAGTAGGTGGATCAAATTTTAACGAATAGTGTACCTTGATGTTTGGAATTGTGAAGAAGAAGCGTAGTTGGCATTCAGAGATGGAATGTGGTGATCTAGCAGAAGAATTTTGAGTATAGAAATTTGGGAAGTGTGGTTTTTGAGGAATTCTATATCTTCTCATAGATAATAAGAATTATGGTATGGGTTTTGTAATAAAATATGAATTTCTCTATCATTACCTTCTAGAGGGACTTTTAATTTTGGTCCCAAAGTATGGTACATTATATGAATTAGGATTCATATAAGAAATTTATGTGTTGGAACAATCATAGGATATGTTTTTGGATGTGTAACAAGGACTATTTGGTAGTTCATGTGCTCAAGTGGTCGGTGAAGAAGGGTCGGGTGGCCCTGCGGCTAAAATTTCAACTACATGTACCACCATGACATAGTAAAGAGTACTATATTATGGTGCTCTATGGACAAGGATGACATTAAGTGGTAATAAGGGTGCTTCATAGAGGGTTATCCAGAGGTTGTGGGGTTCGGCTACCCCCTCCAGGTCGGTTGCATCATAGCCAAGAGGTTCATTCCATTATGCAACCTAGAAATGGAGAACCACACTACATCTCCAAAGGGATACACCATAGAGGGACCTTAGGAAGGAGGTATTAGGATACCCCCACCCCAAGGTGGGATGTTCTATGGAGCCTTACACCATTCCATAGTTAGTGGTTAGGTAATTCCCATGGGCCATATCTCATGAAGTTTCACTACAAAGGGGCCCCACCCAACTTTTTTTAGTGGGGAAACTGATATTTTCCAGTTTCCTCCTTTTTTATTGAAAAATAGAGTTAGAGAGGCTCAATTTGGCTAGACTTCTCCAAATAATCCTTCCCCTATTGATCCCCTATTCTTATGGATGTATTTGGGTGCATTCTAGAAATGCTTATGGGTGATTCCCCATTCCTCTTCCTTCAATTTTGGTTTTTCATCACCATCTTAGATTTTTATAGATTGTATTTAGGGTTTTGAAATTGATTCCACCAGAACCTATTGTAAACTATTAATAGTTATAATTATTTTATTTGGGTGTTTAGAGGAGGTCCTAAAAGGTTGAACTTACATCATTGGGTGTGGTTTTGGTGTGACAATGAGGCACAATGAGTTTTTTGGGTGATTATTCATATTGAATTATTTTCAATAATTAATTATTATTGTTTATAATTAATTTATTATATCTTATTATGTGACATATGTTCTCAAAATTTTGGATGATCTTGGGAAAGGCTCAAAGGGTTTTGATGGTGGTTAAATCCATGTTTGAGGTCGATGGACCATATGATACAAAATCATATTCATGTTTATTTGTGAGCTTGTATGCCTGTATAATTTAAACTATTTTGGTATAAATTTTAGAGACTGAGGGTTCCCTGGGTAGATAAAATAGGTTGAAGTTAGTCCTCCTATTATTTTAATAATTTCTATTTAGTAATTAGGTGAATTCAGATCACCTGATAACCATATCACTAATTCAAGAGGGTTTCAGTTAGGTAAACATAAGGCCTTGGGTAGGTCTCAGATGATTTACAGCATCCTAGGTTTGGTTTCTATGACTAGTGAGAAGGCATGAGAAGATTTCATAGAGAATCATGGGATGATATGTCTCCCTTGGGTGATGTGAGATGTGGTTCAGTGTGTGTCATGGGAAGTGTTGAGGACTTAGCATGTGGCTAAAAAGGAGGATTAAAGTGGAGAAGTTGCGTATACTTCATGGTTAACAGGATTAAGATGTGTGGTGTATTGGTTTTAGTGAACAGAGACTGAAATGGGTTAGAAGGACCCTAATAGACCCCCTGATGGGTGATATAATATCTACTTCAATATGAAGGGTTGGGTCTCAAGTGACTTTCACCCTAGTGTTGATATGGTTAGTTTTGTGATAGGATGGTGCCCTATGTGTTATTTCTTGTATGTGATTGTGATAGGAAATGGAATCTGATATGGGAGATGGATCTTGAGTCCTAGCCTCTTCATAAGAAAGATGGTGCGGGTAGGATCACCATGTGTGAGATGGGATTCTAGTGTGCATAAATTATGGTCCAACCATGAGTGAGAAGGTGTGGATTGAGACCAGTTGGCTTCACCATGAGTGAGAATGTTGGGTCGGGATATGATGTTGGATTAGATTTATGGATCCTTCATTGAGTGATAATGTAGAGTTTGAGTCTTGTATATATGACACTTCCATAGAGATTAATTTTTTAGGGTGCTTGGTGTTAAACCCTACTCTAAGGGTGGAGTAGTTGGGACATGGAAAATACCCTACCATGAGTATTCAGGTATGGGATGGATTGTGTGGCATGAGGTAAAAATTGGATTCTAACATGGTTCCGAAGAAGGTATGGTTGGTTACTATGGTAGCTCGGTTATTACATGGTATCCTGATGAGTGTGTGTACCTTGTCAAGTGGTGTGGTGGCTTGGTAAGCCCCTAAAAACCTAATGAGCATGTTTATTTATGTATTTATTTTCTTCATACATAAAAATTATTATAATCGAATATAGTTGGGGGTTTTGGTGAGACCCTAATGAGATGTATTTCTCACACCATAAATGGGAAATTTGGTGCACATGTAGACCTTCTGTCTAATTTCAAGTTGAGCATAGGTTGTATAGTGGATCAGGTTCAGCATCTCATGAAGTATTGGGAGAATGGGAGTTTAGTGTGGAATGTGGATAGAATAAATACCTTTGTTGTATTTTTTTATTTAATTATATTTATATGTGATTGACCAAGTGGGTGATCAAATCTACATGATTTTTTGACTTAAATATGATAAATTTCTTATATCACTATTTTTATTTGATTCTGAAAAATATAATTATGTGTTTCTGATGATTTTATTTATTTTTATTATGTTTTATGACTATGGTTTGAGTTAATAGTCCACCCATTATATATATCAGGACCTCTCTTCTAGTAGGAATCCTCTAGTATATAGGGTGGTGCACCTGAGGTCATGTGGATTCCTCAACCAAGGTACTGTTGAGTAGCTCAGGGTTGGGGCATCACAACACCATTTACATCACCATTTTTTATATTCATTTTATTCCCTTGATATAGTAGTGGACCTTATGCTATTCTTTGTTCATTTATGGTTGATTTTCATAACCAAAATAGATATATTTAAAAGTGTTTTGGAAATTTGTTTTTCAATAAAATAGAAATAGTTGTTTTATAGATAGTATCTTATGCAAGGGTTTTTAATTAAGTAAAAAGATATTTAATTAGTTTTCAAATTTTAAAAGAGACTCATTTCATGTTTTTAAAGTATTTTACTATTAATTTGATACCCCAATTGATTTTTTATAGAAAGGAAATGATTTATAATTTTTAACTAAGGCATGGTGTTGAGTTTATTTTATATCATTAAAATGGAAAATCCAGTTGTCTACTATATTTAAAATTATCATTCATGACTTTTTTATGAAAGGAATTGTATAGAATCCCTGGTGATATCCTACTATTATGGTAATATCTTACCTTGTATAAACACTTCTGTGTGTGTGTGTGTGAAACTCTTATGCTTAAACTAGTTCCATGTTCTATTCAGATTTGTTATTACTATTTTGGGCCACTGAGGGGTGTGTTAGGATGTTGTTAGAAACCTTGGGTTGCATTGAGTCATTCTTAGAATATTTTTTGGGCTTTAATTTTATATTGGAATGTGCTATAGTGACCAAGATAACATTTATTTTATTTTTATTTAGTCTATTTTTTATAATTTATTTCATATTTAATTTGGATGATGTTGAATGTTAATGGAAATGAGTTGTATCATATTTATTAGTTAAAAAAATTTATTACATTATGTATTTGATTCTTCTTATCCTATATTGCATTTTCATCCAAGGTATAGATGATCCATGTCTCATTTTTTATAAAAGATTATCTTTTTTATTTACTCTTACTTGAGAGTGAAACCATTCCCAAGAGTGTATTCCTAGATATTTAGGAACTATTTTCTAGCCTATGGAGATTGGGAATGCCCTTTAAGACAAGTGGAATATTAGGTCGGGCAATGTTTCAGCTTAACTCAGACTGGTTCATTACAATTATTCTCTATAGAATAAATCAAATCACATTATCAAAACAAAATGTTTGGACTTAAAAATAAATTCTTTATATAATAGGAAACTAAAAAATTTAATAATTTGATTGAATATTTATTCTTTTTTAATTGATCAATACATAATAAACAAAAAACATCCCATGTTATTCTAAAAAGTGTTTATCTAATTATTTATTTATCAAAATGTGATTAATTGAATTATAAAAAATCCAATTAATCATACGAAATGAGATAAGAATTTATTTTTAAGAACAATTACATATCCTCAAATCAATTACCTTTTTAAATTAATCAAATAAAAACTTCCTTAAAATCATTAATCATAATAATTGTTGGGAAACTTATTTTAAGGGAAAAAGAATTTTGGAAAGAGAATAACTTTAATTATTCCTTACCATGAATGTTGAAAAGGAAAATTAAAGAAATCTAGTTCCCTAACTTTTACATTTTTCATGAAATATTCTTGAAAATACACTTTGATCAAGTTACAATATATTTATTTCAATAAAATTATCATAATAAAAATATCACAATTTAATTATTCCATCATCATAGAAAATAATTTTATATAATCATGAGGGGAAGAGGGTCAAAAAACATAAATAAAAATGAGCCTTAAAGGAAAAAAAATAAAAAACTCCTACCTCATTGATGATTTTTCAATGCTTCATTATTATTTCTTCAATCCATGTTCTGTCACGACCCGACCTCGGGGCTCGTGCCGTGACTACCCCAAGCCCGCCTTCCATAGGCCAGGGGCTGGCGACTAGCACCAAGGCGTAAAATCCCGGTAAACAGGGAAGGCATTGCCTTTATAAGTAACAACCACCACAGAGTCAGCAAGCGGAGAGTAACTACAAAGTGCAGAAAAGTAAAGGGGGCCGGAAATACAAGCCCAACTATAAAGTACAACTGAAAAGGTAAAGAACAGCAACTGAAGAAAAGACGGTGGCCTCGTGTCGTCCACTGGCAATCCCACCTGAAGGGTGGGTACAGATAGCCTCCAGGCTCCTCGGGTCCCACGTACGCTCCGAGCACGTCCCGTCCAGTGGTCCACCTCCAGGTACTGTCCTGCTCCACGCCCCAACCGTGATCAGCACTGTCCGTCGTCTGCATCCAACACAACAAGGTGCGGGCATAGCCCGTGCAGGGGTGAGTATAAGCTACTCAGTAAGGACCCCGAGACCCCCGAAGGTCTCCCGAAATCCACAAAGGATATAGCACAAAAGAAAGATGCAATCACGAAGTAACATCTGACTCGACTTAGGTATATGCCCATACATATACCTAAGTCCCCAATTCTAGCTCTACTCACGAGCCCAAGAACAACTCAATCCACGCAGGAAAGCAAGACTCAAATCCACAAGGAGAGTAAACAGTAAATCCACAAAGGATAGTTCAACACAATCCACAAAGGAGAGTAACATAAGATTCAGCTCAACCAGGTATACTTTTTCAGATGGCGTCAAAGATGATCATTGATCCATCTAAGTCGTCGGACCCACGAAGGATCGATAGGTACTAACCCCCGCAAAAGACCCACATAGGATCGGGCTCACACAGAACCTGTAGGCAGTGGCTCACACAGAACCGGTAGTAAGGACCCACATAGGATCAGGCTCACACAGAACCTGTAGCACTGATCCACGTAGGATCGCTGAGTGCAGTAGTCGACGCAGTCCACTGAGGATCTCTGCACAGTCGTCGCCGCAGCCCACGAAGGATCTCTGCTCTGCCGTCGTCGTAGTCCACGGAGGATCTCTGCTCTGCCGTCGTCGCAGTCCACGGAGGATCTCTGCTCTGCCGTCGTCGCAGTCCACGGAGGATCTATGCTCTGTCGTCGAAGTCACAGCCAGCGCTAGGGTTCCCGCACATAGCGAGCTCGTTTAGGAGGGTCCGCTCCACGAGCCGAGAGGCTGATACATCAACTGACACGTAGTCCGAAGTTGATGTATCCAAAAGTTCCGTATCGACAACAGGATCTCAACGCAACAGACGGCGCGTCAATCGGACGCCCGGTCTGAGAGTTATTGGCATTTTCGTCCCAGTGGCCCGGTTGGTTTTTAGGGCAAAACCAACCCGACCGTACTCCTACTGTGTCCGATCCTCGGGCGGAGTATGCCAAAAGTTCCGTCTCACTTAGAGGAAACTACCACAGCTGACGGTACGTCGATCGGACGTCCGTAGCTCAAGTTATGAGTGTTTCCGCTCCGAGGGCCCGGTTGGTTTCGTGTACGAACCAACCCGGCCGAACCCAAAGTCTTTTGAAACCTTGAGTGTAATATACCGAAACGACCGTATCGATCCAAGGATCGCGTAGCCGCTGACGGTTCATCAATCGGAAGTCCCAGGCCCAAGATATGGGCAAAAGACCGAAGAAGGCCCGAAAACGGGGGTTCTGGGCCCGGGACGACCCGGCCCGAACCCCCCCTGGGTCGGCCGAACCGGGTCGACCCGAACCGGGTCGGTCCGGCCTGGGCGCGGCCCGGCCGACCGGACCGGCCGAAGCGGCTGCCGCGGGTTTGACCCGCGGCTTGATGGAAAACGCGGCCCCGCGGGGGGGGGGGGGGGGGGGGGCTGTCACGCGGACGCGGCCGGGCCGCCGCGTCCCTCCCCGGTTCCGCGCGGCCGCGGAACCGGCCGCCGCCGCCGCGGCTTCAGCCGCGGCGGAATTTCTCCACGACGGCGCGCCGGGTGCCGCCGCCGCCTTCCGCGGGCCTCCGGAGTTGCTCTGGTGGCCCGTTTTGCCTCCCGTCTGCACCGTTGCTCCTCCCGGGGGCCGATCTTCACTGCGGGATCAACGGATCGCCCTTGCCGCACGGTTCGTCGTCGTCCGCCAAATCCGCACAACAAAATATTGGCGGAGGGTTGCCGGGTCTTGTTCGTTAGACCCGTACCCTCCGCGTTAGTCATAAACAACGGGAGGAAAAGAAAATAATCAACAACAATTTTAATTAAATTAAAATTGTTCGGAGATCAGGTTCTTTATTTTAAAAGAATAAACACGAGGAATAAAATATTCCAACATCCCTTACCTTGTCGTCGTCGGACGTGAGGTCGTCGCGGAATCGCTCGTCGCGGAAGGAGGGGATCGTCGCGTCGTCGCGGTATCCGGCGTCGCGTCGCCAATCTCTGGATCAAGATCAAACGGATTTAATTAATTAAATCCGTTGTCATTGAAATTAAAAAAAAAGGGAGAAATAAACGATTCGTTTCTCACCTTAATTGCCGAACGAGGATCGGCCGCGGAAGAAGAGGCGTCGCCGAAGAACGTCGCGGGTAGAGCTCGTCGACGTCGCAGATCACGGTGTGCGTCGTCGAATTCCGGTCGCCGGCGTTCTTCGCGTTCTTCGCGTTCTTCGCGTTCTTCGCATTCTTCGCGAGGAGGGGAGATGAAGAAACAAAGATCCTCTCAAATCCTTTCAAAGGATTTTTAGGTTGGTCTTATTTTATAAACATGCCAACAAACGCAAAAGCGTAAGTAACGACCCATCAGTTCGTTGAATTAATTCAACGAGCGAAACAGCCCATTTAATTCACGAAATAAACCGCTCAATTAAATGGTCTGTTAAGAATTTAAGAAAACGCGTCGGTTGACTTTTCAGTTACTTTGACGGGTTTTCGCGGGTGCGTTACTTAGCGAAAGAAACGGCGGGGCTCGTGCGGGCCCCACCTCACAAATATCCTAACAAGGGGTAGGATATTTCCGGATAGCACCCTATCCGCTTTAACTCAGTTCAAGTGGCTTCCAAGTGACTTCCAAGTAGCTTAAGTGAAATAAAGTTGTCGCACAAATTTTATTTTATTTCTGACTTAAAGCCCCAAAATTTAAAAACCACGTCTGAGCAAACGCAACTCCGGAAGAGGCATTTCTAACCAAATACCGGCGCTGCGATTTCATCGGTGCCCTCAGAATTCGATTCCGGGCACCGGTTCAAAAGATAGAAAAACCCGCTCGTCCGTTCACTGAACGTACCCGAGCCAAACTTCGGAAATTGATTCCGGGCACACCGGGCCTCGGAATCAGGTGCCGTCTGAAGCTGCGCTCTTGTAAAATTCCAAAGAAAATTAAGAAAAAATTTCCTTGAAATTTGCGGGTCTTTACATTACTCCCACCTCAGGGCTTTACGTCCCCATAAAGATACATCAAAAACTATGGGAACAAATGGGGGTACTGAGCACGCATCTGAGCCTCCCGCTCCCAAGTGCTCTCCTGGAGGTTCCCGTGCTGCCATCTGATGCGCACAAGAGGAATCGACCGCCCACGTAGGACCCGCTCCTGTCGATCCTCGATCTCCACTGGGACCTCCGCAAAAGTCGCCCCATCGTCCACGTCCAGCTCCCCAAAGTCGATGATGTGCATCGGGTCGTGCACGTATCTCCTCAGCTGAGACACGTGGAAGACGTCGTGCACCCGGTGCAACTGAGGTGGTAGAGCCAGGCGATAAGCCACCTCTCCTATCCTGCTGAGGACCTGGAAAGGCCCGATGAGGCATGGAGACAACTTGCCGCCTCGGCCAAATCTCCGTAAACCACGTCGAGGTGAGACACGCAAAAAAGACGTGGTCGCCATCCTCGAACTCCAGTGGCCTCCGCCTCCTGTCAGCATATGACTTCTGCCAGCTCTGAGCTGTCCTCATCCTCTCCTGGATGATCTGGACCTTCTCTGTCGTGGCTCGGACCATCTCTGGTCCCACGAGCGCTGACTCCCCAGGGTCTGTCCAGTACAACGGTGATCTGCAGGGTCTGCCGTACAACGCCTCGTATGGTGTCATCCCGATGGTGGAGTGGTATCTGTTGTTGTACGCGAACTCCAGAAAGGGTAGGTGGTCCTCCCAGCTGCGACCAAAGTCGAGAACACATGCACGGATCATGTCCTCGAGTGTCTGTATGGTCCTCTCCGTCTGACCATCCGTCTGAGGGTGGAAGGTTGTGCTCAGATGGAGCCGTGTCCCGAACGCCTCCTGCAACCCCTTCCAAAGCCGGGAAGTGAAACGAGCATCTCGATCGGAGACGATAGACGATGGCACACCTTGAAGCCGTACGATCTCTTGGACGTAAAGACGTCCCAAGCTCTCCACTGAGCCCTGCTCTCTGATGGGTAAGAAGTGTGCCGACTTGGTGAGTCGGTCGACAATCACCCAAATGGAGTCGTGACCTCTGGAAGTGCGTGGAAGTCCAGTCACGAAGTCCATAGATATGCCGTCCCACTTCCCCTCTGGGACCTCCAAGGGCTGTACCAAGCCTGCTGGTACCTGATGCTCTGCCTTCACCTGCTGGCAGGTGAGGCAACGTGAAACGAACTCTGCCACAGCTTTCTTCATGCCCGGCCACCAGTGCTGTCGCCTGAGATCCTGGTACATCTTCGCCACTCCGGGATGCACCGCCAAGGGAGAAGTGTGAAACTCTCTCAGCACCTCCTCTCGTAAAGTGACTGGTACGAAGGTACGTCCTCTAAAAAGGATGTCGTGCTCTGCTCCAAGGGAGAAACCATCAGGCGCCTGACCTGAGGATATCAGTGCACGCCGGGTCTCACAGTCAGCGTCCTCACGCTGAGCCTCTCTGACCCGCTGTAGAAGTGGAGGAGAGACTGTGAGAGACTGAAGAAAGGCTGCTTCGTCTCTATCCACGAAGGATATCCGTAAGGAGGCTAGCTGCTCCGTCGCCTCCTCAAGTAGCTGAATGCCCGTCCTCCTGCTGAGGGCATCGGCTACCACGTTCCCCTTCCCAGGAGTATAGACTATCTCAAAGTCATAGTCCTGGAGGAACTCAAGCCATCTCCGCTGTCTCAAGTTCAGGTCCTTCTGAGAGAAGATATACCTGAGACTCTGGTGGTCAGAAAAGACTGTGAAGCGCTCGCCCATCAGATAGTGCCGCCAAGTCTTCAGAGCGAAGACCACTGCTGCTAACTCCAGGTCATGAGTGGCGTAGTTCTGCTCATGCGGCCTCAACTGACGTGATCCGTAGGCGATCACGGCCCGCTCCTGCATCAGGACGCAACCGAGTCCAGTCCCTGACGCATCGCAGTAAACTACGTATCCAACTCCCTCCTCAGGCAACCTCAAGATAGGTGCGCTGGTCAATCTCTGTCTCAGCTCCTGGAAGCTCTGCTGACATCTGTCTGACCACACGAAGGGTTTCCCCTTCTTTGTCAAAGCTGAGAATGGTGCCGCAACTCTGGAGAAGTCTGGCACAAATCTCCGATAGTATCCAGCTAAGCCCAAGAAACTCCGCACCTCCGTCACGCTCTTGGGTGGCTCCCAAGCTAGCACTGCCTCGATCTTCGCGGGATCCACTGCAACTCCCGCCTCAGAGATGACGTGCCCCAAGAAATGGACCTCACGTAACCAGAACTGGCATTTTGAGAGCTTGCCATAAAGCTGGTGCTCTCGGAGTGTGTCTAGCACAACTCGCAGGTGGTAGGCATGCTCCTCCTCAGTCGTCGAGTATACCAAAATGTCGTCAATGAAGACCACGACAAATCGGTCGAGGTATGGCTGGAAGATCCTGTTCATGAGGCTCATGAACACTGCTGGAGCATTGGTTATGCCGAACGGCATAACCAAGAACTCATAATGGCCATACCGACACCTGAAGGCCGTCTTCTGCACGTCCTCGTCTCGAACTCTGAGCTGATGATAGCCTGACCGGAGGTCTATTTTCGAGAACCACCGCGCTCCTTTGAGCTGATCGAAGAGGTCATCAATCCGTGGCAGCGGATACTTGTTCCTCACTGTCACCTGGTTCAGGCGACGATAGTCGACACACAGTCACAAGCTCCCGTCCGCCTTCTTGGCGAACAAAATCGGGGAAGCCCAGGGTGAAACACTGGGTCGGATAAACCCCTTGCTCTGCAAGTCCTCCAACTGTACCCGCAGCTCTCGAAGCTCGGCGGGGGCCATCCGATATGCTGGAGTAGATATCGGGGCTGTCCCGGGGTACAAGTCGATGTAAAAGTCTACCTCTCTACGAGGAGGTAGCCCTGGAACGTCGTCGGGAAAGACGTCCACGTACTGGTCCACCACTGCAGGAAAAACTGGACTCCGCACATCCACTGCTCCTAGGATGAGGCTAGCCAACTAATGAGAGATGGGCTGCACTCTCCTCCGCGGAAGTCCATCCTGTGCTTCAAAGGTTCCCTTCTCGCCGGTGAAGGTAAACCTGCTCCCGTCGGTGCGAACACATCGCACCTTGCGCCTAAATGAGTCGATCTGGGCATGAACCGTGGATAGCCAATCCATGCCCAAGATGACGTCGTAAGTCCTCGACGCCGCTACAAGGAGATCACAGCCGAAGCTCTCGCCTCCTAGAGTAAGCTCACATTGCCGGTACCAGTGCGTAATCGTCGAGTCTGCTCCCGTAGGAGTCTCTAGCCGTAAGGATCGAGCCAACGGCTCAGTCGGAATCTCCGAGCTCCGAACAAGGGCAGAGGATATGAAAGAGTGACTCGCTCTTGTGTCTATAACTACTGCAGCAAGGGTGGAATAGACACAGATCGTACCTCGAATCATCTCTGGCATGTCGGGGTCGTAGGCCTCCGCTGCCTGGAGCTGGGCCTGTCCCTGCCCGCCAGCTCCCTGTGGTCGAGGTGGCCCTCCTGGTGGTGGTGGGGGTAGAGCCTGGAAGCGTTGCCCACCACCCACTGCTCGGCCAGCTCCTCTGCCTCATCCGCCTCCTCCCTGCGGACCGCCACGGTCGACCCTCTGCCTCTGCCTGGGTGGCCCCTCCACCGTCTGCTGCTCCTCTGATCGGCGAGTCGGGCAGTCGCGAGCCATGTGACCCTGCCCGCCGCAGGAGTAGCACATCCTGCCTCTCGGAAGGCTGGCACTCCGCTGTGTGCCTCGCACTGCTGAGCCGGTGTCCTGAGGCCGTCTGCGTGGGGTTCTGGTCTGCCTGGACCCGAGAGTCATCCGTCGGCTACCTGCTGCCGAAGACTCAGCTACCTGCCGCCCTGCGCTAGGTCTCGCCGCTGGAGAAGGCTCTGCCAGGAAGCTCTCGATCAGGAGGGCTCGCTCCAGCACTCCCGCCTGGGTCGAAATGCTGAGGGAGATCAGCGACGCCCGAATCTCCTGCCGCAAGCCCTGCTCGAAGGTCCGGGCCCGGAAGAAGGGGTCCCGTACCATGTCGGTCGAGTAGCGAGATAGGTCAGTGAACCTCGCCGCGTACTGAGCGACCGTCATGCTGCCCTGGCGCAGCTGGAGAAGCTCCTGGATGTGCACCGCTCGGAGGGTGGCCGGGACGAACTCAGAGCGGAAGAGGCTCTCGAAGTCCGCCCAGAGCAAGGATGCCTCATCGTGAACCTGGAGCATCAAGCTCCACCATCGTCCTGCCGCCGCCTGCAGGAGGCTCACCGCGAGAATCACCATGAGATCCGCTGGTGTCCTCACTAGCCTAAAGATTCGTACCACCGCCTCTAGCCAGTCCTCGGCGGCCTGGGGGTCCGCCTCACAGCGAAACCTGGGCGGTCGCTGGCTCTGAAACTCATGCAGTGCCCTGAGGCGACGTGCATCGTCAGCGTCTGGTACTGGTAGCATCGGTGGCTCGGCGGGTAAATCTACCGCCGGTGCCACTGCTGGCAAAGGGCCCTGCACCGAGGCCTCGTCGCTCGGTGGGCAGCCATCACGCCCTACGCTCGGAACCCTAGCTGGCTGTCGTCGCGGGGCCATCCTGAAAAGGAGAACAAGAGCACCACAGTCAGAACAGTATACCTGGTGAGCTGGCACAAATAATCACATGGAAAACTTGAGACTTTCATGAAGCAGATCAGTATACCCGGTGAGCTGACACAAGTAATCACAAGAAAACTTGAAACACACACGCAATCAATGTTTCCATGCATTAAGTCGGAAATCAGGAGTCAGGGTCCTGGTGTACGGATACGTCGGCCGCCGCACCAACACTGGGCTCCCTGAACTGATAACCACACTCAATACACTAAACACTATTGCTTCATATAGAAAGAAAAGATGATCAGAGTCTGCGGTAGAACCGACCCCTCTGATACCAATTTGTCACGACCCGACCTCGGGGCTCGTGCCGTGACTACCCCAAGCCCGCCTTCCATAGGCCAGGGGCTGGCGACTAGCACCAAGGCGTAAAATCCCGGTAAACAGGGAAGGCATTGCCTTTATAAGTAACAACCACCACAGAGTCAGCAAGCGGAGAGTAACTACAAAGTGCAGAAAAGTAAAGGGGGCCGGAAATACAAGCCCAACTGTAAAGTACAACTGAAAAGGTAAAGAACAGCAACTGAAGAAAAGACGGCGGCCTCGTGTCGTCCACTGGCAATCCCACCTGAAGGGTGGGTACAGATAGCCTCCAGGCTCCTCGGGTCCCACGTCCGCTCCGAGCACGTCCCGTCCAGTGGTCCACCTCCAGGTACTGTCCTGCTCCACGCCCCAACCGTGATCAGCGCTGTCCGTCGTCTGCATCCAACACAACAAGGTGCGGGCATAACCCGTGCAGGGGTGAGTATAAGCTACTCAGTAAGGACCCCGAGACCCCCGAAGGTCTCCCGAAATCCACAAAGGATATAGCACAAAAGAAAGATGCAATCACGAAGTAACATCTGACTCGACTTAGGTATATGCCCATACATATACCTAAGTCCCCAATTCTAGCTCTACTCACGAGCCCTAGAACAACTCAATCCACGCAGGAAAGCAAGACTCAAATCCACAAGGAGAGTAAACAGTAAATCCACAAAGGATAGTTCAACACAATCCACAAAGGAGAGTAACATAAGATTCAGCTCAACCAGGTATACTTTTTCAGATGATGTCAAAGATGATCACTGATCCATCTAAGTCGTCGGACCCACGAAGGATCGATAGGTACTAACCCCCGCAAAAGACCCACATAGGATCGGGCTCACACAGAACCTGTAGGCAGTGGCTCACACAGAACCGGTAGTAAGGACCCACATAGGATCGGGCTCACACAGAACCTGTAGCACTGATCCACGTAGGATCGCTGAGTGCAGTAGTCGACGCAGTCCACTGAGGATCTCTGCACAGTCGTCGCCGCAGTCCACGAAGGATCTCTGCTCTGCCGTCGTCGCAGTCCACGGAGGATCTCTGCTCTGCCGTCGTCGCAGTCCATGGAGGATCTCTGCTCTGTCGTCGTCGCAGTCCACGGAGGATCTCTGCTCTGTCGTCGAAGTCACAGCCAGCGCTAGGGTTCCCGCACATAGCGAGCTCGTTTAGGAGGGTCCGCTCCACGAGCCGAGAGGCTGATACATCAACTGACACGTAGTCCGAAGTTGATGTATCCAAAAGTTCCATATCGACAACAGGATCTCAACGCAACAGACGGCGCGTCAATCGGACGCCCGGTCTGAGAGTTATTGGCATTTTCGTCCCAGGGGCCCGGTTGGTTTTTAGGGCAAAACCAACCCGACCGTACTCCGCCTATGTCCGATCCTCGGGTGGAGTATGCCAAAAGTTACATCTCACTTAGAGGAAACTACCACAGCTGACGGTACGCCGATCGGACGTCCGTAGCTCAAGTTATGAGCGTTTCCGCTCCGAGGGCCCGGTTGGTTTCGTGTACGAACCAACCCGGCCGAACCCAAAGTCTTCCGAAACCTTGAGTGTAATATACCGAAACGACGGTATCGATCCAAGGATCGCGTATCCGCTGACGGTTCGTCAATCGGAGGTCCCAGGCCCAAGATATGGGCAAAAGACCGAAGAAGGCCCGAAAACGGGGGTTCTGGGCCCGGGACGACCCGGCCCGAACCCCCCCTGGGTCGGCCGACCCGGCCCGACCCGGCTAGGCCGGGTCCGGTCCGGCCTGGGCGCGGCCCGGCCGACCGGACCGGCCGGCTCGGCTTCGGCCGAGCGGCCGAAGCGGCTGCCGCGGGTTTGACCCGCAGCTTGATGGAAAACGCGGCCCCGCGGGGGGGGGGGGGGGGGGGGCCTCCTGTCACGCGGACGCGGCCGGGCCGCCGCGTCCCTCCCCGGTTCCGCGCGGCCGCGGAACCGGACGCCGCCGCCGCGGCTTCAGCCGCGGCGGAATTTCTCCACGGCGGCGCGCCGGGCGCCGCCGCCTCCGGCCGCCGGCGCCGCCGCGCCGGCGACCCGCGCCGCCGCCGCCTTCTGCGGGCCGCCGGAGTTGCTCCGGTGGCCCGTTTTGCCTCCCGTCTGCGCCGTTGCTCCTCCCGAGGGCCGATCTTCACTGCGGGATCAATGGATCGCCCTTGCCGCACGGTTCGTCGTCGTCCGCCAAATCCGCACAACAAAAGATCGGTGGAGGGTTGTCGGGTCTTGTTCGTTAGACCCGCACCCTCCGCGTTAGTCATAAACAACGGGAGGAAAAGAAAATAATCAACAACAATTTTAATTAAATTAAAATTGTTCGGAGATCAGGTTCTTTATTTTAAAAGAATAAACACGAGGAATAAAATATTCCAACATCCCTTACCTTGTTGTCGTCGGACGTGAGGTCGTCGCGGAATCGCTCGTCGCGGAAGGAGGGGATCGTCGCGTCGTCGCGGTATCCGGCGTCGCGTCGCCAATCTCCGGATCAAGATCAAACGGATTTAATTAATTAAATCTGTTGTCATTGAAATTAAAAAAAAGGGAGAAATAAACGATTCGCTTCTCACCTTAATTGCCGAACGAGGATCGGCCGCGGAAGAAGAGGCGTCGCCGAAGAACGTCGCGGGTAGAGCTCGTCGACGTCGCAGATCACGGTGTGCGTCGTCGAATTCTGGTCGCCGGCGTTCTTCGCGTTCTTCGCGTTCTTCGCGTTCTTCGCGTTCTTCGCGAGGAGGGGAGATGAAGAAACAAAGATCCTCTCAAATCCTTTCAAAGGATTTTTAGGTTGGTCTTATTTTATAAACATGCCAACAAACGCAAAAGCGTAAGTAACGACCCATCAGTTCGTTGAATTAATTCAACGAGCAAAACAGCCCATTTAATTCACGAAATAAACCGCTCAATTAAATGGTCTGTTAAGAATTTAAGAAAACGCGTCGGTTGACTTTTCAGTTACTTTGACGGGTTTTCGCGGGTGCGTTACTTAGCGAAAGAAACGGCGGGGCTCGTGCGGGCCCCACCTCACAAATATCCTAACAAGGGGTAAGATATTTCCGGATAGCACCCTATCCGCTTTAACTCAGTTCAAGTGGCTTCCAAGTGACTTCCAAGCAGCTTAAGTGAAATAAAGTTGTCGCACAAATTTTATTTTATTTCTGACTTAAAGCCCCAAAATTTAAAAACCACGTCTGAGCAAACGCAACTCCGGAAGAGGCGTTTCTAAGCAAATACCGGCGCTGCGATTTCATCGTTGCCCTCAGAATTCGATTCCGGGCACCGGTTCAAAAGATATAAAAACCCGCTCGTCCGTTCACTGAACGTACCCGAGCCAAACTTCGGAAATTGATTCCGGGCACACCGGGCCTCGGAATCAGGTGTCGTCTGAAGCTGCGCTCTTGTAAAATTCCAAATAAAATTAAGAAAAAATTTCCTTGAAATTTGCGGGTCTTTACATGTTCATTATTTCCACATTGTTTCATTTTTATCGCCTTGTGAATTCTCCATTTTTGGTTATTGTAAACTTTTTAAATAATTCCAAAAACAAAAATAAATTACTCTTTATTGTGACAAGATAGAGAGAGAGAGAGAGATTTTATGTTGATTCTCCCTTTTTCCTTCTAATAGAATGAGTAAATTAATGGGGATAAGAAATTCTATTTTTCAATGGATAATTAAATATATATTTTAATTTCTCTATAATGTATTCACATAATTATCCCTTTTATCCCATGTAATACTACTAATTTAAACCTTCATTAGTTTTTCATTTAATTTCTCTAATAATGGAATGTTAACTATCCTAAAATACCTTTCTCTTAAATCATTGAGTTCTATGTCATCACCACTAGGATACACATGTCCCATATTACTACTATGTGTCCACACTAACACCAACACATTATATAAGTATAATAAATTATATAGATAGTTCGATGGTTTAATTTAAAATTTGAAATTTCTCAGTTTGAGGCTCGTCACCTAGTCAGATAATTTATAACTCACATAAGAATAACACCATGTTTCAAACACAATTAAGGTGTTTGAATTTTAATATTTGATCTTGTTTATAATATATAAATATTCACACTCACTTAATAAATATTTATTTATTATTAAATATTAATTATTCCACAAAACTCAGGTAGCTTAGAAAATTACCAAAATTTAACCCAAGCCTAAAAACAATGTACTATGACCAATAGAATAGTAATAAAAATTTCTATGGTAATTTTATATAATAAAATTACTATTTTACCCTTTTTAGGTATTGAGGACTCCAAAACTCAAAAATGAGTGAAGGTCCAGATTAAGAAACAAATCTAGGTCACTAAAATTATATTATCAATAGTTCTATAGTGACATTTGATATAGTATAGGTTGAATAGAAAATATATCTTTGAATAATTGGAATATCATTTTAAATTTTTTAATTTTGTGTTAAATTAATTCATGAAATGAATTTCATTAGTTGCTGAAGTTTTGAGCTATATTAACCCACATAGAATCAATTAGAGGTTCTACTGATCTACTAAAATCTTATTCATTGTGTCCAAAAAATACAATCACATCATTTATCATGTTTCAAACTAAATTATCCTCTAAATGGTCTCCATGTGGTTTATTTCCCATATATCTACAACTTTAAATTTTTATATTATTTTATTCTGCATACCAAATCCATTATATATATCAAGCAGGAAATTATTTCAATATCAAGTATAAATATACTTTGTTTATATTCAACCATTGGATAAATTTAAAATATGTACATGGTTATTTTATTCTATCATCCACTAATTGGTTTGAAATTGAAAAATCTAAAAAATATACTGAACCCTTTGATTATCAAGGTTTTTTAGGATAAAGTATCCCAAATATTATCCTTGTGTAATGAATTATAACTGTTTATCATATATATTCAAAAGAAATATATAAATTCTCAATAAAAACAACACTAATATAAAAATAACCTTTAGTGAACACCAAAAGTGATCTATAAAGGCTTATAGTGGTCACTCAAAAACCAAAAAATGTTGGCCTTTATAGTTTAAGAGTCATGCATCTATATCAACCTCTATATAGAGATTGCTATCGAACAGGACATCAAAGGATATAAAGACTTCCAAATGGCAGTTGATATAGACCTACACCTCTTGATCTATAATGACCACCAAATGGAAACCATAATAGATAAATAAGTTTTTCAAAAAAAACAAAATTAATACACTACAAAAGTAATATTTAAAACTAACAAAAAAAAATATAATTCATAGATTCATTATTTGTCAACATTGTATATACTCTTACAACCTCACAGCTTACCTCATCCCATCATTTTCCAAGCCCTCACTCATCATATAATATAACTGAAAATCAAATAAATTTAAAAAAGTTAGTACACCAAAATAATAACAAAAAACTAATCATTATAAATCACTATATTATTTAAATTAAAAGTTAGTAAAATAAACATTCAGTGTTAATTTGTCTTTTAATATATTATTTATAATATTTTTTTAATCTAAAACTTATTATTCAGCTATTTTGAGAACAAAACATGTCAAATTGACCCGTTGTCTTCTCATACACATAAAAAAATGGAATTTTTCTTATGATTTATTGTCAATCCTAGGTAATTTTATACGGTTTTTACCATTACATGCATGTTATAGTGTTTTGGAACACTAAAAATGTGTTTTCAATCATATTGAGAAAATGAAAACTTGGATAGATGTTCTATAAATTCTTACATTTAAAAAATCATGATATATTTGGTTTACTATGATTTCATGATAATCAGAGGTTATTTTCTTAGTTTTGACCTCCCACCATAAGTTTTTAAAGACTGAAAAATATTTAAAAATTACTTATTTGTCCAGTTTGATCAAAAAACATGTAAATTTGATGTCTCCTATGCTTATACAAATCAAAAATAAATCCAAACCATTTTTTCAATGATTTAACATCAATCCAATATCATTTTTTTATAGTTTTGACCGATAAGTTTGTATTATAGTGTTTTAAAACACTAAAAAGGAATGTTCTATCATCCTATAAAAATGATAACTCGTATTGATTCCCTATTATTTTATAAGATTAAAAATAATTCTATGATTTTTTACCTTGTAATTCATGGAAATTAGGGGATGTTTTCTTAGTTTTCACCCCTACCACACATTTTTTAAGACTAAAAAATCTTTAAAAACTGCTTATTCATTAGGTCTAAGGATAACACACCTCCAATGGACATTCCTTCTACTCATACACAACAAAAATTATTAAAATATAGTTTTATTTTAATTTCACATCAATATAAGGTACCTTTATATGGTTTTGACCATTACATGCATGTTTTAGTGATTCAACACACTAAAAATCTATTTTTAGTCATCCAAGGAAAATTAAAACATAGATTGATATGAAATGTGTTCTATATTTTAGAAATCATTATATGGTTATTTTATTATGATTTCACTCAAATTTAAGGTCTTTTCCATAATTTTCACCCCCCCCCCCTCCATGTTTTATAAGGACACCGCATATTAGATTGATGTTTCGTCTTCTCATAAATCTCATAAATAATTTGAAGACAACTTTTCTATGATTTCATGTCAACTTGAGGTTTTTTCTATGGTTTTGACTATTACACACTTGTTATAGTGTTCTCAAATATTAAAAAAGAATTTTTCAGTCTTCCCATTTAAATTAAAACTTATATTACTGCATAATTAGTTCTAAAATTTATGAAATTTTTTTTTAGTATTTATGATCAAAATCCATGGAAATTAGAGGTCATTTCTTGGTTTTAATCCCCCACCTCACATTTTTAAAGACTAAAAATCATTAAAAACTAATTATTAAATTGGTTTTAGTGCACTACACATAATATTGGAATGTTGTTTACTTATATAAATCGTAAATAATTTTAAGACATATGTTGAATGGTTTCACATTAATCTAATGTCACTTTTTATGATTTTGACTATTACATTCATGTTTTAGTGTTTCAAAACACTAAAAATGAATTTTTGGTCATCAATAAAAAAAATAACTTTTAGTGATGTGATATAAGTGCCAACATTTCATAAATCATGGAAAACATGTTTTCTTAGGATTTCATGTCAATTTGAGGTCATTTTCTCGGTTTTGACACCCCTTCATCATCTTCTCGTTCATCCTGAGAAAACGACAACTCGAATTGATGTGTAGTTAGTTCATGCATTTCAAAAATCATGCCAAATTTGTTCCCCTCTAATTTTGTAATGATCATAAGTCATTTACCTAGTTTGGATCCCCCCCCCCCACTACATGTTTTTAGAGATAGAAAAATCTTTAAAAACTACTAATTTGGTCATTCTGAGAACATTCCATGTCATATGTACATATCTTCCTCCCATACATGTCACAAATAATTCGAAGAAATCATTCTTATGATTTCACATCAATATGATGTTTTTTTTAGGATTTTGATTGTTGTAGGAACTTTTAGTGTTTTAACACTATAAAAATTCATTTTCAGTCATCCTAGAAAAATGAAAAGTTTAAATGATGTGAAATAAGTTCCTACATTTCAAAAATCATGTTATAGTCATTTCTGCTAATTTTACAGTAAGTAGATCTCATTTTCTTTGTGTTGACCCCCCACCGCACATTTTCAAATACTGTCAAATCATTATAAATGGATTATTCGGTTGATATGAGCACACTGTATTTAATATTGTTATGTATTATACTTATACACATTAAAAATAATTCAAATAAAGTTTCCCTATGATTTAAAATGAATATGATGTCATTTTATATGGTTTTGAACATTACACACACATTTTTGGGTTTTAAAATGCTAAAAAGTATTTTTTTAGTCATGCCATTAAAATAAAGACTTAGATTGACACACATTTAGTTATAGATATTTCAAAAATCATGTTGCGGTTGTTTTACTATGAGTTTATAGAAATTAAATGTTTTTTTCTTGGTTTTAACCCCCCACTACACATTTTTAATGACTGAAAAATCATTAAAAACTATTTATTTTTTCGATAAGAGCACATCACATGTTGGATTGATGTTTTTTATACTTAAAAACACAAAAATTAATTCAAATACATAATTTTTAATATTTATAATCAATCTGAGGTCAATTTGAAAGGTATTGATCATTACACGCATGTTTTAGTGTTTTAAAAAACTAAATATGTGTTTTCAGTCATCTCGGGAAAATAAAAATTCATATTGATGTGCAGTGAGTTACAACAATTCAAAAATCATAATATTGTTTTTTCCTCTAATTTCAAGATAGTCAAAAGTAATTTTCTTCATTTTAACCCCCCACTGCACATTTTTAAAGACTAACAAATCTTTAAAAATTGATTATCTAGTCAGTCCAGGTACACCACATGTTGGATTGACAATCTATATACTAATTTATTTCAACAAAAAATAAAACAATTTTACTATGATTTTACATCAATACTATATTATTTTATAAGTGTTTAAACATTACACACACGTTTTAGTTTTTTAAAACACTAAAAATGTGTTTTCATCCATACCGAACAAACAAAAACTCAGATAAACACATTTTTAGTTCCTATATTTAAAAAATCATGATATGGTTTTTATCCTATGATTTCAAGGTAATAAAAGGTCATTTTCATAGTTTTAACCCCCCCCCCCCCCGTATATTTTTAAATATTGATAGATCTTTATAAAAGGATTATTCAGTCAATTCGAGCACATTGCATGTCAGATTGATGTGTCATCTGCTCATACAAGATAAATATAATTAAAAAATATGTTTTCTATGATTTTACATCAATCAGAGGATATTTTCTATATTTTTTACTATTGCATGCACGTTTTAGTTGTTTTAAAATAAAAAAAATGTGATTTTGATAATCCCAACATGAATTGATGTGAATTCCGTTCCTCTATTTCAAAAATCATTATAATGTTATTTTCCTATAATTTCTTGGTAACTGGTGGTTGTTTTTTTGGTTTTGGCCCCTTTTTACATTTTTTAAAGACTGATAAAACTTTAAAAACTAATTATTTGATCGTTCTAATAACACCACATGTCGTATTGATGTTCCATCACTGCAACAAATTGTTTGGTTTCGATTCGAACCATCTCAGGTTGCTGATTTGGAAGGTTGTCTTCCTCCCGATGTCGTCCCAACATAGCTGCCTTGTTTCCTCTTTGGAAAACCATTCTGAATATAGAAATATCTTAGGCGAAGAAACATTGTAATCTGTAAATTCTATATCATTTGAATATTAACATAAGTTAATTTATGGATATTAATTTAAAAATACCCTAACATCTAAAGTTGCCTAAATCAACCTCTGACACAAACTATAAGGACCCAACCTTAAACATTGCATATTCTTGAATTAAGTTAATAATTCACATTGAGGATATTTTTAGGTTTAGAGTTTTAGAGAATTTGGTTATAACTGTTACATTACATCCCAAAAGTTACAAATTATACACTTCTACTCAGTTCCAATATTTTTCACAAAATAAAAATTCTTGAAAAAAAGAGTCATGTCTAGTTCCATGTTTTAGACAGCATGAATTTTCTGTGATCCCATCCTTGAACCTATTACACTTTATTCCCTGTGAAAAACATTTCAAAAACATGGGATGAGATAAAAATCTTACTAAGGGATACAAAAAGAAGGAAAACTGTTAGTTTTTCAAAACAACAAGTAAACCATGATTACTTTATCATAAGTAATACTGTTCACCTTTATGAAGTAGAAAATACTATTCACTCAATTAAATATCATTTCTTACCCTTTTGTAACCAAAATATTACCATAAAACCCATATAAATAACACATAACATATAAAGGTAACATGGGACATAAACATACTAAAAAGGAATAACCATACAGTCGACTTCCACACATATCACTAAATGGAATAGTCATACGACTGACTTCCATACCCAATGCATTGGATATAATGTAACCACCCATCCTGGTTTATCACGGGACCACCAGTCATTTGTTTTATCACGTAACCTCCCATAAAATGTCCAAGTACCATTATAAAATAATAACATATAGAACAAATATAAAGGAAAGAAGACATTTCCACATTTCAATCACAATATATCACTTAAATATATTGAAATAACAAATCCATTATCAAAACCATTTTCAATACCAAAATATATAAAATATTATATCGTATTTTTTTTTAAAAAAACATTACGGCTTGTTAAGGAAACCAAAGATCAAATAATACTCCTAGTGGCGGAAAGGTCATTGTCACCACTTACATTAAAAGTTAACATTATTTTTTGTTGTTTAGTAAAATAATTCATAGAAAAAGATTCCCTTTGAATGAAATGAATAGTCAAAGGTGTTTATATATCATATAAAATAAAGTTGTGTATAAAATAATATATGCCTCAATGAAAGGAGATTGAGATGAAGTCTCTTACATCATGTCCGACTTGACCCGTTCGTTATTTAATCTCTTGAATAATAAACTAAATTTAATTTCTACTTTCTTAAGAATCTTCTTAAAGTTTATCATTCCTTTTAAATAACTTAATACCATGTTATAAAAATTATGTAATCATTTAAGTTAATAATGGGCATTTTGTCGATATTTGTTACTTGAGTCAAAAATGGAATTCTTATAATTACGAGTTGTTCATGTGGTCAAAAGTTCATTATAACCAAAATTATATTCATGATTTAGATATCATATATATCATATATATCTATTATATACATGTATTTATAATATTATATAACTTTTGGAGATAAAAAATGAAATGCACCGTTCATGGAGACGGTACATCGTACGTATGCATGAACGATACTTCCATTTCTATTTTGTATTGTAATGGAATGTAAACATAATTATACATAAGTATATTATATTTATTTCATAATATCTTATATAATTTCATTAACTCTACCCTTTATATATTCCACATTAGGTATGAACGAGTCATATCACTTCGAGGGGGCGGTAGTCCGCACTTCCTCAAATGCGATTATCATATTTACCCACTATGAAAACCATAAAGGTATTATATAAATGAAAAATACAGAAGCATAAAAACAATATAATATATAATATATATCATATATAAATATATTTCCATCATAATGGCCACCATGAAAGGCGGTTGGAGGTATTTGAACAATCATCATTTTGTGAGGTAGTAGTTCGTTCTCCACAGAAACAATATATTATTTACCCATTAGAGGGAGGTGTGTGTAAGTGTAGTTAAAATAATTATCTTAAAAACATCCTAGTATATTTAGGATACTGTTGTTGTTATAAAAGAAAGGAATAAAAATATATTAGGGGGTTGGAGAAGTAAAATAAAACAAAAGAACTTAAGAGAAGACGTTACCCTTAAATTGGGTAACTTCCTTGGTTTGAACCAAAAGGGTTTGTTGAAGTGAATTTTTCCTAAGTTAAGGATTATAGTAGGAGGATAGAGATTTAGGAAGATTAATTTGGAAGATTTTGGATGATCCAAGTGGCTTGAGAGGTGTGAGAAATGGGTTAGAGGTGAGGGCTTTTTATAAGGGGGAGGAGGGGCTCTTTAGGAAAGTGTGAAAATATTATTTTATTATATACTAATTTTAGGTTTTAAAGGTCCAAAACTAATTAAATTCAAATATAAGATGACTCATGGTATAAATGAAATCATCCAATAGAAATTTTAGAGGTTTTGGATATTATTTTAATCTTTATAATCTTATTTATTTAAATCATTTATTAATGAGGTAAACACTGCATCATTATTATGTCATACAAAATTTAATTTATTTGATGTCTAAAAATTATAAAAAAAATAAACATGATGTCAGAAATATTTTTATATTTCCAATGAATATTTATAGTCTAAAATATAACTTATTTAATAATATTTAAAATTAATTTACTAAAAGATATTTGTTTATGTCATTTTTGTCTTTACTTTAAATTAATTAATCTAAAGTTTCATTATCACTCCCAAGTGGCTTCATGGGGTCCCAAAATCGACCCAAAGATGCCCATGGTCGGCCATGACTCATCCAATAAGGTTAGTACAAGTGTTAAGGTAATTTGGTATTATTATAATATTCTTTTTACCTAGAATTACCCTACTTAACTTTAACCGCGGTAAATAAAAGTCAAAAGTTACAATTCACCAAAAATTATTTTCATCTTATTAAACCACATTTTTTTTAATAATGACAACAATGTACATTGGATTTTCGAAATTAAATTCACATAATAGGTAAAATTTTATTTAAATGAAAAAGTCGGTTTTTTTAACAATTACTTAGTGGTTTCACTCTTCATCAAAAATTGATGTTTTTTAGAAAAATGCCAAAAATTAAGCCTTAGCTATATTTGATATTCCAAATTTAAAAATGATGTATATTTCACAAAATTAAAAACATATAAGTTTTATTAATTAATTTAAAATTAATTCTTGTTGTCAAAACAGAAGGTGTGTTTTTAAGAAATATTAACTATCAATATATTGACACTTGTTTATGTCCAATTTCAAAATGAAATTAATTACAATGACAAAAATTGGATTAAATGGTAAAAATATAATATAATTACACTTTATACCCAATTAAAAAGATAATCTAACCATATAAATAAATTACATTAATAGGTAGTTTTGATTTAAAATACATTATTTTTCACTATTCATCAAAAAATGAATTTTATCAAATAATACCAAAATTTTACCCAAAGTGAATTTTGATGTCCTGATTCTAAAGAAGAATTTTATTTTTTCAAATAAAACATATTAAAGTGACCAAAACTTTATTTAAAGATGGTTCACAATCTAAAGGCGATAAATCAACCTTTTAATGTAAATTGTGCTTAAAATTAGATTTCTTTGCATTTTAAGCCTCTAACTTTTATTGGATAAATGTAAAAACATTTAACAAACATGTATAATCATATTGTAGTTAGTTCTATTCATTGCCACCAATACAATATCTAGGAATTAACTACCATTTAAAATAATTATATTATATTTTTAGTGTGCAACGTAAGATTTCAAGGAAACCCGTTGTTGCATATCGGGTATGCCATCGAACATAGTAATCCCCTTTAAAGTAAAATTAATATTAAATTCACAAATATTAATAAATATTAAAATTTCATATTTCTTTATTTACCTGGGATGTTACAAAAATAATTCAAAAATAATTTTTTATGAATTCATGGAAATATGATGTCTTTTTCTATGGTTTTAACCGTTACATGGTTGTTTTGTGTTTTAAAACACAAAAAAAAATATTTTTAGCCATCCTAAGAATATGAAAACTATTATTGATGTACAGTGAGTTCTAACATATTAAAAATCATTCTATAGTTATTTTCCATTAATTTCATGGAAATCATAGGTGTTTTTCTTCATTTTGACACCCAACTGCATGTTTATAAACTCTAACTAATCTTTAAAAATTGCTTATTCGGCCAGTCCAAGTACACCACACATCAGATTTACACTTAATTTTCTAATACACATCATAAATAATTCAAACATTGTTGTTTAATGATTTCTCATTAATATGGGATCATTTTATACGGTTTTGATTGTTACACGCACATTTTTGTATTTTAAAACACAAAAAAAGTAATTTTTGGTCATCTTGGGGAAATTACTACTCATATTGATGAAAATTTTGTTCCTAAATTTTAGAAACCATACTATGATTATTTTTATCTGATTTCATGAAAACCACAGGTTGTTTTCTTGGTTTTTGACCCCCCATCGCATGTTTTTAAATACTCACAAATCTTTATAAATGGATTATTCTATCAATCCCAATATATCACAAGTCATATTGACATGTCATATTCTCATACATGTCACAAAAAAATTCAAGATAGTTTTCTGATGATTTCACATTAATCTGAGGTCTTTTATTATATTTTTGACCATTATAGGCATGTTTTAGTTTCTTAAAACACTAAAAAAATTCATTCATATCATGAAAATTACAACATGGATTGATGCAAAGTAAATTAAAACATTTTAAAAATCATAGTATGATTTTTTCCTCTAATTTAAAGTTAATAAGAGATTTTTTTTAGTTTTGACCCCCTACCACAAGTATTTAATGACTATAAATTCTATAGAAATATATTATTTGATCAGTTCAAGCACATTTCACATAGGATTGATTCGCTTTCTACTCATACATATAAAAAATCAATGAAAAACTTTCTATGATTTCATTCCAATATGAGATCATTTTATATGGTTTTGTCCATTGCATGCACGTTTTATTATTTTAAAACACTAAAAAGGAATTTTCGGCCATTTCTGGAAAACAAGAGTTCAGATTTTTGCAAAATTGATTTTTTGTATTTCAAAAATCATTTTATAGTTATTTTCCTAAAATTTTAGAAATATTAGAGGCTATTTTAGTGGTTTTAACCCCTTGACAGGTGTTTTTTAAGACTGGTAAATCATTAAAAACTTCTAATTTTGTCAGTCTAAGTACACTAAACATTTAATGGATATGTCTTATAGTTATATATGTAACAAAGAATTCCAAGATAGATTCCCTATGATTTCACATCAATCCAAGGTCATTTTTCATGGTTTTGATCATTTCGCTGAAGTTTTAGTTTTCATATCAATAAAAAACATTTTTGGTCATCAAACACAAATAAAAACTCAGATTGTTGTGCCATTAGTTCCTATATTTCAAAAATAATCCTATAGTTTTTTTCATTATATTCCAAGTAAATTTCGGGGATTTTTTCTTGCCCCCCCCCCCCACCACGTGTTTTTAAAGATTGAAAAATCTTTAAAAACTAATTATTTTGTTTGTTCAAGCACATCACACATAATATAATCATACACATCAAATATAATTCAAAATAGTTTTCCTATTATTTCATGTCAATGTGAGGTTTTTTATAATGTTTTGACCCTTACATGCATGTTTTAGTTTTTTTAATCATAAAAAATGTGTTTTCAATCATCCTAGAAAAATGAAAACTCAAATTGATGGATAATGAGTTCATAAATTTTAAACTACATTTATGGTTATTGTCTTATTATTATATAGTAATCAAAGTTTTTTTGTTTTATTTGAACCCCTACTACATGTTAATAAAGACTGATAAATCTTTAGAAATTGTTTATTAATTTATTCCAGGTACATCATATGTCATATTGATGTGATTTCTACTCGTACACATCAAAAATAATTCAAATATAGTTTTAAAATTATTTCACGTCAATATGAGGTTGGTTTCTATGGTTTTCACTATTAAACGCACTTTTTACTATTTTAAAACACTAAGAATGTGTTTTCAGTCGTCCTAGGAAAAATGAGAAGTTGGATTTATGTGCAGTCAATTCCTATATTTTAAAAATAATTCAATAGTTTTTTCCCCTCTAATTTCATTGAAATTAGAGGTCATTTTATTTGTTTCAACCCCCTACCACTTGTTTTTAAAGACTGCAAAACTTTTAACAATTATTATTTTGTTGGTCCATGAACACCACATATCGTATTGGAATAGTGTGTGTTTGTACACATAAAAAAATTATAAGATAGTTTTCATATGATTATACATCAATATAAGGTCGTTTGATATGGTTTTGATCGTTATACACGTGTTTTGGTGTTTTAAAACACTAAAAATGAATTTTTTTTCATCTTGGAAAAATGAAAACTTGGATTGATGCAAAGTTAGTTCCTATAATAAGAGTATAAGATATTTAAGTAAAATTTTATTATTATAATAGAAAATTTTATTTAGTTTTTGAAGGAGAGGACTATTCTAAAATCTCATCTTCACTAAATCTTCCATCATTATAAATTCACTCAAATAACTCTCCTCTTGCTACACACTTAGTGATAATAGCAAGGCATGTAGGATTTAAAACCACCTAGAAGAATAAACCATACAACATGAAAACACTCTCGTATATTATTCTAAAATATGAACTTGATAATTTCCTAGATAAAATAATATATAAACTTTTCAAGGAAACTAATAAATCATATAAACATAAACATGAAAACACTTGGTGTAACATCTCGAATCCAGTGACTCGAATCTAGTGGTTATATTACTACATTGGAACAAGATACGATATATCCCATCCTAAATATTTGTATAGTTAATCTATCTTAAGAGACTAGATACATACATGATTCTAGAATTACATTTGAAAACATGAAATATAACATAAAATTCTTATGATAATAATATTATTTCATCTAATATATCCCAAAAATCATTCTTAGATCCCTTATTGGTATCCTAGGAAAATGGAACATAATTAAGGGTGAGATTACATGCTCGGTAAAAGAAATCATGCAACAAAATATATTATAGAATAAATAAATTTTGAATAATATGGAAGATATAAACAATAATAAAATATTTCATAAAAATAATATCATAAAAGTGAAATATATGAATGTATGGTATAAAAACATAAATAAACACATGGATAACAATAACTAGTTTCAAAATAATAGAATGCATAATTTCAGACATCATAATCTTATCTTCAAGGCCTCATTCCTAGAAACCATACATAGATATGTAAGGAGTACATCAAATACCTAAGCTAGTTTTTTCTCATGAGACATACCAATGCATCAAAAGTTACAATAGACATCCCATCTCTTATTATTTACAATGAATTCATGATACGAAATAAATGAATAATAATTTAACACATAATCAATATAAATAGTCATATTGAAAACCCAGTATAAGACATGTTAACCTTTTTCCCCAGTTAATAAATTGTAAAAATGATTTTAATCCATTTAGATAAATAATTTGGATGGTGTCATTAGATTTTATCCCTAGTAAAGCATAATAATCATCAAAGATATTAATATATATGAAAATTGATTTAAAAGAACATTTGATCTTTTCTTTGAAAACAAGATAAAAATACAATTTTATTTTTATAATATTTTAAAAAAAAATTTCTGAATATTGATAAAATTCATTTATTAAAAAATAAACAAGGAAACTTTTCACATCCTCATTGGGGTATATCTCTTTTAATCTTTAAGAGGTTGTATTTAGGGTTCGGGATGTAGAGCAAGAATCTAAGTGGTTTTATTAGGTGTATTATCCTTATTGGTGATTGTAGAAGGCCATTGACTAGATGATGGATCTAGATAGATCCACCTATAGCCTCAGGGTCCACCGACTAGCTGATGGGGAACCCATACTACAAGAATTCTTCCTATATCTATTGGTCAATCAGTGGAGTCTAGTTGGGATTTTAAATCATAGGAAGTTTGGAAATTTTTCTAAATCGCCTAATTAACTACTTAATCCCACTCCCTCAAACATAATTTGATTAGTGATCTTAGAGATGCTTCTCTTTATCATTCTTAGCTCACTAAATCATCTCTTATTGGAATTTTAATCTTGAATCGATCATTTGTCTTCGGATGGGTAAGTTCGATCAATTTCCTTTCATTATTCCTTATTCTATTGGATTGACAGCAGATATATGATGTTTTGATATGATTTATCAATCATGTGATGTCTTCTTCCTTATTTCTCATTGATCAATTATGTTTTTGGTTTCCAGAGGCTGGATCCTATTTGGTCATGGTACGGATCTCATGCTCGATGAGGTATGTGGTCTCCTTTCTTATTCATCAAACATGTGATCACCAAATTTGATTTCTAAGATATGGAATCAATTTTTGGGGCTTACACTTGTCATCTCTTTTATTCCCTTTCCTCTTTTTTTATGGATCCCATGTTGTCATTGTGAAAAATAAGTGTTGATGTAGGTGTTTTCATATACTCTTTTTTTAATGAATTGTATGTTCTCATTGGTTTCTAAACTTGTTTTATAAATATTTATTGGCATGATATTTGATTTTTGAATTGCATGTATAATGGATTTTTATATTAAATAGTTTTCCCTTTGAAAAGTGATAAATAGAAAATGATTTTAAAGCACAAATGTTTGTTGAGGAGAATTTTTTTAAAGTATTGTTTTAATGATGAAAAAAGGGTAATGGAATTGTTTCTTGAATTATGATAATCTATTTTGAAATATTTTTATATGCATAGTACATGGTATCCTTTTGTGCTTAGTAAGGAGTTTGTTTTCATGACTTTTCATTAATTTGTATGGGGAATCACACAACAGGGTATTCTTATGCTCCTTTAGTTGGTGGGATGGGGACTAGTTTACATGAAATCATAGGGGAAAATAAAACATTAAGGTTTTCCAATGCTCCATTGGAAATAGGTATGGACACATGTTTAGTGTTCACTAGTCATTATTGATCATTGTACGATACAACTAGCTAGACTAGTCCTATGTTATCTGAGGGGTATCTCCATTGTGATTTTTTGCAACATGGATATTGATTCATTCATTGAAAAATGGAAAATTATTTATCATATGTACTTTGAAAACTGTTTATGTGGAGTTGTTTTGTATCTAATCAAAGGGGTAATTTCCATGATTTTGATATAAATTCATAAATTGTTTATCATTCCATGATTTCTATAATTTATTCATATTTGGATTTATCTATCAAATTATGCTTACGGAACACTTAGTGGGATCCTACTAGTCATGTTTTTCTGACATCCTACACATACCATCGGGTGTGTGTAGACCTTGTTTTATCGGACATAGGTAAGTTTAGAGAATCGTAGTGTGGTAGTGGGTTTCATGGTAAGATGTTAATGTGTATCAAGTGGTGAGGTAGTGAGATTTTTTCCATGAATCACATAGAGTATTTGTTATTACTTTTGAGTAATTTGTGTTTGTTACTTAATTATGTGTGTTGGGATGTTTCATTTGGACCTTTATGTGTCACTACCATTTTTCATGTTTTTTTATTATTCCATTTTTAATATATTTCACATGTATCCCATGTCAGTTATTTTCTTTCAAGTTTGAAAAAAAAATCATTCTTAAAGGATTTTATTAATGATCGAGTGATTGTCACCACTCCATGGGGATCAGGAATGCCCTTTGGACCACATTGGAGATTGGGTTGAGTGCCTAGGTTGATGGGTTATCTGGGTTGGTTCATGAAAACTTTATATCAAATGAGGTTCTTCTAAAAGTTTTCTTACCTTGGGAGGTTTGATAGAAATAATATAGAATTATTGAGACTCTAGGGGTAGTTTACACATGATTTCCTATCCATCTATCATTGTGATAAAACCTTGAGTCATCATAGGGTGTTATGATAGTTGTCACTTGTTCTAAATTTTTATCTAATCTCAGTTTTTTGTTGATATTATATTAATTTAAAGTGATATTTTTTCTCATATGATGGTCTCTTTCATTCCATTATATAAAGAATCATTCCTCCTAGAATAATTCTAAGATTTACTCAAGAGGTTTTTGTGGTAAATGCTCCGTAAGGGAATCCTTTCATTGATTATAATGTTTTTTAGTCTATAGTTTGGGTGGTTCATGCAGTGGAATTTTTTTTTACCAAATTCCCAAACTCAAGTGAGAGAGGTGAAACTGGGAGCTAGTGGGAACAGAGTTTGAGCTCAAGAGTTTCTACGCCAAAATCCACCATCCTTTACGGGGAGAAAATATCCTTGGTATATGGAGGATTGGTTAGATAATATTGACTACATATTTACTTATTAGAGACACTAGAATCTATAAAGTGGAAATGTTTCACCCTTAAGCTTAAGGGACCTAGTAAGAGATGTTGGGTTACTATGGTTAGGAAATCCCTTGGAGTTAAAATACTTCAAGACCACCTTCTTTTAATAGTTCTTTAGGGAATCCTTGGATATGTAAAAGTCTATGGATTTTCTATCTATTTAATAGTGAAATCACTCGGTGTAAAAATAAGAAAATTTCTTTGCTGCGATGGTTCATTTTTCTCTAGAGGTCATAAAGAATGACTAGCTGGATTATTAAAGGTTCTAGATGGGATTATAACCTGATATTATTTATCAGGTATTCATTCTAAATCTAACCTCTTATGTGTAATTCATGGAAAGGCTGTTATGGTTGATTTTGACCAAGCAGGATAGTAAGGTCTAGTTGGATACTCATATCCACCCAGTGGTAACCTTTGTGGAACACATGGGAAAAATAAGAAATGGAACAAGACCCATAGGGGTGGTGGTGATGGTTCTCAATAGTTTGATAACTTTATGACATTTTTAGTATCTCTTAGTGTTCTTTTTAATTGCTTCTAGTGTGTCAAAAAGGGGAACACTAAGTGGTATTTCCTCACACCTCTGAATACCTATAGTTTTCATGGAATCAGTGGTCATATTTAAAGGTTCTATCATGATTTATCCACCCCTCATTATGGTTTGGGTTCATCAATTCTAAAGGTAACTACATCATAGTTTATGTATTCCAAACCTTCAGGGATTTCACTATAGGCCTCTTGGGTGAATAAGATATATGTAGTGGAAGAATATCTAGTGGAATTTGATGTGGTCCCAGCTATAGTGATATGTGATATATTTATTGAATCTTATATAATGACTATTCTATTTGAAAGAGGTATCTCTCACTCTTTTATATCTTCTTTTTTCATAGATCTTTTGAAACTTCCCATGCAACTCATTTCATATGTTATGTATTTGATGATGTCTCTATGAAATAAAAAATATTAGGGGTTTTTATATACATCATGTTCACTCTCTATATCTCATGTCGAGTTAGTTTGGGACTTTCTAGTGATTTATCTATATATCTTAGATATTATTCTTAGGATGAACTAGTTAGTTGCTCATAGAGATAATATTTATTATTATCATCAAGGGGTGTATTTATTTGTTCTCGGTGGGATCTTCTGGGTGTTTTAGAAAGAGTTGTATGTGAGGTATAGTCATGTAGGACCTTCTCATCTAGAGCTTAGTAATCTAGTATCTATATGTACAATTGAGCTCAGTGTTATGTCTTTTACTCCAAATCATCCTTTGGTGGTTTGAAACATTTCCAAGGTTTTCCTAAATGACTTCTCCAGTCTTCCTACATAAATGGAGGTTTAGTTTTCCATAAATATAGTGTTTGGTACTTTTTTAATCACTATTTCTCATTATCTTATAACACCATCTGAGTTAAAGGAGCTCAAAGATCAGTTGGATGATCTTTTATATAAATGTTTCAATCATCCTAACATATCTCTTTAGGCATCCATAGTTCACTTTTCCAAGAAGTCTAATAGATACCTTTATCTTTTCATTGATTATTGAAAGATTAAATATGTGATGATCAAGTATAAATATCATTTTTCTCATATTGATGAATTGTTTGATTAGTTAAAGGGGAAAATATGGGTTTTAAAATTTATCTTTCAGTCTGGTTATCATCGACTCATATTTAATGAGTTAGATATCCTAAAGAACACATTCAAGAGAAGGTGTGGCCATTATGAATCTCTTGTGATGTCATTCATCCTAGCTAACGCTCATGTAGTTTTTATAGCCCTCATGAACCAAATATTCTAGTTATAACTTAATTATTTTATTATGGTATTTTTGGATGATATTCTAGTTTATTAAAAAATATGGAAAAACATTATCATAATTTAATATTGGTTTTGGGAATCTTGATGAATCACCCCTTTATGATAAAATATTAAAATGTGATTTCTAAATTCTTTAATTAAAGTTCTTAGGGAATTTGGTTTCAAAATATAGAATCTTAGTTGATCCTAAAAAAGGTGAATGTTTCCCTATCATGGGAATATCCATGGAATGTCTTTAATATATAAAGATTCTTGGGTCTATATGGATACTATTGGAGGTTTTTGAAATACTTCTCAACTATTTTATTGCAATTGACTACTCTTACCATGAAAGGGGTGATATTATTGTGGGGTGAAAGTTTTGGACTTCCTTTGATGAATAGAAATGAAATGTGACATTATATTCTATAATGATCTTTCTAGAATATGGTCAGGGATATGTGGTGTATTATGATTCTTCATGTGTAGGTCTAGGATGTTTTCTTATATAGAGTGATCATGTAGTGGTGTACAACTCCGGTAAAATTTGGAAACATGAGAATAATTCTCACACTCATGAATTGGAACCAATAGCTATCATACATGTTCTTAATTATTGGTTACACTACCTTTTCAGGGAGAGGTTAACTATCTATTCAGATCATATGAGTTTAATTTATATATTCTCATAGAAATATCTTAACCTTATGTAGAGGTTATGGGTGGTGTACCTTTATAAATTTGACTTTCACATCACCTACACCACTAGGAAGGGAATAATTTTTTTTGGATTCTCTTAGTATAAAATTTCCATCTCAGACCATCTAAGAATCTAAGGATGTGTGGAAGCTCATGGGGATCTTTCATTCGTTACATCTACATGATCAATAGTATGACTTGAGAATTTTTTTTACTAGTGTATTTTCAGCAAGATCATTCGTTGAATAGATTCTTTAGGAACAACTATATGATGATGAGTTTAATGGAATTAGAGATTCTCTATATGGTGGGGATACCGTTGCTGAGTGGTATCCCTATTTTGATGGGGTTATTTTATTTTGGGATTGATTTTTCATCCATATATCTATCAGTGTCTCAGTGATGTTATATTTTCATAGTTATTTATGGGTTATTCACCCTGGCATAATAAAGATGAATTGTGACATGAGACAATGGTTTTGGTGGTCGGGTATAAATTATGACATGGATGATTTTCTATCTCATTGTTATCCCTTCTGGCATATTAAGACAGAGAACCAGAATCCTTTAATTTTTCTTTATCCTATTCTAGTGATGGTGTGGAAATGAGATGAGGTTTCTAGGGATTTTATTATTGGATTTCCATAGACTCATTTCTGATCCAACCCCATGTGCCTGTAAGGGGAACTTCTCGTCTAGGGTTTTTCCTCGTTGCCACCAACCTCCTTTCTTCCTCAGGTCAACTCAGATCATTCCCTCGGTGTTAGATCGGTGGCTTGTGGTGGTTCCTCTATCACGATGAAGAAATTGTGGAATCGGACGCCTCATCTTTCCTCATCGTTGTTGTCCCTCTTTTCCTCACTCCACCATTGACAGATAGGGTTCTTCTGGTATTACAGTGATGGTCCAGGGTACAAGCTCTTGCTTCTGTGTCTGAGGATTGCATCTTGCCTCCAGTGTTTGTTTTGGGTTGTGTATTTTGGTCCATGAGTGGGATATTGATGGTGTCAATAGGATTTGGGAACTTTTCTGGTGATTTATGGTGCTTGGGTGTCCGTAAAATGGGTGATTGTTTCTTGATCTTTTATTTTTTTACTTCATATTTAGATTTCAGATTTCGTTGCTTCTCTTCTTGTGTTGGTTTTGGGTTGGAATTTTTCTTCGAATTTCTACTCTGGGATATGGATTTAGTTCATCCAGGGTTCATGTTGGTTCGTGTGATTTTGATCTATAGAGGGATTGAGGTTGCTTCGGGTTTGATGCTTAGCCGAGATAAGGATCTAATGGTTCTATTCCAAGTGTGGTTTTCAATCTGAAAGCTGGTGGTATTTGGTGATGTTTTCTCATGGATTTGGATCAAGTTTCTTTCCTAGTTTGAGTTTTTTGTGGAGATCGGAGGGTTCAGTCAGTGCTGGTTGGTGTCGATTTTAGTGTATCCATGTCCAGAATAAGAGAATCTAATTTAATTCGATTCACTATCTGAGCTTGAAGAACTATGATGAGGCAAGAAATGCAAGGTCGAGTCTACTTCATTCCTGAATATGGATGCGATGGGTTTGTCTATAGAATTTTTTTGGGTGATTTTTGGAGGAACCAACGGTGCCTTTGGTTTGGGTGGTGTGGTTTGAACTTCTTGGTGGTATGATTTTATTGAATCATACCTACCATCTTCAAAGGATGAATCATAGATTTCTTATGATGTGGGAAGTTTGGTTTTGGTATTTTTTGGTCTTAATTTTTTGTGTTCGCTTGTGGAACTGTAGCCTTGGTCCATGAGACACTACAAACAGTTTACTTTCTAGGGACTACTCCAGAAGAGGTTTAGATCAGGAAGCATTCTCCTTATCACCTCTATCCGGAATAATAATTTTTGAGAGGGTATGGTGTTTTCCATCAGTATTGTGCCCATGTATCCTTGCACAACACTTCTAGTTGAGTAGCGATGGGAAGGAGGATGCTATTCATATTGTTCTTTTTGCTATGGTGGATATTTTCCTTATTTAGGAATTGGATTGTTTTTTTCTTGATGATCTTGTCCTGTAGAGGCATGGTTGTGTTTTAAGTCTTTTATTTATTTTCGTTTTCCCACTTTTTCCTCAAAGTTCTTTTGAAATAAATATTCAATTTTCAGTTAGATTACCATAGACTCATTGAGGTAAGAATACCATTTGGGTGTTTACTGATCAGTTGAATAAAAAAATCACTTCATTATGATTTGAGACACCACCATGGTTGAGGATTTGGGAATATATAAATACATGAAATTGTGAGGTTACATGGGGTTCTATCTATTATCATCTCATATCAGGATTCCATGTTTACTTCTAGGTTCTGGAAGGGTCTTGAGGAGGTGATGGGGAATCTAGTAATATTGAGTACAACATACCATTTATAGAAATATCATCATATATATCATGTTATTCATATTATATAGGATATAATCCATGCTTGCATCTTGGATTTTAAAGTATCATGGTATATCCATATGGGAAAGGTCAAATTTTCTTATAACAATAGTTATTATTCTTCAATCATAGTGGATCCTTTTAAGGATCAATATGGGTGCCCATTTAAATCACCTCTTTACTGGTTAGAGGTGGGAGAGACTTATCTTGTGGGACCAAAGTAGTTTCCAAGATAATTAAAGATGATTTAAGTTATATTTCGACACTTAGTGATAACTTAGATTAAGAATAAATATCATGTTGATTTTCTGCATTGTCCTTTGTAATTCTCTATTAGTGATTGTTTTTTCTTAAAATTATCACCGTGATTGGGTCACCATCGGCATGGGAAGTAAAGAAAATTTTATATGAGATAATTTTTCCCATTTTTTATCACTAAGTATATTAGAAAGGTGGATTGTTTTTTGAATTACCATCTTAGTTGATTATGATTCATGATGTTTTTTATATATATTATCTTAAGAAATATTACCAATATCTATACCATGTTCTAAATTGGGAGGAATTTGTTTTGGAACAAGATATATCAATGGTCAAGGTGCCAATGTAAATTTTTGACTCCCAAGAAAAGGTTCTTCTTGTGAAATGAATTTCATTAGTTATAGTATTATGGAAATATAGATTAGATTATTACAAGACATGGGAGCACAAAATTATAGTGAGGGAGTAGTTCTATCATCTATTTTTAGATAATCCCACTTATACTAGACCTTTTGGGGACATAAAGTCTTGTACTAAGGAGGATTTCCACATCTGGGTTATGGAATGTCTCTTTTAAGTTTTAAGAGGTTATCTTTCGGTTTTTTGATGTAGAGTAGGCAGCTCAATATTTTTTGTAGGTGGCTTGACCTTGGTGGTGGATACATAAGGCCACTGACTAGCCTCTGGCTCTATACATAGGCACAGATAGATACAAGGACCACTAGCTTGTTGGTGGGAGTCCACCATCTATCCAGTGGGGAACCCAGGCTATAGGATTTCTGTTAGTAGCTGCTTTCTGACCAATTGAGTTCTAATAGTATTTTTAATCATTGGAAGCTTTTTATTTTTTAAAAAACTGATAATTAACCACTTAATCCCTCTCCCATAAACCTTATTTGACTGAGTCTATTGGAGATTCCACTCTTTGGAATTATTGGCTCCTCAATCATCTTTGATTGGAATTTTGTTCGTGGTTCTATTGGTTATCTTCTAATTGGTAAGTTCAACCCATTTTCATTCATTCTTCATTATTATCTTGGATTAGTAGTTGATGAATATTGCATTGATCTAATATATTGATTATGTGATGTTTTATTCCTTATTTTGTATATATTTGTTTTATGTTTAGTTCTCAGAGGTCATATCTTGTTTGGCCAAGGTGAAGATCTCATTCTTAATTAGGTATGTGATATCTTTTCTTCTTCATCAACCATGTGATCACCTAATTTGATTTCTAAGCTATAGATTTTTTTTCATGAACTCCTCTTTTATTATCTTAAAATCCATTTCTTATTAGTGCATGGATTCTATGTTATCATAGGGAGAACCAAGTGTTGAGGTATGTGGTTTTGTAAAAAAATTATTTAATGAATTTCATGTTCTGAACAGCTTCTAAAATTATTTTATGAATTTTTATTTGCATGATATATTATTTTTGAAATGTTAATTTAATGGATTTTAATATGAAATGGTTTCCCCTTTAAAAATTTATTTAGGATGGATAATATACAATCACAAATTTTTTTACGAAAAATGGATTTCAAAGCATGGTTTTGATGATGAAAAAAGGGTTTTGGAATTTTTTCTTGAATTGTGATCATCACTTTTTAAAAAATTTTATATATTCAAAAAAAAATTAGCCTTTGGTACTTATTCTGGGGTTTGTTGTAGGGAATTTTCATTCATATATAGTGGGAATCACACATAAGGGTATTCCTCTACTCTTTTAGTGGGAATTCTGATGATTTTTTTTCTAGGACATAATAACGGGGATCACACATCGAGGTATTCCAATTCTTCTTTGGTGAGAATACTAAGGACAAGTTTAAAGTTCACTAGTCATGATTTATCATTATATGATCGACCGAGCAAGACCAACTCTATGTTATCCTAGGGTTATATCCATTTTTCTTGGTTTTAATATGGATATTGATGCATTATTTGATAAATGGAAAATGGTTTATCTAATGTGATTTGAAATCTTTTTATGTGTAATTTTTTTGTATATGATCAAATAGGTGATTTACATGATTTTTATATAAATTAAAAAAATATCATGCCGTTTTTCTTTAAATTTGAGCATATCTTGATTTATCTAACAAAGACTATTTATGGAACACTTGGTTGGATCCTACTATGATTTTTCTGCGCTCACCCTGAACATAACCTTGGGCATGTGTAAACCTTGTTTCATCTAATAAAGGAAAAGGAAAGTCATCACAATGTGGTGGTGGGTTCAATGGTTAGTTTGGAATGGTTATCTAGTGGTAAGATAGTGGGATGTTACCTACATATTACATAGAGTAGCTATCATTAATTTTGATTACTTTGGGTTTTGTTTCTATATTTTGTATATTGGGATAGATCATTTAGAAATCGATGCATCACTACTATTTATCATGTATATTTATAAATTTTTTTATTTTTAGATTTTTCTTCTCTTGTATATATAATCTAGATTAGCTGTTTTATTTCATGTAGGGAAAAATCATTCCCAATTTTCTTCTTAGTCCCTAGATTCTTTTCACCAACCTATGGGGATCAAGAATTCCCTTCAGGCCTTGTTTTGGATCCAGTTATATTCGTAGGTTGATGGGTGATCTAATTCAGTTCATGATAAAACTTTTAAAGGAATTTTTGTTGTAAATAATGGTTATGATCATAGGAAAATCTTTTCATTCGTTAAACATTACAACAAATATTCCCTTCACGCTTTTTTTAAAAAGAAAGAAGTATCTTATCTAAAAATGATAAGAATATTCCTTTTAAAATTGGAAAATAAATTCAAATATAGTTTTAATTTAATTTAAATAATCATTTTATCATAGAAAAAAATATTCTTTAAAACATTTTTAGAAACATGGATAGGAAATAAAAAATTTGTCAACTAAAGAGAAAATAATTCCATCTTTTCTTAGAAAAAACATTTTCTCAACTATATTAAGTACCAGAGAGAGTAAAATGAAAGAAGAACATAAAAAACCATAGATAACTAGATGATAAAAAAATTTATGGGGTTTAAAATATTAAGATATTATAATTACTTTCAATAAAAAATTAAACCAAAGCAATCCGGAATAAAAAATAGATTGTAGAATAAACCTTTACCTCAAGTCTGAATCACCATGTTCATACTTTATCTCATGTATAATAAAATTATATTAATTTTATAATTTATTAATAATATTATTTAGTTTTATTTCATTTTTATGATCCATTTTATTTCATTTATTACCATGTCTTATATAGTGAGTAAATCAATTAGGTTCACCTTGGACATTTTGGGGTCCTTCGGTCTATAACCTCAAAAAACCATCGGTGTGTTGAACATGGTCAAAGGAATCATGATTCTGTTTTCTATGGAATATTAATAATTATATAAATATCTTATTTTTTCATTAAATATAGTTTTATAATCATCCATTAAATATCGACATGAAAAATGAATCACATAGATTTGTGAGGGTGATGGTCCACATGTACGCATGAGTGAAATTATCATTGTTTAATGGGTGGAAGGGTGAGAAGGTATATGGTATATTATATTTAAATAATAAAAATTATTTCATAAATATCATGTATATTCATTAATTTTATCTTTATAACCATCCAATTAAATTGGTGATGAAAAACTAATTGCATCGCTATGTGGAGATGGTTGTTCGTCCATACACATGAGTGATGCTTTCATTTTACATGGAATAGAAAAGGATGTGAAACAGAGTTGTTAAATCATCATAATAAAATTTTATTATATGGAAAATATTTATTTTCTTATATCATAATTGTTATAGATTATTTAAATGAGTTATAAGAAGAAATAAACATGAAATAACATGGTTTAGGGTTATATGTATTCTTTGAAAAACCTCCTATGGCTTACACCTTAAGCCTTCTAGGTTGGTATTTTGGTGATACAAGAACCTCTAAGAGATGGGGGGAAAGTTATAAAGAGATTTGGATAGGTATTGTACTTTTAAATGTGAATTATAAGTGGTTTTACAAGGTAAATCAGTTAGTGCATTTATACTTGAGGAGAGTGGTGTTTTAGAGTTAAAATATTGATTACTTTATCATTTAGGCCAACGTCTTTTGAGGAGTGATGATCCCTATGAATTTTTTAGTTTATTGTTAAAAAATGAAGGTTATTTGACCTTATAAAAATTCCAAAACTTAATGGAATCATTTAACCATTTAATTGAATATAGATAAAAAATAATTTTTTTATATGAATAAAATATAACTTAGGATTCAAAATTCAAAACATAGGTTATTAAATTCGATATAATATTTTTAAATAAATTATTTTAATCCATAAAACCATTTTAGGTCGATTAAATTCTTTTACAAACTTTTAATTCTTAATTATATCATGATGATGTTATAAAGGTCACAATATATTTAAAAATGTTATTTTTTACTATTCACTAAAAATCTACTTTTCCAGAAGAATCCTAAAAATTCACCCTAAGATAATTTTGACATAGCAGATAAAAAAATTATGTAATTTTTATCATGTTCAATTTTTAGAGGTTATAAAAACTAATTTTAAAATAAGTGCACAAAATTCAATAAAACACCCTTTTTTGAAAAAATGTGTTTAAGCATAAAAATGAACTTATACAAAATCAAATATAATGTTGATTAATTTGGAATTAATTAGATTATATTTAATTAAAGATATTTTATGTTACTTTAAAACCAAATCTAAAATATAATGGTATATTTGAATTACTTTATTTAAAGAAAAGAAATGGTAGTTTTAAAAAAATCGGCAATTTTCTCTATTCACTCAAAAATTAATCTTTTCAAACAAATATCAAAAATTCACCCTAATATAATTTTTATATTATGAAATTAAGAATGAAATATATATTTTTAAATTTTAATTTCTAAAATTTATAAATTAATATTTTAAATATAAACATGAACTATTTCTATAACTACGATAAAATAATAGGATGTTCATTGGGTAATAGTCTAGGGATATTATGTTCACCTATTATAGGATGATCTCAGGTATTACACTTGTATCTTGGTAAAAAAAATATCTGATGAAGAAAGGAAAAAAATCTAGGTGATGGAAAATTGAATGTTTTAATCAGTTAAGTGAAATAAAATGAGGGTATGTAGAACAATCTAAAAAATGATACAGGTGAATGGAAACACATATAATAACATTATTTTAATATTGAATCTAAACAAAACAAACTTTCAATTATTACTAATCATACTAAGACAACATATATGGTAATATTAATAAGGAAAATTCATTATTTATATTATAAATCATATTATAGTTTATTTGTGACAAAATTTATAAAGTAGAAAAATTGTATACAAATATCAACGTGACAGAGAATGAAAATTTAAAATATATGAAAATCATATAAATATTTTTTTCAATATATTAAAAGGGATAATAGAATTCCTTATACCCATGCAAGATTTTTATAATGACCACCATAAAAAATATGGAAAATAAATATTTATTTGGAATAAAGGATAGAAAATATCTAATAAATTTACATGAAAAAATAGATATCCAAACAAACCATGTACTATAAAATATCATAAAATAAAACACTTTAAACATTCTAAGTATATCTCAATACATGAAATTTCATTTTTTATCAATGATTAGTATTTTCTTATTTGAATGTAAATAACTAGTGCTAATAAATGAGATTGTATTTCAAAATAGTGTGTTAATGATACAGTTAAAACAAAAAAAAGTAAAATATAATTTTAAAAATATGTAAGTGATGTTATAAAATAAATAATCAAAAACCTATAGATATTGTTGGTTTTTTAAAAAAAATTACTTTCATTGTAGCCTCACTTCTAAGTGATCCCTTTTCATGTTTTTATGTTTTATTCCATATAAAAAAACTAACCATGGATTATGGCCTCCTAAAGTAACATTCAATTATTATAAATTAAAGATAATAGGTTGTAAGGATTAACCTACATCAAATTCATCTACAATATATTCAAAATAACATTTAGGGTACTATTACTGGTTAGTTATCTTCACCTTTGGAAATGATTCAGTGAGGCATTTATATAACTAATACTTATAGGTGTCATGTTCTAATTAAAAAAATGTTGTTAATAACTGTAGTATTAAAAATCCATTATTTCCTCATGTGTAAGGTATATTGCATGTATTGTGTATTTGGAACAATAGATGATTGTAACCAGAACCAAATAAATACATGTATTTTTTATGTATTTTAAAAATATATTAAAAGTATATAAACCATCATTTAAAAATTAAAATTCATGTAATAAAAAATATATGTAGTTATCAAATAACAATATATTAAAACTATATATCTGAAGGGTTGGTACCTTTTGAAAAAAAATGCACATAATGAAGATTTTATGTTAGTATATACATTTACTATAAATAAAAATAGTTGAATTTTGAAATTAATATGTGTTGAGAACATCATTAACTAATTCATGAAAATATTAAATACATTGGTAAAAAACAAATCACTTAATTAAGATGATTGAATAAAAAATGTGCACTTGTAGATTATCTTATGAACTGATAAATTTAACGGAAAAAACATTAACAATAATAAAAGAACCTATAAATAACATAATAGTAAATAATACAAGATTATGTTATTATATTTTTCATGTTTCAATATATAAAGTTGAATAATTTCATAACAATAACTAATTTATTTATTATTTTGATCATATATATTGCATAAACAAATAATTGGTTCCTTGTGATTTTTATTTTAAAAAATTATTCATGTTTCCAGGAATGTTATGCCAAATTTTTCAATTAATTTTAACAATACTTGATATATGTGTAATATAAAAAATATGATTTAGTAAATTAATATATACATGTATGATAGTGTAAATGTAATTATGAAATGACCTTTCATTTTAGAGATCCATTTTCATCCACTTGACTATTATTCAAAAAGGTTTCTTAAAATTATATTTATTGATATAATTGATAAAATACGTGAAAAAAATTAAATAATATATTAAAATAAAAACATAAAATTAATTAATCCCCTGAATTAAATGCTTTTAAGGAAGGATAAAAGACTTAATTTTAATTTTGAAGAGTCATATAATGTATAATCAGTCATCATATTTAAAATCACTAAAAATTATTTTAGTATTCATGATGCTAAAAAATTAATGCAAAATATAGCGATGAAAGTTTCATTTTAAAATATTCTAATTATAAGAGGTAATTGTTTAATTCAATTTATAAGCTTATAGTTTTAATATCAGTATAAAAGGATATTACTTAAGGAAACTTCAAAGATTTATGGAAGTTCTTATTTAGCTGGTAATTTAATTTCACATTGTTCATTAATGAATCCATACAAGATGAGATTATCCTTTTATATAGGGAATGTAACATGAGTCAAAGATATACAAGAAAATAATCAACTTCTATAATAAGAACAAAATGTGAATTTTCTAAAATAGAACATTTAATATTAAAAATACTGAAAACTTATTTATATAGAAATATCTCATGAATTATGGTCAATGGATATGTATCATATTTTACTTACAAATCCATTACATATAATGTGAGATTATTTACTCTCTTTCATTCATATTTCACATGAAAACATATTAAATGGATTTAATTGGGAAAATTTGAGCTTCAATGTCACTAAAACAAGATGGGAGAATATAACATCTGTTTAAAATTTTTTATTTCTAATGATATATTTCATGGAATGAATCTTGATGAAAGGAAACAAAAATCGTGAAATTTTAATAATATTTAAGGAAGTTAAGAGTCAAAATTTTCATCTTATGAGTGGTTTGTGGGTGCTTTGATAGAATGTTAAGAGTTGTACAAAACCACATTAATAAAAAATTGTAGGGGAACTCCAAGATTGATAATTTTGATTCAAAATAAAATATATTAATAGGTATGATAATAAAATGAAATATCTTACATTGTAATAAGTTTAAAAATATTTATAGTCAAAATATTAACTTTTAAAAAGGGAGGGGTGAAGAATAATACAAGACCCCGATATTAACCTTTATGGTAAAGAAATAATCTACTAAAAACAAATTTTAAAGAATAAATATGAGTATATTAAACAACTTGGACAAATATATGAATTTGTATCCCTAAATACGTACTGATAACCTATCACCTGAAACACCCAATTTGATTGAATAGACACAAAAAAACATAAAATAGTAACAAAAGGAAAATCCATTAATAGAGAATAAAAAAAATACTCACTATCATGGATGATGATAAAGATAAATTGAACATACAAATAATAATGAATCAATAGTGAAAAGTCTTAGAATTTGACATGGTAAAATAGAGATGATGTTGGCATGCGAATATTGAAAAATAAAGAAAGAAAGAAAATAAGATATGTTCGTTTAAAGTATATGGAATTATAAACATAAAAGATAGATCATAATCAAATAAATTAATGATCTCAAAGTATATCACAAGATTGAAACATTAAATAATTCCATATTTAATTTCAAAAATATAAGCGATGATAAAAACCCTAATCAGGATCACATTTCTGAAAAACAAATCTTCAATATATGCAACAAAGGGAAGGAATTTAAAATGTATCATTAATGTAGATATGGGTTTTTAAGTGCTATAAATTTCCTTCATAATCACTAAAAAAGTAATTATATTTTAAGAACCTTAAATATCTAATAAATTTTATTAGTGCTAAAAATAGAACTGATAAAACCTTCCTTCATCAATGCTAAAAACATTGATAAATTGGGACACTTATTGTCAATTTTTAGTGCTAATAAAGGGGTAACTTTTATAGATATTTTATACCATAGATAATGTTAAATATTATTAGTTCTATTTCTAAAACAGATAAAATAATATTTTATCTATTCTATAAATAGAATTGATAAATGCCAAGCTACAGTAGTTTGCTGCTGAAATTTATAGCATGCTACAAAACCAAATATATAATTAAATTTCAATTGAATTTACACCAAAATAAAAAAAACATTTTAAAATGATTAAAAAAATTCAAAAATTGTAATATACAATTACATTTTTATGTAAAATTTATCACAAACATTATAAAATTCAAAAACATTAATGTTTTTTTATCATTAAAACCCCTCTCAAAAGAGCCTGATTATGCTTCCCATTACCTAAAAAACCACACCAACTCAATAAAAATGTTGTAATAGTATAAAGAACAATTATTAGTTTAGTAATAATATAAATAAATAAATTAAACATATACAATTTATTTATAAAATTTCACTTTTAAACTGAAAACATACACTTTGAATCATATCGGGCACACTGTGAGTCAAATTAATGTGTGGTTGATTCATATAAATAAAAATAATTTATGGATCATTTTACGAAATTATCAATACAATATAAGTGAATTTTCTTGGTTTTGATCATGGGATGCATGTTTTGAACCAAAATGTAAATTTAAAAAACATTCACTTTGAGTTATATCAACCACATCGTGAGTTGGATTGAAGTAAAGATGATTCCTACACATCAAAAATGATTTATAGATCATTTTACTAAAATATAAAGAAAATATATGGGTGTTTTATTATTTTTAAATGGGTTATAAATTTTTTTAACTAAAATTTCATTTTTAAAATGAAAAAAAAGAACTTTGATTCATATTGGTCACATCGTTTATCGGATTGATGTGTGGTTGATTCTAGCATGTCAAAAATGACGTACAGATCATTTTCATAAAGTATCAAGACTATAAAAGTGTGTTTTATTATTTTTCAGTGGGTAAAACATGTTTTATACTCAAAATGAAATCTTTAAACTAAAAACAAATATTTCAGGTCTTATCGGTCATACCACGTATCAAATTGAGGTGAAATCGATTCCTACATGCCAAAAATGACTTAGGGATTTTTTTCCTAAAGTATTAAAACAATACAAATGTGTTTTCTCAATTTGGAGAATGTCATGAATCTTTTGAAATAAAATTTCAATTTTAAATAAAAACATGATCTTTGAGTCATATAGGTCACACCATGCATTTGATTTATTTTTAGTTGATTCCTACATGTAAAAAATTAATTATGGATCATTTTTCTAAAGTATCAAGAAAATATAAGTCTATTTTCTTAGTTTTTGTGATTGAAACAAATTTTTAACTAAAATTTCCTTTTTAAATAAAAACTGTGTACTTTGATTCATATTGGTCACATCGTGTATCGAATTGTCATGTGTTAATTCTTACTCATCACAAATAACTTGTGGATAATTTTCCAAAACAAAATCAAGGCAATATGATTGTTTTTTGCTTAGTTTTTAGTGAGTGACATATTTTTAACAAAAATTTCATTTTTAAACTGAAAACATGCACTTCTATTATATCGATCACATTGTGTATTGGATAGTTTTTCTAAAATATCAAAACAATATGAATGTGTTTTATCAATTTTGAGTATGACATACATATTTTGAACTAATGTAGCACCCTGGGTCTAGTTCACTTATAAGTAACCTAACCTGAGATACACTTGGCCTCAATAATGCCTCCCTGTATGCCAGAGGCTAATGAATAACAATGAGGGTATGTGATGATATGTTGGGGAGACTATAACCTCATGATCAGAATGTAGTACAATGGTATAATAAAATAATAAGTAATAAAAATATATATAATAATATGGCATAAGAATAAGTAAATCATACAATTACAATAAACATAGTGGTATAAAAAAGGTTAAACCATATCCAATATCATATACAAAAAATGATGATCATGTAATGATATACAAAAATGGGGAGATACATAGAGAGAATAGAAACATGTATATACAAAATTCTCTAAAAATGAACAAAATGCCCAAAATATATTTCTACTAGAATCACAAGAATAAGCTCGTTCATCTTCCCTCATACTTTATCCTAGAATAGAAGAATCATGTGCTCAATACTAGACCCTTCCCTTTATCCCTACCTATAATCATGAAGTATATCTTAGTACCAATCAGTGGCCCAGATAGGGTGTGACATACACTCAGTAGAACACCACTAATGGTGTCTATGAAAAATTCAGTCTATGAAAATAATATGTAATAGTGTCTAGGTATAATAGAAATAAAGCTACAAATTATAAAGTGATATACCATGATATTCAAGTACATATTATAGTAAGAAATCTATAAATGAAGGAAAACTGTATATAAGAGTAACAGTAAGCTATGGAATACGCTGGGTGTATCAAGTATTAGACCTATTATAGCCAAGTCCTAGGGTTATTGACCAAGGTATACTCTATGAGTGCACGGAGCTCATCCATAGAAAACTTAGAATAATATTGACCTACATGGGCCAGGACCCAAGGTCATTGAGAAGGGATTCCTCTTCAATTCCATAGATCTCATGCATAGAAAACATGATATATACATGGGAGGATCCCAATGATAAAATCCAAGTCAGCCCATGAAATTTCTATCCAGGGTTATAGTCCAAGGTATCCAATATAAATGAGTCATCAATGCCATACCAAACTATCCATCATTATGAATTTTATACATGGGTTCAAAGGATTCATTTCAGTTTCCATTCCCTTTATTAATTTAACTCTTCATATTAATTTCAATAGGGAATTTTAGATTCCATTCCCTTTTAGAAATTAAATTCATCATAATATAATCATTTAACCATCCACTCACCAGTGATAAAATAATAGGGTTCATGTTAGTGTCCATTCCCTTTTTAATAATTAAGTCATCACATTAAATTAATTAGTCATTTCACTTATAAGTGATAGAATTAGGGTCCATGTTAGTTTCCATGCCTATTATCAACCATTTACATTAAAAATCATAAATGAAGAGATAATCTATCTCATTTACAATTTTTAATTGATCCATTTAATCATAATATTTCTTTTATAAATTATAATTCTCCATAAGAGGTATTTAATCCTTCACATTCCCTTTTAATTCATATACATCTAACACTCATGGTTGGAAATCCTATATCACCCAAATGGGTGTTATAGTCATACAAATTCAAATGAACCCACCCCAACATGTGGGTTGGGTTGGGTTCAGTGACCTTCAACCAAGTAAATGGTTGAAATTGAACAAAAAACAATGTTTTACCACATTCAATTAAAGGAATTACTCATTTTAGAAGAAATTCATGGAGAATATGGAATGAATAACTATGGTCTGAGATATAAAACACCAAGACTTTAAGGTAAAATTTATAGACCACCTACCTCAGATGGGTAGTGGACTCCTCATCTGTTATCAGCCACTAACACGGGCTAGAATAGAAGAAATCATATAAAAAGTCAACCATCATAAAAATAGGTAATATTAGCTTGTGTGAATTTAGAATTCCATATGGAGAGATAAATAAAGTAAGGAAGGAATATTATTAAGGTTCTTACTAGTGGTTATCCAACACGACAAACGAAACTTGATTCCAAACTCAAACAAATAATTTATTTCAAATCCTAGGGTAGAATAATTTGGTAGATCTCAAGAATGAATGAGTTAGTGCATGGGGATGAAGTTAAATGGGAGGATAATTTATAAATAATGGGGGTAAAATGTAATTTTCCCATTTTTAAAAGGGTCACATGGTTTCATTGCATAGTTTGGCCAAACCATGTTCCAACCGTGCAGGTTAATTTCCAAAGTATCAATAACTATATGGGATAGGCCCATGGTTTTATAAAAATGTGTGCATCCCATGTTCCAATAGGTAGTTTTTTGTAGCACCCCATATTGTTTTAAAAACCATGCATCCTTAGGTGAACCATTTAAACAAAGTGTTCCCCTTATTTGTTTCCTATAAAATTTTGGTATCTAGTCTATAAACAAGCCATGGATGCTCCCAAAACCTTGAAAGACTCATTATGAAAAAAAATAAGGATAAAAATGGAAGTTTAAAAATTAAATTTAAAGGGTTTGAACCTCTTTGAAAATTTATAACATTGTAACCTCCCCTACTTAAAATAACTCATCCCCAATTTTCCCTTATGAGGGTGGATGCATGTCATTTGAGAATTGTTCCATCCACTAAGTATGTACATAAGACTCTTTCTCCTAGGTGTCATCTTGTACATGATAATTCTACCATAGAACCTAAACCAAAGGAACCAACCTACCTTGAAGAACCTTCGTGCTCGGATCAATGAAATGAATAAGATGCTCCTCAAAAGAAGTATCATCCTCTATCTTAATATCCTTGGGATCAAAAAAATGAGATAGTTCAAAATAATAATAATGAATCTACGAAACCTGAAATACATTATGCATGGTTTGTTACCTATGAGGTAAGTTCAGTCGATAGGATAATGACCCGACTCTCCAAAAGATCTCAAAAGGATAGACATAATGAAGTGATAGATTTCCCTATTTCGGAATTTTATTAGGATAAAACCTAGGAGTCTCACAAAAAGACCTGATGTCCCACCTAGAACTTTAGAGGATGTTGGAAATGAATGGTATAAGACTTATACCTAGACTAAGTTGTAGTTATACACTTCCTAATAGGTTATACTTTCGTTAATATCTCATGAACGAGACAAGGACCCAGTAGTGATGTATCTCTTACATCTAACTAGTTTAAGGGTTAATTCCAAGGCATACTATATAGGGCCTCATAAGGATCCATCAATATAGTCTCTTAAAAGATTTTATTATAAGAAAATTTGGTGATTGGTAGGTTTTTTTTCAAGAACCTTCAAAATTGAGGATGTATAATCAGAGCATGTACTCCAACACTAGTATTGTACGCTCATACTAACCATAAGTCTAAGGGTGATATGTTGTACTCGGAAATACTTACAAACCCAATAACTTCTACAATCCTTTCCAGAACCATTATGTGAATAAAGAATCCCTACCCAACATGATAGTGTGTGGAACTCTATGATGTTTTATGATATCCCTAACATATTTGATTCCTAGATCATCCATTGAAAATGTATCTCTAATAGGTAATAAGTGAGTGAACTTTTTCAACCTATCTACGATCTCGTACACTACATCACAACCTCGAGGTGACATTAGAAAACTCATCAGAAAATACATAGTGACATCATAACATTTCCATTTTGGAATGGGAAATAGTTGTAAAAGCCCTGTTGGTCATTGGTTCTCCACCTTCACCTACTAATAGGTGGAACACCAAATGATAATTCTAGTTATATCCATTTTCATCATCATCCCCCAATACTAGTAGCATAAGTCATGATACATAGTAGTAATATTGGGATTTACTACCCAACTAATGGCATGATACACTCGCATCAATTCCTCTCGGATGTCTATAGCCAACCAGGCACACCTAAAAATGTGAAATACCCCATCCCCATCAACAATCCATAAAGGTAGTGAATCCTAATTTGATATGATCTCCTATAGGACTAAAACCATAGAATATGAAATCCATCCCATATTTACTCTATCTAGATGTGAATATGTCACTAATAAGGATGATAATATAGGCTTCCCAATATAGTCTTCAACCTCCAAATTCATCTCAAAAAATAGGGCTATCAGTTTCCACTCACTACCGGCCTCATAAACTACATGTGACTGAGTCTTCCGGCTTAGAGTGTCAACACAAAAAAATTCATTCTCTCGTGTAAAATAACAATGAAATTAAAATGAATATAGTTATTCAACCTATTTTCATTGTATGAGATTCACACTTTTTAAAGATTTATTTTAGGATTTTTTGGTTCATATTCATCACAAACCACTCTCTAATAAATTCATTCCTCCAATAATGAAATGCTTGAACCATAGCTTCTCACTTTAGATCATGTGTTGGATCATTACACTCATGAGGCCTTAACTATCAAGACCCATATTTCATGACTCTGTCTCCCTACATCAAAATGAATCCTAGACTGATACCTGATGTGTCATAGTAAACCATATAGCCTCTACCAGACTCAAATAAAAATTAGTATTGGTGCTGAATACAATCTTCCTTTCAACTCTGGAAAGGCACTCTCGCATTCTTATGAATAATAAAACTTTTCACCTTTCTTATTACATACTGTAAGTGGTGCTACAAGGAATTATAAATCCTATATAAAGAACATATAATATCCATCCATCCCCCAATAAACCCTTTATGTCAAGATATTCTTGGGTTTCTCCTAGGAAACTACTACTCGAACTTTCTATAGTTACATGTATACTCATGTATCTAAGATTATGTGACCCAAGAAGAGGACCTTATCGATCTAGAAGTTTAATTTTATGACCTTATCATACATATGATGATATCCATATGTATTTAGTACAATCTCCAGATATTTTTCGTGGTCATGTTGAGTATGAAAATACACCAAGATGTCATCCATGAAGACTACCACAAATGAATCTACATACAGTTGGAAAACATGATTCATCAAATCCATAAAAACTATTAGTGAATTCGTGAGACCAAACGGTATGGTTAGATACTCATAAAATTCATATCTACTACAAAATATTCTACATGGTATATCTGAAGATCTAACACATACCTGATGATATCCTGAACTCAAATTAATCTTGGAGAAAACCCTGGATCCTTCGAGCTGGTCAAATAGGTCATCTATATAAAGTAAAGGATACTGGATCTTAATCATAAAATGGTTCAATTTTTGGTAGTCAACAAACAACCTAAGGGTCCCATCCACTTTCTTGGATAAGATCATGGGTGAACCCCAAGGTAAAGTACTAGTTTGTTTGAAATCCTTAGCTTCTAAGTCCTCTAGCTACCTCTTGATCTCCTATAACTTGGTAGTATCCATCCTATAATGAGTAATGGATATTAGCGATACTCATAGAACTAGATCAATATTAAAATATACTTCTCTATCAGGAGGTATCCTAGAGAATTCATCAAAGAATAATTACATGAAAAGATCCACTATAGGAAGAAAATATATATGTTGTGTTCCCTGATCATCCATAAAGAGAATATAAATCTGGGCTTTCAATCCACCCAGACCATGATGCTCTAGTCTAACTCTACTTTCCTAGAAATATCATTCACCCATATGAATATAGTTACCACACTTTGGTGGTGTGAAAGACACCCTCTGGAAATAAAAATAAGCATAATCTTGGTAATGAATCAACCGGTCCAACCCATCAATGATGTCAAAACATGTTATCTATAGGAAAAAGAGGTTCCATGTAAAATGATAGCCACATACCTTAAGGGTCCACTCTCTGCACTAGCAAACACTTTATAACTTTTCTCACAATAGATTATCATGTTTCATCACCCCTATAAATATTGAATTTCAAGTCTAAGGATTTCCATGATATAAATAGATATAATAGAGTGGAAATATCCTATTTAAAATAATACATACACTGAAGTATAGGCTATTAAAATATTACCTCAAACTGTAGAAGGACCAACAATCTTTTCTTCACGTATTGGTTACACTACATATATCTATCCCAATCCACAACCTTGAGATATATCCTAGTACCCTGAGGATTTCCACTATTATAGAATTATGTGTCTTATGTCTAGCTCTATCATCCATGACCACCTCCTTGTCTTGAATGGACTGTAGTACTCTAGCTACCCGCCTGGTGAGGAGCTACTGATCTCGCTCCTAAAGGTGGAGATGCTTTGGATCATCTTCAACTACACATAGGTGGAAAGGTCTGAAAAACCTCTGAAGATGTCCCATACTACTGTAGGATATACACTAAACTGGTTCTTTATAGCATTAGGGATTTATATGACCCCACTTTCCACACTAGTGAAATAATGCATGGCTATCTGATCGTGCACTCTAGTTATTTCCACCTCCTTGGGAAATATCAAAATAAAGATTCATACTGATAGATGTACTACTACTCTTTTGGGGTACTAAGATTTCCTATCCCACACCTCTATCTTCTCAAATGTTTTTCTCAGTGAAAAATTCATGATTTACTATCTCATTGATGGTAGTCAAGAAAAACACATTCACCTAAGATCAGATTGTATATACTAGCTCATCCTCAAAACATTTAGCTATATATAGTTCATCATCAAGGAGAGTAGGAACAAAAAATTGAATCTCCATGAAATGATCCAAATGATCCATAATAGGTAGATTGGCATAATCAAAGTAATTAACTCTCTATATTAGTCAACTCTCAGCATCTCTGGAAATAAATAACAGAAAAATGAAACTTGGAAATCCCTCTAGACTATAACCTAATGTTGGTCATCCTAGTTCAAAATAGCCCACCATATATTGGATGAACCTATAAGAATGTACACTTCAATATTGACCCTCCTATCTAGAGGCATCTCTATATTCTCAAAAATAGATAACCTAGTCTCCATATATGACTCAGGAACCTGAGGACCACCATCCCCTAAAAATGTAGGTGGATGTTGTAGCTGAAACCCACACATCAAATCTACCACTATAGGGTCTGGTCATGGGGATCCCTCTATGGATTTGATGAGTCATAGAGATCCCTCTCGAAATTGGGAATAAGTTCCCAAGTTTGGTATAATATAAGGTGGGACTACAGAAGGTAATATTGGTTTCTCAGGTCCCATCACCTCTAGAGCATGGTCATAACCACTCTCCTAGCGCATGACTCAAGGATATCAGGGTTCCCAATTACTATCATTCTAAATGAATGCATCATAATAAGATTTTATAATGGAATGATCATAGATAAATGAATAGGATAGGCACAAGCCTTCCTCTAAAAAGCCACACCCCTATTTCTACTCCTAAATCTTGGTCTAGGTGATACAAAAGATCACAAAGGATCAATAGAGATACTCCCTACTTCCCGCTATTAAGTTCAGGTCAAAGTAAATTTCCCAATTATAAATTATAGGTTCTAGTATATAGAGTGTAAATTGAAATTTATATAGGAAAACTCCCTTTAATTTGAAATTAACATGCCCATTTAATGGAAACCATTTAATTTATAGATTTCAACCTAGTAGTTCATAAACATATATATGTATATATGTATCATGGTCTAGTTAGATGAGTTAACATTCCCATGTTATAAAGTTCTATAATTTATAAGTTTCAATTGGTACGTCATGTAACTAAAACCAATCCATCATTATGGTTCAATTTTATGGATCATCATTCCCAATTTATATAGGTACACAAACTCTTTAAATTGAAATTTCAATCCATTTAATCGAAAAAAAACTTACATTTCAATCCATGTGACTTATAATTCCATGGATAAACAGTACAAAATTGGTTAATTAAGATGTCACCATCATGATATATGTGAAAACTCCATTTTGGTTGATGTAGATGCTTTAATTTACCAATTATTTATCTCTTTAATCCTATTGAAATGTAAGTTAGATAAAATATATAGCAATCCAGACACTAAAAAATGCAATAAAAAATGCATGTAGGAAAGTAAATATGGCATGGAATATGCATCAAATGTGAATCCTCAAGTGTCTATAATGATTAATGAAACAATAATTCCTTGACTTACCAGGACAAGGGTAAAAGTGAACCCAAAATAATCACTATAATAAATGCCACAAATCAAGATCCTCAACCAAAGGTCAAATCAATACAAATATAATAGGAAAAATCCCGAACAACAATTCCCATGCCTGGTAATGTGGATTTACCTATACATGGGTTAGCTACTCTTAGGAATAGGCTCATTACTAAATTTTGATACATCTTTAGTCTTCTGTTTACCATCCCCAAATAGTAAGACAAAATAAAAATATTCTCTGATAACACTTGTAGCACCTCAGGTCCAGTTCAATAGTAAGTAACCAAACCTAAGAGCCATCTGGCCTCAAGCGCCCACCTCGTACACCTGATGCTTCCAAATAGTAGTGAGAGACAATGATGATGTGGTAGGGAGACTATACACTCATGAACAAAGTATAGAACATATTTATAATAAAATAATAATAAGTGGAAATAGATATAATAATAAGGAATCAAAATATGTAAATCAACCAATTAAAATAGACAAACAGACATAAAAATGGATGAACCATGTACAATATCATATACAAATAATGGTGATCATTTCATGTTATAAAAAAATAGGGGGATACATGGGGAACCAAGATACATGAATATACAACAAGATCTACAAAAATGAAAAAGAGGCCCAAAATCTATCTCCACAGGAATCAGAAATATAAGATCGGTCATATTCCCTCGTACTTCATTCTATAAAATAAGAATTAGGCATCCAATGATGAACCCTTGCCTTTGTCCATACCTGAAATCATGAGGTATGTCTAAATACCAATCAGAGGCCTGAAAACGATGTTAGAAACACTTAATAGGCCATCGTCAATGGTATCCATAACAAATATAGTATATTTATAAAAGTTTTAATATTTTGAAGGTGTAATAGGAATAAATATATAAATGATAAAGTTATATACCATGATTATCAAGTACATGTTGTAAAAAGCTGTCTATAAATGAAGGAAAACTATATACAAGAGTAATAAACAATTGTAGAATATGTAAGGTGTATCAAGTAACAAAACTATGAGGGCCCGGACCCAAGTTCATTGACCAATGCATCCTCTGTGATTCCACAAATCTCATCCATAGAAAACTTGATATAATTTAGACCTACATGGGCTATGACCCAAGGCCATTAACTAGGGATTCCACTTAAATTCCATGGATTGTGTCTATAAAAAACTTGGTATAAACTTGGGAGGGTCCAAAAGATAAAATCTATGGCTTCCCAACAAAACCAGATCAAAGGTTATATTCTAAGGTACCCAATATAAATGATTTATCAGGCCATACCAAAATATCCATCATTAAGAATTTTATACAAGGGTTTCAAGGGTCCCTATTAGTGTCCATTCTCTTTACAAATTTAACTCATTTCATTCCTTTAAAGGGGGTATGTGTTAGTTTTTATTCCCTTTTAGAAATTAAATTGATCACATTATAATCATTAAACCATCCACTCACTAGTGAAAAAAGAAGGGGTCCATATTAGTGTCCATTCCCTTTTTAAAAATTAAGTCATCTCATTTAATTTATTATTAATTTCACTTATAAGTGATAGAAGGATGTCCATGTTAATGCCAATGCCCATTATCAACCATTTACATTAAAATTAATTAGCCAAGATATCATTCAACTCATTTAAAATTTCCAACTAATCTGTTTCATCATCCATTTTCATTTATAAATAGCAAGGTTTAATAAGAGGTATTTAAAATTTTGTATTCCCTTTTAATTAATATATAGATTCCACTCATGGTTGAAAAGACTAGCTTACCCAAAGTGGTTTTATATTTATTGTAATTAAAGTGAAACCACCTCAAGGGGTGGTTCAGGTTGAGGTTGATGACCTCAAGCCATGTTAAAGGGTGAAATTAAACATCAAAGCATGTTTTGAAATATTAAATTTAATGTATTACTCATTTTAGAAGTAGTGAATAGAGGATCCATTGTGTGGCCTAATGATGAAATATATAAATCATAAATACTATAAGGGAAAATGTATAGACTACTGACCTTAGGCAGGTAGTAGACTCCTCATCCATTATCACCCTCTAAATCGGACTAGAATGGAAGAAATCAAAGAAAAATAAAACCACAAAAAAATTGGACATATTAGCTCGCATGGATTTAGCATTCCATGTAGTAATAAAGATGAATAATGGAATAAATATGATTAAAGAGAATATGCTGGCTATACAACGACACAAATGACACTTGATTCTGATCTCAAACAAGGAAGTTCTTCTAAAGACTGCGGTTGAAAATTTTGGAAACTCTCAAGTGTGGAGGTGGCTATGTGTCATGAGGAGTAGAAATGGGAGGAGAAATTATAAAGAAATGGGGGTAAAAAGGTAGTTTACCCATTTATTGAAGGGGTGAATGATTTTTCCAAACCATGTGGGTTAACTACCTAAGTAGCACTAACCATGCAGGCTAGGCACAACATTTTGAAAAACCATGAAAAGACCATGTTCCCCTCTATAATTTATTATAGAAGCCATATAGTTTTAACAAACTATAAAGCCTTAGGTGAAAATTTTAAACAAACCATTGAACTTGGAATTTTTCCTCCGAAATTTGGTGCTTTGGGCTTTGAATAAGCCTCGAATACTCCTAAAACCTCTACAACCTATTTAAGCACTAAAATAAGGATAAAAATGAAGGCTTAAACTTAAATTTAATGGTTCTGTACCTATTTTCAATGATATTTCATTGCAACTAAAATGTTAATTTAAAATAAAAACATGAACTTTGAGTCATACCATCCACACCGTATATCCAATTGATAAGAGGCTGATTCATACGCATCAAAAATGACTTATGGATCATTTTCTAAAAGTATCAAGGAAATACAAGTGAGTTTTCATACTTTTTAGTGTGTGACACCCCTTTTTAACTAGAATATCATTTTTAACGTAAAAAGAAACATTTTGAGGTATACCGATCACATAATGTATCAGATTAATGTGAATCTAATTCCTACTTATCATAAATGATTTATGAATATTTTTATTAAATCATTAAGAAATCTTTTTTTTTCATTAAGTGTCACGTTTTTAACTAAAATGTATTTTAAATTGAAAACACACACTTTGAGTTATATCGGTCACACTCTGTATCTGATTAATGTGTGAATGGTTGATAAACATAAAATATGGCTTATGGATCATTTTCTTAAAGTATAAAAAAAATCTAAATGTTTTTTTATTTCAGTGAGTGATGAACATTTTTAACAAAAATTTTAATTTAAAACTAAAAACACACACTTCAAGTCATACCAGTCACACCATGCGTCACATTGAGGTGAGGATGATTCATACACATAAAAACTGAATTATTTATTGTTTTATTAAAGTATCAAAACAATATAAATGTGTTTTATCATTTTTGACTATGCCACCCATCTTTTGAACTAAAATGTTGATTTTAAATAGAAACACGCACTTTGAGTCATACCGGCCACACCATGTGTCTTATTGATATGAGGTTGATTAATTCATGTAAAAATGTCTTATGGATCATTGTAAAAAATTATCAGGACAATAATAGTGTTTTCCTTGGTTTTCAGTGATTGAAACATATTTTAACAATAATATTATTTTTAAACTGAAAACACACACTCTGGTTCATACCAATCACATCGTATATTGAATTGATTTGTGGATAATTTATACTCATCAAAAATGAATTATGGATATTTTTTATAAAATATGAATATAATACAAGTGTTTTTTCTTGGTTTTCAATTAGTGACACATTTTTAACTAAAATATCAATTTAAACTAAAAACATGTACTTTGTGTCAAATTGGTCACATCATGTATCAAATCATTGTGAGATTGATTGATAAACATCATGAATGACTTATGGATTTTTTTACTAAAGTATCAAAATAATATAAATGATTTTTCTTGGTTTTTAGTGAATGACGCAAGTTTTTAACTAAAATGACACTTTTAAACTAAAAACATGCACTTTGAGTCATACCGATCACACTGTGTATTAGATTGAGATAAGGCCAATTATTATATATAAAAAATAACATATGGATATTTGTACTAAATATTCCAGATATTATAAGTGTTTTTACTCAGTTATGAGTACGTCATGCATTTTTTGAACTAAAATGTCAATTTTAAACTGAAATCGTGCATTTTGAGTCATACCTACCACACCATGTGTCAGATTGTCATAAAACTAATTCCACAATGTCAAAAATGAATTTAGAATAATTTTACAAATGTATTGATATAATATTAGTGTATTTTCTCATTTTTGAGTATGTGAAGAGTGTTTTCTTCTAAAATGTTGATTTTAAATAAAAGCATGATATTTTTTTCATACCAAACAAATTTTCTGTTAGATTGATGTGTGACTAATTCTTATACATAAAAAAATCCTCTTGTATTATTTTACTAAATTATCAAGTCAATTTGAGTCTGTTTTCATAGTTTTCAGTCTTTGATGCATGTTTTGAACTAAAATGTTACTTTAAAATAGAAAACATGCACTTTGAGTCATATCGGGAACACCATGTATCAGATTGATGTGAAGTTGATTACTACAAAACAAAAATAAATTATGGATTATTTTATTAAATTATAAATAAAATTCAAGTGTGTTTTCTTAGTTTTGAGTATATGAAGTGTGTTTTTTACTAAGATACTGATTTTAGATAAAAACATGCACTTCTAATCATATTAGCCACATTGTGTGTCAGATTGATGTGTGGGTAATTATTATACATCACAGATGAATTATAGATCAATGTTTTAAATAATAACGACAATATGAGTGTGTTTTATAAATTTTTAATAATTTATGCATGTTTTGAGCTAAAAAGTTACTTATAAACTAAAAGAATGAACTTTGAGTCATATCAAGAACACATTTTGTTAAATTTATGTGAATTTTATTAATACACATAAACATAATTTATGGATTATTTTCCTAAAATATTATTACAATAAAATAAATTTTCTAGATTTTGAGTATGTGATGCACGTTTTGAATTAAAATGTCAATTATAAATCAAAAGATGCACTTTTAAACATACTCGGTATATAGTGTATCATATTGATGTGAGAATGATTCTTAAATATCCAAAATGACTTATGGAACATTTTCCTAAAGTATAAATACATTACAAGAATGTTTTTTAGTTCTAATTATTTAATCCATGTTTCAAACTAAATGGCCAATTTTAAACTGAAAACTTTATTTTTGAGTTATACCAGGAAAATTGTGTCTCATATTAATGTTTGGTCAATTATTACATGTTAAAAATGATATATATATCATTTAACTAAAATTTTAAGACAATTATAGTGTGTTTTCTCTATTTTTAGTGAGTGGAATGTGTCTTTAACTAAAATATCATTTTTAAACTAAAAACACGTACTTCTAGTCATATCAAGAACACCATGTATTGGATTGATGATAATTTGATTCATACATGTCAAAAATGATGTATGGGTATTGTTTTAATAATTATAAATCTAGTATGAGTGTGTTTTATTATTTTTTAGTGAGTGATGCTGGTTTTGAACTAAAATTTCACTTTTAAACTAAAAACATACACTTTGAGTCAAACCAGCTACATCATGTATCATATTGACATAAAATTAATTCCTAAATTTCACAAATTATTTATGGATAATTTTCCTAAATTATCAAAATAATCCAAGCATGTTTTATCAATTTTTAGTGAGTGAAATTTGTTTTGAACTAAAATTCCACTTTTAAATAAAAAACATGCACTTGAAATCATATTAATCATACCATGTGTCAGATTGAGTGAGGCTAATTCCTACACATCAAAAAATGACTTATGGATCATTTTACTAAATTATAAATATAACATGAGTTTTTTTCTCTATTTTCAATGATTTAAACATATTTTGAACTAAAATGTCACTTTTAAATAAAAACAAACACTTGCAATCATATCAGATATGGTTTTCATAAGATTTATGTGAGGATGATTCCTATACATCCCAAATTACTTATGGATAATTTTTCCTAAAGTACCAAGATAATATGAGTGTGTTTTCTTTATTTTCATTGAGTAATTAACATTTTAAACCAAATTGTTACTTTTAAACTAAAAACATTCACTTTGAGTCATACCAGGTACACTATGTGATAGATTGATGGGAGACTAATCCATTCACATCACCAATTACTTATGGGTAATTTTCTTTAATTATAAAGATAATACGAACATGTTTGATCAGTTTTTTAGTGAGTGGTGAACATTTTTTACTAAATTTTTTTTAACTAAAAACACACACTTTGAGTCATTTGTAAACTGAAAACACCCACTAATTAATGTAAATATATCAAATATACAAAAAATAGCTCTATTAAGAGAATAAATTGTACCTCATAACATTATATTTATCAAAGACTTTTCCAAGAATTGATTTTTATCTAAGAATTTTTCACTCTTTATAGAACACAAAATGGTTGGAGAAAAATCAATTCTCAATGAAGTCATTTATTCACAATCTCTGTGAAAATTAATTAAATACTTAGTGGATAAAAATTATAAGAATATTAACTAGAAAATAAGTTGATAAAATGATGATAAAATTAACTAAATAAACAGTATGAAGTAACCTTCTCATGATGTCTGTAGACATTATGACACCATGTATTCTTCCCAATCATTTATAAACAACTATATTTATTTTTTTCAATAGATGGACTATCAGCAATCCTGGTTTCACTATAAAAATATAAATAATCAAATTATTGATAAAGATTTTAAATGAAATTCTAATTATCATAAAGAATATCTCTTTAGGGGTGCTAGTGTGTTGATGGAATATGATATATTTCAGGAATTTTAAAACCTGATAACCATAATCTTTCCCATTAGTTTATTTTGAACACTTAAAAATCATTGATAAAAATAAGTAATCTATCTTGATATATATTTTGATAGTGAAATATTATTATATATAACCTAATACATATCTAGTTTTAAAATTTAATAGGATTATTTTGATCAAGGACCATCCTAATACCATGATTTTCAATATATTTAAACATTGTCTTATCTTAAAAAATTATTAAAACATAATATCAAATGTATAAATTCAATTTTATTTCTAAAATGATAAATTTTTGGTATTATAAATTGATAAATTTCATCATGTATGGTCTATTATTGGTAATCCATACATTAAATACAAAAAATAAATCTTTGGAGTATCCAAATTGATTCCAATGAAAAACCAATGCTCCCTAAAAACAAAAAGGAATAAGTATTGAAAGAAATGAAAATATATTTGATATGATTAGATTATAGAGTTTTCCCCACACATCATGGGTATTAAGAATATTTTTTTTCTATAATTATCTTTTCAAACATTTCATCTATTTTTTCCACTATATTTAAATATTAATCTTCTTCCAATGATTTTTTTGTATCAAACTGATGTGAGGATTAATAAGTCCAAATTTTTGTTTGCAGGGTTTTCCCTTCTCATAGTAATGATATATTTTCCTACAAAAAAATTAATATTATTTAACATTAATTTTCACTATAGATTAGCTATTGGATAAACATATTATGAAAACGCTCCTCATGTATACATTTAAAACTAAGAATCTCAGCCACCCATGCTTGAGAATTTCATCTACGTTCTCAAGACCAAGACAGTATGTAATGGCCTCTTCATACATTTTTTATTAAAAATAAATGATGGTTATATTACCATATTTTAACATTGTATCTATTTGAACTTTTAATATTAGAAAATATGGAAGTTCAAATAGTGGGGTGAGGTTACTCTTTGAAGGTCCTTTCGAATGATTGGTTTATCCTTTAGATTATTTTTATTTGACTCCTCGTTTCCTCTTATGTTTCTCCATATATAATGAAATTCCTCAGTTTATTCCTTTTTTCATTAATTGTTAATGGTTTCATATAAAAATAAATTAAAAATGATATACCTTATTTCCAACATGTTTTTTTTAAGATAAAATAGTCATGATATGAAAGTTCCAATAGAAAGATCGACTGTGTGAACATCTAGATCATCAAGAAGAATAAGTACATCTATCCTTGTCTTGTGAGATATGTGAATCCCTACTCTCATGTGATCTTTGGAAGTTGTTTTTTATGTAGAGTACATCCTTGGATATTATTCATTGTACCACTCTGAATAGGGTGATGGGTGGGTGATGATAGATATAAATCACAATCATTTTCACCCTATATAATAATAGTATAAGAAAGTATCATTAGTTACATGATTCGCATTTATTAGAAATAGTTATGAAAAAATAAATTACCTCTAGTAAGGAAGACCTTTGATGGGAATGGCTAGCCTCAATGTTGAGGAGGATCGATCTTCATGTAGTGGTTGTTGTTGTGTTGTATCTTCTATTTGATTCCTTTCCTTTAACATTCTCTAACAACTCAAAATGTCAATTATGTTTTTATTCTAGAACATTTTACATGAATTCATATCATTGATTTTATTATCTCTATCCTCTTGTTCATTTCTTTTCCCAAAATATGTTTAAGGAGACACTCAAAACCCCACACCTCTGACATGGCCATATTATTCTGGTTTCTTGAAGGACATTGAAAGTAGTCATTCATTGGGTATAAATGTTGATAATTCTTATTTCAAAACTGGATTAAAATATAATAAAATATATAGTCATTGATATGTAATACTAATTTAAAGTAGAATAAATTTTTATTTTGTCATAATTACACATGATTCTCATACTATTTTTTTATTTTCAACTATTATTATTTCATCTTTATTTACAAATGCCTCTTTTTATAGCTCATGACATGGGATAGAAGTGGATTTGGATTTTTATTAATCAATATTCATATAAAAAAGGAATATAATTTTTTTGTTTTTTCATTCCACATAAAAGTATTACTATAGATTTAAAATGTATTCCATTTTTTAAGTTTAGTGTACCCAATCCTTACATTAAGATAGGGAAACATTAGTTTTGATACTGAATATTTATTACCAAAAATCAGTTGTCATTTCATAAATTAACCAATCTTAATCAATTTGATAAATACACTACTTCCATGAAAAGTATTACAAATCACAGTGTATCTAAAATGATTCATCCCCATGATGTCTAATAAATGAATTCCATGTTTCTTGGTTTACTATGTGTGCATATATATATGGTTGGTGCGAGATTACTTTCCCTTCAGTGTCCTTGAGATGATGATTCGTAAGAAGTATCTAAAAGGATCTATAATAATTTCTAGTGACTATTAATATAAATTTCATTAGACATTAATCTAGTATAAATATACTCTACAAGGTATAAGTAAATCAACATTTCATTATTTTATTTTTCAGTAAAATAGAAAAATTATATCATAATGTTACCCTAATATCTTCCTCAATTGGTTCCTTTATTGTGTAAACAACATTATTCTACTTATCTACATCAATCATCAGATGAATTTTAGTGGTAACCCAAATGTAACTAATGAAAATAGACTTTTGGTGTTAATAGGTTGGTTTTGTGCATTCCATCCAACCTTGAATTTTATCCCTATACTTCTCATATTAATAATGTTTTTTAATTATATCATGATATGGTGCTCCTTTTTTTTCTTAGACAAATTTTTTTCACCTTCCATCATTTCCTTATTTTCAGCATTTTCAATATATTATTCATTTGTATAGGTAGTATTAGAATGTGGAGAAACTTTTTGTTCCTACGGATTGGGAGCATTAACATGTTGAGAAACCTATTGTTTCTTATTATTGGCAGAATTGACATGTGGAAAATCCATTATCTCAATAATTGGTTGAACATTTAATTTAGATCATGTAAATACAGTAGTGAACACATAAAACTATGAGTTAAATCAATGTATATTAAAAAAAATAACCAATTTATTGAACTCTCTCCTTTTATTCTTTAATGGTCGAATGAATTTTACCCCTCTATTGATTATTAAAATCCCCTCATTGAGGTCTCCTATGACATGCTATACCCCATCTATATTAGGGCCAGAGTGAAATTATTGCGACATCCCAATAAAAGGGTCATCCTCAACTGAATTAATATCGGACACTGTAGTGCTTTTATTCGATAAAATAATAATTGATAACTATCTATTTTTATGATTTGGGATATAAAATACTTATATTTCCTATAATTCCATTATGAACAATTCATCTTTATACCCTTATTTACAAAAAATATATGAATCCTAATTCATCAAATTTAACTACCCTCATGTTATTAACCCACTTTCATTGAAAAATCATAACTTGGAATGTTGTATAATCAAACTTCTGTATTTTTTTGATGATTCCAATGTATGATATAGTCACATAAATTGGATTTCTATCCTAGGCACCAGATGTACTCATCACTTTATCCACAAGTGCAACTCCAATATTTTTTATGGTATTGTGTTCATCATATTCAATTATATAGAATATATAACAATTAATTACATAACAATTATAATATAATACACGAAAACCTTGTCCTTTGTCTATCCATTAAAGTCATTCTGAAATTTTATTTAGATTTGTAGTTTACTCTATAAAAATATGGTCTCAAAACCATCCTATAAACTGTTGATTATTTTTATTTGATTCAAATGACTAAGAATTAACTTTTGGGTTTAAATATATGGACCACCCTATAAAGTATTATGTAAAATGTAAAAATTATCATGTTCCTACTCTGTAATGGTAATTTAAACAACAACTATTTTGTAAACACCTTCACCCAAAATTCTCCCACTATGACAAGATTTTGGTAGACCAATGATCTCTATAATGGATAGGTAGTCAATACAAAATTCAATAACTTCCTGAAAAATATATCACTATGAAATAAAACCTTATAGATGACTTCAATTTTTTACATACCCTTTTAAAATATTTAAATGTTTTTCAATGGGGTATATCCATCTATAATATATAGGACCACTTAGTCAGATCTCTATAACTAAGTGAGCCATCAAGTTAACCATCATATCAAATAATAGTGAAGGGAAGAATATATCAAATTCACATAATCAGAAGAAGAAAAATCTTTTCCATAGTTATAAATTTTTCCAGATCTATAACTTTACTATATATAGTTTAAAAGTAAAAAAATATCGGTTAATGTATTATGGTAATTTTTAGAAAAATTCAATGTAAATCTATAGTCATTAAATCTTGCATAAAAATAAGACATTTGTGTTAATTTAGACCCTTTAACTTTAAATTGGTCATTTAAATGATATTCCTTATATTTGATAAATACCCCTTTGGAACCTTTACATCATTAAAGAATTTTTTAAAACTATTATCTATTTTTCTGAGAAATATTGTAAGAACCTTGGGGAAGAAAAGTATTCCTTTCACCCTTCACTAACACCAGCTCTTCCCATACCCCCATAAAAATCATATCCAACCCAGCCTTAATGTAATCCTTTATTTTTATAGGTTCATTTAGTAACCTATTAATGAAACTATCACATATATTTTTTCTAAATGCATTATGTCAAGATAATTTCGTATATAAAAACAATTCTAGTATGGTAATTCAAAAAAATGATCGTTTTTCTAACCACTTTTCATAAGGTTATTTGAAGAAGGTTTACCAAAAGCGGTGACCATATTCTTTACTTTATCAAATGGTTGATCAAATATTTGTGGATTTGGTGATGTACCTTGTTCTGAATTCTCATACAATAATGTATTTCAAGATTGATATTTATGTCGTCAAGGTAGAAATTTGTGATGTATTAGAAACATAGTCTTTAAGAAATGTTTCAAACTAACTGAGTGTGTTCCTTATTCAAAAATGGGACACCTTTGAGTTCCTTTAATGTTATATTCTGAAAATTTTCCATAAGTATGAAATTAATTTATCATCCCATACAATATGGTTCTTAATGTGAAATATTAATTTCTATGAGCATCACACAACATAACACCTGAATCCCATATTAATTTTTGATCTTTGATCAATGTCACCAAATAAACATCGATATCATTATGAAATTGTTTTAGTCCTGATATAATCAATGAAAACATAATGCACTTTTTTTACTTCATGAATAAATATGGTGGAAAGTTACAATTTTACAACATAATTGGTCATGTACTATGAGTTATACTTTGTACATAAAAAAGATTCACTCTATCTATAGATAGAATAAGACAATGTTTCTCATCTCATTTCCAAATTCAGGATATTCATAATCAATTTTCTTCTACTAAGGAGAGTTTATTGGCTGAAAAAGTTTCATAACTTGATTTCTTGTATCTAAATTCTATTTCAATTACCCTGTAGTCTCATCACTTACATATATGTGTATGAACTTTTAAATGAATGGAAGGTACCATACAAATTTAAAAGGACTTGAATTATCTTTCTTATATCAATAGTTACCATACTTTGGGCATTTTTAAGTGATTCATAGTTTTTGTAAAACTACATACATTCATTTGGACATACCTATATTCTTTTAGAGATCATACCCATTGAACATAGCATCAGATTATCATCATATTTTTAGAAAGTAAAATAATTATCTTTCAGTATCATAACATTTAAGAGATCTATTAGTTAATTAAATTTGTTATCACTCCATAAATTGTCTACTTTTAGATTATAAATCATCGGTATGGCTGAAAATGTTGTATATTTAGTACAATCATCATAAAATGGTGTCATTTCATGGATCTTAAACTTATGAAATTGGTTTGAAAAAATTAAAAGTTCATCTTCGACTATCATTGTTATTTCCTCAATACGATCTTCATTATCATTTACGTCTGTAATCATATCCTCAATATTTTGTTTTCAAAGGTTGGGGCTGAAGCCTCATTTTATTATCAAATAAAACACCACTTTTTGTCTGGGTAGAGGGATACCCGTTACATTGCTTGAAGGCCCAAGGCCAAGTGGCCTGAATACAAGGCTTGAAAGCCCATTTTTTGGCCCAAGGGGCCCTTTGGTGAATAGAACTGCTATAGTACCTACTACAGTACCACTACCACTACAGTTACTACTATAGTACCTGAGCTACTACAATACTTGATACAGTACCATCGCCGCTATTGTCCTACTATAGTGCCTTCACCGCTATAGTACCTAGAAATTCATCCCTCCTAGGATTCAATCATGGGACTTTTGGATACTAAGAAGGATCCATTACCACTTAGGTACAGGTAGAAAAATACAACATTATGTTCTTACATGTGTTCATTAAAACATTTATAACTTTAATGTATTCTATGATAGATCAAGTTTTCTTAAAAATCCTGTGAAAAAAGTTAGTCTTTTATAACAACATTGTAAACATAAAAAAAATATTTGAGAAGGGTTATATGCATGATCTTTTACAAACTTGATGAGATCTTTAATCCCATACTCGTATTCTTTTTTATATGATTGATATCCATCCATTTTTTATCCATATTCATCCTAATTAATTAATTAATATTTATATTTAACAAAAAAAATATGTATAATGCGTGATCTTAGAATCCAAAAAGGTTATTCTTTATATATACACACATATAGGGATCATACTTGATTTAAAATTTCATCGTGTTGACAACATGTTGGAACATATAAATGCCAAGAATTATATGAATTTTATACCACTAATTTTTTTATTATAAGAATATACATATCGTAAATCATTCTTTTTTTTAATAGATTCCTTAAGGGATATATAATGTAAACTATTAAAATGAAGGTTGTCATCTCTAACCAGTTCACTTTGCCAATGGTCTTCAAGATCATAGGAATTCATTGGAGGTCACCTTGAAGAAAAAAAACTTATAAAAAAATTGGATGCTTTCAATTATGCATCTCATATAGTGTATTTTGAGTTTTTATATATAAAACTTGGTTAACTATGAGTGATAGTGCATAATCCCAAATTAATATGAGAAGCTCAGTCTTAAATCTTCATTTTTTGAACCATGTTTAACAATATTTTTTTCTTATAATACACCTTTATATTATGGTATTTCCAAAGGATTGAGTTATGATAAAATATCACACCCCCTTAAATATTTGATAAACTCTTTACATAGGTATTCACTCCCAAAATTTGGTTAAGACAACTTAATAAAATTTATGATATTATTTTATTACATGGTTATTTGATGTTTTAGAACATTTTAGAGATTCAATATTTTTGTTTCATTAGAAATACATATTTATATATACTAAAATCATTTGTGAAGGTAAGAAAGTATCATAAACTACAACTTTCTTGTATACTTGTTTATTTATACACATATGTATGTTTGAGGGATAATAACTCACTATATCCGTTTTACTTTTCTAAAATGAATTTTATTCATTTTTTACCAATTAAAAAGATTAAATCATAATCAAATAATTATGAAAATGTATATTTATGGGGCTATTGGACATGTTTTTAATTTTTATATTCTAGGTGGTAATGATAAAATTGATATTTAATTATTAACTTTGACTATCTTATTTCATACATTATAGACATATTTTAAATTCTAGGATATATGAAAATTTAAAATCAAGTATTCCACCATGAAACATTTCATTTATGTAAATTCATATTTTTTATTGATCCTTAAAAAACCTTTCTTATTACAATAATTAAAAAAATAAAAAAAACTTATGGTAGGAACTTTGTAACAATTTTATTATCCTATAATAAATCCACTAGAAAAATCTATATGGTAGGTAAATATGGTTAAAAACAACCCTTGCTCTATTTCAAAAATTAAGATGATCTTTTACTTTAACCAATTCCATTTTTCTTCTCAAATAGTGCACATCAAAAAAATGTATGATACACATCCAGCGTCTAACATCTATGAAATATAATCAAAATGATTAATATCCTAAATATATAAACTTTAACACCCATGTTTTTGGTTTCTTCTTAATTCATTCGATCAAATTGAATTACTTTATGTTTTCATATTGAATTTGAATTTATAATAAATGGTGTCTAATTAAAGACCTCTTATTTCAAAGGAAAATCCATTAATAATAGAAAAATTTTCATGAGAGTTTTTTAAAATTTGTAGAAAGAAAAAAAATTATTATATTATTGTGAAAATAAGTTAATGTAATGAAAAACAAAAAATTTTGAAAACAAGAAGAACCAAAAATCATGAAAACAAGGGGAAAAGCATTGATCAAAAGAAGAAGAACCAAATATCATCTAAGAAAGGGGCCAAACATCAATCATAAGAGAATAACCAATGAGAATAACCAAAAAACAAAAAAAAATAGTGCCAAAACATCACATAGATGAGAAGAACCCAATGAGAAGAATAAAAAATCGGGAAAAATGATAAAAAGTTCGATTAAAAACAAGTAATGAATAACATACCGTTGATTGAAGTTTATATTCTATTAAAAAAATTGAAGGTGGCAGTTGCAGAATTTGAGTTCCATGAGAGCTTGAACGACATGATTATGGGTGATCTCAGTTATGGTTCTTTTAAAATAGGGGGAGGGGTTTTATTAACACTATTTACTAGTGCTAATAAATGATGTTTTTATTAGTGCTTCATATAGCACTGATATATAATAGTAGAAAATAAGAATTTAAATTTAAATTTAAAAATTACAATAAATTATTAATAAATGATAAAAAAATTACAAAAAATTTAAAAATAAGTAAACAATTATGTTTATATTAAATTTATTAATAAATATGATGATGTTATGATAAATGTATTAATTTTATAATAAATAAATAAATAATATTAATTATATATGTGAAAAAAATATTAAAAATTAATAGATTATATATGTTATATATATTACAAAAATAATAAAAATGAATAAATGTTAAAATGAAAAAAAATAATTACCAAAATTTTCATTTAATTTAAAAAGAGTTAAAATAAATTCCTAATTAAAAATGAATAGATAATAATTGTACAAATATTTAAATAAAAAAATATTAAAATAAAAATGAGTAAATATTAATTATGTAAATTAGATGCATATTAAATATACTAAATATTAATAAATAGAAATTTATAAATAACTATTAAAAGTGAATAAATTAAAAAGATATTAAAAGTGAATAAGTATTAAAAATGAATTGATAATGATAAATATATAAATATTAAAAAAATTAAATTAAATAATTATAAATGAATAAATTGAAATAAAAATGAATAAATATTTATTATATAAATTACATACATATTAAAATTATTGAATATTAATACTTGAAGATATATAAATAACTATTAAAGTTGAATGTATTATAAAAATATTAAATGAATAAATATTAAAAATGATTAAATTACAGAAAATATTAAAAATTAAGAAATATTAAAAAGGAATAAATAATATTAAATTAATAAACAAACATGCATGGTACATATATACACATACACACATACATACGCATAGACATGAACATACACATACATACCCATACATGCACATACATACACATACATGCATGTCCATGCATATACACATACATTCACACATATACACATACACATGCATACAATTACATATAAATACATACACATACACACGTATTCATACAAATACTACATAAACATACACGTATAGACATATACATACATGTACATATTCACATAAATGCACACACACACATACATACATGTACACATAAACATAGACATACACAAATATAATTCTATATAAACATACACGCACACAACACACATATATACATACAAACACATACATACATACATGCACATATAGACATACAAATACATCCACATACATACACATGCATACACATACATATAAATATATGTGTATATTATAAATTATTTAATATGAATATAAATATATAAATTCAAATATATACTATATTTAAATAAATATATATTCATTTATATATTTATATAATTATTTAAATAAAATATTAATATATTTTATTTATATATACATTGTGTAATTAATGTATATGATTATATTATTAATCATTTTTATTGATTAATATAAATTTTATACTTTTGTATATATATAATTATGAAAATAATATTGATAATAATTTTTTAATATAATATAGTTATATAAATCATATTAATATATTATATTTACATATATATAGTTATTCTTATATAAATCATATTTAAGGATATATAAATATTTATTTAAAATTTAAATTATTCATAGTTCCCTTTATCCATTCTTTTTTAATATTGTTAAAAGGGAGGCTTTTATCAGCAGTAAGAAAAGCAATGATAAAGGAGTATCGTTATTAATGCTAAAAAAGTGCTAAGAAAAGTTATCATTTTATCATCATTTTTCAACATTGATAAAGGTGTCTTTTATCAGTGATTTTATCTAGTGGTGATAAAATTATCTCCTTTATCAACACTTTTTTTAGTACTAATAATGGTTAGTAATTAATAAACATAAATATATAGTAATGTTTGAAAAGAAAACATTTAAAACCTTGGCTCAGGTGACCAAAATGAATAAAATAGGAACAAATACCAAACCAGTCTTGAGGGATTTGATCATGATTGAAGAATTGGGGGTGTGGTAGGTGGGGTGGGCATGGGGGAACAAGAGTTCACATTGGAGGAATGGAAGTGGGTCTGGGGGGGAATTGGGTGGAGAGGGTGTGGGCATACAGTGAAGAGAATCGTGGGATGGAGGGTTTCATGAGAAGAGGGGAACTAGGAGGTGTAATGCATGAGGTTAGGATTTATGAGGAGGTAATTGGGTAATTAAGAGCTCCAAGAGTGGATAAGGAAGGTTGAATAGAATGGTTAGAGGTAGAGGTGGAAGGGAGGTTAGTCAGCGATGTGGATTGGGGTGTGGGTGTGGGGGGGGATTGGGGAGTGGAAGAAAGAAACTGGAGTGTGGGGGGATTTTGGGTTAAGGTAGTATATTATACTATCATTTCCAAATGTCAGTCCCTATTAGTGGTAATGGAGAATTCCAAATATAGGTCTCCTATTTCATGCCCTCATAAAACTGATTTTTCTAGTAGTGAAATACTATCAATTCATAAATTCATTATGGAAAAAAATCAACAAAATCATAATAACACATCTATATAAAATTACACTCATGGTAAATTTATTAAAAATATGCATATCATGTATGAATCAATGACATCTAAAATATAATCCTAAAGTTCAGCTCTAATTACATATGTTCATAGATACTATGATTTGAATATAATGTCATTTATGATCTAAATAACACTATGGTCATTCTTTTTCATGTTAAATTTTATATTTAAATGGAATTTTAACATTTTTTTGGGAAAAAGGTAATTCCACTTCTACTATTAAAAACAACTAAACTTTTTTCACAAGAAATCATTGTATCTTTTTCTGTACCAAAATGTAAATTTCAAAAACAATGTTTTCTTAAACTTTATTTACATTTTAAAGTTTAATTTATTAATCAAAAAAAATCTATGAGTAAAATATAGAAAAAACATAATTGGTTTATGTTCACCAAAAGGAAGTCAGTTTTCAAAGAGAAGTTGGGGGGTTGGAATCAAGTGGGCCAGAGGGAGGAGGCTTTTCCTAGAGAGGAGAATCATGGAGGTTGATATCAAGAGAAGGGAAGGGAGTGGTTGGCGTCGTGCGAGGATGGGGAATAATCATGTGGAGGGCTGATGGGAGACTTTTTTAGGGGGGAATTTTTTTTTAAATTTGGAATGTTTTATGTTACAAATTAAAACACAACTAGAGAAAAGGCATATTTCCACAGTTCAAAACCGTGGCAATAGGCCCCAAAAACGTGTTCATAGCCTACGGACACGATTTTGGCCAACTGTGGCCACTATCGTCATGTCAGTAGTTCCCAACCTATTTCCATGGTTTTAACCATGGCAATAAGCCTCAAAAATGGCCACCATGGTGGTTGACCTATAGCCATGGTTTAAACCATAGCTATAGCCTCAGTAAACTGTGGCAATAGCCTAAATACAAAATGTTCCCAGTGAGTTTTCATCCATGTACATTCCCTTTATGAACAAGCATATGAACCACTACACCACATGATAATTCAGGTGTATATATATATATATACTATTATATATATATATATATATATTAATATAAACCATGGGAATATCCTCAAAACTGTGGTGGTAGGTCTTCTCGCCAATTTTTTTGCGGGAATTGTTTTCCCCATAGAAGCACAGGGACCCTATTTCCATGGTTTTTGAACTACCGTGTCTATAGGCCTTCGAAACAATTATCCTATAGCCACAGTTTTAAAACCATTGCTATAGTTCTATGATATTATCCTCATTTTACAGTAGTAAAATGTTTATTTTTGTTTTTTTTCATGAATAGTCTATTTTTTTTTTGTTTTTCACCATTTATTTTAGTTTTATTAAGATTAGTTTTTATTTGGAAGTTTTCTTTAATGTTTTATTTATCTTTATGTAATATTTAAGGACTTGTTACATTTACTTAAGGTGTTGGTAACACTTACATGAAGTGTATTTTACCCTTATGTGGGTATCATTTTACCCTTATGTGGTTCTATTTTTTCCTATATAACCCTTATATAAGTGGGTTTGCAACCTTATGTGAGTTGTTTAATGTAGTAGTCACCTTTATGTAGGGATTAGGGTACCCATATGTGGCTTTATTTAGCTGAGGTCTTCCCTTATGTGATCTGGATATTACCTTTACATGGGAGTGGTTACCTTTATGCAAGTTGGATGTTACCCTTACACGGGTGGTTTTCTGGAGTGGGTTACCTTTATGTGAGGGTCATGGTACCCTTACATAGTGTCAGATACACCCTTATGAAAATGTAGAATACCCTTACACAACACTAAATACCCTTACATAGTGGGTTGTGGACCTCACTACCCTTAAATAGTGGCCCAAGTTACCCTTACATGGTGTTGGGACCCTTATGTAGTAGTGAGGACCCTTACGTAGAACATTATAAAGACCTTTATATGGGTTTTTTCTAGTAGTAGGGTTGGTTGTTACAGTTTCTTTAGTGTATTACATGGATAATCTCGTGTCCAAGGTTATTGGATGTTGTTCGAGGGTTTGTTCAAATGGAGTTTTAATTATTCAAATTCCCCCCTCTTACCAAATTAGGGACATAGTCAAAGCATAAAGAGAATTTGAAGTTGAGAGAGATCAAAGAGGAAGGTGACAGTCCAGATAGGGAGAGGTCATTGGTGGATCTTATTACCAATGCTTCACACAGTTGGTTTTGAAAGAACTATTCTAATTGTGGTGGATAAAATGAATACAATGATTCTAAGAGGATTTTCTTCTATAGGTGATTCCAAACCTAGTTAGTGGGATTAGTTCTAGTTTCATGTGTTTGTATTGAAAATTTACCCAGTTTTCTCATTATTGCTTGTTTTTTTATTTTTTGCATAGGTATCTAGTTCCTATGGATGTATGTTTTGTCATTTATTCTTCCTCGATCTTCTATTATTAGCTATCATTTAGTTTCTTTTCTTTATAATAATAAAAAAGGGTGTGGGTGGTGTTCTTGTCATGGGGTAGGATCAAAGGTCCAAACCACATAAATCTAATGTATTCATTTTATTTCTTGTATCATTTATATTTTATTTCTCATCAAAGAATTAATGAAGTTTATTTTGTGTTTAGGGTTTTCCTTCTTCTTTGTGTATTTCTTTTATTTTCAAATATCATTATTTAAATTTTTTCTATACAAATTTAGTGATCTATGCATATGTAAAGGTAACTCACGCATTCAATGTAATGAATACAATTTTCATGAAGGTATGGATAATTTTTTTCTGGTTTAAATTATTTTATTAATACTAGTGAGTGTTCCCTACATCCTAAGGAAGCTCTTGAGAGAATAAAGGGATTTTTCAGAGCCTGAAGCTCTGGAAATCAGAGAAACAAAATAGGTCACACTGTTAGCACATGATTGGGGATAACCATGACAATCAACTTTATGGAGAAATCAGTGCATAATAGGAGGCCTCATGGTTTTCCCTAACCATACGAGTTAGGCTTCACGCCCATGAAAAACAATAGACTTTTAAAGAAAGTCATTTCACAGGTCTTTCATATGGTTAGTCCAACCATGCACCTAGCCCATTCTAGTGGGGTTCTTGGATAGTGGTTGGTTTACAATTGGAAAATTGTTTGGACAACCGTGTAGCTAAATCACATGACCCCATAAATAAGGGGTAAATTACTCTTTTACCCTTGAAATGTTTTAAATACTCACACCCTATTTTCATTTCTCTATAATAGAAAAAACTTCTTTTCTCCTATCTCGTGAGCTCTCCCTCCTCCTTTTCTAGGTTTGTTAATAACTTCCATGCCTAATCTCTAATTTCATCCTTATCAGTCATGTTGAATCCAAGATGGTAATCTATTTATTCCCCATCCTTCCATTTTTATTTTATCTTCCCATCTCTTGTACTATTTCCATATGAGATCATATGCCCTATTTTTAGTCCATTGGTCGGTCCTTCTGATTTCTCCTATTCTAGATTTATTCAAAGGGAAAAACTAGATGAGGATAGTACTACGAGCCTAAGGTAGGTAATATAGAAATTTTCCCAAAAATTATCGGTGTTTTCATATCATTTTTACTATGTGATGTACGTTATACATTTCCACATGTAGACTTAAATTATAGATTTCCATATTAAATAAGTTGAACCATTTTTAGGTACTCCTGTAGTCCCATATTAAATTATTAGAGGTTGCCTACCTCTGAGATACCACCCCTTTAGGTGTATTTAATTATTTTACCTCTTAGTTTTAAATGTGTAAATGACCAACCACCTTATAAGTAGATTGGATTAACCTTGAATTTTATATCCCTTACATTATAAATGAAATTTATTAATTGAATTAAATAGAAGTGGGTGGAAAGACCATGTCACATGTTCAATGATTATAAACATGAATTATATGTATTGTGACACCCAAGGCTAATTGGGATACATGATATTAAATTATTTAGAGGTAATACCTCATGATTATTATTATTATTAAACCATGGATAATGGTCATTGAAAAATGGTTAATGGGATTGTTGAGCATGGAATTTTATGCTCCCTTGTGTTACATGATGGGCATGACGTCTCACACTGTTTACTCTTATTTGGATGATGGGAAAGACACTCCACATTCTCTTCCTTCGAGTGTTAGTCATGAAGACTCACCCCACTGTATCGAACGATGGGAATGATGTCTCAAATTCATCTATGATTTAGGGCGTGTACCCCTCTGTTGGATCTTATATCTAGTTAGACTAGTTATGGACACCTATGTTATTCCCTAGGTATAGCTATCTCCTAGTATCCAAATATATGCCTGTATATGTCTTCACGTATATAGTATATATACATGTATACATATTATATATGATAATTATATATAAATATATATGGATACACATAGTCACCAAGTTCAGACTCATCCTAGAATATGCTGAAGCAAGTAGAGTCTTCTAAGTGTCCTTTTAGAGCCTGATCCAATTTGAATTTATTTTTTAATCATTATATATTATTCATGATACCTTCACACCACTATGATATATACACATACCGGATTATTCTAGACACTATTGGTAGTGGAATATTGAGTTTATCTCACACCCTACTCAAGCTTCCCTTGGTAGCTGAGTAGACTTCATGACTGTAGGTGTGGATAAGGGAATGTTCCTTATTAATAATTCTTGATTTTCATTTATTATGTCATATAGAATGGGAGAAGAAGATAAAATATATGTTCCAGATTCTAATAGATTAGTATTTTGGTATTTTTTGTATTTTTTTTATACCATATTGTATATTTCTATGATTTATATCCCTTGTTTCCCTTTTTTTATATCAACATGACATGAAATAATTTTGTGTATGACTCATCCTTTTGATTTTGATTATTATTTTAGTTGTTTGGATGTTTACACTTATGTTGTTCATTATTGAATATGGTTTCACTATGATATTTATTATTTCATGATTCCTCTATTTATTATATTTTTTTCTATTCATTGTACCACTATGATATGAGGCTATAGACCCCCCCCAACCCCCCACCATACTACCTTCGACCATTGTTGTAATGGCATAGACCTTTCATCCCATTAATTTTCCAAAACATATGATGATTGAGGTGTCTGGGTCAGTCTAGGGTATTTTTGGGACATGTTAGTCCTTCCAATAGTGTTTCGTTCCAACAGTTTTCCAAATTTCTAGTTTTACAATGGCATGTCGTTCTGGTGTCTTATCATTCTGGCATCGTGTAGTTATGGTGTCATTTCATTCTAGTGGTGTTTGGTTCTGGAAAAGTGTTTTTCTGGAGGCATGTCATTCTAGCACTGTGTTGTTCTAGCGGCATTTCTTTCTAGCGGTGTGTTGTTCTGGCATCATGTCACTATAGTGGCATGGTGTTCTGGCAGTGTGTCATTATAGAAGTGTGCCATTTCCAACAGTTTTCTAATTTTCCATTGGTATGTCATTCTAGAGGTGTGTCATTCCGGCACCATGCCTTTTTGGAAACATGTCTTTATCATTCTGGCGGTGTGTTGTTGTCATTCTAGCAGCATGTTATTGTCATTATAGTGGCATTCATTCTGACAGCGTGTCATTCTGGAGGCATGTCATTCTGGTAGAACATCCTTCTAACCGCATATCCTTCTAGCAGCACATCCCTTTTCATGACCTGTCCCTTGAAGCTCGTGTCATGACCACCCCAAGCCCACCTTCCATAGTCTAGGGGCAGGTGACTAGCACTAAAAAGGCATATCCCAATAACATGAACACATTTCCTTTAAACCTATACAAACACACAAATCGAGAACACAACAAGAAGAAACCACAAGGTAAAATGTTGTAGTAAAAAGTGTACTGAAATTAAAGGGGCTGGAATACAAGCCCAACTGAAAAGTACAAGAACAACTAAAAAGAGAAAAATAGATCCTAGATCATCCACCGAGGATCCTACTTGAAGGGTAGGTATAGCTCACGATCAGTAGTTACTACAGCACGTCACATCAATGGACCACCTCCAATCACCATCCAGTCCTAGCTCTCATAGCCTCAATCAATGTTGTCTGTCATCTGCACAAGACACAACAAGGTGCGGGCATAGCCCCTGTAGGGGTGAGTATAATGATACTCAATAGGGACCCCGAGACCCCTTAAGGTCTCCAAGAGTTCCACAAAGGAAAAACCACAGATCAAGAACTCAACCAGAAAGCATGGAGCAGTCAACAAATCTACTTAGGTATATGCCCATGCATATACCTATGTTATCAAGATATACTCATCTCATACATGAGGGAAGAATAACACAAAGGTAACACCATGAATATAAAAGTACCACAAAGGTAACACCATGAAGGTAAAAGTACCACAAAGGTAACACCATGAAGGTAAAAGTACCACACAAGTAACACTAGGTAGATAACACCATGAAGGTAAAAGTACCAAACATGTAACACCACAAAGATAACACCACGAAGGTAAAAGACTCAGCTCACACCAGGTATATAAGTAAAGCACAGAAGTACATATAATTAGTCATGAAGCTAGATCATCTTATTTTGTCGAGAGGCACTACTTATAATTATATGAAGTCTGACCCACACGGGATCGATAGGTACTAACCCCCGCAATGACCCACATGCGATCGATAGGTACTAACCCCCGCAATGACCCACACGTGATCTGACCCACACAGGATCAGTATGCACTTACCCACACAGGATCGTTAAGCGCTGACCTACATAGGATCTGACCCACACAGGATCAGTATGTGTTGTCCACATAGGATCGCTGAGCGCTGACCCATACAGGATCTGACCCACACAGGATCGGTAAGTACTGACCCACACAGGATCGCTCGGTACTAACCCGCGTATGATTTATCTCCAACATCCACCTCACTGCCAGCCACTATATTCCCGCTCATTATACGCCTGATTCTGGAAGGATCCTCTCCTCAATCCATTGTTCATACCTCAACCTCCACAAAGAAACATGAAGAAGTATCCCAAAGAACCATCATGATTTAAGGGTTCCAACGTGATAGACGGCGCACCAATCAGACACCCAATCTGTGACTTATAATCATTTTAGTTCTGAGGGACCAGTTGGATTCGGATTCGATCCAACCTATCCACACTCCAACTTTCTCCAAAACTCAAGTGGATTATACCAAATGGACTGCTTCATCCTAAGGGTTTTGGTATCGCATGCAGTTCATCAAACGGATGTCTGGTTTGTTAGTTACACCATATTCCATGAAATGGGGATGATCGCACCTTGGTCTAGCCGGGATTGGTCAGTCTCTCTAGAATATACCAAAGGGAATGCTTCCCAAAAGGGATCTCAATGCCATAGACGGCATGTCAAACAGACACCCATTTCATCAGTTTCGAGCATTTCTTTATTCAGGGACCGGTTCGGTCTGGGCTCGATCCGACTCGGTTAGGTCGGCCTGACGCAACGGGTCCTAGGGTCTACCTGACCCCATTCGAGTCTGGACCGCTAAGGTTTGGCCCATTTTTTTAGGTATGGCCCGTCGAGGTTGGCCAGGTTCGGTTTGCGGGCTCGGGCCGTGGTTGGCCCGGCCCGTCGGGTGGTGCTCGGCCAACCCGCATTGGCCCACTATGCTACATGTTCAGTTCGGCCTGATGGTGGGTCTAGACCATTGGTTGTGGGTCCGGCCCAGCCCGCTAGGCGGGTCTGGCCCACTCGGTTGGCTCATTTTTGGCCTAGTCCGCCAGAAGGCAGACCAGTCTTCCCAGCTGGCCCCACGGGTGCGAGGCCATTTCATCTAGCTTGTGTAGCGCTGCCCCACCACATAACGATCGACTGTTTTGGCCTATCGGGGGTCCTCCAACCTGGAACGGCATGGGTCCGCACCGCTCTCCACTTGTTGCGGCCCGCTGGCTGCGGTTGTAGCCAGTGGCGGTGCCTACGGGCACCGCCCTTTGTTTCGCATAGCTGGCTCAAGTCAGCCACCTTCGGCCTCCACGGTGTGGTGTCACGTGCCGCCCTCCTCCACCCATGGCCAGTTTCCACGGGTCTCCTCTGTTAACCACCAGTCACCGCTGACTTGGCATGTCGGCGGTTCGATAGTTTCTTTCGCGTTGCCGCCATCTTCTCGTTGATGTCACCCTAGGGAAAACGTCCCCGTAGAACGCAACTTAAACGGAGTGGCAAGGGGTCCGAGCCTTGTTCGTTTGACCTGCACCCTCTGCATTAATATGATAACTAATGAATGTAAGGAAAAGATCAATGATGAACTTTAAACAAACCCTCTACCTCAAGATTATTGGATAACTCTCGTGATGGAGGAAGAGTCGGTGTTCATCGACCCCACAACAAGCTGCCAACGTTGTCTCTAAATCATTGTCCTTAGGTTCATGATTCAATGTTTCTCATCACTGCCTTCTGGAATTGGCTACGTCCTCCAAGTTATTGGCATTGTGGCACTTTATCATAACTTCGTCGCTTGGTGAATTCATACCAATACCTCTCCCCAAACTCTGTATAAATAATAGAGGGGGAGGGTGAGTAATGCCCATGGAATTAATGGGGTTTCATTTAATAGGAACCTTCCTAATTCCAATGGTGCTGTTAAAAAGGATTTTAGGAGTCAATCCATTTAATGGCTTGACACGTCGTTGGTCCCACCATTTCTGCTTGTCCATTGGAGTAAAAGAAATAAATAAATAAAATAACAAAGATATTTTATTATTCTTTTAAAAAGTCCAAAATCTAACTTTTTCTCTAGAATTACTATGGTCGAAGTGAATCCTCCCTTAAGTGAATCCCGATGTTGCAGATTCAACGGTGCCCTCGGATTTTTAATTTGAGCACCGGTTCAAAAGATAGAAAACACCGCCCATGGGTTTACTAAACGTACCTTAAAAATGATCAGAAATTCATTCTAGTCACACTAGGCCACGGAATCACGCGTCGCCAATTTTTACAAACTCATAATAATTCAATATAATTAAAAAAAATTACACAAGAAAATCTGGGTCTTTACATTCTCCCCACCGTATGGATTTTCATCCCCAAAAGCCACAACATAGACTAAGGAAACAAATGGGGGTACTGAGCATGAATCTGAGCCTCCCGCTTCCATGTGCTCTCCTAAAGGTTCCCATGCTTCCAGAAAATGCGCACCAGAGGTATCAATCATCCATGAAGGACCTACTTCTTTTGATCCTCAATATCCACCGGAACCTCCATAAATGTCACCCCATCATCAAAGTCCAGCTCACCGTGGTCGATGATGTTAGATGGGTCATGTACGTATCTCCTCAGCTGGGATACATGGAAGACATCGTGCACCCTCTCCAACTATGGTGGTAGTGCCAAGCAGTATTCTACCTTTCCAATCCTCTGAAGTATCAGAAAATGTCAGATAAACATTGGTGAGAGTTTTCCGCCTCGGCCAAATCTCCACAAACCTCATCGAGGTGAGACCCGTTGGAAGACGTGGTCTCCCTCCTCTAACACCAAGGGACATTTTCTCCTATCAACATAAGACTTATGTCTTCTCTGTGTAGTCTTCATCTGCTCCTGGATGATCTTCACCTTCTCAATGGTAGCCTGTACCAACTCTATACCCATAAGAACTGACTCCCTTGGGTCTGTCCAACATAGAGGTGATCTACAAGGTCGACTGTATAAGGCCTCGAATAGTGCCATACCGATGGTGGAGTGATATCTTTTGTTGTCTGTGAACTCCACCAAGGGCAAGTGATCCTCCCAACTATAGTCAAAATCTAGGACGCAAGCACAAAGCATGACCTCTAGTGTCTGAATGGTCTACTTCATCTGACTATCCGTCTGTGGATGAAAGGTGGTTCTCAAATGTAGTTGAGTCCCGAACGCCCCCTGTAATCACTTCCACAACCAGTATGTGAAATTTTTGTCACGGTCATAGACAATCTTCGATGTCACCCAATGAAGTCACACAATCTCTTGTACATAGAGGTGTCTCAAGCCCTCTGCTGATCGCTGCTCTCAAATAGGTAGGAAGTGAGCTGACTTGGTGAGTTGGTCAATGATCACCTAGATAGAATCATGTCCCCTAGACGTACATGGAAGACCTGTCACAAATTCTATGGAGATACCATCCCACTTCCACACTGTTGTGTCTAATGGATGCACTAAGCCTACTGGAACCTGATGCTCGGCCTTCACTTGCTGACAATTAAGGCATCGGGAAACAAACTCTTCCACTGCTTTCTTTATCTCTGGCCACCAGTGCTGGTGATGGAGGTCCTGGAACATCTTCGCCACACCAGGATGTACCACTAGAGGGGGTGTATGGAACTCCCTCAACACATCCTCCCATATCCCCACTGGTAGCAGGGTATTTCCTCTTAATAAGATCACGTGCTCCCCACCTTCAAAAAAATTCATCAAGTGCCTATCCTGAGGATATATGAGAACGTCAAACCCCATAGTCAACATCCCTAAGTTGTGCCTCCTAAACTCACTGAAGAATTGGTGGAGTGACAGTCATAGACTGGATTTATGTTTATTCATCTCTATCCACAAAGGATATTTGCAACGTGGATAGCTACTTTGTCGCTTCACTCAGTAGTTGTAAACCAGACCTCCTACTGAGTGTGGCTGCCACTACGTTCCCCTTCCTAGGATTATAGAATATCTCGAAGTCATAGTCCTGGAGGAACTCCATCCAACGTCATTATCTCGGGTTTAGTTCCTTCTATGACAAGATATACTTGAGACTATTGTGATCAGATTAGACTGTAAAACGTTCACCCATCAAGTAATTTTACCACATCTTCAAGGAAAATACCACTACTACTAAATCCAGGTCATGGTTGGATTAGTTCTGCTCATGTTTTATTAGCTGTTGTAAAACATAATCAATCACTACTCACTCTTACATTAGGACACATCCAAGTCTTTTCCCTGATGTGTCGCAGTAGACTACATACTCAATGCCCTCTTCGGGTAGCCTCAAGATGGGGGCACTCGTCAGTCTCTACCTCAGCTCTTGAAAACTATAATGGCATCTCTCCTTCCATATAAAAGTTTTCCCTTCTTCGTCAATGCTGAAAAGGGTTCTAAAACTCTGGAAAAGTTGGGTATGAATCTTTTTTAGTACCCAGCCAACCCTAGGAAACTTTTAACCTCGTTCACACTCTTGGATGGCTCCCAAGCTAGCACAGCCTCTATCTTTGCTGGATCCACTGCAACTCCAGCCTCTATGATAATATGTCCCAAAAAGTGGACCTCTCATATCCAGAACTAGCACTTCAAGATATTACCATAAAGCTAGTGCTCTCAGAGTGTATCCAGGACTATATGCAGATGATAAGCATGCTCCTCCTCCGTCACTGAGTACTCCAAGATTTCGTCAATTAAGACCACCACAAAGTGATCAAGGTATGGTTGCAATATCCTGTTTATGAGTCCCATGAACACTACAGGGGAGTTGGTCACACTGAAAGGCATAACTAAGAACTCATAGTGGCCATACTGACATCTAAAGGTCGTCTTCTGCACATCCCCATCTCGTACCCTGAGCTAATGATAGCCTGGTCTGAGGTCTATCTTCGAAAACCATCTATCTCCCTTCAACTGATAAAAGAGATAATCAATCCTCGGGAGTGGATACTTGTTCTTCAAGGTCACCTCGTTCAGGTGCCGATAATCTACACAGAGTCTCAAACTCCCATCTGCCTTCTTGGAAAACAAAATTGGGGCTACCCATAGAGAAACACTATGCCTTATGAACCCCTTCCTCTGAAAGTCCTCCGGCTATACCCATAACTCGCGTATCTTTGTGGGAGCCATCCAATATGATGGGGTAGATATCGGTGTCATCACAAGGTATAGGTTGATGTAAAATTATGCCTCTCTGTGTGGAGGTAATCCCAGAACATCATCAGGAAAGACATCAGCATACTGGTCCACCACTACAGGATAACTCGGACTCTCGACATCAATTGCTCCGAGGGAAGGTCTATCAAACTGATGTGTGATCATTTGTACCCTCCTCTAGGTAAATCCATCCTATGCTGCAAAGGTTCCCTTATCACTGGTTAAGAAAAATGTAGTCCCATCCTCATGGATACACTGCACTTTACGCCTCAAACAGTCAATCTGAGCATGGACTAAAGATAGCCAGTCCATACCCAATATGACATCATAAGGCCTCGACGCTACTACTAGGAGATCCCATCTAAAGGTCTCTCCTCCTAGAGTGAGCTCACACTGCTTACACCAGTGTGTAATTGTCGAATCTACTCCTGTAGAAGTCTCTATCATAAGGAACAAACTAACAGCTCCATCGGAATCTCCGAGCTCCAAACGAATATCCTGGAAATGAAAGAGTGACTAGAACCTATGTCTATAAGTACTGCAGCTATGGTGGAATAGACACATATCATACCACTAATCATATCTGGAGCACCATGGTCATAGGCCTCTGTTACCTGTAGTTGTGCTCACCCCTGTCCACCTACTTCTTATGGTCAGGGTGGACCTCCTGGTGGTGGTGGTGGTAGAACCTCAAATCGTCACCCACCACCTGCTGTATGGCCTGCTCCTATGCCTCGTCCTCCGCCCTACGGACCTCCTCACTCAAACCTTTTCCTATTCCTTGGTGGTCCCTCAACCGTCATCTGGTCATCTAGATGGCAGTTCGAGCAGTTGCGAGCCATGTGACCCTGCCCGCCGCATGAGTAGCACTACCTGATCCTCAATAGTCTTCCTCTATCCCGTGAGCCCCTCACCACCAAACCTATATCTTGAGGTCATCCACCAGAAGGTCTGGCCTGCTTGGGCCCCTTCATCATCTTCCTATTGCCTTCTATGGATGACTCTACTACTTAATGTCTGGTGGTGGCTCTTTCTATCGGTTCCTACTCAACTAAGAAGCTCTCCACCAAAAGGGCTCACTCTAGCACCCCCAGCCAGCATCAGAATGCTGAGAAATATCATCGATGCTCTGATCTCACATCGGAGACCCTGCTCAAAGGTCCCAGACCTAAATAAAGGGTCTTGTACCATGTCGATGGTGTAGCAAGAGATATCAGTGAACCTCTACGAGTACTGGGCCATGGTCATGCTACCCTGTTGTAACTGCAGCAGCTCATGTATATGCACTGATCGTAGAGTAATTGGGATGAACATTATCCCGAAAAGGCCCTCAAAGTCCACCTAGGTGAGGGTTTCCTCGTCGTGTAACTAGAGTTTCAGACTCCACCATCTCCTAGCTGGTCCCTGGAAGAGACTGGTAGCTAGGATCACCATCAGATCAGCTGGTGTGTTAACTAAGTGAAAAATTCTAGCCACAGCCTTCAGCCAGTCTTCAACCACCTGTGGATCCATCTTTCCTCAGAACCTCAGAACTCTCTTCCAGTGAAACTCGTGTAACACGCTCAATCAACATGCACCCTCTGCTGGTGGGGCTAGTGGAATCTGTTGCCTAATGGGTGGTGATGCTACTGGTGCACCACCTAATGGTACTATATCCATAAGAGGGCCCTACACCAAATCCTCATCGCTCGGTGGGCCATCATCATGTACTCTCTTAGGAATCCTGGCTGGATATCTACGTGGTGGAATCCTGAAAGAAAATAGGTGTGTCATGGTCAATAAGTTATACCTAGTGAGATGACTCAAAGAAAACATAAGAAAACTTTTCAAAACACACGCAATCAGTGTTTTCATGCACTAAGCTGGAAATCAGAATTCAGGGTCCTGGTGTATGGACCCATCGGTCACTACACCAAAATAGGATTCCCCAAATTGAAAACCACACTCATAACACTTAACACTATCACCACATTGAAAATATCATAGTCCTAGTTCTTTAGTAGAATATACTCCTCTGATACCACTTTGTCACGACCCGTCCCATAGGGCTCATGTCGTGACTACCCCAAGCCCGTATTCCATAGCCCAGGGGATGGTGACAAGCACCGAAAAGGAATATCACCATAACGAGAAATAATTTCCTTTAAACATGTACAAACACACAAACTGATAACACAACAAGAAGCAACCTCATGGTAAACTGTTGTAGTAAAAATGTGTACTGAAATTAAAGGGGCCAGAATACAAGCCCAACTAAAATGTACAAGAACAACTGAAAAGAGAAAAATAGCTCCTAGATCATCCATTGAGGATCCTACCTGAAGGGTAGGTATAGCTCACGATTAGTAGTCACTGCAGCATGTCACATCAAAGGTCTACTTCTAAGAACCATCCAGTTCTGGATCCCTTAGCCCCGATCAATGTTTTCTGTCATCTTCACAAGATGTGTCACATACATGACTTATTTTAAAGTTAAATTCCATTCAATTTCCATTCATGCTTTGTTTTGAGGTTTTCTCAAGCATTTATGGAGGAATGGGTGAGTTTTTATGAATCGGGCCAAACTGTGAGCCCAATTCCAGATTTAAAAATAAATTTTGATTCCTTTATAACTTCTTCATTTTTCAACATTTTTCATCTATTACAATTCCTAATTGTCATCCCCTGACATATTAACACCACCATATTTATTTGGACCATTTATAAATCCATAATCATGGTGGATATGGGTTTTTATTTAAGGAATTGGGCCTGCCCGAAAGCCCATTTTCTGCATTAAAAATAAATTTTAATTATTTAATATCTCCTTCACTATTTCCGTTTTGTCGGGGATTCTAACTCTCACCCGATCCCACTTACCTAAGGAGTTCCCCCATTCCCTCCTCTCTCAATTTGGAGCTCGATAGAATCGCGAAAATGGTCGAATAGTTTCTGGATTTTAGAAATCGTCCAGATTTGGAGAGGTAAATTGATCCTTTCATAACTCCTTCTATTCTTACTCTTTTCCCCCATTCCAATTCCTACATTACCTTATCATTCTTGTTAGAATATCCATTAAATTTTTATCTGTTTTAAAATTCAGATTCTGGTCAATTTTGGGTCGTTTTCTTCAGGATTGTTTTGGGTAAGTGATTCCTTCTTGGTTTCTTCCTTTTCCCTTAGGGTTTCCTCTCTCTTTCATTATGTTCTAAAATTTCCAGAAGTTAGGTTTTGATTCTAGGGTTTCATTTGGTGTATTTGTTGTCAAATATTGTGATCTAGGTCTGAATTTATCTTCCTTGTGGTGCGGCGGTTGTGCGGTTGACGTTTCGAACCAAGTTTTGAGGGATTTGACACTTCCGGTAGGTGATTCCGTGTGTAATCATTTCTAGATGAGCTATTTTTCTTGAATTACTTATTATGAATTTTCATAATATTCTGTATGTGGTGAAAAAAATGTTTATGTTGGATTTGGTTAAGAATTTATTTTTATAGTTTCATTTTAGCTTAAAATTTGGTGTTTTTCATGTGTAACCCTTTGGGGATTGTTTGGGATTGTTTTATAACATATGAATTTGGTTTAATAAATCTTGGTTGGGATTAAAATTCTTATTTTGTGGGTTATTGGTGTGCCACTAGGTCTTAAAGAGTTTTTTTAAGGGTTTAAGGTGTAAAACTTTATTGTACTTATTGAATGTGATTTTGAAAACGTGTGTGTTTCATGTGGATCTTTTGTGATATTGTTTGAGGTGTTTGTATAACACATGGGGGTTGTTTAATAAATTTTTTTGGGGCTTCCAATTCTGTTTTGAATTTGTATTGGTGTGATTTTTTCATTGAAATATGGTTTTTAAATGGGTTTTATTTGAAAATCTTTGGTACACTATTTAGAATTGTTTTATGAAAGTTTTGAGTGGTTTAATGATTTATGTAAGAGGTGAAACCATATTGGAAAACTGTTTTGGATTGTTTATAATTTCAAATGAGACATTTTAAATGTGAATATTTATGTTATGTGATGTTTATCATATTTTTATGGACTTCATAAAATTGTTAAAGGATGTGTTGGATTGTGAAAGTTATGAAAAAAGTGTTGTGGGCTATTTTGGTGTGAGTTTGATTTCAAAATGCATTTGAATGAAAAGTGGAATTTGTGATTTATGTGATGTACATGGGGATGTTTGGTTAATGTGTGATGTGGAAGTGATATCTACATGTGAAAACTATATTTCATGGCTTTTTGAACATGTTTGAGCACAAAGGGAAAATGCGGGTATCTAGGTGGGTGGGCGTGTACTAGTATGCTAGTGAATCTGTGGGGTTTGACCTCAGTTTCACTTAGCAAGATTGACGCTTACAACTCTAACTAAACTATGATGATGATGATTGGGGACCACTAGGTTATGGGTATGTTCCCTACTAGTGGATCGTGCACGAGAACGAATATTGTGATGGTTACTCTCACCGAGATACGAGGTACCTGGGACCCAAAACAAGCTAGTGCCTAGGGGTTATTTCCTATTTCTTGTGCTCATTATTTACTTTTTACTTACCTTCGGCATACGGTATAGTTGTCTGGAAAATTCAGTAGTGTTGAAATTATTTTTAAAACTGTTGATTCTTAATGATATCCCACTTGAAAACTGTTTTTATTCAAAGTTGCATCTTTTAGAAATTGTAACTAGCTTTTCATGTTTTTGAAAACTTGCATTCTTTTCGCCTTTAAATGTTTATCACATGGAATCTATTAGTGGTGGTATCCTATTGGGCATTGTCTCACACCCTACTTACACCCTTGGGTGTAAGTAGACTTGGTTATTTTTGTTGTCGCAGGTTGGGTACAGTTTTTTTGTTCCAGTCGTTCGGGTTTCTAGCAGGTCCTTGGTGGTGAAGTCTTGTGGAGGTGGCTTGAGGGCGGTGCCCCTTTCCATGAGGGTTCTTGGTCTATCCTTATTTGGTTTTGTACCTTTGGTATAGTCTTTTTGAGTTGTTTTAAGCTATGTAATTCAGTTCTGAATTTTTGTAAAAGATTGTTTGGTTTGAAAAATCCATATTTGTTTCATTGGATTCTTTTGTTGTTTTATGTTTATAAACTCGGGTAAATCATTCCCAATTTTCATTTTATGATACCCGGGAACTTGTTCCATCCCGTGGGGATCGGGAACGCCCTTCGGGCCTTGTCACGGGCTGGGTTTGGTGCCATTATTTGTGGCGATCGATTCGGTTCGTGACAAAATGGTATCAGAGGAGGTTCGCTCTCTTTGGGTCATGTTATTTGGGGAACAGTCAGGATAATCTAGAGTTAAGATTTTTGGGACTTGGAATTTTTGTTATGATTAGTGTGTCTGATCACCACTCCTCATGACAGGATTCAAGTCTCTAGGTGAAGTCAAGACCTTTCGGATTCCTTAGGTTTTATTGGTTTGATGATGATTAGGGGAAATGAAAAGAGAGTTGGGTTAATGGTCTCAGTGAGCTCGCAGGGCCTGGCAAGCCATGTGAAGCCAGGGATATTCCCTAGAACACTCTCTGTGATAATGAAGTGATTGGAATATGGTCACCAACCATATTTCCAAGTCACCCACTGAAACTAGTATCCTCTCGCATTGTTGTGTGCATTAGTTTTGAAATCTTAGCACTTTGGTTTTAAGGTGACTTGGTTTTAAGAAGCGTAAAGTTTTTATGGAATGATTTTCAAATAAAGAGGGAATGGTTTGGTTTATGAAATGGCGAAACTGAATTTTTATAATTTTTTTGAAATGTAAAATGGAGTGCTTGCACCTCTTTGAAAGCAGGAACTATATTGAAGTTGGTTTTGAAAAGTGTTTCCAATAGAGTTTTCTAAACAATCAGAGTGTGTTTTAATGGGATGAGATGTTTTGAAATTTATGTGAATATCTTGAAAGAGAGTTATTTTCTAAATGGTTTTGACTTTCTGAAAATTTTTGTAAGATGTGAGTTTGGATTTTGATCTCATGGTTAGAGGTTATGAGAAAAAAGGATGTGTTGGTTGACCGTTTTGGTTTTGAAAGGTGGAAAGAATTTTTGTTTTAACCTTTGGTATTTCCATTAGCGACCACATTAATGGGGTTATATGGGATGATGGATGGTTGATGGCACAACTGGATGAGTGTCGGGATGGATATGAGGAGGGTGTCTGGTGTGGCACAAAAACATGCATGTGTGAGGCCCATGGGGTATCATTGGTCGATACTCTTACTGCTGAACCGTTTGTTTTCAAAGAAATGGTTTTAAAGAAAAACATGATGTCTTGATGAATAGTTTGGGGTGGTTTGTATTATGGGTTTTTGAAAATGTTGTTTTTGTAGGATGTCTTTTAGTCCAATAACCCCTCCTATTTGAACTGTGTTTTGTTTTTATGTTTGGTCGGCAAGCTGGGTAGAAGGACCGTTTAGTAGTATCCTCTAAGATATGTTTCAGTACACCTTTATGGTGGTTACCTTCATGTGTTTGGATCTGGTTTATGGTTTTTTTTTTACCAATGGACTATCTTGGTTGGTTCCTTGGGTTCTCCCATTGGATAAGGTACTCCCCCATTTAGGGTTAGTGCACAACTGAAGTGAAACTCAGATTGTTTCATTGTTGGAAAATCCTCCAGTTGATCAATGTAAGGAATCTTTTCTTGAGCTTTGTAGAATGATTCTACACCATTTACATCCTTGTTTTTTTTTTTTGATCCTCTTGTTGTGGAAGAGTTCTCGTGGATGGTTAAAAGAGACCTTAGTTTCTTAAGCTACCTGATTCGTCGAAGGTGGAAGTTGTCTGGGGTTGTCAGTATGGATAGTGTCTAAGAGGGCCTCTGAGTCCTTCGTAGTCTCTTCGAAGAAAGAGTTCACAATAAACTACCAGTGTGGGAAATATGGTAATGAGAAGATATTGTGTCCACTTTCTAAAATTATGTGTTGTTTGGGGATGTTGTATAAGGTCCCTCTCCATGCATTGTTTATATCAGTCGCAATGGTCATGTTCGGTGATGTCTTATGATGTCATGTGCTTGATTGACCATATAGGTGAAAGTAGTGAAATCCTCTGAGAGTCCCTGTTATGTTGGGTGAATGTCTCCCTTGTAAAAACTTCAAAATCCTCCATTTTGGAGGAATGTGAGTGTAGGTGTTCTTTACTTTTATTGTTTCTCACCTGAAGAAACAAGGTGTGATGTGTGGGCATCTTCTTAGCCCTCGTTTCAGTGAAATATTGGGATATGGTAAAGTGAGTTTGGAATGTGTTATGTCTGGAAAACTTATCTGGGATTGAGGTGTGGTTTTTGGTGGCACCGAAAGAAGAATTCTCATCCAGTGGGATTCCAAAGACTAACTTCGAGGCCAAAGATTCTTCAATCATTTGACCTCCAGCCATAGGTCTCGGAGAGAAGCTGGCTCATAGTCAAGGGAAATCATAGGGTCATTTAAACCCTTGTACAAAGTACTATCCTAAATATGAAAGATATGAAGTCTTTAAACCTATGGTTTCATTATATTTCTTCTATTTTTCACGTTTGGTGGAAATAGTTGGAGGGCCTTATACCCATGACATCGCCCAATGTCATTACCTCCCCCTTTGGTTTCCATTGAGTATTTGGAGAATGGTGGGAAATTTGGCTAGACAGGCTGAGCACATGGTTTGTGAACGATTAAGAGAGACTGTGTGCCTAGAAGTCATGTAGGAATATTGATCTTCACAGTTAGTTCACGGGTTCACAAACTGTGCGGACTAACCATGCGACCTTCCCAAATCTTGAAATTTTTGGGTTTTTTTGCCGGCACATGCTAGTCGGTTAAGATGGTTGGTTCTTATAGTGGGGAGAACCAATATGATTATCATGTATGTTACTTCAGAAATTTTGAATGGAAGTATACCCTATGTACCAGGGAGTCCATTCAGGCCTCCCCCTATTAGTGTCCTATTTTTGTCTCAGAAAAAAAAATTATTGGTTGTCTCTTATGGTGGGGAGCGTATTTGTGTCTCCCCCGTACCAGTAACTTACATTTATCCATGGTCTTGACTTAGTGTAGATAGTCTTTTTCGGATCTATCTAGCTACCAACATCTTTCTTGGGTAAACATTGGGACTAGAGAGCGCCCAATGGATTAGTTAAAGTAAGGTAAGTGTAGCCATGTTCAATGTTATTGTTCGTTTGGGTGAATTGCTTGAGTCTTATTCGGATAGTGTTTGAGGAGTTTTCTTTTGGGATAAAGTATGAACTTGATTGATCATTTCAGGAAAGTGTTATATGTTTTGGTTGTGAGAGTAATCCTTAATTGATCACTGGAGTTGTTTTAGCCTTTGGGGGTGAAACCTGGCAAAGGAGTACCTCTTGGTTTCTTAGTTGGGTTTGGTTGTTGATTTGTCCTTGATGTGACTTTCTGGGGAGGAAAGTTTTCATGTTGGAGAGAATTGTCACATAAATGACTTATTTTAAAGTTAAATTACATTCAATTTCCATTCATTCTTTGTTTTTAGGGTTTCCCAAGCATTTATGGAGGAATGGGTGAGTTTTTATGAATTGGGCCAAACCGTGAGCCCAATTCTAGATTTAAAAATAAATTTTGATTCCTTTATAACTTCTTCATTTTTCAACATTTTTCATCCATTCCAATTCCTAATTGTCATACCCTGACATATTAACACCACCATATTTATTTGGACCATTTATAAATCCATAATCATGGTACATATGGGTTTTTATTTAAGGAATTGGTCCTGCCCGAAAGCCCATTTTCTGCATTAAAAATAAATTTTAATTCTTTAATATCTCCTTCACTATTTGTGTTTCTTCGGTTATTCCAACTCTCACCCGAGCCCACTTACTAAGGTGCGCCCCCATTCTATCCTCTCACAATTCGGAGCTCGATAGAATCGCGAAAATGGTCGAATCTGCTCTGGATTTCAGAAATCGTCCAGATTTGGAGAGGTAAATTGATCCTTTCATAACTCCTTATATTCTTACTCTTCTTCCCCCATTCCAATTACTACATTACCTTATCATTATTTTTCGAATATCCATTAAATTTTTATCTGTTTTAAAATTCAGATTCTGGTCGATTTTGGGTCGTTTTCTTCAGGATTGTTTTGGGTAAGTGATTCCTTCTTGGTTTCTTCCTTTTCCCTTAGGGTTTCCTCTCTCTTTCATTATGTTATAAAATTTCCATAAGTTAGTTTTTGATCCTAGGGATTCATTTGGTGTATTTGTGGTCAAATATTGTGATCTATGTCTGAATTTATCTTCTTTGTGGTGCGGCGGTTGTGTGGTTGACGTTTCGAACCAAGTTTTGAGGTATTTGACACTTCCGGTAGGTGATTCCGTGTGTAATCATTTCTAGATGAGTTGGTTTTCATGAATTAATTATTATGAATTTTCATAATATTCTGTGTGTGGTGCAAAAAAATTTTATGTTGGATTTGGTTAAGCATTTATTTTTATAGTTTCATTTTAGCTTAAAATTTTGTGTTTTTCATGTGTAACCCTTTGGGGATTGTTTGGGATTGTTTTATAACATATGAATTTGGTTTAATAAATCTTTTTTGGGATGACAATTCTTATTTTGTGGGGTATTGGTGTTCCACTAGTTCTTAAAGAGTTTTTTTTAAGGGTTTAAGGTGTAAAACTTTATTGTACTTCTTGAATGTGATTTTGAAAACGTGTGTGTTTCATGTGGATCTCTTGTGCTATTGTTTGAGGTGTTTGTATAACACATGAGGGTTGTTTAATAAATGTTTTTGGGGCTTAAAATTCGGTTTTGAATTTGTATTGGTGTGATTTTTTCCTTGAAATATGGTTTTTAAATTGGTTTTATTTGAAAAGCTTTGGTACACTATTTAGAATTGTTTTATGAAAGTTTTGAGTGGTTTAATGATTTATGTAAGAGGTGAAACCATATTGGAAAACTGTTTTGGATTGTTTATAATTTCAAATGAGCCAATTTAAATGTGAATAGTTCTGTTATGTGATTTTTATCATATTTTTAGGGACTTCATAAAATTGTTAAAGGATGTGTTGGATTGTGAAAGTTATGAAAAAAGTGTTGTGGGCTATTTTGGTGTGAGTTTGATTTCAAAATGCATTTGAATGAAAAGTGTAATTTGTGACTTATGTGATGTACATGGGGATTTTTGGTTAATGTGTGATGTGTAAGTGATATCTACATGTGAAAAATATATTTCTTGGCGTGTTTAACATGTTTGAGCACAAAGGGAAAACCCGGGTATCTAGGTGGGTGCACGTGTACTAGTATGCTAGTGAATCCGTGGGGTTTGGCCTCAGTTTCACTTAGCAAGATTGACGCTTACAACTCTAACTAAACTATGATGAAGATGATTGGGGACCACTAGGTTATGGTTATGTTCCCTACTAGTGGGTCGTGCATGAGAACAAATATTGTGATGGTTACTCTCACCGAGATACGAGGTACCTGGGACCCAGAACGAGCTAGTGCCTAAGGGCTATTTCCTATTTCTTGTGCTCATTATTTACTTTGTACTTACTGTCGGCATACGGTATAGTTGGCTGGAAAATTTAGTAGTGTTGACATTATTTTTAAAAGTGTTGATTCTTAATGATACCCCACTTGAAAACTGTTTTTATTCAAAGTTGCATCTTTTAGAAATTGTAACTAGCTTTTTATGTTTTTGAAAACTTGCATGCTTTTCATCTTTAAATTTTTATCACATGGAATCTCTTAGTGGTGGTATTCTACTGGGCATTGGCTCACACCCTACTTACACCCTTGGGTGTAAGTAGACTTGGTTATTTTTGTTGTTACGGGTTGGGTACAGTTTTTTTGTTCCAGTGGTTTGGGTTTCTAGCAGGTCCTTGGTGGTGAAGTCTTGTGGAGGTGGCTTGAGGGCGGTGCCCTTTTCCATGAGGGTTCTTGGGCTGTCCTTATTTGGTTTTTTACCTTTGGTATAGTCTTTTTGAGTTGTTTTAAGCTATGTAATTCAGTTCTGAATTTTTGTAAAAGATTGTTTGTTTTGAAAAATCCAGATTTGTTTCATTGGATTCTTTTGTTGTTTTATGTTTATAAACTCGGGTAAATCGTTCCCAATTTTCATTTTATGATACCTGGGCACTTTTTCCAGCCCATGGAGATCGGGAACACCCTTAGGGCCTTGCCACGGGCTGGGTTTGGTGCCATTTTTGGTGGTGATCGATTCGGTTCGTGACAAGATGCAACAAGGTGCGGACATAGCCCGTGTAGGGGTGAGTATAACGATACGCAGTAGAGACCCCGAGACCCCCGAAGGTCTCCCAGAGTTCCACAAATTTAAAAAAAAACAAAGCAAGACCTCAACCAGAAAGAATGGATCAGTCAACAACTCTACTTATGTATATGTCCATACATATACCTAAGTTATCAGGATATACTCGTCTCATACATGAGGGAAGAATATAACACCACTAAGGTAAAAGTACCAAAAAGGTAACACCACGAAGGAAAAAGTACTACACAGTTAACACCATGAAGGTAACACCACAAAGGTAAAAGTACCATATAGGTAATACCATGAATATAACACTATGATGGTAAAATTACCACACATGTAACACCACGAAGATAACACCACAAAGGTAAAAAACTCAACTCACACCAGGTATATAAGTAAAGCACATAAGTATAGATGATTAGTCGTGAAGCTAGATCATCTTATTCTATCGAGAGGAACTACTATTGATCAAATCGATTCTGAACCACATGGGATTGATAGGTACTAACCCCCACAAAGACCCACATAAGATCTGACCCACATAGGATCAGTATGCACTGACATACACAGGATCGTTGAGCGCGGACCCATACAGGATCTGACCCACACAAGATGAATATGCATTGAACCACATAGGATCGTTGAGAACTGGCCCATAGGGGATCTGACCCACAGAGGATCAGTAAGTGCTGACCCACATAAGATTGCTCGGTACTAACCTTCTTATGATCTGGCGCCAACCTCCGCCTCACTTCCATCCACAGGATTCTCGCTCATTGTATGCTTGATTCTGGGATAATCCGCTCCTCAATCCATTTTTCATACCTCAACTACCATGAAGATCCATGAAGAAGTATCCCAAAGGATTGTCATGTCGTAAGGGTTCCAATGCGACAGACATCGCGTTAATCGGATGCCCGGTCTGTGACTTATAAGCATTTTAGTTTTAAGGGACCAGTTGGATTCAGGTTCAATCCAACACATCCACACACCAAATTTCTCTAAAAATAAAGTGGAATATACCAAAAGGATCACCTCTTTCAAAGGGTTCTAGCTCCATAGACGGTTTGTCAAACGGACGCCCAGTATGTTAGTTACACCCCATTCCGTAAAATGGGGTGATCACACCTTGGTCCGGCCTAGCTCGATCGGGCCTGCCAAAATATGAAAAGGGAATACTCTCCAAAAGGGATCCCAATGCCACTGATGGCATGTCAAACGAACACCTGGTTCATCAGTTACAGGTGTTTATTTATCTGTGGACCAATTGGGTCTGGTCCCGGTCTGACTCGGTCAGGCCGGACCAACGCAACGGGTCCCGGGATCTACCTAACCCTGCTTGGGTCCGGCCCGCTATGGGTCATCCTGGTTTACTGGGTCCGGCCCATCGGGGTTGGCCCGTTTTCGTTCGTGGGCCCGGGCCACGGTTGGCCCGTCCCGTCGGGTGGGGCTCGGCCCACCCGTGTTGGCCCACTGGGTCGCGGGTTTGGTCTGGCCTGCTGGCAGGTCCAGCCCGCTGGGTCATGGGTCCAGTCTGTTGGGTGGGTCCATCCTACTCGGCTGACCCGCGTCCCTCCCAGTCCGCCGGAAGGCGTACTGGTCTTCGCAGGTGGCCTCACGCGTGTGGGGCCATTTCGGCCAGCTGGTGGGGTGCTTCCCCACCGTGTAACGGTCAGCCATTTTGGCTGACCGGGGGTCTGCCAACCCAGCGTGGCATGGGGTCGTGCTGCTCTCCACCTACCGTGGCCCGCTGGTCGCGATTGTAGCTGCTAGTGGCGCATACGGGCATCGCCCCTAATCCCACGTGGCCAGCTCAGGTTGGCTGCCTCCGGCCTCCACGGTGCTCCGTCGCGCACCGCTATCTTCCACCCATGGCTGGTTGCCGCGGGTCTCCTCAGACAGCCGTTAGTCGCCGCCAACTTGGCACGCCGGCGGTTCGGTGGTTTCTTCCACGCCGCCATCGTCTTCTTGCTGGCATCACCCTGGGGAAAACATCCTCGAAGAACGCAACTTAAATGGAGTGGTGGGGGGTCTAGGCCTTGTTCATTTGGCCCACACCCTCTTCATTAATATGATAATGAACGGAAGAAAGGAAAAGATCAGAGATGAATTTAAACAAACCCCCTACCTCAAGATCGTTGGAGAACGCTTGTAATTGAGGAAGAGTCGGTGTTCGCTGTCCCCGCAACAAGCCACCAACATTGTCACTCAAACGTCATCCTTTGTCTTGTGATTTGGTGTCTCTCATCACCGCCTACTAGAACTAGCTCCATCCTCCAATTGATTAGCATCGCGACACTTTATAAAAACTTCCTCACTTATTGAAGTCGTTCCAATACCTCTCCCCAAGCTCCATATAAATAGGAGAGGGGTAGGGTTAGTAACGCCCGTGGAATTAATGGGGGTTCATTTAATAGGAAACTTACTTATTCCAATAGTGTTGTTACAATGGATCTGAGGAGTCAATCCATTTAAAGGATTGACACGTCGTTGGTCCCGCCAATGTTGTTTGTCCGTTGGAGGAAAATAAAGAAAGAAATAAAATAACAAAGTTATTTTATTATTCTTTTAAAAAGTCCAAAATCTAACTTTTTCTCCAGAATTACTACAGTCTACATGAAGCCTCCCTTAAGTGAATGATGGCGTTATGGATTCAACAGTGCCCTCATATTTTTAATCTGAGCACCGGTTCAAAAGATAGAAAATGCCACCCACGAATTTACTTAATGTACCTTAAAAAAATTTCATAAATTCATTCTAGGCACACCAGACCTTAGAATCATGCACTGTCAATTTTTGAAGACTCGTAATAATTCCATATAATTAAAAAAAATTACACGGGAGAATCCGGGTCTTTACACTTTTGGCAGCACATCCTTCAGGCGGTGTGTCCTACTAGTAGCGCATCCTTCTATCAGGCGGTATGTGGTGTCTCGTTCTGGCAGCATTTCATTCTAGTGGTGTGTCATTCTTGTTGCGTACCATTTTGGCAGTGTGTTGTTATGGTGGTGTGTCATTCTGGTGGTGTGTCCTTCTAGTAGTGTGTAATTCTAGTAGTGTGTCATTTCCAACAGTTTTCCAATTTTTTAGAATTTTCTAGTTTTCTAAAAAATTATAGATTTTTCATTTTGACATCTTATATGACGAAAAGTTAGTTTAAATGCCTTAATAAAGTGTTTTCATTTCAAAGGAGGTCAATCATATCCTTAATTTTTAAAAATTCCTGAGACCTATAAAAGTTTTAAAGCATGTGGTTTTAATGGGATCCTCCTTTAATGGTCAACTAAACTATTTAAAATCTCTTTAGTTTCGGATCTAATACTTCTATGGCCAAGACCTTCCCTTCATTTATTCCTTATTCTTTCTCTTGATATGGGAGTTTCCAAATCCTTCTTTATTGGAGTCGTAGAATGTGCTACTATAGCCACCTCGACTCCTTACAACCAAAGAGGTAGTTTCCTCTTGTATGTAACCCCCTATTTTGGTGTAGCAAGTTGGTGAAAGGATTCTTCCTTTTAGGTAGGATTTCCCTTTGTTTATTTTCATGTGTATCACGCAGGGTGGGTTTATTATTATTATACCTTATGAATATGGTTTCAATCAGATTAATAAATACAATGAATCAATTTATATTGAATTTAAAGGGGTAGGTAATGTGAAGTACAACCTTACATATTTTATTTATTTGATTTTTATTTTTTGATATTATGATTGTCTAGGTGAAATCCCATGGCGAAGATCCTATATTTTGGTGGATTTATTATACTAGAGTGACTTTTCTTTTGAAACCACTATTTTTTTGTTGTTTGTATCATCATAAATAATTCAATAATTATGTATATTAATTTAATGAATTAAATTCCCTTGGATCTAATGATTTGTGTGATAATTCCCATAATTCATAAAGTGAAATTAAACAAAAGATCCTTTTATAAATATGAAAATATTTTGTGTTGTTGTATGAGATATGTGAGGGGGAAATGTGAATGAATGGTTGAGTAGAGGGGTTGCAATGAAAGGTGGTGGTGGATGGGGTTGTTGGGATATTTTAATGTGCTGCTTGTTGTGTGTTTTTTAGGTGACTAGTTGGTATGGATGGTGATAAAAATGATCTTGGAATATTAATATATACATGTTTTAGTGGAATGGGTTGGTAATTTAGAATCTATAAAATAATTTAATATTAACTAAAAGACTGAAAATGAATAGTAGTTTTCTTTCTACTTTTGTGGGGTTATGCATTTTAGTATTGGCAGTGGATGTGAGGGGCCTTGTGAGTTGGTTGGTGATCTTCTTTTAAACCCATAGGTGTGGATTATGTGGATTTATATATATGTATGTAAACATTTTATTTCCCTTGTTATTTAAATATGCACCCCATCCTTGTGAATCACTATATTCCAAAACCCACATAGTCATGTGGGAGGGTGTCTTTCCCAACATCTTAGTAGAAGTATAGATGGCTAGTTAGCCACTCTTCCCTACTCCCTCTTCCAACCGATAGTGGTCAAGGTGTCTTTAGAGAGAGTTATGATATGGTGTCCCGGGTGTATTCGGGATAAGATGTAATTTGTTGTCCCATGTGTTTTTGGGGTGAGATGTTTTTTGAAGACCTAGGTGTGTGCAAGCGAAATGTGATGTGTTGTGATGGACCAGGTGATTGTGGGAAGGATTCTATGTGAGGTGTGGCCTAGGTGTGTGTAGTCAGGATGTGATGTGATATATTCAGAAGAGTTGGGAGTGCGAGGACATTTTTCATTGGGGTGTGAGAAAGGCTAATCGGTGGGAAAGTGGTGTGGGGTGCCCAATCATAAATGTTATTTATATTATATTATATTACTTGGATGCCTTATTTTGTGAGAGAGACTAGGTGAGGTTGGGGTTATGGTTATTATACCTATTAGGTGTTGTTTGGTTTTGTTGTTTTCTTACAGTTTCATTAGTATGCTCCATCCACTTGTGCACGAGAGACTTTGGTTTTTCTACTGAGTATACATGTATGCTCACCCTACATATATAAAAACTATTTTCAGGTTTCTAGGAGGATTACATGAACCATGCTCGATGTTACTAGCTCAGACCTTGGGACAGTTATATTGTTGGAGATCTAGTTTGTTTTTGGGTATTCACTTTGGAGAATTTTATATGTATCAGTTCTATTTACACATGCATTGTGGGATGTTTTTTTGTTTTTATTATATATATTTCATGGAGTGGGTTTTGGTTGATACATCTTATCTCTCAATATTGTTTCCTTATAAATGGAAATGCCTCCCATATTGTGATATTTGTACACCCTTGGTTTTTGTCGTTGACCCAAGGCCTACTGGAGGTGGGACTCAGGGGTTATTATATCCCTTTATTCATTGCAATCCTAGGAGGGTTATCTTTAGATGGAGGGGTCACAAATGAGTGGTATTAGAGGTGATGGTCGAGTGATAGGATGGAGTTTGGAGTTAGACACTATGAGGTTTTCATAGGTTGGTATGCAAAAAGGTCAGTTGGTCTGGGTGCATGACATGGGCTAGGGAGATTGGGTAGGAAATTGGATTTTAGGGCCCCCCATGATCCAGTGTATGGACTCTATGATTATTAAATGACCAATTAATATGGAAATGATTGCAGGGTAGAGACCTAGGAGAGGTACATACATCATGATGACCTGTGTTCTTGTTTGAATTGAGTTTTTGCAAGAAATTAAAAATGTTTAAAATGAATTAAATAGATTAAAGTTAATTAAAATATATCATAATCCACACTATAGAGCTTAGGGAATCCTTTTTTTCTTAAAAATATGGCACCTAGTATTTTTCAACGTGTGTCTCAAGCAGTGGAGGTTTAGTAGGCTAACTCGGTTGATTGATGGAGGGCTGATCTGGTTAAGGATGATGATCCGTGGTAGATGATGTTATGGGATTTTCAGTGGTAGGCTTTGTAAAAGTATGAGGGGATCATTTCTGATATGGAAATACAGAGTTGTAGAGAGGATTTGGAGATCACTTTTAGTTTTATCTAAGCCTCGAAGGAGTACAGGGTCCCTTTTTCAGTTATTCAGATGTGAGGATTTGTGCATCAGTCATGGACGTTGTACCTTGGTGAGTATATGGAGGAAGATTCTTCATGGGTCGACTTCTGGAAGGAGTTTTGGGAAGATTTCCTCTCATCTACCATGAAGGCCGATAATAGGTAAGAGTTAATATCCCTTTATCATGGGAGTATGTATATTTGGGATCTTGGGATTACATTCAAGGACATTTTGCGCTTCACCCTAGATTTTATTTGGATGAAGAGTCTTGAGTGAGGAATCTTGAGGAGGTGCATCATCCCTCAATCTAGTAAGCAGTTACACCTTTTATGTTTCCAATGTAACTATAGGTTTAGAATAAGGAAAAGTCTATCGAGTGGATTCACTCACAAGGAGTTTTTCCCTGAGAGGGGGACCAATAGGGTTCCTCGAGGGGTAGAGTTTTCGGCAGTAGGCCTCAGGTGTCGGGGTCTTCGAGGTTTCAACCAACTGGGAATCAACCTCGGCAGCTTCCCTTTTGACCTTATGGTCTCTATACCCTTCATGTGGGTTTGGGGCTGATGTGTTTCTTCTATGGGGTTCATTTCCATCTTTATAACCAGTTCCCAATGGCTTATCAGGCTTAGTTTTTCTGAGGTGGATAGGTTCAGCATCATCCTCAATAGTAGTTACCAGTGATTCCATTCCAATACTAGGGGAAACAAGATTATGATCTAGTTAGGGCTAATGGAGCTAGTAGAGTTCAACCTCATGATGTTCCTCGAGCTCAAGGACCTCAACCTAAGTGTGGTTGTAGAGGTATCCATTAGAAGAGAGGTAGGGGAGCTGGGTGTTGACAGTTGCATGCAGCGAAGGTAGAAGCACCATATAGGCTATAAATCATTAGAGGTATGACCAGTTTCTCATCTATGCTTGTATATGATTTTTTGATTCAGGTTCATTGCAATAATTTTTTTCACCCTCTCTAGAACATAATTTGGGACCAGATGTAGAGAGTCTTCATGTTCCCCTAGTGTGGACTACACAAGTTGGAGGCTAGTCCAGCTTGTTTGATGTGTGGTGGGGTGTAGACCGATGATGGATCCACATCAGTCTCATGGGGATCTTTTCTTCCTTCATATGTATCCATAATATGTCATACTTAGCATTTAATGGTTTTATTTTGTGTGTGTTATTACCGACTACTTTTAGAGGATAATCATGTTTTCAAATGTGGATGGACAGTGTGTGGTTTTCATTGGTGAGCAGAGTTATCAGGTGGGAAGCTGGTGTATAGAGCCCCTTATTTCATTGTTGGCTGAGTTATTAATTTAATAAATGGATGCTGGGATGGTAGAGGTTCCTAGGGTAATTGGAGATTTTCTTGATGATTTCCCTAAGGAGGTTGTGATACTTCCCCCTCAACATGATGTGGAGTTTGTGACAGACTTTCAGCCCAGTGCTTATCTGGTTTCAATGGATTCTAATCGGATTCCAATCTCTGAGTTTCTCGAGTTGAGGATTCAGATTTATGATCTGATGTAGAAAGTATTCATTCGGCCTATTGTGTCATTGTGGGGAACTCTAGTATTTTTCACCAAGAAATCATATGGTAGTCTAATTTTATTCATATAATATCGAAGGTTAAACCAAGTGACGATCAAGAATCGCTATCCTCTTCTGAGGATCGATGATCTTTTCAACCAACTGAGAGGGGAGAGTAGGTTTTTGAAGATCAACCTATGGTATGGATATCACCAATTATGTGTGAAGGAGGGTGATATCTTGAATACTGCCTTTATATGCATGTATAGGCACATTGAGTTTGTAGTCACGTCATTCGGTGTTATGAATGCACCATCCATGTTCATGGGGATTATGAACTAGGTCTTCCATGAGTTCCTAGATTAGTTTTTCATTGTCATCATCGATGAAATATTGATCTACTTAAGGATAGAGGAGGATCATGCCAAAAATATCATAACTGTTTTTTAGGATCTCCATCATGACCAGCTCTATAGAAAGTTGTCTAAGTGCATGTTTTGTAAATGAGAGGTCCATTTCCTCACACATGAGGTGTTTTGGTAAGGTGTGGTTTTAGACCCAAAAAAGGTTGAGGTAGTTGTTTCTTGGGAAGCACCCAAGAATGTGGAAAAGGTTCATAGCTTCCTTGGTCTTTCAGACTATTATCAGAGGTTTATGCCCAACTTCTCTTGAGTTAGAGTCATGTTGACATCAGTTACCAGGAAGGACCAAACTTTTTGTGTGGACTAACCATTTTTAGGCAGTGTTCAATTACCTAAATGGGAAGTTGGTCAGCACTCTAGTTCTTCAGCTACCAAATTAGGGTTTGATATTTGAGATGTTTTGTGACACTTCATGCTTGGTCTTAGGATGTGTCTTGAAGTAGTAGAAGGTGGCGAACTCTTATGGGTCTAGGAAATTTCACCCTCATGAGAAAAACTATGACACCCTTGATTTGGATCTAGTAATAGTTGTTTTTCACTAAAGTTTTGGTAAAATCACCTAATTGAGGATCAATTTGTGGTTTTCAAGGATCACAAAAGTTTGAGATATATCTTTTCCCAGCATTATCTGAATATATGAAAATGAATATGGATGAAATTTATTCAGGACTATGATTTTGAGACCCCCTACACCTCAAGAAAGGGGAATTTCATGGCTGATTCTTTGATAAGAAATTCACATAATGATTTCATTTGAGAGTGTGTGGATTCTTGGAGAGTGATGGAGGACTTGGTATCCCTTCACTTAAATGCAAGGGTGGGTGGTGGTAGAGGTTGTTTGTTTCAAATGAAGGTGCAGTATTCTCTACTGTAGAAAGTGGAGGAGTCTCAGTGGGGATACTTAGAGGTAGAAGTGATGCATGTTCATGTCATCCATGGTGATGCTCTAGAGGGATGGTTGGAGGATAGTCAAAACCATATATTATTTCAAGGAAGGCTATTTGTTTGGGTGGAAATGCACAAGGGAGTTCTTTATGAGTTTCATAGCTCACTTTTTTCGGTACACCTATGAGTTTTCAAAATGAACCATAGATTAAGGAAATAGTTTTGGTGGCCTGGAATGAAATGGATAGTGGTGGAGTTTGTGGCTTGATGTCTAGTTTTCCAGTAGCTAAAGGTGAAGCATTATGTTTCAGGAAGTTTTTTACATCCCTTGGATGTTCCTGATTGTAAATGGGATGACATCTCAATGGATCTCATCATAGGGTTACCTAGAGATTAATGAGGTTGTGAGGATATTTGGGTGATTATGGATCAGTTAATGAAATTGGATCACTTACTAGAAATCAAATAGTCTATAATAGTGGATGTTTTGGAAAAAATGCATGTGGATGAAGTAGTATGGAAGGATGGAGTTCTGAGTTCCACTGTCTCATATTGAGATTTCAATTTTACCTCATGAGTTTAGAGGGGATTGTAGCATTATTTTGGCACCCAATTATGCCCCAGTACTGACTTCCACCCTCAGATGGATGGGCATACAAATCATATTATCTGGAAACTAGAGGATATTTTTTGGTCATATGTCTTGGACTTAGAAGGATTATGGGAAAAAAACCTACCCTTTGCCAAGTTCTCTTATAATAATAGTTATCAATCTTGCATTGGTATGTTCACCCTGAGTATTTTTATGGATGGATGTGTCATTATCCATTGTGATGGACTTAGGTTGGGGACTCAGCAATTCTTGGTCTTGAGTTAATGAAGAGCACAACAAAGAAGGTTCAATTGGTTTGAGAGAGGATGAAAGTAGCAAAAGACTGGAAGATGTCTTATTTTTATCAAAGGAGGACACCCCTAGAGTTTAAGGTTGAAGGCCATTTATTCTTTAATGTTTCCCCACAATATGGGAAACGAGTATTTGGGATGGGGAGTAAGCTCTCAACCTATTTTGTTGGACCTTTCTAGGTGTTTGGGCGAGTTGGTGAGGTGAAATATCAGTTGGCATTGCCACTGTGGGTGGAAAGGATCCAAGATGTCTTCCACGTCTCTCAACTCCATCGGTATCTTCATGATGACTCCCATGTCATTGACTGGGGATAGTTGGATATCAAGGATTATGTGACCATCATGGAGCATCTTGTTGAGATCTAAGACTATTGAGAGAATTTGCTATGAGTATGGACCATTTCTATTGTTCTTGTGTTATGGAGGCATGGTGTCCTATAGGAGAGTACTTGGGAGTGTGAGACGCAAATGAGAGCCCATTATCCAGAGTTTTTTTTATTTTTACCTTCTTCTTTTTTCCTTGTGATGTACTTTTTAAACCTTGGTTATTTATGAGATATATTTTTTCACCCTTGATGTGATTTTTGTTTTGTGATGTGTGATAATTTTTCAACATGAGAAAAAGGGAAGACCTAATTCCTAATCAAGACGCATTTTACTACAATGTGATTAAACCTGTGCAGGTGATTCACTACCATCCAGAGAGGATATTATCTTGACATGGAGGATGGAATTCCCTGATTCCAATGTCCGAAATAGTATGGTTTTCTAGTTTTTATGAGAGTTTGGGTTAGTAGGTTTGATTTTTGGTAGTGCTTCAAGTGTAACAATATCCTTGAGAGGTATCTTGAAGGATGGTTGTTAGGACCCTTCCTCTCTTTTATTATGGGTTCATTTTGAATTATCGAGGCTGATAATTGTTCGAGAGGTATCTAATATAACATCTTGGACCTTACAGACCATTAATTTTATAAAACAAATGATGATTGAGGTGTTTGGGGGTAATACGGTGTGTTTTTTTGGGACATGTGAGTCCTTCCAATGGTGTTTCATTCCAATAGTTTTCCAAATTTTATTTTTTACAACAGTATGTCGTTCTAGTGGTGTTTCATTCTGAGGAATGTCATTCTAGCGGCCTATCATTCTAGAGATGTTTTGTCCTAGCGGTGTGTCATTCCGGCAGCATTTTTTTCTTGGGGGCGAGTCATTCTGGCGGTGTCTCTCTCTTACAACATTTCATTCTGGGGTCATTTCGTTCTAGTAGTGTGTCATCTTGGTGGTGTGTCATTCTGGCGGCATGTCATTCTGGCAGTGTATCATTCTAGTGGAGTGTCATTCTAGTGGCGTGTCCTTTCTGGTGGTGTATCATTCTGGTAGTTTGTCATTTCGGTGGCATGTCATTTTGGGGGTGTGTCATTCTGGCAGTGTCTCATTCTAGTAGTGTGTCATTTCCATCAGTTTTCCAATTTTCCATAATTTTCCAGTTTTCCAAAAAATAAAACATTTTCCATTATTACATATTATATGATGAAAAGTGGGTTTAAATGCCTTAATTAAGTGTTTTCAAGCTATTTAAAAGGATTTTAATTATATCCTTAATTTCTAAAAAGTCCTAAGACCTTTAAAAAGTTTAAAGTGCATGGTTTTAATGAGATCTACCTTTAATGGTCAACTAAACCATTTAAAATCCTGTTAATTCCAGATATAAACTTTCTAAGGCCGAGACCTTCCCTTTATTCAGTCCGTCTTATTTTTATTGATATAAGAGGATCCAAATCCTTCTTCCTTGGATTCATGGAATGTTTTGTTGTATCTAGCTAGAATCCTCACTACCAAAGAGGTAGTTTCCTCCTGTACACACACTCCCTATTTTGGCGCATCAAGTTATTGAAAGGCTTCTTCCTTCCAAGTAGTATTTTACTTTTTCTCTTTTGAGGTGTATCATGTGGGATGGGTTTATTATTGTTATACCTTGTGAATATGGCTGAAACTAGATTAATAAGGATAACTAATCAATTTATATTGAATTTAAAGGGGTAGGGAACATGAAGTAAAACCTTACATATTTTATTGATTTTATTTGTATTGTTTGATATTATGATTGTATGGGTGAAATTCCATGATTAAGATCATGTATTTTTGTTGATTGATTCTAATATAATGACTTTTCTTTTGAAACCATTGTTTTTTGATTGTTTGGTATCATCATAAATAAATGGATAATTACATATATTTGGTTAATAAATTAAATTCCCTTGGATCTAATAGTTTGTGTGATAATACCCATAATTAATAAAGTAAAATTGAATAATAAATCATTTTCTAAATTTGGAAATTTTTTGTGTTATGGTATGAGATATGTGTGTGGGGAAGTGGGTAGGATATGGCTGAGTAGTGGGGTTGTGATGAAAGGTGGTGGTGGATGTGGTTGTTGGACTCTTTCAATGTGTTGGGTGTTGTGTGTTTTTTTAGGTGACCTGTTGTTATGGATGGTGATAAAAATGATCTTATAATATTAATATGTTCATGTTTTAGTGGAATGTGTTTGTAATAGAGAATCTGGAAAATAATTTAATATTAACTAAAATATTGAAATGAACAGTATATTTCTTTCTACTTGTATGGGGTTGTGCATTTTAGTATTGGCAGCGGATGTGGGGGACCTTGTGAGTTGGTTGGTGATATTCTTATAGACATGTAGGTGTGGGTTGTGTTGTTTCATATATATGTATATATACATTTTATTTTTCTTGTGATTTCAATATGCACGCCACCCTTGTCAAGAATTATGTGCTGACACCCACATAGTCATGTAGGAGGGTGTCTATCCCAAAATCCTAGTGGGAGGATGGATGGATGGCCACCTTCTCTTCCCTTCTCCCACTTTTAGGTGATACTGGCCTAGGTTTCTTCATGTGAGTTGTGATATGGTGTCCCAGGTTTCTTCGAGATGAGATGTGTTGTGTTTTCCCAGGTGTCTTTGGGATGAGATGTGTTATGAAGGCCCAGGTGTGTATGGGCGGAATGTGATGTGTTGTTATGTCCTAGGTGTGTGTGGGTAGGATGTGTTGTGAGGTGTGGCCCAGGTGTTTGCGGGCGGGATGTGATGTGATATATTTAGAAGAGGTGGGAGTTCCATGACATTTTTCATTGGGGTGTGAGAGTGTCTAATCAAAGGGAAAGTGGTGTGGGGTACCCTATCATTGATGTGCTTTATATTAAATTATTTTACTTGGATGCATTATTTGGTGAGTGATCCTTGGTGAGGTTGGGGTTATGGTTAGTCTACCTATTAGGTGTTGTTTGGTTTTATTATTTTCTCATGGGTGAATTAGTATTCTCCTTCCACTTGTGTGGGAGAGACTTTGGTTTTCCTACTGAGAATACATGTATTATCACCCAACATATATAAAAAAATTAGGTTTCTAGGAGGATTACATGGACCATGATAGATGTTACTAGCTCCTGCCTTGGGGAAGTTGTTGTGTTGCTGCTCTAGTTTGTTTTTAGGTATTTACTTTGGATAATTTTATTTGTATTAGTTATATTTACAAATGAATTATGGGATGGTTTTTGGTTTTTCTTATATATATATCATGGAGTTGGTTTAGGTTGATACATCTTATATCCCTATCTTATTTCCTTATAAAGGGTAATGCCTCCCATATTGTCGTATTTGTACACCATTGCTACTAGTCGCCGACCCAGGGCCTATTGGAGGCAGGACTCCGGGGGTCATTATCTCCCTTTCTTCATTGCCAACCCAGGAGGGATATCTTTGGAGGGAGGGGGTTGTGACACCTGCTTCTAGTTAGAAAATTCTAGAGTATAGGGAGGTGTGCTTGAGTTCATGTGACCCGTTAACTCGAGGCACCGTTTTAGTGGCTCTCGATTCAAGATGATACAAAGTATTATCAGAACCCTTTTAGACTTTTTTCTTACAGTTTGGGTATTTAGCAGAAGACTAGGATATAATAGAATTTGGTAATGAGCCTGTTCTAGGGAGTAGCTAACTCACGTATATGGGAAAACCCAAATTACCTGATATTGTTTATTTCTATTCTGATTTATGCCTATTATAGTTTCACTGATTTCACCATTGGGTGATTCACATGTTTTGTGATGTTATTAATGTTGATAAGATTACTATTATGTATTTCCTTTTCCCTAGTCCTTCCAAGTAAAGTATTTATCATCTAATGAATCATTATTGGTACTTTAGGACTTATATACCATGAATTTTTCCATGCCACATTTACTTTCTGCATTCATTGCCTACTGCATATATTTTAGTTCCTTGTTATGTATTTGGAATGTGCTAAAATTTTCTATTGTAATAGGATAATTTGAATGATTAAAGTTCCTATAGAGAAATAAATAGTGTTTCCCACATAGATTGATGATGACACCTAAATTGGCCAATTATGCCATGTTATGGGTAATGGACCTACTGGTTTCATGGACCAAAACAACATTGGTTGATTTAATTATGTGAGTGATAATTGAAATTTATGAATAAAGTAATTATATATATTTATAATGATAATTAATTTAATAAAATCATCTGATATGACATGTTATATCATGATACTAGATGTAAAGTCCAGGTAGCTGTTACATGATGTTCCAATTACAATTTATAAGAGTATGGATTTTATAAATTGGAAATGGTGACACATTTAACTAGACCATGATATATATATATATATAAAGTATGAACTTAAATTAAATTAAACTTTTAATTGAAATGGTTACCGCTAAATTTGATGAAAATTTGAAAGTAAATGGTGTTTTCTTCTATACCTTTCAATTGATACTCTATACACTCGAACCTTTTTCGTGTAATATAAGACATGAATCTATACCCAACCTTAGTAGTGGGTATTTGGAGGTGTCTTTTATGCTCATTATGACCTATTATGATCTTCCCTATTCACCTAGACTTGTATTTTAGAGTAGGTAAAGATATGTGATATTTTCATAAGAAGGCTATATACTTGTCCTACTTTGAATCTATGATCTTTTCAATAGGTGAATTATTTCCTAATCAATGTTTTTGGTACCGTAGAATCATGTCACCATAATGGCCTTAAGTCATACACTAGGAAGGAGGTGATGACCATGATATAGAAGAGGTGGTCCCCAAACCACCAGTATTACCTCTAGTAGTGCCACCATAGGTACCACCTATTATTTCTGACATAGGAATTGTAACATAGTTTCAAAAGGGTTTCATTCATATGATTCATTCTATGTAAGGAGATTCTCAACCTAACCTGACTATGGTATAGTTGACTTGGGAATTATATCTACAACACACTCCCACATTTTGGGGGGATGCAAGACCTCATACTGCTAAGTCATGGCTGGAGAATATGATTTCAATATTCAAAAATCTAGAGATGCCTCCAAAGAGGAGGTTCAAGATCATTACCTTTATATTACATGGTTCTATCAAGAGATGGTGGGATGTCATTACCTAGGAAGACCAACATCAGGATATGATCCAGAGGTATTTCCAAACGATCTTCAATGATTAATTCTTTCCTCAGATATTGAGAGACAATCGAGATAGAGAGTTCATTAATATTCAATAGGGATCCCTGTCTGTAATTGAGTATTTTTATATCTTTACTAAGTTGTAGTGATTCACTCTGAACTTATCTAGTAATGAGCTCATGACCATGAGGTGATTTGAGGATGGGTTGGTGTATGTCATCTGATCATTGGTTAATGTTTTCTGGTTGAACACTATTTCTGAGATAGTCAACCAGACAATCATTACTGATTGAAATTTGAGAGAATATAATGGTGCGAGATAGGGTGGTTTAGCACCCAGACCTGGTATTGGTTCTTATAGTATATGGAAGCATTACTTTGTGGTTTCTTGTGGGGGTAGTATTAGTCATACACCTCATAATAAATTTTTTATTATATGTCTTCAATGTGGGAAACAAGGACACACAAAACCCCAGTATAAGCAATACCCAGTAGTTTGAAGAGGTTGTGGTGGGATGGGTAATATCCATCATTTCTGCAAGAACTTTCCATTAGTTCCTTTTGAGAGAGGATCTAAACCAACCCCATATTCCAAAGCAGGTTCATTAATACCTCGCCAAGAAGGCAGCTGGAATACCACCTACCACTCAAGCTAAGGAGGTGGTCATGGTAGAGGGAATCAGGCTCAAGACTCACATTTCCAGTAGAGCGGGCCTGCTTAGGGCAGTTAGGTTTTGACTTAGGGCCACAATAAAGTCCAATTACATGCAGTGAAACCTACACTAAATAATCATAGCATGGGACCTTCTACTGTTCAAGGTACTATTCTAGTAGCCTCTACTCTAGTTTCTACTTTATATGACACAGGTGCTTCACACTCTTTTATATATTCAGTAATTATAGAGTGTTTGGGCTACTAAATAGAGTACTTTTATAGAGTAATGACACTCGATACCTCATTGGGTATCCGATCAAATATTTTTCGCTTGTGTAAGGATTTTCCCCTTGATATAAGTGGTTATCGGTTCCTGTGGAATATTTTTTTCCTTGAAATGATAGGGTTTAATGTAATTATTGGGATGGACTAGGTAGTCCCCTATCGATCTCATAACAATTTTCATCACTAGAGGGTGATTTTTACATCACTAAAAGGTGGTAGACATGTTCAAAAGGGATAATGGGATGTAAATTCATCCCGATCTGGACCTGAGCAATAGGGGCGAGGCAGAGTGGAATCCCAAATTTCTAGTCTTTTCTTGGATGATCATGGGATACGACCTACTATTTTCCATCCTATGGTATATTGTTTCAGGGATGTTTTACCTGATGAATTTTTTGGACTACATTTAGTGAGAGAGGTGGAATTCACCATTGAGCTAGTTCTAAGAGTGGCACCAGTTTCCATTTTTCCTTACAGGATGGACCCTATAGATCTTATAGAGCACAAGAAACTATTGGAATACCTGGAGACTAAAATTTGTATCTGGCCTAGTACCATGACATGGTGTTCATCGGTCCATTCTTCAAGAAGTAAAATAGTACCCTTTGGATTTTCATAGATTACTGACAGTTGAACTAGTTTACTATTAAGAACTTGTATATATTTCCTTGAATAAATTACCTCTTTGATCAGCATCAAAGAGTGAGGGTGTTTTAAAATATTGATTTGATGTTGGTCTATCATCAGGTAGTGTCAGATCCTCATACATACCTTGAATAGAATTTCAAATAAGTTATGGTCTTTATGATTACCTGGTAATGTCGTTCAATCTTACAAATTTTCCAGTGGTTTTCATAGATTTGATGGAATTGGTTTTCCACCCGTATTTAGATTCATTTTTTATCATCTTCATAGATAACATCTTGGTGTGTTATTTTACTCAACACAACCATACCAAACATCTTGAGATCATTTAGAATACAGTAAGAGATCTGTAGTTGTATCCTAATATCACCAAATGCCACTTTTTTATCAACAAAGTCCACTTCTTGACTCACATCATCTCAAAGTCAAGAGTATTAATAGATCTAGAGAAGGTTAGAGTAGTAGAATCCTAGGAGCATCCCAATAATGAGCGAGTCAAAGTGTAAAGATCTCATCAGTTGAGGCGTAATGAGAGGAATTACCCAACTCATGATCTCAAGCTAGTTTTTGTTGTCCATGATTTATGTATTTGGAGGAATTATTTACTTGGGGAACATTTTATGGTATTCACTTATCAAAAAATCCTCAAGTATATTTATACTTAGTGTAATATGAATCTTAGGTAATAAAGATGGGTTGAATACCTACAATCATTTGATTTCAATCTTGCCTACATGATTGGAAAAGGAAATGTTGTAGCTGATGCTCTAAGCTAGAAGACTAAAACACAGGTGGTTCAGGAATCCAATGGTGATTGTTAGATTATGAAATTGTTTTCAAATATACATGTTAAGGCTTAGGAGGATCATGGTCAGATAGTACTCTCAGCTTTAGCAGTGACCTCTACTCTTCTATAATAGGTAAAGATAAGGATTATATCTGGTACCGAGGGCCTGTTCCAAAGGTAAAGTATCTCAGATAATGATTCATCACTGGGGTGGACCATGGATGAGGATGATATATTATGCATACATGGGAGTGTCTTGGTCCTAGAAGACATCTGAGAGTAGATAATGTAGTAATATCAAGCCTTATTTTGGTCAGTGCATCCTGGGCTCACCAAGATGTATTGGGACTTATGTCGCTAGTATTGGTGGTTTGGTATGAAATGGGAGATATCTATCTCTATCACTTGGTTTTCCACCTTTAAATAGGTGAAGGTGAAACATCAGTAAGCATAAGCAATTTTTACAGTCATTTTCCATACCCGAGTGGAAATGGTATGATGTTTACATTGACTTAATTATAATTTTTCCCATATCACCTCATAGAAAAAACATGATTTAGGTTATCTTTGATCTATTGATGAAGGTTGTAAACTTCTTACCTATTAGAGAGACCTTCTTGGTAGACGATCTATGAAGTATGTATATTATGGACATCATACGCCTCTACGAATATCCTCATTCTATCATATCTAAAAGGGACTCTTGTTTCACATCATGGTTCTGGAAGGGGTTATAGAAGGACTTAGGTACACAAGAACTTATGAGAAAGACCTATCACCATCAAACCAATGGGAAGATAGAGCATATGATTCAGGTGTTATATGACATTCTTTCTGCATGTGTGCTTGAATTTTGGGGTTCTTGGGAGAAACATATACCCATAGTTGAGTTTGGTTACAATAATAGCATTCATGATACCATCTAGATGTATCCTTATGAGGAATTATATAGTAGGTAATATCGATCACCTCTATGTTGGTTAGGGGTAGGGGAGGTATCCTTGATTGGGCCACATATCATTCAAGAGAATTCAGAGAAAGTACAACTAATCAGAAAGTGAATATTCACAACTCAGTCTAGACAATAGTCATATAACAATCGATGTCGATGAACTCTAGAATTTGAGGTTATAGATTGAGTTTTCTTGGGTGTTTTTCTTAGGTTTGTAAATCAATAGATTCATGGGTAGGGTAAGATTTTTTCTTGATTAATTTTACCCTTTGGGGTTGTAGAGTGGGTCGGACCAGTGGCTAACCAGATAGCACTTCCTCAGAGATACCAGTCTATGCATGACATCTTTCACGTGTCTTAGCTCCATCAATACTATCTAGACCCAGCACATGTTTTACATCCTGATGTGGTTGAGATAAATGTGGATACTTCCTTTTAGGAGTACCTGGTACTTATCATGGATTATAGGTTTAAATTATTTACTTCATCCTAGTGAGTATTCCCTATAGCCTAAGGAATATCTTGGGAGAATCTGGGGATTTTTTGGTGCCCAAACCATTAGAAATTATAGAAATGGAATGGGTCACATGGATAGAGCATGGTTACTGCTAACTGTGTGACTCAACCATGCAGGGTGCTCAGTACGCAGAAGGAGGCTACTCGGTTTTCCTAAACCATTTGATCCAGGTTGCACACCCATTAAAAAACTATATACTTTTTATTAGTGGAATTTATCATAGATTTTGTATAGTTAGTTGAACCACGCACATAGCCAGTGCGAGTGGGGTTATTGGATAGTGGATGGAACACAGTTAGTGCATGGTTTGGCCAACCATATGACCAAACCGTGTGACCCTTAAATGAGGGGTAAATTAATCTTTTTCCCCTAAAGTGGTTTAAATCCTTACCCCCTATTTTCTTTTATATCTAGTGGATAGAACCTCCATTCTCCTCTAATGTGAGATATCCCACCTCATTTTCTAGTTTCATTAATAAGTTCCACGCATGATCTCTAATTTCAACACCAGTAGTCATGTTGAATCCACAACAGCAAGCTCTATAATCCTCTTCCATCTGTTCTTATTTTATCTTCTCATATCTTTCCCTATTTTGGTGTGAGATCATATGCCCTATTCTCAGGTCATTGGTTTGTTCTTTTGATTTCTCTCATTTTAGCTCAATTCAAGGGATAACACTAGATGATGAGTGAACTACAGGCCTAAGGTAGGTGGTCTAGTAATTTTTTTTAAAACATTAGGTGTTTTTATAGAATTTTTCCTATATTAGTTCTTCAGTTGTGGAAAAATTATAAACTAATAGAATTAGTAATAAGATTGATGATTTTTGGGTTTTGGAATGGTAAAGGTAAGCCTTGAAGTATGAGAAAAATCATAGAGATTAAGGAGGGTCTCACTTCATATGTAAGACAAAAGACTATATGAATTAGTAGAAAATGGATGAATCCACTACCCATAGTGTAACACTCATTTTTTAATAATAAATTTAATAAAATATTTCATTGGTAAAAATAATGGGTAAAGTTCTAATTTTTAATTTTAATTACAAAACTCATTTGGTAGTGTATTTCATTATTAAAATACAATTAAGAGAATTTAATGGGTGTTTTAAATTTATTTTAAAAGTGATTAATTATTCTTTCATGTTTTTATATGTGCGTGTGTTTAATTGAAAAACAAAATATGGATTTCAAGTTTATTTTTTTATCAAATATATGAGTTTAGAATGTGTGGATGTGTATATTATTAAAGGAAATATTTTTTATAAAAACCTTAGAATGCTCAATTATTATATTATTACTACTTTTCTTTGGTGTTTTTCTAAGTGATAATACCTCTATTAAATTCATTTTTGATAGACTGATTGAATGCATCTTAAGGGGGAACAAAAATTACATAGGGTCCTCGGTTTATCCTATGCTTCTTCTCTATTATCCTTCTATTCCAACCATGCACCCATCCCGGGAGAACATTATAAATATCAATAAAAAATAAGATTTCCTTCATTAGATGGCTATGAATTTCAAATTTTGTGAGTGTTTTCAATGTTGTTTCAAGTATCTTCATTATCCATCCTACTATGTTGCTGAATCTAACTCCCTAAATCTTCTTGTTTTGATAATATACATATTTTAAACCAAGTTCTAGTATTTAATAACCTATATAAAAAATTATTTTGAATGATAATATCAAATTAAAAATGAAAATTGATTAGATTTTAATTTATAATCCAATTTTCTTAGAAGAATCATTTTCATTATTATGTTTTCTAGTTTTGAAAAATTTATAATAATTTTTCTTGGCGACATTGCCACTTATTTTTTGTGATTCATTCAATATGGTCATTTTTTTGTTCATTTTTATAGGAACCATTAATATAATTTTATTCATTATATTTGTTTTCAATGTTGAAAATATTTTAAAAATAGTAATAATTTGTTTTTTATTTGTGATACCATTATTACTCTCATTGAGAGTGATATTTTTGGATTTAAATGATGATCTAAATAAAGGATTTTTGAATTTCACATTTAATTTAAAATAGAGTTTTTTTATTTGAAATAAGATTGAATGGATTTATCCGTGTTTTTTTATAATTTAGTATGATCTATCAGCAATGTTCAATCCATCTCAACTAAAAATTTATTATTTTTTCAAAAAAATCATTTTATTATACATTATATGGAACATTAAGTTCATGGTGAATAGCATGCTTCTCAAAATAATGATCAATTATTCCCCTTATAAATTTCATACCATTATCTATGTGGATAATCTATAAGTATAAATTACAATATTTTTATACTTTTATTCTAAAACATTTAGACATATTTAGATCCAATGATTTATGTCTCATCAATAAAATAGATTTAATTTAGGTAAATTCATCATTAATGGAAATAATATAATTCTCTATATTTATTGAATACATCCTCATAGTATGATAATTATATAAATAAATGATCACCTATTATTGGGTAGATTGTATCTCTAAATTATTTTGTGAAGAGTTAATAATTTTTTCATTTAGGCATGTTGAGAACATCATATTCCTTTCTGTTTTTAGTATTGTAAGGTCACAAACATTTTCTCTTTAAGTGATCATACTCATGTTTTTTGGGTACTGATGACCAAGCTGTAAATTCCATAATTTTCTTCCTATTTTAATACATAATTTGAATAAATTTTCTACAACACTCACTTGAATTATATTTTCACTTTGGTCACTGACCTCTTATCAAATTCATCCATAAAATTAGGGATTTGTTTTTTATATTAAGTGTGAAACTAGAAATGGGAAAAAATATATTATTTTGGTACCATCCAAGAAAACCATCCACTCTAAACAAACCAAATGAACATTGATGATTCTAGGGAAGTGTAAATTTATCACTGGGAAGGGGTGATAAATAAGTGATACACTTTTTCTTTTATAATTACTCTTTAGAAATTAACCTATGTTATTTATTAAAGTCTCGATCCACTCACTTACTAATTTTCTTTTCCTTTTCAAACACTCCTTAAAGTATGTGTCAAAAAGTTGAGTGTTATCTATGTTTATAAATTCAATGGGATGAGTGGTATCTATATTTATAAATGCATACATATGTAAGAACAAAGGGTGGTATCTATATTTATATGATCATATTAACTTTCAGAGACCTCCTTGATACACATAATCTCACATCCTACATAATATATACTGATAATAACACCATGAAAATGGCATGTCACTAACATGATCCAACACATAGTATATCCATCATGAACCCACTCCCGTAACCTTGGCCTCATAGGAATCTAAGTGCTATTGAAATTTAGTCCTTATACCAAAATCCTCTTCCTTTTCATAGAGTAATTGAAGGCTTTCTTTTAATGTTGTGACTGAAATGGATATATCTGCAAGAGTGTGTGTAAGACCATTCATTTTATCCTTCTCATGATCACACCAATAAAGGATCCCCTTGTAGGGATCATATTATTGTTGCTGATTTTTTCAACTTTAGACAGAAAACTAAGAAATGTTATCTAGTGCTTCACTAAATCCCTAGCCTGGGAACATTTATATTTAAGTAGAAAACTACCATCCTCATCAGCTTCATCTACCTAATTTTTATTATTTTATTTTTTTCCTAAGACTCATCCACTATCTCTTATGGACATGAACCTATATTGATTGAATTACCATAATTAGTATCCATCCCATACCAGGTACTGGTGATCATTGTGGGTGAATTTAGAGGATAACACCTACTACCAGTGGAGTGATTCTTTTCTAAAATTAAATTATACATATCCTTTAAAGAAATCTGAAATTATTGGAAACATTCAAGTGTTGGGTTCCCCTTATTTGAAAATCCCATTTTTATATATTTATTTATTTAAATATTAATATTACAAAATCAAATAGGATGGATTTGAATTAAAAATGGATGGATTCCAATAATATAACAAAAGAGTATGTCGATAGGGTGAAAGAATTCATAAATTTTGCAAAATATCATGCATATGACCCTTCTAAACTAATTTTTTCATGTTTATACGATTTTTATTCAAGACTAATTAGTTCAGAGGAGCTGTAATAACAGTTGTTCTATCATAGAATAGATCAAAGTTATAAATTTTGGACTAAACATGAGGAAAAAGTAAATGTATCTAGTGACTGGGATAACACTGCATTTTATGGATCATCTGATATGACTACAAGTTTGGACAATGAAGAACATCATATCAAGTATGTGATTATAGGTTTGAATGATAATGAAGAGTATATTGAGAAAATTAAAATGATAGTTTAATATGAACTTCATGATTGTCCAAGATTTTTTAAGAAGTTAAATTGTTTTGAAAAGACGCCAATGTATGTCAGTTGTACTAAATATACAACATTATAATCCATACTAAAGTTGTTTAATTTAAAAGCTAGAAAAAGATTGAGTGGTTCCAATTTTACTAAATTACTTTCTCTCTTTAATGATTTGTTCGTAGACTATAATGAGCTTCCAAGACAAACATATGACACTAAACGAATGATATGTTCAATGGGTATTATCTCTGAACAAATACATGTCTATCCAAATGACTTTATACTATTTTCAAGGACCAAAAATCACTTAAAGAATTCCCAAAGTGTGGTGCTTTTCAATAAATGAAATATGAATTCGGTCCTATGAAAATTTTATGGTACTTTCCAATCATTCGAAGGTTTAGGCACTAATATGGAAGTGAGGAGATTGAAAGTCAATTAATGTGGCATGCATATACAAGAAATAAATATGGGAAACTTAATCACTCGGAATACTTCTCTCAATGGAATAGAATTGATCATGAGTATCCTAAATTTAGAAACAAACCTAGAGACCTTCATCTTTTCATATCTATATATGGATTGAATCATTTTGGTTATCTAAGAAGCACTCATAGTACATGGTCAGATATTTTGGTATATTATAAATTCCCACTATAGTTATGCATGAAATTAAAATACATGATGTTATTTATGATTATATTAGGACCAAAATAGTCGGGTAAATATATTGATGTTTATTTGGATCTATTAATCAAAGATTTGAAATTATTATGGGATTCAGGTATTATATTGTATGATGCTTAGAGAAATAAAGATTTTACATTGGGATACATGTTATACGGGATGATAAATGAATTTCATACTTATAGAAATTTTTTAGGATATTGCATTAAAGTAACTCAATGGTATCCCATTTTTAAAACAAGGTACATAGTCAATTTGGTTGATACAGTCATCGAATATTGTGTTTCTAGTACATTGTATATTTTTACCCCAGTGACATAAGTACCGATATTGGATGAAATAATTCGATGGGAGTTTAAAATAATATATATCTCTATGTCTTCTAATAGGTGATAAACTATTTCAGAAATTAAAATACATGTACTTTGTTAAAAAAATTGAAAAACCTTATGAAAATCAGTTGGAAAAAGAGGTTAGTTTTTTTTTGAATTACTATACTAGAATTGTTTTTATGTCAGGAATTTTCTTGATGTTATGAATATTGAAAAATATGTTTTATAGTGTCATTGGAACATTACTAAATTAACCTAGTAAAAAAGGATTTAATTAAGGCTAGGTTGGACATGCTTGAAATTGGAATACAGGAAGATTTGGCACTAGTGAATGGTGAAAAATAGACTTTTCTTCCTCTAGCATCCTACACTCTTTCTAGATAGAAGATATATTAGTTTTGAAAATTCCAGAATGATGTAAAGATTCTAGAGGGTTATTCATAAAATATCAATAATATTTCTTCAATGACTAATTTAATTTTAAAGGTTCAGAAATCACATGATTGTCATGTTTTGATGCAAGATCTAATTCCTATAGGTTTACATTTCATTTTTCCTAAGAATGTTTTTTATACAGTAACCAAGCTATGTTTCTATTTAAAATCTATATATAGAAAAGTTATAGACCCATAGAAATTACAAAATATGGAAAAGTAAATTGTTGTAATATTATGTGAATTGGAAATGTTCTTCCCATCGATATTCTTTGATATGATGGTTCACTTGATGGTTCACTTGGTAACAAAGATTTGACTTTGGGGTTCTATACATTATAGATGGATGTATCCCATTGAGTGGTATATAAATATTTTTAAAGGGTATATCAAAAATCAAATTCATCCCTAAGGTTGTATTATGGAGTGATATATTGTTGAGGAAGCTATTGAATTCTGTACTGACTATCTATAGGGTGGAGAAAAAATTTGTCTACAGAAATCGCATCACACTAGGCAGCTTGTGGGTGAAGGAATCTATAGAATAGATGTTTTCAAAATCACTATTACATATCATAAGTAGGCCCACATTTACATTTTTCATTATAGTTTAGAGGTTTCCCCATATGTTGAAACCCACAAAGAAATTCTTAGGTATTTGAATCCGTCAAGGGATGAAAGATGGATTTAAAATACATATAATTAAAAGTTTATAGGATGGTTTCTAGACCATATTTTTAAATATTCGGATGAAAATTTCAATTCAATTTCAGAACAACATAGATGGATATATAGAGGACCAAGTTTGTATATATTATCTTATAATGGTTGTGTAATTAATGGTTATACATTCTATTCAAATTAACATGACTAAGGCATTATCATGAAAAATAGTGGAGTTACATTAGTGGATAAAGTGATTCATGTATCTGGTACTAAGGATAGAAATCCCATTTATGTGAATATATCATACTTTGGAATCATCTAACAAATATGGGAGTTGGATTATATAACATTCTGAGTGATCATTTTTCAATTTAAGTGTTTTGATAATAGTGGTGTTGTTAAAATAGATGAATTGGGATTCATGAATGTGGATTTTAGTATGTAAGGTTACAAAGATAAATTGTTTATAATGGAATCCAATGTATTACAAGTATTTTATGTTCAAGATCCTATAAACTGAAAGTGGTCAATTGTTCTGTTATCGACCAAAACCACTGAAGGGTCATATGAAAATTCAAATGAGGATGACCTTTTCATTGGGATGTTGTAATCATTTCACTACAGTCCCAATATAGATAGGGTGTTTTATGTCAAATGAGACAACAATGAAGGTATTTGGATACACAACGGAGGGGTGAAATCCCTTCAACCTTTAAAAAAAGGGTTCAATAATCAGGTTATGTTTTTTATAATATACATTAAATTGCCTCATATTATTATCTATTCACTGATATATTTACATAAACTAAATTAAACATTAAACCACTTCTTTAGATGATGACTTATGCATGTGATGGTGCTCCAAATCCTAAGGAACAATAGGTTTCTCAACCTCTTGATGCTCCCAATACAGAGGAACAACAACCTTATGCACATGATGATTCTACCAATCTAGAGTAAAAACATATTAACAATGTTGAACTTGAGGAAATGGTAGATGGTGAAGAACTGATGTCCCAAAAAAAGAGATCATCATAGTGACATGGTGTTAGAAAATATTATTAAAAAAACAAAGGAGTCAAATTTTGGGTTGGCTAGAGTGTGTGTGACCAACCTATTAACCCCAAAAAGGCCATGTTCTGTAGTTTCATTAATCTCACCACCAGATAGCGCATATCAATTGATGTATATATGTGGAACCATGTTGCTCCCATGCTTAATACACTGATTTGGGAAGATATTAGGGTAACATTATGATATAATTTCTTTATTTTACTAAAAAATAAAATAATAAAACATTTAATTACTCTTCATTATCCCTTTTAGAGTGAATTTATAGTGTATTACTCCCAAAAGAAATTTTTGTTAATGATTTTTAGAAAGTATCACGGAGGATTTTTCGCAGTCCTAACAATGTTTCATCTCAAAGATGTTGAAGGGAAAATAAACCTTCACCCACTGCATATGTATGCTCACATAATAAGCTAAAAATAATGGGATGTGTTTACTAGTTGTTGTGAGGATACATCTTTTTAGGTACATTGTTCCTGGTAATACATTTCTTGAAAATATGTGCATTAATCACTTTTATTAATAATTTTTAATTTATGAAACATCAATTGAGTGCTAAAAATAAGCAACGGGCAGCAAAACCAACCTACCCCTACCATAAATCAAGTATTGGTTACACTTGACTTAAAAAATGGTAAATATTTTAAATCTACCATAATAATTTTATATGAAATAAAACAACAACATAATTATGTTCCTTTTTTTATATGCATATTAGTGAAACCAAATACAAATCCACTTCTATCCTACATCATGTTCTCTGGAAGGAGGCACGTGTAAATAAATATGGGATACTAATAGATGAAAACACACACAAAAAGTGTGGGAAACATGTGTAAGTATGACATAATAAAAAAAATTCATTAAATATTTATTACATAATAATGATTACATATTTTTCTATATTTTTTCTCCGACTTAGACATGGGAATCATCATCATATGTACCAGATGAACAACTACTATTAGTGGCCTTGAAGCATCCAAAATAGTATGGACACATTAGAGGTACGGGTTTTGGGGTGACACCCTAAACATGTTTTGAGAAAACAAAATAACAAGGGGATAAAGATAAAAAATAAAAGAGAATAATGCAAAATTATATACTCTTGAATAAAAATTTCATTATCAGTCTAATTTTTTAGAAAATGTTATGGGAAGGAATCAAAGAGAATAAAAAACACAAGAACAGCCACTACGTGATGACCCCCCCCCCCACTAGCTTTAAGTCCAGTCACTCTCATCAAAGAGATGTCTTGGATGAGGTAGTCAATATACTCATAATTTTTTCTGTGAAATGTGAATCAAACAGACACTGATATCTTTCCTATATTAATATTCTACAAGGTGAAAATTATTTTGATTTATATATATCAACATCCACCCATCACCTTGTTATGAGGGCTACTATGTTCAATATCTAATAAGATACTCTACACAACAGATAACTTCTGATAGGTCATGTGTGAGTGGGGATTATGTAGATCAAGAGTCGAGCACTGAGATATCTATTCCACTTGATGTTTTAGATGTTCATATACTTGATAAAGATATTGTAACATTCGTATAATGGACTTTAGATCTTGTAAAAAATGTCAAAAATGAGGTATTCTTTTAAAATTTATTTTCATGAAAAACCTTTAACAATTAATGAAAAAATTTCTAAACCAATGAATTTTATTACATGCAGATAGAGGGAATGGGGTGAAATGAAATGTTGAATCAAATTGATCTAAAGGATCAACCAATCAATCAAAAATATCTTTATAAATCACTTAAACCCTTCCCATTAAATATACACATTTACTAACATTTAAGGTTCATACAGATACAAGGTTTCAAAACTGTAGTAATAACATTATTGATTTTGAAGAAAAAAATGTACAGATAATCTATTACAGACTACATTTATCTTGAGAATGTAAATGAAATACTCATTTATGAATGGATAGGAGTCTCAGTTGTAAATGTATACATGAGGTGTGTTTTCATGATTTTGTTTTCCAATAGCTGATCTAAAATGTTACTTATGACTAAATACAATTCATATTTTTTGTAGGCATCTATTTCAATACTATTTTGAGGGAAAACCCTGTGAACATAAATATGGACTCAGTAGTCCTCACATAACTTTTACATAACTAACCTAATTGTATTTGGTTCAAATTTATGCAAGAGTGGGAAAATTGACTGCAACATTTTAATGAAAACTTATGGATGATAGACTCTTCTTATTATTAGTGATATAGGGGTAAAACTATAAAATTTAATCATATAAAATATATTGTCATTCATTTAATTATTAATTTTTTTAGGAAAAATTGGATTCTCATTGAATTAAATTTGGATACTCAAAATACTTATTTTCTAAATTCACTACATGGATACCCAAGAAACTGACCACACGTGATGATAATTGTCAATTTGTAATACACTATATGCAACATTTTATAACTAAATTATAAGTTATATATTTCATATTATATTTTAATGAGAAATATATTATGATACGGTGGTGTTTAAATATCAGGAAAATCATGGCATGAGGAAATTCTAGGCATAGAAGAACCATATCTACTTCAACAAGTGGATAAGTATTAGGGTAAATATAATAATATTTCAATATAAAAAGACATAAAAAAATTTACTTTTTTTCTCAATGTTTCTACAGTACCAGAAACAAACCAATGGAAAAGATTATAGTTATTATGTTTGAAATTTTATGATAGATATCATATACCATCAATAAAATAGTATCCCCAAAGATTTATTTTCAAAGATAATTACTATTTCACTTAAAATATGTATTAATCCTTTATGTATTTATATTTTTTCTAGTACTACCATGACTGTGGAAAGTACTTGTATTCACAAGATGAAATAGATTTATTTAGAAATGACTAGACGTCATACCTATTGTCAGAATTTACACATATATCATGAAGATGTTGCTTCCTAGTAATTTTTTTTCTCATCATTTTATCTACTTTTTTTAGTTGATTTCTTCATCATTTTTATCTTATACTTATTTTGTTAATTTCCACAAGGATCGTGAAGAAATTACTTCATCGACAAGGATAATTCACTCATATACTATGACCATGTACTATAGGATAAAAATACATGGTGGAATCAACCCTACCTCAATCAGAGATATGGTGTACCCGGTATGACTCAAATTGTGTAGTTTCAATTTAAAATTGACATTTTATTACTATGTTTATTTATATTTTTGTTTAATTTATTTATTTATAGTATTACTAACATAAGAATTGTTTTCTTATATAGGTGAATTCTTTTTATTGAGTTGGGGTGGTTTGTTCGAAGCTTCTCATGCTCATGAGAGATTGGACTTCAAGGATTAAACTAAGATAATGGAAATAAGAAAATGGGTCAAGAAGGTATATAGACATCATGAGAAGGTGAATTCCAACAACTTATTTAGTTAATTTTTTCACCATTTTACCTAATATTCTAAGTTAATTTCCTTATCATTTTTATCTAATAATTATTTATTTATTTTCACAGATCTTTTGGGAAGTCATGTTTTGCTTTCAACTATCTACATCAAACCAAAAAGGAGAGAACATGGTTCTTTTGGATGGGGAATTACAGGCAGCAAGGGGTTTCCTCTTCTATCCAAATGGAATATTTTTTTCTTTTCTGGATTGTCATAGAAAGTTTAAAGTAAAGAACATATCACATAATCAATCATCTTCACCTCAATTTGATATAAATTATGCTTGTTATGACTCGAACTATATGTTTTTATTTTATAATTTACATTTTAGTTCAAAACACACATCTCAAACTAAAAAGTGAGAAAAACATTCATATTTTTTTTATACTTTAGGAAAATGATCCATAAGTCATTTTTTGATGTGTAGGAATTAGTCACACATCAATTTTACACATATTGTAACCGGTATGAATCTAATTGGGTATTTTCACTGCAACAAAATATTCAATTAATAGTTCTAAAATAGACTTTTATCAAAGATTAAAAAGCGTGGACTACCACAGCATGGTTAAAAGGCCTCAGCTTTTATCAGCACTAAAAAAGGCACTGATAATTCACCATTTTATTAGAACTTTTAGAAGTTCTAATAAAAGACACCATTTATCAACGCATTTATATTACATTGATAAAGGGGTCCATTATTAGTTCTTTTACAAGTGATGATAAATTCATCCTTTATCAGTGCTAATAAATGTGCTGATAAAGGAGAATTTTATCATTAGAATCAATGATAAAGGACTCCTTTATTATTGAATTTATTAGAACTGATAAAGGGGAATACTGCAATGTGATTGAAGAACCTTTGTGTTAATTTGTTTTAACAATGTTTTTTGTATTTTTTGACAACTAAACTTTTTGTAAAAGAATTTTTTTGTTATTCAGGATCACACACAGTCCATCATAACGAGTTTTCATAAGTTGTTGAATGCTTCTGAATCCAAACACAAAGGGAAAGAAAATTTTTATCCTTAAGAAATATTTTTTCCAAACATAGGTTTCCAGAATCAAGTTATCGAACCGAGTAGCACCGAATGCAGAAGTGGTCAGAAATATGAAGTTTTTGATCGGATGCACCATTAGTCTCATGTCTATTAGTATAAAGTTCAAGATCCATCATACATGTTATTTTTTAGAAATTTGTAAGTTTTTGAGTGAAGAAGGCATAATTTTGCTGAAGATTCTTATTGAATAAAGTGAAGTCGAGTGTTAGAAAGTTCTCAAAAATTTTAATACTAAGTCAAAAGATGATTTGTTGTTCATGAAGTTCTCAAAATTCATGAAAATTGTAATGATAAAATATTTTGAAGAAATAGAGGAATTGTAAATTTTGTATCCATCCTAGAAACATGGAAACGAAAAATTGGATCCATAAGTACCGGACTGAGAATTTTTCAAAAGTCAAAATATGTAAAGCTAATAAAGTTTAAATTTTTTCAAAGTTACTGAGTGGAGTCATCATTAGATGCAAAACATCATAATGAAAATTACAACATAACAAGAATTCCATAATTATGATGTTTTTAACCAGAATAACTCTAAGGATGAAGATCAATCATATCAAGAACATTCACTAATTCATCAAATGAATTGTAACACCCCAATATTCCATGGTATTCTTCTCTTTGAATAATATAATAGCTTGTGTTGTACGCAGCTTCAAGTTCTAGCACACCACGACCAATCAAACTAGTCGTTTAAAAAGCAGTTATGAATAGTAATACCCACTTTTTGAAATTTTATAAATTTTATTTTTTAAAATAGAATTCATTTTTGGATTCGGAATATCAAAATTATCTTAGGGTGAATTTTTGGTATTTTTCTGAAAAATTTCAATTTTTGATGAATAGTGAAAAACACTACGTTATTGTTTAAAAACGACTTTTTATTTAAATAATTATATTTAATTTAAATTTATTTTAAAATAAAAATAGATACATAATACCAATATTATTCCAATGTAATTCATTGGTGTCATTTTATAATAATATTAGATATATAAAATTTTATTGAACTTTTTAACGTCTTTTACCCACAAACTAGGCACATTTGCAAATTTGCACAAAACATAATTTTACCACTTATCTGAATTGAATTTAAAAAATCTAACAAATATGGTTGTCATCATTAAGTAAAATTTGGTTCAATAAGATGAAAATATTTTTTGGTGAATAGTAACTTTTGAATTTTATTTACCACATTTTTAAGTAAATTGGGTAATTAAAGGTTAAAATGAAATTATAATGGCCCTAACACATGTCCTAATTCTATTGGATAAGTTTTCTTCGACAAAAATAGACCTTAGGACAAAAATAAGATTCTTTTTTATCCACTTGGATTAGATTAGGACATTTATTATATTTTATTTAAACAAGTGTTAAAAATGTTAAATTCAAATTTTATTAACTAAACCATTTTTTATATAGGGTTATACATAAGATAAATTCAGAAATAAATATTCATTAGAAATATAAAAATATTTACTACATCATAGTATTTTATTTATAATTTTTAGACATTAAATAATTAAATTTATTTATGATACAATGATGATGTAGTAATTACCTTATTAATGAAATATTAAAATAATTGATATTATAAATATTAAAATAAATGTAAATTGAAACTTTTGATGACATATACAAACTTTCTAGGTGAATATGTCATGTTAGGGTTTATTAAATGTATTTTTTTTAAGTAATCAACTTCTTATGACTTTTATTGAAACCAAATACTAAATAGTGTCAAATTTGAAAAAAATAAGTTTTCAAAAAAAATACTATTTTAAAAAATTATATAATAGTCCAAAAATTCTAATATTTGGCCAAATGACTTAGATAATGTTACATATGTCATTAATGAACCAATTTAGGTTCACTTGTCATTTTATATTAACTATATTAACCATGTATTATAAAAATACAAGAAGACATCATAAAAGTTAAACTATTAAACTAAGGGTTAAGTCTAAAAGATAAGGTTAATATGGTGACATAAACATGTCTAAAACCTATTGGTTGAGATTATTTAGACCCATATCCACCTTATAATTGAAATAAATCCATTTTGAGCTATTATAAACCGAAAATAATTTTATAATAAATTAATATATCAAACTTTTTTTAAAGTGCCCCTCACCTCTCTTATAAAAGGGTACTTCCCCTTATTTTAAATTCACACCTCCAAAGCCATTTTTCTCAGCCAAAAACTACTCAAATATCCACCCAAATACCCTCACTTAAACCTAGAGGCCTTAATTTGATCATAAATCCAGCCTAAGGAGTCCTTTTTTTAAATCAAAAGAATCACTTGAAGAAGAGGTAATTATTTTATCACCTCTTTCAAAGTTCTTTTCTTCTTATACTTCCTCTATATTTGTTGTTTCCATACTAAAATAATAAATCTAGTACCTTCTACATACTGATATGTTATTATAAATATGATAAAGACATATTCATTGTTCTATCCATCCTATGAATGACAAAGTCTCCATACGTGTGTACGTATGGCTTTCTGTCTCCCCATCGTGGTGTAGTTTGTTATTCAACACTTCATTATTTGGATGAGTATAATAATGAGTATAATTGATGTAAATAATAAATATAACATTCTAATTATTCTTTATATATAATATACCATCCAATTTCATACGATTTCACCATCAATATAATGATATTGTCGTTCGTGTGTACGTACGGCTTACCGTCTCCATGACGCGATGAGAATTCATTCCCCATCGTAACCATTGAAGAATAATTTTCATTTGATGATTAAAAATAATTTTTAAGAACTTAATATCATTCTGTATATGAATAAAATACATCCTATCCATAACAAACTTGACTTACGTAACAAAACATATAAAGGAAAATGAATCATTCAACACCCGAAACAATGATACTACTGAAATATTATTAACAAGGAATATTAAAGGATAATATATAATATAATATTTATTTGTGTGTTCCTTTTATAACAATGATTTAACCATTATACAGGATTTTAACGTACCCTTGACTAAGGAAAAGTACACGGTAAGGGTTAATTTTACAATCTCTTTATTATCCATGGTTTTTTATACGTAAGTCTCTACTGGGACTTCTTTATCATCCACATCCATGTTTCTTAATAATGTATTTTTAAAACATTTTTTCTATTTCCTATAAAATGGGATAAAGTTATTTATATACTTTTTTACTTTTTATAAAAAAATAAAAGGAATATTTTCTTCGTTTTCCAATCAATGTACTTTATGGCCTTTTCGACAAATTATGGAAAGAATGTTTTTTAACTTATATAGCGGTTGTGGCTATTTTTTTCTGTTATAACACCTTTGAAGCTTCCCTTACAAGATTATAAAAAAATAAAAATAAATGTTTTATTTTAAAATTAAGTGACTTTTAAATGATTTCAAAGTAGAAAGAGATATTTCTCTCAAATAGTTTTTAGATTGATTTCATCTATGTTAACATCTATTGTTGGGTTTTATTTTTAATTGAAGTTGATTTATTATGAAACAATATTCCATATTGTACTGATATTTTTATGATATGTTTGACTGTGGATGTGCTATTTTTATTTCATTCACAGTTTTTGGTTAAAGTATTAACATTTCGAATGCTAGTTTAATATGAATGTTTACGTTATGTTTCACCCTTTTCATATGAGGAATGAATTGGACCTAGTAAGTGACAGGCGGGGCCCGCTATATCCCCTTGATGCATCGGTAGGTCTCATGAGACAAACTAGTGTCTTGGAACAGGGCCTTGATAATATTTTTATTTATAGTCTTGGCACGAGGCCTTGACTATGTGGTTATGATGTCCAGCATTATGCATTCCATCATTATGAGTTTAGCTATTGATATTACATGTGATTATTCGACTAGTAGAATATCCATGTGAATAAGTAAATGGAATTATTTTTCTTATCTTGGGCATATTATGCTTAAGTTTAAGTTTAAAAGGCTTATGTTTTTGTTTTATACATTGCCTTAAATGTTTATGCTTATTTATGATAGTTTCCTTTATATTGTTATCCTTACTGAGCATCTGAGCTCAGCCCGTTCTTATGTTTTATTTTTTCTAGGTGTGAAGAAGTATATTATGATTGATATATAGGGATAGGCTAATGGATATGGTTGTGTTCAAAGGAGACACAATTTTATTGTTTTTTCATAATGTACTATAAAACTTATGTATGTATCTAGTACTTACAAGGATAATAAATAGGTCGGTCTTTTGGTAATTGATCTCTGGTGATCATGCCAATGTTATGTAATAATACACTGACTCTGGGTAACTGGGGTCGGGGTGTTACAGTTGATATCAGAGGAAGTTTAGTACAAACCATGGAAACTAGATTTAGAAAAACTATGATTATAGAACATTAGCCTAAGATATACTTTGAGGATTAGTATATAAGAACATACAAAAAATTTGGTAATGTAGATATTATGTGGGTTTTCCAAGAAATAAATCCATGTCTGGATACTAAAAGTGGATGTGGTTCTAGCACAGATGTACCTAGGAGTGAAAACTCTGACAAGGTGTTTCAGGTTTGACTTGGGGTATCCTGGTACACAAAAATAGGCCTTACTGCGCACCTGGTTTGACACTTCCAGGGGATATGCTTATGATAATTCACATTTTCTTTACAAACCATTATGATGGATTTATGAGTAAATATTTCCCCCGATAAAACATTTTTTATGATTATGGATTATATGCATAAACTGTTCAATTTATGTTATGTATTTTACAAGTTTGGAATTATGCATTGCAGTTCATGAACTAATATAGTGTATGCCATTGTTTAGAAATGGAACCTAGTGGAAGGAATGGAAACCATATCAATGCACATAATCCATGTAGGGATTTCCCTCCTATTCAAGATAATTATAGTGGAGCTAGTGATGCAACTTGTGTTGAACAGCTTATAACCATACTGGGACAACTCACTCAGGTTATGAATAATAACCTTAACCGTATGGAGCACCCAGATCTATAACAAGAAGGATAAATGTTAGACTACTTTATGAGGTAGAAACCACCAACATTCAAAGGGAATAGAAATCTATTTGTAGATGAGAAATGGATAAGTTCCTTAGAAAAAATATTTCATGCTTTGGGGAGTAACGAAAGGGAAAATGTCATCATGGAAGTTTATTGCCTCTTGGGAGATGCAGATAAATGGTGGTAATTAATTCAAAACACAAAGGAGGATGAAGAAGTGTCAAATATGTAATGGAGGGAGTTTAAATATCTTTTCTTAGAAGAATAATTTCCTCATGAACAATGAGAAAATATGGAAAGGAAATTTCTGAGTCTGAGGAAAAAGGAGGATGAGAATGTCACAAAGTATGAGGCGAACTTTACAAGGTTTTTATGGAATGTGGTATATTATATACATAACCTAAGAAGTAATATTGATCAATTATTTGATGGGTTAAAACCATTTATCCAATAAGAATTAGTCTCACAATCCTTCTCTTCGTACGAAGATATAGTCTCATGAGATATCAAGACAAAAAAGGAATTCTCCAACTCTTATGAATTTAAAGTAAAGCAAGAGAAGAAGATATATGTTGAACGCTGTAGAAAAGGAAATAAGGGGGAGAAGGGAAATTTTGAATTTATATCTTGCAGTAATTGTGGGAAGAAACACTCTGGTACATGCCTAAAGAGGATGGGAGTTTGTTACAAGTGTGGATAAAAAGTTCATCAAGCTCAAGATTGCAAGGTGAAGAAAGAGGTTGTCAATGTTCAATGCTAAAATTGTAAAGAAATTGGACATTATTCAAATTAATGTCCTCATCAACAAAGAAACATACCTCAAAAAAGGCCAAGGAATCAAGGCCAAGCTTATGTGATCACAACTACTAAGGTTGAAGTTCCTAATGAATTTGTGGAAGGTACTTTAATCATTTCCTCAAAATTAGCCAATACTTTATTTGATTCTAGACCAACACATTCTTTCATATCTTCCCAGTTTTTCAAGAAAATTATATATTTCCAATTTGACTTACCAAGTGAGTTATTAGTCAAAACTCCTAAGGGAAGTATCATAGCAACAATGTTTTGTCAATTCGTTACCATTATGGAATATAAAAATGATTTATCTACTGATATTATCATCATACCCATGATTGAATTGGATATAATCATTGGTATGGATTGGATTTTGGACCATGATGAAAAAAATTATTGTAAGAACAAGGAGGATACAATTTTTTATGATGATAAAGAATCCCTTATATTTAGAGCAGAAACATCGCCATCTGATTCTCATCTAGATCCACCCCCAATAGCTCTACTAAATTCAATTATTGGGGAGTAAGGGATTTAAGTAACTATAGGTGAGTAAAGTAATGTTCAAATAGAGTATGTACCAATTATATAAGAATATGTTGATGTGTTTCCAAAGGATTTACCTAGACATCATCCAGAATGAGAAATTGATTTTTCCATTAACTTAATTCCTAGTTCAAGGCCCATATCAAATAACCCTTTAGAATGGCCACTGTGTAACACCCCAAGATTCTACGGTACATTTCCCTTTGAATAATTCAATAGCTTGCGTTGTACGCAACTTCAAGATTCTAACACACCATGACAAATCAAACTAGCCGTTCTGAATAGTAATACCCACTTTTTAAAATTTTATAAATTTTATTTTTCAAAATGAACTTTATTTTTTGGATTCTAAATATCAAAAATTAACTTAGGGTGATTTTTTGGTACTTTTCTTACAACTTTCATTTTTTGATGAATAGTGAAAAATACTAAATTTTAATTAAAAACAACTTTTTTAATCGAAATAATTTATAGTGTTAAATTATAAATTTGAGTGGTTTTAAAGTATCATTAGATTATATTTATATAATTTAATATAATTTAGGTCATTGGATGTAATTTCACATTTAAACTCGACATAAACAAGTGTCAATCTTTTGATAGTTATTATTTCTTAAAAACACACTTTTTGTTTTGACAACAGGAATTAATTTTAAATTAATTTTTGCCACTTCTGTGTTTTGAATTTGGAAAAATGTATTACATATTTGGAATAATGAGGTCCAAATTTTATAAATAGGTAACTTTTATTTTTATACATTATGAGTATTTACTTCAGTAAATATTTTATTTACCATAGTTAAAGGGTAAATCTAGTAAATAAGGGTAAACAAATATGATTATAATAATATTAAATTATCCTAACATGTGTCCTATTCCTATTTTTAATATATGTCCAGCCATGGGCATTCTTGGGTCAATTCTGGGACCCCATTGATCCACTTGAGAGTGATAATGACACTTTATATTAATTAATTTAAAGTAAAGAAAAAAATGACATAAACATATATCTTTTAGTAAAATAATTTTTACAAGGGGTTATATAAGTTATATTTTAGACTATAAATATTAATTTGAAATCTAAAAAAATTTCCTACATCATGGTATTTGTTTTATTATTTTTAGACATTAAATAAAAAAATTATTTATGATACAATAATGATGCAGTGTTTACCTCATTAAAGAATGATTTAAATAAATGAGATTATAAAAATTAAAACAATATCCAAAACCTGTCCAATTATTATTGGATGATTTTATTTAGAACATGAGTCATCTGGTATTCGACTTTAACGAGTTTTGGACATTTATAAACTGAAAATAATTATATAATAACATAATATTTTCAAACATTCCCAAGGAGCCCCTCCTTCCCCTTATAAAATCCCCCACCTCTAACCCATTTCTCACACCTCTCAAGCCCCTTGGCTCATCTAAACTCTACCCAATTAAGTTCCCTACATCCCTCTATTCCTCTTATAACCCTTACCTTAGGGATAAGTCACTTCAAGGATTCCTTTTGGTTCAAACAAAAGGGAGTTACCTGATTTAAAGGTAACATCTCCTCTTAAGTTCTTTTCTTTTATTTTACTTCTACAACCCCCCAAACTCTCTTTATTCCTTAATTTTATAACAACTCCTATATCCTCAATATACTAGGTTTTTTTATGATAAGTATTTTAACTAAACATACACACAACTCTATCTAGTGGGGATATAACATAATGTTTCTGTTGACAGTGAACTACTGCCTCACGAAACGACGATTGTTCAATCATCTACTACCACCTCTTATGGTGGACATTATGAGGTCACTATAATTATATATGGTATTTATGATATTTATTTTGTCTATAATCTTCTGTAATTATCTTTTATATCATACTTTTATTCTTTTCATGTTTTATATATACGATAATTTTATTTGAGGAAGTGCGGACTACCACCCCCTCAAAGTGATATGACTCGTTCATACCATAAATGGAATGTATAAAGGATGGTGTTAATGAACTTACGTAACATATATAAAATATTATATTATAATACAATAATAATAAACCTATGTATCATTTGGTCTTATTTCCTTTTAAAATAAAAAAAATGAAACGGAAGTAGCGTTCGTGTGTACGTAGGGATTACCGTCTCCACGAATGCGATGAGATTCATTCCCCATCATAACCATTCAAGAATAATTTTAATTTGATTATTAAAAATAATATTTAAGAACATTATATCATTCTGGATATGAATCAAATACATCCTATCCATAACATACATGACTTACATAACAAAACATATAAAGGAAAACGAATCAGTTAACTCCCGAAACAATGATACTACTAAAATATTACTAACAAAGTAATATTAGAAGATCATATATGATATCATATTTATGTATGTGGTTATTTTATAATTTAATAAAAATTATTTAAATATTATACAGTAGGATAATGTACCCTCGATCAAGGAAAAGTACAAGGTAAGGGATAATTTCACAATCTCTTTATTATATGAGATTGTTTTTACGTAAGTGTATATTGGGACCTCTTTATCATCCACATATATGTTTCTTAAAAATGTATTTCAAAACATTTTTACTATTTACTATACTCTGGGTTAAATTCATGTATACCCTTTTTTTACTTTTTATAAAATGGTTTTAAAGGAATCATTCTGTGATTTTCCAAACAAGGTACTTTATGACCTTTTTGACAAATTAAGGTAAGAATGTTTTTTTAACTCATACGGTGGGTGTGGTTATTCTCCTCTGTTATAACACCTTTTAATCTTCCCTTAAAATCTTATAAGAATAATTTCAAAATAAATGTTTTCTTTTATAATTACAAGACTTTTAAATGATTTCAAAATAGAAAAATATATTTCTCTCAAATAGTTTTGATTTCATCTATGCCAAAATCCTTTAATGGATTTTATAATTATTTAAAGTTGATTTATTGTGATTCAAATCTCTGATATTGTATTGAAGGTTTTGTGATATGTTTGACTTTGGATGTTTTATTTTTATACCATTTATGGTTTATTGTTAATGTATTAACATTTCGTATGCTAGTTTTAATATGAATGTTTATGTTATGTTTCAATCTTTTCATATGAGGAATGAATTGGACTTAGTAACTGATGGGTGGAGCTAACTATAGATCCTCAATGCATTAGTAGGTCTCATGAGATAAACTAGTGTCTTGGCATAAGGCCTTGACAAAATCTTATTTGTAGTCTTGGCATGAGGCCTTGACTATGTGGTTATGATGTCCAGCATTATGAACTCCATCATTATGAAATTAGATATTGATATTACATGTGATTATTATACTAGTAGAATATCAATTTTAATAATTAAATGGAATTATTTGATTTATATTTTCCATATTAGGCTGAAGTTTAAATTTAAAATGATTGTGTTTTAGTTTTATACATTACCTTAAATTTATATGCTTATTTATGAAGTTTCCGCTATAATATTATCCTTATTGTGCATCTCAGATCACCCCTTTCTATGTTTTATTTTTCCTAGGATGTGAAGAATTATTTTATGGTTGACCTATAGGTATAGGCTAAGGTATATAAGTGTGTTCAAAGGGGAAAAAATATTGTTGTTGTTTTTATCTCATGATGTAATGTAAAACTTATGTATGTATCTAGTACTTCCAAAGATACTAAACTAATCAGTTTTTCAGGACATGATTCATTATATCATGCCAATATTATGTAATAATGCACTCACCTTGGGTAACTGGGGTTGGGGTGTTACAGTTGGTATCAAATAAAGTTTAATAGAAACCTTGGAAACTAGATTTAGATAAACTCTGATTAGATCACATTACCCTAAGATAGACTTTGAGGATTAGTATAGAATAACTTTTTAGAATTTGGGTAATGTTGAGATTTTTTGTATTTTCCAAGAAATAAATCCTTGTCTGGATACGAGCAGGTAGAGGCGGCTCTGGCACAGATATACCTAGGAGTGAAAACTCTGACAAGGAGTTTCGGGCTTGACCTGGGGTATCCTGGTACAGGACAACGGGCCTTGCTGCACTCTTGGTTACGAAACTCTCGGGGGATATGATTAGGATAATTCACATTTTATTTATAAACCATTATGAAGGATTTATGATTATATACCTCCTAAGAGAAAACATTTTTATGACTATGGATTATATCCATAAACTGTGTGATTTATGTTAAGTGTTTTACAAGTTTGTAATTATGTATTGTGATTCATAAACTAATCTAGTGTATGTCATTGTTTAGAAATGGCACCTAGTGGGAGGAATGGGAACCGTATCAACACATGTAATCCATGTAGTAATTCCCCTCCAACTCAAGATAATTATAGTGGAGCTTGTGATGAAACTGGTGCTAATCATCTTATCACATACTGGGACAAATCACTGAGGTTATGAACAATAACCATACCCGTATGGAGCACCTTGATCCACAATGTGGAGGATCAAGTTAGACCGATTCATGAGGAAACAACCACCAACATTCAATGGGATTAAAAATCCATTTGTAACTGAGCAATGGATAAGTTCCTTATAGAAAATTTTTCATGCTTTGGGGAGTAGCAAAAGGGAAAAGGTTTTCATGGAAGTTTATCACCTCACAGGAGATGCGGATCAAAGGTGGAAATTAATTCAAAACACAAAGGAATATGAAGAAGTTTCAAATATGGAATATAGGGAGTTTAAATATCTCTTCCTAGAAAAATAATTTCCTCGTAACCATCGAGTAGATATGTAAAGACAATTTCTGAGTTTGAGGAAAATGGAGGATGAGAATGTCGCAAAGTATGAGGCTAACTTTACAAGGTTATCAAGGCATGCATCATATTATATACATAACCCAAGGATTAAGATTGATCGATTCATTGATGGGTTAAAATCATTTATTCGTCAAGCATCGGTCTCAAAATCCTTCTCATCATACGAAGATATTGTCCCATGTGCTATCAAGAAAAAAAAAAGGAATTCTCTAAGTCTTACAACTTTAAAGAAAAGAAAGAGAAGAAGAGATCTGCTGAACACTCTGGAAATGGAAATAAGGGGAAGAAGGGAAAATTTGAATATCCATCCTGTGGTAAATGTGGGAAGAAACACCCTGGTACTTGCCTAAAGGGAATGGGAGTCTGTTACAAGTGTGGTGAAAGATGGCACCAAGCTCGTGATTACAAGGGAAAGAAAGAGGCTGTCAATATTGAATGCTACAATTGTAAATAAATGGGGAATTATGCAAATGAATGCCCTAAGTGCCAAGGAAACTTACCTCAGAAAAGGACAAGGAATCAAGGACAAGCTTAATTATGCGATCACTACTACTGAGGTTGAAGCTCCGAAAGATATAGAAGCAGGTAATTTAAGGGTTTCCTCATGTTTATCCAATGCATTGTTTGATTCTAGATCATCACATTGTTTTATATATTCCCAATTTTCTAAGAAAATTAGATATTTCCAATTTGATTTAACAAGGGAGTTATTAGTCAAAACTCCTAAGGGAAGTATCATTGCAACAAAGTTTTTTGAATCAATCCATATTAGGGCATATAAATGTTCTTTATCCGCTGATCTCATCATCATAACCATGATTTAATTTGATATAATCCTCAGTATGGATTGGCTTTTGGACCATGATGCAAAAATTTATTGTAAGAAGAAGGAGTTTACAATTTTGATGGTGATAAGTAATACCTTATCTTTAGAGCAGAAATGTCACCATATTATTCTTATCTAGATCCACCCCCTATAGCTCTACTAAATTCAATTATTGGGGAAGAAGAGAGTGAAATAACTATGGGTGAGGAAAGTAATGTTCAAATAGAGGATGTGCCTATTGTACAAGAATATGTTGATGTATTTATAGAGGATTTACCTGGACATCCTCCAGAATGAGAAATTGAGTTTTCCATTGATTTAATTCCTGGTTCAAGGCCCATATCAAATACCCCTTATATAATGGCCACTGTGGAATTAGTGGATCTAAAGAAACAACTATAGGAGTTGAGTAATAAAGGATTTATTCACCCTAGTGTTTCTCCATGGGGATCCCCTATTCCTTTTGTTAATAAAAAATATGGATCTATGAGGTTATGTATTGACTATAGGGAGGTCAATGATATAACAATAAAGAACAAGTATCCCCTACCTTGCATTGATGATTTATTTTATAAACTTCATGGAGCTCAATATTTTTCAAAGATTGAACTTCGATCTGGATATCATCAGTTGTGTGTGAAGAAGGAAGACATTTCAAAGACACCATTTCAAACCAAGTACGGGCATTACGAGTTTACATTAATGCCTTTTGGACTGACTAATGCACCCTCTGTCTTCATGGATCTAATGAACAGAGTTTTCAAAGAATATCTTGATGACTTTGTAGTGGTATTTATTGATGATATCTTGGTATACTCCAAAAGCTATGAAGATCAAGAAAATCACTTGCGTGCAATTCTAAATACTCTTAGAAGAAATGAATTATATGGGAAGTTCAGCAAGTGTGAATTCTAGCCAAGGCAATCCAAAAATAGCCAGCACTGACAAATATAACTAAGGTATGCATTTTTATTGGTTTATCAGGTTATTATCGGCGTTTCGTCCAAAAATTTTCCCAATTGTCTAACCCATTAACCAAGCTCCCACATAAAGGGGTTAAATTTGTTTGGAAAAAAGAGTGTGAAGAATTTTTTGAAGAACTGAAGATAATATTAGTCAATGCTCCTATATTTACTCTAGCATCGGCGAATGATGGGTTTATTATTTATAGTGATGCTTCAAAGAAAGGACTTGGTTGTGTCCTTATGAAGAATGATAGGGTTATTTCCAATGCATCACAACCACTAAAAAATCATAAACAAAACTATCCCACTCATGATATTGAGTTAGCATCTGTAATATTTGCTCTAAAGATATAGAGACACTATATCTATGGTGAAAAAATGTGAGTTTTATACTGATCACAAGAGTTTGAAGTATATTTTCTCACAAAAAGAACTCAACATGAGGCAAAGGAGATGGCTCAAACTACTCAAGGATTATGATTTCACCATACACTACCACCCGGGGAAGGAAAATAAGGTCGAAGATGCTTTCAGCAGAAAGAATCATGGATTTTTGAACAAGATGAGAGTTGAAAGGGTTCCTATGTTCCTGGATCTAGTAAAGATGGATATGGGAATAATCATGGAAGGTGAGACATCAATAATATTTCAAATGGTTACAAAAACATCTTTACTAAAAAGGATAAAAAGTTCTTAGACTAATGATGAGGAGTTTCAAAAGAAAATTAAAGCTGTGAATGATGGGAGATTAATCAACATTGTATATGAAGATGGAATTTTGAAATTTGGGAAGAGACGTTGTGTTCCTAACATACCTGATCTAAAAAAGTAATTTTTTGATGATTCTCAAAGCTCTAATTTCTCTATACACCCTGGTATCACTAAGATGTATAGAGATTTGAAGGAACATTTTTGGTGGGACAACAAGAAGAGAGAGATTTCTGATTATGTGTCAAGATGTATGGTTTTTCAACAAGTGAAAGCTAGAAGACAATATCCTAGAGGAGTCACACAACCTCTTCCCATACCTGAGTGGAAATGGGATGATATTACAATGGACTTTGTCATGGGGATACCAAAGACTCCTAGAAGGAATGATGCAATATGGGTCATTTTTGATCGTCTTACCAAGTCAGGTCATTTTCTTGCTATAAGAGAAGATTTACCACTTGAACGTCTGGAAATACTCTATATTAATGAAGTTGTAAGACTTCATGGAGTACCCCTATTGATTGTTTCTGATCGTGATCCCCATTTTAAATTAATATTATGGAAAATTCTTCAGAATGACTTAGATACTGAACTTCGTTTGAGCACTGCCTACCACCCTCAAACTAATGGACAATCAGAATGGACTATTCAAACATTAGAAGACATGTTGAGATCTTTCTCACATAACTTTCAAGGTATGTGGGATCAATATTTACCTCTGGTATAATTTTCCTATAACAATAGTTTCCATTCAATTCTTCATATGGAACCATATGAAGAATTATATGGAAAGAGATTTCACACACCAACTTTTTGGGATGATATTGTTAAAAGAAAACTCATAGGCTCAGAACTTGTTGGGGAAAAAATGGAAAAGGTGAAGGTTATCCAAACCCACATCAAAGTAGCTCAAAGTAGGCAATAGAATTATGTCGATAATCGAAGGAAAGATTTGGAATTTCAAGTAGGAGATCATGTTTTATTGAAGGTATCTCCAGGGAAGGGTGTTATATGACTCAGGAAGAAAGGAAAATTAGGTCACAGGTACATCGGACCTTTCGAAATTCTAGAATGAATTGGAGTTGTATCTTATCGTTTGGAAATGTTTTCGAGTCTCTCCAAAGTTCATGATGTGTTCCACGTATCACTATTGAGAAAATACATGACTGGACCAATGCATATACTCACCTATGAAGAAATAAAACTAGAACCTGATCTATCTTATAGAGAAGAGCCTATCAGAATTCTTGATACCAGAGAACAAATGTTGATAAACTGGACGACTCGTCTCGTTAAAGTTCTATGGAGAAATCATAAGATGGAAGAGGCAATGTGGGAACCCAAGGAACTTATGATAAAGAACCACCCAAATCTTTTTATGTAGTAGTAATATAGAAATTTCAAGGATGAAATTATTTGAAGGAGGGAATAATGTAACACCCCAAGCTTCCACGGTATGTTTCCCTTTGAATAATGCATTAGCTTGCGTAGTACGCAACTTTGAGATTCTAAAACACCACGACCAATCAAACAAGCAGTTTTGAATAGTAATACCCACTTTTTGAATTTTATAAATTTTATTTTTCAAAATGGAATTTATTTTTGTATTTGAAATATCCAAATTAGCTTACGGTGAATTTTTGATACTTTTCTTAAAACTTTCAATTTTTGATGAATAGTGAAAAATACTAAATTTTAATTAAAAAAATGTTTTTAAATCAAAATAAATAATAGTGTTAAATTACACATTTTAGTGGTTTTAAAGTATCATTAGATTATATTTTTATCATTTAATAAAATATAGGTCATTGGATGTAATTTCTCATTTAAACTGGACATAAACAAGTGTAAATATTTTGATAGTTATTATTTCATAAAAACTAGCTTTTTTGTTTTGACAATAGGAATTAATTTTAAATTAATTTCTGAAACTTTTTCATTTTGAATTTGTAAAAATCGATTCCATATTTGGAATCATGAGGTCCAAATTGTGTAAATAGGTAACTTTTAGTTTTAGACATTATGAATATTTACTTCAGTAAATATTTTATTTACCATGGTTAAAGGGTAAAAAAATATTATTATAATAATATTAAATTACCCTAACATGTGTCCTATTCCTATTGGTTTATACATTTCTGAACATGGTCATCCTTGGGTCTATTTTGGGACCCCATGGAGCCACTTGAGAGTGATAATGACACTTTATATTAATTAATTTAAAGTAAAGACAAAAATGACATAAACATATATCTTTTAGTAAAATAATTTTTACAAGGGGTTATATAAGTTATATTTTCGACTATAAAAATTAATTTTAAAGATAAAAAGATTTAATAAATCATGGTATTTGTTTTATAATTTTTACACATCAAATAAATAAAATTATTTATGACACAATAATGATGTAGTGTTTACCTCATTAAAGAATAATTTAAATAAATGAGATTATAAAAATTAAAAAAATATTAAAAACATATCCAATTATTATTGGATTATTTTATTTCAAACATGAGTCATATTATCTTCGACTTTAATTTTTTTTACCTTTAAAACCCGAAAATCATTATATAATAAAATAATATTTTCAAACATTCCTAAAGAGCCCCTCCTCCCCCTTATAAAAAGCTCTCACCTCTAACCCATTTCTCACACCTCTCAAGCCCCTTTTATAATCCAAAATCTGCCCAATTAATCTCCTTAAATCCCTATTTTTCTCTTAGAAGCCTTACCTTAGGCATAAGGCACTTCAAGGAATCCTTTTAGTTCAAACCAAAGGGAGTTACCCGATTTAAAGGTAACATCTCCTCTTAAGTTCTTTTCTTTTATTTTACTTCTCCAACCCCCTAAACTCTCTTTATTCCTTCCTTTTATAACAAAAATAGTATCATAAATATACTAGGTTGTTTTTATGATAATTATTTTAACTAAAATTACACAAACCTCCATCGAATTGGTATAGAACATAATGTTTCTATGGACGGCGAACTACTGTCTCACGAAACGATGATTGTTCAATCTTTTACTACCACCTATTGTAGTGGCCATTATGATGGAACTGTAATTATTTATGATATATATGATATTTATTTTATCTATAATCTTCTGTAATTCTCTTTTATTGCATACCTTTATTCTTTACAAGTTGTATATATACGATAATTTCATTTGAGAAAGTGTGGACTACTTCCCCCTCAAAGTGATATGACTCGTTCATACCATACATGGAACATATAAAGGATGGTGTTAATGAACATACGTAACATGTATAAAATTTTATACTATACTGGAATAATAATATACCTATATATCATTTGGTCTTAGTTCCTTTTAAAATAAAAAAAATGAAATGGAAGTAGCGTTCGTGCTTACGTAGGGATTACCGTCTCCACGAGCGCAATGAGATTCATTCCTCATTGTAACCATTCACGAATAATTTTAATTTTATTATTAAAAATAATATTTAATAACATTATATCATTTTGGATATAAATCAAATACATCCTATCCATAACAAACATGACTTATTAACAAAACATATAAAGGAAAATGAATCAGTTAACACCCGAAACAATGATAATACTAAAATATTATTAAGAAATCAATATTAGAAGATCATATATGATATCATATTTATGTATTTGGTTCTTGTATAATTTAATAAAAATTATTTAACTATTATGCAGGAGGTTAACTTACCCTCGAACAAGGAAGATTACAAGGTAAGAGTTAGTTTCACAATCTTTTTATTATCTGAGGTTGTTTTTACGTAAGTGTATACTGGGACCTCTTTATCATCCACATTTCTGTTTCATAAAAATGTATTTCAAAACATTTTTACTATTTACTATATTATGGTTTAAAGTAATTTATACCCTTTTTTGACTTCTTTCGATCATTTTCCAAACAAGGTACTTTGTGACCTTTTCGAAAAATTAAGGTAAGAATATATTTTTTAACTTATATGGTGGGTGCGGTTATTCTCTACCATTATAAAAACTTTGAAGCTTATGTAACAATATTATAAGAATATTTTAAAAATAAATGTTTTCTTTTATAATTACATGACTTTTAAATGATTTCAAAATATAAAGATATATTTCTCTTAAATAGTATTGATTTCATCTATGTCAACATCCTTTAATGGATTTTATACTTGTTTAAAGTTGATTTATTGTGATAAAAATATCCCATATTATATTAATGGTTTTGTGATATTTTTTATTGTGGATGTGTTATTTTTATACCATTCAGGTTTTATGGTTAATGTATTAACATTTCGTATGCTAATTTTAATGCGAATATTTATGTTATGTTTCAACCTTTTCGTATGAGGAATGCATTGGACTTAGTAAGTGACGGGTGGAGCCCGTTATAGCTCCTCGATGCATCGGTAGATCTCATGAGACAAACCATTGTCTTGGAATAAGGTCATGACAAAATCTTATTTGTAGTCTTGGCACGAGGCCTTGACTATGTGGTTATGATGTCCGGCATTATGCATTCCATAATTATGAAATTAGCTATTGATATTACATGTTATTATTCTACTAGTAGAATATCCATGTGAATAAGTAAATGGAATTATTTGATTTAACTTTTCCATATTATGCTGAAGTTTAAGTTTAAAAAGATTTTTTTTAGTTTTAGACATTTCCTTTAATGTTTATGCTTATTTATGAAGTTTTCGCTATATTGTTATCCTTACTGAGCATCTGAGATCACCCCTTTCTATGTTTTATTTTTCCTAGGATGTGAAGAATTATTTTATGGTTGACCTGCAGGGATAGGCTAAGGGATATAAGTGTGTTCAAAGGGGAAAAAATGTTGTTTTTGTTTTTATCTCATGATGTAATGTAAAACTTATGTATGTATCTAGCACTTCCAACGATACTAAACTAATCGATATTTCGGTAAATGATTCCTTATATCATGCCAATGTTATATAATAATGCACTGACTCTGGATAACTAGGGTCAGGGTGTTACACACTATGGAATTAGTGTAACTAAAGAAACAACTAGAGGAATTGAGTAATAAACGATTTATTCTCCCTAGTGTTTCTCCATGGGTATCCCCTATTATTTTTTTCAAGAAAAAATATGGATCTATGAGGTTTTGCATTGACTACAGGGAGATCAATGATATAACAATAAAGAACAATTATCTGCTACCTTGTATTGATGATTTATTTGATCAACTTTATAGAGCTCAATATTTTTCAAAAATTGACCTTCAATCTGGATATCATCCATTTTACGTGAAGAAGAAAGACATTCCAAAGACAGAATTTCAAACCAGGTATGGGAATTATGAGTTTGCAGTAATTCCTTTTGGACTGAATAATGCACCCTCTATTTTCATGGATCTAATGAATAGATTTTTCAAGTAATATTTTGATGAATTTGTAGTGGTATTTATTTATGGTATTTTGGTATACTCAAAAACCTATTAAGATCATGAAAATCACTTGCACACAATTCTAAAAACTCTTAGAGGAAATTAATTATTCGGGGAGTTTAGCAAGTGAGAATTATGGCTTTTGGAAATTTCCATTCTTGGCCATATTATCTCTAATGATGGAATCTCTATTGATCCTTCAAAGAAAAGGGAAATCCAAGAATGGCCATCACCGACAAGTATAGCTAAGGTATGCAGTTATATTGGTTTATCAGGTTACTATCGATGTTTCCTCCATAAATTTTCCTTATTGGATAACCCATTAACCAAGATCACACATAAATGGGTTAATTGTTTTGGACAAAATAGTGTGAATAATGTTTTTAAGAATTGGAGAGAATATTAGTCAATGATCCTATCTTGACTCTACCATTGGGGAATGATGGGTTTGTTATTTATAGTGATGCATCAAAGAAAGGACTTGGTTGTGTACTTATGCAGAATGATAGAGTTATTGCCTATGTGTCAGGGCAGCTAAAAAATCATGAATAAAACTATCCCACTCATGATTTTGAGTTAGCAGTTGCAATCTTTGATCTGAGGATATGGAGACACTATCTCTATGGTGAAAAATGTGAGATATATACTGATCACAATATTTTGAAGTATATTTTCTCATAGAAAGAACTCAACATGAGGCAAAGGTGATGACTTGAACTACTCAAGGATTATGATTTCACTATACACTACCACCTGGGGAAGGAAAATAAGGTGGCAGATTCTTTGAGAAGAAAGGATCATGGAGTTATGAACAAGATGAGAGATGAAAGGGATTCTATGTTCATGGATCTAGTAAAGATGGATATGGGAATAATCATAGAATGTGAAACATCAATAGTTTTTCAAATGGTTTCCATACCATTTTTACTAGAAATGATAAAAAGTTCTTAGACTGATGATGGGGAGTTTCAAAAGAAAATTAAAGCTTTGAATGATGGGAAATTTATTGAATTCATATATGAAGATGGAATTTTGAAATTTGTGAAGAGGATTTTTGTTCTCGACTTACCTAATATAAAAAGGGAATTGTTGGATTATGTAAATAACTCCAATTTATCTATACACCCTAGTATCACTAAGATGTATAGAGATTTGAAGGAACATTTTTGGTGGGACAATATGAAGAGGGATATTTTTTATTAGGTGTCAAGATGTCTGGTTTGTAAACAAGTTAAGGATGGAAGACAAAATCCTAGATGATTCATATAAACTCTTCCCATACCAGAGTGTAAATGATATGATATTATGATGGACTTTGTCATGGGGATACCAAAGACTCCTGGAAGGAATGATGCAATATGGGTCATTGTTGATCGTCTTACAAAGTCAGCACATTTTCTTTTTGTAAGAGAAGATTTACCACATGAAAGTTTATCAAGACTATATATTAATGAAGTTGTAAGACTTCATGGTGTTCCCCTGTTGATTGTTTCTGATCGTGATCCCTGTTTTACATCAAGATTCTAGAGATGTCTTCAGAAATCCCTAGATACTTAACTTTGTTTGAGCGCTGCCTACCACCCTTAAACTGATGGACAATCAGAATAGACTATTCAAACCTCAAAAGACATGTTGATATATTTCTCACTTTACTTTCAAGGTATGTGGGATCAGTATTTACCTCTGGTAGAATTTTCCTATAACAATAGCTTCCATTCAAGTATTCAGATGGCACCATATGAAGCGTTATATGGAAAGAGATGTCACACACCAACTTTTTGGGATGATGTTGGTGAAAGAAAACTTGTAGGCCTAGAAATTGTTAAGTAAACAATGGAAAAGGTGAAGACTATCCAAACCCACATCAAAGCAGCTCAAAGTAGGCAAAATAGCTATACAGATAACTGAAGGAAGGATTTGGAATTTCAAGTAGGAAATCATGTTTTCTTGAAGGTATCTCCATGGAAGGGTGTTATACGATTTGGTGAGAAGGGTAAATTAAGTCCCAGGTATATTAGACCTTTCAAAATTCTAGAACAAATTGGAGTTGTAGCTTACTGTTTGGCAATGCCGCTAAGTCTCTCCAAGTTTCATAATGTGTTCCACATATCACTATTGAGAAAATAAATGCCTAATCCAACGCATGTACTCACCTATGAAAAAATAGAACTGGAACTAGATATATCTTATTGTGAAGATCCTATCATGATTATTGATACCAGAGAACAAGTGTTGAGAAATCGAATGACTCATCTAGTAAAATTTCATGGGAGAAACCATAAAATGGAAAATGCAATGTGGGAACCTGAGGAACTTATGAAGAAGAACCACCCAAATCTTTTTATGCAGTAATATTCCAGAAATTTCGAGGATGAAATTGTTGTTCGGAGAGTGATGGAAAGAGGGGGGGTGAATTGCCTTTTTAAAAATTAATTAACAATTTAAAAACAATTTATAAATGCAGCGGAAATAAAAAGGGGAAAGACACAATTTGATAACGGAGTCCGGCTTAAACCAAAGCCTACGTCTCCGCTCCCAACTCAACCGTTGAGAGATTTACTTCAGCTTGCTTTTTAATGGTTGTAGCAAGAAACCCACTAGCCGTTTTAAGGTAGGCTAGATCACCTTCGTACAGCTTGCTTTTTTATTATGGTTGTAGCAAGAACCCCAAAATGAAAGTGAGGAAGAAAAGGATGGTTTGTTTTAATACAAACCCAATGAAGAACTAAACAATTGAAATAAATAAATTATAACAAACTTGAGGAATCGTTGAGCGCCAAGAGTGTGAGAGTAGTTGATGTAGAGGCAGCCCAAGCTTCAAGGATGGAGGTGGATCACAAGTAGCCTTAGAGATTTGTCGTTTAGAGCTTCAAGGGATCAAAATATCATTCCAATGTATCGGTAGTGTTCCCGTCATCCATCCTCATCTATTTATAGGAGAAATATCCCCAAATAATTCAATATAGCCGTTGGAGGGCTTCCGGAGCCGTTGGGGGTCAAAAGTACAAGTCTGGTCAAAGCCCAACGGCTAGTTTGACTGGGCTTACCGGCTGACCGGTGCTTGGCCACCAGCTGGCCGGAGCTCCAGATAGAAGGCAGAGCTTTCTGTCTGGGCTCCACCGGCTGGCCGGTGCTGGGCCACCGGCAGGCCGGTGGTTCAGACAGAGAGCAAGCTCTCTGTCTGGTTCCACCGGCGGGCCGGTGGTCCAGACACCCGTTGGCCGGTGGCACTTGGCAGTAGGCAAGGCCTGCTGTCTGGTTCCACCGGCTGGCCGGTGGTCAGGCACCGGCTGGCCGGTGGTCAGGCACCGGCTGGCCGGTGGTCAGGCACCGGCTGACCGGTGGCACCTGGCAGAGAGCTTTGCTTCTTCCAGAGACCACCGGCTGGCCGGTGGTAATCCACAGGTTGGCCGGTGGACTCAGAGAGTCCTTTTTCCAGTCTTCTTAGGCCAACTCTTTGGCAACCTTTTTCCTATCATCAAACAAACTTGAAAACAAGTTAGAACATGATGAGAGTGATTGTGATCATTAAAATCCAAGAGAGAGGGGTACAACAATCTCCCCCTATTTTGATGATCACAATCACAAATGAGAAAGCTTTTAAAAAGGATATGCCAAGTAAAAAGAAATAAGAAACTTGGACAGGGAAAATTTTAGAGATCATTTTAATACAAGAATTTCATAGATGTATCATGTATTGAAAATGATATTAATCTTGAAAGGATTGAAATAAAGAGAATGGTTTATTTTGAAATTGTAATTATAGGTCATTTAAAAGAAACAACTGAAATCAAAAACTTAACCATTTAAAAACAGATTTTGATGAAATTAATAACTTAAAATTGAACTTTTAAAAAGAGCACTTAATTAAATGAAAACTAAGTATGTAATAGAGAGTTTTTCTCCCCCTTTGGGATTATCAAAATAGGAGGAAAAGTATGAAAGAAAATTAGAAAAACAATAATAAGGAAGTAAGCAATGACAAAAAGGATTGATAGATAAGACAACGTGAATTTTATAAAATTTGAAACGTTACATAGAAAGTTCAAAATACAAATACAAAGACAAGTCAAAAAACAGGAACGGCTCTATTCACTCCTAGCGGCCCGAGAGTGACGGCGACGCCTGAAGGTCGGAGGAGCTGGAGGAGCCTGGACCGCCTCAAAGCGACGATCTAGAGAATCAATCCGAGAGTGGAGCTGATCAAACTGAGAGATGATGTAAGAAAACTGTAAGTCAAGTCGGGTCTCAATCTGATCCTGGAAGCGAAGGAACTGATCAGCCGTCACCGACAAGCTACCAGTATCAGCGGGAGGGGGCACAGCCTCAGCAGGCTCCGGTGCATCATCACCCGCTCCATCTCCCTCATCATCAGCAGTAGTAGCCTCACCTTCGTCGTCACCACTCCCTTCCTCTTCATCATCACCACTGTCCTCACTATCTGAAAGAGGATAGGCAGCAGCAATGGTAGGAGGCATGGCATGGGTAGGAGGGTGTGAGTGTGTTTGAGGGGAGTAAGCCTTGAGAAGGCCCTCCTTGTCAGTAATCCACTCCTGACGCCAAGGATGCCAACGAATGTTCATCCGTTGCACCATCATAAAATTGATGATGCTATCCTTCTTTGGCTGCTCGAAGGAGGTAGCACGGAGAGGGACATCAAGAAAGGTAAAGATTTTGGTCAACAAGCGCCCGTGAGGTAGATTTTTGGACCGGCGCGGGTGCTCAGCCACATAAGACATGGCCCGGAATAGGAACCGGACCAAATTGAAATGAACGCCTCTGGTGATATAATAAAGAAGATAAATGTCAATAAATTTCACCGTATCGTGATCACCGATACGGGGTGAAAGGGTGGTCTGAATGAGGCGCTCAATGATGTGATGGTTAGGGGAGAGCTGGGAGAGCTTGACAATGGGATCGGTGGGCTGCCCTGTGAGATGCTCAAGAGCGACAGCAAGATCAAAATCAGGGTCCCGAGGAAACTCCCCCTGTGCAAAAGCATGTGGTCCAACATGAGGAACCCCTAGCATCCTGGAAATCTCCAAAGAAGTGATAGTGATGGGTTGACCAAGAGCGGTGGTAGAGATGGTATCGACGTCGTCAGAAACCGACCACGTCAGGTGAGCATAAAATTCTTTGACAAGAAGGGGATAAATAACATCCTTCTCAGGAGGTTCAAAAAAAGAATGCCAGTGTTGATATTCAATGATGGAGAAAAGCTCGAGACGAGCAGAAGAAATCCAATAATAATCAATTACTCTACCCAGTAGGATGACTTTGTCATGCCAAATGTCCGGATGTTGAGGGATTGAAGGAGGAGGAGGTGTCTCTTGAGCGATTCCCTTTCCCTTGCGTGAAGAACGAGGACCCATGATGGCAAAGGGAAAAAGAATTGAGAGAGATTGAGAGAAGAAGGAGTAAGAAAGGAGGGTAGGGAAAGGAGGAGGCGCGGGTTAGGAGGGGCCGCACGAGTGAGAAAGAAGAAAAATAGGAAGGGTTTTAATTTTAACCCTTCCTCTGGCCGGCCCAAAAAAGGAAAACCCGACACCACCGGTTAACCGGTGATGTACCACCGGTTGACCGGTGGTATGAAAATTCATAAAAAATTAAAATAAAATAAATAAAATAAAAATAAAAAAGAGTTTAAATAACTTAAAAAGAAATATAAGCAAGCCAAAAGGAGTCAAATATTTAATAGTTCTCATTGACGAATCATTCCTAACTCCCCCTTAATAAAATCAAAACGTTCAACCGGGAGCGGTTTGGTAAAAATATCAGCTAATTGGAAATTAGTAGAAATGAAGTCCAAAGTGATATCCCCTTTTTGAAAATGGTCACGAAGGAAATGATGCCTTAAATCTATATGCTTTGTCCTAGAATGTTGTATTGGATTTTTAGAAATACTAATGGCACTAGTGTTGTCACACCGTATAGGGACATGATCGTAGGAAAGGCCATAATCCAAGAGTGTGTGTTGCATCCAAATAATTTGGGCACAACAATTACCAGCTGCTACGTACTCGGCCTCGGCAGTAGAAAGGGAAACACAGTTTTTCTTTTTGCTACTCCATGAAACAAGGGACTTGCCTAGCAGATGACAGGTTCCACTAGTACTCTTATGATCTAATTGACATCCGCCAAAATTAGCATCCGAATATGAAGAAAGTTCGAAAGAAGTATTAGAGGGATAAAACAAACCAATGTTTTTGGATCCTTTTAAATACTTAAAAATTCTTTTGACCGATTTAAAATGAGATTCTTTGGGATTGGCTTGAAAACGAGCACAAAGGCAGACACTGAACATGATGTCAGGACGGGTCGCAGTTAGGTAAAGTAGACTCCCGATCATACTCCTATAAAGCTTGTTATCAACCGTTTTTCCGGCTTCATCTAACGTAAGTTTACAAGAAGTACTCATGGGGGTACTAATTTACTTTACTTGATCCATACCAAAACGACTTAAAAGTTCGTTTGTGTATTTTCCTTGGTTTAGAAAAATACCATTTGAATTTTGAAAGATTTGAAAACCAAGGAAAAATTTTAATTCCCCCATAAAGCTCATTTCAAATTCTTTTCTCATTAAATCTGAAAAATCAGTACAAAGAGATTCTTTGGTTGAACCAAATATAACATCATCAACGTAAATTTGGACAATTAAAAGATCTTTGGAAGTGTGTTTTAAAAATAAGGTACAATCAGCTTGACCCATTTTAAAATCATTTTCTAAAAGAAATTTTGTTAGCCGCTCATACCAAGCCCGAGGGGCTTGTTTTAATCCATATAGAGCCTTGGTTAACTTAAAAACATGATTTGGAAATTTTGGATCTTCAAAACCGAGGGGTTGTTCAACAAATATTTTTTCTGAAATAAACCCATTTAAAAAAGCACTTTTAACATCCATTTGAAAAAGTTTGAAATTTAAGTGAGCGGCGAATGCCAACAAGATCCTAATAGATTCCAATCTAGCAACGGGCGCAAAGGTTTCACCATAATCAATTCCTTCTTCTTGATTATAGCCCTTAGCTACTAGGCGAGCCTTGTTCCGGGTTATATTTCCTTGATCATCAAGTTTGTTCCTAAAAACCCATTTAAAGCCAATAATTGGATGATCATTGGGTCTTTCAACAAGAGTCCAAACATCATTTCTAGAGAATTGATTTAGTTCCTCTTGCATTGCAAGAACCCAATTCTCATCATTAATGTCATCATTAATGGTTTGAGGCTCTAGTTGAGAAAGAAAGGCTTGATGTTCAACCTCGTTGAGGATTGATCTTCTAGTTCGAGTACCGGCTTGAAGATCACCTATAACATTTTCTAAAGGATGGTCTCTAGAAGGTTTCCAAATCTTAGGCAAGGTGGAAGGCGAAGAAGGTGAAGAGGGTTCTTGATGGTCATCCTCCTTGGGAGGAGAAGAGGAATCATTCAAATGAAGCTTATCAAGCTTATCTTCAACATCTTCAATGACCGGGTGAGGTTTTGGAAGAGTTTCATCAAATTTGACATGATATGATTCTTCGATGGTTTTTGAACGTTTATTGAAGACACGATAGGCTTTGCTTGAGTTGGAGTACCCAAGAAAAATACCTTCATCGGATTTGGCATCAAATTTCCCTAGGTTATCTTTTGTGTTAAGGATAAAGCATTTACAACCAAACACTTTAAAATAACCAACTTTGGGAAATTTGCCTTTCCAAAGTTCATAGGGGGTTTTCTTAAGAAGGGGTCTTACAAGGACTCTATTGATAGTATAACAAGCAGTGTTTACCGCCTCGGCCCAAAAATATTGAGGAAGATTGAATTCACTAAGGTGGGTTCGAGCAATTTCTTGGAGAGTTCGGTTTCTCCTTTCAACCACTCCATTTTGTTGTGGAGTCCTAGGGGCAGAGAAGGTGTGATTGTATCCTTGAGAGGAACACAATTCATCGAATTCTTTGTTCTCGAATTCACCACCATGGTCACTATGAAGCGATATAATTTTATATCCTTTTTCGTTTTCTACTTTCCTAGATAATTTCAAAAAGGTTCTACAAGCATCATTTTTATGAGCTAAAAAGAAAACCCAAGTGAAACGAGAAAAGTCATCTACAAGGACAAAGGTATAGGATTTTCCACCTAGACTTGCTACAGGGGTAGGACCAAAAAGATCAAGATGAAGGAGCTCAAGAGATTTTGAAGTGGACACTTCCTTCTTAGATTTGAAAGAAGATTTGTGTTGCTTGCCAAGTTGGCATGGCTCACAAATCAAATCTTTCTTAAACTTAAGTTTAGGAAGGTCACGGATGAGCTTGTTCTTATTAAGCTTTAGAAGTGAATGAGAGCTACAATGCCCCAACCTTCTATGCCAAAGCCAAGACTCATTTTCAAGAGAACTTAAACATTTAACATTTTGGCTAGCTAAAGACTTTAAATCAATAATGTAAACATTTTGAAAACGGGAAGCAGAAAATATCAATTTGTTTTGAAAATCAAACACATTGCATAAATCATTTTGAAAATTCACCGAAAAACCACTATCACAAAGTTGACTAATGCTAATTAAATTATGTTTTAAACCTTTAACAAATAAAACATCTTTAATTAAGGAGGTGCTACCAAAACCAATGGTACCTATTCCGACGATCTTGCTTTTTGAATTGTCACCGAAGGTGATGTATCCTCCATCGAATTCTTCAAAGGAGTTGAACTCGGAGGGATCGCCACACATGTGCCTCGAGCATCCGCTGTCGAGATACCATGAGCCTTTCGAAGTCCTACTTCTTTGGTGTTTATCCTACAAAATCAAGAGAGAATAGATTTTGGTACCCATATAAGTTTGGGTCCGGAAAGATTAGCTAAAAGAGACTTTTGAACCCATATTTGTCTAGAGGGATACATCCTAAGATATTCATCCGAGTAGGTAATGATTTTGGGGCGGCCATATCTAGCATTTTTACAATCGCATTCATAAATCATATGTCTGGTTTTTCTAAAATAATTACAAAATTTATTTTGAGAACTCCCCCTTACAAAAGTAGTGGGTGCTCTAGAAGAGGTGGCTTGCTTGTTAAAGCCAAGTCCATGTGTGGTTCTAGCCGAACGTTGAGAACCTAGCAATTTGGTCAAATTTTGTTCACCTTGGGTGAACTTGGCAAGAGATTCCCTTAAATATTTAATAGTTGAATTAAAAGAATCAACATTTGGAATATCTTGGACCTTAAGGGCAAGTTCCTCATTCTTTTTGAGAAGTAGATCTTTTTCAGAAATTAGAATTTTGTGTTTCTTTTCTAAGGCCAAAAATTTAGAGGTAAGTTCGTGAAAACCTTCCTCTAATTGATCTCTCGCATTTTGGAGATCTTCATAAGACATGTCATTATTAAAAGAAGAAGATGAGGAAGAGGAGTCGGAAGAAGATACCTCATCAAATGCCATTAGGCATTTTCCACCTTCATCGCTTGAGTCGCTTGAAGACATGGAGTCATCGCTTGCACTCCATGTTGATGCTTTGAAAGCCTTCTTGTTTTTCTTTTCCTTTAACCTTTTCCTGAAAATAGAGCACTCCGGTTTGATGTGGTATTTCTTTCCACATTCAAAGCATGTAACTTCTTTTTCTGCTTTTGGCTCTTCCTTTCGTGCCCTTTGAAAATTCTTCTTTTTCTTCATGAACTTGCTCATTTTTCTTGCAAGTTGAGCAATCTCGGATCCGCTATCATCGGAGGAGCTTTCTTGCTTTGCTTTGAATGCTATGTTCTTTTGCTCCTTGAATATTTTACCTTCTTTATCGGCTTGCCTCTTCATGGTAATCTCATAGGTCATAAGTGATCCAATGAGTTCTTCAACCGGCATTTGCTTGACATCTTTCTCTTCTTGGATTATCGTCACCTTTGGAGCCCATGAGCTTGGTAGGACCCAAAGAATCTTCTTAACCATCGTCTCTGCAGAAACATCATCTCCAAGAGACTTTCTCCCATTACACACATCAGTAAAGCGAGTAAACATTTACGTAATAGATTCGTGTGGGTGCATGGTGAAGCTTTCAAAGTCTTGACGATACATATCTAGTCTAGTGTCTTTGACTTTGTTAGTGCCCTCATGGGTCACTTACAAAAGCTTCCAAATTTCATGAGAAGTGGTGCAAGTAGAAATACGATTAAATTCATTACGGTCTAACCCACAATGAAGAGCATTCATGGCTTTGCCATCAAGCTCAAAATTAGCAATGTCTTCGGGGGTCCATTTAGACTCATCTTTGCTAGAGAGAGTGTAGCCTTGCATAACAATTCTATATATAGGATAGCCAATACATCTAAGAAATGTAATCATGCGAGTTTTCCAATAAGTATAGTCGGTTCCATCAAAGAATGGAGCCCGAGTCATGGAATACCCTTCGGGTGCTTGTGGGGAAGAATCCATCACTATGGATTTTAGGTTTGTAACCGGTTAAGGTATTACACAAACGTCCCTCTGATACCAATTGTTGGTCGGAGAGTGATGGCAAGAGGGGGGGTGAATTGCCTTTTTAAAAATTAATTAACAATTTAAAAACAATTTATAAATGCAGCGGAAATAAAAAGGGGCAAGACACAATTTGATAACGGAGTTTGGCTTAAACCAAAGCCTACGTCTCCGCTCACAACTCAACCGTTGAGAGATTTACTTCAGCTTGCTTTTTAATGGTTGTAGCAAGAAACCCACTAGCCGTTTTAAGGTAGGCTAGATCACCTTCGTACAGCTTGCTTTTTTATTATGGTTGTAGCAAGAAACCCAAAATTAAAGTGAGGAAGAAAAGGATGGTTTGTTTTAATATAAACCCAATGAAGAACTAAACAATTGAAATAAATAAATTATAACAAACTTGAGGAAGCCTTGATCACCAAGAGTGTGAGAGTAGTTGATGTAGAGGCAGCCCAAGCTTCAAGGATGGAGGTGTATCACAAGTAGCCTTAGAGATTTGTCGTTTAGAGCTTCAAGGGATCAAAATATCATTCCAATGTATCGGTAGTGTTCCCGGCATCCATCCTCGTCTATTTATAGGAGAAATATCCCCAAATACTTCAATATAGTCGTTGGAGGGCTTCCGGAGCCGTTGGGGGTCAAAAGTACAAGTCTGGTCAAAGCTCAACGGCTAGTTTGACTGGGCTTACCGGCTGACCGGTGCGTGGCCACCGGCTGGCCGGAGCTCCAGACAGAAGGCAGAGCTTTCTGTCTGGGCTCCACCGGCTGGCCGGTGGTCCAGACACCGGTTGGCCGGTGGTCGAGACAGAGAGCAAGCTCTCTGTCTGGTTCCACCGGCTGGTCGGTGGTCCAGACACCGGTTGGCCGGTGGCACCTAGCAGTAGGCAAGGCCTACTGTCTGGTTCCACTGGCTGGCCGGTGGTCAGGCACCGGCTGACCGGTGGCACCTAGTAGAGAGCTTTGCTTCTGCCAGAGACCACCGGCTGGCCGGTGGTAATCCACCGGTTGGCCGGTGGACTCAGAGAGTCCTTTTTCCAGTCTTCTTGGGCCAACTCTTTGGCAACCTTTTTCCTATCATCAAACAAACTTGAAAACAAGTTAGAACACGATGAGAGTGATTGTGATCATTAAAATCCAAGAGAGAGGGGTACAACAGAAATTATTTTCAGGAGGGAATAATGTAACAGCCCAATCTTCCACGGTATGCTTCTCTTTGAATAATACAATAGCTTGTGTTGTACGCAGCTTCGAGTTCTAGCACACCATGACCAATCAAACTTGCCGTTTAAAAATCAGTTATGAATAGTAATACCCACTTTTTGAAATTTTATAAATTTTATTTTTCAAAATGGACTTCATTTTTTGATTTGGAATATCAAAATTATCTTAGGGTGAATTTTTGATATTATTCTGAAAACTTTCAATTTTTGATAAATAGTGAAAAACACTACATTATTGTTTAACCCAACTTTTTGTTTAAATAATTATTTTTAATTTAAATTTATTTTAAAGTAAAAATAGATATATATTACTTATATTAGTCAAATTTAATTCATTGGACTCATTTTATAATAATATTAGATATATAAAATTTTATTTAATTTTTTAACGTCTTTTATACACCTTCTAGGCACATTTGAAAATTTACATAAAACATAATTTTACCACTTCTGTGAATTGAATTTTAAAAATATGACAAACACATTTTTCATCAGTAATTAAAATTCAGTTCAATATGATGAAAATAATTTTTGGTGAATAGTAACTTTTGAATTTTATTTACCACGATTGAAAGTAAATAAGGTAATTAAAGGTAAAAATGATATTATAATTACCCTAACACATGTCCTAATTCTATTGGATAAGTTTTTTCGACCAAAATCAAACTTAATAAAAAAATATGATCCTTTTTTATCCACTTGGAATAAATTAGGACATTTATTATATTTAATTTAAAGAACTGTTAAAAGTGTTGAATTCAAATTTTATTAACTAAACCATTTTTAATATAGGGTTGTACATAATATAAATTATACTATAAATATTAATTAGAAATATAAAAATATTTCCTACATCATAGTATTTTATTTATAATTTTTAGACATTAAATAATTAAATTTATTTATGACACAATGATGATGCAGTAATTACCTTATTAATAAAAGATTAAAATAATTGATATTATAAATTTTAAAATAAATGTAAATTAAAACTTTTTATGTCATCCATGAATTTTATAGGTGAATATGACATTTTAGGGTTTATTCAATGTATTTTTTTTTCTAAGTAATCAACTTGTTATGACTTTCACAAAAAACGAGTACAAAATAGTGTTAAAATTGACATAAATAAGTTTTTAAAACAAATACTATTTTATTGAATTATATAATAGTACTAAAAATATAAGATTCAGAAAAATTACTTAGATAATGTTTCATATATCATTAATTAACCACTTGATGTTATATTGGTATTTTATAGTAACTATATTAACCATGTAGTATAAAAATAGAAGAAGACATCGTAAAAGTAAAACTATTTAACTAAGGGTTAAGTCTAAAAGATATGGTTAATATGGTGACTTAAACATGTCTAAAACATATTTTTTGAGATTATTTAGAACCATAACCACCATATACTTGAAATAAATCCATTTGGAGATATTATAAACTGAAAATAATTTTATAATAAATTAATATGTCAAGATTTTCCTAAAGTGCCCCTCACCTCTCTTATAAAAGTGTATTTCCCCTTATCTTAAATTCACACCTCCAAAGACATTTTTCATGGCCAAACCCTGCTCAAATATCCTCCCAAATACCCTAAATTAAACCTATAGTCCTTACTTTGATCATAAATCCAACCTATAAATCCATTTTGTTCAAATCAAAAGGAAGAACCCGAAGAAGAGGTAATTATTTTATCACCTCTTTCAAAGTTCTTTTCTTATTCTATTTCATCTCCCTTTGTTGTTTCCATATTAAAATAATAAATCCAGTACCTTCTACATACTTAGGTGTTATTGTAAATATGGTACAACTATATTCATTATTCTATACATCCTATGAATGACAAAGTCACTATACGTGCATACGTACGGCTTACCGTCTCTGCATCGTGGTGTAGTTTGTTATTCAGAACATCATTATTTGGATCGGTATAATAATGAGTATAATTGATGTAAATAATAAATATAAAATGTTAATTATTATTTATATATAATATACCATCCAATTTCATACTATTTCATCATTAAGAGAATGATATTGTTGCTTGTGCGTACGTACGGCTTACCATCTCCACAACGTGATGAGATTTCATTCCCCATCGTAACCATTCAAGAATAATTTTCATTTAATGATTAAAAATAAGGTTTAAAAACTTAATATAATTATGGATATGAATAAAATAAATCATGTCCATAACAAACATGACTTATGTAACAAAACATATAAATGAAAAACGAATCAGTTAACACCCAATACAATGATACTACTAAAATATTATTAACAAGAAATATTAAAGGATCATATATGATATCATATTTATGTATGTTGTTCTTGTATAATTTAATTAAAATGATTTAACGATTATACAGGAGGTTAACATATCCTCAACTAAGGAAAATTACAAGGTAAGGGTTAGTTTTACAATCTCTTTATTATATGAGGTTGTATATATGTAAGTATCTACTGGGACTTCTTTGTCATCCACATCCATGTTTCATAAAAATATATTTTTAAAAACAATACTATTTCCTAGACTGTGGGATAAAATAATTTATACCCTTGTTTGGATTTTTATAAAAAAATTAAATGAATATTTCCGTCATTTTCCAATCAATGTACTTTATAACTTTTTTGACAAATTAAGAAAAGAAAGTTTTTTTAACTTATATGGAAGTTGTGGCTATTTTCTTTCATTATAAAACCTTCAAATATTCCCTTACATGATTATAAAAATATTTTCAAAATAAATGTTTTCTTTTATAATTATGTGACTTTTAAATGATTTCCAAGTAGAAAGAGATATTTCTCTCAAATAGTTTTTAGATTGATTTCATATGTGTTAACATCTATCATTGGATTTTATGTTTAATTGATGTTGATTTATTAGGATACAATATTCCATATTGTATTAATAGTTTTATGATATGTTTGGCTATGGATGTGTTATTTTTATGTCATTCACAGTTTATGGTTAAAGTATTAACATTTTGTATGCAAGTTTAATATGAATATTTATGATATATTTCACCCTTTTCATATGATGAATGCATTGGACATAGTAAGTGATGGGCGGGGCTCTTTTTAGCCCCTCGATGCATCGGTAGGTCTCATGAGACAAACTAGTGTCTTGGAACAAGGCCTTAATAATATCTTTATTTATATTATTGGCATGAGGCCTTGACTACGTGGTTATGATGTCTGGAATTATGTATTCCATCATTATGATTTTAGATATTAATATTACATATGATTATTTGACTAGTAGAATATCCATGTGAATAAGTAAATTGAATTATTTGATTTATCTTTTCCATATTATGCTGAAGTTTAAGTTTAAAAGGCTTGTGTTTTTGTCTTATACATTTCCTTAAATGTTTATGCTTGTTTATGATAGTTTCCTCTATATTGTTATTCTTACTGAGCATCTGAGATCACCCCTTTCTTATGTTTTATTTTTTCTAGGATGTGAAGAAGTATATTATGACTGACCTACAGGGATAGGATAAGGGATATGAGTGTGTTCAAAGGATACACAATGTTGTTTTTTCTTAATGTAATTTCAAACTTGTGTATGTATCTAGTACTTATAAGGCTACTAAACTGATCGTTATTTCAGGACTTGATCTCTTTTGATCATGCCATTGTTATGTAATAATGCACTGACTCTAGGTAACTGGGGTCAGGGAGTTTCATGAATGTCTCACACCAATAACACATCAAATGTAGAACATTGGACCGATCAAAGTTACTGATGATAATCCATCAAAGGGATATCAATTATGAAAATAAGTGAAGATTCTAAAAGGGTTTCATTTTTTTAGAAGAAACAAAGGGAAATTTAAAGTTTGAAATTAAATAATATTGTGACACTAATAAGTCATGAGCTGAGGAAGATAGTTAGATCGTAATGAGAAGTTCAAGAAAGGTATATTTTAATGAGATGAGAAACAAAGACAAATCATAATTAGCTAATAAAGAAAGGAAAATCATAATGAGTTAAGAAAGAAAGTCATATCGTAATGAGATGAGAAAGAAAGGCAGGTCCTAATGATTAGAGGAAGCCGAGACTGAGGAAGTTATATTGGACAGAATAAAAGTTAGTTTTTTAAGAATATTGTTCTCAAATAAATCTTGATATGGTTTGAATAAGCCAAAGTTGAAGTTTAAATATGATTTATTTTTGGATTTTTGAAATTTGGGTAAGCAGGAAAAGTTTTTCATTTTCCTACTTGTGCTTTTCTGAGTCGCTAATAAATATAATCACACTTCATTCACATTTTTAACTTTTCACGAATATATAAAAGGTGTAGTATTGAGGAATTCGAGTTAAAGTTCCTTCTGGAAATAGATATCATTAGAATAACATATATCTTTTGTTTTGTTTACCGGACTGAGAAACATCATATTGAGAAGATCATATTGATTTGATCAGACTGAAGAATATTAGTCTAAGTTTTTTAGTAGATTATGATAAGTGCATATTAATAATGGTAAGATCATATTGAGTTAATCAGACCAAGTTCATTGAACCAAATTCCATTGAACTCAGGGTCATCGAATCCAGGAACTTTTGTAAATAAAATTGAAAAAAATATTTATTCTTTTGTTTTGGATCAATTTTTTTGTAAGAAACTTTGTAAAGTGATGGGAGTCATTATAATCATCCCTATTGAGAGATATAAGTTCTCTAATGGTATTTTTCACAAGTTGTATTCACCTCTTCATAATAGTGAATTTTCACAGACCCATCGAAATGGATCTGGAAGGGATATAGGTTCTCACACTAAGGCTGAACCGTGATTTACTTAGTTTCTTATTTTTTCATGCATGAGTATTTACATAAAGATGATAATGATATGAAATTTAAGAGGATGTATGGGTTAAGTTTTAAAAATTATTGAAACATATAAAAATTGAACAACTGATTCAACCCCCACCCCTATTTTTATTTTATACTTTGGAAATTCAATTGGTATCAAAGGTAAGGTTCCCTTATTGAATCCTTATCATGGATAATATAAATTTTATCAATGGTAGAGGAATTCCTACATTTTATGGAAAAAATTATTATGGATGGAAAAATAGGATGATTCCTTAACTCATATCTCATGGCTTGGAAGTTTTTTATGCTGCTACAATTGGGTTTCCATTTATTAAGAAGGAATCCCCTATGACTTTTTATAAAAGGAGAAATATCAAATTTAATGTAAAATCTATAAATTATATCCTTATGTCCTTATCATAAAATTTTTATATGTAGGTGATGGGTCTCAAAACTTCAAAGAGTATGTGGGACAAGATAGAAAGTATTTTTAAGAGAATAATAAAGTTAAAGAAGAAAATATACAAATCTGGTATAGTAAGTATAAAGACATCAGAATGAGAGATGAAGAAACTATTGATGAATACTTTACTAGAGTAAATGAAATTATTTGAAACATCAGAGGATTTAGTGATTTTCTAGAAGATTCTATGATTGTGAAGAAACTTATGAGAAACTTTCTAAACTGGTTTGATTCTAAAATTTCCTCTTTATAAGATAAGGATGATTTATCTCTTGATGAATTGCAAAACTTTCTTATTTCTTGTTAAATAAGAAAATATACAATGTTCATAAAGAAGATGAAAGATGAAATGGATTTTGATACCATGATAAAAATGAAAATACATGATGTTTAAGATATTGATCCTTATGAATTTGATGATAAAGAGGATGATGATTTTAATGAAAAAATCGTGTTTATTATTTCTAAGAACTATCTAAGATGTAGAGGAAAGTATATAGGTAAACTTCCTCTCAAATGTTTTGAGTGTGGTGGAATCAGACACTTTTCTTTGAATTGTACCAAGAATAAAGTTAGATAATATAAAGAGGATTTTTTTGAAAAACCTCGATGGAAGAAGTGGAAAATAATTTTAAATAAGAGAAGTCATCCAATAAATCTAAAAATAGGTTTATTAAGAACAAGAGAAGTGTGTTGAGTAAGAAGGATGAATCAAACTCAACTGAAAAAAATTATTTGGAAGAGGAAAGTTTAGAAAAATTTATAACATTCATTTCAAAATTTTAGAAAACAAAATATTCCTCAGATGGTGAAGCAAGTGGTGAAGAATCATATAGAGAGTATCAACTCAGAATAATACTTATTTCTTGTATTGAGAAAAAAAGACCCTCAAGAAAGAAATCAGAGTAATGAAGAAATATTGTGGAGAAGTTTCTAAAGGAATAAAATATGTCATCAAGTGGGAGGAATAATACATCTAGGAGATATCAAGGTAAAAACATATAATTGATTAATAGGGAAATATGGTTGAAGATCTAAGTAAGAAGTTGGAAGCTAAGGAATAATAAGTTAATAAGTTTAAATCAAAACTTCTTGATTTGGAATGTACCTTAAGGTAGATAAATGAAAACTTTAACAAAGATTTATAAGTAAAAGTTGAAACTTATAAAGTTGTTGAGAAGGCTCAAAATAGGAATCATGTGAAATCCTCACTCACCAAAAAATAGTGTTTCATATGAATCTTAAAAAAAATTCATGTTATAAAAAAGGTTTTGGTAAATCTTAGGTGGAAAAGGATGTGATAAACCTATCACATCTAAAAAGGTTTAAAACTCACTTAGAAGAAATTATGGTCCACATCCTGAGTATGATAGAACAGAAAGAATTTATCAACCTCAATAAAGTTTCTACAGAGAAATATCTTTCTTTAGTAGAAAAGAAATATTGGATGGTTATTGTTGGTTTTGTGAAATCTTTGGGCATGGAGCTTATAATTGTTGCCATAACTTTTCACTTAATAAAAGAGGGTTTGATCAAAGAGAAATAAATGGTGGAATAAGGAAGTGTAACTTTACTAACTGAATGGAAGTTAGAAAAGGAAAAACTCAAGATGTTAGAAACTTTCCAACAAAAAATAAATTTTAATGTCTAGAAGAAGTTTGTAGATTATGTGATCAGTATTGGTCATTATACTAAAATATGTATGAATCTACTTCCAAAATAAGTTTCTTATGATAGAAAGGAAAAGTCAGTTGGAAACAAGAAAATAGAGGAAAGAGATTTTGTTCTTGAGACAACTTTGAAATAAAGTAAAAGGAACAAACCATGGATACTTGATAGTGGTTTTTCTTCACATATGAAAGGTTATATAAAAATATTAAAACATGTTGAAAGTCATAATGGAGAAGCAGTTACCTTTGGTAATGATAGTTCCTTAAAAATAAGAGGAATCAAAATAGATGATATTGAAGTAAAAAAGTTGAAATCTAAGGAAGGTTTATTTGTTAATGGGATAAAACATTACTTACTTAGTGTAAGTCAACTTTATGATGATTGAAAATAAGAGATATTTAAAATATATTATTTTGTTATGAAAAGTGTTAAAGATGGAAAATTTATTACAAAAAAAGGAAATAACCAGCGGGAATCTCTTCCAAATAAGAGAATTCAACACCTCTTGTTACTTAAGTGCTAAATATAAATAATAATTTGTGCCACCAAAGACCTGGCTACCTTGGTCAGAAAAACATGAAAAAAAATTTCTAAAGAATATGTTAAACAAAACTTTTCAGAATTGACAATAAGTTAAAAATATTTTTTTGTAACTTTTCAGAAAGGTAAGATGAGTAATAAAAGTCATAAGAGAGTTGAGATTTAATATACTAGACCTCTTGAACTTAATGATTTATATTTATGTGGGCTGATGAGACATCAATCAACAAAAGTAGATTTATTCTTTATCACTTTTATTGATTATTTCACTTGGATGAAAAATGTCATTTTTGTGAAACACAAGTCAAAAGTTTTTTAAATGTTTTAATTTTTTAGAAAATATATTCAGAAAGAAGTGGGGGTTTATATGAAGAATATGAGAATAGATAATGTTACCAAATTCACAAGTAATACTTTTTAAACTTATCTGAGAAAGCATGGTATCAAACATCAGTATAGTTCTCCCTACACTAGACAACAAAATGGAGTATCATAAAGAAAGAATAGAAGTTTATTGGAAATAGGAAGAAGTATGTTAGTATAATACAAACTTTCAAAGTTATATTATAAAGAATATGTTAGTACTACTTTACATGTTCAAAATAAATGATTTTTGAGGTCAGAAACCCACATGACTTCTTATGAAATTTAGTATAACAAAAAACCTTCATTGAAGTATATAAAAGTTTTTGGGAGTCCATGTTTACTAAAATTAAAAAATCAAGATCTGGTAATGTTTGATGAGAAATCTGAGGAATTAATTTTTATGGGTTATTCTCCCAAGTAAAGAAGTTAAAAATATTGGAACAAATTCTTGCAAAGTTTGGTGGAATCATATGATGTGAAAGTAATTTAAAATAAAAATTCCTTAAAAAATCAGATGAGAATTTTTAGGAGGATAAACTAGAGATTTAAAATGATAGTGAAAGTAAGTCAAAACATCCTTACCAATATTTAGGAGAATCATATGATGAGGAAAGTTTAGATTGAAAAGAAACATTGAAATTTCCTACCATACAAAAACATGTTGAGTCTGAAAACATTATTAGAAATTAGAAAGCTATAGTTCAGACCAGAATAAATTTGAGATTAGAAAATCAGACTTCACTGATCTTAAAATTTGAATCAGAATCAGTTTTATAAGCTATTCAATACAAATAATGGGTAGATTATATGAATGAGGACTTGGATCAAATTGAGAAAAATGAAATGTGGGAACTTATTCCACATCCATAAAATAAAAAATTTATCAGGACAAAGTGGGTATACATAAACAAATTGAATGAGCATGGATAAGTTTTAAGAAACAAAGCATGATTTTTTTATAAAGGCTATGCATGGATGGAAGGTGTGGGTTTTGACAAAACTTTTACCCCAGCTGAAAGATTAGAAACTATTAGAATGTTTCTATTAGTATCCGCACATCATAATTACAAAGTTTATCAGATAGATATAAAGTTATATTTCTTAAATTGTGATATTAAGGAAGAAGTTTACATTGAACAACCTTTTGGGTTTCTACTTAATGAAGATGAAAACAAATTTTGTAAACTAAAGAAATATGTTATGGGATGAAACAAGCTTCCCTGTGCTTGGTATTAAAAATTTTAAAATTGTTTGATAATGTTGAATTTTTATAAAGGAGAAGTTGATATAAAATTTAATGTGAAAGAATTTAACTCCAGCACAATAATTTTTATTGTGTATGTGGATGATATAATTTTTTTCTGGTGAGGAAGAAAAAGTTTGTAAAGAATTTTCTAAGTAAATGAAGAAGAATTTTTAAATTTCAATGCTAGGTGAATTAATTTTATTCCTTGGTTTACAAGTTAAAAAAGTACATTTTTCTATCTCATCAAAATTATGTCGGGGAATTGTTACAAAAGTTTTTCATGGAAGAATCCAAAGAAGTTTCTACTCCTATATTTGTGAGAAAAATGTTGAGTAAAGATGATTCTGGAAAAATTGGGAAACAAAAAGACTTTCGGAAGATGATAGGAAGTTTATTTTACCTTACAGTCTCAAGACCTGATTTTTTTTATACAATGAATTTTTGTTCCAGGCACCAACGTAATCTGAAAGAATCACATATGTTGGAAAAATAATAATTCTGAGGTATTTCAAATGAAAAACTCTACATGGGTTGTTATACAAGAGAAATTATGAGATAAAGTTTCATGGTTATACTGATACCAATTGGGCTGGAGATTGTAATAATAGAAAATCAACCTCAGGAGGAACATTTTTCTTGGGTGAATGTTGTGTGAGTTGGAATGGTAAGAAACAAAGTTTAGTAACTTTAAGCATATCTGAATCCAAATATGTTGTAACTACTTAGGCTTGTACTCAAATATTGTGGATGAAAGTTCATATTGGAGACTTTAAAGTGAAAGTTTCTAAATCATTAAAGAAAATTTGTGATAAACATAGTATAATTGATCTTTCTAAAATCTCATACAACATTCAAGATCAAAACAAATTGATATAAAGTTTCACTTTATAAAAGAGAAATTTATTTTTGGAGATTTTTTTTTCAATATATCTCAATGAAGTATCAAATTGCTGATATCTTTACAAAAGGAAATTCAAAAAGAAAGGTTTGTTATTTTGAGGCTACAACATCATTTTCATCCTCCTCCAATGACTTCCTAATCATCATAAGTAAGTCCCCCACCATGCTTTGGATTATGTTGATAAAGGGGGAGATAAATTAATAACTTTCTTAAATTTTTTACTTATATTTCTTAAATTAATATGAATTTGTGGTTATTATAAAATGCGGGAGAGAAAAGGAAAAGGGAGAGAAAATAAAAATGAGAGAGGAAAATATAAAAGTGAGGGGGGTTATATTAACATAGCCACAAAATTTACTTGTCATTGAGGGATGGAATTATTTCAAAAACATTACTTTATCCAGTAGTGTGGTTTCAGGGCACTATCTTTTGAGAAATTTAGTGTTTTGGTAAAAGTAAAAAAATGTGAGTTACAAAATTTGAGTTTTGAAAAGTTTCCGAGAGTTGGAAAAGTTGTTATTGAGGGTTTTCAACAAATCCAAAGGGGGAGATTGAAGAACATTTTTGTTAATTTGTTTTAACAATTTTTTTTTATTTTTTGAAAACTAACCTTTTTTTAAATAAAGTTTTTGTTATTATGGATCTGTCCCATTCCATTATAATAGGTTTTCATAAGTTTGTGAATGTTGTTGAATCCAAACACAAAGAGAAAGAAAAATTTTATCCCTAAGAAAGTTGTTTTCCAGATACAGGTTTTCGACCACAAGTTATTAGACTAAGTAGCACCGGATGAGGAATTGGTTAAAAATATGAAGTTGTTGATTAGACACACCATCAATATTAGGTACATCAGTATGAATTTCGTGATCCATCATCCATAGTGTTTATTATAAATTCAAAAGTTGATGAGTAAAGAATTTGTAATGTTGTTGAACAGTTTTGTTGAAGAAAGTGAATTCAGGTGTTAGAAAGTTCTCAAACATTATAATCCTAATTCATAAGATTCTTTTTTGGTCATGAAGTACTCATAAATCATGAAAACTATCATGATAAAAGCTTTTGAAGAAATATAAGAATCGTAAATTTTGTATCCTTCTCAGAAACCCAAACACAAAAAATCAGATCTAGAATTACTAGACAGAGAAGTTTTCAGAAGTCATAATGTGTAAAGATTATAAAGTTTGAAGTTTTGAAAAGTTATTGAGTAGAGTAATAATTAGATACATAACATATTAATGATAATTCCATTGTAATGATAATTCCATTATTATGATGTTTTCAACCGGACTTAATCTAAGGAGTAAGATCAATTAGATCAGGAACATACACTAATTTATCAAATGAATGTATTACACCGATAACATATCGGATGTAGAAAATTAGAGTGATTATATTTGTTGATGTCAATCCATAAAAGGGATATCGATTATTAAAAGAAGTGAAGATTCCAAAAGAATTTAATTCTCTTGAGAAGAAACAAAGGGGAAGTTCATGTTTAAATTAAATAATATTATGACACCAATAATTCATAAGTTAATAAATATTGTTAGATCATAATGAGAAGTACAAGAAAGGAAGATCATAATGATCTGAGAAAGAAATGAAGATTTTAATGAGCTAAGAAATAAAGGAATATCATAAGGAGAAAAAAAAGAAAGATGGATCGTAATGAGCTAAGAAAGAAAGTCATATCATGATGAGAAGAGGATAGTGAAGCTAAGAAAGTTATATCATACTGAAGAAAAATAGGTTTGTATGAGAATAATGTTCTCAAAGAAATCTTAAGAAGGTTTAAAGAAGTCAAATTTGAAGTTTAAATACGATTGATTTTCAGAGTTTTGAAATTTGGGTAAGCAGGAAAAAAATTTCATTTTCCCTCTTGTGTTTTTCAAACACTAGTGGAAAAATAGTCTTTAACGCTGTTTTTTTTACATTTTGACATCAGTTTGTAACCGAAATTAATAAAGGCAATGTTAAAAATTGATGTTTCCACATCAATTTTTATAAACTTGACATCAAAAAACCAATAAAAAAATTCAGTTTGAGGCATTTTTTAGTGCAGGTTTTCACAAAAACTGACACCTAAATTCAACTATGACAGTCTTCGATGTCGGTTTTTACAAAACTTGGTGCTAAAACTCAACTCCTTGGGGTATTCGGCATCAGTTTTTCATATAAAACGATGCCAAAAATCAAACCTCAGTGGTATTTGGCATTAGTTTTTATATAAAATAACATCAAAATTTGGAACTTAGAGGTCTTCAGCGTCAGTTTTTATATAAACTGATATCGAAAGTCGTGATCCTTCGGTCTTTGATGTGGTTTTTTATATAAACCGACATCAAAATGGAAAAAATATATTTTTCATGTCAATTTTCGTAAAAACCGAAATTAAAACATTGAAAATATAAATATTGGAATATAGTTAGTTTCCCAAGATTTGATTTTACTGATCATGGATCTAAAATGGACTTATGGATAAAAAGTTATGGTCATCGTATGTTGTACCTTTTAAAAGTTTTGATAGATACAACTCGCTTCAAAGAAAATATGAGAAAAAAGAACTAAAAATTATAGACATCAAATGATAACAAAGAATAGTAAGCTTAAATCTTCAACTTAATTTCAATTGTTTTATCATTTTTCTTCAAATCAATACGTTTTTTGTTTTTATTTCTATTATTTTTAAGGAAGAACTCACGCGGTAATGAAAATAATGATCAATAAAAAAATAACCTTAGTTGGTGAATCTCATGAGAAAGTTTTATCTTTGTATATAAATCCTAAGAATTATTCATCATCATAAGAAAATTTATGAATATTTTTAGTGATAAGTAAAACAATAATAATGAAATTAAATGATTAGAATAAATACCTTGTACAAATCATCGATTGAAGAAGTGTTGAAATTTTTATTGGATCGAAGAAGTAAAAAATGTTGAAAGAAAGAGAATGAAGATTTATATATTGTAAATGAAAATATCTATGGTGATGCTGTATTAAAATTTAGGTAGGATTTTGAAAATTGAAATGCACGTTGTGAAAAAATTGAATTTCCGATCCCGTGTATTTGAAATTTACTTTTAACGTCAATTTTTGAAGAAAAAAATGATATTAAAAGTGGACATTTGACGTCAATTTTAAAAAAAACAATGTTACAAATGTATACCTTATTGTATTTCTTTTATCAATATTCCTTTTGAATACTCTTGGAGTGAAAATGGGCTTATGAATTAAAGGTTGTGGTAGTTGAAACTTGTACTTCTCTAATAATTCACCGAGAGATGTCCAACTTTGGTTGAGCATAAATTTTAATATGTAAGTCCATTTGAGCTCCACAAGTAGTCAAAAAAGTTTGAAAAATAACTACAATATGGTAAACTTTTTTTACATAGTTTCTTTTAAAATATGATGCTAAAGGTCCACTTTTAACATCTATTTTTAAAAAACTGACATTAAAAAAGAATTTTGACATCGGTATTTTGGAATACTAATGTTAAAAGTGGTTTTAACGTCATTTCTTACTGAAAATGATGTAAATTTTTTTCCTTATTATAGTTTGTTTTTAAATATTTATTTTGAATACTCATAAAGCTCAAACAAACTTAGGGATTAAAAGTAATGGTCATCAAAAGTTGAACATCTATCAGAGAAGACATAGTGAAGTACAAGTTTTGGCTACCATATATTTTAATCTGTAAGTCTATTTGATCTCCATGAGTAGTGAAAACAAATATTGAGAAAATAAATACAATGTGGTAAACATTTTTGGAACTGGTTTTGTGAAAAAACTTGATGTTAAATGTCCACTTTTAATATCTTTTTTTCATGAATTTATGCTAAAACACTGACATTAAAGAACATTTTTACCCTAGTGTGAGTCTCCTATAAATAGAAGCACACTTCATTTTCATTTTGTAACTTTTCATGAATGTGGAAAAGTTGGATCTCTAAAGAATTTGAGTAAAAGTTTCTTTTGGATAGAGATATCATTAGAATATTAGATATCTTTTTTTACCAGACTGAGAAAAATCATATTGAGAAGATCATATTAAGTCGATCAGACTGAGGAAGATCAGACTGAGTTTTTTTAGAATAGTTTGAGAAGTTTATATTGAGAAAGAGAATATTGTATTGGGTTGATCGTACATAGTCAATCAGACTGAGTTCATCAAACTAAATGCCATCAGACTCAAGTTCATCAGATCCAGGAACTTTTGGGGAGAAAATTGAACACAGTCTTTATTATTTTGTTTTGGATCAATTTTTTTGTAATAAACTATATAAACTGATGGGAGTCAGTATAATCATTCTTATCAAGAGATAAAAGGTGTTTAATGGGAGTTGGAATATGTTGTATTCACTTCTTCATAATAGTGAATTTTCATAGACCCACGAGAATGGATATGGAAAGGATGTAGGTTCTCATACTAAGGTCGAACCTTATAAATATCATGTGATTTAATTACATTCTGATTTTTTCATTCATGAGTATTTATAAAAAGGTGATAAGGATATGAACTTTAACAGGTTTCAGCGGTTAAGTTTTAAAAATATTATAACTCATAAAAAGTGAACAACCGATTCAAACCCCCCCCCCCCCCACCTTTCAGTTGTTATTTGATCCTTTGTAACTTCAATTGGTGTCAAAGGGAAGGTTACCTTGTTGAATCCTTATCATGGATAATATAAATTCTATCAACAGTAAAGGAATTCCTACATTTGATGGTAAAAATTATTTTGGATGAAAAAATAGGATGATTTCTTATCTCCTATCTCTTATCCTGGGAGTTGTTGATGCTACTTAATTGGGTTTCCACCTATTGAGAAGGATTCCCTAGTGAATTTTGTTGATAAGACAAGTATCAAAGTTTATGGAAAATATATTAATGATATACTTATTTCCTTTTTAAAAAATGTTTATATGAAGGTGATGGGTCTCAAAACATCAAAGAGTATGTGGGATAAGCTATAAAGTATTTTATAAGGGAATACTAAGTGAAGCAAGAAAAGATACAAATTTAGACTTGTAAGTATGAAGAAATCAAAATGATAGATGACGAAACTATTAGTGAATAATTCACCAGAGTAAATGAAATTAAAACATCATAGGATTCAGTGATGTCCTGGAAGATTCTATTATTGTAAATAAACTTATGAGAAACTTTCTAGACTTGTTTGATTCTAAAATTTCTTCTTTAGAAGATAACAATGATTTATCTATTAATGAATTGAATGACTTTCTTATTTCTTATGAAATGAGGAAATATCCAATGTTCAAAAAGAATATGAAATATAAAATGGATTTTGATGCCATGAAAAAAATGAAAATATAATATATTAAAGATATTGATACTTGTGAATCTGGTGATAAATAGGATGATGAGTTGAATGAAAAAATCTTATCTCTTGTTTATAAGAACTATTGAAGGGGAAGAGAAAAGTATGGAGGTGAACTTCCTATCAAATGTTTTTGAGTGTGGTGGAATCAGAAACTTTGCTATTAATTGTCCCAAAAATAAATTTAGAGTATATTGAGATGATTATGATGAAAAAACTTGATGGAAGAAGTAGAGAAAAAGTTCTAAAGAAGAAAATTCATCCAACAAATCTAAAAAAGAAGTTTATTGAGAATAATATAATCATGTTTAGTAAGAAAGATGAATCAGACAAAAATGAAAATAATTCTTTGGAAGATGAATGTTCAGAGAAATTCAAAAACTTTATTCCAAAAGTTGATAAAACAAAATATTCCTCAAATAGTGAAGAAGGTGGCGAAGAATCATATAGAGAGTATCAACTCAAAACAGAACTTGTTGCATGAATTGAGAAAAACAAAACTCCCAAATAAGAAATCAGGGTAATGACGAAAAGTTTTGGAGAATTTTATGAAGAAAGAAAATATTTCATCAATTAGGAGGAAGAATACATCTAGGAGATATTAAGTTGTAAACTTAGAACTGCTGCTTTTCCTAGGATAAATGGATTTTTTTCATATTGCACATAATCTTATGTTAACCCTGTTTATAAATGAGTAGTGGGATTTGTCTTTGGGTTCCTTATTTTTCTATATCATCATACATGATGGTTATAAGACCTGTTTCTTATATTGATTCCAGTTCAAGGTCTTACGATGATTGGAGTTGCAAGATACTAGCAATGATGTTTTGAGGTATCTTGATCTGATCTACCTATTGAATCAAAAACCACAGGTGATTTTTGTATGCTGCACTTTGATCAAAAATTTGGAATTATACTTCTTTTGTTGATGTAAATTATCATGGAAGACTATTTTTTAATGAATTATGATTGAATTATTTAAATTTCTGGTTCGTATAATCATGTTTAGTTGAATCTTCATTTGACTAACTTGGACAGTGGGCTAGGCAGTGCTTATTTTCTTGATTGTTACGTTGGTCTGACAGTAATTTAAAGGTTTTTGTTGATGAAGTGATGCACTGTTGATTATAGAATATTGGAAAATGTGGTTTCTTCTTCATTATTTTTTCTTGGAGTTTTTTTGGGATTTATGGATCATACGGTGACTCATTTCCCTCATTATATGATGTTTTATTATAAGTCATGGATGTATCCTATTTCAATTTCTTGATGGTGAAAGATCATTTCACCTCATGTTTTCACTGTATTTTGAACCTTCTTTGATAAATTTTTTGTGGTTATGGGTTGGGAAACCAACTCATAACTTAATCTCTCTAAAAAACAAACATAGAATTGTTGAATATGGAAATATGGTTGATGATATAAGTAAGAATATGGAATCTAAGGAAGAAGAAGTTTACAAGTTTTAATTAAATCTTCTTGAGTCTGAAAATACCTTGAGGAAGATGAATGAAAACTTCAAAAAATCTTCGAAAGTAAAATCTGATACATCTAAAGTTGCTGAGAAGGCTCAAAATAAGAATTAGGTGAAATCCTCACTCACCAAAAATAATGTTTCATCTATTTCTTCTAACACTTTAGGTTCTAGAAAAGGTGTTGGGAAAGATTATGTATAGAAAGGATCTGATAAACCTATCATATCTACAAAAGTTGAAAACTTACTTAGAATGAAATATTTCCCATGTCCTGAGTATGATATATAAGAAAGGAGTTATCAATATCGATGAAGTTTCTACAGATAAAGATCTTTCTTTAGTAGAAAATCAAGGTTATATGGTTATTGTCAGTTTTTTGGAATATATAGGTATAGATCTAATAATTGTTGGGATAACTTTTCACTTCTTTGAAGAAGGTTTGAACAAAGAGAAAGCAATGGTGGAAGAAGGATGAGTAACTTTCCCAACCCATAGGAAGTTAGAAAATGAAAAACTCAAGATGTTAGAAACTTTACAACAAAAAATAAATTTCAATGTTTGGAAGAAATTTTTAAAAGATTTGATCAGACTATTAATCATGTTGAAAGATATATGACACTCCTTCTGGAATACGTTTCTTGTGGTACAAAAGAAAAGGAAGCTGTAAAGAAGAAAATTGATTAAATAACCTTTATTGTTGAGATAGTTTTGAAAGAAAGTAAAATGATCAAACCATATATACTTGATAGTGGTTGATCATTACATATGATAGGTGATATAAAAATCTTGAAACATGTTGAAATCCATGATGGAGGAGTATTTAACTTTGGTAATGATAGTTCCTTAAAAATCATAGGAATCAAAACGGCTGAGATTGAAGCATAAAAGTTGAAACCTAAGGAATTTTTATTTATTGGTGGGATAAAACATAACTTATTTAGTGTAAGTAAACTTTTTGTTGATGGAAAATAAGTTATCTTCAAACAATATTCTTCTATTATCAAAATTTTTAAATATGGAAAAGTTATTACAAAAGGAGAAAGAACTATTGGGAATATATTCCAAATAGAATAATTTAACAACTCCTGTTACTTAATTGTTAAAGATGAAAATAAGTTGTCGCACTGAAAACTTGGCCACCTTGGGTATAAAAACATGAACAAAATTTCTAAATTTAATACAATATTAAACTTTCCAAAATTGAAAATAAGAGAATAATTTGATTGTATAACTTGTTATAAAGGTAAGATGACTAATAAAAGTCATAAGACAGTTAAGATTCAATCTACCAAAACTCTTGAACTTATTCATTTTGATTTATGTGGTTCAATGATACATCAATCAAAAAAATGAGATATATTCTTTATCCCTTTTATTTATGATTTCACTCAGATGACAAAACATTGTTTTTATGAAACACAAGTTATATTTTCTGGAAATGTTCATGTTTTTCAGAAAATATGTTTAAAAAGAAATGGGGGTTTATATAAATAAGTTCAGAATAGATAATGGTACTGAATTCACAAGGAATACTTTTGAAACTAATCTAATAAATCATGGTATCAAACATCATTATAGTTCTCCCAACACTCTATAACAAAATTAATTAATAGAAAGAAATAATAGAAGTTTAGCGGAAATGTGAACAATTATGTTAGAAGAATACAAACTTTCAAAATTCTATTGGAAAAAACCTATTAGTACTATTGTACATGTTAAAAATAGATTCTTGTTGAGACTTGAAACCAACATGGCCTCTTATGAAATGTGGTATAACGAAAAACCTTCATTTAAGTACTTTAGAGTTTTTGGAAGTCCATTTTTACTAAAAAAACAAAAATCTATATCTAGGAAGGTTTGATGAGAAAGCTCATGAATGAATTTTTATAGGTTATTCACCAAATAGAAGAAGTTACAAATGTTGGAACAAATGCTTACAAAGGTTGGTAAACTCATATGATGTGAAAGTAATTTAAAATCAAAAAACCTTAACAAAAGTTGTTGATAGTGATGAGGACGATAAAATTGAGGTTTATAATAATAGTAAAAGTGAGTCAAAACATCATCACCAAGATTTATGAGAATAATGTGATTATAAAAGTTTAGATGGAATAGAAACTTTGAAATTTACTACCTTATAAAAACATGTTGAGTTCAAAAACATTATTGGAAATCAGAAGGATCTGGTTTAGACCCAAATAAATTTGAGATTAGAAAATCATGCTTCACTTATCTAAAAAGTTGAACCAAAATCAATTTCATAAGTTATTCAACACAAATAATGGGAAGATTATATTAATGAAGAGTTGTATTAGATTGATAAAAATGAAAAATGATAACATGTTCCATGGATAGAAAATAAAAATGTTATCAAAACAAAGTTTGTTTATAGAAATAAATTGAATGATCATGGAGAAGTTTCAAAAAACAAATCCAAAATTGTTTGTAAAGGATATTCATAGGTGAAAGGTGTGGATTCTGAGGAAACTTTTTCCACAGTTTTAAGATTATAAACTATTAGAATGTTTCTATTATTGGCCATACATTGAAATTGAAATGTTTATCAGATGGATGTAAAGTTAGATTTATTAAATGGTGAGATTAAGGAAAAATTTTACATTGAACAAACTTGTGGATTTCTACTTGATGAGAATGAAAATAACATTTCTAAACTGAAGAAATGTTTATATTGGATGAAACAAGTTCCTCATACTCGGTATTCAAATCTTGAAAATTGTTTGAGAATGTTTAATTTTTATAAATTGAAATTTTATAGTAACTGGTATGTGAAATAAGTTAACTCAAGAACAATAATTTTTATTATGTATATGGATGATATAATTTTTTCTAGTGAGGAAGAAAATTTTTTAAAAGAATTTTCTGAGGAAATGAAGAAGAATTTTAAAATTTAAATGCTGGGAGAATTAAATTTCTTATTTGGTTTACAATTTCAAAAAAAAGAAAAATACATTTTCCTATCTCAAGAAAATTATGTTGGAAATTATTACAAAAAAAATTCATAGAATAATCAAAAGAAGTTTCTACTCCTATCTTTGTGATCACAAAGTTGAGTATAGATGAGTCCAGAAAAAGTGTGAATCATAAAGAATTTAAAAGGTTGATAGGAATCTTACTTTAACTTATAGCCTGAAGACCAGATATTGATTATGATGTGACTCTGTGTGTCATGTATCAAAGTAATCCAAAATAATCACATATGTTTCCAGTAAATAGAATTTTATGATATTTCAAAGGAACAACTTCACATGGGTTGTTATATAAAATAAATTATGAGATGATGTTTCATAGTTATACTGATCGTATTGGGCTGGAGATTATAATGATAGAAAATCAACCTCAGGAGGAACATTTTTCTTGGGTGAATATTGTGTGAGTTGTCATAGTAAGAAACAAAGTTTAGTAACTTTAAGAATAGATGAATCTGAATATGTTGCAGCTAATCATGCTTGTACTCAAATGTTGTGGATGAAAGCTTATCAGGAAGACTTGAAAGTAAAATTTCCTAAACCATTGAAGATACTTTGTGATAATCATAGTGAATTTTATCTTTCTAAAAATCCTATCCAATATTCAAGATCAAAACACATTGATATAAAGTTTCACTTTATAAAATAAGAACGTATTACTAGAAATGTTTTGCTAGAATATATATCAACAAAGTATCAAATTTCTGATACCTTTACAAAGGAAATTCCAGAAGAAAGTTTTGTTGAGTTGAGGCTGCAACTTCATGTTCAGACTCCTATAATGAATTCTTAATCATCATAAGGAAGTCCCCTACTGTGCTTTGGATTATGTTGAAAACTGGGGAGAGAAAGTAACAAATTTATTAATGTTTTTACTTATCTTTCTTAAATTAATCTGAAGTATTAGTTATCATAAAATGTGGGAGATAAAAGGAAAAGGGAGAGAAAAAGAAAAAAGAGAGAGGAAAAGATAAAAGTGAGGGGGATTTTATCTTAACATGGATGTAAATTTTCTTTTCACTAAGGGATAGAATTCCTTCAAAAAAAATAATTTATCCAGTAGTTTGGTTTTAGGAAACTATCTTTTGAGAAAGGATGTGTTTTGGTAAAAGTAAAAAAATGAGTTATAAAATTTGAGTTGTGAAAAATTTATGAGAGTTGGAAAAGTTTTTAACAAGGGTTTTCAACAAATCTAAAGGGGGATTGAAGAACCTTTGTGTGAATTTTTTTAAAAAAATTTTTTGTATTTTTTGAAAACTCTCCTTTTTTTATGAGAATTTTTTTTTTATTCATGATCGGACCCTGTCCATCATAATGATTTTTTGTAAGTTACTAAATTTTGTTGAATCTAAACCCAAAGGGAAAAAAGTTTTGTCCTTGAGAAAAATATTTTCTAGACACAGGTTTCTGGACTCAGGTTATCAGAATGAGCAGCATCGGACACAGAAGTGGTCCAAAAGATGATGTTGTCGATATGATGCACCATCGGTCTCAGGTCCATCAGTATGAAGTTCAATATTCATCAGACATGGTGTTTTTTAGAAATTAATAAGTTACTTAATGAACAATTTGTAATGTTGATGAAGATTTTTTTTGAATAAATTGAATTCATTTGTTATAAAGTTCTAAAAAATTATAATCCTAAGTCAGACGATGATTTGTTGGTTTTGAAATTCTCACAAATCATGAAAACTATCATGATAAAATCTTTTGATGAAATGGAGGAATCATAAAGTTTTTATTAGTCCCAGAAACTCAGACATGGAAAATATGATCTAGAAGTACCGGACTGAGAAGTTTTTAGAAGTCAGATTGTGTAAAACTGATGAAGTTTGATGTTTTTAAAAGGTTTTTAGTAGATTCATCATCAGATGTAGAACATCATAATGATAATTCTATCATAATGAGAATTCCATCAATATGAGTTTTTTAACCAGACTAACTCTAATTAATAATATCAATCATATTAGGAACATACATAGATTCATCAAATGAATGTCTCACATTGATAACACATCGGATGCAAAACATCAGAGTGATTAGAGTTGCTAATGTTGATCCATCAAAGGGATATCTGTTATGAAAAGAAGTGAATAGTATAAAAGAGTTTCATTTTCTTGAGAAGAAACAAATTGAAAGTTCAAGTTTTCAATCAAATAAGATAGTGACACCAATAATTCATGAGATAAGGATGATAGTCAGATCTTAATGAGAGGTTCAAGAAATGAAAATTGTAATTAGCTAATAAATAAAGGAAGATCGAAAAGAGATAATAAATAAAGGCATATCTTAATGAGAAGATAAATAAAGGCAGATAATAATGAGGAGAGAAAGAAAGTAAGATCATAATGAGCAGAGGAAACTAAAGATGAGGAAGTTATATTGGACTGAAGAAAATTTATTTTGTTCAAGAAGACTATTCTTGAAGAAATATTTGGAAGGCTTGAAGAAGTAAAAGTTTAAGTGTAAATAAGAGTGATTTTTTGGATTTTTGAAATTTGGGTAAGTGGGAAATGTTTTTTAGTTTACCTCTTATGATTTTCTGAGTATCCTATAAATAGAAGCACACTTCATTCTAATTTTGTAACTTTTTATGAAAGCAGAAAGGGCAGAGTGCTAAAGAATTCAATTGAAAGTTTCTTCTAGATAGAGATCTCATTATAAGATCAGACATATGTTGTTTTGTTTACCAGACTGAGAAACATCATATTGAGAAGATCATATTGATTCAATTGGATTGAGGAATATTAGACTAAGTTTTTTTAGAAAAGTTTGAGAAGTAAATATTGATAAAGGGAATATTGTATTGAGTCTATTGTACAAAGTCAATTTAATTGGGTTCATCGAACTAAAGGCCATTGAACTCAGGGTAATTGGATCCAAGAACTTTTGTAGAGAAAATTGAACAAAGTATTTATTATTTTTTTGGCTCAATTGTTTTTTAAGAAACTTTGTAAACTAACGTAATTTAGTATAATCATTCCTATCATGAGAGAGAAGGTTTATAAAAAGATTTGGTATAAGTTTTATTCACTTCTTCATAATAGTAAATTTCTATATACCCATGGGAGTGTCTACTGAAAGGATGTATGTTCTCACACTGAGGTCAAACCTTATAAATCACATGTAATTTAATTACTTTTCTATTTTTTCATGCATGAGTATTTAAAAAAAGATGATAAGGATATTAACTTTAACAATTTATAGGGGTTAAGTTTTAAAAAGTATTGTAACTTATAAAAAGTGAGAAACTAATTCATCCCAACCCCTCAGTTGTTATTCGATCCTTTGAAGCTTCAGTGATGTTACAGCACACTACAACACCAGAAATTGGGCATGCTGTGTGATGTAACAACACATTGTAGCACCAAAAACAACACTAGAAATAATCAAAATCAGATAAAAATACTGATTTTAAATGATATAAAATTTCCAACAGAAATATAATAAAAAACATTATTATAGAGAACAATAACGCACCTATATAAATTTAAAAGACACCCCTAATCAAGAAAAATATTTTACCTATGTAATAAAACAATTCATAATTTAGTAATAATATAATGAAATAAATTAAATAGAATGTGTTAGTTTTAAACTAAACATTGAGTCATACCAGAAACATTGTGTATCAGATTGCGTGGTGGTTGATTTTTGCACATCACATTCTATTTATTGTTCATCTTCAAGAATTATCTTTTTGAAAATTAACTAAATAAGTACAGGGTAAAAATTATAAGGAAATTAATTAAGTAATAGCAGATATAATGATGAGAAAACAATCTAGGATCATTTTCTCAGTTTTGGCGACGTGATGCGCGTTTTAAACTAGAATGACACTTATATATTGAAAATACACACTTGGATTCATGCATTAGATTGAGGTGAATATGGTTCATACACATCCCTAATGACTTATAGATCATTTTCCTAAAGTATCAAAACAATCCAAATGTGTTTCATCAATTTTTAGTACGCCACTTGTGTTTTTTACTAAAATGTAATTTTAAACAGGAAACATGCACATTAGGTCATACATGTTGCATTATATGTGAATTTAATGTTATATTGATTCCTACATGTAAAAAAATAATTACGAATTGTTCTCCTAAATTATCAATACAATCTGAGCATATTTTCTTGGTTTTTAGTAAGTGACATTTTTTTGTACTAAAATATTAATTTTTAACTGACAATGGATACTTTGAGTCATACCAGGCACATTGTGCATTAGATTGAGGTGAGGTTTATTCCTAAAGGTCACAAATGACATATGTATAAATTTACTAAAGTATCAAAACAATATGAATGTGTTTTCTCATTTTTTTTGTAAGTTAGTTGTTTTTTTACTAAAATTAATGTCAATTTTGAATAAAAAGATGCATTTGTAGTCATACCGGTTACACCAGGCATCAGATTGAGATTAATTTGATTCTTACACATCCCAAATGACTTATGGGTCATTTTACTAAATTATAAAAACAATTTGAATACATTTCCTCTGTTTTGAGTATACCACTTGTGTTTTTTACTAAAATATCATTTTAAACTGGAAACACACACTTTGAGTCATAAAAGTCATATCGTGTATGGGTATGATGTGAGAATAATTCTTACAAATCAAAAATGAATTATGAATCATTTTCTTAAATTATCAAGATGATCCAATTATGTTTTCTTGGTTTTCATTGAGTGGCACTTTTTTTATTAAAATGTCAATTTTAAACTCATGAGAGACACTTTGAGTCCTACAGATCACGTAGTGTATCGGATTGATATGCAGATGATTCCTACACATCAAAAATTACTTATGGATCATTTTACTAAAGTACCAAAATAATATGAATTTATTTTCATAGTTTTGAGTATGTCAGTTTTTTACTAAAATTAGTTTCAATTTTGAATAAAAAGACGCACTTTGAGTCATAATGATCACATCGTGCTTCGTATTGAAGTGAGGATGATTCCTACACATAAAAAATGACGTATTTATTGTTTTTATAAGGTATTATAATAGACCAAATGTGTTTCCCCGGTTTTGAGTACACAGCTTATGTTTTTAACCAAAATGTCATTTTAAACTAGAAACATGTACTTTGAGTCATACAGGTCGTATCATGTGTGGGTTTGACATGATAATGATTCTTATATTTCATAAATGTATTTTTAATCATTTTAAAAAATTATAAAGAAAATACAATAGTTTTTATTGGTTTTGAGTGAGTGGACTTTTTGTATTAAACTGTGAATTTTAAACTAATAACGGACACTTTGAGTCATACCGGTCACATCATGTATTGGATTGAGGTTAAGATGATTCCTACACATCAAAAATTACTTATTGATAATTTTACTAAATTAAAAAAACAATATTAAGGTGTTTTCTTAGTTTTGAGTATGTTAGTTATTTTTTTACCAAAATAAATGCCAATTTTGAATAAAAAGACGCACTTTGAGTCATACCAGTCACACTGTGAATAGGATTGAGGTGAGTATGATTCCTACACATCCCAAATTGTTTATGTATAGTCTTCATAAATAATCAAAATAATACAAATTTTTAACACTCCAATATTTCATAGTATGTTATCTCTTCAAAGTATTTCAATAACTTGCGCTACACGCAACACCGAGTTCGAGCGCACCACGACTTAACAAACTAGACATTCAAAAAAGAGGTTATGAATAGTATTAACCAAATTTTAAATTTTATATATCCTATATAATTTTAACATTAATCTTTTTTGTTTCTTATACATAATATAAGAAAATTTCAAATTTTAAGATAAAAGATGTATTTTTCAAAAAATGTGGTTTTATGCCTTTTAATGGAGAACCCTTTTTAAATCAAATATTTGAAACTTTTATATATTAAATTAAATTAAATTAAATTCTTCTTTAGAATCAAGACATAAAAATTTATTTTGGATAAATTTTTGGTACTTTTCTGATAACTTTCATATTTTGATAAATAGTGAAAAATACTAAATTTTAATTGAAAACAACATTTTTAATCAAAATAATTTATAGTGATAAATTATGAATTTGAATGGTTTGGAAATATAATTATATTATATTTTTATCGTTTAATACAATTTAGGTAATTATAAGTAATTTCACATTTAAATTTGACATAAACACATGTCAACTTTTGATAGTTTTTACTTTTTAAAAAACCCACTTTTTGGTTTTGACAATGGAAATTAATTTTAAATTAATTAATGAAACATATATGTTTTTAATTTTTTAAAATGGAATTCATTTTTGAATTCAGAATATCAAAAACATCTTAGGGTGAATTTTTGGTATTTTTCAGAAAACATCCAATTTTTGATGAATAGTGAAAAACACTGTGTTATTGTTTAAAACCGAATTTTTATTTAAATAATTATTTATATTATTTAAATTTATTTTATGTAAAAATAGATATATAGTACCTATATAAGTTCAATGTAATTAATTGTAGTCATTTTATAATAAAATTAGATGTATAATTTTTTATTGAACTTTTTACCGTCTTTTACCAACCTTCTAGGAGCATTTTCAAATTTGCATAAAACATAATTTTACCACTTTGGTGAGTTGAATTTCAAAAATCCGAGAGACAAGGTTGAAATAATTAAGTAAAATTTGGTTCAATAAGATGAAAATAATTTTTGGTGAATAGTAACTTTTGACTTTTATTTACCACGGTTAAAAGTAAATAGGGTAATTAAGGGTAAAAATGATATTATAATTACCCTAAAACATGTTCTAATTCTATTGGATAAGTGTAATTCGAAAAAAAAAACCTTATTAATAAAATATGATCCTCTTTGGTCCACTTGTATTAGATTAGGACATTTATTATTATTATTTTTTAAGAAGAGTTAAAAGTGTTAAATTCAAATTTTATTAACTAAACCATTTTTAATATGAGGTTATATATAATATAAATTCGACTATAAATATTAATTACAAATATAAAAATATTTACTACATAATTTTATTTTATTTATAATTTTTAGAGATTAAATAATTAAATTTATTTATGACACAATGATGATGCAGTAATTACATTCTTAATGAAATATTAAAATAACTAATATTATAAATATCCAGATAAATATAATTTGAGACTTTTGATGAATTAAACTAATTTTATAGGTTAATATGAAATTTTAGGGTTTATTAGATAAATTTTTTTCAAAGTGATAAGGTTGTTATGACTTTCAAAAAAACAAGATACCAAATAGTGTCAAAATTGACATAAATTAGTTTTTAAAACAAATACTATATTATTGGTTGAAATAATATTCCTAAAAATATAAGGTTTGGAAAAAGGGATTAAATAATATTATATATGTCATTAATGAACCACTTGAGGTTCTCTTGGAAGTTTAGAGTAAGTTTATTAACCAAATATTGTAAGAATACAAGAAGACACGGTAAAAGTTAAACTATTTAACTAAGAGTTAAATATAAAAGATAAGGTTAATATGGTGACCTAAACCTGTCTATAACCTATTGGTTGAGTGTTTTTCAACTAATCCCCACCTTATACTAGAAATAAATCATTTTATATCCATTATAAACCGAAAATGATTTTATTATAAAATAATATTTCAAGCTTTTCCTAAAGTGACCCTCACCTCTCTTATAAAAGGGTACTTCCCCTTCTCTTAATTTTACACCTCCAAATCCATTTGGATTGGCCAAAACCTACCAAAATTACTTCTCAACTATCCTACCTTAAACCTATAGGCCTTAAATTTATCAGAAATCTAACCTAAGGATCCCTTTTGATCAACTCAAAAGGAAACACCCAAAGAAGAGGTAATAATTTCACCACCCTCTTTCAAGTTCCTTTCTTCTTCCACTTCCTCTTTATTTGTTGTTTTCAAAATAAAATAATAAATCTAGTAACTTCTATATACTGTGATGTTATTATAAATATGGTACAACAATATTCTTTATTCTATTCATCCTGTAATGACAAAGTCACCATACGTGTGTGCGTACGGCTTACCGTCTCCACGTCGTGGTGTAGTTTGTTATTCAAACACTTAATTATTTGGATGGGTATAATAATGAGTATAACTGATGTAAATAATAAATATAACATTTTAATGATTCTTTATATATGATATAACATCCAATTACATATGATTTCACCATAAAGATAATGATATTGTCGCTCGTGCGTACGTACAGATTACCGTCTCCACGACACGATGAGATTCATTTCCACGTTCACAATTCAACGATGATTATGAAAATATATATTATTAATAATTATGTAATATATGACATTATAATTCTAATAGATATATATATATATATTTATTTATTTATTTATATACTTACATAAATCTTATTCACTTACTTCCTTTGAATACGATATGAAAACGGAAACAACGTTTATGCGTACGTATGGCCTACCGTATCCATAAATGGTGCCTCCCATTTCATATATCTATCTATTATAAATATTTATATTATAAATATATATGATATATAAATCAAATTTTATATTTTGGAAGTATTTAAATCATGATCTAAATGATATGATCAAGAATAACAAGTTAAAACACGTATGATAAAGAAAGCGATTATTACCTGAAATGTTAATTTAACATGGAAATCATTATTAAATGGGTAGTATAAAGGAATAAATTAATCATGTATGATATAATAAATATTAATATGGTTCTGGTATAATTTAATAACAAACTATGGTCATTATACAGGAGGTTAAACGTACCCTCAACCAAAGGAAAGTGTAAGGTAAGGGTTAATTTCACAATCTCTTTATTATCTGAGGTTGTTTTTACGTGAGTATCTACTGGTACCTATTTATCATCCACATATGTGTTTCATAAAAATATTTTCAAAATGAATATTTTAAGGTTTTATGGAAGGTAATCTTTAACTAGATCATCATTTTAAATGTTTTAAATATTTATTCTTCTAAATCATTCTCATTAATGTCCATATTTTCAAAATGGTTTGTAAGGATTTATTTATATGGACATGAATGTTTTTAAAATGTTAATTCCATTAAAAAGTTTCAAATTGGTATGGGACACTTTGATTCAAAAATGTCTTTAAATTTATTCCTTTCTAAATTTTGTGACTTTTAAATGTTTTTATGAAAAATAGATATTTCTCTCAAAGAGTTTTACAAATCATTTTCATATATGTTAACATCCTTTGATGGATTTTAAACTTGCTTGAAGTTGATTTATTATGATTCAAATATTCCCTATTGTATTTAAGGTTTTATGTTACATTTGACTATAGATGTGTTATTTTTATACCATTCATGGTTCATGGATAAAGTATTGACATTTCTTATGCTAGTTTTAATACGAATGTTTATGTTATGTTTAAACCTTTTCACATAAGGAATGCATTGGACTTAGTAAGTTATGGGTGGAGCCCACTATAGCTCCTCTATGCATCGGTAGGTCTCATGAGACAAACTAGTTTCTTGGCCTAATTCCTTGACAAAATCTTATTTGTAGTCTTGGCACAAGGCCTTGACTATGTGGTTATAAAGTCTAGCGTTATGCATTCCAACATTATAAAATTAGATATTGATATTACATGTGAAGGTTCCGGACGCTGGGGAAGCTCATGGGTGGCTGTTACCACTTGGATTTTTGTCATTAGCAGTGATCAATCTGGGATCAATATGATGATAAATGTCAGCCTCCACATATCGAATCACAGAAATAGACAAAGAATAAGGATAGTCCCAAAACCACAAACGAGGATCATCATAGGTTGATTATAATTAATTTAATTAATTGACAAGAAGTACCTTTTTGGTGTTCTTTCTTCATTGATATTCTTGATCACGTTCCGATGTGATTCGTCATTGCATCACAGAATCCAAGTGTAGACTTCCTCTAGCGGTGATCCACACGTGCACCACGTATCTCTGGACATCACCAAAGGATTCTCAGAGTGCTAGAGTGGAGAAACCTTTTATTGCGTTGTCCGCCTTAGATCATTTTAATCTGATGGAGGAGGATCTCTCTCGGTATTTAGAGTGTTCTTGGAGGAAGGAGTTCTGTCGACCTTGAGGGAAATCTCCAAAATTGTTGTGAAAAATGATTAAGGAAAATTATTGGGGTCGTGATGATATTTATAATCGGGTTTCATGTTATAGAGTTATGAAAATAAATAATCACGTTACATGTTTTATTTATTTCATTAAATCTTATTGAAAACCCCCACATGTCGAATCATTAATTCCTTGACATGCTCCCATGCTGATTATAATAAATATAATTTAATAAAACAATATTATTTCCTCAAAATACCGACTGGAAAAACTACACAGCGTGTAATCATTAATACACGGCGTGTACTTGTTTTTCATAAAACTACATGGCGTGTAATCATTAATACATGGCGTGTACTTGTTTTTCATTTCCTTTCCAAAATGAAAACTACAAGGCGTGTAATCATTAATACATGGCGTGTATATCTTGTTTTCATTTTATTCTTCCTCCATAATTAAAATAATTTATTCTTCCTTGAATTATTATTAAACCACGTACAGGAATAATCTTTATTCTACTTGAGATACTTGGATACACTTAGTGTGTGAGCCTCTAGGCCTCTTTCTTGTTGGCATTAGGTGGGCCTGCCTAAAGTCCAAGATTACTATCTAGCAATGGGTCAAGACACCCAAGAGAAAAAGTTTGACACCACATTTACGTGTCACATCATACGAACTCTTACCATGTAATTTAATCCCTTTGTCTCAATATCTTATCAAGCAGGTTTCATGGCAGTGTCATAAACCTATATGCTTGATATTTCATTCTTTGACTTCCAGAAATAAACTCGTCGTTACACCATGGCCTTGGAATTTGGGCTATAGTTTTATTTTAATAAAAGGTCCCAAGATATCTACTTTCATAAATATGGAAGGTACAAATCCTTCCTCGACTTATCCATTAACAACATGTCATTTGTGACGCACCCAATATACCCTTCTTCCCGCCAACTATCTTCGTGATGGTTTTTGTCATCAAATCTAAGTGTGTGGGTCATGACATGAGTTAATGATAATATTCCAGTCTAAGGACCATTACACATGCTTGTAGATAGTAATGTCTGATGACACCAAGACATGTGGAATTACTATTAGCGGGTATGTTCTCATAATCTCCCATCTTGGAGATTACCAAGTTCGAACTCCATGATAGAGAGTCTCATCTTCTTATGAGTACTCGCACATGACAGTCTGTATACTATGTGTCCTATCATAGTATGTCATCCAACCATATAACTTTATTTAAGAATATTGTTATAGCATTTCAAGGTTATCATCATTGCGGGGATCTTCCATGACCTTATTAATGCAAAAAGTATTCCAGGACATTATTATATTATAGTCATGCAGAACAATGAACAATATATAATAAGTGTACATTCATGTAATCAAAGTAAAAATAGTTGATTCTTAGGAAACCAACCCTAACAAACTCCCACTTGGACTAGAGCCAACTTCCCATGACTTTTAGTCCTCTAGACCTCACATGATTATCATGTTTCTGCTGAGTCAAGGCTTTAGTCAAGGGGTCCACCATTTTGTTTTCTGTGGAAATACTGCTCACTGCAACTTCACCTCTCTAAGAAAAATCCCTCAAGAGATGATACTTCCGAAGTATGTGATTTGTCCGCTAATGTGACCTTGGCTCTTTTTCAAGTTCCACTACTGCAGTATTATCACAATAGAGTGTGATTGGATCTTTACTGGTAGGTACTACATCCAGCTCTTGGACGCAGCTTCACATCCATAATGCTTCTTTAGCTACCTTAGAATCTTCGATATACTCAAACTCTGCTGTAGAATCTGCGACCACACCTTGCTTTGAGCTCTTCCAGCTCACTGCACCTCCATTCAAACTGAAGATGTATCCATTCTGTGACTTCATGTCATCTTGATCAGTCTGGAAACAAGCATCTACCTGTCCTATGATGACTAGTTCCTTATCTCCTCCATAAACCAGGAACATATCCTTAGTATGCCTCAGATACTTAAGGATAGTCTTGACTGCCATCCAATGGTGGTCTCCTGGATCAGCTTGATATCTACCTACCACACTTAATGTGTAAGCAACATCTGGACTTGTACATATCATAGCATGCATGACTGACCCAATCAAGGATGCATAAGAGATCCTTGCCATTTTCTTTCTTTCCTCATGTGTCTAAGGACACATTTTCTTGGAAAGATGAATGTCATGTGACAATGGAAATAATCCTCTCTTGGACTGTTCCATGCTGAATCTCTTCAGTATCTTGTCAATGTATGTACTTTGACTCAGGCCCAACATTCTCTTGGATCTATCATGATGGATCTTGATCCCAATAATATATGATGCCTTGCCCAATTCTTTCATAGAGATGCATGTATCCAACCATGCCTTAACTAACTGTAAGACAGGTACTTCGTTTCCAATTAGTAATATGTCATCAACATATACTATTAGGAAAACGATTTCACTTCCACTAAACCTTTTGTAGATACAAGGCTCACATTCATTCTTAAAAAATCCAAATTCTGTTATGGCTTCATCAAAATGAATTTTCCATGACCTTGATTCCATCTTTAATCCATAAACGGATTTCTGAAACTTTCATACCTTGTTGGCATCTTTTGGAGTCACAAACCCTTCAGGTTGTGTCATGTAGACATCTTCCTGGAGGTTCCCGTTAAGGAATGATGTTTTGACATCCATTTTCAAAATTTCATAGTCATGGTAAGTGTCAATGGCCAATAGGATTCTGATGGATTTCAGCATCGCGACTAGTGAAAAGGTTTCATCATAGTCAATTCCTTAACGCTGTCTAAAACCTTTTGCAACCAGTTGTGCCTTATAGGTGCTGACTTGACCCTCCATGTCTAGTTTCTTCTTCAATACCCATTTATTACCAACAATCTTTACATAAACTAGAGGATCTACCAAAATCCAGACTTGGTTTTGGTACATGGAATCCATTTCAGAATTCATGGCTTCTTGCCACTTGGCAGCATCTGTACCTTCAACTGCTTCCTTGTAGGTAAGAGGATCATCATTGTAAACCAATAATGAGTCACCATCCTCAGTGACAAGAAAACCATATCATTCTGGTTCTCTCACCTCTCTCGTGCTCCTATATAGTTCTTGTGTCTCTGGAATAGATTTTTCTTCCACAGGTCTTTGTGGAATCTATTCTTGTACCAACTCATGTGTATCTTGAGCCTCGACTTCATCAAAGTCTATCTCGCTCCCACCATCTCTTTTGGAGATGTGCTCCCTCTCAAGGAATATGGTGTGTCTTTCCACTGTTACCTTTTTATCTGAGGGGTTGTATGGGTAATATCCCCTTGTTTACTTGGGATATCCTATAAGGATACACTTTGTGCCTTGGGGTGCAAGTTTGTTACCTGAAGAGGCATTAAAAAATTCTTCGCAACCCCACACATGTAAATTTGATAACATGGCTTTGCGTCTACTCCATAACTCATATGGAATACCATTTATCGATTTAGTTCGTACTTGGTTTAGTAAGTGTGTTTTTGTTTGTAATGCATATCCCCAAAAGGATAATGGAAGACTCCCATGACTCATCATTGATCTCACCATGTCCAACATGGTGTGGTTCCTCCTTTCACTTATTCCATTCCACTGAGGCATGTAAGGAGGAGTGAGTTGAGATATAATCCCAAACTCCTATAAGAAATCAATGAAGTTCTAATTAAGATATTCTCCTCCTTTGTCTGAGCAGAGTTTTTTAATATTATTACCAATCTAGTTCTCAACTTCATTTTTGTATTCTTTGAACCGATAAAAATAATCTGACTTATACCTCATTAAGTAAATATATCCATATCTACTAAAATCGTCAGTAAAAGTTATGAAGCACAAGAACCCACCCCTTTCTTCAACTGGAAATGTTCCACACACATTTGTGTGAACTAATTCTAGAACCTCTTTATCCCTTTCACCTTTCCCACTAAATGGGGATTTGGTCATTTTGCCTTGTAGACACGCATTACATACACCAAGTGGTTTTAGTTAGAAAGAATATAAATACCTATCTTGATGTAATTTTGTTAAACATTTCTAATTGACATGACCTAGCTAGTGATTCCAAATTTGGGTGTGGTGTGATTCATGTGAATTAACTTTGTCATTGATTGTCATTACTTGGTTTTTGTAGTCTAACACATAAAGGCCGTTATATAAATGTGCCCTACCAAAACAAATGCTATCTTTATAAAAGTAGAAACATTAATTTCCATACTTGAAGATGAATCCATCAGTATCTAATCTAGATACTGAAAAAATGTTTTTGGTTATAGAGGGTACATAATAACATCCTTTCAATACTAAGACCATCCGAGTAGGAAATGTGAGGTGGTAGTCTCTGACAGCTACAGCAGCGAGTCTGGCTCCATTGGCTTCTCACAAATCCACCTCACCTCAGTCAATCTTTCTGAATCTACTTGGTTCCTGTATTTGGATACAGATGTGAGAACCACAAGCAGTATCTAATACCCAATTAGTAGAAACATATAGATTGCATTCGATAACAAATTCACCTGAAGCTTCCCCTTGCTTCCTTGGATAGGTGCAGTTTTTCTTCCAGTGGCCCCTCTTGCCACATGCGAAACAAATAGCGTCCTGTTCTCTTTCCTCCCCTTTGATCTTCTTTTTCTTGGAAGGACTTGAAGAAGCTTTGGACTTAAAGCTCTAAATCTTCCCTTTCCTTTTATTCACCATAAGGACAGAAGGATTTTCACGATTCATATATTGTCCACTTGGAGAATGAGGATAAGGAGATCAGATAGAGACTTCTCAATGTTGTTCATGTTGAAATTTACAAAAAAGTTAGAGAAGATCTGGAGGAGTGATGCAAGAATGAGATCGGTACCCAGTTCTTCAGGGATTTTAAACCATAAAACCTCCAAGCACTCAATGTAGACAATGAGCTTGACTACATGAGGCCTAGCTGGGGCACCCTCTCCAAGATTGCTATGGAATAGATCCTTGGAGATCTCAAAACTTTCCAGTCTTGCTCTCTCCTGGTATAGACCACGGAGGTGCTCAAGTATGCTATAGGCATCCATGTCTTCATAATACTTCATGAGCTCACTAGACATTGATGATAGCATCAAAAATTGAACGTCGAGTTCATCATTAAAATTTTGATCATAGGCCAGGAAATCTTCCTCACTCGCCCCTTGGGCGGGCGAATCAGGAAGTGAGGACTCCAGCACGTAAAACTTTCGTTCATGGTGTAGGATAACCCGAAGGCACATAAACCATTCCTAAAAGTTACTTCCAGTGAGGATATTGTATTTATCCAGAATTGATTGTAGAGAAAATGTGGTTGACGAGTTTTTCATATTGATTCTACAAATTAAAAGAGCAGATTTATCAGTACATTTTGATTACATTTTGTGAAAAATAATAAATGAATTTATTAATTCTACCACTATTTTATCAAGTCACAATGTCCCTCACCATTGAACTCGGAATGTCCAGTTTCTTTGACATTCTAGTGGCAAGGATCCATATTCCTCTTCGTATAACCTCAACAAGGGTTGGTCAAGCTATTTGAAGGTATTTAGGTAGGCAGGTCTTTGCCAACTATGAGCTTACAGTTCCTTGATTTGTTGACTGGAATCCCCAATCCTGAAATCCTAACTTTGATTTCCTCAACACTTTCCTCCATTTTACAACAAGTCTAGCAAGGGCTACTCCTCTTGATATAAAATGTTTAAGTCAACCTGAAACTTTCATAAGAGCTTCCTTTATAAAAGTAAGTGTCCCAACAAGGGTTGGGCAAACACATAGTTTTATTGAGTCTTTCCATTAATCAAGTAAAGGAAGGCTTGGTCTGAATTAATATGGTATTTGAAGTATTTTATTCTTTATGCATAGTTTTCCATTATCACATGCTTGTTAATATTAAGTAATGCTTTCTTAAGTGATTAACCATGTTCTGATAATGTTTACGCATAGTCTGATTTTTATTTTATTCCATCTTTGTATGCTTATTTATTTCATTAATTATGTGATCGCAACAACACATACAAAATAAATAAAACATGCAATCAGACATAAATAAAATAAGATGGCATGATCATGAGCTTCTATCGGTTAACTTATCTAAAGATTTTGATAAGCTAACCCTGACCTAGGGAAAACACCTTGAACCAATGGTTCATGTTTTGAATCTCCCACCTTACCACCTTTACATCTTCTTGGGTTGGTTTCACCTCATCTTCAGATTTTGAACCATCTCCACTAGCTTGGGAGATCCTCTATTACAAGGGATTTACATTATAGAAACCATGGGCATGTAGGCCCTACATTTTATTAGAAGAAGGCTCGCAGGCCAACGAATTTAAATTAAACAAATTTAAATGAAACCATACACACATACAAATGGTCTTTGGTATAGCTCATGAACATCCATAGCATGAAACGACATTTACGCATTTTTATAAATAAAATTCTTTTAATCGTTCTATTTATTCAAGATAAGTAGTGCTTGAATTCAATTAATTATGATCTTATAATTAATCAATTTTTTATCTTAAATTCCTTTATGAATTTCCTTGAGATTCTTCTCATCCATATTCCTTGTACAGGTATTTGTACTTTGGAGGAAACCTGGTGAAATTCCATTTCTAGAAAGTACACGGCATGTAATATAGCCTACACACCGTGTATTTTTCACCCTTTAACCAAAGTACATGCTGGGGATTTGGCGTGTTTCTATACTTTGGAAATTTTGTAGTACATGGTGTGTAGATTAATCTAACACGGCGTGTACTTCCTTGTTACGTAGTTATCGGCCTGGAAATCCCGTGTACATGGAACATGGCTTCTCCTTGTACATGGTTTCGCCTGGGCTGGATCTAACTACACAGCGTGTTGATTCAACATACACACCGTGTATGCCGGTTTCTATGCAACGTTCAATTCCGGTCAACATGGTGTAATAAAACTCAGGTATACTCAATTCATACGGCGTGGTTTGGAGGACTAGTACCAGTTTGTTGAACCTAAGTACACGGCGTGTAGTTTTCACTACATTTCGTGTATTCGTGTGTTGTATAAACAGAAATAGCGGCTCCTCCGGATGAGTTCCTCGTTTTTAATTTAATCAAAATTAAAATTACAAGGTTGTTTCTGTGATGTGAATCGAGAAACTAAGGAGGAAGAATAGATCTTGTTCATTCAGTTTTATAGAACGATTTATCTAGAATTGAATCAAATATAAATGTGTAAATTATCAACGAAAAATAAATATCTATAATCAAAGTTGTAACCTACCTATGATATCATTTGAAGGTTTTGGGCGCAGCGGAAGCTCGTGGGTGGATGTGCCCACTTGGATTTTTGTCATTAGCAGTGATCAATCCAGGATCAATACGATAATAAACGCCAGCCTCCATAGATCGAATCATAGAAATAGACAAAGAAGAAGGATAGTCCTGTAACCACAAATGAGTATCCTCATAGGTTGATTATAATTAATTTAATTAATTGACAAGAAGTACCTTTTTGGGTGTTCTTTCTTCGTTGATATTTTTGATCACGTTCCGATGTGATTTTTTATTGCGTCATAGAATCCAAGTGTAGACTTCCTCTAGTAGTGATATACACATGCACCAAGTATCTCTGGATGTCGCCAAAGGATTTTTCGGGTGCTAGCATGGAGAAACCTTTGCTTTCATTGTCCGCCTTAGATCATTTTGATCCGATGGAGGAGGATCTCTCTCGGTCTTGAGAGCGTTCTTAGAGGAAGGAGTTCTCTCTCCCTTGAGGGAATTCTCCAAAATTGTTGTGCACAACGATTAAGGAAAAGTGTTGGGTTGTGAGGATATTTATAATCGGGTTTGAGGTTCTAGAGTTATGACAATAAATAAGTGTGTTACGCATTTTATTTATTTCATTAAATCTTATTGAAAACCCCCACATGTCGAATCATTAATTCCTTGACATGCGCCCAAGCTTATTATAATAAATATCATTTAATAAAACAATATTATTTCCTAAAATACCGACTGGAAAAACTACACGGTATGTAATCATTAATACATGGTGTGTACTTGTTTTTCATAAAACTACACGGTGTGTAATCATTAATACATGGAATGTACTTTTTTCATTTCCTTTCCAAAATGAAAACTACAGGGAATGTAATCATTAATAAACGGCTTGTATATCTTGTTTTCATTTTATTCTTCCTCCATAATTAAAACGATTTAGGCTTCCTTAAATAATTATTAAACCACGTACACGAATAATATTTATTCTACTTGAGATACTTGGATACACTTAGTGTGTGACCATCTAGGCCTCTTTCTCGTTGGCATTAGGCGGGATTTCCTAAAGTCCAAGATTACTCTCTAGCAATGAGTCAAGGCACCTGAGATAAAGAAGTTGACGCCGCATTGAAGTGTCACCTCATACGAACTCTTACTGCGTAATTTAATCCCTTTGTCTCAATATCTCATCCAGAAGGTTTCATGGCAGTGTCATAAACCTATATGTTTGATCTTTTATTATTTGACATCTAGAAATAAACTCGTCGTTACACTATGGCCATGGAATTTGGGCGACAGTTATATTTCAATCAAAGGGCCTGAGATATCTACTTCTATAAATATGGAAGGGACAAATCCTTCCTCGACTTATCCATTAACAACATGTCATTCATGACGCACCCAACGTACCCTACTTCCCACCAACTGTCTTCGTGATGGTTTTCGTTAGCAAATATAAGTGTGCGAGTCATGACATGAGTTAATGATAATCTTCTATTCTAAGGACCATTACACACGCTCATAGATAGTAATGTCCGATGACACCAAGACATGTGGAATTACTACTGGCGGGTCTGTTCTCATAATCTCCCATCTTAGAGATTACCAAGTGCAAACTCCATGAGAGAGAGTCTCGTCTTCTTATGAGTACTCGCACATGACAGTCTGTATACTATGTGTCCTATCATAGTATGTCATCCAACCATATAACTTTTTTATGAATATTGTTATAGCATTTCAAGGCCCTCATCATTGTGTGGATTTTCCATTACCTTATAAATGAAACAAATATTCTAGGACATTATTATATTATATCATGAAGAACAATGAACAATATATAATAAGTGTACATTCATGTAATCAAAGTATAAACAGTTGGATCTCAGGACACCAACTCTAACATACTGAGCATCTGAGCTCACCCCTTTCTATGTTTTATTTTTCCTAGGATTCCATGAAGTGTATTATGATTGATAAGAAGGGTTAAGCTATGGGATTAATGGTGTTCTCAAAGTATAATTTATGTTGTGTTTTATTTTCTAATGTGTAATGTAACTTTCATGTTTGTAATCTATTTTCCAATACTGCTAAAACGATCTGTCTTTCGGGACTTGATTCCGTGTAATCATTCCAATGTATTAAACTAATGCACTAACTCTGGGCTTTTGGGGTTGGGGTGTTACAGTTGGTATCAGAGGAAGTTTAGCAACAACATTGGAAATATATTTAGATAAACTATGATTAGAGAACATTACCCTAAGATAGACTTTGAGTATTAGTATAGAAAAACTTCCTAGAATTTTGGTAATGTAGATATTTTGTGTATTTTCCATGAAATACATCCCTATCTGGATACGAGTAGGTAGAGGAGGATCTGGAACAGATGTACCTAGGAGTGAAAACTCCGACAAAGAGTTTCGAGCTTGACTCGGGGTATCCTAGTACACGACAATGGGCCTTATTGCACTCTTGGTTACGACACTCTCGGGGGATATTGTTAGGATAATTCACATTTTCATTACAAGCCATTATGAAGGATTTAAGAGTAAATACTTCCTCGAAGAAAAAATTTTATGATTATAGATTGTATACATAATATTTTCAACATACCTTAGGTATTTTACAATTTTGGAATTATGCATTGAGATTCATAGACTAACCTAGTGTATGCCATTGTTTATAAATGGTGCCTAGTAGAAGTAATGAAAATTCCAGCAATACGCATTATCGAAAGATTAAGAAGATCATATCGTTAATGGTATTAAGACAACATTTACAAGGGAAATAGTCTCCCACATATTCTCATCATTTGAAGAAATAATATCATGTGTTAATTAGATAAGTAAAGAATTCTCTGAGTCCTATGGCTTTGAAGGGAAGCAAGAGAAGAAAAGGATGGAAAAGAGAAAGATAGGTAAAGAGAAGAGGGGAAAGAAGGATTTTCCCATAGGTGATAACTGTGGAAATAATCACTTTGGTAAATGCTTAAAATGAATGGTAGTTTGTTATAAGTGTGGAGAAAAATGACACCAAGTACGTGATTGCAAGGGTAAGAAAAAGGTTTTCAATTGTACAATGCTTCATCAACAAAGAGTTGTGACACTACACAAATCAATGTCCAAATCATCAAAGTATACCCCAAATGTTGCTATTGGATAATAATCAAGTTATGATACTAATGAAGATGAAGATGAATGATTAGAGTTCTTATGTTGTTGTTAAAGTATTGTGTCATTTGAGTATTGTATTAATGATGTACATGTTATAAGAATTATAGAGTATATAAGGATTTTGCTGTAGTACTATTTCATTAAGGACTTGAGATTTTGTGGAACCAAGAAAAGTGACTCAATAGCATGTTAAATTTTTTTGGAAAATATATGGTTAAGAGAAATACAAACCTTAATATGGTTCTGGTACTGAGGTAGTAATTTTGGAATAAGATATTATTGATTTGGATAAATTATATTGGATATTCTTGACTACCTTGAAACTGATTAATGATTTGTATATTCCATCATTGTTGGAGTTTGCAACATTTTTGGATATAACAAGTATATCTAGTATTCTATAAGGAATAAGGGAGAATGAATGTAATCAATAGGGTTTTATGGTAATTCAGGGTGTTATCGTGTTTTAAAATAATACATGATGAAGTTATTCACATGTTATTACATGTCAAAAATGATCTTCATTGGGTTTACCTTCCTTATAAATTTTGGACTGTGAGTTTGGACAGAAGTATTTTGGATAAGTCTGAAGGTTGGAATGGATTAAGTTAAACATTGAATACTATTGTTTAAGGTTAAAAAAACTTCTTGATATTTTTTTTATTGTAATAAAAAGGACAACTCGGAGGTTGGGCGACAACCCGTCACATTCGGTAAGGCCGTGAGACTTGAACCCCCAACCGAAGGGCGACAAGGGTGGATCGCCTACCAATGGCATACGTGATGTCCTGGTTTGTATAATATAGTTTCTTTTAAATAGTCTGACAAATGAATTATAAATTCATTATTTTTGGAACCCTATATGGTTATTATAAATAGAATATTTTTTAATTTTATTATCTTTTGGAGTGAAAGATAAGTTTGTGATAGGAATTAGTTGAAGGATAAAACTCTACTTGTCAAGTATATTTTTCTTCCACTTATTATATGAATAAATTAATTCTTAAACTTTAGGGAAGGGATATTAAAACCAAAAATATGTTATCCTAATACCTTATGTTTTGTTGAACCAACGATATTTTAAATCATCATAGATTGATGGATTTGCGGCCCTCAATTTTACACTTGTTTGTGATTGATGACTTCAATCACTCCCTATAAATATTTACGTTTTTAATCCAATTATGTGTCTCTAATTTACATCAATTTTCTAATATAGATCATAATTTGGTGGTGACTTTTTCATTTCCCTTTCCATCTTATTAAGACTAAATTTTATTAACCCAATTTCTGATGTGGGTTTTCCACAAAGGTATTTATCTATTTTAACCTTTTATTTTAAAAAAACAATTTCAAATTGTGAGGATAAAATTTATTAAAGGAGGGGAGAATGTAACACCCCAATATTTCATAGTATGTTATCTCTTCAAAGTATTTCAATAACTTGCACTACACGCAACACTGAGTTCGAGCGCACCACGACTTACCAAACTATCCATTCAAAAAAAAGGTTATGAATAGTATTAACCAAATTTTAAATTGTATATATCCTATATAATTTTAACATTCATATTTTGTGTTTCTTAGACATAATATAAGAAAAATTCAATTTTTAAGATAAAAGAGGTATTTTTTAAAAAATGCAGTTTTTTTCCTTTTAATGGAGAACCCTTTTTAAATCCAATATTTGACACTTTTATATATTCAATTTAATGAAATTAAATTCTTCATTATAATTGGGACATAAGAATTTAGTTTGGATAAATTTTTGGAACATTTCTGATAACTTTCATATTTTGATGAATAGTGAAAAATACTAAATTTTAATTGAAAACAAAATTTTTAATCGAAATAATTTATACGGATAACTTATGAATTTTAAGGGTTTGGAAGTATAATTAGATTATATTTTTCTCATTTAATACAATTTAGGTCATTATAACTAATTTTACATTTAAATTTGACATAAACACCTGTCAATCTTTTGATAGTTTTTACTTTTTTTAAAAACCGCTTTGTGGTATTGACAATGGGAATTAATTTTAAATTAATTAATGAAACATATATGTTTTTTTTTTTTTTTACAAAATAAGACGGATCCATTAATGATGGAGATCAGCAGAAATACAGGAGCATAACCACGATGGAAAATGATTGAACCAGAGCAAATCCTCATAGGGAGGGCAAATGCCTGCCATCTTGTGAGCGGCTTCGTTCGCTTCCCTTTTAATAAATGAGAAATTGCAGGAATTGAAGCCTTGTCTCCGCGAGTGAATACACCGGATAATGGGACCGAAAGGTTGAAGCCCGCCGTCAGTGAGATTGATGGCATTGATTACAGTGAGACAGTCGGATTCGATGTGAATGGAGTCCCAACCGCAATCTTTTGCGAAGTTTAATCCAGCAAGGATGGCGGCGGCCTCCGCGACTGAGGGCTCCCAAAGTGCATAACGTGCTTCGTATTTGGTAAAATGGAATTCATTTTTGAATTTCGAATATAAAAATTATCTTAGGGTGAATTTTTGGAATTTTTCTGAAAACATCCAATTTTTTATGAATAGTGAAAAACACTATGTTGTAGTTTAAAACTAACTTTTTATTTAAATAATTATTTATTTTAATTTATTTTATTTTAATTCAAAAAAGATATTTAGTACCTATATAAGTTTAATGTAATTAATTGGAGTCATTTTATAATAAAATTAGATGTATAAATGTTTATTGAACTTTTTACCGTCTTTTACCCACCTTCTAGAAGCATTTGCAAATTTGCATAAAACATAATTTTACCACTTATGTGAGTTGAATTTAAAAAATATGAGAGACACGGTTGATATCAGTAAGTAAAATGTGGTTCAGTAAGATTAAAATAATTTTTGGTGAATAGTAACTTTTGGCTTTTATTTACCACGGTTAAAAGTAAATAGGATAATTGAGGGTAAAAATGATATTATAATTACCCTAACACATGTCTTAATTATATTGGATAAGTGTAATTAGACCAAAAAAACATTAGGAATAAAATATGATCCTCTTTGGTCTACTTGGATTAGATTAGGACATATATTATTATTTTATTTAAAGAATAGTTAAAAGTGTTAAATTCAAAGTTTATTAACTAAATAATTTTTAATATGAGGTTATAAATAAGATAAATTAGACTATAAATATTAATTAGAAATATAAAAATATTTTCTGCATAATGTAATTTTATTTATAATTTTTAGATATTAAATAATTAAATTTATTTATGACACAGTGATGATGCAATAATTACCTTCTTAATGAAATATTAAAATAATTGATATTATAAATATCCAAATAAATATAATTTGAGAATTTTTATTAATTACACTAATTTTCTAGGTTAATATGACATTTTAGGGTTGATTAGATAAATTTTATTCGAAGTGATAATGTTTTTATGACTTTAAAAAAAACAAGATACCAAATAGTGTCAAAATTGACATAAATTAGTTTTTTTTAAATACTATATTATTGTTTGATATAATATTTCTAAAAATATAAGGTTTGGAAAAAGGGATCAAATAATATTATATATGTCATTAATTAACCACTTGAGGTTCTCTTGGAAGTTTATATTAAGTTTATTAACCATATAGTGTAAGAATACAAGAAGACACGGTAAAAGTTAAACTATTTAACTAAGAGTTAAATATAAAAGATAAGGTTAATATGGTGACCTAAACCTGTATAACACCTATTGGTTGATTGGTTTTAGACCCATCCCCACCTTATCATATAAATAAATCATTTTTTATCTGTTATAAACTGAAAATGATTTTATTATAAAATAATATTTCAAGCTTTTTCTAAAGTGATTCTCTCCTCTCTTATAAAAGGGTACTTCCACTTCTCTTAATCTGACACCTCCAAATCCATTTTTCTTGGCCAAACCATTCCCAAATACCTTCTCAACTATCCTACATTAAAACCTAGAGGCATTACTTTGATCATAAATCCAACCTAAGGATCCCTTTTGATCAACTCAAAAGGAAACACCCGAAGAAAAGGTAATAATTTCACCACCCTCTTTCAAGTTCTTTTCTTCTTCCACTTCCTCTTTCTTTGTTGTTTATATACTAAAATAATAAATCTAGTACCTTCTATATACTGTGATTTTATTATAAATATGGTACAACCATATTCATTATTCTATCCATCCTATAATAAAAAAGTCACCATACGTGTGTACGTACGGCTTACCGTCTCCACGTCGTGGTGTAGTTTGTTATTAAAACACTTAATTATTTGGATGGGTATAATAATGAGTATAACTAATGTAAATAATAAATATAACATGTTAATGATTCTGTATATATGATATACCATCTAATTATATATCATTTCACCATCAACATAATGATATTGTTGCTCGTGCATACGTACGGATTACCGTCTCCACGACGTGATGAGATTCATTTCCACGTTCACCATTAAACGATGAATATAAAAATATATATTATTAATAAGTATGTAATATATGACATAATAATGATACTGGATATATATATATACTTACATAAATCATATTCACTTACTTCTGTTCAATACGATATGAAAACGGAAACAGCGTTTATGCCTACGTACAGCCTACCATCTCCATAAACAGTGCCTCTCATTTCATATATCTATCTATTATAAATATTTATATTATAAATATATATGATATATAAATAAAATTTTATATTATGGAAGTATTTAAATCATGATCTAAATGATACAATCAAGAATAAATAGTTAAAACACATACGATAAAGAAATAGATTATTACCTGAAATGTTAATTTAACATGGAAATAATTATTAAATGTGTAATATAAAGGCATAAATGAATCATGTATGATATAATAAATATGAATATGGTTCTGGTATAATTTAATAACATACTATGGTCATTATATAGGAGGTTAAACGTACCCTCAACCAAAGTAAAGTGTAAGGTAAGGGTTAATTTCACAATCTCTTTATTATCCGAGGTTGTTTTTACATGAGTATCTACTGGGACCTCTTTATCATCCACATATGTGTTTCATAAAAATATTTTCCAAAGGAATATTTTAAGGTTTTATGGAAGGGACTCTTTAACTAGATCATCATTTTAAATGGTTTAAATATTTATTCTTCTAAATCATTCTCATTAATGTCCATGTTTTCATAATAGTTTTTAAGGATTTATTTATATGGACATGAATGTTTTTAAAATGTTAATTCCTTTAAAAAGTTTCAAAGTTGTATGGGACACTTTGATTCAAAAATTTCTTTAAATGTATTCCTTTCTAAATTGTGTGACTTTTAAATGTTTTTATGAAAAAGGGATATTTCTCTCAAAGAGTTTTACAAATCATTTTCATCTATGTCAATATCCTTTGATGGATTTTAAACTTGTTTGAAGTTGATTTATTATGATACAAATCTTCCATATTGTATTGAAGGTTTTGTGATATGTTTAACTATGGATGTGTTATTTTTATACCATTCCTGGTTCATGGATAAAGTATTGACATTTCATATGCTAGTTTTAATACGAATATTTATGTTATGTTTAAACCTTTTCATATGAGGGATGAATTGGACTTAGTAAGTGATGGGTGGAGCCCGCTATAGCTCCTCGATGCATCGGTAGATCTCATGAGACAAACTAGTGTCTTGGCATAAGGCCATGACAAAATCTTATTTGTAGTCTTGGAATAAGGCTTTAACTATGTGGTTATGAAGTCTATCATTATGCATTCCAACATTATGAAATTGGATATTGATATTACATGTGATTATTAGACTAGTAGAATATCTATGTGAATAAGTAAATGGTATTATTTGATTTATCTTTGCCCCATTATGCTGAATTTTAAGTTTAAAAGGCTTTTGTTTTAGTCTTATACGTTGTCTTAAATATTTATGTTTATTTATGAAAGTTTCTACTATATTGTTATCCTTACTGAGCATATAATCTCACCCCTTTATATGTTTTATTTTTCCTAGTATTCCAATAAGTGTATTAAGATTGATAATAAGGGTTAAGCTATGGGATTAATGGCATTCTCAAAGGATCATTTATGTTGTGTTTTATTTTCTAATGTGTAATGTAACATTCATGTATGTAATCTATTTTCCGATACTGTTAAATTGATCCATATTTCGAGACTTGATTCCTTATAATCATGCCAATGTATTAAAATAATGCACCGACTTTGGGATTCTGGGTTCGGGGTGTTATAAAATGTGTTTCCTCAATTTTTAGTCTGCCACTTGTGTTTTTTACTAAAATGTCATTTTAAACTGGAAACATAGACTTGGAGTCATACAGGTCGCATCGTGTGTGGTTTTTATTTTATACTGATTCCCCCACATCAAAAATTAATTATGGATCATTTTAATAAATTATCAAGACAATATGAGCATGTTTTCTCAGTTTTCAGTGACTGGCACTTTTTTGTATTAAAATGTCAATTTTAAACTGATAACGGACACTTTGAGTCATACCAGGAATATCTTGTATAGTATTAAGTTTAGGATGATCCCTACACAAAACAAATGACTTATGGATGATTTTAATAAAGTACAAAACAATTATAATTCATTTTCTTGGTTTTGAGTATGTTAGTTGATTTTTTTTACTAAAATCAATGTCAATTTTGAATTAAAAGACGCACTTGGAGTCATACCGATCACAGCATGCATTGGATTGAGTTTAGAATGATTCCTACATGTCCAAAATGAATTATTTATCATTTTAATAAAGTGTAAAAACAATAATAATCTTTTTCCTTGGTTTTGAGTATGCCACTTACGTTTTTTACAAAAATTATCATTTTAAACTAGAAACACACACTCAGATTCATATAGGTCACATCATGTGTGTTTTGTACATGATAAGGATTCTTACATGTCACAAATGAATTATAAACTAGTATACTAAATTATCAAGACAATCCGAGCACGTTTTCTTGGTTTTCATTTAGTGACACTTGTTGTTTTAAAATGTCAATTTTAAACTAATAATGGACACCTTGAGACATACCAGGCACATCATGTATTTAATTGAGGTGAGGATTATTCCTACACCTCAAAAATTAATTATGGATAATTTTACTAAAGTAAAAAAAACAATCTGAATACATTTTCATGATTTTGAGTATGTGAGTTTTTTTACTAAAATTAATGTCAATTTTGAATAAAAAGATGCACTTTGAGTCATACCGGTCACACCTTGTGTCATATTGAGGTGAGGATGATTCCTAAACATCCCAGATGAATTATGGATCGTTTTAAAAAATTATAAAAACAATATTAATGTGTTTCCTTGATTTTGAGTATGTCACTTGTTTTTTTACTAAAATGTCATTTTAAACTGGAAACACACACTTTGAGTCATACAGGTCTCATCGTGTGTGATTTTTATGTGAAACTGATTCTACATGTCACAAATAAATTATGAATAATTTTCCTAAATAATAAAGAAAATATGAGCGTGTTTTCTTAATTTTTAGAGAGTGACACTTTTTGTGTTAAAATGTCAATTTTAAAATGATAACAAACACTTTGAGTCATACCAGGCACATCATGTATCAGATTGAGGTGAGGTTAATTCATAAATGACAAAAATGACATATGGATAATTTTCCTAAAGTAATAAGACAATAAGAATTACTTTTATCATTTTTTATTATGGCAGTTGTTTTTTTACTAAAATTAAAGTCAATTTTGAATAAAAAGACGCACTTGGAGTCATACCAGTTACACCATGCATCAGATTGAGGTGAGGATAATTACTGCACATCACAAATGACTTATGGATTGTTTTAATAAAGTATAAAAACAATCTAAATGTGTTTCCTTGGTTTTGATTACTCCACCGTTTTTTACAAAAATGTCATTTTAAACCAGAAATATGCACATTGAGTCATATAGGTCGCATCATGTGTGGGTTTTATATGATAATAATTACTATATGTCACAAATTAAATATGAATCATTTTCATAAATTATCAAGATAATCCAAGTTTCTTTTCTCATTTTTCGGTGAGTGACACTTTTCTTGTATTAAAATGTCAATTTTAAACTGATAACAGACACTTTGAAAGAATCCCTCCCTGATGACCACAATATCTCAATGATGGTTATCCTATAATAGTTCTCTCAGACACCAACTATATTTTGTGGTTGATTACAGACATATTTATTCAAACATTTAAGTTGGATTATATACTTGTTTGATGATTGGGATTTGTACAGATGTTACTTTAATAACACTAGTGGATAAATTGAATCTTACAACATAGAATCATCCTTCGTCATACAAACTAAAATGGTTGAACAATAGGATCACACATCAAGTCAAAAAATAGGTTCTAATTTCATTTTACATTGGTAAGAACTATGTTTATGAGGTATTGTGTAATGTTATTCCTCTAGGTTCTTTTCATTTATTATTGGTATGGCCTTGGTAGTTTGGCAGGAAAGTGAAATATAATGGGAGGAAGATCAAATATTATTTCCTATCTAGGGAAGATAATATTACACTTGCTCATTTGAAACCATACCATTTTTTCAAGTAAAATTTCTTCTAGAAGAGCCCATAGGTTTCCTCTTTATCAATAACAATCTAGTATAGAAATCAATCCACAAAAAATCCTATTTTTTATTTATTAATGATGGTTAAGTCATTCCATGAGGAGAGGATTCATCACCATATGTTAGATTTTTCATTGATTGAGGACTATCATAATGTTTTTTCTAATGATTTTACTGGTGGATTACTACCCAGTATAAAATCACTTAAACAAGTGGTGAAAATTTTTTTTCCAATAATCCACCTAAAACACTTTCACAATAGATCTTATCTTAAGTGATAATTATTGATTTCACTTTTCAAAAAACATTCTCAAACACAATCTTGGTATGACCCTCATTATAATTCATTTACCAAAATAATTATTATTTGCAAGCCAGTACTTTGTATCCTCCTCCACCTCAGTCTCCACCTCGGTATCTACCTCTGCCTCCTCCTCTACCTTGGTCTCTAACTCTGACTCTGCCTTTGCCTCAGCCTCCACCTCTGACTCCACCTCCACCATTTCTAAAAAAAATTAATTTTTGTAGGTCAATGCTTCTAAATAAATTTATTTCCTCTATTATACTTCTCCATGAGAAAGAGGTCAAAAATAATATATAATCATTTTGACAATAATTCTTCACACCCCCAAATATATTTCTAAGGTAATAACTCATACTAGATCACAAATCTAGAAGGTAATCACCATAATTTTTTGTCAGTGTACAATATGACAACATGTACACTTCCCACTCATCTCTAAACAAATTTACTTATTCTTTTAAGTATAAAGGTTGTCAATAATATTGATAGTACTGATCAAATATAGATAAAAAATTATTATGAAATATATTTAATGAAATTGTAATTACCTTCATAAATTACCTATTGGGGGATGTTGGTCTTTTCATACTTTATGATCCCTCTCATAAAATTTCAAACATAATATCCACAATCTATGTCATTATCTTACTTCAAACACTTCCAAAACATTGACCAAAATAAGTAAATTATTCTGAAATATTTTTATAGTTAAATATTTCTATATATACCTTAATTTTTTTCTATTTGTATTAATCCACAGGCTTTATCTCTTCATACACCGACTTCATGCCATGATTTAGCAAACATTTAGAGACTTCCCTATCATCAAAAAATCTTATTAAAACACAAACTAAAACATATAATTCTAATTGTATCTATAAAGTTTTTATTGTAGTGTATTGAAAATTCACAATGCACATTATGTGTAGTCAGTTGGTTGGATATCCATGCAATGGATCCAAAAAAAATATTTGGGGTGTCCATATTGACTATGATCAGCATCTAGTGTTTTATAAAAAATAAAAACAAATAAGTAATGAAAAAATTAAAAATATATTTTATGTGATTAGATTGTAAAGTTTTACTTTTTCATTGTAGGCATAAAAAACTGTAACATCCCAGGTAATTAAAGAATAAAGAATTTTCATATTTATTAATATTTACGAATTAAATATTAATTTTAATTAAAAGGGGTTTCTACGTTCGATAGCGTACTCGATATGCAATGATGAGTTTCTTTGAAAACTTACATTGCACACAAGTAATAAAATAATATTATTTTAAATGTTAGTTAACAAGTAGTCGTTGTACTGGCGGGAATGGATATAAATAACTAAAATATGATTATATATGTTTTTAAATGTTTTTACATTTACCCAATAAAATATAAAGGCTTAAAATACGGAAAGAATTCAATTTTAGGCTTATATACTCTAATTTTCACGAAAGGTCCACTTATCACCTTTTGATGGAGAACCGTCATTAAATACAGTTTTGATCAATCTTATAAATTCTATTGGACCAAAAATAACTCTTCTTTAGAATCGGGACATCAAAATTTACTTTGTGTAAATTTTTGGTACCTTTCCGATAAAGTTCATTTTTTAATGAATAGTGTAAAATGTTGTATTTTAATTCAAAACCTCTTTTTAATCTAATTTATTTATATGATTAGATTATCTTTTGAATTGGTTTTAAAGTGAAATTAGAAAATATTTTTACCATTAAATCCAATAGTGGTCATTGGAATTAATTTCACTTTGAAATCGGACTTAAACTAGTGTCAATCTTTTGATACTTATTGTTTCATAAAAACACGCTATTTGCTCTGACAGCAAGAATTAATTATTAAATTAATTAATGTGACTTATATGTTTTGAATTTTTTAAAATAGACTTCATTTTTGAATTCTTAATATCAAATATATCTTAGGGTGAATTTTTGGTAATTTTCTGAAAAACTTCAATTTTTGATGAATAGTGAAACCACTAAGTGGTACTTATAAAAACTGATTTTCCGTTTAAATGAAATTTTGCCATCATTTTGTTTTGATTTTCAAAAATCCGACATACATGGTTGTCATTAAGAAGTAAAATGTGGTTCAATGAGATTAAAATAATTTTTTGGTGAATAGTAACTTATTAAGTTTTTAATCGCGATTAGTGGTAATTAGTGTAGTTTAAGGTAAAAATAATGTTTTAATAATATGAGATGAGATTGACACATGTCCTACCCTCATTTGATGTGTCATGGCCGACCAAGAAAATACATGGGTCAACTTGGGGACCCCATGGAGCCACTTTGGTTGGGAAATGACATAAATAACTTTTTATTTAATGTAAAAGTAAAAATGACACAAACATAATATGTTTTACGAAAACAATTTTTACATGGGGTTATAAAGATCAGATTTTTTATTATAAATAGTCATTGGAAAGATAAAAATATTTCCTACATAATAGTATTTTTTTTATATTTTTTATACTTTAAATAAATTAAATTATTTATGACATCATGATGATGAAGCGATGACTTCATTATTTAATGATTTAAATAAAATGGAAAGATAATGTAATATCTAAAACCTACACATGTCCAAAACCTATTGGATGGGAATATTTCAAAGCCTTATCATCTTATCTTCGAAATATATCAATGTGGGACCATATAAATTCGAAACACTTTTGAAAATAAAATAATAGTTTCATGATTTCCAAAAGTGCCCCTCCTCTCCTCTTATAAAAGGCCCCCACCTCTACCTCATTTCACACACTCCTCAAGCCTTTGGATTGGCCATACCCTGCCCATTTACTCTCTCCAAATCCCTCTCCTCATCCTAGATGATTCCCTTTTGTCATAATCCTTTCAAAGGAAGCCTTTAGGCTCAAATCAAAAGGAGTTACACTTTTAAAGGTAATTCATTCACTCTTGTCATTTGTTTTATTTTGCTTCTCCAACCCCCTAAACTCTTTTTATTTACATCTTTTGTAACAACACCAGTATCTTCAATATACTAGGATGTTTTTATAATATTTATTCAAGCTACACTCTCACACAACTACATCAAATGGTTAAAAAACATACGGTTTCCGTGGATGGCGAAATTCTGCCTCCCGAAACGATGATTGTTCAATACTCATTTAACACCTTCAAAGGTGGCCATTATGATGTCACTATTTTTATATATGATATATAATATTTTTATTCTTTCCTTAATCTTCTTTATTTTTCATTTATTGCATACCATTATTGTTTCCATTATGGGTAAACACGATATCTTCATTTTAGGAAGTGCGGACTACCGCCCCCTGAAAGTGATTTGATTCGTTAATACCATATGTGGGATGTGTAAAGGATAAAGTTAATGATATTATATATGTTATTATACTGGAATTATAATATACTCTTATATCATTATGATTCCATTCTATAAAATACGAAATAGAAATGTAAGTAGCGTTCATGCGTACGTACGGCTTACCGTCTCCATGAACGGTGCATTTCATTTCTTACCTCTAAATGATTATGTAATATTATAAATACATGTATATTCTTGATATATATGATATATATGATATATATGATATCCAAATCATGAATTTCATTCTGGATATAAAGAACCTTTGACCACACGAATAACATGTAATTGTAAGAAGTCCACTTTCGACTTAAGAACCAAATATTGACAAAACAAACATTATTAACTTAAATGGTTACATAATGTTTATAACATGGCAATAAGTGATATAAAAGGAATAATGAACTTTAAAAAGGTTCTTAATCAAGTATAAATTAACTCAAGTTTATTATTCAGGATGTTAAATAACGATCGAGTCAAGTCGGACCCAAGGTAAGGGACTTCGTCTCAATCTCCTTTCATTGAGGCATATTTAGTTTTATACACAACTTTCTTTTATATGGTGTATAAAACCCTTTGACTTTTACTTTTATACAAAAGGAATCTTTTTCTATGAGGCGTTTTACTAAACGACAAAAAAGAATGTTTTTTTAACGTACGTGGTGACAACGACCTTTTTCCACCGCCGCGAGTATTATTTGGTCTTTGGCTTCCTCAACAAGCCGTAATGTTTTTAAAATAAAATAAATACCATATACTCTTTTATGTATTTTGGTATTGAAAATGGTTTTGATAAAGGATTATATTATGATATATTGTTATTGAAATGTGGAAATGTTATCATTCCTTTATATTGGTTTTATGTTTTATGATTTTATATTGGTACTTGGACATTTGACGGGTGGTTACGTGATAAACCATATGACGGGTGGTGCCGTGAATACCAGGACGGGTGGTTACGTTATAACCTCCAATGCATTGGGTATGGAAGTCATCCGTATGGCTATTCCATTAAGTATGTATGGAAATTGGCCGTATAGCTATTCCATTAAGTGATATGTGTGGAAGTCGACCGTATGGTTATTCCACTTAAGTATGTTTATGTCCCAAGTTACCTTTATATATGTTATGTGTTCTTTATATGGGTTTTATGGTAATCCTTTGGTTACAAAAAGGTAAGTAATGATACTTTATTCAGTGAAGAGTTTTTACTACTTCATGAAGGAGAAGGTATTACTTTGATAGAGTATACATGGTTTACTTGATGTTTGAAAAACTAACAGTTTTCATTCTTTGTGTATCCCTTACTGAGCTTTTTATGCTCACCCCAAGTTTTTTTGAAATGTTTTTCACAGGACATAATGTGGAATAAGGTCAAGGATGGGATCAAGGGAATGTCATTCTATATAAAACATGGAACTAGACATGTTTCTTTTAAGAGTTTTTTTTTATTATGGAAACTTAGTAGAAGTGACTACTTTGTAATCTTTTGAGATGTAATAGTTATGTTCTAATTCTCTAAAAATCTAAACCTGAAAAGATCCTCAACGTGAATTATTCATTTAATTCAATATTAAGTAATTTTTAAGGCCGAGGCCCTATAGTTGGTATCAAAGGTCGGTTTAGACAACTTTAGGAGTTAGAAAAGTGTAAAATTATAAGTTAATTTATGGTATGATTGAATTGATATAGCATTTAAAGATTACCATGTTGTTTCGCCTAAGATATTTCTGTGTTAAGAATGGTTTTTCATAGAGGAAACAGAACAACTTTTCTAAGAAGGCATACAGAGGGAAATGACCTTCCAAATCAGCATACTGAGATGGTTAGAATCAGAATTGAGCAGTTTACTACAGTGATGGATCAGTTGAATCAGGTGATAAATGGTGGTTGTGTTATTGATGATATTTTGGTGTTTTCTAAAAGTAAAGAGGAGCATGAAAGACATTTAAGGGTTATTTTTCAAACCTTAAAAGAAAAGAAATTGTATGGGAAATTCAGCAAGTGTGATTTTTTGTTACAAAAAATTTCTTTCCTTGGTCACATTGTCTCTAAAGATGGGATAACTGTTGATCCTGCTAAAACAAAAGTTGTTGAAGAATGGCCAAGACCCACAAATGTAACCGAGATCCGTAGTTTTCTTGGTTTGGCAGGTTACTACCGAAGGTTTGTTGAAAATTTTTCATGGTTATCTAGTCCAATGACTAAGCTAACTCGGAAGGGTGTTAAGTTTATCTGGACAAAAGAATATGATGATTGTTTTCAGGAATTGAAGAGAAGATTGGTGAATGCTCCAGTTTTGGGACTTCCTTCCAGGAATGGTGAGTTTTTTATATACAGTGATGCTTCGTTGAAGGGAATTGGTTGTGTCCTTATGCAGAATGATCAGGTAATTGCTTATGCTTCACGTCAGTTGAAAACTAATGAGGTAAATTACCCTACACATGATTTGGAATTAGCTGCTGTTGTTTTTGCTTTAAAAATTTGGAGGCATCATTTGTATGGAGTAAAGTGTGAAATATATACTGATCACAAAAGTTTAAAGTATATATTCACTCATAAAGAATTGAACATGAGACAGAGCAGATGGCCGGAATTAATCAATGATTATGATTGTACAATTCATTACCATCCGGGAAAAGCAAATAAAGTGGCCAACGCTTTGAGTCAAAAAAGTAATACTTCATTAGCAATGTTGCATTTGGAACATGATCCTTTGGTTAATGATTTGATGAACTTTGGCATAGAAGTTGTTGGTATAGGATGTTCTTCTGTTTTGTTTCAGGTATCAGTGAAATCTTCTCTATCAGACAGAATCAAGTATGCACAGAATCGAGACAGTGAGTTGAAGAAAAAGGTAGAGATGGTTCAGAAAGGTAAGTTGCCTGAATTCAACATTGATAATGATTGTGTTTTTGAGGTTTGGGAAGAGGTTATGTGTGCCTTGTGATTCACAGTTGAAGAATGAGTTGTTATGTGAGGCTCATAGTTCCCCGTTTTCAGTTCATCCTGGCTGTACTAAGATGTACAGAGATCTGCGGGAGTATTACTGGTGGGATGGAATGAAAAGAGATATTGCTGATTTTACTGTGAAGTGTCTAACTTGTCAGTAGGTTAAAGTATAGAGATAGTTACCGAAAGGGATGCTTCAGCCTTTACCAGTGCCAGATTTGGAATGGGAAAACATATCCATTGACTTTGTTGTGGGATTACCGAGGACATCTCGAGGTAATAATGCAATCTGGGTTATTGTTGATCGCTTGACAAAATCTGCTCATTTCCTTGCTATAAGATATACTTTTTCCCTAGATCAACTTTCCCATTTGTATCTTAAAGAGATAGTCAGGTTACATGGAGTTCCCCTCTCCATTGTATCTGATTGTGATCCCAGGTTCACATCTTACTTTTGGAAAGGCCTTCAGAAGTCGTTGGGTACTGAATTAAATTTTAGTACCGCTTTTCATCCTCAATCAGATGGGCAGCCAGAACGAACAATTCAGACCTTGGAGGATATGCTACGAGCTTGTTCGATGGATTATCAGGGAAGTTGGAACCAACATCTTTCTTTGGTTGAGATTTCTTATAATAACAGCTTTCATTCTAGTATACAGATGGCACCATTTGAGGCATTATATGGGAAGCGGTGTCGAACTCCCGCATTTTGGGATGAAGTGGGTGAAAGGAAGCTGATGGGACCAGAATTGGTAGAAGAGATGGCAGAAAAAGTTCAGTTGATTCAGAAGCACATGAGAATAGCTCAGATCAGGCAGAAGAGTTATGCGGATAACCGGAGGAAGGATCTATCTTTCGAGGTAGGTGATCATGTTTTTCTCAAGGTTTCTCCTTGGAAAAGTGTGATGAGATTTGTTAAGAAAGGAAAGCTGAGTCCAAGGTTTATTGGACCATATGAAATTCTGGAGAAAGTTGGATCAGTTGCTTACCGAGTGGCTTTACCTCCGAGTTTATCTCAGGTACACAATGTTTTTCATGTTTCAATGTTGAGGAAGTATATGCCAGATCCATCTCAGGTTTTGAGTCCAGAGGTAGTTCAGCTGGAGGAGAACCTATCTTATGAAGAACAACCAGTCCAGATTCTTAACCACAGGGAGCAGGTGTTACGGAATAAGGTGATTCATCAGGTAAAGGTTTTGTGGAAAAACCATGTGATTGAAGAGGCAACGTGGGAATCTGAAAATTCTATGAGGGATAAATACCCCCACTTATTTTGATAAGTGAATAAAATTGCGAGGACGCAATTCCCAAAAGGGGGGAAGGATGTAACATCCCAGGTAATTAAAGAATAAAGAATTTTCATATTTATTAATATTTACGAATTAAATATTAATTTTAATTAAAAGGGGTTTCTACGTTCGATAGCGTACTCGATATGCAACGATGAGTTTCTTTGAAAACTTACGTTGCACACAAGTAATAAAATAATATTATTTTAAATTTTAGTTAACAAGTAGCCATTGTACTGGCGGGAATGGATAGAAATAACTAAAATATGATTATATATGTTTTTAAATGTTTTTACATTTACCCAATAAAAGATAAAGGCTTAATATACGGAAAGAATTCAATTTTAGGCTTATATACTCTAATTTTCACGAAAGGTCCACTTATCACCATTTGATGGAGAACCATCATTAAATATAGTTTTGATCAATCTTATAAATTCTATTGGAGCAAAAATAACTCTTCTTTAAAATCAGGACATCAAAATTTACTTTGTGTAAATTTTTGGTACCTTTCCGATAAAGTTCATTTTTAAATGAATAGTGTAAAATGTTGTATTTTAATTCAAAACCTCTTTTTAATCTAATTTATTTATATGATTAGATTATATTTTTAATTGGTTTTAAAGTGAAATTAGAAAATATTTTTACCATTAAATCCAATAGTGGTCGTTGGAATTAATTTCACTTTGAAATCGGACTTAAACTAGTGTCAATCTTTTGATACTTATTGTTTCATAAAAACACGCTATTTGCTCTGACAACGGGAATTAATTATTAAATTAATTAATGTGACTTATATGTTTTGAATTTTGTAAAATAGACTTCATTTTTGAATTCGTAATATCAAATATATCTTAGGGTGAATTTTTGGTAATTTTCTGAAAAACTTCAATTTTTGATGAATAGGGAAACCACTAAGTGGTACTTATAAAAACTGATTTTCCGTTTAAATGAAATTTTGCCATCATTGTGTTTTTATTTTAAAAAATCCAACATACATGGTTGTCATTAAGAAGTAAAATTTGGTTCAATGAGATTAAAATAATTTTTTTGTGAATAGTAACTTATTAAGTTTTTAATCGCGATTAGTGGTAATTAGTGTAGTTTAAGGTAAAAATAATGTTTTAATAATATGAGATGAGCTTGAAACATGTCCTACCCTCATTGGATGTGTCATGGCCGACCAATACAAGCCATGGGTCAACTTGGGGACCCCATGGAGCCACTTTGGTTGGGAAATGACATAAATAACTTTTTATTTAATGTAAAAGTAAAAAATGACACAAACATAATATGTTTTATGAAAACAATTTTTACATGGGGTTATAAAGATCATATTTTTGATTATAAATAGTCATTGGAAATATAAAAAGATTTCCAACATCATAGTATTTTTTTTATAATTTTTAGACTTTAAATAAATTAAATTATTTATGACATCATGATGATGCAGCGATGACTTCATTATTTAACGATTTAAATAAAATGGAAAGATAATGTAATATCTAAAACCTACACATGTCCAAAACCTATTGGATGGGAATATTTCGAAGTCCTATCATCTTATCTTCTAAATATATCAATTTGGGACCTTAGAAATTCGAAACACTTTTGAAAATAAAATAATAGTTTCATGATTTCCAAAAGTGCCCCTCCTCTCCTCTTATAAAAGGCCCCCACCTCTACCTCATTTCACACACTCCTCAAGCCTTTGGCTCGGCCATCCCCTGCCCATTTACTCTCTCCACATCCCTCTCCTAATCCTAGAGGATTACCTTTGGGCATAATCCTTTCAAAGGATGCCTTTAGGCTCAAATCAAAAGGAGTTACACTTTTAAAGGTAATTCATTCTCTCTTGTTCATTTGTTTTATTTTGCTTCTCCAACCCCCTAAACTCTTTTTATTTACTTCTTTTGTAACAAAAACAGTATCTTCAATATACTAGGATATTTTTATAAGATTTATTCTAGCTACACTCTCACACAACTACATCAAATGGTTAAATAACATATGGTTTCCGTGGATGGCGAAATTCTGCCTCCCGAAACGATGATTGTTCAATACTCATTTAACACCTTCAAAGGTGGCCATTATGATGTCACTATTTTTATATATGATATATAATATGTTTATTCTTTCCTTAAGCTTCTGTATTTTTCATTTATGGCATACCATTATTTTTTCCATTATGGGTAAACACGATATCTTCATTTTAGGAAGTGCGGACTACCGCCCCCTGAAAGTGATTTGATTCGTTAATACCATATGTGGGATGTGTAAAGGATAAAGTTAATGATATTATATATGTTATTATACTTTAATTATAATATACTCTTATATCATTATGATTCCATTCTATAAAATACGAAATAGAAATGTAAGTAGCGTTCATGCGTACGTACGGCTTACCGTCTCCATGAACGGTGCATTTCATTTCTTACCTCTAAATGATTATGTAATATTATAAATAAATTTATATGCTGGATATATATGATATATATGATATATATGATATCCAAATCAGGAATTTAATTCTGGATATAAAGAACCTTTGACCACACGAACAAAATGTAATTGTAAGAAGTCCACTTTCGACTTAAGAACCAAATATTGACAAAACAAACATTATTAACTTAAATGGTTACATAATGTTTATAACATGGCAATAAGTGATATAAAAGGAATAATGAACTTTAAAAAGGTTCTTAATCAAGTATAAATTAACTCAAGTTTATTATTCAGGACGTTAAAGAATGATCGAGTCAAGTCGGACCCGAGGTAAGGGACTTCGTCTCAATCTCCTTTCACTAAGGCATATTTAGTTTTATACACAACTTTCTTTTATACGGTGTATAAACCCCTTTGACTTTTACTTTTATACAAAATGAATCTTTTTCTACGAATCGTTTTACTAAACGACAAAAAGGAATTTTTTTTTAACGTACGCGGTGACAACGACCTTTTTCCGCCGCCGCGAGTATTATTTGGTCTTTGGCTTCCTCAACAAGCCATAATGTTTTTAAAATAAAATAAATAACATATACTCTTTTATGTATTTTGGTATTGAAAATGGTTTTGATAAAGGATTATATTATGATATATTGTTATTGAAATGTGGAAATGTTATCATTCCTTTATATTGGTTTTATGTTTTATGATTTTATATTGGTACTTGGACATTTGACGGGTGGTTACGTGATAAACCATATGACAGGTGGTGCCGTGAATACCAGGACGGGTGGTTACGTTATAACCTCCAATGCATTGGGTATGGAAGTCATCCGTATGGCTATTCCATTAAGTATGTATGGAAATTGGCCGTATAGCTATTCCATTAAGTGATATGTGTGGAAGTCGACCGTATGGTTATTCTACTTAAGTATGTTTATGTCCCAAGTTACCTTTATATATGTTATGTGTTCTTTATATGGGTTTTATGGTAATCCTTTGGTTACAAAAAGGTAAGTAATGATACTTTATTCAGTGAAGAGTTTTTACTAATTCATGAAGGAGAAGGTATTACTTTGATAGAGTATACATGGTTTACTTGATGTTTGAAAAACTAACAGTTTTCATTCTTTGTGTATCCCTTACTGAGCTTTTTATGCTCACCCAAAGTTTTTTTGAAATGTTTTTCACAGGACATAATGTGGAATAAGGTCAAGGATGGGATCAAAGGAATGTCATTCTATATAAAACATGGAACTAGACATGTTTCTTTTAAGAGTTTTTTTTTATTATGGAAACTTAGTAGAAGTGACTACTTTGTAATCTTTTGAGATGTAATAGTTATGTTCTAATTCTCTAAAACTCTAAACCTGAAAAGATCCTCAACGTGAATTATTCATTTACTTCAATATTAAGTAAGGTTTAAGGCCGGGGCCTTATAAAAACAGTCTTTTTCATTGTAGGCATAAAAAACAGTCTATCGTATGATACTTTTTTATCAAATTCTTTGAGTAACTCGTTTTTTTCTTATTAATTTCTTCATTATCCAAAGTAAGTTTTTCTATAGAAATGGTATAAGGATTAATGAATCCAAATCATGATTCACACAGTATTCCCTTTATATAGTAGTAATATAAAAACCTATAGAAAATATGAATAGTTATTAACTTTAATAAATATATTATCTCACTATTTGAATAAATGTATTATGAAAATTTACCTTATATATGTATTTGAAATTGATACGCCTAGCCATTTATGCTTGAGAATCTCATTTATAACCTCAAGAGAAATTATGTATGTCATGGAAGTTCTATATATTTCTTCTTTTTATGAAATGTAATACATATTTCCATCTTTAAATGTTCTCATTGTATGAAGTTTTAATGATAATAAATGATGCTCTGGAACTGTGAGGAGATTGCACTCTCATAAGGTCATTTTGATTTCTTGGTCAATTCACTAGATTTTCTTTATCCAGCCTTCTATTTACCCACTACTTTATCTATATATAATATCATACCTCACTTAAAACCTCTTATCATAAACTGTTATAGGTTTTTCAAATGAAAAAATTGTTAAAGAGATACCTCATGTATCTTTATAAGATTAGACAGTCATGCTATAAAATCTCTAATAGCATCATTGACGGTTGTAATATTCAGATCATCAAGTGGAACACGTTACTCATCAGTTATCTCATGAGCTACCTCAATCCCCAATATCATGTGATCTTTTGCGAGTTCCTTATGGTGTATCTTGTCTCCTGGGATATTATACACTATACCCATCGCAATACGGTGGTGCATGGGTGTCGATAGATACAAATCACATACAGTTGTACCCTATAGAATTGAATTAATATAAAGTTTTCAAAATTTGTTTGATTCACATTTTGGTTAAAGAGTAATAAAAAAATTGATTACCTTGGGTAAGTTATGTGGTTGGAAGGGATTATTATCCTCAAATATAGTGGGGTCATTTGGTTCATGTGCGTATCTTTGTTCTATTGTCGATTCACTTTGATCCTTTCTCATACATTGGTCTATCAAACCAAACCAAAAAATAATATCTTGTAGTGAGTCTATTTATGTATGAAATCGTCTCACCATATTATATGTATCTTTGTGTAGTTTTATCTTCTTGAAATATGTTCAAGGAGATACTCCAAAACATAATCCTCTAACACGTCCATACTGTTCTAGCCGCTTCGAAGCTACTGAAAGTAGCTTTTCTTATGGTACAATCATTATCAATTCTTGTGTCTAAACCATATAAAATAAATATAAATATAATATATATATTTTTATCAAATAGTATTATAAAGAATAAAAAATTACAATTATTTCATACTTATACATGTTTCCCATACTGTTTTTGTGTTTTCATCAACTAGTTTAACTTTCTTATTTACATGGGCCTCCTTCCATAACACATGATGTGGGAAGGAAGTGGCTTCAGATTTTGATTCATAAATCTTCATATAAAAAAAGGAATATATGTTGTTTCATATCACATAATTAAACTTCTATTATTGATTTAAAATAAATATAAATTTATTCTCTAATGAAGATCACCCCATCTCTGATTTGCGATAAGAGTACATTGGTTTTGATGCATGTTATTTATTTTCAGCAGTCTTTTGTTTTTTCATAAATTAAAATTTTTGAATGAAGTTGAATAAAATAAATAATTTCAAATAATATATTATCGATTTCAATGAAACTAAAATGATTTCTCATTGTGAGGATTGATGAAATCAGTCCATGTTTCCTAATTTATAATGTGTACATAACTAACTGGTGGGTGGGGATTTACTTTCCCCTTGGTATCCCTAAGATTTAACTTTGTAAGAAGAATCTGGAAGCCTATATGGGATTTTCTAGAGGACATTAAGACAAATTTCTCACAGAAATATTCTAAAATAAATGAACTCTATAAGGAATAATGAAAATTAAATCAATATTTCATTATATAATTTTTTGATAAAATAGAGAATGTATATCGTAACATTACCATTTTATCTTTCCAAATGATTTCCTTCATTATTGGTTGGATGTGGTGTCATGAATCAATATCAATCAGCACATTCATCCTCATTTTTACCCCAAGATAACTAATGAACATTGACTTATTGGGGTCAATAGGTTGGTCACATTGATTCCAACCAACACATCATTGTTACTTACATTTCAAAGGTCGTATGACCTCCATCAAAAATATAATTCACTTTCCATAACAATATACCACCAAACACAATGTAATCCCAGCAAACACTTTTTCATTTAATCGTTTTGAATTTATTAATTCATTTATGGTAAAAATTACTGCAATCATAAATATAATATAATAGTCCTAAGCAACACTAAATTTTCTGATATTTTTCACAAGTTTAACTTGACAACTTTAGTAATTCTTACATGTGGTATATTATCATCTCATTATTCAAAAATATATTCATCATGTGAAATTATATTCTAATTTATATTCAAATTGTGTCTGAACATCAAAAAATAATCAAATGAAAGAAAACATATAGTAACCGCTATAACATTTTATCATTTTATGACATAGAAACAAACTTCATTTATTCATTCTACTATATCACTAATAATCCAATATTAATTAAGATAAAATATTCACCTATCATTATATGAAATTTTATGAAGATGATTTGCTCAATAAATTCACATATATACATAATTCTTCTTATTGTCTTAAAAAAAATCATCTTCATGTGCATGTCATACTGGGGAAACAAGATTTAAACAATAACATTCCACACTATCTAAAAGGTAAAAAGAAATAATATAATAGAAACATCAATAAAATCACCATTGGTTGCAATTGGGGATGTATATGTAGTTCGCAGTGGCCTCGTATGAAGCTGGAATGAGTTTACACAGTAGGGGTGGTGTTGTGTAGGTATAGGTAAGTGAGAGAGAGAGAGAGGGATGAGATGTTGGGTTTTTCATGGTTAAGAATATCACAAAAAGGAAAATTTTGGAACCCAAAAAATCAAACAACGAGAGAGGAAAAGGGGAAAATAACATACCTTCGATTCTAGCCTTGATTTTTCTGAGAGAACGTAAAGGAATAGCACCAACGGTAGGGGAGTTCTGTGAGAGCGTGAGAATTGAGAATGAATGAGTCGTGGTTAGGGTTTTTTTTAAATATATCGGGGACACTTTTATCAATGCTTTCAATAAATCACTGATAAAGAGCTCTTTTATCAGTGATAAATTGATAAGCACTGATAAAAGGCATCTTTGGCAGCATAAAAGTTTTAGCACTGATAAAGGATTTATAATTATAATTATAAATAAATAAAATTGTAAAAAATATATATAATTATATATTTTTTTTATTATAATTTTATAATTATTTAAATATATAATTATTTGTTTATAATTACATTAATACTTTTAAAAAAATTATTTATAATTATATATATATAATTTTATAAATATAGTAAATATACATTTATAAATATATTTATAATTATTTATTTATAATTATAAATATATTTATATAATTATATATATTATAGGTACTTAGGGGTACAATTACAACAAAATATAAAAATTTAACACACACAACTCGAAAGGGTAGGTTTAAAAGGCTTTTGTTTTAGTCTTATACATTGTCTTAAATGTTTATGTTAATTTATGAAAGTTTCTGCTATATTTTTATCCTTACTGAGCATATGAGCTCACCCCTTTATATGTTTTATTTTTCCTAGTATTCCAAGAAGTGTATTATTATTGATAATAAGGGTTAAGCTATGGGATTAATGGCGTTCTCAAAGGATCATTTATGTTGTGTTTTATTTTCTAATGTGTAATGTAACATTCATGTATGTAATCTATTTTCCAAGACTGTTAAATTGATCCGTATTTTGAGACTTGATTCCTTGTAATCATGTCAATGTATTAAAATAATGCACCGACTTTGGGATTCTGGGGTTGGGGTGTTACAAAATGTGTTTCCTCAATTTTGAGTCTGCCACTTGTGTTTTTTACTAAAATGTCATTTTAAACTGGAAACACAAACGTTGAGTCATACAGGTCGCATCATGTGTGGTTTTTATGTGATACTGATTCCCCCACATAAAAAATTAATTATGGATAATTTTAAAAAATTATCAAGACAATATGAGCATGTTTTATCAGTTTTCAGTTACTGGCACTTTTTTGTATTAAAATAACAATTTTAAACTCATAGCGGACACTTTGAGTCATACCAAGAAAATCTTGTATAGTATTGAGGTGAGTATGATCCATACACATAAAAAATGACTTATGTGTGATTTTAATAAAGTAAAAAACAATTAGAATTCATTTTCTTGGTTTTGAGTATGTTAGTTGGTTTTTTTACTAAAATCAATGTCAATTTTGAATTGAAAGATGCACTTGGAGTCATACCGATCACATCATGAATTGGATTGAGGTTATAATGATTCCTACATGTCCAAAATGAATTATTTATCATTTTAATAAAGTTTAAAAATAATACTAATCTGTTTTCTTGGTTTTGAGTATGCCACTTGTGTTTTTTACAAAAAATATCATTTTAAACTGGAAACACACACTTAGATTCATATAGGTCACATCATGTGTGTTTTTATATGATATGGATTATTAAATGTCACAAATTAATTATAAACTAGTCTACTAAATTATCAAGACAATCCAAGCACGTTTTCTTTGTTTTCATTTAGTGACACTTTTTGTACTAAAATGTCAATTTTAAACTAATAATAGACACTTTGAGTCATACCAGGCACATCATGTATTTAATTGAGGTGATGATTATTCCTAACCCTAAAAAATTAATTATGTATCATTTTAATAAAGTAAAAAAAACAATCTGAATACATTTTCTTGATTTTGAGTATGTGAGTTTTTTTTACTAAAATTAATGTCAATTTTGAATAAAAAGATGAACTTTGAGTCATACCGGTCACACCTTGTGTCATATTGAGGTGAGTATGATTCCTAAACATCAAAAATAAATTATGTATCGTTTTAATAAATTATAAAAACAATATGAATGTGTTTCCTTGATTTTGATTATGTCACTTGTTTTTTTACTAAAATGTCATTTTAAATTGGAAACACTCACTTTGAGTCATACAGGTCACATCGTGTGTGAGTTTTATGTGAGACTGATTCCTACATGTCACAAATAAATTATGAATAATTTTACTAAATTATCAAGAAAATATGAGCTTTTTTTCTCAATTTTTAGTGAGTGACACTTTTTTGTGTTAAAATGTCAATTTAAAAATCATAACGAACACTTTGAGTCATACCGGGCACATCATGTATCAGATTGAGGTGAGGTTAATTAATACATGTCAAAAATGACATATGGATAATTTTCCTAAAGTAATAAGACAATAATAACTCATTTTATCATTTTTTATTATGGTAGTTGTTTTTTTTACTAAAATTAAAGTCAATTTTGAATAAAAAGACGCACTTGGGGTCATACCAGTTACACCATGAATCATATTGAGGTGAGGATAATTACGGCACATCACAAATGACTTAGGTATTATTTTAATAAAGTATAAAAACAATCCAAATGTGTTTCCTTGGTTTTGAGTACTCCACTTTTTTTTCAAAAATGTCATTTTAAACCAGAAATACACACTTTGAGTCATATAGGTCGCATCATGTGTGGGTTTTATATGATACTAATTACTATATGTCACAAATTAAATATGAATAATTTTCATAAATTATCAAGATAATCCAAGTTTTTTTTCTCATTTTTCGGTGAGTGACATTTTTTTGTATTAAAATGTCAATTTTAAACTGATAACAAACACTTTGAAAGAAGCCCTCCCTAATGACCACAATATCTCAATGATGGTTATCCTATAATAGTTCTCTCAGAAACCAACTATATTTTGTGGTTTATTACACACATATTTATTCAAACATTTAAGTTGGATTATATACGTGTTTGATGATTGGGATTTTTACAGATGTTACTTTAATAACACTAGTGGATAAATTGAATCTTATAACATAGAATCATCCTTCGTCATACAAACTAAAATGGTTGAACAATAGGATCACACATCAAGTCAACAAATTGGTTATAATTTCATTTTACATTGGTAAGAACTATGTTTATGAGGTATTGTGTAATGTTATTCCTCTAGGTTCTTGTCATTTATTATTGGTATGGCCTTGGTAGTTTGGCAGGGAAGTGAAATATAATGGGAGGAAGATCACATATTATTTCCTATCTAGGGAAGAGAATATTACACTTGCTCATTTGAAACCATACCATTTTTTCAAGTAAAATTTCTTCTACAATAGCCCATAGGTTTCCTCTTTATCAATAACAATCTATTATAGAAATCAATCTATAAAAAATCCTATTTTTTATTTATTAATTATGGTTAAGTCATTCCATGAGGAGAGGATTCATCACCATATGTTAGATTGTTCATTTATTGAGGAATATCACAATGTTTTTCTTAATGATCTTACAGGTGGATTACTACCCAGTATAAAATCACTTAAACAAGTGGTGAAAACATTTTTCCAATAATCAACCTAAAACACTTTCACAATAGATCTTATCTCAAGTGATAATTTTTGAGAGCACTTTTCAAAAAAAATTCTCAAACACAATCTTGGTATGACCCTTATTCTACTTCATTTACCAAAATAATTATTTTTTTCAAGCCAGTACTTTGTATCCTCCTCCGCCTCAGTCTCCACCTCGGTATCTACCTCCGCCTCCTCCTCTACCTTGGTCTCTGACTCTGACTATGCCTTTGCCTCAGCCTCCACCTCTGAAACCACCTCCACCATTTGCAAAAAAAAAGAATTTTTGTAGGTCAATGCTTCTAAATAAATTGATTTCCTCTATTATAATTCTCCATCAGAAAGAGATCAAAAATAATATATAATCATTTTGACACTAATTATTCACACCCCCAAATATATTTCTAAGGTAATAACTCATACTAGATCACAAATCTAGAAGGTAATCACTATAATTTGTTTTCGGTGTACATTCTGACAACATGTACATTGCCCACTCATCTCTAAACAAATTTACTTATTCTTTTAAGTATGATGGTTGTCAGGAATATTGATAGTACTGATCAAATATAGATAAAAAATTATTATGAAATATATTTAATGAAATTGTAATTACCTTCATAAATTACCTATTGGGGGATGTTGGTATTTCCATGCTTTATGATATCTCTCATAAAATTTCAAACATAATATCCACAATCGATGTCATTATCTTACTTCAGACAGTTCCAAAACAATGACCAAATTAAGTAAATTATTTTGAAATATTTGTACAGTTAAATATTTCTATATATACCATAATTTTTTTCTATTTGTATTAATCCATGGGCTTTATCTCTTCATACACTGACTTCATTCCATGATTTATCCTATATTTAGATACTTCCCTATCCTCAAAAAATCTTATTAAAACACAAACTGAAACATATAATTCTAATTGTATCTTTAAAATTTTGATTGTAGGGTATTGAAAATTCACAATACACATTATGTGTAGTCAGTTGGTTTGATATCCATGCAATGGATATAAAAAATAAATATTTGGGGTGTCCATATTGACTAGGATCAGCATCTAGTGTTTTCTAAAAAATAAAAACAAATAAGTAATGAAAAAATTAAAAATATATTTTATGTGATTATATTGTAAAGTTTTACTTTTTCATTATAGGCATAAAAAAGATTCTATCGTCTGATACTTTTTTATCAAATTCTTTGAGTAACTCATTTTTTTCTTCTTAATTTCTTCATTATCCAAAGTAAGTTTTTCTATATAAATGGTATAAGGATTAATGAATCCAAATCATGCTTCACACATTATTCCCTTTATATAGTAGTAATATAAACACCTATAGAAAATATGAATAGTTATTAACTTTAATAAATATAGTATCTCACTATTTGAATAGATATATTATGAAAATGTACCTTATATATGTATTCAAAACTGATACGCCTAGCCATTTATGCTTGAGAATCTCATTTATAACCTAAAGAGCCATTATGTATGTCATGGAAGTTCCATATATTTCTTCTTTTTATGAAATGTAAGACATATTTCCATCTTTAAATGTGGTCATTGTATGAAGTTTTAATGATAACAAATGATGCTCTGGAACTGTGAGGAGAATGCACTCTCATAAGTTCATTTTGATTTCTTGGTCAATTCACTAGATTTTCTTGATACGACCTTTTATTTCCCCATTCATTTTTCTATATATAATATCATACCTCACTTAAAACCTCTTATCATAAACTGTTATTGTTTTTTCATATGAAAAAATTGTTAAAGAGATACCCCGTGTATCTTTATAAGATTAGACAATCATGCTATAAAAGCTCTAATATCATTATTGACGGTTGTAATATTCAGATCATCAAGTGGAACATGCAACTCAGCAGTCGGCTCATGAGCTAACTCAATCCCTAATCTCATGTGATCTTTTTAGAGGTATTTATGGTGTATCTTTTCTCCTGGGATATTATACACTATACCCATTGCAAAACGGTGGTGCATGGGTGTCAATAGATACAAATCACATACAGTTGTACCCTACAGAATTGTATTAATATAAAGTTATCAAAATTTGTCTGATTCACATTTAGGATAAAGAGTAATAAAAAAATTGATTACCTTGGGTATGGTATGTGGTTGGAAAGAATTATTATCCTCAAATCTAGTGGGGTCATTTGGTTCATGTGCGAATCTTTGTTCTACTGTCGATTCACTTTGATCCTTTCTCATACATTGGTCTACCAAACCAGACCAAACAATAATATCTTGTAGTGAGTCTATTTATGTATGAAATTGTATCACCATATTATATATATCTTTGTGTAGTTTTATCTTCTTGAAATATGTTCAAGGAGATACTCCAAAACCTAATCCTCTAACACGACCATACTGTTCTAGCTGCTTCAAAGCTACTGAAAGTATCTTTTCTTATGGTACAAACTTTATCAATTCTTGTGTCTAAACCATATAAAATAAATATGAATATAAATATATATTTTTATCTAATAGTATTCTAAAGAATAAAAAATTAAAATTATTTCATACTTATACATGTTTCCCATACTGTTTTTGTGTTTTCATCAACTAGTTTAACTTTCTTATTTACATGATCCTCCTTCCATAACACATGATGTGGGAAGGAAGTGGCTTCATATTTTGATTCATAAATCTTCATATAAACAAAGGAATATATGTTGTTTCATATCACATAATTAAACTTCTATTATTGATTTAAAATACATATTAATTTATTCTCTAATGAAGAGCACCCCATCCTTGCTTTGCGATAAGAGTACATTGGTTTTTATGCATGTTATTTATTTTCAGCACTCTTTTTGTGTTTGATAAATTAAATTTTTTGAATCAAGTTGGATAAAATAAATAATTTCAAATAATATATTATCGATTGCAATGAAACTAAAATGATTTCTCATTGTGAGGATTGATGAAATCAGTCCATGTTTCCTAATTTATAATGTGTGCATAACTAACTGGTGGGTGGGGCTTTACTTTCCCCTTGGTATCCCTAATATGTAACTTTGTAAGAAGAATCTGGAAGCCTATATGGGATTTTCTAGAGGCCATTAAGACAAATTTCTGATAGAAATATTCTAAAATAAATGAACTCTATAAGGAATAATGAAAATTAAATCAATATTTTTTTATATAATTTTTTGATAAAATAGATAAAGTATATCGTAACATTACCATTATATCTTTCCAAGTGATTTCATTCATTATTGGTTGGATGTGGTGTCATGAAAAAATATCAATCAGCACATTCATCCTCATTGTGACCCCAAGATAACTAATGAAAATTGACTTATTGGGCTCAATAGTTTGGTCGCATTGATTCCAACCAACACATCATTGTTACTTACATTGCAAAGGTTGTATGACCTCAATCAAAAATATAATTCACTTTCCATAACAATATACCACCAAACACAATGTAATCCCAGCAAACACTTTTTCATTTAATCGGTTTGAATTTATCAATTCATTTATGGTAAAAGTTACTGCAATCATAAATATAATATAATAGTCCTAAGCAACACTAAATTTTCTAATATTTCACACAAGTTTAACTTAACAACTTTAGTAATTCTTATATGTGGTATATTATCATCTCATTATTCAATAATATATTCATCATGTGAAATTATATTCAAATTGTGTCTGAACATCAAAAAATAATCAAATGAAAGAAAACATATAGTAACCACTATAAAATTCAATCATTTTATGACATAGGAACAAACTTCATTTATTCATTCTACTATATCACTAATAATGAAATATTAATTAAGAGAAAATATTCACCTATCATTCTATGATATTTTATGAAGATGATTTTCTCAATAAATTCACATATATACATAATTCTTCTTATTGTCTTAAAAAAATTCATCTTCATGTGCATGTCATACTGGGGAAACAAGATTTAAACAACAAAAATCCACACTATCTTAAAGGTAACCAGAAATAATATAATAGAAACATCACTAAAATCACCACTGGTTGCAATTGTGGATGGAGATGTAGTTCGTAGTGGCCTCGTATGAAGCTGGAATGAGTTTAAAGAGTAGGGGTGGTGTTGTGTAGGTATAGGTAAGTGAGAGAGAGAGAGGGATGAGATGTGGGGTTTTTCATGGTTAAGAATATCACAAAAACAAAAACTGTGGAACCCAACAAATCAAACAACGAGAGAGGAAAAGGAGAAAATAACATACCTTCGTTTCTAGCCTTGATTTGTCTTAGAGAATGTAAATGAATAGCGCCAACGGTAGGGGAGTTCTATGAGAGCTTGAGAATTGCGAATGAATGAGTTGTGGTTAGGGTTTTTTTAAATAGATCGGGGATACTTTTATCATCGCTTTCAATAAAGCACTGATAAAGAGCTCTTTTATGAGTGCTGCTAAATTGATAAGCACTGATAAAAGGCATCTTTGTCAGTATAAAAGTTTTAGCACTGATAAAGAATTTATAATTATAATTATAAATAAATAAAATTGTAAAAAAATTATATATTTATATATTTTTTTATTATAATTTTATAATTATTTAAATATATAATTATTTATTTATAATTACATTAGTACTTTTTAAAAATAATTATTTATAATTATATATATATAATTTTATAATTATAGTAAATATACATTTATAAATATATTTATAATAATTTATTTATAATTATAAATATATTTATATCATTATATATATTTTAGGTACTTAGGGGTACAATTACAACAAAATATAAAAATTTAACACACACAAATCGAAAGGGTAGGTCATAGCCCCCCCCCCCAAGGGATAACCCACCCATTTGTGATGACCCAAAGGCCTTGGGGACAAGAAGTCCATTACAAAACCTATAGCCCTTGTGCCCAGCACCTGCAGCTATTTTTTTCTTGAAAACATAACTATGTGGGTCCACCGCCTTAAGTGCTAGCCATCATGGACACTGGCTTCGCGCCTGAGGAGTCATCTCGCTGCCACGCTGCCACCAAGAGACCCACGCCTGGGTTGTCGCAGGCCAGCCCACATCTGGGTGCAAATCCAATCAAAATTTGCTGCTGCCCGGATTTGAACTCTGGTTTATGATGCAGGATTACAGAGTTGTTATTACCACTAGGTTACAACCCCAACTATTATATCATTATATATATTTATATAATTATATATATATATATATATTTAATATATATATATATATATATTAATATAGTAAATATTTTCATTATTTAAATTTATTTATTATAATTTTAGAATTATAAATATATTTATATCATTATATATATATATATAATAAATATATATAAATATATATATATTGATTATTTAAATATATTTATTATAATTCTATAATTATTTATTTATAAATATATGAATATTACTTTTAAAAAATAATATTTATATATTTATATATATATATATAGCTCCCAGGGTGCAGCTCAGTGGTAGCTGCCTATGTGGGTCTGGGTGAGTTCTCGAGTTCGAGTCTCACTAAGTACATCCCTACATTGTATTTTGTCTGCTATTATTTATAATGTAGCCTCTTTACTTGAATAAACTGAGGCTTTGACCTCAATTTATATATATATATATATTATAAATATAAAAATAAATAAAAATATAGTATATTTATTATTTAAATAAATTTATTATAATTTTATAATTATTTTTTTAAAATTATATAAATAGTTTTTAAAAAAATATTTATTTATTTATAATAGTTATAAATATATAGATTTATAAATATAGTAAATAGAAATTTGTAAATATATTTATTTATAAATATTTATTTACATCTATATTTTTAACATTATTAATGAATATATAATCTTAAATACATACATTTTAAAAATGAGTGAAATTGAATAATTAAAAATGAATACACTTTAAAAATATTGAAAAAATTGATAAGTTTTATTAATTAAATTTAGATTATTAAAAAAAATATGGATATATATATATATATTGAAGTAAATATGAATACATATTGAAAATACTAAAATATAATAAATAAATATATATAAATAAATAATAGTAAATGATTAAAATAAAAAAATAAAAAAAAATATTAAAATATTAAAAATGAATAAATAATATCTAACTGTAATAATATTAAAAATAAATAAATAAAATTGACCGATTAAAAACATAATATGTTAAATGTATCATGCTATAATGAAATTCTAAAATATACTAAATTTTGAATAAATTTCATAAATATTAGATGTATATGTTTCTATATAAGATTTCATTAATTGCGTAAATATTTATGTGTGTGTGTTGTATATAAAAATTAATTAATTACATATATGTATGTGAAATCAATGTAACACATAATGTTTGATATATTTTAAATTGAAAAATGAAACCTCATTAAAAATAAATAAGACATTAATAAGTTTTTAGTTATTATATTTTATTCACTTTCTATATATTTATATTTAATATATATTATTTATTACTATTTATAATTAATATATATTATAGTTATTCTTTTTTATTAATTATTGTTTCATTAATAAATTTTTAAATAATTTTATAATTTATTCATTTTTAATTTTTTTTCTAATTATTACAATTTATTCATTTTTAATTTTTTTGTTTAATTATTACAATTTATTAATTTTATATATCTATATTTGATATATACTATTTATTAATATTTATAATCTATATATATGTATATTAAATTTATTCTTTTTTATCAATAATTATTTAATTAATAAAATGTTTTATATTTTTCTTAATTTACTCATTTTTAATTTTTATTTGTTTAATTATTTCACTTTATTCATTTTAAATATCTATATATTTAATATATAATTTTTATTAATTTTTATAATTTTTATAATTTATATATATATATATATTCAATTTATTCATTTTAAAAATAATTATTTAATTAATAAAATTGTTAATATTTTTTTATTTGTTTAATTATTTCATTTCATTCTAGACGTTTATCAGTGCTAAAAATAAAGTATTGATAAAAGGTACCCTTTATCAGGTCTTTTTTCTAGCATTAATAAATGTCAGCATTGTTAAAAGTCTATTTTGTAATAGTGTTTTAATTAAATTGGATATTAAGTTTAGTAAAAACACAAGTGACATACTCAAAACTGAGGAAACAAATTCAGATTATTTTGAAACTTTGAGACAATGATCTATAAGTCATTTTTTATGTGTAGGAATCAACCAAACATCAATCTAATGCACGGTGTGACCGGTATGACTTCAAGTGTGTCTTTTTATTTAATATTGACATTAATTTTAGAAAAAAAACAACTAACATACTCAAAACTAAGAAAATGTATTTGGATTATTTTGATACTTTAGGAAATCAATCCATAAGTCATTTTTGACGTGTAGGAATCATCCACATCTTAATCTGATATACAGTGTGTCCGGTATGACTCCAAGTGTGTCTTTTTATTTAAAATTGACAATAATTTTAGTAAAAAGGACAAGAAACATACTCAAAACTGAGAAAAACCATTCAAATTATTTTTATAATTTATTCAAATGATCTATAATTTATTTTTGACATGTAGGAATCAAACATGCCTTAATTTGATACATGGTGTTCCCAATATAACTCAAAGTGTCTATTATCATTTTAAATTTGTCATTTTAGTTCAAACTGTGTGTCACTCACTAAAAATTGAGAAAATGCACTATGATTGTCTTGATAATTTAGGAAAATAATTAATAATTCATTTGTGACGTGTATGAATTAGTCTCATGTCAAACTGACACACGATGTGACTGGTATGACTCAAAGTGCATGTTTCCAGTTTTAAATGACATTTTAGTAAAAAACAAAAGTGACATACTCCAAACTGAGTAAACAAATTTGGATTGTTTTGATACTTCAGGGAAAAGATCCAAAAGTCATTTTTGGAACGTAAGAATCAATCACACGTCAATCTGATGCACGTTGTTACCAATATGACTCCAAGTGTGTCTTTTTATTTAAAATTGACATTAATTTTAGTAAAAATTACAAGTGACATACTCAAAACTAATAAAACGCATTTAGATTATCTTGATACTTTTGGAAAATGATCCATAATTCATTTTTGACTTTTAGGAATCATCCACACATCAATATTATACATGGTGTTCCCATTATGACTCAAAGTGTCTCTTATCAATTTCAAATTTACATTTTAGTTAAAAAACTGTGTCACTCCCTAAAAATCAAGGAAACACACTCTAATTATCTTGATAATTGAGAAAAATTATTTATAAGTCATTTTTGATGTGTAAGAATCAATATCATGTCAAAATGACACACGATGTGACTGGTATGACTCAAATTGCGTGTTTCCAGTTTGAAATGACATTTTAGTAAAAAAACACAAGTGACATACTCAAAACTAGGAAAACGCATTCAAATTGATTTGATACTTTAGTACAATAATCGGTAATTTATTAGTGACATGTAGGAACTAGCCGCACCTCAATCTGATGCATGGTGTAACTGGTATGACTCCAAGTGTGCCTTTTTATTTAAAATTAGCGTTAATTTTAGTAAAAAAGGAAAAGTGACATACTCAAAACTAAGAAAACACATTTGGATAGTTTTTATACTTTAGGTAAATGATCTATTGGTCATTTTTGAAGTGTGGGAATCAACCACACCTCAATATGACGCACAGTGTGACTGTTATGACTCCAACTGAATCTTTTTATTTAAAATTGACATTTTAGTGAAAAACACAAGTGACATAATAAAAATTGAGAAAACACATTCAGATTGTTTTGATACATTAATATAATGATCCATAAGTCATTTGTGACATGTAGGATTCAGTTTCACCTTAATCCAATAAACGGTGTGCCTATATTGACTCAAAGTGTCCATTATCAGTTTAAAATTGACAATTTAGTTCAAAACACATGTCAATCACTAAAAACCAAGGAAATGTACTCAAATTGTCTTGATAATTTAAGATAATGATTCATAATTCATTTGTGACATGTACGAATCAGTTTCATGTTAAACCGACACATGATGTTGTCTGAATGACTCAAATTATGTGTTTGTAGTTTAAAATGACATTTTAGTAAAAAAGACAAGTTACATACTCAAAACTGAGCAAACATATTTAGATTGTTTCTATATTTTCGGACAATGATCAATAAGTCATTTTTGGTGTGTAGGAATCAACCCCTCCTCAATTTGATTCACGGTGTAACCGGTATAAGTCCAAGTGTGTCGCGACCCCCTCCTTCCAAAGATACCCCTCCCTGGCTGGAAATAAAGAAAGAGAGATAATGACCTCTGAGTCCTGCCTCTAATAGGTCACAGGTTGGAGATTAGCACTAAGGGTGTACAAATCTCACAATATGGGAGGCATTACCCTTTATATGAAAACAATATTAGGAGATATAATGAATCAACCGTAAACAACTCCCTGACATATATATATATATAATAAATCAAAACCATTCCACAATGCATGTATAAATCAAAACTGATACATATATAAGTTTCTAAATGAAATCCCAAAAGAATAAAAGCTAAGGCAGCGACACATAAACAACTATAAAAGTCAAAACTAGAAATGTCCAGCATGGTCTACAAAGTCTTCCTAGAAATCTGAAATCAATTTTTATATACGTAGGGTGAGCATATAGGTATACTCTGTAGGAAAACCAAAGTCTCTCATGAACATGTGAAAAGATCATATTAATGCACCCATGTGAAAGTAGTAGAACCAAACACCACCTAAATAGGTATAATACCCAAAATCCCAAACTCACCAAGGTTCGCTCACCAAATAACACATCCAAGTAATGTAATATAATGCACATCAATGATTAAGGTACCTCGCACCACTTCCAACTAGTTTAGTCGCTCTTTCCTAACAGCAAACATCATTGCACTCCCATCTCTTCCAAAAGAACCAAATCACAACCTTTCCGCACACACCTAGGCCCCATAACCACACCTCGTCCTATCACCTGGTCTATGAGGAACATCACACCCCACCCGCAGACACATGGGACACAAACCACGCCTTGTCCTATCACATGGGCCACATGCCACATCACATCCTGCTCACATACACCTGGGCTACAAGCCACACCACATCCCATCACTTGGGCCATAAGCCACATCATATATCATCCCAAAGACATATGGTAACATACAACACATCTCATCTGGAAGACGCCTGGGAAAGCACAACTCGTCTCATCTCGAAGACACCTGAGAAAGAACAACACTTCTCATCCTGAAGACACTTAGGAAAGCACAACACCTCTCATTCCAAAGACACCTGGGAAAGCACAGCTCCCTCGCACACATTTGGGCATCACAAACCGCAACCTGCTTGAAGAATCTTGGGTCATCGCTGCCTAGAAGAGGGAGCAGGGAAGAATAGGTGGTCAACCATCCATCCTCCCACCAAGAAGTTTGGGAAAGACACCCTCCCCCGTGATAATGGGGGTGTTCAGCACATAGTGCTCAACTAGGGTGGGTGTGTATAGAAACCAAGAGAACATACAATGTATATACCTATAGAGTTATGGCTCACAACCCCATCCTATGGTTTTATAATAAGAACTAACCATCTTATAGAATCCACACAATCACCGCCACCTCTAATTGTATAAAAACACACATACAAAACACAAACCAAAATTTGTTTTCAGTCCTTAAGCCATAATCCAGAGTTTCTATTTTATCAATAAATCCTACTTTATCAGTCTTGATTTGTGTCATCAACATTCTTTAGAAAACTCATTTCATGTAGAAAGATAACTTATTCCATGTTCCCAACCCATTAGTTCATATATAAACATTAACTGGTTAAACAACACAACTCGTCATCAATTTCCTCATTAAACATTCCCATTTGAAATTATTAACATACAATATTAATTCCATTAATACTTGAGTAGATATAACAAAACAAACCACATAGCATAAGAACAACACCATATAAGCAGAACACAAGCCATAAATCACATTATACTTTTAATCCACATTTGGTTACTTAACATATTTCACAAATATCGAATAATCCCATATTAACAACACCTTGATTCATTAAATTCCATCCTGTTATCATTTATTCATTAGATTTTCACATTCCACGTTCCATTTCAAATAAACCATTTTTCTATATTCTTCCTAAGAACGGATATTCCACTTTAGTTCCATACTTCCCAATAAACTATAATTAATTCACACAATATAATAACCAAAACATAGAAAGTAACACCACACAACATCCCATTACACTCTTACCAATAATCCCATATCATCACCAATTCACAGCCACATCCCCTTTTTGCAACCTATTTTCATATCCACACCATAACCATCATACAACCATGTTGTATAGCCATACCCATTGCAGCCCCATTGTACAACCATATGTAATCCATCTCCCTCACACACATAACAACATAGTCATATTCTATCCATCATATCATCAGAGCCAACCCATAGCACACAATCGTGTCCACAAACACATTACATCACATAACAGAGAAAAACATACTTTCAGCTTTAGCTGGGCATCTCTTATTCAATTTCATTTAATTTAGGGTGTTATCATAGAAACTATATAATCCTAGGGCATCCATTCATTTTAATTGAAAGTATGTGGTTAACCAATTTTATAATAAGTGACGTTAAGAGCCACACACCATGCATGTATTCCATAACCCATAAACTAGTGCACAAACAAGTACCCCCAATGAATATGATTTTCAATGGGTATTGAGCCCATACAATTCACAGCATTGATCAAAATGTCAAAAAACAATACAATCATATGTCACATTCCCCTTCCCCTTTAAATTCAATATAAACTGATTCATTATCTTCCTTAATCCTATTGTGACCATGTTCACGAGAGTTAACAATAATAAACTCATCTTGCATGACACACATAAAGAGAAATGAAGGAAACCCCTGCTTGGGAGAAGAGATGATCAACACTTTCTTATTGTGCCAAAATAGGGGGTGCGCATGCAGCAGAGAAAACCTCCAGGGAAAACATGATCCAAAGGCTACAACACAATCACATGACTCCCCAGGGAAGAAAGGTTTGAGGCGTCTCATACCAAGGGAAAACAAGAAGGAAGAATAAGGGTGAAAGATATATCGGCCTTTGGAAAAATCTAAACGGAGCAGTGGTTTAGATGCATTTTGGATTTTCTATTAAAGGTGGATCTGGTCAAGTCAATGTGTTTTGACCAAATAAAATCCATTGGAACCTTACGGAAAAAATACAGATAGGATTTATGGGCCTTGAATTGGTCTCACATCCCTTCAAGAAAGGCTTTAAAATCATTTTATGTCAAAGAAAACGTCAGAGGGGTGAAACTGTAAGAAGCTGGAAACACTGCTCATGACTCACCACTAGTTGAGGCACCGTTGAGCGATACACTATTGGATGAGGCAGTGCGTGAGAGTTGTTGTTAGGTGAGGCACCACTCGACGAGGCACCACTCGTGAGTCACCATTAAGTGAGGCATCGCTTGTGAGTCATTGTTCGCGAGCTACTGTTAGGCGATATACCGTTAGGTGAGTCATTGTTCAGTGAGTCATTGTTCTGTGAGTCACTGTTCGGCGAGACACCGCTCGCAAGTCACCGTTAGGTAAGGCACTGCTCGATGAGGCATCGCTAATGAGTCATCGTTAGGTGAGGCACCGCTCTGCGTGGCACCGCTGGGTGAGCGACCGCCAGGGTAACACAGCTAGGGTGAGACATTGTCAGGGTGACACTGTTGGCATGAGGCACCGTTAGGAAACTTGGAAAACTGAGAATTTTGCGAAGTGTTGAAAAGAGTCACTTTGATCTCTCAGAACACCTCAAACACTAGATTCTTACAATGGAATATTTGTACAGTTAAATATTTCTATATAAACCATAATTTTTTTCTGTTTGTATTAATCCATGGGCTTTATCTCTTCATACACTGACTTCATTCCATGATTTAGCCTATATTTAGAGACTTCCCTATCCTAAAAAAAATTTATTTAAACACAAACTAAAACATATAATTCTAATTTTATCTTTAAAATTTTGATTGTAGTGTATTGAAAATTCACAATACACATTATGTGTAGTCAGTTGGCTGGATATCCATGCAATGGATATAAAAAATAAATATTCAGGGTGTCCATATTGACTAGGATCTGCATCTAGTGTTGTCTAAAAAATAAAAACAAATAAGTAATGAAAAAATTAAAAATATATTTTATGTGATTATATTGTAAAGTTTTACTTTTTCATTGTAGGCATAAAAAAGAGTCTATCGTCTGATACTTTTTTATCAAATTCTTTGAGTAACTCATTTTTTTTCTTCTTAATTTCTTCATTATCCAAAGTAAGTTTTTCTATATAAATGGTATAAGGATTAATGAATCCAAATCATGCTTCACACATTATTCCCTTTATATAGTATTAATATAAACACCTATAGAAAATATGAATAGTTATTAACTTTAATAAATATATTATCTCACTATCTGAATAGATGTATTATGAAAATTTACCTTATATATGTATTCAAAACTGATACGCCTAGCCATTTATGCTTGAGAATCTCATTTATAACCTAAAGAGCCATTATGTATGTCATGGAAGTTCCATATATTTCTTCTTTTTATGAAATGTAAGACATATTTCCATCTTTAAATGTGGTCGTTGTATGAAGTTTTAATGATAACAAATGATGCTCTGGAACTGTGAGGAGAATGCACTCTCATAAGTTCATTTTTATTTCTTAGTCAATTCACTAGATTTTCTTGATACGGCCTTTTATTTCCCCACTGATTTTTCTATATATAATATCATACCTCACTTAAAACCTCTTATCATAAACTATTATTGTTTTTTCATATGAAAAAATTGTTAAAGAGATACCTCGTGTATCTTTATAAGATTAGACAATCATGCTATAAAAGCTCTAATATCATTATTGACGGTTGTAATATTCAGATCATCAAGTGGAACATGCAACTCAGCAGTCGGCTCATGAGATAACTCAATCCCCAATCTCATGTGATCTTTTGAGAGGTCTTTATGGTGTATCTTTTCTCCTGGGATATTATACACTATACCCATCACAAAACGGTGGTGCATGGGTGTCGATAGATACAAATCACATACAGTTGTACCCTACAGAATTGTATTAATATAAAGTTATCAAAATTTGTCTGATTCACATTTAGGATAAAGAGTAATAAAAAAAATTGATTACCATGGTTAAGGTATGTGGTTGGAAAGAATTATTATCCTCAAATCTAGTGGGGTCATTTGGTTCATGTGCGGATCTTTGTTCTACTGTCGATTCACTTTGATCCTTTCTCATACATTGGTCTATCAAACCAGACCAAACAATAATATCTTGTAGTGAGTCTATTTATGTATGAAATTGTCTCACCATATTATATATATCTTTGTGTAGTTTTATCTTCTTGAAATATGTTCAAGGAGATACTCCAAAACCTAATCCTCTAACACGACCATACTATTCTAGCCGCTTTAAAGCTACTGAAAGTATCTTTTCTTATGGTAAAAACTTTATCAATTCTTATGTCTAAACCATATAAAATAAATATGAATATAAATATATATTTTTATCTAATAGTATTATAAAGAATAAAAATTTACAATTATTTCATACTTATACATGTTTCCCATACTATTTTTGTGTTTTCATAAACTAGTTTAACTTTCTTATTTACATGATCCTCCTTCCATAACACATGATGTGGGAAGGAAGTGGCTTCAGATTTTGATTCATAAATCTTTATATAAACAAAGGAATATATGTTGTTTCATATCACATAATTAAACTTCTATTATTGATTTAAAAAACATATTAATTTATTCTCTAATGAAGAGCACCCCCATCCTTGCTTTGCGATAAGAGTACATTGGTTTTGATGCATGTTATTTATTTTCAGCACTCTTTTGTGTTTGATAAATTAAATTTTTTGAATCAAGTTGGATAAAATAAATAATTTCAAATAATATATTATCGATTTCAATGAAACTAAAATGATTTCTCATTGTGAGGATTGATGAAATCAGTCCATGTTTCCTAATTTATAATGTGTGCATAACTAACTGGTGGGTGGGGCTTTACTTTCCCCTCGGTATCCCTAATATGTAACTTTGTAAGAAGAATCTGGAAGCCTATATGGGATTTTCTAGAGGCCATTAAGACAAATTTCTGACAGAAATATTCTAAAATAAATGAACTCTATAAGGAATAATGAAAATTAAATCAATATTTTTTTATATAATTTTTTGATAAAATAGATAAAGTATATCGTAACATTACCATTGTATCATTCCAAGTGATTTCCTTCATTATTGGTTGGATGTGGTGTCATAAATCAATATCAATTAGCACATTCATCCTCATTGTGACCCCAAGATAACTAATGAAAATTGACTTATTGGGCTCAATAGTTTGGTCGCATTGATTCCAACCAACACATCATTGTTACTTACATTGCAAAGGTTGTATGACCTCCATCAAAAATATAATTCACTTTCCATAACAATATACCACCAAACACAATGTAATCCCAACAAACACTTTTTCATTAAATCGGTTTGAATTTATCAATTCATTTATGGTAAAAATTACTACAATCATAAATATAATATAATAGTCCTAAGAAACACTAAATTTTCTGATATTTCACACAAGTTTAACTTAACAACTTTAGTAATTCTTATATGTGGTATATTATCATCTCATTATTCAATAATATATTCATCATGTGAAATTATATTCAAATTTATATTCAAATTGTGTCTGAACATCAAAAAATAATCAAATGAAAGAAAACATATAGTAACCACTATAAAATTCAATCATTTTATGACATAGGAACAAACTTCATTTATTCATTCTACTATATCACTAATAATGCAATATTAATTAAGAGAAAATATCCACCTATCATTCTATGATATTTTATGAAGATTATTTGCTCAATAAATTCACATATATACATAATTCTTCTTATTGTCTTAAAAAAATTCATCTTCATGTGCATGTCATACTGGGGAAACAAGATTTAAACAACAACAATCCACACTATCTTAAAGGTAACCAGAAATAATATAATAGAAACATCAATAAAATCACCACTGGTTGCAATTGTGGATGGAGATGTAGTTCGCAGTGGCCTCGTATTAAGCTGGAATGAGTTTAAAGAGTAGGGGTGGTGTTGTGTAGGTATAGGTAAGTGAGAGAGAGAGAGGGATGAGATGTGGGGTTTTTCATGGTTAAGAATATCACAAAAACAAAAACTGTGGAACCCAACAAATCAAACAACGAGAGAGGAAAAGGAGAAAATAACATACCTTCGTTTCTAGCCTTGATTTGTCTTAGAGAATGTAAATGAATAGCGCCATCGGTAGGGGAGTTCTATGAGAGCTTGAGAATTGCGAATGAATGAGTCATGGTTAGGGTTTTTTTAAATAGATCGGGGATACTTTTATCAACGCTTTCAATAAAGCACTGATAAAGAGCTCTTTTATCAGTGCTGCTAAATTGATAAGCACTGATAAAAGGCATCTTTGTCAGCATAAAAGTTTCAGCACTGATAAAGGATTTATAATTATAATTATAAATAAATAAAATTGTAAAAAAATTATATATTTATATATTTTTTATTATAATTTTATAATTATTTAAATATATAATTATTTATTTATAATTACATTAGTACTTTTTAAAAATAATTATTTATAATTATATATATATAATATTATAAATATAGTAAATATACATTTATAAATATATTTATAATTATTTATTTATAATTATAAATATATTTATAACATTATATATATTTTAGGTACTTGGGGGTACAATTACAACAAAATATAAAAATTTAACACACACAACTCAAAAGGGTTAGTCATAGCCCCCCACCCCCCCAAGGGATAACCCACCCATTTGTGATGGCCCAAAGGCCTTGGGGACAAGAAGTCCATTACAAAACCTATAGCCCTTGTGCCCAGCACCTGTAGCTATTTTTTTTCTTGAAAACATAACTATGTGGGTCCACCGCCTTAAGTGCTAGCCATCATGGACACTGGCTTCCCGCCTGAGGAGTCATCCCGCTGCCACGCTGCCACCAAGAGACCCACGCCTGGGTTGTCGCAGGCCAGCCCACATCTAGGTGCAAATCCAATCAAAATTTGCTGCTGCCCGGATTTGAACTCAGGTTTATGATGCAGGATTACAGAGTTGTTATTACCACTAGGTTACAACCCCAACTATTATATCATTATATATATTTATATAATTATATATATATATATATATTAATATAGTAAATATTTTCATTATTTAAATTTATTTATTATAATTTTATAATTATAAATATATTTATATCATTATATATATATATAATAAATATATATAAATATATATATATTGATTATTTAAATATATTTATTATAATTCAATAATTATTTATTTATAAATATAAGAATATTACTTTTAAAAAATAATATTTATATATTTATATATATATATATAGCTCCCAGGGTGCAGCTCAGTGGTAGCTGCCTATGTGGGTCTGGGTGAGTTCTCGAGTTCGAGTCTCACTAAGTACATCCCTACATTGTATTTTGTCTGCTATTATTTATAATTTAGCCTCTTTCCTTGAATAAACTGAGGCTTCGACCTCAATTTATATATATATATATATTATAAATATAAAAATAAATAAAAATCTAGTATATTTATTATTTAAATAAATTTATTATAAATTTATAATTATTTTTTTAAAATTATATAAATATTTTTTAAAAAAATATTTATTTATTTATAATAGTTAAAAATATATAGATTTATAAATATAGTAAATAGAAATCTGTAAATATATTTATTTATAAATATTTATTTACATCTATATTTTTAACATTATTAATGAATATATAATCTTAAATACATACATTTTAAATATGAGTGAAATTGAATAATTAAAAATGAATACACTTTAAAAATATTGAAAAAATTGATAAGTTTTATTAATTAAATTTAGATTATTAAAAGAAATATGGATATATATATATATATATTGAAGTAAATATGAATCCATATTGAAAATACTAAAATATAATAAATAAATATATATAAATAAATAATAGTAAATGATTAAAATAAAAAAAATAAAAAAAAATATTAAAATATTAAAAATGAATAAATAATATCTAACTGTAATAATATTAAAAATAAATAAATAAAATTGACCGATTAATAACATAATATGTTAAATGTATCATGCTATAATGAAATTCTAAAATATACTAAATTTTGAATAAATTTCATAAATATTAGATGTATATGTTTCTATATAAGATTTCATTAATTGCGTAAATATTTATGTGTGTGTGTTGTATATAAAAATTAATTAATTACATATATGTATGTGAAATCAATGTAACACATGACGTTTGATATATTTTAAATTGAAAAATGAAACCTCATTAAAAATAAATAAGACATTAATAAGTTTTTAGTTATTATATTTTATTCACTTTCTATATATTTATATTTAATATATATTATTTATTACTATTTATAATTAATATATATATTATAGTTATTCTTTTTTATTAATTATTGTTTCATTAATAAATTTTTAAATAATTTTATAATTTATTCATTTTTAATTTTTTTTCTAATTATTACAATTTATTCATTTTTAATTTTTTTGTTTAATTATTACAATTTATTAATTTTATATATCTATATTTGATATATACTATTTATTAATATTTATAATCTATATATATGTATATTAAATTTATTCTTTTTTATCAATAATTATTTAATTAATAAAATGTTTTATATTTTTCTTAATTTACTCATTTTTAATTTTTATTTGTTTAATTATTTCATTTTATTCATTTTAAATATCTATATATTTAATATATAATTTTTATTAATTTTTATAATTTATATATATATATATATATTCAATTTATTCATTTTAACAATAATTATTTAATTAATAAAATTGTTAATATTTTTTTATTTGTTTAATTATTTCATTTCATTCTAGACGTTTATCAGTGCTAAAAATAAAGTATTGATAAAAGGTACCCTTTATCGGGTTTTTTTTCTAGCATTAATAAATGTCAGCATTGTTAAAAGTCTCTTTTATAATAGTGTTTTAATTAAATTGGATATTAAGTTTAGTAAAAACACAAGTGACATACTCAAAACTGAGGAAACAAATTCAGATTATTTTGAAACTTTGAGACAATGATCTATAAGTCATTTTTTATGTGTAGGAATCAACCAAACATCAATCTAATGCACGGTGTGACCGATATGACTTCAAGTGTGTCTTTTTATTTAATATTGACATTAATTTTAGTAAAAAAACAACTAACATACTCAAAACTAAGAAAATGTATTTGGATTCTTTTGATACTTTAGGAAATCAATCCATAAGTCATTTTTGACGTGTAGGAATCATCCACATCTTAATCTGATATACGGTGTGTCCGGTATGACTCCAAGTGTGTCTTTTTATTTAAAATTGACAATAATTTTAGTAAAAAGGACAAGAAACATACTCAAAACTGAGCAAAACCATTCAAATTATTTTTATAATTTAGTCAAATGATCTATAAGTTATTTTTGACATGTAGGAATCAAACATTCCTTAATTTGATACATGGTGTGCCCAATATAACTCAAAGTGTCTATTATCATTTTAAATTTTTCATTTTAGTTCAAACAGTGTGTCACTCACTAAAAACTGAGAAAATGCACTATTATTGTCTTGATAATTTAGGAAAATAATTAATAATTCATTTGTGACGTGTATGAATTAGTCTCATGTCAAACTGACACACGATGTGACTGGTATGACTCAAAGTGCATGTTTCCAGTTTAAAATGACATTTTAGTAAAAAACAAAAGTGACATACTCCAAACTGAGTAAACAAATTAGGATTGTTTTGATACTTCAGGGAAAAGATCCAAAAGTCATTTTTGGAACGTAAGAATCAATCACACGTCAATATGATGCACGTTGTTACCAATATGACTCCAAGTGTGTCTTTTTATTTAAAATTGACATTAATTTTAGTAAAAATTACAAGTGACATACTCAAAACTAATAAAACGCATTTAGATTATCTTGATACTTTAGGAAAATGATCCATAATTCATTTTTGACTTTTAGGAATCATCCACACATCAATATTATACATGGTGTTCCCATTATGACTCAAAGTGTCTCTTATCAATTTCAAATTTACATTTTAGTTAAAAAACTGTGTCACTCCCTAAAAATCAAAGAAACACACTCTAATTATCTTGATAATTGAGAAAAATTATTTATAAGTCATTTTTGATGTGTAAGAATCAATCTCATGTCAAAATGAAACACGATGTGACTGGTATGACTCAAATTGCGTGTTTCCAGTTTGAAATGACATTTTAATAAAAAAACACAAGTGACATACTCAAAACTAGGAAAACGCATTCAAATTACTTTGATACTTTAGTACAATAATCGGTAATTTATTTGTGACATGTAGGAACTATCCGCACCTCAATCTGATGCATGGTGTAACTGGTATGACTCCAAGTGTGCCTTTTTATTTAAAATTAGCGTTAATTTTAGTAAAAAAGGAAAAGTGACATACTCAAAACTGAGAAAACACATTTGGATAGTTTTTATACTTTAGGTAAATGATCTATTGGTCATTTTTGAAGTGTGGGAATCAACCACACCTCAATATGATGCACAGTGTGACTGTTATGACTCCAACTGAATCTTTTTATTTAAAATTGACATTTTAGTGAAAAACACAAGTGACATAAAAATTGAGAAAACACATTCAGATTGTTTTGATAGATTAATATAATGATCCATAAGTCATTTGTGACATGTAGGATTCAGTTTCACCTTAATCCAATAAACAGTGTGCCTATATTGACTCAAAGTGTCCATTATCAGTTTAAAATTGACAATTTAGTTCAAAACACATGTCAATCACTAAAAACCAAGGAAATGTACTCAAATTGTCTTGATAATTTAAGATAATGATTCATAATTCATTTGTGACATGTACGAATCAGTTTCATGTTAAACCGACACATGATGTTGTCTGAATGACTCAAATTATGTGTTTGTAGTTTAAAATGACATTTTAGTAAAAAAGACAAGTTACATACTCAAAACTGAGCAAACATATTTAGATTGTTTCAATATTTTTGGACAATGATCAATAAGTCATTTTTGGTGTGTAGGAATCAAACCCTCCTCAATTTGATGCACGGTGTAACCGGTATAAGTCCAAGTGTGTCGTGACCCCCTCCCTCCAAAGATACCCCTCCTGGGCTGGCAATAAAGAAAGAGAGATAATGACCTCTGAGTCCTGCCTCTAATACGTCACAGGTTGGAGATTAGCACTAAGGGTGTACAAATCTCACAATATGGGAGCCATTACCCTTTATATGAAAATAATATTAGGAGATATAATGAATCAACCGTAAACAACTCCCTGACATATATATATATATAATAAATCGAAACCATTCCACAATGCATGTATAAATCAAAACTGATACATATAAAAGTTTCTAAATGAAATCCCAAAATAATAAAAGCTAAGGCAGTGACACATCAACAACTCTAAAAGTCCAAACTAGAAATGTCCAGTATGGTCTACAAAGTCTTCCTAGAAATCTGAAAGCAGTTTTTATATACGTAGGGTGAGCATATAGGTATACTCTGTAGGAAAACCAAAGTCTCTCATGAACATGTGAAAAGATCATATTTATGCACCCATGTGAAAGTAGTAGAACCAAACACCACCTAAATAGGTATAATACCCAAAATCCCAAACTCACCAAGGTTCACTCACCAAATAACACATCCAAGTAATGTAATATAATGCACATCAATGATTAAGGTACCTCGCACCACTTCCCACTAGTTTAGTCGCTCTTTCCTAACAGAAAACATCATTGCGCTCCCATCTCTTCCAAAAGAACCAAATCACAACCTGTCCGCACACACCTAGGCCCCATAACCACACCTCGTCCTGTCACCTGGTCCATGAGGAACATCACACCCCACCCGCAGACACATGGGACACAAACCACACCTTGTCCTGTCGCATGGGCCACATGCCACATCACATCCTTATCACATACACCTGGGCTACAAGCCACACCACATCCCATCACTTGGGCCATAAGCCACGTCATATATCATCCCAAAGACACATGGGAACATACAACACATCTCATCCAGAAGACGCCTGGGAAAGCACAACTCGTCTCATCTTGAAGACACCTGAGAAAGAACAACACTTCTCATCCTGAAGACACTTAGGAAAGCACAGCACCTCTCATCCCAAAGACACCTAGGAAAGCACAACTCCCTCGCACACATTTGGGCATCACAAACCGCAACCTCACTACTACAAAAACGGGCAATAACAGCGCTAAAATCGGGCTTTAACAGCGCTAGAAAAGCGCTGTAAAGCTCAGCGCTGATAAAGGGGGGGGGGGTCCTTTAACAGCGCTTTTTTAGCGCTGTTAAATGTCACCTTTAACAGCGCTAAAAAAGCGCTGTTATATGTTGCCTTTAACAACGCTTTTTTAGCACTGTTAAATATCTCCTTTAACAGCTCTTTTTTAGCGCTGTTAAATGTCGCCTTTAACAGCGCTAAAAAAGCGCTGTTAAATCCCTGCCTGCTACTAATAAAAAACCTGCACTAGTACAGCCAGCCGAGCAGACCTGCACAAAAACCAGTATATCAACCACAGACCTGCACAAAAACCAGTATATCAACCACAAGCATGTCATCAACCGATCACAACCCAACTAAACAGTGTTCTTACCATGAGTTAGATACCATCTACCCAGAAACCAAAACTAACTCATTACATAGTATCACAAAATATTCCTACACAACTCAGAAGATAAATACTAGAAAATTCCACTATGCATTGTTTCTCCTTGGATTTCCACTTGGTTTTGACAAATCGTGCAGAGCCCGTTCTCCTTGAATCATTCTGCAATACATAAAAAGGATATCCTAACTCTCCCAACCATCACCCTTATTAATTATGTATATTAATACAAAAAAGGTAACATATCATAAATTGGGGGACTGTAATGAGACATCAAGATTAACATTCTATATATAGGATCGATGTCTGGTAGGATTGGTTGCGTTGATACATGACTCTACCTGGACCTCAAAAATAGATATATGATCTCACTCCAGGACTTTCAGAGAGACTCCAACTATGTCTAGGATGTCCTGCTGAAGCGATCGTACTACCGTAAGTCGGAAAAGATACCAAAACCATCCTAGGAAGGATCATGGGAGCCAACCCTAATGAAATATGTCCTTGATATAGTGTTCAAAGAGATCAATCATGGTACATAAAATTATGTGTCATTTAAAGGGTTACATGCCTTGTCGCTTTACCCTGGGTAACTCCAATGTTCAGCTGCCTGTGTGAATATACATGTCATATCAATAGGAAATTACATGGCATGTTAAAAAACATATACGTGTTACCCTTTGATCTTGTGTCCTCTAATGCACCCTTGCCCTATGTTAGTACATGACGTCGATCTCGTGTGATTCTTCCTGTGTATCTGTACAAGGGATAAACTGCGTAGCTGGCTCATTAAAGACATGTAGTGGGATATATTCCATGTAGGAAAGCCATGTAATCCACCCCAGGTTTGACTTGTACACGTCACATATAACCCATAGATCATTGTACTAAAGTGTTAACACAATCCTAAGGCGTTTGGTCAGTTTCCCGTATGTCAGTTGTTGATTTCACTTAAAAATAAATCCATTTTGAACAAAATAGAGGCACTTTGAGTGGTGTCGGCCACACCGGGCCTCGGATTGATGCGTTGTTGAATCGTACACGTCACACATGAGTCATTGATCGTTGTGAAAAAGTATCAACGCAATCAGAAGCCGTTAGATCGGTTTGGCGTATGTACGTAAAATATTGTCCATTTTAAACTAAATACATACACTTGGAGTGATACCGGTCACACCGCGCCTCTGATTGAGGCGGGGTTGACTCGTACACGTCACATTTTACCCATGGATCATTGTCCTTAAGTTTCAATAGAATCCCAATGCGTTTGGTCGGTTTGTCGTATGTCAGTTGTTGATTTCACTTAAAATTAAGTCTATTTTTAACAAAACAGTGACACTGTGAGTGGTTTCGGCCACACCGGGCCTCAGATTGATGCGGTGTTGAATCATACACGTCACACATGAGTCATTGATTGTTGTGAAAAAGTATCAACGCAATCAGAAGCCGTTAGATCGGTTTGGCGTATGTACGTAAAATATTGTCCATTTTAAACTAAATACATACACTTGGAGTGATACCGGTCACACCGCGCCTCTGATTGAGGCGGGGTTGAATCTTACACGTCACATTTGACCCATGGATAGTTGTCCTTAAGTTTCAATAGAATCCCAATGTGTTTGGTCGGTTTTCCGTATGTCAGTTGTTGATTTCACTTAAAATTAAGTCCATTTTTAACAAAACAGTGACACTGTGAGTGGTGTCGGCCACACCGGGCCTCGGATTGATGCGGTGTTGAATCGTACACGTCACACATGAGTCATTGATCATTGTGAAAAAGTATCAATGCAATCAAAAGCCGTTAGATCAGTTTGGCGTATGTATGTAAAATATTGTCCATTTTAAACTAAATACATACACTTGGAGTGATACCGGTCACACCGCGTCTCGGATTGAGGCGGAGTTGAGTCGTACACGTCACATATAACCCATGAATCGTTGTCCTAAAGTGTCAACACAATCCTAAGGCGTTTGTTCGGTTTCCCGTATGTCAGTTGTTGATTTCTCACTTAAAAATAAGTCCATTTTGAACAAAACAGAGGCACTTGGAGTTGTGTCAGCCACAACAGGCCTCAGATTGAGGCGGGGTTGACTCGTACACGTCACATTTGAAGGTGAGTATGCATACACGATAGTTTACCTTCTTAGAGAAGGGTTTATGGAAGAGTATAAAATATATGAAGCAATGAAGATCATTAGAGTGTTGGAGAAAATGTGGTTGCTACAAACAATGTGGAAATCGGCTTGTGCAAAGCGACCTAAGTTACAACTTGCAGGTATTGTACTCTATTTTTTTCTGGAAGGTTTCAGTTTAAATGCATTTTGGAATGATCATTGCTAGCCATTGTCTTTTAGGTTTTTTTGACAGCCGAGGGGAAAGGGTGGGGTCTGAAGACATTGTAGGATATGTCGAAGGGTGATTTTGTGTGTGAATATGTTGGAGAAATGTTAACTCTCGTAGTTCTGAAAAGAGTAACTATTTAAAAGAAAGTCACAAGTTTAGATACATCGCAAGATGGTCAGTTTAAAGACATTTTGAGGGACACTACTAAATACATGCTCAGATATGCACACATCCCCCACTTTTAGATCGTTGTCTACTACAATGATCTTCCAAAAAAGATATGCATTAGAACGCTCATGATACATAGAGAAATTCACTGGCCACCTTCGAGAATGATTTGAAGCACAAACCATGACAGCATTATGTTTTTAACTTCAGCACCTCAATTGAGAATGTGACACCTTTCAGGACTTGGCGTCATTGTATGTCGTTTCGTCCACTGAATGGGTCTATCCTTTTATTTAATTTTTTTAACTTCAGTCAAATATTCTAGAAAGATGTCGCGGCAGATCCTTCACCATTTTGTTTTGCTGAACATCTCATTACATTGTTAAAAAAAGCAGGGTGTCTTGCATGGGCAATACGTTCCTGTATTGAAGATGATGCACTCCCATTTATTGCGGGGTGGTTTTGTGGGTTCGAATAAATGGGAGTGCATCATCTTCAATACAGGAACGTATTGCCCATGCAAGACACCCTGCTTTTTTTTAACAATGTAATGAGATGTTCAGCAAAACAAAATGGTGAAGGATCTGCCGCGACATCTTTCTAGAATATTTGACTGAAGTTAAAAAAATAAATAAAAGGATAGACCCATTCAGTGGACAAAACGACATACAATGGCGCCAAGTCCTGAAAGGTGTCACATTCTCAATTGAGGTGCTGAAGCTAAAAACATAATGCTGTCATGGTTTTTGCTTCAGATCATTCTCGAAGGTGGCCAGTGAATTGCTCTATGTATCATGAGCGTTCTAATGCATATCTTGTTTGGAAAATCATTGTAGTGGACAACGATCTAAAAGTGGGGGATGTGTGCATATCTGAGCATGTCTTTAGTAGTTTCCCTCAAAATGTCTTTAAACTGACCATCTTGAGATGTATCTAAACTTGTGACTTTCTTTTAAATAGTGACTCTTTTCAGAACTGCGGGAGTTAACATTTCTCCAACATATTCACACACAAAATCACACTTCGACATATCCTACAATGTCTTCAGACCCCACCCTTTCCCCTCGGATGTCAAAAAAACCTAAAAGACAATGGCTAGCAATGATCATTCCAAAATGCATTTAAACTGAAACCTTCCAGAAAAAAATAGAGTACAATACCTGCAAGTTTTAACTTAGGTCGCTTTGCACAAGCCGATTTCCACATTGTTTGTAGCAACCACATTTTCTCCAACACTCTAATGATCTTCATTGCTTCATGTCTTTTATACTCTTCCAAAAACCCTTCTCTAAGAAGGTCAACTATCGTGTATGCATACTCACCTTCAAATGTGACGTGTACGAGTCAACCCCGCCTCAATCTGAGGCCTGTTGTGGCTGACACAACTCCAAGTGCCTCTGTTTTGTTCAAAATGGACTTATTTTTAAGTGAGAAATCAACAACTGACATACGGGAAACCGACCAAACGACTTCGGATTGTGTTGACACTTTAGGACAACGATTCATGGGTTATATGTGAAGTGTACGACTCAACCCCGCCTCAATCCGAGACGCGGTGTGACCGGTATCACTCCAAGTGTATGTATTTAGTTTAAAATAGACAATATTTTACGTACATACGCCAAACTGATCTAACGGCTTCTGATTGCATTGATACTTTTTCACAATGATCAATGACTCATGTGTGACGTGTACGATTCAACACCGCATCAATCTGAGGCCCGGTGTGGCCGACACCACTCACAGTGTCACTGTTTTGTTAAAAATGGACTTAATTTTAAGTGAAATCAACAACTGACCATCTCGAGATGTATCTAAATTTGTGACTTTCTTTTAAATAGTGACTCTTTTCAGAACTGCGTGATATGAAGGTATTTTGGAGATTTTACTGGTTCATGCATGATATGAAGGTATTTTGGATATTTTACTGGTTTTTTTGTCCAAAGGCCAAAGAAATGTGGTCCATCATTCTTGCATGTTACTCGTACACGTCACCAAGGACCCGTGGATCCTTCTCCTAAAGGATGAAGGCAATCCGGATGCGTCTGGTCAGATTTACGTAGGTCAGTTGTTGTTTCCAATTAAAGTGGTGTCCATTTTAAACAAGAGAGCGACCCTTTGGGTGGTAGAGGTCACACCGTGCCTCGGATTGAGGCGGGGTTGACTCGTACACGTCACCAAGGACCCGTGGATCCTTCTCCTAAAGGATGAAGGAAATCCGGATGCGTCTGGTCCGATTTACGTAGGTCAGTTGTTGTTTCCAATTAAAGTGGTGTCCATTTTAAACAAGAGAGCGACTCTTTGGGTGGTAGCGGTCACACCGTGCCTCGGATTGAGGCAGGGTTGACTCGTACACATCACCAAGGACCTGTGGATCGTTCTCCTAAAGAATGAAGGCAATTCGGATGCGTCCGGTCGGATTTCCGTAGGTCAGTTGTTGTTTCCAATTAAAGTGGTGTCCATTTTAAACAAGAGAGCGACCCTTTGGGTGGTAGCGGTCACACCGTGCCTTGGATTGAGGCGGAGTTGACTCGTACATGTCACCAAGGACCTGTGGATCGTTCTCCTAAAGGATGAAGGCAATCCGGATGCGTCTAGTCAGATTTCCGTAGGTCAGTTGTTGTTTTCAATTAAAGTGGTGTCCATTTTAAACAAGAGAGCGACCCTTTGGGTGGTATCGGTCACACCGTGCCTCGGATTGAGGCGGAGTTGACTCGTACACGTCACCAAGGACCCGTGGATCGTTCTCCTAAAGGATGAAGGCAATCAAGATGCGTCTGGTCGGATTTCCATAGGTCAGTTGTTGTTTTCAATTAAAGTGGTGTCCATTTTAAACAAGAGAGCGACCATTTTAGTGGTTCAACATTCTTGCATGTTGCTGGTGCATATCATCTGTTAAAATGGAAAAATGAATCATTGGAGAAAGAATGTTTTATTTAATAACAATTACAATTTTGCTACGAACATTTACATACAACAATATTTCATCTTCTGATCCCCTTAACCCCTCTCAAAAATGACCACCAATTGTACATGTCCCCAAGTCAGATCATCATTGTATTTGTGTACAATCTGTCATCAGGTATGCGGCCCACTCGTTTCTGAACACATCTATATCGTCTTGTGAGTATGAGGCTTTTCGGCAGTCATAGTAGTACTGCAAAATAAAAAAATAAATAATTAATAAATAACTTAAACGAACTAGTAATTGTTTTTGAAAATACCTCTTTAGGGATGCTAGTTTGCTGATGAAAAACGATCTCTTTCATAAATTTACAAACATAATAACCGCAATCATTATCGTTTGTTTGTTTTGGACACTGCAAAAAAATTGATCATTAGGAGAATAAATAACTTGTGTTGAGGTGTGTTTGGATAGTGAAATTTTATTATATATACCCTGATATTTGTCCAGACGTAGTACTTGCTCGGCTCCTTATGCTTAGCCCCTGTCCTCATACCATGATTTAGACGATATTGGTACACCGCCCTATCATAACAGAATCCTCAGTAAAAGATAATATATATTATATAAATTTATGTTTAGACCTAAAACGTAAGATGTAGTGTCTTACAGATTCACAAACTCCATCATGTATGGTCGGTTTGATGGATATCCTAGCTTTGAATCCAGAAAATAAATCTTCGGAGTATCCAAGTTCACCGCAATTAGCAACCAATGTTGCCTAAAAACACAAAAAGGAATAAGTAATAAAAAAAGTGAAAATATAATTGATATGCTTTAATCGTAGAGTATTACCCCTGCATGGTTGGTATTAGGAAAAGTCTGTCATCTGTAATCTTGCGTTCAAATGTTTTCAGCAAGTCCTTCACTATTGCATCCCTTTTTGATGACTCTATTTTTGTTTGGTGTGTTGATGTGATATGAGGACTAACCAGTCCAAATCTTGGCTCATGGGAAAATCCCTTCAACTGTTTTTCATAAATGCGTCTGTCAACAATATAAAATGCATTTAGTGATAATTTGCACATTAGATCAGCTTTTAGAAAATCAATTCATGGAAACATACCTCATATATACATTTACAACAGTGATGCCTAACCAACCGTTTTCAAGGATTTCATTTACATTTTCAGCAGCAACGAAATCTTGACTTTCCTCTCCGTATATATTATCTTCGAAAATCACTATATGACTATTACCATCTTTTAGCTTCGTATCCACATGAGTCTTCAATGCTAGTAAATGTGGAAAGAGAACAGGTGGTGTTATTGTGCTTTCAGTAGCTCCTTGGGATCGATTGGTCGATCCTTTAGATGGTTTCGAGCCGATGTTAGTCACCCCCTTTCCTTTCTCCGTCTATAACAACAATCATTGATTCAGACACTCTTTTCATTAATTGTTAAGGGTTTATCTTGAAAATAAAAGGAAATAAATACCTCTTTGTCTGCATGTACTCTTACAAGTTGTGCCGGCCATGCAATGAATGTCCCAATAGCCTTTTCGACCGTATTAATATCATCGTCATCAAGTGGAATAGGTAGCATTGCATTTGGCTCATGAGCTACAGTAATCGTCACTTTCAGATGATCTTTTGAAAGTGGTCTATTATGCAGTGTGGCATCTGGGATATTGAACACTGTAGCCCTCTCTACAAGGTGATAGGTGGGTGTTGACAGATATAAATCACAATCATTATCACCCTGTAGAAGATCAGTACAGATAAATTATCAGTGTTTGTCTGATTCATATTTCATGGGAACCGTTATTAGAATATTTATTACCACGGCTAAGACATTTTTTTTAGGTGAATGGCTCGCCTCAAAGATGGTGGGGGGTGGGGCAGGATGTTCATGCGGTGGTTGTTCCTGAGTTGTGTCCTCCCTTTGCTTCCCACCCATAAAAGTTGCTAGCAACTCTCCCTGCCATTGCAATTGTTCTTCAAGGGTTGCTATTTTTTCGCTCATTTGTTCCAATTTTTTCTCTATATCATCTATTTTTTTCTTCTTCTCAAAATATACTCGGGGTGTCACCCCAAACCCTGCACCTCTGACACGACCGTATTTTTCTGGCTGCTTCAAAGCCGTCGATAATAGGTCTGTATCAGCTACAGGAGTAGCTGATTCCTGTGACTGTCAGATATAGGAAAAAAACTAATTATTTTTATGTAATAGCAATTTTAAACAAATCTTTTTATCATCGTGTCATACTTACACATATTTCCCACACTTTTTGTGTGTTCTCATCTATTAACTTCCCTTCTTTGTTCACACGTGCCTCCTTCCATAGCACATGACGTGGGATAGAAGTGCATTTGGTTTTAGATTCATCAATCTACATATAAACATAGAAAGATAATTATGATGTTGTTTATTGGCACCTAACAATATTACTGTAAATTTACAATACGTACCATTTTCTTTTCTAATGAAGCGTACCCCATCCTTGCTTTACGATAGGGGTATGTTGGATTTGATGCACGTTCCTTATTTTCAGTACAGAGTTTCTGTTTCATAAATGAAATATTGACAATCAAAGTGATGAATACAGGTATTCTCAAACAACGTATTATCACTCACAATGTACCTAAAACTTCTCATCCCCACGACGGCCAATAAATGCATCCCATGCTTCTTGGGATATCAGGTGCGCATAGACAATGGGTGGGTGCGGGTTTATTTTACCTTTAGAATCTTTCAGGTGATATCTTGTTAAAATAGTACGAAAACCTCGATGAATCTTTCCTGCAAGCCTTAGTACATAATCCTTGTGTGATTCGTCTACTATAAATGTACTCTGCAAGAGATTGAGAAGAGTAAGACACTGTTTCATCATTTTATTTACTAGTTAATTAAAGAAATAAATTCATAATGTTACCGTAATTTCTTCCCAGATCACAGCCTTCAACCCGGACACAACATGGTGCCATGAATCTATGTCAATCGGCACGCGTTGCCGAGTGACAACTCCAATGTAACTGCTAAACATAGCCTTGTTGGGATTCACATGTTGGCCTCGTGCATTCCATCCGACTTCAAATTTGATGCCTTTGCTTTTCACCTTAATAATTTTGGCTAACACTGTCAAACTACGACACACCTGTGATTTATGCGACGTCGGTCCTTCATTCCCGACCATTTCATCGATATCAACATCATCTATATGTTCATATACTATGATATCAACGGCATGTGCTGATGGTTGTTGGACCTCAACACTAAGAGAAGGAGCCGCAACAGCAAGAGCAGCAGCAGGAGCAGTAGGAGCACCAGGAGCCACAGCAGTAAGAGCAGCATCAGGAGCAGTAGGAGCACCAGGAGCCACAACAGGAGGAGGAGTAGGAGCCACAGCAGTAGGAGCAGCAGGAGCCGCATCAGGAGCAACAGTAGCAGCAGCATGAGCTGCAGGAGCAGCAGGAGCAGCAGCAGCCGCAGCAGCAGCTGCTTGAGAGACTTGTTCAGTCTCAAGGTTAGGAGCACCAGAATGTGCAGAAGTCATTATCTGCAAAAGTGGTTGAACAGTTCATTCAAATTACATAAATTCTGTAATGATAAGATAATAACATGAGATAACAAGATCTATATTACAAACAAAATATAACTTGTTTACTAAACTCTCTTTCTTTTTTTCAAAGGTTGAAGAGATTTGACACCTCTATCGACAATCCAAATCCCTTCATTGTGGTCTCCTCTAACATACAAAACATCATCTGCATTGGGACCGCTCTGAATTGATTGTGACGTACCACTAAAAGGATCGTCCTCAACTGAATTTTCATCGGAACCCTCAATAGTTTTGGACGATAACAGAACAATCGACCACTTTCGGTTTGCGGGATCTGGAACATAAAAAACTTGTACCGCTTGTGATGCCATTATAAACGGTTCGTCTTTGTACCCTTCTTTACTAAAATCAACTTTCACAAATCCCCATTCATCTATTTTAACACCACTATTGTTATCAATCCATTTGCATTGAAAAATCGTCAATTGAAATGTCGTATAATCCAACTCCCATATTAGTTTGATAATGCCAAAGTATGACATATTTGCATAAATTGGATTTCTATCCTTACTACCAGAAACATGCATCGCTTCAGCCACTAGTGTAACTCCACTATTTTGCATGGTTCTCTCTTCATCATGTTCATCCGTATAGAATGTATAACCATTAATTATATACCCACTGTAAGATAATACATACACACTTGGTTCAGAGGCTAGCCATCGAAGTCGTTCTGAAATTGAATTCGGATTTTCATCCAACTGCTTAAAAATATGGTCCTGAAACCATCCTATAAACTGGTGATTATGTGTATCTGCTAACCATTTTTCAGCCCTCGATGGATTCAACTGCCTAAGAATTTCTTTGTGAGTTTCAATATATGGAGCAACCTCCCAACTGTTATGCAAAACATAAAGATGAGCCTGCTCCCGATCTGTAATACTGATTGTTACAACTTCTCTTCCAGAAATTCCCCCACCCTCAATGCGTCCAGTGTGACGAGATTTCGGGAGACCAATGCTTTCCACGTCAGATAGGTATTCAATACAAAATTCAATGGCTTCCTCAACAATATATCGCTCCACTATACAACCCTCTGGCCGACTTCGATTTTTGACATATCCTTTCAAAATCTTCATATACCGTTCAACAGGATACATCCATCTATAGTGCACAGGACCACAAAGTCGAATCTCTCTCACCAAGTGAATCATCAAATGAACCATCATATCAAAGAATGTTGGCGGGAAGAACATTTCTAATTCACATAATATGATGACAATTTCTTTTTCCATAGCTGGCAATTTCCCCGGGTCTAAAACTTTGCTACATATAGCTTTGAAAAAGAAACAATGTTTGGTTAACGTATGACGAACATTCTTGGGTAAAATGCAACGTAAAGCTATAGGAATTAGATCTTGCATCAAAACATGGCAATCATGTGATTTCAAACCTTTTAACTTCAAATCATTCATTGACACAATGTTCTTGATATTTGATGAGTACCCCTCTGGAACCTTTACATCATTAAAGAAGTTGCAAAACTGATATCTCTCTGCCCTAGAAAGAGTATAAGCAGCAGGAGGAAGAAACATTCTATTTTCACCTTTCACGGGAGCCAACTCTTCTCGTATTCCCATGTCAACCATGTCCAACCTTGCCTTAATTCCATCTTTTGTTTTTCCAGGGGCATTTAGCAACGTTCCAATAATACTATCACATACATTTTTTCCACATGCATCACATCAAGAAAATGTCTGACGTACAAACAATTCCAGTATGGTAATTCAAAAAAAACTGATCTCTTTTTCCAACCGATTTTCGTAAGGTTTTTCGAAAATGGTTTACCAAAAACAGTGTTCATATCTTTTACTTTCTCAAACAGCTGATCACCTGTTAGTGGAGACGGTGTTGTGCGTTTTTCTGAACTTCCATTGAATGATGTCGTCCAAGATCGGTACTTATGCCGACGAGGTAGAAATCTACGATGTCCTAGAAACACATATTTCGATGAATGTTTCAACCTAATTGATTCTGTATCTTCTTCGCACACAGGACACCCTTGAGTTCCTTTAATTCTATAGCCTGAAAAATTTCCATAAGCAGGGAAATCATTTATTGTCCCATACAACATCGCTCTCAACGTGAAGTATTCACTTTTATAAGCATCATACAACATTACACCTGAGTCCCACAATAACTTCAAATCCTCGATCAAAGGAGTCAGATAAACATCAATATCATTACCTGGTTGTTTTGGTCCTGATATAAGCATAGATAACATGATGAATTTTCGCTTCATGCATAACCAGGGTGGCAAGTTATAATTTAGCAACATAACAGGCCATGTGTTATGAGTGCTGGTTTGAAAACCAAAAGGATTCACTCCATCTGTAGATAACGCAAGGCGAAGGTTTCTCGGCTCTTTTCCAAATTCAGGATACTCATGATCAATTTTCTTCCATTGAGGAGAGTCGGCCGGATGACGTAATAACCCATCTTTATTTCTTTTATCTGCATGCCACGACAATTGTCTTGCAGTTTCTTCACTTCCATATAAACGCCTAAACCTTGGAATGATTGGAAAGTACCATACAACTTTCGTAGGATTGGATTTATCTTTCTTGTATCGAGAAGCACCACACTTTGGGAATTCTGTAAGTGATTTGTTCTCCTTTCGAAACAATATACAGTATTTCGGACAGGCATGTATTCTTTCAGAAATCATTCCCATCGAGCGTAGCATTCGTCTAGCTTCATATGTCCGGCTTGGGAGCTCATTATCTTCCGGGAGCATGTCATTCAAGAGAGCAAGTAGTTCCGTAAAACTGACATCACTCCATCCATTGCCTGCTTTCAATTTATACAACTTCAGTACAGCTGACAATGTTGTATACTTAGTGCAAGCAGCATACAATGGCGTCTTTGCACAACTCTTTAACTTCTCAAACAATTTTGGGAAATCACGGGGTTCATCTTGAATTGTCTTTGTCATTTCCTCAATACGATCTTTATCATCATTGACATCTGTAATCACATCCTCCATACGGTCTTCTTCATTATCTATATTTGTATTCATATCTGACGATCCATAAAACGCAGTTTTATCCCAGCCAGTAGCTACATTCGCTTTTTCTCCGTGTTTATTCCAACATTTATAACTCCGATCTATTCCGTGACATATCAAATGTTCTTCCAACTCCTCTGGAGTAAGTAGTCTAGAATAACAACAACGTAAACACGGACAAAGTATTTGAGAAGGATCCTTTGTGTGATCCTTTGGAAACTTGATGAACTCTTTCACTCCGTTCTCGTACTCTATTGTTAAACGATTAGAATCCATCCAATATTTATTCATCTTCATCCTATTTGAATCTCAAATATTAGTATTTATGGTTCAAGTACACAAAAGAAGACTTCCAAATACAGTAGAAGGGAACCACTTCCTTGGAAGGAGATCAAGTAGTCTAACCTACAATCAAGATTCATAAAAAAGAATATTAGATTCACTAAAAAGATGATTATCTATCACTCTATAAGGAGGATATAACAGGAGATAGAGGATTTCCAATCGATGAGAGATACCTTTATCAGAGCACCGAATAGGGGAACCTAAAGGAGACTTGTAATAGGGGATCCTCTCATTATTTTATATCTTATCTCTTGGTAAATGGTTTCTGTTTTGTGTTAGAGTACTTTTGTGGGATCATGTTGGTCAACACACCATTGGGGGTGTGATTAGAAGGCATCTGTCTTCGTAAGGGGTGTTCCCTCATGGTTTGTGAGTATTGTTTCATTTTGGATTTATACATGCTTGATATGATATGTATTGAATAGATAGTGATGATGTAATTTTTGGTATTTAATCAATATCACATTGATTGTTACCGTAGATGAGTGACCGTCATGCCTCATAAGGGTAGAGCCCATGTCTTTTATGGAGAATGGGATATCTTGGTAGACCATGTAGGACCAGTTCTTCCACAACTAGGTGAGAACATAGACCAGTTTACGAATATTTTTCTTGATGATAATGGATTTAAACAAGAAATATTTCCCCCAGTAGTAGACTGGTTCTAGGATGTGTTTCATGAGAATTGATCAGGGCTACCACCTAAAAGAGACTTTGAGTTCATGATTGAGCTGATGCGTGGAGTTGAGCCATTTTATATAACGCCTTTCAGAATGAAACAAGAATAGATTCAGGAACATAAAACTCAATGAGAGGAGTTAGATTATGAAGGGTGCATCTGCTCGAGTATGTCACCTTGGGGATCTCATGTTTTATTTTCCAAGAAGGATGACAGAACATTACATATGTGTTTCTATTAATAGAATATGAATCAGATGAAAATTAAGAACAGATATCCACTTCTTTGTATTTTTGATCTATTTGACCAGCTGAGGGGTTCCATATTGTTCTCTAAGATTGATCTAAGGTTTGTTTATCATCATTTGAGGTTGAGAAATTCTGATATACTATAAACTAATTTTGAAATCATGTATAGTTTTTATGAATTCTTCATAATAAAATTTGTGTTGACGAATTCCCCATGGCATTTATTCTCTTGATGAGTTGAATATTTCACTTGTACCTAGACCAGATTGTAGTTGTTTTATGGATGACATATTGGTGTAATACCAAAATAATGATGATCATTCCCAACATCTGGACATCATCATGAGTACACTTAGAGAGAATCAGCTATACACAATCTATCTATATGAAAACATATACATCTTCTTCATAGATTGTTACCTTAAGGCGGCGGCCGAGGGCGTTGCGGGTTGCGGAAGGCGGCCGCGGAGGGCGACCGAGGGCGGCCGAGTGAGGCGGAGGGCGGCGGAGGCGGTGGAGAGCGGCCGAGGGCGGCCGAGGGCAGCCGAGGGCAGCAGAGAACGGCGGCCGAGGGCGTTGCGGGCAGCCGAGGGCGGCAGGCGGTGGAGGTCGGCCGAGGGTGTTGCGGGCGGCGGAGGACGGCGAGTGTACCGAGGGCGGCAAGCTCCGGCGAAGCGAATACAGCAGGGTATTCGGGAGAAGAGTAGCAGGGTTACGGTTCCGTGAGGGCTTTAGCTGCGATAAAACGAGGGCACTGTGCGACCGACTTTATAAAAAAGTCGACTAAGGTTTTATCAGCGCTAAAATTATAGCGCTGATAAAATCTAGATTTATCAGCGCTTTTCTAGCGCTGATAATATTATGATTTATCAGCGCTTTTTTAGCGGTGATAAAGATAATTTTTATCAGCGCTTTTTGAGCGCTGATAAAGGATACCCTATATCAGCGCTGATAGAGGTGTTCTGTATCAACGCTTTTTTAGCGCTTATATAGGCGAACCTTTATCAGCGCTTTTTGAGCGCTGATAAAGACCAACTGTATCAGCGCTAAAATTTTAGCGCTGATACAGATCATATTTATCAGCGCTTTTCTAGCGCTGATAAATATTACTATTATCAGCTCTAAGAAAGCGCTGATAAACATTAGCTTTTTCAGCGCTGTAATTTTAGCGCTGATATAGGGTATCCTTTATCAGCGGTTTTGCTTAGCACTGTTGTAAGGGCGTGCTTCCCTTGCCGGTTTTTATAGTAGTGCCTGCTTGAAGAATCTTGGGTCATCGCTGCCTAGAAGAGGGAGCAGGGAAGAATAGGTGGTCAACCATCCATCCTCCCACCAAGAAGTTTGGGAAAGACACCCTCCCCCGTGATAATGGGGGTGTTCAGCACATAGTGCTCAACTAGGGTGGGTGTGTATAGAAACCAAGAGAACATACAATGTATATACCTATAGAGTTATGGCTCACAACCCCATCCTATGGGTTTATAATAAGAACTAACCATCTTACAGAATCCACACAATCACTGCCACCTCTAATTGTATAAAAACACACAAACAAAACACAAACCAAAATTTGCTTTCAGTCCTTAAGCCATATTCCTGAGTTTCTATTTTATCAATAAATCCAACTTTATCAGTCTTGATTTGTGTCATCAACATTCTTTAGAAAACTCATTTCATGTAGAAAGATAACTTATTCCATGTTCCCAACCCATTAGTTCATATATAAACATTAACTGGTTAAACAACACAACCCATCATCAATTTCCTCATTAAACATGCCCATTTGAAATTATTAACATACAATATTAATTCCATTAATACTTGAGTAGATATAACAAAACAAACCACATAGCATAAGAACAACACCATATAAGCAGAACACAAGCCATAAATCACATTATACTTTTAATCCACATTTGGTTACTTAACAGATTTCACAAATATCGAATAATCCCATATTAACAACACCTTGGTTCATTAAATTCCATCCGGTTATCATTTATTCATTAGCTTTTCACATTCCACGTTCCATTTCAAATAAACCATTTTTCTAGATTCTTCCTAAGAACGGATATTCCACTTTAGTTCCATACTTCCCAATAAACTAGAATTAATTCACACAATACAATAACCAAAACATAGAAAGTAACACCACACAACATCCCATTACACTCTTACCAATAATCCCATATCATCACCAATTCACAACCACATCCCCTTTTTGCAACCTATTTTCATATCCACACCATAACCATCATACAACCACGTTGTATAGCCATACCCATTGCAGCCCCATTGTACAACCATATGTAATCCATCTCCCCCACACACATAACAACATAGTCATATTCCATCCATCATATCATCAGAGCCAACCCATAGCACACAATCGTGTCCACAAACACATTACATCACATAACAGAGAAAAACATACTTTCAGCTTTAGCAGGGCATCTCTTATTCAATTTCATTTAATTTAGGGTGTTATCATAGAAACCATATAATCCTAGGGCATCCATTCATTTTAATTGAAAGTACGTGGTTAACCAATTATATAATAAGTGACGTTAACAGCCACACACCATGCATGTATTCCATAACCCATAAACTAGTGCACAAACAAGGACCCCCAATGACTATGATTTTCAATGGGTATTGAGCCCATACAATTCACAGCATTGATCAAAATGTCAAAAAACAATACGATCATATGTCACATTCCCCTTCCCCTTTAAATTCAATATAAACCGATTCATTATCTTCCTTAATCCGATTGTGACCATGTTCACGAGAGTTAACAATAATAAACTCATCTTGCATGACACACATAAAGAGAAATGAAGGAAACCCCTGCTTGGGAGAAGAGATGATCAACACTTTCTTATTGTGCCAAAATAGGGGGTGCGCATGCAGCAGAGAAAACCTCCAGGGAAAACACGATCCAAAGGCTACAACACAATCACATGACTCCTCAGGGAAGAAAGGTTCGAGGCATCTCATACCAAGGGAAAACAAGAAGGAAGAATAAGGGTGAAAGATATATCGGCCTTTGGAAAAATCTAAACGGAGCAGTGGTTTAGATACATTTTGGATTTTCTATTAAAGGCGGATCTGGTCAAGTCAATGTGTTTTGACCAAATAAAATCCATTGGACCCTTACGGAAAAAATACAGATAGGATTTATGGGCCTTGAATTGGTCTCACATCCCTTCAAGAAAGGCTTTAAAATCATTTTATGTCAAAGAAAATGTCAGAGGGGTGAAACTGTAAGAAGCTGGAAACACTGCTCATGACTCACCACTAGTTGAGGCACCGTTGAGCGAGACACTACTGGACGAGGCAGTGCGTGCGAGTCGTTGTTAGGTGAGGCACCACTCGACGAGGCACCGCTCGCGAGTCACCATTAAGTGAGGCATCGCTTGCGAGTCACTGTTCGCGAGCTACTGTTAGGCGAGATACCGTTAGGTGAGTCATTGTTCGGCGAGTCACTGTTCTGTGAGTCACTGTTCGGCGAGACACTGCTCGCAAGTCACCGTTAGGTAAGGCACTACTCGATGAGGCATCGCTAGCGAGTCATCGTTAGGTGAGGCACCGCTCGGCGTGGCACCGCTAGGTGAGCGACCGCCAGGGTGACACAGCTAGGGTGAGACATCGTCAGGGTGACACTGTTGGCAAGAGGCACTGTTAGGAAACTTGGAAAACTGAGAAGTTTGCGAAGTGTTGAAAAGAGTCACTTTGATCTCTCAGAACACCTCAAACACTAGATTCTTACAATGGAATGGACCAGAGGATTCTGGGCCATTATAAAGTGTGTCATTTTATTTAAAATTGACATTTTATTAATGTAGTATTTCATATTTATGTTTAATTTATTTCTTTATAGTATTACTAACATAAGAATTGTTTTCTTATACAGATGAATTCATTTGCTTGGATTGAGGTGGTTTGTTTGGAAAGTGATACCATGATTGAGTTTTTTTGAGAGGGGGTTGTGGGTGTCAAAGACAATTAAACATTGATGTTTTAAAATATTTATGGATAGGAATTGCAAATGTAATTATACAAAACATTATTTGAAATGTATATAATATGATGTTTTTTTATATTTGTGATGTAAATTTTATTTCAATTAAATTATAAATTTTTATAGATGTGTATTTGATGTAGTGTGATGTTTGAATAACATCACATTGCATTAGTATGACCTTTGTTGGTGTTATTTCTAGCGTTCATAAAGTTCTCTCTTTATCAGTATTTTTATAGCACTAATAAAGCACCCTTTTAACGGTGGTGACTAGAACAACACTTTTCTACCAATGTTAAATCTCTTTGTACACGTTGTTAAAGGTCATATCTGTGGTAGTGGCACAAAAGTGTCTTAGACCATTTTAAAATTATAAAGATGCATTTTCTTTTCTAGTTTTCCTAAAATGGATCTAGTGTAAAGATGCTCAAACTTCACCCAAATTGCAATGATATAAGTTTAGTGGACCACTTCTCTCAAAACCTTGTCACATCTTTCTTTAAGATATTAGAGTCAATATCCTCAAAAGAAAAAAAGGTCTCGCCTATGGCAGAAACACAAAGTTGTGGATAATAAGAACGTGCATTTTCAATCTTTACAAATTAAAATCGTTCTCTTCATTGAACATATATCTCTACTCTAGTCAAGACATTTTAAACTGGAAGAAACTAGTTTCAGACCCAACCACAACAGTTTTGTTTTACATTATCATACCATCATACGCATAGAAATATATATCCACCGAACGGTCCGAATAGATGCTTATTTTCCAAGTAATATATATAATTGTTACAATTATATGATATAATATCTAAAACCGAACGGCTACGGATGGCTAGGACTTGTAAACGTGACGCGGTGGTTTCAAATCCGACCGTCGGGCGAAGCCACTTCGGCCGCCCGTCGGCACCATCTCCGACCCACAAAACTAGTACGGCCGCTCTCCCTCGTAATTTCCCACTGGATCGTAGTTGCAGTTCATAAACACGTCCCCGTCGTCGCAGACGATCCGAGAGCACCCCATCCGGCGCGTGCTACGCCACACGATCTGCGTGTAGTGCCCGCACAGCTGCCCCTCCTGACAGCTGTTGTTGGGGTAGGAGTAGTACCTCTCCTCGCCCGCCCACGCCGCGACGGCATCGTAGGGGGTCCACGCGCCGCCGCTGCCCCAGTAGATGTTCTCGCCAAGCTTGAACCCGCCCTCCGGGAAGGAGTGCTCCGCCTTACAATCGGCCCTGCGCTGCCCCGCCCACCACCGGGCATACCTTTCCAGCTCGGCGTCCCACGTCAGGGGCAGTTCCCCCTTGGCCGCCCTCACCAGGTTGTGGTAGAACAAGAACTGGAGGGACTCGCCGAGGCAGCCCCAGCACAGCTGCTTGGAGTCCCTGTAGATGGTGTCATTATCGGCCTTTTTTAGGGCGGCCGCCGCCAGGTACGGTGGGGAAGATGAGAGGCCTGCGGCGGCAATGGAGAGAAGGATGAGAAGGCCGGCGGGGCTCATTCTTTAGATGACGGATGAAGCGAAGCGAAGCACAGATAGCGGTTCGGTACCGGACGATACATGCTCATAATAAACAAATTATAATAATAAGATGTGACGTTAAACGTGCACGTGAAGGAGAGGGACAGGATGTAGGTCGCCCGTGACGGATTTTATCTTCTCCATTGAAGTAGAGACACGCTGTTAGCGGACCCGACGCTCCAGTTCACTATTTTTTTTTTTTTTTTTGATAAAAGAAGATGATATATTAATCACCGTCACCAATTACAAAGTCATGCAACCAGAAAAGGAAGTGATCAAACCAGATATGATTCATGATAACGGAGACTAGATGTTCATGATAACAGAGCCAAAAGAATGAAGGTCACCATCATTAAGCCCGGTAGCGTTGATGATGTTGAGACAATCAGATTCAATGTGAATAGCTTCTCATCCACAATCTTTTGCAAACGTCAACCCGACAAGGACAGCGAAGGCTTCAGCAACAACGAGCTCCCATGGAGCGTGATTTGATTCATGTTTGACATCAATGATTTGACCATGAAAATCCTGTGCCACAAGTCCAATTCCGACAATTCCATCCATGAAGAGAGATGCATCAACGTTAATCTTGAGGATCCCTTTTGGGGGAAGGTACTCTTAAAGCAGATGTGTGAGTGCCAGAGAGCCTATGGCAGTCAAAGTCCCGATTCCACCCCTCAATCCATGATGTAGCCCGTTCAATCCAGAACCTGGGGGGCTTTGCAGTGTGATTAAAGATGAAGTCATTGCATCGCATTCAGACGATCCATGCCACGATGCAAAATGAAGCAACTTTGTTCGCAGAGAAAGAAGACGACCACAACATCCTCAGTGTCGGAAGGTCCGACGCCGTATCAAGCAAAAGCTCCACATCAGAGCCCCAAAATGTCCAAATTTCTTCCACCCTCGGGCACTGGGTGATCGCATGCAGAGGAGATTCAAGAACACCCGAGAAGATGGGACATTGCTTGTCATTCGTGACATGTCGAAAGGCGAGGAAGTCTATGGTGGGAAGAATACCTATGCAAATCTGCCACCAGAATAAACGGATTTTCGGGGGACCTTAAGATGCCAAAGGGTTTTCCAGAGCCCTCCCCTTTCCTCGATTAGAGTATCGAGAGCAAGCCTGTACCCTGACTTCACCGTATAAGACCCAGAGAAATCATTTCTCCAAAAGGGATAGTCTGGCCCCGCATTCCGCACACAGGGGATGCTAAGAATGATCCTTCTATCCCTTACGTTGAACCATGAGTTGATTTTATCCATACACCACCCAGAACCATGATCGTCGAACAAGCAGCAAACAGTGGCGTTCTCATAGCCAGGTAAGGCAGGGGAGGTAGCTTGCATGTCATCTTTATCAATCAACCAGGGATCGGTCCAAATATTAATTTTTGTACCATCTTTGACCCTCCAGCCCAACCCTTTATTAAATAAAGTTCACGATCCCCAGAGGCTTCTCCATAGAAAGCTGGGGTGGGGACCAAGAGAGGAATTCTGAAAATCCAAGTGGGGAAAGTAATTTGCACGAAGAATCCGCGCACAAAGAGAAGATGGATGAATCATGAGGTGCCAGCCTTGTTTAGCCAGAAGAGCATCATTAAAGAGTCGAAGGTCTCAAAATCTCATTCCGCCGCCTGTTTTAGGGGTGCAAAGTGACTTCCAAGCAATCCAGTGAGTTTTCTTACTGCCATTGTTATGACCCCACCAGAAGCTGGCGATGCGGGAGTGGATATGGTCAACAAGCGTGCCAGGAAGCTTGAACATGGACATAATATAGTTAGGGATGGACTGAATAGCGGCTTTGATGAGTGTTTCCTTACCCGCTTTAGAGATTCTTTTCGGGGTCCAACCTTGGATTTTTTTCTCAATTCTATCCAACGTAGATGCGAAGATTTCTTTTTTTGAGCGACCAACAATAGTGGGAAGCCCAAGGTATTTGTTGTGTTTGTCAACCATTTGAATGCCTACAGTAAGACAAAGCTCTACTCTCTTGGTCGGTGGGACGCCAGAACTGAAAGAGATTTCCGACTTGGCTGGATTGATCGCTTGTCCAGATTCCCTCTCATAAAGGCGGATCACCTGGCAGATAGCGATGCATTCATTATGGGTAGCTCTGGAAAATAGAAGCTAGTCATCGCCAAAGAAGAGGTGTGAGACAGGTGGCCTGGCCCGACAAACCTTTGCCCCATGTATCCCTTTTGAGGAAGCGATCAAGGAAATGAGGTTAGAGAAGACATCAGCCACCAAGATGAAAAGAAAGGAGGAAAGGGGATCTCCCTGGCGGAGGCCACGGGTGGGTGAGAAGACTTGGGTGAGTCCACCATTGATGTTAATCTGAAAAGAGACGGACGAAACACATTGCATGATCATATCTGTCCATTTGGGGCAGAAACCCATTTTTGTCATGATGGCCTAGAGAAAGTGTCATTCCACTCGATCATAGGCCTTAGTCATATCCAGTTTCCAGGCCATAATGCCTCTTTTCACAACAGATCACATTTTCATAGAATGAAACACTTCATGGGTCACGATGACATTATCTGTGATAAGCCTCTTTGCTACGAAAGCACTTTGATTTTCAGAGATGATATCAGGTAACCACGTGCACAGACGATTAACCAGGACCTTTCAAAAAATTTTATAGGAGACGTTACAGAGACTGATAGGCCTAAAGTCTGAGGCTTCAAGGGGTTTCTTGATCTTTGGGATGATGGTGAGAATTGTCTCATTAATAGAGAAGATGTTAATTTCCCCAGCCCAAATGCCTTTCATTAATGCGCATATGTCAGGGCCGAGAATGTGCCAGTATTTCTTAAAGAAGATAGCATGGAAGCCATCAGGACCGGGGGATTTTGTGGAATAGATTTGTTGGAGAGCCTGAAGAATCTCATCGTTCGTGAAGTCTTTTGTGAGCTGGTGGTTCATTTCGTCGGTAATCACATGTTTGATGCAGGATTCAACCTCCGACGATAAGATGTAATCTCTTGCAGTGTAGAGTTTTTGGAAATAACATGAAATAATATCCTGAATACCTTCAATGTTGGACACCGTTCCCCCATCAGGGTGGGTGAGGACTGAAATGTTGTTTTTGTGGTGCCTGGAAGATGCCTTCTGGTGAAAGTATCGGGTGTTTTCATCCCCTTCTTTGATGTGGATTTCTCGTGCGTGCATAGCCCAGAGGCTTTCTTTAATGCGAAGATCCACATTCAGTTCACTTTGTAGAGTAGCAATTTTGGAGAGAATATCATCTATTGGGGGTTGGGAAAGGAGGCCAGTGAGTTTTCATTCAAGGGAGTTACACAGCTTGTCGGGTTGGCGAAATATTTTATTGCTCCATGATCTCAGCTTAGCAGCCACCTTCTTGAAGTTAAAATTGATGTCTTCACTTCCACCCTGTCAACATGATCGAATAACTTCTTCACAATCACGGTCTTTGGCCCAGTAGTTTTCAAACCAAAAGGGTTTCCTGCATCTTGAATTGCGACCACTATGATAGAAGTCAATAACAATAGGGCAATGGTCCGAACAGTTTGGCACCAAGTGGGCGATATGAAACATCTTGAAGATATTAGTCCATTCCGTCGATCCCATAAATCTATCCAGATGCTCAGCGATGCCTGTGATTTCTGTGTTCCCTCGAAACCAGGTGAAGGGGCTGCCTGCATGGCCCAGATCGGCCAAGTCCGCCCTAGAGATCGCATCACAAAATCCTGACATCGAGGCAAGGGGCCGATGTGCTCCTCCACGTTTTTCATGCTGGAACATAATCTCATTGAAATCACCGCCAAAGAGGATAGGGCCAGTAATACCTTGTCATAAAGAGCATAGAAGTTCCCAGGATTTCTATTTGTCATTTTGTGAAGGCCATCCATAGAAACCCACAAAAGTTTAAGGCGGAGAGAGGTCATCATAGATGGATGCATCCACATGGTGTGCCAAGTATGAGAGGATTATGACGTCGACATTGTCCTTCCAAATAAGGCCCAGTCCCCCTGAGTGACCTTGGCGAGGAACCGTGAGGCAACCCTGAACACCACATTTGAGAGCAATGCAATTGTTGTCCTTGTTATCAAATATGGTTTCAGACAAAAAACTATATCAGGGCGACTTTGTGCGCAATGGCGCTAGAACATCCGAACCGTTCGTGGGTTTCCAATCCCCGGACAGTTCCAACATAGGATTTTCATTGCTCTAGGCGGGGCTGGGACATACCCGCCTCCACCTCTGAAACTTCATAGAACTGTCCATCACCTGCCGCTTTCCACCTTTTTGGGAGGCGTTCAGTCACTTTACAATCCTCCAGATGTCTTTTATGTTCCCCGGGTTTTTCATTAGTAGTATCACCACTCCTATCACCACGATTTGCCCTTTTCCATGTCTGTTGAGTAAAGGTACCTGATGAATTTATCCCAATCGTATTGGCTTCATCCATGAGGTTGATCCCTAGATCAACATACACTGGTCCAAGACCAGACTCTGTTGATACGATGCAAAGTTTCCCGGGTTCAGAAGCCAGGTCAGGTGGTTCCTTACATTTTGAAATTGGTCCAAATGGTGGTGAGACGCTATATTTCATAGGTGCAGGGATCAGACTTGAGAAAACAGCCAGGTCTGAACTCTGACTCACATGCTTGTCCCCAGTTCTGGCCCCGTCCATTGTGCTGTATGAGGACCCTCCTTTCGTCCGCTAGTCGTCATGACTGTCCCCCGAAAAATCCGGTGGTCCTAGCATGATGACTGTATTGGGTTCTGGTTCAGTTTTCTTGGAGAAGACCTTCGCAAGTCGGTCACGATCCTTTTGTTTTTCTGCCTCAGAAATAGTCACAAATCCTACTGTTTTTGCATGGAGCCAAGGGTCGTATTGCAAGATGATGATGCCTTTTTCATTCTCCTTCCTCAAATCACAACCTTTCTCGAGGTGTCCAATACACCCACAAAAGAAACAAAAAATTTGGAGTTTTTCAAATTCAAAGGAAATCCAGGCATTTGAATCTTCGTTTGATAAGAACAAACCCCTAATTAGTGGTTGTGTCACATTGACTAAGGCTCTAATATTCACCACGGCTCCCCATTGGATGGGGTCAGATTGGTTCCAGTCAATAAATTTACCAACACGTTCTCCAATTTCCCGCATAACACGTTCTGTTCTACCATGAAACGAAATTCCTTTGATTCATATCCAAAAGGGTGAGCAAGTCAGTTTAATTTTCTGAATGTCATCCCCGCCTGTAAAGTCATCCATGAGAATGAGTTGATTGTCGAAAGACCATGGTATGCCTTTGAGAACCTTTTCTTTATCTTTATTGTTGAAAAATTCGAATACAATGAAACCCTCTCCCACTTCACATATGGAAACGCCCTCCTCCAATCTCCATAAATTTTGCAGAGTGTTTTTTAAGGCCCCTAGGTTGAATGAACGTTTGGCTAAGAATTTCCCTACCACCAGGAGCAACATGCGATGTGACTGAAAAGCGTCTTCATTTTTTTCGTGTGGCGATTGATGCTTTCTCTTTATCAGTCAACGAAAGGATCTTCCACTGATTAACCAATTCAGATTCCATGACACACAAAGAGCACCTCCTCACCGTTGCCTCTCGAGCACACACTTCACGAGCCCAATGTTGGATTGATGTTGCCCGATCCGGTTGGGCCGAATGCTTGTGGACCGCAACTTTCGCGGGTCAAGCTCCGCGGTGAGCTCGTTGGGGGTTGCAGGGGGCAACGCGCCCTTGCTCCGGGAGTCCGGGGGCTGAAGGCCCCCGGCCCAAATTTTCGGTACTGTAGCAAATGATGACCACTGTAGCGGAGCTGACCGACCGACACCGACAGGCACTGTAGCGGTGCGGACTTCGGGGCCAACTTTACTGTAGCGCTTTTGACAAAGCCAGCCGCCGTTCACTGTAGTGACGCGGACCACTTTTTCGAATAGTGATCATCTTCTCCATTTGTTTTATATCCCATTTCGGGCTAGGGTTTCATGTTGGAAATCCTCTGTAATTTTTTGTGCTCCCGAATCATAGTGAATTTCTGCCTCTCCCGTGGACGTAGGGATTTTTCCCGAACCACGTAAATCGCCGTGTTCATTGTTGCTTTTCCCTCTTTTGTTTTCTCGTTTTCTGTCGTTGTGTCTCCCGGCGATTCCGCAACACCCAACACTCTCGCATACAAAACTCCTCACCGCGATCATGGACCTTTGTGAGTAACTGTGCGAGCTGATCTCTGTTGTTACACCTCTTCACATAGCGATCACGACCCTTTGCGAGTAACTCATTCACACTACAATACTCTGCGCGGGCACCACCATAACACTCAAGGACCTACGCGAGCCCCACCCAATGTGAGTAACACCTGTGCGCTCAAGCAACCTTCTTGAGCACCACCTTACGCGCAAATCCTTGCACGATCCCAACCCTGCACGAACATCACCTGCGCGCTCAGCACCTGCGAACAGCACCTGCGAACAGCAGCTATGAACAGCACCTACGCGTCACGAACAAAACCTGCGTGCGATCAATCCCAACCCTGCATGCGAGCAAACCCAGCCCTGCGTGCGAGCAAGCCCTACCGACGCCGAGTAGAGGACCCCCGTAGAAGTCGATTTGTAAATAATGGATTGGTAAGATGAAGGCGAGCAGACATATGCAAAGGATCAGTGAACCGTCGGGCCGGTAATGAATCGGAAATCATGAATCGATAGAACCAGCAATGCAAAGCAGGGACCCAAAGAGTGCCCAATCGATGGACCGCAAATAGATCTGGTGAGGAATCAAAATGACGAAGTGCAGATGAAGAATAATCACCCAAGGGATGTCTCCGTATTCATAGATCTGCAACTGGGGAGGAACCGAGAGCACCGTTGGCCGCTGATGCAAGAACACTGAGAAGGCACCAAAACCCTAGGATGACCTAGGAGGGGAAACCTCTTCAGCGAGAGAGACTCATATATTTAGAACTATATTCTCCTGTTCACTTACTTGAGCCGATAATTGTGGTAATCTATTATTATTTTTTTGATTTGTTAAAATGATCATTAAACGATTCATATTTTCATTTATTAAGAAAACTAAAATATTTATTTATTTTTGATAATATCCTATTTTACTATTTTCTTGAAATACATTTTTTAAATTAAATTTATACTTTAAAATATTTAAAGTTCATTGAATTTCTAATAATAAAACAAAAATTATTTTTAATATATTAATGTGAAGTAAATTTATTTAACTATTAATAATAATTAAATTGTATCTCGATGACAAAATAATCTTTTTTATAAAAAAACAAATACCATGCAAGAAATAATATTTTATAATTATTTTAGTATAATTTTATTTTAATATTATGCAGTATGTTAATAATATATTTTTCAATTGAAAATATTATCATTTAGAAATTAAAAAAATCACATATATGATATGATATAAAAATTCATGTGTAAAATAAATTGAGATAGAAAAATAATTGAACTTGAAATTTTTTATTATTAATGAAAATTATCTTACCCTTCAAATTAGATAAATTAAATATAATTGTTTTTTTAAGTAGAATATTTTAAATGATATGTTGAAAAATATAAGTATTTCTTTAAACAAAATTTCTTGTAGAAAATGCCATAATTTTTTTATCAAATATAAATATAAAATGAACATCTCTTCACCATTTTTATATTTCTTATACCAATTCAAAACTTAATTTTATTTCACCAAGTCTGATAATGGGTTTTGTCAGCGCTAAAAAAAATCAATAATGTGGTAAGTGTTTTTAAATGTCGATTATTTTTATGATCACTTTTTAATCATAGATAAACAACACTGATAAAACTTAAAAAAAATATCCTTTTGAAATTGTTTAGGTACTCCGATCATGCATCCCACCTATTTTCTCACTCACGTGCACCTGGATTCAAACATGCGACCTCCATATTCAAACTAAACACTCTTACCACTACTCTATCATGTTTTTTTCTCCTGTATTTTACAATATATGTTTTTATTTATATATATATTCATACAGTTTTTTATCCATATGTTTATATATATTTATATAATTATTTTAAAATACATTTATAAAATATATGTTTGTGTGTGTTTATACAAACACATATGCATGTGTATAAGTGTATAATATATATATTTAAATATTTTATATATCAATATTCATTTACATATATAAGAATATATACACATATATATATATGTGCATGTGTGTGTGTATATATATGTTTATTAATACCCATATATATATATATATATAAATGTTATATATACACTTGAATAAGTATACATATATTCATGAATTTTTATAAGGTAAACAAAATGGATAATAAAGATTTATTTTCATATGGTTTATATATTTAAAAAGGCATTTAAAATGTAAATATGTTAAAATATAAATTTATATATGTAAATATATGCAAATATGTATATTTATATTTATATTTAAATTTATAAATGACACTACAATATGAAAAGATTTTAACACCATAATATCTATATAGATGTAAGCTCGGGGAATAAATCCAGTCTACACTGAAAAAATACAAGAATATCCTCTTAAAATGGAGAAAAATTACATCGAATGTTGAAAAATCAGGGAATCCCAATTGAAAACTCAGTTTTGAAAGTCTTCCAAGTTTTTTTGACCGATAAAAAACGAGCACCCCCCCTCTGGATCCAGATGGCATAAATATCTTCACAAAATTCGATTTGACATCTTGTGAAGCTCAAATTGACACACTATAGGAAAAACAGAAGGACACACCAAAGGAAAACATAGTAGATATCAGCGTTTTTTTGGGTTTAGCGGCAGTTTTTTAAAAACGTCACGAAATGGTCTGTCGTTAAATATTTAATGACAATTTTATTTTTTTATGACGATTTCATTTTTCGCTGATAAAATTTATATTTAGCAGTTGTTTTGTTTTGATCATCAGTTGTTCTTCTTGGTGCAAAATTTAGAAACAATTTTTTTGATTAGCAGCAGTTTTTCTGGAAAAAAATATTTAGCGACCGTTTAAACCATCGCTAAATATAACAATTTACCATATTTTGTAGTAGTTTTAACAGTCACAAATTTATTCACAACAGTTAAAACCATTGCTGGTTACACAGTTTCAGAAACAACATAATTCATTGCACCATGATCCGCTGAAAACTAGTATACAAAAATTATATACAAAAAACACACTGCTGGAAATCACGACTAACGCGGTGTCTGCTTTTATAAGCACTAAACAAAAAGTACTGATAAAATGGATATTTTTATCTGTGCTAGCTAAAAGTTCTGATAAAGATAGCTTTTATCACCACTAAACAAACACTCAAAAAGATTTACCCTTTATCAAAACTTTTTTTACACTGATAAAGGTGATGCTTTATCAACATCATTCTTAGAGCTTATAAAAACTTTTAATAAAAAATATGATTAATATATATAAAATTATCATATTTATATTCAAAAAATAATGTTTATTTATTTACATTAATTAAAAAATGCATGTATATAATTAATATAATTATGATATATTAATATATATTTTTTAATAATTCAGATATATGTATAATGTATTAAAAAAGTATTTATAAAATTCCAAATAAATAAATAATTATATATATAAATAATTATAATAAATATATTTAAATAATAATTGTATTTAAATAAATATATAATTATATAAATATATTTATAATTATATGCCAATATTTACAAATATATATTTATAATTATAATTATAAAAGAATATATTTATATTTATATATTTTTAAATAAGATTTATATTACAATAAGAACGGCCACACACACAAATATATATATATATATATATATATATATATATATATTTTAAAGTAATATATAAATTTGATTTATATAAATTTTAATAAAAAATGAATCTTATTTTCATAATTTTATATATAAAAATTTGATAGAGGAAAGAGAGAGGCTGCTCCCGGCAACCCCCAATGACCAAGGTTCCCAAGAACACCCAAAAAGCGTGTATCTTTACTCATATATCATGATTCATCAAATTTCTTAGCAGAAGTCATCCACTTCAAGGAAGATCAAGGAGCTCGATGAGGAAACTTTGAAGGGTTTCTCCTGTTTCATTGTTTTTTGGGAAATATCATTCACCTCGCTTAGGAATCGCGCTTCAAATTGTATTATCAAGAAAGGTTCCACAACACATGTATCGGACTCAGATGATACCATCTCAGCAAGGATCAACCTATGTAAGTATTCAATTATTTCTTTTATTTTTCTGATTAAAGGTTCAAAACCCTGGAAAGTTGTAGATCTTATTTCCCCGTCTAGCTACTATTTAGGGCTTCATAGATTTTAAGTGTGTTTCACTTGAATGTGGCTTATTCCATATTTTATTTCCTATAACGACCCAAAATTTTATCAATGGAAATTATATTATAACTATTTCATATAGTATAAATCACATAAAATCACATAGAGAACACAATATAAACTTTATAAATGAAGTATGAATAAAATAAGAGGTATTTCTAGAAATTAAGAAACTTATACCAATGAAATAATAACTTGACTTTGGAATAGTAATATAACCATTAAGAATAATAATCTAGCTAATATAATAGTAACTTCACCTATGAAAGTATAAATAAAATTTAGGTATCTTATGAATAAATATATGATATATTTATTTCATGATATAAGTAAATAAACATTTTAGAAATTATAAATTAAGTGTTGATATTTTTGTAAGTTATAAATATTTAATTACAATTTTATAATTAATATAATGATTTAAAATAAAATTTATTTTCATAAAATGTATTCATAAATTATTATTTTGTTTTCTTATGATTATAAGATAATTTTATGAGACCTTAAATAGTTTTTCAAAGTGTCATAAAATCAGTTATAATTTTAAAATCAGTATTTTTCAAATAAATGATGATTTTATTTAAAAACTAAATTTCTTATATTTAGAAAATTATTTTAATTGAATTTTATGAATCAAAAAATGGATATGGTGATTTTTTTGGATTTTTCTAAAATAGTTGAAATGTTGGTGAATAGTGAAATATGATAATTTACAGTATTTAACAAATACATGAATTATTGAGTCATAGATGATGTATGACTAATGTAATCTCATAATCTCAAACTCCTTTATTATTTTAATATATTTAGTGATAAGGTTCAAACTATTCATAGTCTTGAGTAAAAATTATAAACTAAATGAATACAATAATAAAAAAAACCTCTCTCCTCCTCTATAAATACTACCCATCACCACCCTTCACCTTATACATACAAAGCCTTGAATCTTGCCCAATTTCTTCCCAATCCTCTTCCCTATTCTACCCTCCATGTCTAGGAGCCTTTGGTCTCAACAAAATACCAAAACCAATCTCCCTAAGGAGGTTCTCAAGGAGAAGAATTCAAGAGGTAAAATCCTATTTCTTTTCTTTTAATTTCGTTTCATTTTTTATTTTTTTATTATCTCCTCATATCCCCTTATCCAAGTGTTGTGATGACTCCATAATATTATATATACTATAATGTTATTATGTTAATGGAATAATCTATCATCAAACCCCTTCTCCTCTCCCTTTCAAAAAATGGAAACGTCGTCTGTGAGGTGTTATTTTATCGCCTTCAAGGATGATAAGTTTTCATTTTCCTTTACCGCCTTCAAAGCTAGTCTTAAAACCATTATAATGGTTGAATCGGATTTTAAAATTTATTTCATAACCTTTTTATGTTCTAGAACTAACTTATATATGTAATATTAAATAATAAAACAAAACAAGTTCTTTATGATCAAAAAACATCCAAATTAATCTAAATGATTATCATTAACATTTTATCTAATGAATCATCCTCATATCTGAAAAAAATAATATATAAGACTAATTAAACTTTTTTAAGTTCATTAATAACATATAATATCAATTCTGGACAATTATCCCCATTTTAAATGATCTTCCATACATGTATGCATGTGAACCGATCATAAAAATTAAGAAAAAGAACACTCCCAAATGATGAAATTGAACACTACAACTCATCATAATGGAAATAAATGAACTTAATAGAATTATAATAAATAAACTAAATGTAAAATAGGTTCTTTATTTTTTAATTAAGGAATCTAATTTGATTATCCAGGATATTAAAGCGAATAAAACATTCAGATATAAGGTAATGGGATTCTCGAACCCAATTCTTTTCTTTGGGTTATTCTCTTTTCCATAGTATGAATGTTCATATTTTGTTATTAAAAAGTAATTTCCCTTTTCTTTTCAATGATATACGTGTTTCCAATCTGATTTTATAACAAATGAAAATATTTTTTCAAAATAACTCTTCTTTCTAAAAAACACACCTTTTACTTCTCTTGAGATTGTTTCTTCTTTACTCATGATGGATGATTCCTATACCAGCACGTTATTCCTTTTTTTAGTAACCCAAAAGTTTTTTCTTGAATTCATTCTTTATGAAATGAAACCCATTCCTTTCCATGATTTATTTATATCTAATATTGATACATGTTCTATGTGGTTCATGCATGATTATGTAAATGTTATGATGTGACAGGTGCACCCGAAATTATATTGTGCTCCAATGCATTGGGTAATGTGATGTATATCATGATATAAAGTGAAATATACATAAACGTGATGCTATATTTGTTCACAATGATGATTTTATGATTATGAAAATATGTTATGCGTGAACATGATGCTAGCTTTGTTCACAATAATGATGTTATGATTATGAAAATATGTTATGCATGAACATGATGCTAGATTTGTTCACAACTATGTGTGGTAGTTGACCACTAAGACATGATGTTTCATTTTTATTCATTACCACATTCCATGACTTTATCTAATGCTTCCTATCATGATTATGATGATGATCCCATGCTTATGTTATGTTGATAGTGATTATTCTCACCCATGTTATATTGATTCATGTTCTTATCTGTCCTATTATTGGGCTTTTATCTCATCCATTTCTTGATGTATATCCTCAGGTGACTACTTATACTAAGGAGTACATGAGGTCCACCAAGAAGCTATAGAATAAGGAATTAAATAATTCTTATTTTTTATGAGGAAAATGTTATGTATTGTCCTAATTTTTCCAAGACACTAAAAATTTAGATCCTGATTTTGTAACACTTTTATGTTTTTATCTTAAAAAGGATATAATAGTAATAATAAAAGTAGGGTCTCTGTAGTTGATATCAGAGCATGGTTTAGTTAATTTGGGAATTAAGATTAGAGAACATTAATAAAAACCCTTAGTATGAGACTAAGTATATGTAAGCACCCAATAAGATTTGTATTAGAAAAATGATAAACATAGGGATCCCACAAGATATTTCTTTAGAGTTAATTTCAAAAACGAATAAATTATTTATTCATGACTTTTTGAATTATTTTTTGTTCAAAACCTTTTTATTTTAGAAAATGGTGAGGACCAGGAGAAACCAGGATAACAACCCATGTAGGGGATGGTGTAGCAATTTCCCGAACAACATACCCAATGCCTTGGGATGTGGAGTTCAAAATTTCATGGAGATGCTTATGCAGCTGTCTTGGGATATGAACAATAACTTGAATAATGTGGAACTTCTTCATTCCCATAAGAGGGAGAAACTAGCTATTGAGTCTTTTATGCAGCAATGACCATTGACATTTAGTGGATCTTCTGATCCACTAGTCTTGGAACAGTTGGTCAACTCAAAGGAGAAGATATTTTTCATGCTTCACTATTCTGAGATAGAGAAGGTGACTCTAGCCATTTACTATTTGTATAGAGAGACTGATTAATGATGGGTGTTGATTAAGAACACCAAGCCAAAGGATGAAATTGAAGAGATGGAGTGAGAAGAATTTAAGAAAATATTTCTTAACAATTATTTCCCTCAAACACTTCATACAAAGACGAAGATGGAATTATTATATCTAAAGAAAAAAGAAGGTTAATCTGTCATGAATTATGAAGAAGATTTCACAAGGCTTTCAAGGTATGCCTCCGGTTTTGTTATCAACAGTGATAGAAAAATAGATAGATTCTTTAGTGGTTTAAAACCACACCTTCAAAAGGATCTATCAATTTAGGACTTTGGGAGTTATTAATAAGTTGTTCAATGTGATCTAAAAGTGGATATGGAGTTTTGAGAATGCTCCCATGGCTATGGAGATAAGAAAATAAATATGAAGTTTAAATTTGGAGGATCTAGTGAAAAAGGTGGAAAGAAATCTCAACCACTCACATGTCAAAAATGTGGGAAGAAACATCATGGGAATTACCTCAAAGGGATAGGGAAATAATTTAAGGGTTGGAGATAAGGACACAAAAATCATGAATGTCTAAGAGACATAAGGAATATGGAAAATGTGGTGGAGGAAAGGAGAGAACCACCCATGGTTCAATACTTCAACTGTAGGGACCAATGGCACTATGCATGCTAGTACACTAAACCTCGACTCCTTGAGGGTAATCAATGTCATCATCCACCAAAGACAAAGGAGAAAGGGAAAGCTTACAACATCACTACCACTAAGGTGGATCCTGACAATGATGTGATGATAGGTATGCTGGTTATTCATTCAAGAATAGCGAACATAATATTTGATTCAGGTTTTATGCATTCTTTCATATCCTGTTAGTTTAGTAGAACAATTAGAACACCACCTCAAAATATGAAGGTTGAGTTATCCGTGAGAATAGAAAATGGGGAAATTATTGCATCCAAAGTATATAAGTCCTCCCTAATTAATTTTTGTGGACATAACCTCTTAGAAAATCTTATCTTACTTCCTTTGGTGGAGTTTGATACTATTTTTGGCATGGATTGACTATCTTTATACAAATCCAACATAAATTGAAGAGAAAGGGAGATCACTATTCATATTTTGAGGCATAATCCAATTATGTATAAGTGCAAGGATGAGGATGAATCTCTTTCAGAATAACCATCTCATGTGGGGATATTATTTCCTTATGAGAAAACATATTTAGCTCAAATGATTGAGACAAAGGAGAGAATCATGATCAAAGACATTCCCATTGTGAGGGACTACAATGATATGTTCCATGAAGAATTTCTTGGTCTTCCTCCCAACCGAGAGGTTTATTTCTCAATTGAAATTATTCCTATATTTTTTTTATCAAAGACACCTTATATAATGGCCACCATTGAGTTAGAGGAGCTGAAGAAGCAGTTACAAGAGAATCTAGGCATGAGATTTATATGCCCGAGTGATTCAACATGGGGTGCACCAATAATATTTTTCAAGAAGAAGGATATATCAATGTGTCTCTTCATTGATTATAGTGAGCTCAAAAAAATCATGATAAAGAAAAAGTATCCCCTTACATGGATAAATGACTTGTTCGATCAACTATATGGGGAAAAGTATCTCTTTAAGGTGGACCTTTGATCGGGATATCACCAATTAAAGGTGAGGAAGGAAGATATTCCTAAGACTACCTTTAGAATGAGGTATGGATAGTACAAGTTCATAATGATGCCTTTCAGAATAAAAGATTCTCCAACAATATTCATGGAATTAATGAATAGAGTCTTTAGAGATTACCTCGACAAGTTTTTGGTAGTTTTTATTGATGATATTATAATATATTCAATGAGAAAGGAGGAACATGAGGGGAATTTGAATACTCTGCTAAAGACCTTGAGAATGGGAAATTTATATGAAAAGTACAGTAAATGTGAGTTCTGGATGGAGGAACCATCATTCTTGAGGCATGTTATCACCAACAAAGAAATATTTTTGGACCCTTCCATGACAAAGGTAATTGAAGAGTGGCCCAGACCAGCATCTATAATAGAGATCCGCGGTTTCCTTGGTCTATCTAGGTATTACAAGTGATCTGTGAAGAAATTATCTTGCTTGTAAAACCCACTAACCAATATGACTAGGTAGGTATAAAAGTTTGTCTGGACCTGTTAATGTGAGGACTGCTTTAAAGAGTTAAAAAATAGGCTTATCACCATGTCAGTTCTCACACTTCTAACAAGTGGGGAACTCTTTGTGGTATACAAAGATGCTTCAAAGAAGGGATTAGGCTATGTATTGATGAAAAATGATAAAGTTGTAGCCTATGCATCAAGATAGTTGAAAATACATGAGTAAAACTATCTCACAAATGATCTGGAGTTGGAAGCTGTGATCTTCGTGTTGAAAATTTGGTGGAATTATCTCTATGGGGAGAAGTGTGAAATATATAATGATCATAAAATCCTCAAATATATATTCATATAGAAGGATCTTAATATGTGCCAGTGAATATGGTTAGATCTCATCAAGGATTATAACTGCTCAATCCACTACCATCCTGACATAGTGAATTAAGTGGCTAATGATCTAAGTAGAAAGGATCCTGAAAAATTATTTATGATGAGAATTAAGAAGGATCAAATCTTCTTAGTTTTGAAAAGGATGGGTACAGGGATCCCTAAAGAAAGAACACCACAGATCCTTTATCAAATGATTTACCCACCATCCCTTATGGAGAAAATAAAGGATGTTCAAATAAATGGTGTGGAAATTCAGAAGAAGGTAGAAGCCATGACAAAGGGGAAATCCTTAGAGTTCAAAATTGATGAGGAAGGAGTTGTAAGATTTGGGTCACAGATATGTGTACCATCCAATCCAGAGATAAAGAAAGAGCTTCAGAGTGACACACATAGCTCAAACTTCTCTATTCACCCAAGGAGCACAAATATGCATCAAGATCTTCGAGAGAACTATTGGTGGGACAATATGAAAAAGGATATCACTGAATATACATCAAAGTGTATGGTATGTCAGCAAGTGAAAGATGAAAGAAAAAATTCTAAGGAGATGATGCAATCATTACCCATACCAACATGGAAATGGGAAAACATCACCATGGATTTTGTCACCAGACTTCCAAATACATCCAGAGGAAACGATTCATATTTTCATTTATTAAAAAAACCCAAAATATTTCATTATTTTTTATAATATACTTTTTTACTAATTTTTTAAAATAATTTTTTTAAATTAAATTTACACTTTAAAATATTTAAATTTCATTGAAATTTTCTGTAATAAAACAAAGAATATTTTTAATATATTAATGTAAAATAAATTTACTTAACTATTAATAAAAATTAAATTGTATCTCAATAACCAAATATTTTTTTTAAAAACAAACACCATGTAAGAAATAATATTTTATAATTATTTTAATATAATATTATTTTAATATTATGAAGTTTATTAAAAATATATTTTTAAATTGAAAATATTATCATTTATAAATTAAAACTATAAAATATAATATATGATAAAAATTCATTTGTAAAAAAATTGAGATTGAAAAATAATTGAACTTGAAATTTTTTATTATAAATGAAAATTATCTTACCCTTCAAATTAGATAAGTTAAATATAATTTTTTTAGTAAAATAATTTTTAATTATGAGTTAAAAAATATAAGGATTTCTTTAAACAAAATTTCTTGTAGAAAATGCCATAATTTTTTTCTCAAATATAAATATAAAATGAACATATCTTCTCAATTTTTATATTTCTTATACTAATTCAAAACATAATTTTATTTTACTAAGTCTGATAATGGGATTTGTCAACCCTAAAAAAATGTTGACGTGGTAAGTTTTTTTAAATGTCGATTAATTTTATCATCACTTTTTTTAGTGTAGATAAAAAATGCTGATAAAACTTAAACAAATATTTTTTTGAAATTATTTAGGTACTCTGATCATATGTCCCACATCTCTCCTCACTCACGCACACCTAGATTCAAACATGGGACCTCCATATGAAAAGTGAACACTCTTAACACTACTCTATCATGTTTTTTTCTATATTTTACAATATATGTATTTATTTATATATATTTACATACATATTTTTTATCCATATATTTATATATATTTATATAATTATTTTTAAATACATTTATTAAATATATGTTTGCATTTGTGTATTTATGTGTGTGTTTACACACACACACATGTATATATATTAGGTGATTTTGGGTAAAATTACATTCAAACATACACACACCACACACACACAGGCCCAAAAGGAAGGCTATATCCCCCACAAGGGGAAAGTCCACCCATCAAGACTTATTTATTTATTACATGGCCCGTAGGCCCAATGGATATTAAACCCATGATAACCCAAACCATTTTTTATGATTATTAAACTGAGATAGCATGATTTCCTGGTCCCGCATGCTCTATCAGACCACCCCACCCTCCTTTCCTTGTGCCATATGTAGTAGCTTCTTTTTTTACTGGCCAGTAGTGACATTACCACTGTTTAACCTTGAAGCCCTTCAAACAAATCCGGTCAGATCTGCGATCACCCGTGCCATCGCCCACACCACAGAATATGATCTGCCGCATCTGTCTCTGATGATGCTTGTGCCACTATCACAGTCTTCATGCACACTTTTTAACTCACCAGTGTGAAGGAGGATGCTCCACCGTGTCAGTATCCAATGAGGCTCGTGCCACCGTCATAGTCTCCATCGACACCTGTCGTCACCCATTACTATCATCAGCGCTTGATGGAGCCCTATCACCTGAATCACAAACACCCATCACCACAACCTTCATGTCAACCAGGGTCTGCCCCTCAAATTAGGGTGTGGTAGGGATCAAACCAAGGATCCCCGACCACATGGTTGTCACAGATGGACATAAATCACCATTTGATATATGCCCTGTTGACACACACACACATGTTTGTGTGTGTGTATAATATATATATATATTTAAATATTTTATATATTAATATTCATTTACATACATTAGAATATATATATATATATATATATTTATTAATATTTATATATAAACATTATATATACACTTGTATTGGTATACATATATTCATGCATTTTTATAAGGTAAATAAAACAGATAAATATAAAATGGATAATAAATATTTATTTTCATATGATTCATATATTTAAAAATTCATTATAAATATAAATATGTTAAAATATAAATTTATATATGTAAATATATGCAGATATGTATATTTATATTTATATTTTAATTTATAAACAACACTACAATATTAACATTAAAATTTCAACACCATAATATATATATGGATGTAATCTTGTGGAATAAATCTATTCTTTGCCGAAAAATAAAAGAATACCCTCTTAAAAAAGCAAAAATTCCATTGAATGTTGAAAAATCAAGGAATCTTAATTAAAAAATATATTTTGGAGGTCTTCCGGGATTTTTCTGATTGATAAAAAATAGGAAGTGCCCCCCCTCAAATCCAAGAGATGTAAATATTTTCAAAAAATTTTATTTGACATCTTGTGGGGTCCAAACAGACACACTACAGGAAAACAATAGATAACAATGGTTTTTTTTTGGGATTAGTGGTTGTTTTTTAAAAAAAATTCCGAAATAGTCTGTCATTAAATATTTAACAATGATTTTATTTTTTAATGACGATTTAGTTTTTCACTGATAAAATTTATATTTAGCGGTAGTTTTGTTTTAATTATCAGTGGTTCTTCTTGGTGAAAAATTTAGTGACAGTTTTCTGGAAATAAAATTTAGTAGTCGTTTAAACTGCCGCTAGATATGACAATTTACCATATTTTGTAGTGATTTTAACCACCACTAATTTATTCATGACATTTAAAACCACTATTAATTATGAACTTTTAGAAACATCTGGATTCATTACTACCTGATCTGTTGAAAACCAGTACAAAAAAATTATATACAAAATAGAAGCAACCAATATAGTATAACAAAAAGAATAACATCCATACATTAAGAAACATTACATTACATATAATACAATAACATTAAATTACATTATTTTTTACAAAGTATCGTACTTCATAAAATGTCAACACATACATGAGTCTTGACTACTTTACTGAGGTGCATGTCCCTCACCCTCCATTTCTTGGTCACACTGCATCCCATCACCTCATTCCCCACTTCCCACCTACAGTGTCTGCATTTAAAGTAGTTAATCACACATCAAAAATGATCATATTCAATGAATAATAAATGAAGTATAATTAAAAGCGATATATGATTTGATCTAAATTTAGTTTAAGTAATGGTAAAATAATGACTAATTGGTATCCATGCGCATGCCTAAAAAATCTGATGAGCCATTGTATAATGGGTGAGACTCACCACTCAATTTAACCCATCACACGGATCTAATAATTTTAAAGAGATATATATGGATGCAATCATTTTGATTTAATTATTATTTTATTTTCATTATTATTATTTATTGATTATTATGTTATTCACTAATTTTATCCACTGGTGTAATATGTTTTTATTTGATATTCACTGTTATTCATGGTTTATATTTGTTTTAATTATTTACTATTCACTAATAATTATTTATTATGATTATAGAAGTTATTTATTTTATTACTCACAATTTATCATGATAAATACTTGGAAAAGGTTATTTCAATTGGAAAAAGAATTTGGAAACCGAAAATTGAATTATTTTAGAAGTCCAAAAATCTACTAAGTCACGAATCATACATTTTGGAATGTTAATTTTACATTATTCTTCACATTGAGATGAAATGAATCTTATGTTTAGAATAATTCACTCTTGTTGAAGGTTCCAGGTGTAGTGGAAGTGTCATATGGGGCATTCCCAACTCGGGGTTTTTCATAATCGATGATTAATCCAATATTTACATAACAACAAATGTCATGATCAATGAAATTGAATAAATGAATATACATGATAAAAAAATTCTGGAACCAAAGTTTAGAATCATTACATATTATTTATAATTAATTTAAGTAATTAAAAATTATCTTGTGAGGAATTATTTTTTCAAATAAAAATGCATAATTATTAAACCACATGTCAAAATAATATTAATTCAACTTTTTAAATGATAAATAATAATATTATTTAATCAATATTTTGGATACACTTAATCTGTGACCCTCTAGGCATCTTTATCAATGGAATTAAATGAAGTATTCTAAAGTTCAAGGTTAGTGTCTAACAACACACCAATACACCAATAGAGAAAAAAATTTAATGTTGAAATAACATAATACCTGATGTTGATTATTACTGTGTAATATAATCCATTTATCATGATATCTCTAATCAATCAAGTTACATTCTGGCGCCATCAACCTATATGTTTGATGTATCTTTATTTGAATTTTTGGAAATTGAACTTGCCTATAGAAAAAAATGGCCATGGATTTATTTAGGCTATATCATTTCCATCAAAGAGAATGAGATATCAACTTACATTAAATAACATAAGGGGAAAATCCTTTCTCACATTATTCATTAATGAAATATTACTCATGACACACTCAATGTATTCTACCTTCCCATAAATATATTTCATCATGGTTTTCATCAATAAATCAAAGTACGCGACTCATAATATCCATTAATAATAATCATAAAGTCTAAGGACCAATACACATGTTCACAGATATAAACATCCAATGATAGATATAAATGTGGATTTCCTAATGGCGGGTCTTGTTCTTATAATATCCTACACTAGATATTACCAAGGGAGTACACCATGAGAAGGTGACTCAAAGTCCTATGAGTCTCCATCTCTGATAGCCTATATCATTTATGTCACTCAAATGATTTTATCTAGCTATAGAACATATATTTAAGAATACTATCGTGACACTTATGGGGTGTCATCATAGTGGGAAAATTTTATAACCTTTCTATATGATAACTAATCTTAGAATATTATCACATACTATGTCACGAAGAATAGAAATCATGATGTGATAAAGAGTTTATAAATATTCAAAAATAATGAATACATGTTATCATAAAGTACACGGAAGTTGGTTTTAGGGAACAAAATCCAACACTTAAAACTATCAATATCTAAGAGTTTGGTTAAGTAAAAGACTTATACATGTACAGGGAAACATGATGATTTTACTTTTATATATTATAAAGTTTACTTTTTTTGCATTGATAATTTATTCTCATTCTAAATTTTTTCCCTTACATTTGAATAGGAGTTCAGAATTTCACAATCTACAAACTATTAACCTAAGGAAATGAATCATACATTAGAGTAATTTAATTGTATATGTATGATGTATTTCAAAAAATGACTTACATTTGACAAAATTTACCTTTACAGTTTTAAAGTTTACTCTTATGATTTTTTTGAAAACTATGATCAAAAGATAATAAGACATGGTCATGACATGAAAAATGAGACACTACAGAATGGTAAAATTAAAATTTGGAAAAAATTCCTTGCATATCACGACACTATATGAAGTTAGAGTTTAACAACTCATGAAGAATATAGGGAAAAACACTGAATGTGAAATGAGGTTCTACATGCATAATGGATGATATGAAGACTTAGATCACACTAAAAGGCATGTAGTCCTCATTATATTGAAAGTATTAGAGTTATCATGGAGGATGTGTTACATATAAACTTCATTTTATGATATCAGTTCACTAGAAGATGAAAAATGAAAAAAATATAATATTTTATGATTATTGAAAGAGAATAGAGATAAAAAATTGATGAAGGGAAATCTGTTATGATGAACAAAATACTAAAACTGGAGATTAGAATACACATGAAATGCTATGGTATGGAAAATCAATATTGAATTATTGTAACATATGATAACCTCATTGTAAAACTTATGATATTATACCCTATTTCAACATAATTTTGATATTTCTAATTGTTTCAATCTTATTTAGATTATTCTCTCCAGTTTAACTATTATATAATTGTTAATTAATTATAACGATTCTAATTAAAGTGGTTCTGAATATTTTGGCGTATAATCCAATGAATTATTGGTTAGAGGAATCGATCATTGAATATTTTTTTAGAATATCATATTTATTATATGTATGGATGTCAAATATATTATGTAGGAAAATAAATTACAAACTATGATATCTTGATATCAGAGGATATGATTTCGTGAAGTAAAAAGAAACAACAAGACTCAATAATATGAAGAATTATGTATCTTAACTTATGAACTCCTTATATTTTTTATGATAATGGTAAATTAAATTTCACAAAATGATGCAATTATACATTTTATCAGAATTATCATGAGATTATGATGTGGATTATTCAAATAATTGAAGACCTATTTTCATAAGAGATACTAAATAAATATTTAAATTCATTTGACTGAGAATATCTATTTAACAAAAAAAAACTACGAAAACAAAGAATATAAGTGTAAATTTATGAAATTTACCACACATACACCCCTGATGAGTGTTTCTATTTCTTCAAGAATACTTTTGGTCATCTTCTAAAACACAATATTCAATGTAATCTTCAATGCGAAGACCCGATCATTCTATGTATTAATAAGTTATTCTTTATCTTTAAAGGTATTATTCAGTGCATTAATTTTCTTTTGTGAACTAGGATCACACAAAAATTTAATCCACCCTTCTACTGACATCATCGATGAAGATATATGTACCCTTCGAAACACCCACAATGGAGATGGCCCACATTTCGTCCCCCTAACATGACCAGAATTATCTTTTCGAAGAACTCAAGTCATAGAATCCTCTAAGGATACTAAAACTAACAAGGATGGGTTTGCGTATAATGGTTCTTTGAGTTTACACTGTAAATTGAATAATATTATATTATAATTAACTTAGTAACACCAAATAATAATTAAAATGGATTACCTCTATGTTTTCTGTAGGGTTTTTGATATAAATGCAATCATTTTTTATGAACATAAAACCACAATTCTTTCCTTCCAGTAGAATGACATACCACCTTCAACTATTTCAAAAAATTACATAACTAATATTTTGAAAAACTAAATTACTTGAAGTTCTATAAATATCTATTATAATACATTAAATTAAACCTTTTAATGTTGTTTCCTCATTAAACTCATTGATCCAGTAATGCAAGGGAATCAATTTCTTCTCTCGATTAATAGAATTTATTATAAAATTAGTTTAAGAAATTATATATCAATAAAAAATGAAATGTTATTAATACATTGTGATTAATCTACTAACATTTAATAAAATAACTCATGAGATTTAGCATGATGATGATTGATGAATTTTTTCCATTAGTCCCTAGGAACACCTTCAGGGACCTTCTCATACATATGTGACAATGATAGAGATGTGTCATTGAATTCATGCCATAATTTCCACTTGAAATCTTTCTATTTTTCCCCATTTTTTAAGGTTCATAGACATGAAATGGAATCAATCACATAAAAATGAAACATCATCTACAAATAAATACATAAAATGAAATAAATTATTAACCCATTAAGTAACAATGTTTAATTTAATTATATATGAATACATAATAATGATAGCACATTTATTTGAGAATAAAAAAACTCATTTTACTAGGATAATGGAATGTATCTCCAATATAAATAATAAATATGGAGGGATATCACTTCACATTCTAAAGACACTAATAACCACAAAAAATTACTACTACATCCTGAGTGGGTACCCTATATTCATCGAAAGGAACAACTAACTTTACATTAGTGAAATTCTAAACATATTGATTATTTATGTTTGGATTTATTCTATTATTATTTAAATTTTTTTAACATATAAATTAAATATTTAGTATCAATATTTAAAAAGTAATTTTGTCACATTGAATTAAATACTGATGACTTTAAATCACCCATAATCACTTGATGGAAACTAACTGCGGGCTGAATTACCTGACGAATCCATCATATGTGTCCTATCTGATTCCTTGACATCATTAGTAGAAGTCATACCTATGGATGAAAGTCTATTAGGATTTGAGGAAATGGTATCAAAAAAATATAAAAGCTATGTGTTTAATTGTAGATTCTGTGTAACGACCCATAATTTTATCAATGAAAATTCCCTTCTTATAATTGTGTCATAATTTTATATAAATCACATGCACCACATGATAAAACCAATAAAATTTTATTATATTAATTTGAACATTAAATTTAGAGAATAAATATGTCTATAAGAATTGAAAGTATTACAATGATTCAAAAAAAGAAAATAAGATAATAATAATAGGAAAATATAGATATTCTGGATTCCCTAGAATAATCTCAATCGCGAACAACACTATAAAAATAAATTAGAATATTAGTAATGAAATATGCATTTTGAAATTGAAAATATATGTGACATTGAGAGAAAATAAAAGTGAATGAAAAATGAATAAAATATGAGGTATTTATAGGAATTAGGGAACCCATATAACCATTATAAATCTGACTTTTGGAATAGTAATGTAAATGTTGGAATAGTAACATGACCGTTCGAATAGTAATCTGACTGTTAGAATAGTAATATGACCATTGAAATAGTAATATGACTATTAGGAATAGTAACTCAACCATTAGAATAACATCATCATTTATGGAAGTGTAAAATAATATTTAGGAATCTTATAAAATGAAAATATGATATATCACTACTAGAAAAGTTTCATTTGCGATGAATATAAATTCATCGCAAATAATCAGTAAAACTATGCTTTTGTGAAGAACCATGTTATCCTTCAAAAATAATATTAATTGTGATGACTAATTATGAAAGATAATATAGTCCATCGCTATTAGTCATTGCAACAACCTACTTGGTCCATCACAAAAGGTCCCACTGATAACATTTTTAGCGACATATAGTCCGTCGCTATTACCCTGTTACAAAAAATATTAATTAAAAAACACACAAACCCTTTTCTCCTCCCCCACTATATTCTTCCCCTTCGTGTATCCACCTCTATCACATAGCCATTGCACAACCCACACCAAATTCATGTGTCACTCCTCTTCTCTCTTCCTTCCTTATTTTTTCTATTTACCCTTCCCTCTTGCTGCAATTAGTTTGGTCAAACCCTAGGCCAAAACAATTATCAAATTTTTATGATTTATTCAGTATTTAGGGTTATTATAGATTTATTCACCCCTATTTGGGTATCTACCATCGAAAACAACATGTTTGAGATCTACACATGTTGATTCCAATTGATTTGAGATAGTTTTCCCAATGTTTCTTATTTGGGTGTTCGTATTTAATTATTTTGAGTTTAATAGATATTTTTAATCAAAATATCATTTGAAAAATGTTTTTAATGGTAGTTTCCATGTTTTTCAACATTTTATTAAAATTAATCAATTTTTTTTAATTTTTTTAAAATGATTTTCTATCATATGGTACATGTTTTTTAGGCCTCATCTTATTATTACATTTTTGATCTTGGATATATTTTGAGTTTTAAATAATTATAGATTTGTGATTATATTATTTGAAAGTGGTGACACCATATGATCGATTGATATGTTTACTTATATGATTCTTTGTGGTTGAATTATTACAAATCATGATATATATGTAATATTTGAACTACATGGTCAGGCTTATTGATTGTATTAATTATTTAAATGTTGCATATCATTCATCAATTAGATTCGATTATTAATCTTATGGTATTTGATATATTCCCAAGTTTGAGATTAGTTATAATTTATTAGTAAAATTTAATAAAATTTTATCTATAATTAAAAAATAATTTGTATAACCTATATGTAATAATTAGGTAAAATTTTTATAATTACTTGTAAAAAATATATAGAAAATACTATCAATTATTAAAAATTCACAATAATAAGTAAAAGTGTAGTAATAATTAAAAAATATTATTAATTATTAAATTATTTTTAATAAAAAATAAATAAAAAATAAATATTAGTAATAATTTCTAATATGGTTAAATTATGATAATTTGTAATAAATTGTAAATGTTATTATTAATTAGTAAATATTAGTAATAATTTGTAAATATTAGTAAATTGTGATAATTGTAATGTTTTGTAATAAAATTTATGAAATAAAAATAATTATTAAAAATTCTCAATAATTAGTGATTTTTTTAATAATTGAATAAATTATTAGTAATTATTAAATAAATTGAAAGAATTAAGAAATATTAGTAAAAATTAATAAATGTTAATAATAATTAGTCAATGTTAGTAATAATTAGTAAATTTTTATAATAATTAGTAAATATTATTAATAATTAGTAAATATTAGTAAAACTTATGATAATTTGTATTAACATGAAAAAAATATAAAAATTACATATAATTATTAAAAATTATTAATATTTATTAAAATTTTAGTTATAATTAATAAAAAATTACTATTAATTAATAAATATTTATAATAATTAGTAATAATTAGTAAAAATTAGTAATAAATAATGATAATTAGTCATGATTTGCCATAATTAATATTTAATATTAATTTGTAATTAGTCACAGTGAGTGATAATTATTCTTATTTATATTTTTTTTAGATAACCATGGATTCAATAAGTAGACACCAATTTCTATTATGTGATTATGATAGGATAAATCATCATAATATCCTAATGCATCTAGTATAAATCCTATCTACATTAGTGTTTTGAAACATTTATATCATTTACACCATCAATTTTAGAATTTGTTTCTGGAGGAACAATTAAATGTCCATATAAGAAACGTGATCTTAGGAGATTCAAAATGTCTGATAATGTTAAACTTCATCTATCACATTTTGGTTTTTGGAAAGATTATATTTTTTAGTATCAATATGGTGAATGAAATTTAGTAGAAAATGTAAATTTTTTTGTTCCAAATCGATCATTTTAGAATTTAGTACATGAGGTTTCTAACCCATCTATTCCAGAAACAACTTAGAATGATATTCCAAATCCTGAATTAGAACCATTTGAATTTTATTATAGATAACCAATTTTTTTTTTGTAAGACTTTGAAATATTTATATATATATTTCTAGAGCTAGGTTCTGAGATGATGTGTGATTCCGAGACTCATTGTGCTCAGAATTAATTTTATAAAAATATTAAGTATATTTTATATTGCACATGCATAAATTCTTAAAGAAAATGAGATAACTCTTAAATATAATCTTGGATCAGAAATATGATATCACAATTGTGTCTGGAATGCTATATTTACCCTAGGTGTGACATAAAATGGGTTAGTGTGGGGTGTTCATACTCCTCGCTCATTGGTAGTATGTTCATTGGATTAATTAATTAATTAATTAATTAATTAATTCATTTTTCCCTAAATAAAAAACCTATAAGAATACTTCTATGGAGAATCCTCTAGGTTTATCTACATAAAACCTAGGAGGATTCTAGAACTTATCCTTCCTCTTTCATTGGAAAATCACCTCAGACGATGAAGAAATGTTGAATCAAAGAAGATTGGGATGTAGTAAACATAGTGATGTCCTTCAGTAATTATAGATCAAGTTCTTCGAGGATGAATGATCCAATATCCAAGTAGGACTCGTAAATTGGTGATTTATTCCCTTTTGATTAAATATATTGATCAGATCGATCCCTATTCTTGGATCTACACCAATTGTGATTTGATCATGTGCCCACGTACTAAAATATTAATTTATTATTCAATGTTTTCTAACCCCATATGCCCTTTCTTGATCGTTGAACAAGAAATCTTGACAATGATCAAATAATTTTTTTCTTGTGCTTTTCCCTATCGTTTTCTTTTCATTTGTCACCAATAGGACCCCGCGGTCTTGGTTCGACATTATCGGGTGATACCGAGCCCGATCAGACCCTCAAAATTACAATGGATCGAAGAAATGAGCATATATATGGGATGTTTAAAAGGAATGAGAGATAGTTTTGAAAAAATGGAGATCAAATCAATGGTGACAAGATAAATTGAGGTGTGTGGTGCATATGGGTCAAATGAATAAACCCCTGTGGGTGAATGGAATTTGATTTTTGGCCACCAGAGGGCTGGAATCTGTCGGTCGATGCTAGATTTGACAATTTATGGTGGATATAGGGCCACAATAGAAGTGTTGTAGCCTAAATTGAGGCAAGAAAATATGATATGAGATTCTATGGAAAACCCAACCACACTCCATGTACAAGGATGGACACACGACATGGAGCCCCTTAAGTGTGTTGACTAGGTTTTTGAAAAATCTTAAGGATGGAATGGAATGTATATCTCCTACATGCCATGTAACTCATCCTAGGGTGGATGAAACATGTGATGGAACACACATGAAAGAATCCCTATGGGAGTATATGGCCATGCACATAGCCGTGTACCGGAGTATACAGACATGACCAGAAGGACACGAACTAGTCCTAGTTATCTTGGACACGTCATGTAGTCCACCTACATGGTGTGTACTACTACATGGATAGGGATCCATGTACTATCTAGGGACACGACCAGGTGGTGGAGCGGGAACACACACTATGTGGGTCCCTTGACACACCATGTATTACTTTGTTCCTTCATAGGAAACTTTAATCATCCATATCTCCTTCGTTTGAACTCAGATTTTGGCATGTGATCAACCTATCCTGAGTGTTTTTCCATTTATAACATTATGGTCCCCTCAGTAGTGGTTTTCATGATGTGATGTGAAAAGTTTTGGGCATGATGCTTATTGTGGCGATGTGTGGTGGTGGCAGTGATAATGTAGGATCATCAATGATTACCGAGTTTTACCCTCCAGTAGAGCTGGGCAGTGGAGTCCTCTATGTCTACCAAGTTATACCCTTCAGTAGATATGGGAAGTGGATTCCTCAATGATTACCAAGTTGTACCATCCAGTAAAGATGGGTAGTGGATTCCTCAATGACTACCAAGTAGTACCCTCCATTATAGCTAGGCAGTAGAGTCCTTGATGACTACTGAGTTGTACCCTCTAATAGATATGAGAAGTGGAGTCCTCAATAACTTATAATTAGTACCCTCTAGTAGAGATGGGAAGTGGAGTCCTCGATGGCTACTAAGTATTACCCTCCAGTAGAGCTGGGAACCAGGTCCTCATGATACCAAAGTGGACCCCCCTTAGTGGCATGGGAACAGGTCCTATATAGATACTATCATATTTCAACCCCCTGATGTACTAGGTTTCAAGTCCTCTACCTATATATTATGGGCTCTTGATTATGAGGCACAATTATTAGTAATGGTTTTACTTGCATGATTTCTTTTGGGCAGACACGTGAGATATTGGGCATCGTTGGTGTACTTTTGGAACTATTAGCTACTCTTCTTCCTAGGCTGATATGTGAGATGTATATCCCCTTACTCTCTTATTTGGGATTATTTTTACTGAGAATATATATATATATATATTATTCTTTATATATACCTTGGATCTGGTTACTCTCCTTCCATGAGAGGCGAAGACGCACAGGGTATTCCGCATGCTTTCCATGCTTAGCTTCACATGGTTGGATGAGTCGACTCCCCTACTATAGGTGGTTAAGATTCAATATGTAGTTCATATACTCACCATGTCGACCCCCTTATTCTTGTATAAGGTTACTTTCAATCTTGGGTTGTGTTGATTTTTTCTCTCTAACTGTATCTTGCACCTACTGTCTTTCTATTCCTATTATATCTCTTACTGCCCCTAGCTTTCAAGGAATCCTACTGGGTATATATATACTAACCCCTACATGGTATTTTCCTACACCTTTCGTATCTTATGCAGATAATGGATTGGTCGACAATGACTTCAGAGGAGCTTAGAGATACCTAATAATTTGGACCGTGTATGGTGATTGCATATTAGGATTCAGGAGTTGGGCTCTCTCAGCAATTTACTTTTCTAGTTTTTTCATGTTGGGACATATTTCTAGTTGGGCATGTATTTCTCCCCTTTACTTTTCAGTTTGCACTATCATGCTCTTATACACCCTATAAGTTATACATGCTTGGTTTACTTTCTAGCTGTATTGCATCTTTTACTCCTTCCCTCTACATTTTTGGCATCAAGATGAATGTGTGTATTTATACAGGTAATTAAGAAAATTCCTCCTTATATTATATATTCCTTCGATACTAGTCACCACTCCTTATCCTATGAAGGTGGGATTAGGGTATTTGCGGATCAAGCCCCAACTTGGGTTAGGTCATGACAGATTGGTATAAGAGGTGGTTCGATCCTTGGGATGTTGTTCAAGATATCCCCCTTATGAGGAATTTTTTGGGTTTAGGGTAACAATGTCAAAGTGTCTTGAGTGCGGCTCTCAGGTTATGGAATCAAGTGATGGTGTGGGAGGTCAACATATCCATTCACTAGGAACTTGACTACCTACTTATTGACTCGACATACTAAGACATTGGTTGTGGGGATCAATGGTACATGCATTATATAGGATTGATTATTTGACTGTCCTTCTTGATTCATCTCCCCATTTTTTGTTATATATATATATTCTCATTTTACTGTGGTACATCTTGATAAATATCAAGATTCCTCCTTGGAAAAAACTAACCAGGATACTAGTTCCAGATCATTATGATTATTCAATGAGCAATAAGGCCTCAGTTTAGGGTCCATCCCATGATCTTCTTCTTCCAGGTGGGATGGTAGAAGCACATCCATCCATTGAGTAGTAGATCATCCCAATAGAGAAGGTTGATGATGTGCGCAGGCTTAGTGCACTCCGTGAGTTCTAGCACCAGAGACCATTAAGGTTCTATAGTGAGTTGGATCCTCATGCAGTAGAGGATTGACTAGAGTCAGTGGTATGTATCTTTAGTATCATTAGAACCCCTATGGATCAAGTGTTTTGGATAGTATCTTGCCATTTCCATGAAGTATTTGGGAACTGGTGGAGCCTTGTTATGCAGATTCACGATGAGTTAAAACTATCATGACCTAACTTCCAATAACTATTCTGTTAGGAGTACTACCCATCCTTCTTATTCTTAGTTAAGATTCGGGAGATAATAGAGCTATAATAGGGATGGATTATGGTGGATGATTATTCAATGATGTTCACATACCTTACTCGATACTCTCTGGACATGATCTGTTATGGCTACTTCCAAGAAAAAAAGTTTGAGCAGGGACTCCATAGAGAGATACATGTCAGTGTGATGACCTTTTGAATCCCCACCTATGTCGGGGTACTGGAGTGATCACTAGTGATAGAGAGATTTCTATCAGAGGGATTCCAGATAACTGGAGCTGGAAGAGGGCATCACATATCTGAGTCATCTACAACAGCTAGCAGGCACCAGTCGATGAGATCTCAACATAGGAAGTCCTTTCACAATTAGGATTAGACGTGAGGTCATGAAGTTTTGGGAAAAAACAAATCACAAGGGAATACCAAAGAGGTTATGTGATATGATAGTTATGGGAAAGGTCACAGAGTGCATGACTTCCCAACCAAATGTGCTGAGTAGCACAGACATGTAGCTAATAGATCACCATGGTAGAGGCTGCACCATGACCAGGGATCTCCCAAGCATGGACAGGGTGGTCCCCAGGGAGTTAGAGCTTGAATAGGAGCAAGAGAAGCTACAGGTGGTGGAATATGATATGATATCCTTCTACCACAACCACCAAGTGTCCCACTTCAGGCTCAGGGAGCTAGCGGTCGGGGTCGCGGACCACTACAGGCTTTGGAGGCTTATAACCCCACAACACATGAGATGAATAGAGGTACGATCTATGTGTTTTCTACTCTTACTTTAGTATTAGTAGAAAAATTTTCTAGTCATTCCTTCATCTCTATAATCTTGGTGAGAGAGTTAGAGCTCCCAGTTGAGGTGCTAGCATAAAAGCTTTATCTTGAGGTTCCTATGGGAAACTCTTAATTTGTATCTTTTATCTACCGACAGTGCGAGATATCTCTTACTGGAGATAGGTTCATGTGGGAAATTTTGGTTTTAAAAATGGAACCCAATGAATTCATATTGGGTGTGGATTGGTTTTATATGGTTCAAGCCCAAATTTACTATCACTGCAGACAAGTCAGATGTCTATGCACTGATGGGATGAGATTTACCTTTATGGGTGAGAGAGATCCCATGGCAGGGAAAGTGGGTTATGTGAGCAGGAGGATGAAACCCATCACCCATTAGTTAGTGAGTATATCACTTGGTACAATAAAAACTCCAATCATCTGGGTTCCTTTAGTTGTGGAGAATTATATGGATGTCTTCCCCGAGGAAATCTTGGGACTACATCCAAGGTGGGAGATGGATTTTTTCATTGACTTTCATCCAGGTATAGCTCAAATATATTCCATGTCATATCATATGTCCCCTAAAGAGCTCTAGGAGTTGTGGTTTTAGTTGGAGGACCTTCAAGAGAAGGGTTTCATCAGACCTAGTGTGTCCCCCTAGGAAGATCTATTGTTTTTCATTAAAAATGTGGAATGAAGTTTATGACTTTATGTGGATTATCATCGCCTGAACCAGGACAAAATGAAGAACAAGTACCAATTGCCAAGGATTGGAGACCTATTTGACTAGTTTTGTTCCATGACATGGTTCTTGAAGATCGATCTTAGGTCTGACTACCACTATTTGAGGTTTTGCGAGGCTGATATTCCAAATATGGATTTATGATGTCTTTACAGACACTATGTGTTCCTAGTGATTCCCTTTTGTGTGAAAAATTCCCCCACTATGTTTATAGATTTGATGAACAAATATTCCAATTTTACTTGGACTAGTCTGTGGTTGTATTTATTGATGAAATACTTATTTACTCTGCATTAGAGGAGGAGCATGAAGAGAACTTGAGGATGGTTCTAGATTTTCTTCTAGAGCACTAGCTTTATGGGAAACTCTCAAAGTGCCAGTTTTAGATTCATCAGGTTCACTTTCTGGGGAAGTCCATTTCTGACCACAGTTTATCCCTGGACCCAGTGAATATTGATGTCGTTCTTGATTGGGAGACACCCAAGAGTGTGTGAGATATGTGAAGCATTCTTGGTTTAGTGGGGTACCAAAAGAGGTTTTTGACAGACTTCTCTAGAATTGTATCCCCTTTGACTACCCTGACACGGAAAGGACAATCATTTACCTAGCCTGAGCAGCGCTAGAGGGACTTCTAGGAGTTGAGCTAGAGGCTGACGAGTGCTCCTATGTTGAGACTACCATAGGAAGGTGTGGTGTTTGTAGTATATTATGATTCCTCAGGAGCTAGAATCTGCTTCATGTTAATGCAGCGGTAGGCAATTATGGAATACGAGTTGAGGTAGATGAGATCCCATATATGACTCATTAGCTAGATATGTAAGCGGTAGTATTTTCCCTAAGGATGTGGCAACACTAACTTTTGGGGAATTGCTTTATGGTTTTCTCAGAATATCAAAGTCTTAAGTACGTCTTCATGTAGAGAGACTTGAACATGAGACAAAGATAGTGGTTGGAGTTCATACAGGACTATGAATTTGAGATAGTCTATACTCTAGGGAAGAGAAACGTAGTAGTAGATTCCCTTAGCATAAAGTCCCATGCTCTCTTGGTGAAGAAAGCTTTAGAGCAGTTGGCCTCCCTATAGATGACCCTGGTGGAGCAGGAGGGTACAAATTTTCTTCAGTCGATGACGTTTAATCCTTAACTCCCTAAGAATGTGAGAGAGTACTAGTTGGGAGACATCAACTAGGAGATATTACATGAAAATATATCCAAAGGTGACTCACCATATGGATATTTTGAAGGAGGAAATCACACCATATTTTCCAAGGGATGGATGGTGGTTTCGGTCATGTTGCAGGAGGAGGTGATTTAGGAGTTTCACACTTATCTCCAAGTTGTACATCAATGTGTGGGGAAAATGTACAAAGAACTTAAGTGGTAGTTTTGGTGTTTTGGTAAGAGATGGAGAGTAGCTGAGTTTTTATCTCAGTACCTCACCTATCAACAGGTGAAGGTCGAGCACCAATTTTTGGCAGGTTTATTATAGCCCCTTGAGATCCCAGAGTGGAAGTGGTATAAAATATCCATGGACTTTGTGACAAGGATTCCACACATAGAGAAGGTCCATTATTACATATGGGTGATAGTTGATGGACTAATGAAGTCATTGAACTTCCTTGATATCAGGGATTAATGTTTAGTGGAGATTTTGGGGTAGTTGTACGTATGAGATATTGTTTTCGTTCATGGGGTGACCTCAATGATTATATCTAATCGTGATGTTTAGTTTATGTCATTATTGTGGTGAGGCCTATAGGAGGAATTTGGGACCCAAATGGGGATGATTACAACCTTTCACCTCCAGTACAAGCACACTATCTAGGTGTTAGAGGATATGTAGAGGGTTTGTGTGTTAGACTTCGACCAGAGTTAGGAGGATCACATTCCCTTGGTAGAGTTTGTGTACAAAAATAGCTACCAATCTACCATCAACATGACAAATTTTGAGGCCCTATATTAGAGACCCTTTAGGTAACCCTTTTACTGGACAAATTTAGAGGAGACATATCTTGTGGGACAAGAGATGGTGTGGATGACACCAGAGAAGTTCTATATCATCTGTGAATGGATGATGATAACCTAGAGTAGACATAAATCTTACACAGATTGCTATTGTAAGAACTTGGAGTTTGATCAGGGATACCACATTTTTTCAAGAGTCTCTCCAAGATGAGGATTACAGAGGCTTGTTTGAGGAGGGAATATATTCCTAAGGTTCATCAAGCCATTCTATATTTTAAAAAGGGTTGGTGAGGTTTCTTACCACCTCACCATACCCCCATAACTGGATCAGGTGCACAACATCTTCCAAATGTCACAACTAAGACGATACGTGCATGAATTCATGTACATCATCAACTAGGGAGATCTAGACATCGAGGATGGATCCAACTTTATATAGAACCTAGTGGTGATTGAGGATCGATAGAAGAGAATCCTATGTGGATGAACTATCCCATTAGACCATGTGTTGTGGTAGCTTAGGAATGTGTAGGAGAATTTCTAGGAACAATATATCCAGGTTCAGGCTTAGTATCCTGAGTTTTTTGTTTAGTTTTTTTTGGGATGAAAATATTGAAGGAGGGAATGTTGTAGTGACCCATTTTTTCCTTGTAAGACTTTGAAATATTTCTATACATATTTCCGGAGTTAGGTGGTACCGAGTCTGATCGGACCTTCGGAACCGCGATGGATCGATGAAAGAGGCATGGATCGAAGAAATGAAGAAAGATATGGGATGTTTGTGAGGAATGGGTGATCATTTTGAAAAATGGAGATTGAATCCATGGCGACGGGATGAATCAAGGCGTGCGATGCATATGGGTTGAATGATGAAACTCTTGTGAGCGAATGGAATTGGATTTTTGTCCACTGAAGAGAAAAAATACGTTGACCAATGCTAGATTCAAAAATTTTGGGCAAATATAGGGATAAAAAGAAGTTTTTTAGCCTGAATAGTGACATAGAAATCAAATATGAGATTCTATAGAAAACCTAACTACACACCGTGTACAAGGATGAACACACGACTTATAGACCTTTAAGTGTGGCTGCTAGGCTTTTGGGAAATCTTAAGGATGGAACAACATGTGTCCCTCCTACATGCCATGTACATCATCCTTGGGTGGATGATCCATGTGATGGACCACACGGCCAGGACTCTATGTGGGAGTACACGGATAGGAATACAACCATGTACTGAAGTACACAGACACGACCAGAAGGACACAACCTGGTCCCAGTTAGCTTGGACACACCATATAGTCCACCTACATAGTGTGTACTACTACATAGACAGGGATTCGTGTACTGGACAAGGACATGGATAGGTAGTGGATTAGGACAAAAATCTATGTGGGTCCCCTCACACACTATGTACTACTTTGTTCCTTATGAGGAAACTTTAATAATCTGTATCTCCTTCATTTGAACTCAAATTTTGGCCTGTGAGTAGCTTATACTGAGTTTTTTTCCACTTAGAACATGATAGTGCCATTAGTTGTAGATTTGGAGATATAATGTGAAATATTCCAGGAACACCACTTAGGAAGGTGGTGCTCGATGATGATAGTGATCATTCATGATCATCAATGACTATTGAGTTGTACCCTCTAGTAGATTTGGGTAGTGGAGTCCTCAAAAACTACTGAGTTGTACCTTATAGTAGAGTCAGGCAGTGGATTCCTTGATGACTATAGAGTTGTACCTTCTAGTAGAGTTGGACAGTGGAGTCCTCGACGACTACTGAGTAGTACCCTCTAGCTGATTTTCTTAGTGGAGTCCTTAATAACTACCGAGTTGTACCCTCCAGTAGAGTTGGGTAGTGGATTCCTCAATGACTACTAAGTAGTTCCCTTTATTAGATTTGGGAAGTGGAGTCTTTGATGACTACTGAGTAGTACCCTCCAGTAGAGTTGAGCAGGTGGTTCTCGTAAGACCATAGTGTAACCCCCCAACAGTATGGTTGTGAGTCCTCTATGGATACTATCAGAGTGGACCCCTAATGTACTAGGGTGTAGGTCATCTACCTAGAGATTGTAGCCCCTTGACTGTGCAACACGGTGATGAGGCATGGTTTGAATTGCATGATTACTTCTGTCCAGACATGTGAGATACTGGACATTATTAATGGACTTTTGGAACTACTAAATACTCTTCTTACTGGGATGAGCTATGAGATATAGATTCCCTTACTCTCTCATTTATGATTCTTTTGACTGAGCACACACATATATTTTTCTATATCCACACCTTGGATTTGGTTACTCTCCTTCCATGAGAGGAGAAGATGTGTGGGGTATTCCATGTTCTTTCCATGTTTAGATTCTCGTGGTTGAATGAGTTTACTCTCCTACTATAGGTGTAAAATAATCGATGTGTAGTTCATATAATCACTATGTTGATCCTCTTGTGCTTGGATGAAGTTGCTTTCACTCTTGCTTTGGGTTGTGCTATTCTATTTGACTTCATCTTGTATCTAATTTATTTGTATTCCTATTATATCTCTTACAACTCCCCATTTAGATTTCAGGGAATCCTACTAGGTATGTACATACTCACCCCTGTATGGGATTTTTTTCATATGTGTCATGTATTATGCAGATGACAGATAGGTCAGTAGTGACTTCAAAGGATCTTAGGGAAACCTTGTACTTTGGACCACATATGGTGGTTGAAGATTGGGATTCAGGAGCTGGGCTCTATCAACAGTTCAATTTTCCAGTTTTGTCAGGTTGGGACATATTTCTAGTTGGGTGTTTATTTTTTCCCTTTAATTTTCAGTTTTTATTGTCATTCTCTTGTACACCCTAGAATATATTCATGTTTGGTTTACTCTCTAGTTGTGTTGAATCTTTTAATCTTTCCCTATGAACTTCTGCATCGATATGTATGTGTGTGTCTATGTATTGGTACTTAGGAAAAGGCCTCCCCATGTTACATATGACTTCGGTGCTGGTCTCCACCCCTTGTCTTATGGAGGCAGGCTCAGGGTAGTCACAACTTGAGCCCCAAATTGGGTCGGGTCATGACATTTACAATTTGTTGAAATCTGCTGAGGATGCCTTATATCAAGGATTCCAGATAATAAAACATAAAGATGTAACAAAATTTATAGCTATTAAATCAGATTTTGGAATGTCAAATAGTTGTTTTGATTAAATATTTTATTTTTTTAAATCATTTTTTCTTGATAGAAATATATTTCCTAAAAGTTTCTATGAAAGAAAGAAGTTGGTCCACAAGTTGGGACATAATTATCAAAAGATCCATACGTGTTCAAATGACTACATCTTATATTATAGAGATCATGAACCATTAGTTAATTTTAAAACACGTGGATAATAAAGGTATAAATAGGAACAAATGGAAAGTCTAGATTTCTTGTGAAATAATTGATGTGTTTTCCAATTACACCCTGATTATAGCATCTATTAATGTCTCACAAAACAGTTGCATTGATGACATGGAATAAGTCAAATATTTCCATTAGTAAAATATTAAATCATCCAAGTGATAGGGATTCATAGAAACACTTTGACCAGATGCATCCTTCTTATGTTTCAAAACCTCATAACAAATAATTGAGTTTTTCTACTAATGGTTTTTTTCCATTTAGTGCTTACAAAAGTCAACATTCTTGTTGGCCTATTTTCATAACTCCATACAACTTACCCCATTGGATACTGATGAAGGAACCATATAAATTTGGTTCTATTAATTCCAAGACATTCGAAGAAGAATATTTCTGTTTAATTGAAGACACTAATTGATGACTTAATTTCATTATGGAATGATTGTGTAACTACATATGATATAGCTGCATATCAGAATTTTACACTGAAGGTTTCATTAATGTGGAAAATCAGTGACTTTCTATCGTATGATATGTTATATGGATAGAGTACGCATGGTCTAAAATCATGTCTATACTGTCTGACTTAGAACAAATAATTTATTCTTTTTAATGGAAGAAATACTAGTTATTTTGACTATCATCAAATATTTCTTCCCACGAGTCTCCCTTTTTTAAGAAATATAAATAATTTTACAAAAGGTATAATTGAAAGAGACGAACCACCATCAATGCTATCAGGTATTAAGGTAAAATCTATCATCTCTTCATTACCTCCTATTACTTTTGGACTAACTATAAATGAACACAAAATATATAATTTTGGGAGAGATCATAATTGGATAAAGAGGGGTATTTCTTGGGACATTTCATATTAGTATGATTTTATGGTTCACCGCATATTAGATGTAATGAATATTGAGAATATTTTTTTGATAACATATATAATACCATGTTGGACACACCCAGTAATACCAAAGATAATGTAAAGTCATGGTTATATCTTTTCCAAATTTACTACCATCTTGAACTTGAATTATTTGAAGATGAAATATCACACAATTTAATGAATCAAAAGAATATTACACAATTACTAAATAAATTGATTTATTATTTTGTCAATGGATTATAGATTTGAGGTTATTGAATGATTATTCTTCTAATTTGTCTTTTTTCATAAAAAATGGACATATAACTAGGTTAAAAAGTCATGACTATCATGTCACAATGGAAAGAATATTGCTTGTTTGTCTTAGAAGGATGTTGAATTATTCAATCTAGGGTGTGTAGGTTGAAATATTATATTTATTACAAGATATTTATCTGAAAACATTATATTATGATGCATTATTATGCCACAAAAAATATATTGTTATAATTTTATGTAAATTGGAGAAAATATTCCCTATGGCCTTCTTTGTATCAATGGAAAATTTAATACCGTGTTTTTTTGTATGAAGTTAAATGTGTAGGGCCAATAAAATTCCAATGGATATACCTATTTGAGACATGTATTCAAAAATTAAAGAAAAAATTTCATAACAAATCATCAATTTAAGGGTCAATTTCATAAGCATACTTGTAGGAGGAAATTTCAAATTTATGCTCTTATTATTTCCAATATGAATATCCTTCAAAAAATAATCACATGGGTTGCAATGAGGAAAATGTTGATGATATAACAGACCATAAATTGTCAGTTTTTAATAAGCCTGATATTGGTTTTTGTGGTTATTGTGAATGATGTATTGTAGATGAAGAACTATATAGATCTCATATATATGTTCTGATCAATTATGAAGAAATGAAATGATTTGTGCAGTAAGTAATACATATTATTTTTTAAAAAATTTAAGAGATATATTTATTTACATTATTTTTTTTGTAGACTATATGATGATCATATTAAAAATAATAATATAAATTACCCTTGGTTCTCTTGAAGAACGTCAAAAATAGAATTTTATATATGTTTTCAAAGAATAGTAAGTTAATTTGTTTATGATGGAATATTAAATAATTTTTTTAATGATATCTATTATTAAAAAAAATTATTGTATGTAGGCAGCATAATGTTAAAGTAAAGTTGAAAGTCAATTATGTGTGCTAAAAAACCCTCCATCGAAATAGGTAAAATATTTTAATGGGTATGTGGTTAGTGGATTTCAATTTCATACATGCATATATTGTGAATCAAAGAAATCAATTAATAGTGGTGTTTTTATGAAAGGATCTAATCATAAAGGAAGTGAAGTTGACATTTATGAAATTCTATAAAAATAATCGAGTTATGTTATCTGAGAACAAATTATATAATAATGTTTAAATGTTATTGGTTTGATACCAATTGAGGGTTTTGAGTTCATCCATGACATGGATTAGTTGATATTAAATATAAAAGTATTTTTCCTAAAATGAACCATTTATATTAGAACATAAAGTTTATTATGTAAATCACTATATTATTTTGAGAGAATTAAATGACTGGAAGAGTGTAATAAAATTTAAATCTCATGAATATCTATTTCTTGAAAATGAAAATGGTTATGTGGAAGTGCAACATATTGAAATTTTTCAAGAATAATACCTAAATACATATCTTACTCAATGAAATATAAATATCTATGATGAAACCCCCTGGTTAAGGTATGATGATATTGATAATGTTAATGATGTAATAATAGATGATGAAACTGAAAGTCATATGGAAGTTGAAGATGCTAAAGAGGAAGATGAAGAAATTGTCAGCGATGATGATGAGGATGAATATGAAAAATGATGTATTATATTAAGGTATTTATTAGTTTTTTATTTTTAATATTTGTATTAATAATTATTTATAGGTAATATTATTTGTTTCATATGGATGGAGATAGTCCCCATGATATATTTTGTTCCCTAGTTAATGCTGGTATTTTTTATTTTTTATATTTGATATATGTATTAACAATTATTTATAGTTAATATTATTATATTATATATAATATTTATTAGTTTTTTATATTTGATATCTATATTAATGATTATTTATTGGTAAGGTTATTATATTTTGGTATTTATTTACAAGTAATTTTTATATTCTATTATTTATTAATTTTTAATATTTGATATCTATATTAACAATTATTTATAAGTAAGATTATTATATTCTGGTATTTATTTGATTTTTATATTCGATATCTGTATTAACAATTTTTTACATATAAGATTATTTTTTTAGATAGTCAGAGATGGTTCTATTGATAATATCGGGCTTCCCGATGATGTTCTTGATTCATCTAACCTGCTAAATGCTTCTACACCACCACTTAGGAGGGGCGCAACCTTTCTAGATTGATGATTTTAGACCTTATTTGAGAAAGACATCTATCGCTTGATTCTAATCATCATTTACCAAGGTATGTTCAATTATTTAAGGTATTTATTTTATATTGAGTTTTTGTATTAATCTTGGTAATAATATTCGGATTATTTGTTTTTATTTTCATAATTTTTCACATTTATCTATTGGGTATACTGGTGTGATTCTATGAAATTATTTTTATGCACCATGGGTGTTATGGGATTAGGTTCCCATTTATGTTTAAAATCATATGTTCAAACAATAGATTGTATGTTAATAAATATCATATTATATTTTAAATTTATTTAATTATTAACATGTTGTTTTTAATTGTCTTGTGGAATTTATGGTCTCCAATCGATGATAGCATGAGATCTCCTATCTATGAGGAATGAGATATTTGTATACATAAATGTTTTCATTAGTTTTTACACAACCTAAGAAAGAGATCCATGGATAGAGATTTTGTTAATGTTTTCGACTAGTCTTGATCCTCACATAAACCTAACTATATCTCAACTCAGTTATGGGATGGATTATGATCCTATTGGATAAGAGAGAATTTTAATAGGAGGTCAACATATGGGCATTATAACTGGGGTAGGCAGGAGGTCATACATAGGGCTGAGAGTCATGCATTTGGTATACATTGATGATATATGGTAAGTAATATTATTTATTTATGTATATATGCATTATATGTAAAATGTTTATTATATTATATAGGTTGATACTAACCCCTTTATTACAAAATTAAAAGTTTACAAGAATATGTACATTGATCCCATTACACGATATATTGTCAGTGACAAACATCGCTATATTGTGGTTAATATTTTTTTATTTGTTTTACTTAAATTGGTTTTATTGTTATTTTAATTTCTAATTATATTTTAAGGAAACACATGAGACTATGAATTATTATTCAAGATAGATTCAAGCTGAGACTGAAGAAAATTTCACATTTGAGTTAGGTTTTGATGAGGGGGCTTGGATACAAGCGATTATGCATGGTGTCGAGAAAGGTCGGGTGAGCAATAATGGTTCATGATTGACACCTAATAGTTATTATGGTACTTCTACGATGTCATCGATCAACTATAAGGGAGATTTTGTAGATTATTCATCATCTATTTTATAGTATAAAGAGAGGCTACAAGATCAAGATGAGATGATATAGTGGATGAAAAGAGAGAGAGGAGTAGTGTGAGAAACAACTCCAGAGAGATGAGAAGATGTTAGAGTATATGTGATCAATTTCATGTGGTGTTGGTATGGAGTCTCCCAACCCTTTAGGTGATCCTCCCCCTAATACCAGTTGATCTTTAATTTTTTTTTGTGATTTTTATGTATTTTGGTTTGATAAACATATTATGTGTGAAATGGTGTAATAATGTTATGCCTGTTTTTATTATATTTATTATATTTTCTATTTTTTTAAAAATCTTTAATTAATTATTATTTTTATTTTCTAAAATATTTAAGTAATTGGAATGAATTTTTTAATTCATTACAATTAGTTTTTTTAAAAAAATTTGTTTACTTATTTGTGAAGGAAATAATAGTTCGTTGCAAATAAGAATATTTGCGATGCCATTTTATGCGAGGGTATTTCTTGTGATGGATTACCATTTATAAAATTCATTTTTGATAGGTATCCATCGCAAAAATACTGTCACAAAATCATAAAAATCAATTTGTGTTTTTCTACCATGGTGAAAGTAAACAAATGTTTTGAAAATGATTAATTATGTGTTTATATTTTTATAAAATTTAAATGTTTTAATTTCATATTTATAATAAATATAATGATTTAAAATAAATTTTATTTTCATAAAATGGATTTATAAATTAATATTAAGTTTCATTATAATGATAAGATAATTTTATGACACCAAGGGTCAAAAATTGATCATAATATTAAAATTAACATTTTTCAAATAAATTATCATTTTATTTAAAAATTAAATTCCCTATATTTAGAAAATTATTTTCATAAAATGGATTCCATTTTTTAAATCTAAACATTGAAAAATGGTTTGGGTGAATTTTTGGTATTTTTCTAAAACAATTGAATTTTTAGTGAATCGTGAAATATGGTAAAATATGATATTTAACATTATAAGCCAAATACATGATATTTTAAGTCATGTTTGATGTAATAACCCAATATTTAGAACTAAAATGCACAATATACTATATATATTAACCATAATCAATACTATTTATATTCTTGCGCTAAAATAAAAAAACCAATGAATATAATATTTAAAAACACCCCTCTCCTCCCATTATAAATACCACCCCTCACCACCATATCTCCTCAAAACTTCTAAGGCTTTAATATTGAAAATTTTCTACTAAAATATCTCCAAAAAACTCTAACCATATACATATAATCCCTTTCTTCTAAAAACTCCAATCCCAAAGTGCCCTAAGAAGTATTTCAAGAGATGAAATTCAAGAGGTAATAATATTATCAAACTTTCTATTTTAAATTATTTTATTCCTCTACCTTATCCTCCCATACATCATCCGACATTACATAATCAATCCAAAATTATAAATATACTATAATGTTATTATGTTAATGGAATATCTATATTCTACCCTCTCTTCCTAAGATTCTAAAATGAAAATGTTGTTTATAATATGGTTGCTTCACCACCTCTATGAACAACATACTTCGGTTTTCTACAATAGCTTCAAGGATGGACATAAAAATATTATTATGGTTAAATAATATGATAATAATTATATTATAATTTTTTCCATTTTATGTAATAAATATATATAGATAATTTTAAATAAAATAAAACTATTTCGTGATGGTCGGTAAAATCGCTTAAATGAACTAACCATATAACATTAATGTTGTTACTAAATAAATCATCCCTATATCAAAAAAATGTATTTGGAAACATATAATTTTTTTAAGTACATTAATACTATTTCATTTCAATTATGGGTTTTTATCCCCATTTGAAAAAAACTTCAATAATTATCCATAAGTGATCCAACCTTGGAATCATGAAACGAATGCCCTCGAAACAACAAAATCAGTCTTTATATATCAATAAAATGGTTATAACTGAACATAATATAATTATAATAAATATAACTTAAATATAAAAGGCTTTTAATTAAGTAATAATTGAATTTAATTTGATTATTCGGGACATTAAGTGGAAGCGAAGAATAATTCTAGAACATAAGGTAAGGGATCTCTCTGAACCGATCTTTTTCTTTAGGCTATGAACATTCTCTCTCTAACTCACTTTATATCTCACCTTGATGTTATAGAATTCTTATAAATTCTATATATATATCTCTTACATAAATATATATCTTATTATCCATTCCTATGATGGGGTAATACATGATTTAAGTTCCCATTAATGAGGTAAGATTATCTGATCCATTTATTTCCATGGGTAATTCTTATGTTTATGCCTTGTGATTGATTTACTTTTATGGAAAACATAATCATATATATATTATTATGGGTTATCCTATATATAAATATAATTAATTAGGTAAATTTTATGTCTCATAAGATGACATGTATGGTATTATGAAGTTAACCTAACCCATTGCGAGACTTTGTCCACCATGTGATGTTGCCATGGTGATTATCCTTCAATTATTCTTATGTCATGTTATATTTTTTTCCACATTCATATGCTTATATAATCATATGATTAATTTTTATTTATGTTATGATTCTATATGATTAATCATGATCCTTGTCTTTTATGTTATCATGTTATTTCTTTTGAATCATATGTTATGCTTCTGTACTGTGTTTATTCAATTACTAGGCTTTATAGATCACCCATTTCTTTAATGTATTACCCTAGTTATCCTATGTAGTTTTAGGAGCTCAAAGATATTTAATAGATCATTATGGATAATAAAATAAATATTTTATGTTTTAGTTTCTTTTTAATGTATTATGAACCCAATCTTCTAAATACACTAGGCCTCTCAATCCTTTAACTGTATTTCTTGGATATTAATGTTGAAAATCATATAATAATATGTGTGAAAGGATTTTGTTTCTATATTTGGTATAAAAGGAAAGGTATAGCTATTTTTAGGGATTATGAAAATAATATATTAATTAAAACCCTATGGATATGTCTAGGTAGAGTAAAATATCCTGAAATTTTGGTGAAGTATAGAGTGAGTGGTTTCCAAACAATTTCATCCCTGTTTGGACATTACAAGTGGATTTTTATTTTTAACAGTTATAATTAGGGGTAATGAACCTAAAAATAGTACATTGGATATTAAATTAATTTTCACTTTGTGCATGAACAATAGGCCTTGCTACAGACCTGGTTTGACACTTTCAGAAGATATGATTCGACAAATTCACAAACTCTTTATGAACCATTATGAAGTACTTGAATATATTGTTAGGTTAGAGAAACTAATAGTAAAATTACCATGGATTGACTATATTGAAACCTAGATATTAATAAGTTAGTATTTACATGTTATTTATATTTTATTCCTTTTATATTCAAAGTTTCCCTTTTTATATGCTTGTTAGTTTAAGTATTCTTATTCATAATTTTCCTTTTTTAGTTAATAGTGGGAAATAGGAGAAACTATGACAATAACCAATGTGATAGGAAATTTTATGATTTACCAAATGAGATGCTTAAACTTATGGTAGTGGGAGTAGGGAACTTCATGGCAGTATTAGATCAGCTAACTCATGTTATGAATAATAACTTGAATCATATGAAAGTCCATCCTTATCCTAAGAAAGAGTATATTGAGGTCAAATAATTTATGCATCAAAGGCCTCCTAACTTTAGTGTATCTTATAATCCCATCATCATAGAACAATGTATTTGATCAGTTAAGATGATATTAATTATCCTCTAATGGTTAGAAGAAGAGAAATTTTTGTTGGCTATCTATCATCTTGAGGGGGAAGTTGATCAGTGGCATAATCTGATCAAGAACATGAAGACTAAAGAGTAAATTGATTCCATATAATTATAAGGATTAAATAAAATATTTTTCAATAAATATTTCCCCCAAACTTTATATCTTAAAATGGAGATGGATTTCCTTAGACTGAATAAAAAGGAAGATGAGTCTATCAGGGGATATCAAGCAAACTTTACAAGGATTTCATAGTATGCCTATTGATTCTTTATCAATACCAAAAGTAAGGTGTAATGTTTATTCAATGATTAAATCTGATTATATGAATATATTTAATTACTTGATACTTTTACATATATGAAAAGATTTTACATTGTTCCCTCAAGGTTGAGATAGAGATTGGAGACTCTTAGTGGTCTCATGTGCCCAGAGATAAAAAGCATAAAATGGAGTTTTATTTAGGAGGATTAGTGGATAAATACCATGTATTAAATAAAAACAAACATAAAACATGTCAAAAATGTGGGAATAATCTTCCCAGAAACTATCTTGTTGAAAGTGGGAGATGATTGAATTGTAGAAAATAGGGGAATCGGGCTAATCAATGCTGAAGGGAGATGAAGAATCCCAATAATGTGATAGAAGAAAATAATATTAATATTAGCACTTATCCTATAGTCTAATGTTTCAAATTCAATTAATATGAGAATTATGAGAACCAATTACCTATGATAAGGGTTATAAGAGAAAATCAATGACAAGAAGCTCCAAATAAAAGAGAGTAAGGAAGGGCATATCTTACCACTACTAATGAGGTGGATCCTAAAAACAATGTGGTGATAGGTATGATGAATATTCATTCAATAATAGAGAATATACTATTTTATTTTTTTTATAATAATTCTTTCATATCGTTCAATTTTAGTAGAACTATTTAAATTCCACATCAAAACATAGGGATTGAACTATTAGTGAGAATAAAAAAAATCAATTATTTCATCCCAAGTATATAACTCTTCCCAAGTCAATGTTTATGGAATTAACCTCCCAATTTTTTTTATCATAATTCCTTTAGTGGATTTTGATGTTATATTTTCCATGGATTGGTTGTCCTTATATAAATCCAACATCAACTGTCAAGGGAGAGTGATCACTCTTCCAATATCGAGCCATCCTCTAATTTTTTACAAGTGTAAAGAGGAGGATGAATCTCATTTGGAATCTTCTACACAAGAATGGATATTGTTTCCTTATTAGAAATAATGTCTATCTAAAATTATTGAGACAATATAGAGAATAATTCTATAAGACACCCCTATTGTGAGGGACTATACTAACGCATTCCATAAATAATTACATGGTCTTCATCCTGATTGAGAGGATGAGTTCTCAATTGAAATTATACCTAGATCTATACCTATATCCAATAATATTTACATGATGGACACCATTGAGTTAGAATAAGTAAAGAAGTATTTATAAGAGAATCAAGAAAAAGGTTTTATATTCTTGAGTGCTTCACCGTGGGGTGCGCTGGTGCTATTCTCTAAGAATAAGGATGGGTTAATTTACCTTTGAATTTATTATCACAATCTCAAAAAAATCATGATAAAGAATAATTAACTTCTTCTATGGATAGATGAATTGTTTGATCAACTATTTGGGGCCCAACACTACTCTAAGGTGGACCTTCATTCAATATATTATCTATTAAAGGTGAATGAGTAAGATATTCCCAAAACATCCTTTCAAACAAGGTATGGAAAATATGAGTTAAGAGTGATTCCCTTCAGAATCATTAATGCTATAGTAGTCTTCATGGACTTAATAAATAGAGTCTTTAGATATTAACTCGAAAAATTTATGGTAGTATTTATAGATGATATTTTGATATACCCCCGGAGAAATGAGTAGCATGAGGAGAATTTTAATAATATGATAAAGACTTTGTGAAGGGATAATATATATGAAAAGTATAGTAAATGTGAGTTCTGGATGGAGTATCATTTTTAGGGAATGTTATCACTAGTAAAGGGATATATATGGACCCTTCTAATAAAAATTAAATTCAGTAGTAGCCCATACAAACATTTTTAATAGAGATCTATAGTTTTTTTGGACTATCCGGGTATTGTTGATGATTTTTGAGAAACTTATTTTGATTTTAAAACCTGTTAAAAAAGATAAATCGGAAGGGATTAAAGTTTTTACAGACCAATTAATATGAATATAGAATCAAGGAACTGAAAAATAGGCTTATAACTACACCATTACTTACACTACCCACAAGTGTGGAACCCTTTGTGGTATACAATGATGCTTCAAAGAAGATATTATGTAGTGTACTGATGCAAAATGATAAAGTGATAGCCTACACATCAAGAAATTTAAAATTTCATGAGAATAACTACCCAACACATGATCTGGAGTTGGTTGTAGTGATCTTCACATTGAAAATCTAGCAACATTATCACTATGAAGAGAAGTGTGAAATATATGTGGATCATAGCCGCTTCGGCGGTGGCGTAGTGGTGCAGGGTCGAGGGCCATATCAACGGTGTTCGGTGAGGTCTGGGGTTCGATTCCTGGGAGCCCTCTCTTGGGGGAATTTCCGCCTCCCATGTAGCACTCGTCTTTCCGGGTCACCCGGTGTCTCACCGGGTGGGCAGAATGGGCGCACTTCACCTAGCTGACGGATTGCTGTGACGAACCATCACTGATCAAGGTGTTACCCCGCGGGACGCAATGTCATCTCGGCTGACAACGGCTCCTCCCCGACTGGGGCATCCCCGGATGACCTCTTCGTGGGGAGGGGGGTTCTTGAGTGTGGAGGGTTCGAAAAGGCCACTCTCAGGAATTCCCTTTTCAAACATTATATGTGGATCATAAAATATTTAAGTATATATTCACATAGAAGGATCTTAATATGCACTAACGAATATGGTTAGAGATGATCAAGTATTATGATTTCTCAATCCACTACTATCCAAGGAAGGAAAAAAAGTGGTATATTACCTAAGAAGAAAAGATCCTCCAACCTTATCAATTATGAGAATTGAGAAGGATGTAATCTTATTAGACATATAGAGGAAGGACGTGTGAATCATAAAGGAAGGAACGTCATCATTACTTTATGAAATTATTTCTTAATCATCCCTTTTGGATAAGATAATGGATGCTTAAATAGATGATGTGTAAATTCATAAAAATGTATAATCTATAAGAAAATGGAAATCCTCTAAGTTTAACATTTATGAATAAGGAGTTGTAATATTTAGGTCATGATTATTCATACCAACAAATATTGAGATAAAGGAGTTTTTGAATGATGCACATAGCTCGACCTTGTCCATCCATCTAGGGAGCATGAACATGTATCAAGATATCTAAGATCATTATTATTGGGGAAATATTTAGAAGGAGATCATAGAATATAGATCAAAATTCTTGGTATATCAGCAAGTGAAATAAGAGAGGAAAATATCCAAGGGAAGGATGCAACCATCATCTACGCCTACATGGAAATGGGAAAACGTCACCATGGATTTTTTCACTGGTCTTCCAAATAAATCTAGAGGAAATTATATATGGGTTATGATGAATCATATTAAAAAGGATTATCACTTGATTTAAATTCAATAGTAATCATAACTTGATCAATATATCAAATAAGTGATGAGGTTGCATGTAATACCATTATCAATTGTATCTGATTAAGATATGAGATTTACCTCCAAGTTCTAGAAGAGTATCCAAAATGATCTAAACATTGAGTTGAACTTCAGTATGAGTTATCACCCATGAACTAATGGCCAATATGAGTGGACTATCTAAACACTATAAAACATGTTGAGATCATTCTTGATGTACTTCAAATAAGGATGGTATCAACATCTTTCTCTGGCCATGTTCTTGAACAATAATAACTTTTAATCAAGAATCCAAATGGATCCATATGAAGCCCTTTATGAGAAGAGATAGAGAACATTTAAATGTTAGGATGAAGCTGGAAAACACAATCTTCTAGGACCTAAAAAAGTCAAAGAAATGGTAGAAATTTCAGAGACCATTCAATAGTATATTAATGTTTTTCAAAGTTGATAGAAGAGCTATGTTGAAAATTTTCGATGAGACCTAATGTTTTAGGTTGGAGATAAATTATTCCTCCACATATCTATATGGAATATATTCATGAGATTTGGGAATGAGAGAAAGCTAATTCATAGTTGCATCAGCCCCTTTAAGATTCTCAATCACATAAGAGATTTAGCCCATCCACTAGCACTCCCACAAACCCTATCTCATGTACATGAAATGTTATATGATCTATATTGATGAAGTATACACTAAATCCTTCACATGTATTTAATTCAGAGGTGGTACAATTGAAAATTATCTCTCTTATGAGGAGAAACTGGTGAAGATCTTAGACTATGGAGGTAAATTTCTATACAATAATATAACTTACCTTGTCAAAGTTCTATGGTGAAACCATAAATATGAGGGGGTGACTTGTTAATCATAAGTAGAAATGAGGCATAAGTAATTTCTCCTATTTTCACCCTAGTTTTTAAAAATAAATTTAAAGGGTGAAATTTCTTAAGGGGGGAAGAATTTAATGACCCAGAATTTTACCAATGGAATTTCCCTTTTTATAATTATGTCATACTTTTATATAAATAACATACAACACATGATAAAACAAAAAAAATTATTATATTAATTAAAACATTACATTTATATAATAAATATGGCCATAATAATTAAAAGTATTATAATTAAACAAAAAATATATAATAAGTTAATTATAATAGGGAAATTTGGATAATCTCAATCCCCTAGAATAATCACAATCACAAAAAACACTATAAAAACAAAGTAGAATATTAGTAACGAAATATGCGTTTTGAAATTGAAAATATATATGACCATGAGAGAAAATAAAAGTAAATGAAGAATGAATAAAATATAAGGTATTTATAGAAATTTTGGAACACATATAACAAATAAAAATTTTACCATTGGAATATTAATCTGACTATTGTAATAGTAATATAACCTATGAAATAATAATATGAGCATTGAAATAGTAATATAACCATTAGAATAGTAATATGACCATTAAGAATAACAAATTGACTGTTTTAATAGTATCCTAACTTATAGAAGTTTAAAATAATATTTAGGTATCTTATAAAATGAAAATATGATATATTTATACCATTGTACAAGTAAAAAATGTTTTAAAAATGGTAAATTAAGTGTTTTTATTTTTATAAAACATAAATGTTTTAATTTCACTTTCATAATAAATAAATAAATTTAAATGAAATTTTATTTACCTAAAATGGATTTATAAATTAATATTATGTTTTATTATAATGATAAGATAATTTTATGGTACCATAAGTAATTTTTCAAAGGGTTATAAAATTGATCATAATATTAAAATTGATATTTTTTAAATAAATGAGGATTTTATTTAAAAAATAAATTTCCCATATTTATAAAATTATTTTCATAAAATCCATTCCATTTTTGAAATATAAACATCAAAAAATGGTTAGGGCTAATTTTTGGTATTTCTCCAAAATAGTTGATTTTTTGAATAGAGAAATACAGTAAAATATGATATTTAATATTATAATCCAAATGCATGAACTTTTAAGTCATGAATTGTAAAGAGCTGGCCCCAGTTTCCTGGAGTTGGTGCCTTATTACATTAAATTGGAATGATTACAAGAAATTCATATCCCTAAGTAATGAATAGTTTAGTAGATTTGGAAATCCAGATACATACATAAGTTCAACATTACAACTTGAAATGAAAAACAACAAATAAGTTCCATTGGTAACATCCACCACTCTAAGATTGCCTCTTAAAGTCAATCATAATATACCTCTTAATGTCTTGGGAAAAAGAAACATAAGAAATGGGTGATATCAAATGCTTAGTAAGATTAAGCATTATAGTGGAATATATCATAAACATAAACATTAGTCATGGTGAATAACTAAAAAAACATTCCTTTAAAAATAAACTTGAACACATTATGGCAGGAAAAAGAGTTGAATAAATAATGCCATAATAAAGCATAATCATGGGTATTATTCTATTTGAATAACCTCATGAAATTTAAATTTCTAGTTTTATAATGAGGGAAATTCATATTCCGGACATTCTGAAACATTCTGTCAAGGCCTTAGCCGAGACACCTAAAAATTATTAAGGGCTTGACCAAAACCATATCTAAAAATGGGAAAGGCCTCAGCCAAGTCCATATTTATTTGTCTCATGAGACCTACCAATGAATCGAGGGGATATAGTGGGACACACCCATCACATAATAAGTCCAATGCATTCCTCATATGAATGGGGATAAACATAAACAATATATACATTCATATTGAAACTAATATATGAAACATAAATAACTTTCCCCAAACATTAAACATAAACAGTAACCATTCAGAGTAAAATGTTGAATGGTTTTAAGATAGAACATCCACAGTCAAAATAATCATAAAACATTAAATTATATATAGTAGATGGTATCATAAATATTAATCCCAATAATACATAATAATCAACATGAGTGTTGAAATAGATGAAGATTCTCTTATGAAATCATTGAGTAATTCTTGAGATAAATACTCTTTTACTTTGAAAAGAAGAGTTACTTGGGAAAAATCTTTGTATAAAACTAGAAGTTAATTAAGATGGTATTTTACTAATAAGATATGTGATTTTAGAAAAAAAATGGTTGCTGAAAAAATATTATAGAGTGCCCTTGAAAATAGGTAAGAATTTGAGAAATTCCCTTGAATCAGGATTATATTTCAGGAATAATTTTTTGAATGAGCCTTTTAAAACATATAACTCCACATAAATGAAGGTATTATTCTGGTTGAAACAAAAATATATATAACATTCACACAAAAATTATGATGAGTACATATGAATGAATAATAATTTAATTGAGTTAAGTAGATAATAAAAGTAACCCGAATGAAAATGGAGGTTCAGGTGGAAAACCCTTACCTTAAGTTTGAATGTTACACTCTTAACCTTATGGATCTAGAATATGAAATTTTAATAATTAATAACTTAATTAAGAACCTATTAGACATTTATTTAGTTTATCATAATTTTTTTAGTTTATTTATTTCATTTTTGATAAGTTATAATATTGAATTCTATTGTTCTGGAGTGTTCGTTTTCTTGATTTTCATAACTGGTTCACTTGTTTTTAAGTAATGGAGTTCATGTGGAATGGATGTAAATATTAAAAACTGAATTTAAACATTATTTATGAACATAAATATTTGTTAATGTTCATTTATATCATTTGGTTACATGTAATGATGATGAATCATTAGATGAAATATTAATGACAAACACTTAGATTATTTTAGCGATATTTTGATTATTAGGAACTAGTTTGGTCATATGATTTAATATTATGTACATATATTATTTCCTTAATATTAAATAGGTTATAATAAATATATTATATTCTGGTTCAACCATAAAAATGTTTTCATGACCAGTATTGAAGTGGAAATTGAAGAATGAAACTTCATCATTTACGAAGGTTGTAAATTGGCACCTCACGGATGATGATTTCGTTTATAAAATAAAAGAGAGAGAGAGAGGGAGAGTAATGATATTGATGATATTTCTTCCCTTAACAAGATATAATTACATTATATATATTTTAATAGAGTTATCATGGTCATTTGTACATAGGATTTTAGGATAGGATAACAATAAAAAGGAACTTGAAATGAAATTGAAAGAAATAGAATGTGAATTTATCTCTTGAATCCACCTCCTTGAGAATCTCTTTAAGGGAAGGGGTTTTGGTCTTTTGGAAAGAACAAGAGATCCTGGATTTGGGGATTGAATAGTGAAGGGTATTTGGGCAGAACTTTTAAGATCTTCAAGGCTTAGAGGAGTGAAGAGAAGGAGTGGGGGGGGGGGGTTATAGTGAAAGAGAGAAGGGTTTTCCCATTATTTTACTCATTATTTTATAATTTTTCCAAATACAACCAATAGTATTTATTCTTGTGAACAAGAATATTAATATGTGCATGTGATTTTGAACCAAGTTTTCTAACATCATTCATGATGATAGTAATAGTTAATTTAATTAATAATGTATATATACAGTAAATTATCATATTTTACTATTCATAAAAAATTCGAGTATTTTAGAAAAATCTAAAAATTTCAATCTAACCATTTTTCAATACTTAGAATTAAAAAATGAACTTCATTTTTTGAAAATATTTTCCTAAATATTATTAATTTAATTTTTAAATAAAATCATAATTTATTCTAAAAACAACAATTTTAAATCTATATTTCGTATTATATCACCTTGAAAAATTAATCAGGATCTCATTATCTTATAACCTTAATATGATAAAATAATAATATGATTTACTATTAATAAGGGTCATATTAATATTTATATTAATATTCATAAGGGCATGTTACTATTCACAAAAAATTAAGTTTGTCTTATCAGACTCTAAATATCTTACTGAACACAACTGTGTATGTCAGTTTTTTGAAATTCAAATCACAAAGGTGGAAAAATTATGTTTACTATCTAGTTTATAAAAAAGTGGTGTTTTTTAGAGACTTAGTGTTTCATGAATTAAATATTAAATTTATGTACCGAATCTTGGGGTGTTACATTATCCCATCCTTACAAAAAAATCATCCTCGAAATTATCAGAATGTTACCTCACAAAAAGATTTGGGTAGTTCTTCATCATAAGATCCTCAGGCTCCCATGTTGCCTCTTATGATTTTTCCAAAGTATCTTTACCAGTCGAGTTTTTCGATTCCTCAACACTTGTTCTTTTGTGTACAAATCCAGATAGGCTCTTCACAGTAAGATAGGTCAAGTTCCAATTATTTACATTTAGAAGTGAGGACATGCATTGGGTCTAACATGTACTTTCTCAGCAATGAGACATGGGACACATTGTGTACTTTAGACAGGCTATGTGGCATAACCAAACGATATGTAATAGGTCCAATTCTCTCTAGAATTTCAAAAGGGCCTATGTACCTAGGACTTAGTTTCCCTCTCTTCCCAAATCTTATAACACCCTTCCATGGAGATACTTTTAAGAAAACATGATCTCCCACTTGAAACTCCAAATCCTTCCTTCGATTATCAACATAGATTTTTTGGCTAGTTTGAGCTTCTTTGATATTTAATTGAATAGCCTTTACCTCCGCTGTTGTTTCCTTTATAAGATCTATGCCCAAAAGCCTCCTTTCTCCAACCTCATCCCAAAAATTTGGTGTATAACATCTCTTTTCATACAATACTTCATATGGTGCCATTTGAATACTTGAATGGAAACTATTATTGTATAAAAACTTCACTAAAGACAAATATTATTCCCACATACCTTGAAAGTCAAGTGAAAATGATCTTAACATGTCCTCTAAGGTTTGGATTGTCCTTTATGATTGCCCATAAGTTTGTGGGTGATAAGAAGTACTCAATCGAAGCTCAGTATCCAAATATTTTTGAATAATTTTCCAGAATTTCGATGTAAATCATAGAACATAATCAGAAACAATTGAGAGAGGTGCTCCATGAAGTCTCAAAACTTCATTTATATAGAGTCGTGCTAGGCACTCCAATGGAAAATCCTTCCTTATAGAGAAGAAATATGCAAATTTCATAAGTCAATCAACAATTACTCATATCCCATTATTATTCTTTGGATTTATGGGTAATCTAGTGAAAAAATCCATGGTGATGTCATCCCATTTCCATGTAAGAATAGGTAGATGTTGCATTAGTCCTCTAGGATGTTGTTGTTAGGACTTTACTTCTCGAAAAAATAGACATATTGATACATAATCAGAAATTTCCAGCTTCATGTTATCCCACCGGAAATGTTCCTTCAAATCTATATACATTTTAGTGCTCCTAGGATGTATAGAGAAATTCAATCTATGAACATCATCCAATAACTCCCTTTTCAGCTCAGGTATAAAGGGAACACATATCCTCTTCCCAAATTTCAGAACTCCATATTCACACACGAAGTCAGTCAACTTCCCATCTTTCATGACATTAATTTTCTTTTAAATATTCTCATCATTAGACTGTGAAGATTTAATTATTTCCAAGAAAGATGGTTGGGAAACCATTTGAAAAAGTAGTGATGTTTCACCTTCTTTGATAAACCCCATATCCATCCTCACTAGATCCATGTACAAAGGATCTTTATCAATCCTCATTTTGTTGAGAATTCCACGATTCTTCCTGCTCAATGCATCAGCTAGCTTATTTTCCTTTCCTGGGTGGTAGTGTATGGTATAATCATAATCCTTGAGTAGTTCAAGCCATCACCTTTGCCTCATGTTGAGTTATTTCTGTGAGAAGATATAATTCAGACTCTTGTTATCCGTATATATCTCACATCTTTCACCATATAGATAGTGTATCCATATTTTTAGAGAAAATATCACAGTAGCTAACTTAAGATCACAAGTAGGATAGTTTTGTTCATGAATTTTTAACTGCCTTGATTCATAGGCAATAAATCTATCATTCTGCATAAGGACACAACCAATTCCTTTCTTTTATGCATCACTATAGATCACAAACCCATCATTCCCTGATGTTAGGGTTTGGATCAGAGCATTCAATAGTATCCTCTTCAATTCTTCAAAATAATACTCACATTATTTTATCCCTATGAACTTAACCCCTTTATATGTAAGCTTGGTCATTGGGTTGGCTAAATGGGCAATGTTCTGAACGAAATTCTAATAATAACCTTCTAATCCAATAAAACTATGTACCTAAGTTTTGTTCATTAGAGTAGGCCATTCATGAACAACCTTTGTCTTCACAGGATCAATAGGTATTCCATCCTTAGAGACAATGTGGACAAGAAAGGAAACTGATTGAAGCCATAATTCACACTTTCTAAACATCCCATATAATTCATTTCTTATAAGAGTCTTAAAAATAGTGCACAAGTTATTTTTATGATATTCATAGCTTTTGAAGTATACCAAGATATCATCAATAAATACCTCCCCAAATTCATCAAGATATTCCTTGAAAACTCTATTCATTAGATCCATGAAAACATAGGGTGCATTAGTCATTCCAAAAGGAATTACTGTAAACTCGTAATTCCCATACCTGGTTTGAAATGTTTTCTTTGGAATATCTTCCTTCCTCACACACAACTGATGATATCCATATCGAAGATCAATCTTCGAAAAATATTAGGCTTTATAGAGTTGATCAAATAAATCATCAATGTCAGGTAGGGTATAATTTTTCTTTATTGTTATAGCATTTATTTCCCTGTAGTCAATGGAAAACCTCATAGATCCATATTTCTTCTTAATTAAAAGAACAGGGGATCCCCATATAGAAACACTAGGGAAAATAAATCCTTTACCACTCAATTACTCTAGTTGTTTCTTCAGTTTCACTAATTCCATAGTGGCCATTCTATAAGGGGTCTTTGATATGGGTCTTGAATCAGGAATTAAGTCAATGGAAAACTCAATTTCTTTCTCTAGAGGATGTCTAGGTAAATCCTCTAGAAACACATCGACATATTCTTGAACAATAGGTACATATTATATTTGAACATTACTTTCCTCACCCATAGTTATTGAATTCCCTTACTCCCCAATAATTTAATTTAGTAGAGCTACTAGGGGAAAATCTAGATGAGAAGCAGATGGTGATGTTTCTACTCTAAAGATAAGGGATTCCACATAGTCCTCAAAAATTGTAACCTCCTTCTTCTTGTAATAATTTTTTGCATCACGATTTGAAATCCAATCCATACTGAGGATTATATCAAAGTAAATCATGGGTATGACAATAAAATAATTAGATAAAGCATGTTTATATACCATAATAGGGACTTCCTAACACAACTTTGTTGCAACGATACTTCCCTTAAGATTTTTCACTGACAACTCACTTATTAAATGAAATTGGAAATATCAAATTTTCTTGGAAAACTGAGAAGATATGAAAAAATGTGATGATCCAGAATCAAATAAAGCACTGGTTAAGTTTGAGGAAATGATTAATGTACCTACCACCATGTCATTAGGAACTTCAATATCAGCAGTTGTGATCACATAAGATTATCCCCACTCCCTTGGACATTTTTGAGGCACTTTTCCTTGACACTTTGTAAAATAATTAGAATAGTGTCCCATATCACTACAATTATAGCATTTAACATTAATAGCTTCTTTCTTCCCCTTTCAAACACTAGCATGATGGACTTTCTGTCCACAGTTATAGAACACCACTTTTCAATTTAAATAGGAACTATGGTGTTTCCTTCCACAATTATCATAGGGTGTAATGTCAAATCTTCCCATCTTCCCCATTTCCTTATTTCATATTCTATAGTTTTCAGCAACCCTCTTCTTCTCTTGATTTCCTTTAAAGTCATAATACTTAGAGAACTCCTTTTTTATCTTGATAACACATAAGACTATATTTTCATATGATGAGAAAGTTTGGCAGACCAATGCCCATATGAAAAATGGATTTAGGCCATCAAAGAATTGATCAATCTTGTTACTTGGATTATGTATATAGTCCACAACATTCCTTTATAACCTTGTGATGTTAGGTTCATATTTTTCTACATTCTCATCTTCCTTTTGCATCAAATTCAAAAACTTCTATTCTATATCTTCTCTCTGTTCACGAGGAAAGTATTTCTCTAAGAAAAGTTCTTTAAATTTACTCCATTCCATGTTTTCTATCTCTTCCTCATCCTTTGTGTTTTGAATTAGTGACCACCATTGATCAGTATCTACCGACAGACGATAAACTGCCATGAAAACCTTCTCCCTTTTGTTACTTCCCAAGGTGAGAAATATATTATCTAAGGAACTTATCCACTATTCCACTACGAATGGGTTTATAGTCTCATTAAATGATGGAGGTTGTTGTATCATAAAGAGATCTAACATATCTCCTCCACATTTTGGATTCGGATGCTCCATATGGGTAAGGTTATTGTTTATAACCTAAGTAAATTTTCCCAGTATAGTTATAAGTTTCTTCGCACTAGTCTTAACTCAATAGCCAATATCATTATCTTACACAGGAGGGAAATACCTACATGGGATACGCGCGTTCATGCGTTTTACATTCTTTACATTAGAAGACATTTCTAAATAATTTCATACACTAGATTAGGTTATGAATCATAATGTATAATCTCAACTTATCAAAAATACTTAGCATAAATTGAAATCATATGCATGGATAATCCCATAATCACAAACATGGTTTCTTTTAGGAAAAATTTACATTTAAATCCTTCATAATGGATTGTAAATAAAATGTGAATTATCCTTACCATATCCACCATGAATGTCAAAACTGGTGTGCAGTAAGGCCTATTGTCATGTACCGGGATACCCTGGATCAATCCTGAAACTCCTTGTCAAAATTTTCACTCTTAGGTACATCTGTGCTAGAACCACGTCCACTTGTAGTATCCAGAAAAGGATTTATTTGATAGAAATATCCACATAATCTATTCCTTACAAAAATACCAAGATGTTCTTGTATGTTTATCCTCAAAGACTATCTTAGGAAATTTTTTCCTAATATGCATTTTCTAAATCTAGTTTCTAAGTTTTCTACCAAACTTCCTCTGATACCAACTATAAAGACACAACCCCAATTTCCTGGAGCTGGTGTCTTATTACATTACATTGAAATGATTACAAGAAATTTGTATCCCAAAAGAATGAATAGTTTAGTATATTTGTAAATCCAGATACATACATAAGTTCAAAATTACAACTTTAAATGAAAAACAACAAATAAGTTCCATTGGGAACATAAACCACCCTAAGATTATCTCTACAAGTCAATCATAATATACCTCTTCATATCCTGGGAAAAAGAATTATAAGAAAGGGGTGAGATCAAATGCTCAGTAAGGGTAATAATTACATAGAAAGATATCATAAACATAAACATTAGTCATGGTGAATAACTAAAAACACATTCCTTTAAAAATGAACATGAACACATTATGGCAGGAATAAGAGCCGAATAAATAATGCCATAATGAATCATTATCATGGGTATTCTACTAGTTGAATAACCTAATGAAATTTCAATTTCTAGTTTCATAATGAGGAAAATTCATATTATGTAAATTTTGAAACATTCATTCAAGGCCTCATCCAAGACATCTAAAAATTATTAAGGCCTCGGCCAAAACTATATCTAAAAACGGTCATGGCCTCGACTAAGTCCATATCTATTTGTATCATGAGACCTACCGATGCATCGAGGGGATATAGAGGGACCCAACCATTATATAATAATTACAATGAATTTCTAATATAAAAAGGGATAAACATAAACAATATATACATTCATATTGAAACTAACATATGAAACATAAATAACTTTCTCTGAACATTAAGCATAAACACTAACCATTCAGATTAAAATGGTGAATGGTTGTAAGATAGAACATCCAAAGTCAAAATAATCATAAATAATTCAATTAAATATGGTAGATGATATCGTAAATATCAATCCCAATAATACATAATAATCAGAATGAGTGTTGAAATAGATTAAGATACTCTTATGAAATCATCGAGTAATTCTTGAGATAAATACTCTTTTACTTTGAAAAGAAGAGTTCTTTTGGAAAAATATTTGTATAAAACTAGAAGTGAAGTAATATGGAATTTTAATAAAAAAAAATATTTTAGAGAAATAATGGTTTCTAAAAATAGATTATAGAGTTCCCTTGAAAATGGGTAAGAATTTGAGAAATTCCCTTGAACCAGGATTGTATTTCTGGAATAATTTTTTGAAAGATCCTTTCAAAACATATAACTCCCCATAAATTAAGGTATGATTATGGTTGGAACAAATATATATTTAATTCACATAGAAATTAGGAGGATTACATATTAATGAATAATAATTTAATTGAGGTAAGTAGATAATAAATATAACCTGAATGAAAATGGAGGTTCGGGTGGAAAACCCTTACCTTAAGTACGAATGTTCCGCTCTTCACCTTATGGTCCTGGATTATGAAATTAGAATAATTAATAAATTAATTAAGAATATATTATACTTGTATTTAGTTTATCATAATTTTTTTAGTTCATTTATGTCCTTATTGATAAGTTATAATATTAAATTCCTTTGTTCCGGAGTGTTTGTTTTCTTGATTTTCATAATCGGTTCACTTATTTTTAAGTAATGGAGTTCACGTGGAATGGATGTAAATCTACAGAATTTAATTTACAAATTATTTATGAAAATAAATAGGTTTTAATTTCCATTTATATCATTTGGTTACATGGAATGTGGATGAATCATTAGAAGAAATATTAATGACAAACACTTAGATTATTTTAGCGGTATTTTGATTATTAGGAACTAGTTTGGTCATATGATTTAATATTATGTACATATACTAGTTACTGAATATTAAATTGGTTATAATACATATTTTATATCCTGTTTCAACCATAAAAATGGTTTTATTACCAGTATTTAAGGGGAATTTGAAGAATGAAACTTCGTTGTCCATGAAGGTTGTAAATTGGCACCTCATGGATGATGATTTCGTTTATAAAATAAAAGAGAGAATAAAGATATTGATGATGGTTATTAGATTAACATGATATAATTATAGTATATAGATTATATTTTAGTTATCATGGTCATTTGGATATAGGAGGTGAGGAGAGGATAGTAATAGAAAGGAACTTGAAATGAAATTGAAATAAATAGAATGTGAATTTACCTCTTGAATCCACCTCCTTGAGAATCTCTTTAAGGGAAGGGGTTTTGGTATTTTGGAAAGATCAAGAGCTCTTAGATGTGGGGAGTGACTAGGGAAGTGTATTTGGGTAGAAATATTTGGATATTCAAGAATTGTATGAGTGAAGAGAAGAGGGAGTGAGGGGGATTTATAGTGGAGGAGAAGAGGGGTTTCCCATTATTTTACTTATTATTTTATTATTTTTCCAAAGACAACCAATAGTATTGATTATTGTGACCAAGAATAGTAATATATGAATTTTATTTCTAACCAAGTGTTCTTACATCATCAATTATTCTAAGAAGAGTGAATTTAACTGATAATGTATATATACAGTAAATTAGAGTATTTTACTATTCATAAAAAATCGAGTATTTCAGAAAAATCCCAAAAATTCACCCTAACCATTTTTTGATGTGTAGAATTAAAAAATGAAATCAATTTTTTTAAAATAATTTTCTAAATATTATTAATTTAATTTTTAAATAAATTCATAATTTATTCAAACAATAACAATTTTAAATCTATATTTTGTTTTATATCACCTTGAAAAATTAATCAAGATCTCATTATCTTATAAACTTATGAAAATAAATTAATAATATGATTTAATATTCATAAGGGTTATATTAATATTCACAAGGGTATGTTACTATTCACTAAAAATTAATTTTTTCTTATCAGACTCTAAATATCTTACTGAACGGAACTGTGTATGCCAGTTTTTTCAAAATTCAAATCACAGAGGTGGAAAAATTATTTTTACTTGCTAGGTTATAACAAATTGGTGTTTTGTAGAGACATGGTGTTTCATGCATTCAATATCAAATTTATGTGCTAAATACTGGGGTGTTACATGAATGATGTAAGAACATATTAGTTTGAAATAAAATTCACTATTTAGTAGATATAGTTACAAGAATCATTGCTATTGGTAGTCGTGATCCAAAATAATAAATTAATGAATATAAAATAAAAAAACCCCTCTCCTCCCCTTATAAATACCGCACCTTCTATTCACACCTTCTCAGACTTGAAGATTTCCAAATTAATACCAAAATATCTCCTCAACACTCTCACCACGTCCCTAGAAGACCTTTTCTTATAAAAATCCCATTCCAAAAGTGCCTTAAGGATTATTTCAAGAGATGATGTTCAAGAGGTAATAATATTATCAAGCTTTCTCTTTTAATTTATTTTATTCTTATACATTATCTTCACCTCCCTCATCCCCATGAAATAATTATTCCAGTACTATAAATACATTGGAATGTCATTTTGTTAATGTAATATCCATCTTTTATCCTCTATTCTTTATATTTTAAAATGAAATTTTGTTTACAATATGGTCGCTTCACCGCCTCCATGAACAATGTACTTTGTTTTTATCCACCACCTTCAAGGATGTACATAAAAATATTATTATGGTTAATTAAGATGATAATAAGCATATTATAACTTTTTCCATGTTATGTAATGAATACATAGACATAATTTTAAATAAAACGAACTAGTTTTTGATGGTCTGTAAAACCACCTAAATGAACTTACCATACAATGTTAAGGTTTTTAATAAATGAATCATCCATATATGGGAACACATATGGGTATTTGGGACCATATAAATTTATGGAATTACATGAATACTATTTCGTTTTGCTTCTATATTTTGTATTTCCAATTTAAAAAAAACTTCAATAACTATCTACAAGTGATCCAACCTTAGAATCATGAAACAAACACCCTAAAAATAATAAAATTAGTATTTATATCATAATGAAATGGTTGAAAACGAACATAATGTAATTATGATAAATAAAATATAAATATAAAAGGTTCCCAATTAAGTAATTGATGAATTTACTTTGATTATTCAGTACATTAAGTGAAAGTGAAAAACAATTCTAGAACATAAAGTAATGGATCTCTCTGAATCACCCTGTTTCTTTGGGTTATGAACTTTATCTCTATAACTCAATTTATATCTATATTATCTTATATAATGATTCTAAATTATGTATATATTTCTCTTACATATATACCTATATTATTCTACCTTCCTTTTACGGGGTAATACATGCATTAAGTTTCCCTTAATGAGGCATGATTATGAAACCCATTTATTTCTATGGGTAATTATTATGTTTATGCCTTATGATTGATTTCATTTTGTTGAACATAAGCATGCACATGTTTTGATGGGTAAACTTGAATAGAAATCCAATTCATTGGGTAATTTTTATACCTCATGAGATTATATGTATAATATTAAGGAGTTAACCTAATCAATGATGACGCTCTATCCACCACATGATGTTGCCTTTGAGGTTAGATTTGACTTATGCATATGTCATGTTATATGTTGCTACCACTTTCCTATGATTCTATAATATTATGATTCTATGTTTTTTATCTTATTTATCCATATTATTATTCATGATCCATGTCTTTTATGTTATCATGTTCTTCCTTTTGACTCATATGTTATACTTCTTTACCATGTTTATTCCCTTACTAGGATTTATAGCTCACCCCTTTATTTAATGCATTACCCAGGTTATAATATATAGTTTTATGAGATCAAAGTAATATAGAAGATCATTATTAATAATAAAATAAATATTTTGTGTTTTATTTTCTTCTTGATGTATTATAAACCTAGTCTTCCAAAGACCCTAGGCCTCTCAATATTTTGACTATGTTTATTGGATATTGATTCTAAAAATCATGTAATAATATGTTTAAAGTATTAGGTTGATATAGTTGGTATCATAGTAGAGGTATAGTTATTTTTGGGGATTGAAAAAATAATAGATTATATAAAACCATAGGGATAAGTCTAAGTATACAAAAATATCTCGAAATTTCGGTGAAGTATAGAGTGAGTGGTTCCAAGAAATTACATCCATTTCTTGATACTACAAGTTTATATGGATCTTTCATAATTTTACCTCAGGGTAATAACCCTGAAAAGGGTGCATTGGGTATTAACCTTATCTTCACCTGGTGTATGACAAAGAGGCCTTACTGCACACCTGGTTCAACACTCCTAGGGGATATTCTTTGGAAAATTATCAAACTATTTATGAACCATTATAAAGGACTTGAATAGACTTTCAAGTTATAAAATATAATAGGAAAATTACTATAAATAATATATATTGAAATATAGAGACTCATAAGTTAGGATTTATGTGTTTTTTTATAAGTTATTCCTTATATTTTCATAGTTTTCCTTTTTATATGCATGTTAGTCTAATTATTCACTTTCCTAACTTTTATTTTTTAGTTAATGGAAGGAAATAGGAGAAACCATGATAAAAACAAATATGAAAGGAAATGTGGTTATTTACCTAATGAGATGCCTAACCATATGGGTGTGGGATTTGGGAATTTCATGGAAATACTGGCTCAGATAATTCATGTTATGAAAAATAACTTGAATTATATGGAACACTCTCCTTATATAAAGAAATTGAAAGTTGTGATTAAAGACTTTATATGGTAAAGTCCTCCTACCTTGTAACATCATACTCCTTATACATTGGATTGGGAATATGTGGAAGGATTTTAATAGGCCTTAGGATACACCCCAAGATACCAAAGGCTGGAAATAAATGTCGAGGGTCTCATAAACAATCAGGGGATGATTTTCCCTCTTAAAGATAAGACAAAAAAAAACTAGATAACTGAAACCAACCAAAACTCCATATAATTAATGGGTATAAAATATAACTCAATATACTAAAAAAATAAATATATCATAGAAAAAATTAGAAACCAAGTGAAAACATCCAAGGAAAACCAAAGACAACAATGACATCAACCAGAAAATTCCAACCTACTCTAAGCTCGAATACAACAAGTCATGCCTATAGTATCAAGAAGAATCACTAAAGAAATGAGATTCATTTCCTTTATCTGTTTCTTGATATATGAAATATGAAAACACACCATAGTACCCAAGTAGGGGGTGAGTCTAAACTCAGCAGGATTTCCCTAAAGACTTCCTAACTCATGCCACTAGGACAAACCTTGTTAGTACATTATATAAAACACTTTAAAACAACTTAAAACAATTTATATTAAATAAAAAAAATATTTTTTTTATGGAAACCAATAAAATAATCCTTTAAAACATTTCTCATCTCATTTCCATGGATCAAAATAATTTCATAATTTTAAAATTATTATCAAAGAGTATTTTCCACAAAACCATCAAGATTCAACCATTTCTAAAACCATCAATAAAGAGGTTTCCAAAAATAATCATACAAGTATTTTAGAATAAATTCAATAAAAAAATTATTTCAAACTAAGTCTTCAAGTTCTAATGAAGTAGAGTTAAGAGAGAATCCACCTACTCACAATCATTGGAAAAAATGAAGAACATCACAACAAATCTTTAAATCCAATCATGAAACACCATTAATTACCCAAATCCAACCATAAAACATCATAATTACTATCATAGAATATGGATATATCCACATCAGATTAGATCTAAGGTTCTAGGAAATATAGGGAGAAGAGATCAACAAAGAATGACAAAAAACGAAGGCTTATAGGATAATTTGGATCTCCAAAAGCCTTTGAGATTCTAAGGATCACTCCTAGACTAAAGGTAAGTGTATATAACACCTTGGGAGAAAAATGAGTTCATGATATGGGATAATTAGGTAAGAAGTGTCTTAAACTAATTCATTAAAATTAGATCAAAAAAATTTAGAGGTCTAACTATACACCATAGGGTTTGGAAAACTGTGTCCAAACAATGCGGTTGCTACTGTACCAGTCCAAAAACCCACATGGTTGGATCATACAGTTAGAAAAACCATGAACCAACCATGAAAAAGCTATTGTCTTAATCCATCCCTCACATGGTTGGCTCACATAGTTAGACAAACCGCACGCCAACCATGTGTTTCCCCACTATTTAAAAGAGAATGATTTATCCTGGGAATATATATGGTTTGGACCAACCATGATCCAACTGTGTGCCTTACTAGTGACCACTATTTTCCCTTTCATAGTTTCTTGGAGGTGTTTCAAAGTTTCTACTAATTGTGCTCGAAACGTACACCTCAATAAAACCCTCTAACAAGTGTCAAAACCCATAAAAAACTCTCGAAACATAACCAAATTATTATATAGACTTAAAATACATGAATAAATGGTAAAATACCTAAAATTGTGTGTGTGTGTGGGGGGGGGGGGGTTATAGATTCTACCCACCATTGGCCTTTCTTTCCCTAGAAAATAAAAAACCATATTTTTCTTGGAAGAGTTTCGACCAATGCTCCAACATTTTCTTTTTCATACTCCCATATTTCTTCCTAAATCCAACCATGTTTCCATAAAACTTGCAATTAACTGATGTTTTTCCCATGAAATAATTTCTCTTGCCTTTCCAAAATCTATATTGGCACATGAATCAACATATTATCCAGCTCTAGGAACACGTGATCCCTTTGAATCACTTGGTCAGGATCAAGTTGACACTTCTTCAATTGAGATATATGTAACACATTGTGCATAGAACTAAACATTGGAGGAAAATATAACCAATATTCCACCTAACCAACTCTTTCATTTATCTCAAAAGGGACTATGTATTGAGAAGATAACTTATCTTTCTTAACAAAATAGTGATGACAAAGCCTTGGAGAAATTCTCAAGAACATATGATCACTCACCTAAAATGACAATGGTTGTTGATGGTGATTCACATTTGATTTATAACAACTCTGAGCCATTTACATTATCTTCCTGATCAATTAAATCTTCTCCATTGTCTCTTGCACAAGTATTGGTCTGACCAGTGAAGTCTCACCTATTTCCACCCAACAATGTGGATAACGATAAGGAAACCCATAAAATTATTAAAAAAGTTCCATATGTATCAAGTCCTGATAAATATTTTTGTATGAAAACCCCAACAATGGTATGTTATCCTACCACAAGACACCGAAATACATTACATAATCCCTAACCATTTCTTACATTATTTCGATCATTTATTCAGACTGCCCATCCATTTTAGGATGATAAGCCATACTCATAATCAACTATGTCCCAAGGGATTTCTAAAAGGATTTCAAAAAATGATACGTAAACCTAGGGTCTCTATCTGATACAATTTAGATTGGAATTCCATGCCTCTTTAAAATTTCTCAGAAATAGATTTTAGATAAGTCCTTCACCATATGGGATTCAAAAATAGAGGTAAAATGAGCTAACTTCATGAGTCAATCCACAATTACCCATATGGACCATTCTTGGTTAACTTGTTATAAAATACATATCCATATACTCACACTTACATATGGTAATTGGTAAAGACTATAACATGACCAATGATCATTGGTGTTCCTCCTTGACCCACTAATAGGTGAGGCATCTCGAAACATACTCTACCACTACTCTTTTTAGGCCAAACCACCAAAACTACGATTTTATCACTCTATAAATATTTTGAATTCCTAGATGAACAATCCATTTAGAATGGTGGTAAGCATTAATAATTTGTTTCTAATAAAAAAAAGGTACCATGATTCAATCTCTAAACCTCAAAACCGAACTCCCATCTAGTTTCTATCCCTTAATGGTCTCCCCACCATTGAGTTTTGACCTCATAGAAACATATTCAAAATCAGATATTAGAGCCTTTATAATTTTCTCAACCAAATCAAGAAAAAATGAAACCGGTAAGAAAACCACAACATCACCCTAGTAGGTACAATCTAAGTGTATGTCTACTATGACTCACATCACCTGCCACTGATTTGAAGCTTATTTATCAAACTAAGAATAAAAATTCCAAAATAATTAATCTAACATTGAATTACATTTACCCGGTGTATACATTAAGTTGAAGTCAAACATTTGATGGTACTATATTAATCTTATTTTCCTTATATTCAAATATCATTATGGGAAAATGTGTTTCAAGCTCTTATGGGTTGCAAACATCATGAATTTCTCACCAAAAATATAATTACTCCAAGTATTTAAAGCATGGACTACCACAACCAATTCCAAATCATACATTGGGTAATTATTCTCATGAAACCATAACTACCTTGATCCATAAGCAAAAAACACGATCTCCTTGCAAGATAACACATCCCAACCCCAATCCTGATGCATCACAATAGACAACATATCCTTTTACAGACTCTAGAAATATAAGAATAGGTGCCAATGTATGTCTAACCATAAGCTCTTAAAAGGATATCCAACATTCCTTGTTATACCGTAAAGGAACTCCCTTCTTTATTAAAGATGTCATTAGTGATTCCAAACATGAAAAGACACATACAAATTTTTTTTAGTATCCTATCAATCTAATGAAACTATGTATCTCAAAGAAATTTGTTAGCAGTGTCCAAGAGATAAAAACCTCTATATTTTCTAGATCTATAGAAATGAATTTTTCAGAAATGACATTGCCAAGGAAACATACCTCTTGTATCTAAAAAATAACACTTTGATAACTTGGAATAAAGGTGATTCTTCTAAAAGATACCCAATACGATAGCCAAGTGTTGATCATGATCTTCCTTTGTCACAAAATACACTAGTATATCATCCACAAACATCACCACAAAGGAATCCATACAACTTTTAAATATCCAATTCATCAATTCCATAAATATGGATAGTGAATTATTAATACCCAAAGGTATAAAAACGAACTCATAATGGCCATATCTACTTTTGAAAGTTGTATTTGGAATATCCTCCTTCCAAACCCATAGTTAATGATATCCTGAATGCAAGATAATTTTAGGTAACCACCAAGCTCCCCTTAATTGATCAAATAGATCATTGATACATGGAAGAGGATACATGTTTTCTATCATAACCTATTTAAGCATATGATAATCTACACAAATACTAAGAGTTCTATTATCCTTATTCGCAAAGAGAATCGATGTTGCACATAAAGACATGATCAGTCAGATGAACCCTTTACTTTAAAAATATTCCAATTGATCCTTTAATTCCCTTAATTATGTTGTTTAAATATGATAATATAGAAGGAAAATATGATTAGTAACTATTATGAAATTAATTATAAAATCCACTTATATTTTTGGTGGAAACCCCAAGAATTTTTTAGGAAAAACATCAAGGAACTCGTCCACTATGATTGAAAAATCTCTATTCTCCATCTCCTCTTCCGATGCCAAAGAAACTGCTATCAAATGGTAAGAGATAGTTCCAACCACATATACCAAGGGTCTTTCTATGATTTCATCCATTGTAAAATCTCCTTTAAAGATATTTCTAATACCATAAGAAGATTTGAGACTGACCTACCATGCATAACAATCGATATGGGCCTCAAAGATCGTCAGCCAATCCATTCCCAAAATCAGTTCATAGAAATCTATATGATACATGGGTACAAAATACAACTCAATATTACAAAAAAATAACTATATCATAGTATTAAGAAGAAACCAAGTGACAAAATACAAGGAAAACCAAAGACAATAATGAAATCAACCAAAAACTCTCAACCTGCCCCAATATCCAATGCAATAGGTCACGCTTGCAGTATCAAAAATCATCACTAAATAATGGAGATACCATGACTTTACTTGTTTCTCAATAGATTACATATTCAAACACACAATTTTTCCTAATCATGGGGTGAGTCTAAACTCAGTAAGATTTCCCCAATGAATTCCTAACTCACACCACTAGATAAAAACTTGTTAGCACATTATATAAAATAGTTAAAAACAACTTAAAACAATTTATATCAAAGAAAAAATTATTTTTTCATGTAAATTAATAAAAAAAGACTTTAAAACATTTCTCATCTCATTTCCATGAATAAAAAACTCCATAATTTTAAAATCACCATTTTAAAATTGTTATCAAAGAGGATTTTCCACAAAACCATCCAAAATTCACCATTTCTTAAACCATCACTAAATAGGTTTCCAACAAGAATCATATAAGGATTGCACAATAAATTCAAGAAAAAAAATTTATTTAAAACTAATAATTAAATTTCTAATTAATTAGAGTTTAGAGACAATCCACCCACCTCACAAACATTGGTGAAAATGAAGAATAACACAAAAAATCTCTATATATGACCATGAAAAACATTTATTTCCCTAGATACAACCATAAAACATCACAATTCACATAATATAACATGGATCTATCCACAAAGAATTAGGTATAATGTTTTGATAAAGATAAGGAGAAGAGATTAGTGAATAACATCCAAGAACAGAGACATTCCAGCTAATCTAGATCTCAAATTGCCTTTGAAATGACTATGGATCACTCCCAGAATGAAGGGAAATTTATCTAACACCATGGGGGAAAAAGGAGTTCATGTTATGAGATAATTAGGGTAAAAACGAGGCTTAAAATAATTTATTCAAATTAGACCCAAAAAATTCATAGGACTAGATATACGCCACATGGTTTGGGAAACCGTGCACCAAACATGCAGTTGCTACTGTATCAATCCAGTACCCCGCACAGTTGGCTCGCATAGTTAGAAAAACCATGAACCAACCATGCACAAGATAATATATTTATCCATCCACTGCACAGTTGGGTCATATGGTTAGACAAACCGTGTTCCAATCATGTGTTTCCCCATTATTTTAAAGGGAAAAGTTTCTCATGATAAACTACACAATTTGGCCAAATTGTGCTCCAATTATGTGCCAGCCTATTGGTTACTGTTTTCCTTGACATGGTTTCCTATAGGTGTTGCACAGTTTTTAATAACCATGCTTAAACCATGAACCTCTATAAAATCCTCCAAAAAGTTTCAAAACCCCTTGGAACCTCCCAAAACTTAACCTAATTATTATATAAACTTAAAATACATGAATAAAGGGTCAAATAACTAAAACTAAGAGTGTTATATAATATTAATAGAATCTATAATCCCCTAATCACATAAAAATGGATTAAATACATTGATAATATATTCTATATCGTCAAATGATCAGAAGAAGTGAAATTTGTGCTGGCTATCTATCATCTTGAATGGGAAGCCAATCATTGGAGGACACTAATAAAGAATATGAAGTATAAAAAGGATATTGATTTAATGGAATGGGAAGGATTCAAGAAATTATTTTTCAATAAATATTTTCCTCGAACTCTCCATCTTAAAATGGTGAGGGATTTCCATGGAATGAAGCAAAATGAATATGATACTATTAGGGAGTATGAGTCAAACTTTACAAGGATTTCATTGTATGCCTACTAATTTGTCATCAACACTAAAAGTAAGGTGGGCCATTTCTTTAGTGTAATAAATCTTAGTCTATGAAAAGTTTTTGGTGATTCAAGACTTTGAAAACTATGAAGGTATTTTCTATTGTACCATTAAGATTGGGATGGATATTGTAGACTCTCAATGGTATCATGGTCCTCGAGATAAAAATCATAAAATATATTTTTCTCCAGGAATATCAGTATCTTATTCCCATGGAGGAAAGAAAGACCAACTGCCTATGTGTCAAAAATGTGGGAAGAAGAATATCAGAAACTATATCAAGGGAAACAAAATATTCTACAAATGTGGAAGAGGGGAATAAAGTTGATTAATTTCAAATGAAGATGAAAAATCCCAATAATGCAATGGAAGAGAAGAAGGTTCAAATCAACACTCAGCCTATAATCTAGTTTTTCATCTACAAGGAACATGGGAATTATGCAAACCAATTCCCTAATCCAAGGTTTGTCAGAGACAATCAATGAAAATAGATTCCAAGGCCTAGATAACAAGGAATATAATATGCTATGACTACTAATTTAGTGGATACAAAAAATTATTTGGTGATAAGTACACTAGTTATTCATTCAAGAATAGTGAAAATACTATTTTATTCTATTTATATGCACTCATTAATATCTTGAAAGTTTAGTAGAACTATTCAAACACCACCTCCAAACATGGGGGTTGAGATATATTTGAGAATTGAAAACAGATCAATTATTTCATCCCATTATATAACTCCTCACTGGTCAATGTTTGTGAACCAAACCTCCTATAAAATATTTTCCTACTTCATTTAGTGGGTATTGATTTCATATTGGGTATGAATAGATTATCCTTATATAAAGCCAACATCAACTGATGGGATGGAGAGAGACCACACTTAACATGTCATTCCATCCTATGATTTTTTACAAGTGTATGGAGGAGGATGAATCTCATTTGGAATCATATGCACAAGAATGGATATTTTTTCCTTATGAGAAAACATACCTATCCAAAATGATTGAGAAAAATGAGAGAATCATGCTTGAATACATACCTATTGTGAGGGATTACACTGATGTATTTTTTGATGAATTTCTTAGTCTTCCTCTTGACCAATAGGTTGCGTTCAAAATTGAACCTATACATTGATCTCTGCCTATATACAAGACTCCTTATATAATGACCACCATTTATTTAAAATAACTAGAGAAGAAGTTATAAGAGAATCAGGAAAATGGTTTTATATGACTGAGTGCTTCACTATGGGGTGAATTGGTCCCCTTCATCAAGAAGAAGGATGGGTCAATGATCCCCTTCATTGATTATCATGAGTTCAACAAAATCATGATAAAGAACAAGTATCCACTACCCTATATATATATTACTTGTTTGATTAACTACATGGAGCCCAGTACTTCTCTAAAGTGGACCTTTGGTTGGGATATCACCAATTAAAGGTGAATAAGGAAGATATTCCCAAAAATTCATTTCAAACAATGTATATAAACTATGAATTCATAGTGATGACCTTAAAACTCATTAATGCTCCAAAAATATTCATATACTTAATGAATATAATCTTTATATATTACCTTGATAATTTTTTTGTAGTCTTTATAGATGGTATTATGATATACTACAAGAGAAAGGAGGAGCATGAGGATCATTTCAATACTATTCTAAAGACATTATGAAAGGATAATATATATACAATGTATAATAAATGTGAGTTTTGGATGGAGGAAGTATCATTCTTGGGGAATGTTATCACCAAAAAATGGATGTTTTTAGACCCTTCTAAGACAAAGGAAATCTAGGAGTGGACCACACTAGTATCTATAATGGATATCCATAGTTTCCTTGGACTATCTTGATATTATTGAAGATTTTTGAGAAACTTATTGTGATTATAAAACCCATTAACCAAACTAAATCAGAAAGGAGTAATTTTTTTTAACCAATGAATGTGAATAGAGATTCAAGGAATTGAAAAAGAGGCTAATTGTATCACCAATACTTACACTACCTACAAGTGGGAAAATATTCATGGTATATTTTTATTCTTAAAAGAAGGGATTGAGTTGTGTAATAATTAAAAATGATAAAGTGATAGTCTATACCTCAAGGCAGTTGAAAGTTCATGAGAAGAACTATCTAACGTATGATTTGGAGTTAGATGTAATGATATTTGTGTTGAAAATATGGTGGAATTATATCTATGGGGAGAATTTTGAAATATGTATTGATTATAAGATCTTTAAGTATATATTAACATAAAAGTATCTCAATATATTTCAGAAAATATGGTTAGATATGATCATGGATTATGACTACTCAATCCACTACCATCCTGGGAAGGTGAACAAAGTATCATATTCCAAAGTAGAAATGATCTTGCAACCTTATCAATGATGAAAATTGAGACAGACCCAATATTCTTAGACTTTCAAAGGATGAATATATGAATAATAAAGGAAGTAACATCATAATTACTTTATCAAATTATTTCTCAACTATCCCTTTATTAGAATATAAAGGGTTCTCAAAGATATGATGTAGAAATTTAGAAGAAGGTGGAAGAAATAAGTAAAGAGAAATACTAAGAGTTCAAAATTGATGAAGAAGGAGTTGTAAGATTTGGTTCATTATTAAGTGTACCATCAAATCCTAAAATAAAGAAGGATTTGTTGAATTATTCACATAACTTGACCTTCTCCGTCTAGTTATGGAGTATAAAGATGTATTGAGATCTCCAAGAGACCTATTTCTAGGATAATATAAAGAAGTAGATCATAGAATATATATCAAAGTGCTTATTATTTCATTAATTTAAGGTAGAGGAAAAAATAAAAGGGAATTGTAACACCCCAATATTTTATGGTATGTATCTTTTAAATTTAAAATTTTCAATGGATTATGTTGCACACAAAACCATGTTTAAAACCATGATATACTATAAAATATTAACATGCACCGTGGAATGGTAATGTGACCATTAGGAATAGTAATCTAGACAATAGAATATTAAAATCACCCATGAAATTATAAATAAAATTTAGGCATCTTATGAATGAAAATATAATATATTTATATTAGGGAATAAGTAAATAAATGTTTTAAAAATCATAAATTAAGTGTTGGTATTTTTGTGAAACATTAAAGTTTATTTACAATTTTATAATTAATATAATGATTTAAAATAAAATATATTTTTAAAAAATATATTCACAAATTAATATTTTTTCTTCTTCTGATTATAAGATAATTTTATGAGACCTTAATTAATTTTTCAAAGTGTCATAAAATCAGTTATAATTTTAAAATCGTTTTTTCGAATAAATGATGTTTTTAATTAAAAATTAAATTTATCATATTTATAAAATTATTATCATAAAATGGATTTCATTTTTTAAATATACACATAAAAATTTTTGGGTTTAATTTTTGTTATTTTTTTAAAATAGTTTAATTTTTAGGTGAATAGTGAAATACGATAATTTACGGTATTTAACATTTTAAGCCAAATGATTGAATTTTTTATGTCATGAATGATGTAATATACCATTATTTTGAAATCATATGCTCTATTTACTATATTTAGTCACAATAATCAATATTATTGATATTTTTAAGCCAAAACAATAAAATAATGAATAAAATAATCAAAAAAATACCCCTCTTCTCCACTATAAATACCACCCCTTATCCTCATACCTTATAAGACTTGGATATTGATTATATTATACCTAATTCCTCTCCCAAAATGCTTACCTACATTCCATTCTTTCTGGTCTCACCAAAATACCATTTCTATGTCCCTTAAGGAGGTTCTCAAGGAGACGACACTCAAGAGGTAAAACCTTCCCTCTCTCTCTTCTTATTTTATTTTATTTTCTTATCCTTGCCTTACCTCTCCTGTAAAAAGTAACATGATAACTATAGTGTCATATATATACTATTATGTTATTATGTTAATGATATGTCCACCAAAAATTCTCTTATCTTCACCTTCTTTTCTAAAAATGAAAACATTATCCGTGAGGTGTCGACTCACCACCTTCGTGGACAATGATTTTTCATTTTATAATACCACATTCAAGGTTGTTCATAAAAACATTATAATGGTAAAAAATTTAAAATGTATATTGAAACTTATTTAGTGTTTTTAAATGAGTATATATACATAATATTAATTAATAAAACAAAACTAGTGCGTGATGATAAAAAATGCCAAAAAAATCTAAACAGTTATCATTAATATTTTATCTTATAAATAATCCTCATATCTGAAAAAATGATATATAAGACCATTTGATCTTATTTAAGTTCATTAATAACATATAATTTCAATTCTATATAACCATTTCCATTTTACATGATCTTTTATAGACGTATTTAAGTGAACCAATTATGAAAACTAAGGAAACGAACACCCCTGAACGACGAAATTGAATCTTTTAACTCATTAAAAAGGACATAAATGAACTTAAAAAATTATAATAAATCAATTAAATAGTGAAAAGGTTATTAATTAAGTTTTTAATGAATATAATTTCATTATCCAGGAAATTAAGTGCAAGTGCAGAACACTTTCAGACATATGGTAAAGGTGTCTTCCCAAACCACTATTTTTTCCTTCGGGTTACACTTTCTCTCTCTTTACCCCAATTTAATTGTTAATTATTCTTATATACTCATACCAAATTATTTTTTTATGTTCAAAATATATGTACCAAGCTCAATTATTTTTTCTTTAATGAGTAAACACATATTTTATAAGGTTAATTTTTCAATTCTTCCAGATAAGCAAGCCCAATTAAAGGGGAACTTCCCAATTTCTTACCTATTTTCAAGTAAACTCTATAATATATTCTAATACATCAATATTTTTCTAAAATAAATATTTTTATCATGAAAAACTATCTTATTTAATTTTTTATTTTATAAAAAAAATTACGCCTTTGACCTCTTTAAGTCTCTTAAATATTTTCCCATAAACTGCACTGAAGTGGTTCATTTATAATGTTTCTTAAACACTCTTTTTAAGTGTTTTAACTTCATTTGGAAATAAATTATCATGATATATTCTTATTTTAAAGTATAAATGTAAATTTATGATTTAAATCTGTTCTTTCATGGACACCATTATGATATGCTGATTTGTTATGCCTTATGAAATGATTAAGATACACAGTTATTTCCATGGGTAACTCTTATGTTAATTTCATATGATTAATTTAGGTTGATTTATTATTATACCATCTAAAATATTTCATCAAATATTTTATTATCATTTTTATTGGGAATTTACTATCTTGACACCATTCTCCATATTACTCTGGATAGTTTTTTTGACGCTTCTGCTGGGGTGCGCCGACCGAGGGAGTTTGGCATTTTCTTGGTAGTGCATTGTACCCAAAATTTCTTCTTTCCAAAAGTGGGTGGTATTAATCACTTATTCAGAGATGTTTTCTCCTTGATCAAAATAGGATGATGGTATTTTGGTTCCTCCTTCCATGGATTCCTCCTTGAAACTCATCACTTAGTCTGAGTCTCCCTTATAGATTAAGATGTTATTCATGAAACCCTTCCTGGTTCCATCTCTTTATGGATGATAGTTAATTATGCTTCTTATGTCAGGACATTCCAAGGGGTCAAGTTGGGGTAGCAACCTTCTGTTAGGGTAGTAGTCATGTTGGGCATCACTGGTAGGTCTGGATGCTGAAACTTTGGTACACCTGAATTATCCCTTATGAGAGGGATTCTCGAGGGAATAGAATCCCAATGCATCCCACATTGAATGTGTGGAATATTATACCAGAGGCATGTATCTAAGGTTTTACTCAACTTCCCATGTTTAACATGGGGTATTCGACAAGTTTAACCTCTAGTAGATACATATCAAACTGATCAAAACTCTAACAAGAGTGGATCAAATGGATAATCCCCTAGGGGGGAGCACTGGAATGTTTACCCGATGTATGGTTCAAAACATTCATATGGACATACCCTAGATGGAATGTACCAAAAAAAGAAGGTTTCACACTGTGAAGGCTGATTAGAACACTAGAAAAGCTGGATCAGAGAAGGTGGGTCCCTAAAAGGGGGACACCAAGGTTTACCGTTGGCTGGGATTGAACCTCAGAGAGGATTCCTACATAACCGGTGTAGATTGAAGGGATAAAAACCCATGTAGTTAGAAGGGGGAAATTAGCGATTACACATGGTTAGAGGCCCGAGTGCCACTAGAAGCAGCAATTGGATGGGTGGGGCTTATGCATGGTTAGCTGCTCGGGTGGATGAGATGAGTGGGATGGAATCGACGTGAAGATGGTGGTGGTGTTGGGATTGAACCTTAGGAATCTTCCTATATATCTCAGTAGATGGGAATCAAAGTCCACATAGTTCGGTGGGGAGATGAGATGCCTCAGGAGGCGGCCCGTGAGAATGTAACACATGGATGGGGACCCAAATGATGTAGAAACTCCGGGTTAGGGAATGATCTTATCGATAAACAAAGGCTCTAAGGAAAATCCAGGATGGAAAATTGGTGATGGGCTTGAACCTCAGGGTGGCTTCCTATGTATCCTAGTGGTTGGGAATCAAATTCCTTGTAGTTCAAGGGTGGGTCATGGAATTAGGGCATACACAAAGGACAGTGACCCAGAGAAATGCTGGGAGTTATGCATGGTTAATATCCCATCGTAATAGGGAAACTCTTGGTTTAATGAGTATGGTGAAGTGTGGGGCTTATTCATGGTTAGCATCCCACATGGATCAGAACACCTCAGGGAGGTAGATCTGGGAGATACATCCCAAAAAGGGAAAGTATTGAATTATGATGGTACATCCATTAGGAGGGAGTACCAGAGTTTACCATAAGTTGGGGTTGGTCCTTAGATAGGCATCCTACATATCCCAGTGGCTGGAAATAAAAACCCACATAGTTTGAAGGGTAATATAGTTTAACATAATGTGGGATTAACACTAACTGATGTGAAATGTACGGAACGGTCAGATTACGGGGAGTGAAGGGCTTGAACATCGGAGAGGCTTCCTATATACCATGTCTAAGAGACAAGGATAAAAGACCACGTAGTTTATATTGATGTAGTTTAACATCATATGGGATGAGGGGCATGAAACATATGCATGGTTTGAAGCCCATGTGGATGTCATGGTCACTACTAAACTCTAAGCCCACGTGATTCATGCTCAGTGTGAAAAATAATAGGTAGAGGCAGACCTGACGATCATGTCATGAAAGGTATGACCATAAGGGATGATGCGTATTGGGAATTAATCTAGGAGGGAAGCCTGAGGAGGGTGACCTGGTGTACGAGGAGGATATGGCCATCCTACAGGGAACACCCAATTAGAGTGTGTCGGGGAATACATGAAGACTTCCCGAGGTGCACATGGTGACAAATCCCAAATGGAGAGAGAAGGAAGGATAGCTCTAATTCTCATTCCCCTTAAAATTATCCTAGTCTTTCCACACATAAAAAAACTCATAGTTTAACATAATGTGTTGGGGATAAGGGTACTTGGTAGTTTAATGTCCTCTATCTCGGATGACGAGGACTCAATCATCACCCCTTGTACTTACATAACTTGTATCAACCCACACATAGGGGAAGGAAGGAAAACATTCCAGGAAACAATGGGGTGGAGTGGTTACTCGAGGGGATCACGTTAGTGTGGATATGCAAATAATAAATAGCCGTTAGTGTGCCTATGATAATAGTCATAATACAAGAAAACGCTATATGAAACACCACTCTAGGAACCATGAAATCACTTCGCACAAGCATAGAGGGCCATGTGGGAAAGGGGTTTGTGTGGCCATGGGGCTCTATGGGATGATATTCATGAAGGAAAGGCACTTTGAAAAGGAAAGGTGCTTCGTGAAGGGGTAGTGATTTGTGAAGGAAGGTTTCTTCATAAAGGAATGAGGCTTCGAAAAAGAAGGAATTTGGTAGAGCAGAGCTTCACCTTAGAAAATATCTCTTTATTTGAATATTGCTCTGTGAAGGCTTAATACTTTGTAGAGCCTTGAGAAACCCACAGGGGATCCCTCATTTATTAAGGGATAAGGACTTCACAAAGGTAATCCCCACCATAAGCAGGGTCCATGAAGAACAAAAGAAGGTACATCTCACAATTCTTAAGTAACATGGGAGATCCATATTTTGGTTCTCTAATAACTTCGTGAAATGGGAGCTAGGAATGTGAAAGGTTGGAGTAACAATGGTTTAGAGGGGGGTGAGCCTTCTATTTATAGGCAGTGGAGATCTATGTCATTCACAGGGCTCATCCTATAGAACAATTGGGGCGCCATGAAGAATAAGTGACGGCGCATAAGAGATAAGTTCATGGTTGGATCTCAAAGGAAAATGGACACCATGGAGGAGATACGTTCATGGTCAGATCACGAAGGAAAAGGGATGTTGTGGAGGAGATACTTTTATGGTCGAATTGCAAAGAAAAAGTGACACCGCAGAGGAGATACATTTGTGGTCAGATCACATAGGAAAAGTGAATCCATGAAGGAGATACGTTTGTGGTCAGATCACGAAGGAAAAGGGGTACCATAAAGGAGATACATTCATAGTCAGACCAATAAGGAAAAGTGATGTCGTGGAGATACCTTCACGATCATATTGTGAAATAAAGAGGGACACTGGAGAGGATATGCGTTTGCGGTCGGATTGTGAAGAAAAAGGGACGTTGTGGAGGAGATATGTTCATAGTCAGATCGCAAAGGAAAAGGGACCCCGCATAGGAAATATGTTCATGGTTAGATTGTAAAAGAAATGGGGCTCCGAAGAGGAGATGTGTTTGTGGTCATTTGGGAGAGGGGTCTTTGAAAAAGTGATTCACGAAATAAACCCATTTTGATGATTCTGAATTGATTTTAAGGCCATTTAGGTCTGTATTTAGCTTCAAACTAGCTGTGACTTTGTTCATGCCTTCGAGGGAATTATTTTCAATGCCAACAAATGCCCACCTCAAAATGGGATTCGAGGGAAGAGAGGGTTGGATTTTGAGGGTAAGTTAATGAAAACACTCCCTGGATCATGAAGCAGGATCGTGAATAATTCAGGGTGTGACATGCCATGAATATCCTTCGACGAAAGGCCTTTTCAAAGCATAGGTGAGGTTCACCATGAAGGGTGAGATGGAGGTCTCCTTTAAATAGGTTCAGAGTGATCTTTTTTCAGTACCTGGATCTTCACGAATGACTAATTTGAAGCTCAATTTTCATGAAGATATAAAACCCATGAATGCAACTACGTGAACTAGGTTCTACAGTTTGGTGCTCTACAAATTCTTTTTAGAGAACCAGTACATTATGAACCGCTGCTTCTTTGTGATAAAGGCTGAGATCCAAGCTACTCTGTTGGCTACTCCTCCATGAATGGTCTATTTGAACCATATCCATGAAAAAACATTAAAAATTTCCTATGTATCGGGATAATGGTTTCTTAGGAGGCTACTCAGGAAGTTCTTGCTGACACCACATAGAGGGAAGAAATGGCAGACAACATTCAAATAGGAGAGTACGTTTGGAGTACTTCTGACCATGAATCTTTGATGACACTACAATCAGATTCTTAGAAGGACTACCCACTATGAAAGAGACTACCATTGTATGATTTTGGATTATGAAATAATTTCTTCATTCCCGAGGCAAGAAAATATGATCCAACCTACTCATTTAAGAGCACACCATGACAATATTAGTGGTACAGGGTTAGGGATAGTCATGTTGGGAAGGATCATACCCCTACCACACTGTACTTCCTCTATAATCATGTCAACAATGTCGATGGTAAAGAGTTGGAGGAATATATGTCCCCACCTCAATACAAAATGATTATTGACGAAGGGATTAGAAATCCAGAGAAGGGTTGTATAAATATATTGGATTTGCGACAGGGTGGTAACTTCACAAATGAGTAGGCCTGAACCTATTGGGTGTTCACATCATGTGCTGAGTTCGAGCATGATCTAAGGTTAGTATACTAGTATGAAGAATCATGGGATTCCTAATTCCATGTTTCCCATTTTAAGGAGATCATATCAGAACTACTAAGATGGTGTTCGCCGACTACTAACACATTCCACCTGCATCATGGGGAGGTTGATATCATCCTCTGGGATCATCATCAGATCTCTAACATCCTAATTTTGGGAGGAATGTATGACGAGTTCCTGCCTACCATGAATGCCTGAGAGGATGTGGAACAAATTATGGCTTTGGAAAAGGAATTGATGAACTTGGTGTCGGGTATAAATGATGACAAGAGGAATAACATGGATGTCTGCTTCAAGAATTGGTTTAGATACCTTATGAACTTTCTAGTTGGGGGAGTGGTAGTTCCAAGGAAACAACCAATAAGGCACCCAACTTCTCTAGGGGAGATCACTAAGGTGAGGAAGGTTATTAATGGAGGATCCTAGAGGATATTCAGTGGCAACTGTGGGGATAAAACATCACAGATGGCTAGTAACTAATAGTCTGGATGGATAGATTCATCTAGGAATTGATATGTGGATGGATGTTACTGATGAGGGATGCACACATGGGGGTGAGAATGAGCACATTTATCATAGAAGTGCATATATCCTCTGAAATATGCATCAACCTGGGCATCCCGGTGCTAGCGAAGCTGTATCACCTGATTCAGCACATCAGTGAAGGAAAGAGGACTTTGCGCATGTGTGGGCCCTTCCATTTCCTATATATCTAGGTCTTTGCACACATGGGAGGCTAAAAATACCTCAATACCATCACTCCAACTGGGATACACTCTTGACCAATGATTTTTAATTTTGCAGGGAGCTCCCTGCTCAAGCTAGGTATGGCAGTTACACTAAACAAGATTGTGCAAGCTGACCAATTCATCTTCCACTCATTTCCCCTGGAAACTGGATCATACAATGATGATAGAATAGACACCATAGAGAAGTGTTCATATCTTATATCCTTTCGAAGAAGTGTGTTAGTAGAGTGGGTGGACTGAAAACCCATATGAGAACCATATACTCCACACCGGTTCGCAAGACAATTCAGCTGTGTGAAGATGCTGACTATGAAGGTGTATTTGGGGGTGCGTCATTAGAACCACCTATGTGTGATGAGACAACTGTGGATGATGTTCACACAAGAGGATGGAAATATGTGGAATGAGTTGTCGCCAACTACTGCTACATTCGGATTAATCCACAAATATGCACTGAGCTAGGAAGCTGCTTACCTAGGTTAGATGTTGAAGAATACAAAAATATGGGCTAGTAAAGTAGTAGTCCCCACACCTCAAAGTCAGGTTTGAGTAGTAGTGAGTAGACATCATGATGGTGGTTCCAACGTAGGTCATGGTGATGAGACTAAAAAAGTAAGGGTAGCAAGCCATGAACCAGCACTGGTTGAAGGCGAAAAAAGGGAGAAGGAACTGCTATACCTAGAATCTCTGACCACAATGACCTGGGAAAGAGGGGAATCATTGAGGGGATTCCGCAAGAGGCCTAATCAGGCTCTAGAGAAGTAGGTTCATCAAGTCGTGATTCCCCTAGATACCATACACCTAGAAATACTAGGAATCCTGCAAACATTTCCTCAACTTTGATGACATCTGGGTGAACCTAAACAAACAAAAGATGGAGATGGGGGAAATAGGCTTAAAAAAATCTCAATTAAATGCATCCCTAGCTTTGGGAAGAAGGTAAATATATGAAATGGAGGAATTTGTGTACTCTCAAGGCATTGCGTGACCACTGACATAACGGGTGAGGGTGTTGCTGGGAAAAACTTCCTCTACAATGCTGTCAGTGGCTCAATTAGTAGAGCACTTCCCCTTACCCGATAACTCAGATAGTTACTGGGGGAATAGGTCAATGCGTAAGACCTTTATAAGGGTGAAACAGAAGTATCTTCAAAGGGAGGATATCTAGAAGAAGAAGAAATCATGGCCTCAGAGAAAAATTCTTAGGGAGGATTTGTTGTAACTCTTGAAGTAAGCTCCAACTCATCTCTTGAACCATTATATTTCTCATTTTATCTCAGTCCCTCAACCAACATCTACTTATTCATGAGAACCTTATGAAGATCATCCCTACTATCAGTGACGAAGACGTGACAACAGGTGTGGAGGACCAGGCATCGGGACTTGCATCAAGAGAAACAATAGCTACAGAATCCAGCAGCATTGGGGAGGCAAGGGCAACATATTCAGAACCTTCAGAGCCTGCCATCATATATGGGGTACCATGCCTTGAAATTATAGTGTTGATAAGTCCGAGGCGATCCCAAGAGTTTGACCATCATAATTCTCCTGCCTCTTGTAGCTACAACTATCATTTTGTTCAATCAAAATGAATGACACAACCCTTGTCTGAACAGTTCTTAGAATGGAGGGTGCCCTGCTGGTATGGATGGTTGAAGGACCTGAGGACCCTTTACTGAGAGGGGTGAAGGTATATATTGAATTAATTATCCAAGATATCCAATCTACAGTTCTTAGTGAGCAATTAATCATGATGGTAGGTGAATCCATTGGTGGGGGAAAACCTAAAGCCATCCGAGCTGACATCATCGAGGTAAATTCATGTGATGAGGGCCAACCGGACAACCTAGATCCTGATTATTCAGATTCAATTCCCAAGTAAGATCCTATTTCTGATCTCCTGGATTCATTTACTGAGTATGTACCAGATGATCCATTGGAGACAGAAAAATACGATTTTGATGTTGCTGAGGATAACTAGAAGGCCCGATGTCGAGCATGGAAACTAATCAAGAACTTCCTTAATGAAGTTTTAGAATCTGAGTGAATAGGCTTAATGGGATAAATTTTCACATGGCTATGAGATCTATATGTTGGAGGGGTAGACACACAACATCTACACACAATAGTCCGAGAGTATGTTGCTGAAAAGATGCAGGTGAGTAGTCAACACCTGGATGTTGAGTGGTACCTAAAGAAGTCTAAAAATATCCAGAAACTCCAATAAACTAATCAATTGATCCAATGAATAGATGGTTAGATGCGTGAGTGTTTCATATTCATCTTTAATCAAACAGGGCTCAATGAATGGCTGAAGTCCCAACTGGAAGAGGCCCAGGAGCAATTAGCACAAGAAAATCTTTAAGTGACAGAGCATCAAGCTGAATGGGACCAAACACAGATTAGGGATGATGAGATTCAATATACATTCATCAATGAGGAGGAGGATCTTGGGAACTAGAAAGAAACCCTAGATGCTACATACTGGAGAGTGGTGGAATTAAGGCATTCCATTGAGGGAGTAGATCTGTAAGGGCTATGTTTTTTCCAAGCCGTGACATACTTTCTTCATCCACCTACCCATTTAAACTGCATGCATGGAAATATTTCTTTCTTGTTTTGATTAATTCATCTAGATCATATTTTTGGAACAAATAAAGGTCAATACCTAAGTTCACATTGGTCATTCCCGGTGAGAGAAATAAGGGATGGCCACATAACTGCCCACTTTGTATGAGAGTATCAGTTAAACATCGAATACTCAGGGTCTGCTATCACTGAATAACCAATTAAAAAATTCGAGTTGAGGTAATTTGTGACTGGGGAATGAGGTTCCTCAAATATCCAACTTTCCCTTCCCAATGTGCATTGATGCACAAGTGGGGAAACACCAAGGGAGTTCTAATTAATCTGAAAAAAGGAGAATGAAAAGTATGAATCACAATACCCAAAATTCAGAACATAGTGATGATGGAATAATGATGGAGGATAACCATTGACCATATTCAAAACATAGCATCCATATTGTGTTATCCTGAAATAGGGACAAACAAACGAGCTCCAAACTCAAAGTGTCGTCCAATGTCTTCCAAAATGTTGGCCCAAGATGGTAGGCGATCCATGAGGTTGAGCATCCATAAAGTCAAGGGGTCCCCTTAGGCGTGAAAGAGACTAAGGACCTAAATAAAGGGAATGTGAAGCATGGGGAAAGAGTGATGGGATGTTCAAATGGGTTCCCAATCCTGAGATTACACCACTGTGATGAGATCACATTGGGTGAGTGTATCGGTCTAAACTAGGATCAAACCTATTTCCAGACAATACCTCTCTAGTGATGACCTATAATACTTCATAGATGAGAATGATAGACATGTAGTTTAACATCATACATTGAAGATGATGCATGGAATAATTTAATGTCATATGACCCAGATGTTGCACATAGTTTAAGTTCATACTGCCTAGACCCTAGACAATAGTTTAAACTCATGTTACATGGAATACGATGTCTATTACCATGATGTTTTCATTGTATGAGGGAGATGAATCCGACATGAATGAGTTGATGAAGGATTGTGAGAAATAAAAATACCAAGGAACAGATGGAAAAGCGACATATGTGATGTTTTGAGGGAAAAAACCCAACATGAACTAAATCCATAGAGACCTATTTCCAAACATTACACCACATATTCCTATGAGGCTCCTATTTTAAGGTCGTAGGGTTTGGACCATCTCAAGGATGAAATGTGTAGTGGTGGCGCCATAATGTAACCTGACGTGAATGAGGAACAAATAAGTTTAAACCACATCACATATTCATGAGGTAAAACCTCGCACATAGTTTATGGTCATAAGGCTTGGACTATGAAGTGAGACCTCCAAAGTGGGAATACCTAGTGTGGAACTATAAGGTAGCCTCCTAGTTTAATGTCGTAGAGTTTGGACTAGGGGAATGAGCTTTCCGAATAGAAAATGTATAATGTGGTTTCAGATAGAAATATGACATAAATGAGGAAAAAAGAGGTCTACACTACATCATAGATTCCCAAGAGAACACGTACATAGTTTAAATTAATATTTCCTGGAGTTTGAGACCTAAAATCTTGGTTTAAGGTCATAGAGTTTGGACCATAGGGTGTAAGAATCTTCCATGAAAATATAAACCTTATCAAGAACCCCAAACCCCACATGATCCATGCTCAATATTGGAAACAAGGGGCGGAGAAGATTTTTACAACATATAGAAACATGTAATAGGGGAATGGAGGCATGGAGTCAAGGAAAAACCCATGACGCTAGTCCACCCACTCAATGTGTACAAGTGCACATAGGGATGGAACTAAGAGTATTGAAGTTCCATCTGAACATAAGGATGTGAGAAAGAATGTGAATCATGATACCAACATTTGGGATGCAATGGGATTGAAATAAATATAAAGGATAATTGCTGACTATATTTCAAAACATAGTATCCATATCATATGGCCTGATATGGGAAAAAACAACTGAGGGTAGGCCACTGACCATATTTGAAACATATGCGGAACTTGTCTCAAGATTCCATTCATGATCCTTTGGGACGTTGGCCTAGAATGGTAGACAAGCCTTAAGGATGAGTATCCATACCATTTGGGGATCCTTTTGGATGTGAAAGATAATGGAGACTGAAATAAAGGGACACATGAAGCATGGATGTGGAATGAGATAATTTCCATGTAGAATCCAACACTCTAAGTACAATACCATGGTGCATCTAATCATGCTAATGGGGCAGATTAGACAGGGGGATCCGATTAAGGGCATGTGAATCGAGAGGACGAGTGAAGGAAAGAGACAAAATAGGTAGATTAACCTAGGTTGGACCCAAAGACAAAATGTCTATGTGTTCTTACGTATCCTTTAAGAGTATGAATTAGGCTATACATAGTTTTGAAGTGTCATGTAGTTTAATATCATATGGTAAGGATAGATGATGAGAATGATATCTCAAAGAGGATGTGCAAAACATGGTATAATAAACCTACCATGAATGAGGATAGAAGAAGTATACACCACATTGTGCACACCTAGGAGAAAAATCAGTGAAAAGGGACAAAAGGAAGGAGTCACGATTGAATACCTGATGTTTTAATGTCATGAAAGAAAAAGGGGTATTTTACTTTTTAGGTCATGCAGAAAGGCCCATAAATTCTATGCAATTTAATGTCTTATGAGTAGGATAGAGTGGTTTAATGTCATTCAGGATGGGTGAGATCTTAATTTAATGTCATAGAACTTGAACCATATGGGAAAGGCCAAAGGACCTAGAAAGGTCGAGGGACCCAGGGCTAGACCCAAAGAAAAAATGTCTGGGAATTCTTACGTATCCTGTGAGAGTAGGAATCAATCCATACATAGTTATAAAAGTCCATGTAGTTTAATTTCATGAAGTAAGGATGTAGGTTTGGAGAGTGCTCTCAATAGGGGTAATGGTGAGGCTATTGTAAACCTGATGTGGATGAGGAAAAAGGAGTTCTACACTACACCATATGCATTCTCAGAGAGAACCTAGGACAATAGGATGGAATGAGATGAAAATATTTATGGTACGTGGTGATGGAATTGAAGACAAAAATTTTGGGCATTCCTACGTATCATGCAAGGGTAGGATTCAAGACACACGTAGTTCTGAAAGGTCATGCAGTTTAACATCATGTGGTAAAGATGTAGTATAGTTTAACATCATGTGGGACACAACCAAGAAAAATGGGGATTTATAATGGGTATACGCAACATGGAGAGGTAACAAACACGACATGAATGAGGACTAAAGAGGTCTCATACCACACCACATAATTACCCAGAAGAACGGTGGTATTGAACATGGTCCGGGCCCAATGATAAAATGTCTAGGTGTGCCTAAATGTCCTATGATGGAAATAATCAAGCCATACTTAGTTCTGAAATACTGTGTAATTTAACGTCATGTGTTAAGGATATAGGATGGCTGATTTCTCTCAAAAGGGGTCATGGTGCGCCTATTATAAACCCGAAGTGGATGATGACAAAGGAGGTCCACACCACACCATGTGTATTCCCAGAGAGAACCTGGGCCAAGAGGCCAAAAAGAGATGGAAAGATTTTTGGTACCTTGGAATGGACCCAAATAAAAAATGTCTAGGCATTTCTACGTATCTTGCAAGGGAAGGAATCAATCCACATGTAGTTTTGAAAGTCCATGCAGTTTAATGTCATGAGGTAAGGATGCAGTATAGTTTAACATCATGTGTGATGCAACCAAGAAAAATGGGGATTTCTAATGGGTATACACAAAATGGAGAGGTAATGAACCCGAAATGAATGAAGACCAAAGAGGTCTCATACCACAACAAGTATCTCCCTAGAATAATGGGGGTATCGAACCTGGGTTGGGTCCAAATAAAAAAATATCTGGGCATTCCTACAAATCCTATGAGGGCAGGAATCAAGCCATACATAGTTCTCGAATGCCATGCATTTTAGAATCATGCGGTGAGGATGTGGGTATAGTTTAACATCATGTAGGATAGTTATGCTAGGTAGTTTTTTGTCCTACAACCCGGATGAGAAAAAAGGGGAGGTCCCTAAGGGGGAAGTATGTGGTGCGGCTATTGTAAACCCGACATGAATGAGACCCAAAGAGGCCTCACACCATGACACATAATTCTAGACACTCAGTCCATGGGGCCGAAAGAATGAAAATATTTTTGGTTCCTGGGGATGGACCCAAAGAAAAAATGTTCGGCCATTCCTATGTATCCTATGAGGGTAGGAATCAAGATGCACAAAGTTCTAAAAGGCCATGCAATTTAAAATCATGTGGTAAGGATGAATGCAAGGGAGGAATATTCCTAGGGAAGGTACATGGAATGGTAGTTGTAAATATGACATGAATTAGGAAAAAATAATCCCACATCACACCGCATACTTTTGGGGGGGACCATGGAAAAGAAGTGACACCCTCTCAGATGAAGATGTCGAGGTGATATGCAGTTTATCATTATGAGACCATGAAAAAATGATAGTTTACCATCATGCAGGACAAGGTGGTTTAACATCATGTAGGAAAAAGGTGCTGGGTAGTTTTACGTCTTGAAGCTCGGATGAGGATAAGTAGTTTAATGTCATGCAAGATGCTCCTGTGTAGTTTAACATCATGTAGGATGGTGATGCTAGGATGTTTTATGTTCTACAACATGGAAAAAAATGTCCTCAAATGAAGTACTGCTTTATGAATTTGGTATTTGTGGGAGGAGTAATTCTCTCACCATCCATGGGGACCAAAGAGTATGCACTATAGGGACAAACCTTATGAATAATGTAGAGTCCCTCCCACTTGGGCTCCAACTTTGGTGGCTTCTAATTGTATATCATCAGCATCCTTAGGTCCAATACCATTTCACCTTAGAGGAAGGAACATAGATGAACCTTATTATAAAAAGCTCTGGCTATCTTGTTCTGGTGCCTCTCAAGGTTGTTCAAGGCCTGAAGCATATTATCATCGAGGACTTTCATCTCAACCATATGGAATTATGCTATCTTGTATGACATGTGATAATCATAAATAGTTTTTCAGAGCTACGGTAACTAAATATCTATGGGTAGGAATGTTTCTATACCATACACCAATGAATATGGGGTCACCTAGATGGAATTACGAGTTGTTGTTCGATAAGACCAAAGGGTATTGGGGAGCTTGTCTGGCCAACTCTTTTTGTTCTGACCAATAGTCTTCTGAAAAATGTTATAGAGGGTCTTGTTGGACACCTTGTTATTTCCATTTTATTATGCATGATAGAGAGAAGTGTGGTTAGACCAGATGTTGTACTTGGTGTATTGTTTCTTCAGCTCAACTGCTTGAAAGTTGGTGTTGTGATCATTGAGAATTGTGTGAGGGACTCTGAATTAGTGAATGATATTGGATCTCATGAACATGATGATAGAAAATTCCTTGAATTCCTTGAGTAGTATTTCTTCTACCCCCTTGGAAAATAAATTCTTGGTGGTTAGTATAAACCTTCATTGGCGAGTTGTTACTAGGGGATATCGTACCATGAAATCAAGTCCCTAGACCATAAAGGGCCAAAAGTATTTGGTAGTGTGGAGGGGTTCCAATGACCGATGCACAAATTTTTCATGGATCTGGAATTCATGACACTTCTTGGTGAACTCAATACAATCACATACCATGGTGGGATAGAAGTAGCCCAATATTTGAATCTAGTGGGATAGATTCAACCTTGCCTAATGATCTTCGAAGGAACCGACATGTACTTCCTGCATGATGTGGGAAATCTCACCTACTTGAATGAGATAGAGGATAACTCCATTGAATCCATGTTTTTAGAGGATCTTATCTAGGCTGCGACCACTCTAGAGGGTAAACTTCATTGCACACTGATGAATTCTCTCACATTCAGCTCTTTGTATCAAGAGATTGTTATGTTAGAGGTAATTAAAAAAAAGAGTCATCCAACTAGGGTTATCTTCTACTATGGTGGGGGACTTGGAGGTTCAGGTGTGGAGGCATCATAGGTAAGGTGAATTACCTGCTGGGTATCATCATCATCTGAATTTACATGAGTGATGACCTTTCGATGCGCCATGTGGATAATATGATCACCCTAGTTAGGTTCTGCGAGGGATGCATCAAGGCTAGCCAAGGTGTCGGCTCGACCATTCTATGACTGAGGAACACGAGTGACCTTCGGTAGAGAAAGGAACTGAGATATCAACTGGTGATTACGCTCTAAGAGTGGCATGAACTCTAACTTCCTGATGATGTAGTAATCATTGATTTTCTTGATAACTAGATCAGAGTCCCCCTTCACATATAGGTGGGGAACATTAATCTCCAGTTCTATCTTAAGACTGATGATAAGAGCCCAGTACTCTACCTCATTATTGGTGCAGCCTTCTAAAAATAAGAATGAGTAGGGAAGAATAACATGTGTAGGCATGATGAAGAAAATTCCCAGGCCCACCCTGTTGAGTCATGGATCATTGAGCCTTATACCAGTGTGACTTTAGGAAGTTCCATCAAAGTAAATTTTCCAACATGACATGGTCTGGTCCACTGATAGAATGGCCTTATCTACAAATTCAAAATCTAAAGACTACTTTGTGGGAGATGGATGGGCGAAAAGAAATTTTTTCAGTTCTTGAACCTTAGAAACTTTTTACAGGAGTAACATGATGTTGAACTATTGAAGGATCACTACCCACCGAACTAGATGGTCTGTCAACATAAGGAAGTTTATAATATACTTTAGAAAATCCACACAGGATATTTGCTATATCACGTGATTTTGGAGATAGTTCCACAACTTCTGCACTACAAAAACCAGCACAAGACAGATCTTCTTAATAGAGGAATATCTTGTCTTTGGGTCAAGGAGCATGTGACTAAGATAGTATAATTTTTTATCTTCCCCTTCATTATTCTTCTGGGTTAGAAGGACACCAAGGGATCATTATAGTGTGGTCACATAAAGGAATAATAGCTTTCCGGATATGAGTGCCATCAAAACTCGAGTCTTTAGTAGGTACTAATTTATCTACTCAAAATATTTTTTAAATTATTCATCCCATTGGTAAGAGGAAACTTTCTTCATGAGTTGGGACAAGGGTATACACTTTCCACCTAGATTCACAATGAATCAGTATATGTAGTCTAAGTGGCCTTGCAATCCATAGAGCTCTCAAAGGTTGATCGGATGAGGCATTTGAATGATGGAATTGATCTTCTATAGATTGATCTCAATGCCTATGTATCTAATGATAAAGCTGAGGAACTTTCCATAGGTAACCCTGAAGGCACACTTCAAGGGGTTCATCTTCAGATAGTAGGAATGGAGGAAGCCAAACACTTTCTCAAGATCTATGATATGGTCCTGATGCTGGTGAGATTTGACCACCAAATAATATATTTAGCATTCCACTAACTTCCTGAATATTGGTTTGAATATTCTATGCATGGAACACTAATAAGTATCTTCTATATTATTCAGACCGAAAGGAATTACCTAGTAACAAAAGGTACCTTATGGTTCTTTAAAGGTGGTGGACTCTTCACCCTAGAGGGCCATTTGGATTTGATTGTATCCAGAATACCCATCCATGAAGGAGAGATCCTAGAATTAAGTAGTGTCATCGATCAACAGCTCTTTCATTGGAAGGGTAAAACCGTCCTTCAGAAAATGGTGATTGAGGTCCTAAAAGTTAATGTAGATTCTGATTTTTCTACTCTTCTTCCTAATAGGAAAAATGCTGGAAAACTACTTAGGGTACCGGACTTCCTTGACAAATTTTGATTTTATGAGCTTATAAACTTCAGCCTCGATCATGGATCCATGAGAACAGTGCATATTTCTAGAAGGTTGTTTGAACCCATGATGACTTAATGGGAGACCAAGGTGGTGGAAACACGACCTGAGGATCCATTCATGGAGTCTCATCATAAATATAAGAAAATAAATCTCGATGTTTCTTTAGGAAATACACGCACTACTTCTACTCTTCCACAAAAATAACTATACTGACCAGTGTTGGTATCAAGTCTATTTCGGTACTAAGATTCACCTAGATCAACTCATCAACAGTGGAAGAGACACCTTCCTCAAATTTTTTAAGAGTGTCTTCCATATAATCTTCATCATCCATAGTGAGAGGATCATCAGTGGGGGAAATTCTTCTGAGTTAGATGACCCTGGAGGAATGCTAGTACTAGCCGGAGCGGTGGTGGAACCTTCATGAGGAGACTCCTGTACTACTGAAACCATGGAAAAAAGGTTTTCAATATGATTACATTAGGAATTCATCATAGTGGGCCACACTTGATAATATCTAAGAAATAGTGTCACATTTTCTTGAGTCGGTTCAACCCAGCCCAACAAAACAAGAAAGTGTGGTGTATTTCTGTTTCCATGGGGTGAATGTCCTAATATATTACAGGGGTAAGGGGCTCTTGTATCACTTGAGAATGATTTTTTAGGAGTATGAAGTGATATTTTGGTACTCCTTGTACTTGGGAACACAATTTTCACTCATTCTAGAGACAAAAAATCAATTCCCTATGTTTGGGGTAATGGCCTCCAACAGGTGAATCGGGAGAATGAAAGCATCATCCAAGTTTGTCCATGGGTCAACCACAGCAGTGGTGGGATCAACCACAGCAGTGGTGGGATCAACCTCATTAGTCTGAACCTATTTTTTCTTGATCTTTTAATATTAATAATCTATGTAGTAGGCTTCACAAGAGTAAAAGGGAGATGAATCACCCTAGAGTACACCCAATCAACCATTAAGGGAGTACTTGAGGCACCGATGATACGAAAAGGGAACTATTGTATGTAGATGGAGCCAAGGTTTTACAATTAAGTAATTTTAGGTGGTGTCCTGCAAGATGACCATAAACTCGGTGCTAGAAATAATTCCACTGAATTAGGTATTTATGTAGATATTTCCAAGTGGCATCTGCTCAGTCTAGTCATAACCATGAATCATTAGGTCAGAGGATCCAGATCTTCTTTAGATAGCCCCAGTTTATGGAGAATCTGGGTTGGGATGAGATTGATCCTAGAACCTGTATCGATAAGACAATGGTGGGCATCCATTCCATTAAAATATACAGTGATTTATAACATGTGAATGTTCCCCTATATGGGAGAACCTCTATCTCTTCCTGATACTGAGATAATTGCTTGGCACTATGTATGATCAACTTCCTTAGAACAAAAATCATCTATGGATGTTACCTCTATTTCAAAATGGAGGGGGATTATCAAAGCCTCTATGAGTGCTTCCCACATATCTTTAGATAAGAATGGATACCCAAGGATTGAGATCTTTGCAGGAATACTGGTAAGGTGCTTAAGCACATCATATTTCCACAGCAGGCACACATTTCTACTGCCTGGAGTTGCTCTACGATAGGTAGTATGATAGATATTGATGGTCAAACTAGTAGATTCTGGATAGTACTAGGAATATCCCATTTCTAATTAGCTTAACCATAAAAAATGACTACTGGATGAATGAGGTCTGGTCACACCTGAACACAGCTGATCATAGTGCAGTGGCGACAGCTCTACCTGATCGAGCAACACAAATGGTGGCGGTCATGAGCTGGACAGGACATGATGTGAGGACCGCATGTTTTGAGCTATGTGTTGAACCTACTATATGGTCTTAGTGGAATACATGTCCTGGATGAAATCATTGGTCTATGCATTAAAATGATTCATGTATCCATGTCTTCATCGACGATAGCGTCAACTAGGGACATTAGGGGGATCTTTATGGAGATCCTTGTCACTGGGAACCATGTAAGGGTCCACCATCTTGATAGTATTTGTTGAGGTATACTTCTAATCATCCCTTAACAAACCGTCTAATGCTAGGCGGATCTTGGGGGTGACTCCCATCTCTAGGGGAATGAATTCTACAAGAGTATGGGATGGCTTCGACACCAGTAGGGGAATTTGTTTTCCCTTGTGTCATTGGTGTATTCCCTTATAGGAGGTAGGAGACTGAGATATGGATGCAATAATGACCATCGGTAGAGGTGAGGTGGATTCATAAGGATCAGGATAATTCAAACAAGCATGTATGATACCGTTGGAATGGCTGATGGCCTTGCAAGCCATCCAATCATCATACTTATGAGAATCACATATGGAGACCTATTTCCATTAACCCTCATTGTCACTATCCGACCTCATAGAGACACATGCCACCTATTCCTAGGAAGGTCCCAACCTGACTATATTTTTATCAACCTGGTCTTGGAGACAATCCTTGAACACATAACTCTACTTGAGAGTACGTCTAAGGAACTGGTGGTAGGGGCAGTAATTGGGGCGATCAGTGAGATCGGCCTCTTGAGAACTCCTGCATTCCAGAAATTGCAGGATTCCCTAATCCAAGTAACTCCATAAATAATTAGGGACCCGAGCCTCATCAAACAAGTAGACCTGGTTTCTCCTATCTAGAAAGGGGACTCTAGGAGCTTGGCCCAAATGAGGGGCTAGAGCCTATCGAGGAGGTGGAACCTGATTATCTAACCTGGGTGGTGGTGGTGCATTATATGATGACACCTACTGATTCTTAGGTAAGTGATGATGAACCTAAGGCTGGGCCTGAGGCTGGGCCTGAGGCTGGGGCCTTCGGCATGGCTGTGAAGGAGGCTCTTCCAAAAATAACTCTAGTAGAATGGGGGGCCTCTACCTATGAAACAACATTAGTCTTGACCTTATCTGCTCTTCTTACATGAGTTGTGGGAGACGACAAGTGTTCCTTCTTGGCTTGCTACAAGGATTCCTCTAGGCACTGATCCTTGTTAGAAAAATCCTAGAATCCACCTAGAAAGTTATTAGTGATAATATAAGGGACCAATTTAGTCTTTATGTCCCCCCACACATTTTCAGTAACTTATCTTGAGTCAGCAGCATGTTGAGTGAATACATGGGGCCCTTCCACCTAGAGATAAATTATAGGATGTGCTCATCTGGCCTTTGATTTCAATTGAAGAGGTTAGTGATACTAGTCTTCCACATGGTGGAGTTGAACTGATACAAAAAATATCTGTGAAGATCCTCCCAAATGGCTATGGTCTCTATGGGTAGCTGGTTGTACCAGATGAATATGGGCCCTTCCATTATTTGTACGAAGAACCAGAGATTGGTGGCCTCTTTTTGTGATGGAGTTACCAACATGGGTCTACACCTTGAGATAAATTTTTCTAGATGTTTTAGGGGGTCACCCATAACATTTAAGGGGGAGAAAGTAGGATTATCAAAGCCTAGGGGAACTAGCATATCATCTACCCATGCCAGATATGGTTTTCCATCAGATGTGATTGCCATATTTCAAGTTTAAAGGGCCTTGAAGTGAGTGATGAGATGGGCCATCAGATCATCCTGATAAGGGTTACTATCCTGGTGAGGATCCCTGATAACCAGTGCATTGGTGGGTTCTTCGACATGATAAGCGGTCCCAACGACTCATGGAGAGGCTGGTGGAATGACCAGAGGAGCTGTTGGAGGGATGACCTATAGAGAAACTTGAGGGGCCAATGGAGGAATATTCTACAAATCTAAGTCTCAGAGAATATTCTCATACATCTCCGGTGGATTTGGTAATTCATACCACATCCACTTTCCATAAGCTCCAGCCTCTATCCTATCAATATATGTAGTTTTTCGAGATCAGCGGGGGGAAAATCACCCAGGGGAACCTGTACCTTCCCCTAATACCCTAGTGGAGGAAAATTGGGATTATACTAAGGATCTCCATAGTATGGTCGTCACTATGCTGCACGCTCGGTCAGGATCTCATCAATAACATTATTCTATTCTGAAATATATTAGAGCAACACGTCCTTTTTGGGATCATCCTCTATCTTTCACATCAAGCCAGATGGGTCAGAGGGGTTAACAGTCCAAGTGTGGTCTTTACCCTTGTCAGGGTCCTGACTGAGCGGAAACACAACAACTCGATATGGTCTTCAAGCCCAAGTAAGTTCCTTTTATGGAGAGTGACAATTCCTGGGGGATCCAACAGAAGTAGGACATCCCCAATTGGTAGGTTCTCTTCAATGAGTCCTGCCTTAGTATCCTTCTCTATGAGGTCATCCATGTTTACTGCGATGGCACCTGGGGGCATATCCTCGATATCACCCAATAGGTCAGGTTGATGTAGGATAGGACTGAAGTTAAGAGAAGCATATTTCCCCCAGCCACAGATCTGGATGTGTGGATATTCTTTTTCGATAATTATAAGGATCACAATGAAGTTATGAATGCATCATTTCTAAAGAGTTCAGTGATAATTGGGTTATGTAGGGTGTTGATCCACATGAAGCGCAACTAACTCAAATAGGAAATTTTTTTTCCAATGTATTCATAATGTTCTTGGATTTTTGGATAAGCCAATTGACGATGATGGAGATGGAAGTGCGTAATACCTAGGGTTTGGTGGAAACATATGACTTCATCCTAGGTGAGCAGCTCCGGAATATCGAAGTCTAAAGTAGTGATCAATCAAAACATTTTGGGAAGATGATCTACCATGAGAATGTCCCACAAACTCCTTCCTTTGGCATCCGTATCCAACCCTTGGTTGACCCATTCTTCAACTGGGGGAGACTGAGGAATCGGTAAGGGTTCTGAGATAGAACGGTGTGGTGGAGGACTGATTGGTAGAGAGAGTGTCATGTGGGTTGAAAATACACTACATACGGTTCATCTCCTAGAGGCGTTATTGACCGTATCATCACATCCCTGTAGGATGGAGTGCTGAACATCACTTCATGTGTAAAGGCAGAGGATGATGGTGATGAATATGGGTCATTCTCATCATCTACTGGAACCTAGAACAACTCTATGTAATCTCATATCGAGGTAGAGAATGATCCTAGTGATGATAGATAGGACTATTCGACAAGACCCTATAAAGGGGCCAAATATTCCTCCTCTTGTATGTACCTATGGAGGGTCTTGGGGATCTGTTTCATTTCACTTTCCATAAGGACGAATCTGATACACCTTATTCCTACCCCAGACTATGATGCAGAGAATTGGGGTGAAGTCTCCATCATCGAATAACACTTCTCTTAAGAATCTAAAAATAAGACTAGATTGACAATGATATGGTGGTGTGCATGATTCTTCATTTGGTAGTGATGGTTCGACCTTATACCCCATGACGGTTCCTCATGAAAAGTTAAATCTTCAACACAGATAGGACCTCTATGTGGGATAATGATGGAATGGGTAGGGCCTCCACCAGAGCTAGTAAGAACATGGGGGAAAACTCCATGTTTGATTTCATCAGAGCAGGAAGTACCTCCTCTCTGAGTGATGATAAGGACATGGGGAGGACATCTATGTTGGGTGAGAGAGCGGGGAGGAACTCTACCTAGGTGTGCTGGGGTGCGAGAAGCACCCATTAAAATATTTAATGGATCAAGGGGAGTACCTCCATGATAAGTGTGGGATGCATGAGGAGGACCTCCATAGTTAGAAGTGTGGGAGTAGGGACTGCCTCTTCTGGAACTGGTAAGGACATGGGGAGGGCCTCCATGCTGGCCATCTACAGCACAGGGAGGACATATGCATTGGTTGGTAGTGGTGGTACGAGGAGGGCCTTCATACTGATCAAAATATACATGGGTAGGACCTCTGTTCTAATGGGTTATGGGGAAAAGAGTACCTTCACGTTGATAACATGAAATATGGGGAAAATCTCCATACTTATGATCATGGGCATAGGGAGGACCTCTGTGCTGGACATCAAAAAGACGGGGAGGACCTCCGCTTGGACTAGCAATAGTGGAATGGTGAAGACCTCCATGCTAATTGTGAGAGTGGGGAGGACCTACACTCTAACTGGTGATGGTATGGGGAGGACCTCTGTACTACATCTGGACGTCATAGGTTAGCCTGCGATGGCTGCTGCTCGTGCCGACTTCCAAAAGAGTTGTCCCAGCCTGCCCATGGGGTGGTAGGGATATCAATCCCAATTAGGCATAGAGGTGACCCCAATTTTTAATAATAGGGAGCTGATAGTATCTATCAGTAGTGTCATGGGACACTAAAGCTATAGAATATGATTCCCCCTAATGGGAATCTTCCTGAGCCTGTGCCTGATGTTGAGGTTGGGTCAGCCGAGTTGGGGTCAGTGAGGCATGGGTAGAGACCACCTATTCTTCACCCTGAGGAACTTGATGGTGACATTGATGTATCCTAGTGGGATCCCTCCTTGGTGGCTCTCTGATGACAGTAAAAGTTGGTATGACTCGAACATCCCTTACCTCATCAGTGTAGGGGAGTGAATCATGGGAGCATTCTGGGGAGAGGCTCCCAAAATGGTTGAATGTTAGACTGGGGAGCAATGGGTCCCTATACGTCCCTTGAGGGTAGTAGGGATGGTGAGGCATAGAAGTATCTAGATCTTGGTGGGCCATATCTCTCATTGGGATGACCCCTTCCTATTCGTATCTTCAAATAAGAGTACCGATCACCCTCATCTGGATAAAATATGAGGGTGAGATAGGGAGTGGGAACCTGATAGTCATGATTTTGGATGACGTCATGGCAGAGGTGAAGCTATACTGGATTGCCGCATTAGAATTTCTACTACCCCTGTGTCTACGGGTGGGAGGTAACCGAGTTCCTATAGCTTGGGTCTTGCAAAGCAAGAAGATTTAGCTATTAGCATGGATAGTAGAAAAGTAGTGCCCAGTGACCTAGTTCCCTTAATTCTTCCATGGATGGATAGAAATATCCATGCTGATGATGTTACAGATCGGAATTCCCAATGATCAACTGCCCCAATTTCTGGTGAGTTCTATGCCAGGCCCACTATTTTATTGGTAGGACCTGGTGCCAGATGGCTAGATCTGGTGACATGGTTATCTGTTGATGTCTTGAATGCTACTAATCCCCATTTTTGAATGATAAAAGATTCACATTGGGTTCACCATTTTAGTTTCCTACGCTTCTATCGAGTTGCATTGTCCAAGAACGTTTGATGTTCTCTTGGATATGCATTGTACCCCACATTTATTATTTCCAAAGGTGGGTTTCATTCATCACTTCTTCAACGTTGTCTGCTCCTTGATCAAAATGGGATGATGGGATGTCAGTTCCTCCTTCTGTGGATTCCTTCTCAAAAATCATCACCCAGTTCGGGTCTCCCTTATAGATTAAGACATTGTTTGTGAAACCCTTCCCAGTTCCATCTATTTGTGGATGCCAATTAATTATGATTCTTCCATCAGGAAATTCCAAGGGTTCAAGTCAGGGAAAAAACCTTCAGTTAGGGAAGTAGTCACATTGGGTATCATTGGCATGTATGGACACTGGAACCTTGGTACACCTAAATTATCCATTATGAGAGGTCTTATCAAGGGCGCAGAAGCCCGAGAAATCCCACGTAAAATGTGGGGAATCTTATGATAGAGGCATGCTTCCAAGGTTTTACTCAGCTTCCTATGTTCAACATATGGTATGTCGTGAGTTTAACGTCTAGTAGAGATGGATCAGACATATAAAAACACTAACAAGAGTGGATTAGATAGATACACCCCTAGGAGGGAGAACCTGGAAGGTTTACCAGGTAGATGGGTCAAAACGTCTGTAAGGACATACCCTATATGGCATGTCCCAAAAAGGGGAGGTTTCACACCGTGAAGGATGATCAGAACACCACAAAGGGTAGATCAGAGAAGGTGGTTCCTAAGGGGACACCAAGGTTTACCATTGGCTGGGATTAAACCTCAGAGAGGCTTAATACACACCCTGTGTAGAAGACAGGGTTAAAAAACCATGTTGTTATAAGGGGGACTTGGGTATTACACATGGTTAGCGACCCAGGTTCCACTAGAAGCAGCAATTGGATGGATTGGGATTATGCATGGTTAGTTGCCTGGGTGGATGCAATGAGTGGGATGGAATCAATTTGAAGATGATGGTGGTGTTGGGATTTAACCTTAGGTAGGATTGCTACATATCCCAATGGATGGGAATCAAAGTCTATATATTTTAGTGGGGTGATGAGACACCTGAGAAGGCAGCCTGTGGGAATGGAACACATGGATGGGTACCCAAAGGAAGTTGAACATTTAGTTTAGGGAATTATTGTCTCGAGACACAAAGGATCGAAGGAAAGGAGAGGATGGGAAATTAGTGATTGGATTGAACCTTGGGGAGGCTTCCTACATATCCTAGTGGCTGGGAATCAAATTCCATGTAGTTTAAGGGAGGGTCATACTATCAGGGTGTATGCAAAGGACAATAACCTGGAGACATGATCAAATTTATGCATGGTTAGAAGCCCATCGCAAGAGGGGAACTCTTGGTTGGAGGAGTATGGTTAACTGTGGGGATTATGCATGGTTATCATCCCACGTGGATCAGGACACCTCAGGGAGGAAGATCCGAGAGATGTGTCCCAAAAAGGGTAAGTATCACATCAGGAGGGTATATCCCTTAGGAGGGAGTAATAGAGTTTACCATAGGTTGGGGTTAGACCTTATAGAGTCTTCCTATGTATCCCAATGGCTGGGAATCAAAACCCATGTATTTCGAAGGGGAATACAATTTAACATCATGTGGAATTAAGGTGAACTGACGTGAAATGCATAGAACGCTTGGATTGCAAGGAGTGAAGGGATTGAACCTCAGGGAGGCTTCCTATATACCCTTTCTAGGATACAATGATCAATGTCCACATAGTTTAGATGGATATAGTTTAACATCATATGGGATGAGAGACATAGGACATATGCATGGTTAGTAGCCCATGTGAATGTCATGGTCATTGCTAAACTCTAATCCCATGTGAGTTATGGTTGGTGTGGGAAACAATAGGTAGCGGTGGACCTAACAACCATTTCTTGAAAGGTGCGACCATGAGGAGTGGTGTGGATTGGGACTTACTATAGGAGGGAAGACTGAGTATGGTGACCTAATGTATAAGGAGGATATGGACATCATATAGGGAAAACATATAAAAGTGTTTTTGGGATTATGTAAAGACTTCCTGAGGTGCACATGGAGACAAATCCCAAAGTGATAGAGAAGGCAGGAGAGCTCTGATGCTCATTCCCCTTCTAATTCTCCCAGGCCTTCCACACATGAAACAATTCATAGTTTAACGTCATGTGTCAAGGATGAGGGTTCTTGGAAGTTTAATTTACTACAACTTGGATGAGGAGGACTCAATCCTCACCCCTTAAGCTTACATAACTTGTACCAACCCACACTTGGAGGAAGGAAGGCACAAGAAATTCCAGTATACAATAGGGGTGGTGGAGTGATCACTTGAGGGGCTCACATTAGCATGGAAATACAAAGAAGCAATAGCAGTTAACAGGCCTATGTGAATAAGCATATGGAATGGAAACGCTATATGAAACACCACTTGAGGAACCATGAAATCACATCGCATAAGCCTATAGGGTCATGCAGGAAAGGGGTTTGTGAGGCAAAGGGGGATTGATAGGAAGAGATTCGTGAAGGAAAGGTGCTTCATTAAAGAAAGGTGCTTCGCAAAGGAGTAGTGCTCCAGGAAGTAAGGTTGCTTCATGAAGGAATGGGGCTTTGTGAAGGAAGAACTTTGGCAAATCATAGCTTCACCTTAGTAAATAGATCCTTATTTGAAGAGTGGTCCACAAAGGCATAATGCTTCGGGGATCCTCGAGTAACTCAAAGGGTCTCCCTCCTTTGTGAAGGGAGAAGGCCTTCTCAAAGGTAATACCTACCATAGGTGGGGCCCATGAAGAACAAGAGGAGGAATGGACAACAATGCTCAAGTACCATGGGCGATCCATATTTCGGTTCATGAAGAGCTTCACAAAATAGGAGTTGGGAAGGATAACGGTCCGAGTAATAATGGTTTGGAGGGGGGTCAACCTTATATTTATAAGAAGCAGAGTTTGGAGGAATTTTCAGGCCTCTCCATGGAGAACAAATGAGGTTCCACAAAGAAAAAGTGACATCATAGAAGAGATACATTCTTGGTCAGATCATGAAGGAAAAGGGATGTTGCAGAGGAGATACATTCATGGTCGGATCACATAGAAAAAGGGATGCCGTGGAGGAGATATGTTCATAGTCAGATCATGAAGAAAAAGTGATGATGTGGAGGAGATATGTTTATGGTCAAATTGTAAAGGAAAAGTGACGTCGCAGAGGAGATATGTCTGCGGTCGGATCACGAAGGCAAAGGGGCATCACAGAGGAGATATGTTCACAGTTGGATTGTGAAGGAAAAGTGATGTTGTGAAGGAGATACGTTCATGCTAGGATCATGAAATAAAAGGGATGCCATGGAGGAGATATGCTCGTGGTAGAATCATGAAGGAAAAGGGATGTCATGGAGAAGATACGTTCATGGTCGAATTATGAAGAGAAAGTGATGCCGCAGAAGATATACGTTTGTAGTCAGATTATGAAGGAAAAGTGGGACCACAGAGGAGATACGTTCATGGTTTTTTGGGCGAGGGATCTCAATGGAGTTTCATCATGAAATATACCCCTTTTGATGATTCTTTATGGATTCTAAGGCCATTCAGGTCTGAATTTAGCTTTGAACTGGCTGTGAATTTATTCACGCTTTTGAGGGCACGATTTTTTGTGCCAACAATATTTTATGATTATGTTTACTGATTTGGGATATTATTTACATTTTATATGAAAGTTTCAATATGAATGTATATACTGATTATATTTCACCCCTTTCATACAAAGAATAAATTGGACTTAGAAAGTGTCGGGTGGGGCCCTCTATAACCCCTTGACGCATTGGAAGGTCTCATGAGACAAAATAGTTTGAGTATTGGCTGATGTATTACCCGATTATGTATTGTGTCTTGTACAAATACTTAATGATATGTTTATGATGTCCTGCATTATGCATTCCCTCATTATGATATTAGTTATTGATAATCCATGTTATTATTCGACTAGTAGAATATCCATGGTTAGTTTTTATTCTCATTTTATTATTTATATCGCATTATTGGATGAGATTTTATTCCTTCCATATTATGATCAATATTATGATTTAATGGCATGTATTTTTAGTTATTCACCTTGCCTTATTATTTATGTTTTCTTTTGCTGTTTTCTCACCTTTACTGGGCATCTGAGCTCACCCCTTTCTTATGTTTTATTTTTCCCTAGGATGCCAAGATATATATTATGATTGATATGCAGGGATAATCTAGGAGATTTAGGATGCTTCCAAAGGATTTTCTATGTTGTATGTCTTTTCAATTTGTAATGTCAAAATTATGTTTTTATCTAGTTTTCAAAATCAACTAAACTATTTGGTATTTTTGGATGTGATCGTTTGTTCATAGTACCAATTTAATAATGTAAGGCATTAGACCCATGATATTGGGGTTGGGGTCTTCACTGGAATGATGAAACCATTACCCATACCAATATAGAATTGGGTAAACATAACCATGGACTTTTCACTGGTCTTTTGAGGATATATAGAGGAAATTATATATAGGTTATAGTGGATCATCTTACAAAGACTTCTCACTTCATTTAAATTAGAGAGGAATTACCCCTCAATCAATATGCAAGGATATAAATTAAATTAGGGAGGTTTTATGGAACATAATTATTGATTTCATCTGGTTGAGATCCAAGATTTAACTCAAAGTTTTGGAAGAGTCTCTAATATACTCTTAAAAATGATTTGAACTTCAGTGCAACTTGTCACCCCCAAACTGATGGCATGTCTGGGCAGACTATCCAGGCACTATAAGACATATTGAGAGCATGTTTGATGGACTTGAAAGGAGGATGGGGTCAAAATATTTCTAGGGTCTAGTTATCATAAAATAATAGCTTTCACTCAAGCATCCAAATGGATATGTATGAATCCCTTTATGTGAAGAGATGAAGAACACCTACATATTGGGATGAAGTTGGAAAATGAAAGAAGCTAGGACCTGAAATGGCCAGGGAAATAGTAGAAAAGTTCCATAATATTCAATATCACATTAGAATTAATCAAAGTTGATAGAATAGCTATGTCTAATATCATCATTGATATATAAAGTTTGAGGTTGGAGATTAATTGTTCCTCCACATATCTCTATGAAAGAGAGTAATGATGTTTTGGAATAATGGAAAGCTATGTCCCAGGTATATTAGACCCTTTGAGATTCCTAATGAAATTATAGATGTTTCCTATCTACTAGAACTCCCACCAAACCTATCTCAATTACGTGACATGTTCCACATTTCCCACTTGAGAAAGTATATACCCGATACCTCACATGTACTAAATTCATACATGGTACAATTGGAAAATTACCTCTCTTATAAGGAGTAGACAATGAAGATATTGGATCATAGAGATAAAGTTCTATGCAATAAGATAACTCACCAAGTCAAAGTACAATGGAAAAAACATAAGTATGATGCGATGACTTGGGAACCAGAAGAAGCAATGAGGTAGAAGTACTTCAACAAGTTTTCACCCTAGTTTTTAAAATGAAATTTTGAGGGTGAAATTTATTAAGAGGGGGAGAATTTAATGAACCATAATTTCATCAATGAAATTTACCTTCTTATAATTATATCATACTAGAAAAATTTTATTATATAAATTTGAACAATACATTTAGAGAATAAATATTTCCATAAGAATTGAAATTATTACAATAGGGAGAAAATTTTAAAATAATATAAAAATAATAGGAAAATTTGGATCTACTCATTCTCTAAGAATAATTTCACTCATGAAAAACACTGTAGAAATGAAGCAGATTATTAGTAATGCAATATGTATATTGAAATTGAAACTATATATGAAATTGGGGGAAAATAAAAGTGAATGAATAATGAATGAAATATGATGTATTTATACGAAGTTGGGAACCCATATAACCATTACAAATATGACTATTGGAATAGTAATATGACCATTGGAATAGTAACCTGACTATTGGAATAGTAATTTCATCATTGGAATAGTAATATAATCATTAGAATAGTAAAATGATCATTATGAATAGTATCCTGATCATTAGATTAGCGTACTCACTTATGGATGTGTAAAAATCTATTTTTTTATCTTATAAAATTAAAATATGATATATTTATACCATGGTACAAGTAAATTAATGTTTTAAAAAAGAAAAATTAAGTGTTTGTATATCTTGTAAAACATAAATGCTTTAATTTCATTTTTATAATAAATATAATGATTTAAAATAATGTTTATTTTCAAAAAATGGATTTATAAATTAATATTATGTTTTTTATAATGATAAGTAATTTTTCAATGGGTTAAAAAATTGATCATAATATTAAAATTGGTATTTTTCAAATAAATGAATATTTTATTTAGAAATTATATTTCCCATATTTATAAAATTATTTTCATAAAATAGATTCCATTTTTTAAATATACACATTTAAAAATTGTTATGGTGAATTTTTGGTACTTTTCTAAAATAGTTGAATTTTTTATGAATAGTGAAATACAATATTTAATATTATAGACTAAATACATGATTTTTTGAGACATGGATGATATAAGAAACCATTAGTTCAAACTCACATGCAACATTTTTTGTATATATTCATAAAAACCAATACCATTGATAGTCTGGAGTCAAAAATAATAAATTAATGAATATAATATTCAAAAACACCTCTCTCCTCCCCTTATACATACCACCCCTCCCCACCCCTTCTCCTCACACCTTATAAGCCATAAAGCTTGATAAATTTATTCAAAATTATCTTCTCAACACTATTTCCATGTACCGAAAATCCTTTTTCATCTAAAAACTCAAATCCCAAATTTCTTTAAGGAATATTTAAAGATATGTCATTCAAGAGGTAATAATTTATCAAACTTTATATTTTAATTTCCTTTATTCTTCTACCTTATCCTTACCTCCCTCATCCCACATGAAATAATGAATCCAATATTATAAATATAATAGAATTTTATTTTGTTAATGAAATATCCATCTTCCACCTTCCCTTATTTATATTCTAAAACAAAAATGTTGTTTATAATATGGTTGCTTCAGCACCTCCATGAACAACATACTTCATTTTTCTCCACCTCCTTTAAGGTTGGGAATAAAAATATTATTATGGTTTTATAACATGATAATATGTATATTTTAACTTTTTCTATGTTTTTGAATATATACATAGACATAATTTTAAATAAAATGAAACCAGTTCAGGATTGTCACGACCCCCTCCCTCCAAAGATACCACAATGAGGGAGAGTGATAATGACCCCAGAGTCCAACCTCCAGTAGGACCCGAGTTGGTGACTAGTACTGAGGGTATAAAAATCTTGTGATATGGTGGGAATTAACATCTATAATAATATAGGATTAGGAGATAAGATTAATCATCCAAAAAAAAACTCCAAGACATAATATAAAAGAAATCTAAAATCCAACCCACATGCATGTATAAATAGATTTGATACAAATAAAAGTATCCAAAGTAAATACCCAAAAGTAAAGCTAAAGTAGTGACACAAAAACTATCAAGGATACGAGCTAGTAATGTCTATCACGGTCCACATAGTCCTCCTAGAAACCTGAAATCGATTTTATATACCTAGGGTGATCATATAAGCATACTCAATAGGAGAACCAAGGTCTGTCGTGCACATGTGAAAGAAGCATACTAATGCACCTGTGAGAAAACAGTAGAACCAAACAGTACCTATCAAGGCATAATAACCATCCCAACCTCACCAAGGTAGGCTCACTAAATAATGAAAACCATGTAACATAATATAATAGGAATCACATCAATAAGGGTACCCTACACCACTTTCAAAATGATATTCCATTCTCACACCCAACATTGTACATCCTGGAACTCCCACCTCTTCTGTATATCACACCGCCCCACAAGCATGGTCACAACACACCTCACCCAAATACACCTGGGATCACTGACTCACAAGAATGGCCAAAACATAGCACACCCAAAAACACCTGAGCCACAACATAACCATTTTAATAACCAGAGTTGTAGGGTATCATGAACATGTTGGAAATCAACCTCGTCTCCTCCTCCTACCATGCATGACCCCACCAGAAGCCGCCCCAAAAGCACAGTCATATCAAATCCCGCTAGAAAACACTTGGGCCACCGCCCCAAAAGCATAGTCACATCTTTCCTGAAAACACTTGGGCCATAAAACCTCACCCAAAAACACATAGGCTATAAAATCCACCATATAATGCACTAACAGACATCCAGCCATCACGACCTATAAAATACCTACCTCGCATGGAAGAGATAGTGGGAAATAATGGGTACCCAACTATCCGTACTCCACACTAGATGAGAGGGAAAACACCCCAGCATGACTATGCAGGCGTCGACACATAGTGATCGGCATGGGTGGGTGCATATAGAAATAAAAATAATATAAAATTATATATATGTAGTATCAAACACTCAATCCCAACCTATGGGTTCACAAACTAACTAACCAACTCACAACACCATCACCTTTGTTTCCACATCTAAATGCATAACACCACACAAAAAGATACAACCTCATTCCACATTTCCAACCAATTCCATTTAACAATTCCATTATCTTCATTATTTATCATCTACGAAATTTAATCAAAAAACTAATAATTTAATTATTCATTTACAAATTTCACCCCATTAACCAAACCAACCCAAGACATTTCAACCAATATTAAACAATTATTTATTTATTCCATCACTACTCGAGCATCTAGAAAAAATAAACCACCAAATAACTACCCCCAAATCATGTCCAAACAAACCACCTTGCCACCCCAAAATCACGGCAAAACAACGCACCTCTCTACCCAAATGCATGACCTAAAAAACCACCTCACCTCCCTAAAAGAACAACAGAAATAACCACCTCGCCACCCAAAATAAATGACACAAAAACCATCATCCCTACATTAACCAACCAAACATCTCCATACCACAGCAAACCAAACATCACAACACATTGGGGTCATTTTATATATTTACAAATGGGATTTCAAAACATTTCAATTTATTTTAGGGATGTTATGACACAAGACACGAACATGGGGAAACCATTTCATTAGCCAAATATAATTGGTTAATAAATTTCTATTTTAGGTTGATATCATAACAATCAAAACCAAAGTAGCAATATCAACACATACATCCATAACAAACAAATCCCTTAACAATCACAATTTTCAATGGGGCCATAATCCCATACAATCCACAATATCACAAATAATATCAAAGCTACAAAAGCATGCAAATAAAACCCCATTTACCCCTTTAAATTTCATTCAAACCAATTATTTATCTTTGATTAATCTAACACAACCATAACCCATAGATAATCTAAATCAAAACCATTCTTTATGATACACAAAAAGAAAAATGAGGGAATCCCTACCTCAAAGAATCTTTTCCGACTCACTGCACATCGCGGGGCGAAGAAGATTTTCCAAAAACCACAACTGTACCATGATAAAACATAGATCAACATACACTACAAAAAAATACAATAAAAATTCAACCTAACATACACCCCAAACCATAACAACATCACTATAGCTAATCTACAAGATAAGAGCAGAAGAAAACCTTCCAAGAAGAAGGAAGGGCTTACCATGGATTGCAAACGAACAACCACCAAGACTAACAGATCAAAGAGGGAGGAAGAGGGCTTGAAGAACTTCTCAGGGTGCCTAGGGTTAACCAAAATGATAGGAAGAAAAAAACATGACCTAATAAATAAAAATTCTTCTAGAAAAGAATTTTTAAAACTGCATTGCATCATGGATTTACATGATGTGTAATTCCCTTTAAAGTCATGTAATACTCAAGGTTTGGCTTCATCGAAAAACACATCGCCTTTTTATTATTTAACCCCTAAAATACACATGTTGTGAACTTGCCTCACATAAGCCAAAAAACACCATTACCAATCATGTAATAAACTTAAATGGGGTATTTCCTACAGTAGTTATGCTACACCTCCAGCTTCTATCAAAAACTCCCAAAACCTCCCCTGAACACCTCCAACAACCGAAACTAGAAAAGTAATGAACCATGATGGCATGAAATGTTACAATGATGTTCAATAAAACTTCTTAAAAAAACTGACCATATAAAATTAACATTTTTACTCAATGAATCATCCCTATGTTGGAAAACATATGGGTATTTGGGACCATATCAATTTTTGGAATTAAATTAATACCATTTCATTTCACTTTTGGTTTTTATCCCCATTTTACAAAAAAAATAAATAGTTATCCATACGTGGTTCAACTTTGGAATCATGAAATGAATTCCATTAGAATAATGAAATTAGTCTTTATATCTCAATGAAATGATTTTAAATGAACATAATATAATTATAATATATAAATGGTTCTTAATTAAGTAATTAATGAATTTAAGTTGATTATTCAGGATATTAAGTGAAAGTTTATAACAATTTGGGAACCTAGGGTAATGGATCTCTCTGAACCTCCCTTTTCTTTGGGTTATAACCTTTCTCTCTCTAACTCACTTTATCTATATATTTTATGTTATGGAATGATTATAAATTCTATATTTATTCCTCTTACATATATACCTAGATTATTATCCCTTCCTCTGATGGGGTAATACATTCTCTAAGTTCCCCTTAATGAGATAAGTTATGCAACTCATTTCTTTCCATGAATAATTCTTATGTTTATGTATTATGATTGATTTCCTTTTGTTGAACACATAAGCATGTAAATTTTATAATGGGTGTACCTAGATAGTTATCCAATGCATTGGATAATGTTTATATCTCATGATATGATATGTATAGGGTTATATAGTGAACCTAATCCATGATGGGAATCTGTCCACCATGTGATGTTTTCTTAGTGGTTCACCTAGAATTATGCTTAGTCAGGTTATATATAGCTACCACATTCATATGCTTCCATAATCTTATGATTCCATTTTCTTTTTTTATTCCTCTATATGATTATTAACGAGCCTTATATTTTATGTTATCTTGTTATGCCTTTTGAATCATATGATATGCTACCTTACCATGTTTATTCCTTTACTAGGCTTTATATCTCATCCCTTTATTTAATGTATTCCCCATGTTATCCTATGTATTTATTGGATATCAAAGGGATTTATGAGATAATTATGGAGAATAAAATAGAGATGTTGTGTTTTAGTTTCCTTTTTATGTATTATGAACCCATTCTTCCAAATAAATTGGGCATCTCGGTCCTTTGAATTAATTTATTGGATATTTATGTTATAAATATTATAATAATATGTGTAAAAATCTTGGGTTTCTATTTTTTCATAGAGGGATAATGTGAACTCTATAATATTGAGTGAGTACTTTTACTAAACCTCTTTTGACATGGTATACCTACTTAGGTATTCTAAGTATTCCAAAGATATTTATTACAAATATAGAATAGTAATTAAAAATAATGTACATGAGACAATCACACACCGCACCTCCAAACACAAATTTATAAAATAACCATGATAAATTTATCACTCAACCAAAAATGAAATAATTTAACATATATTAATTCCATAATAAAATGGTAAAATAGTCAGATTGAATCATACCTGATAGAAAATACCTAGATATTAGTGAGGGGGAGAGGGTATTGGTGAGGTGGTCCAACATTGGGTGGTGTTAAGGGGGAGAGGTTGTCAATGCCAAGAGAGCGTAGGTGTCACATGAAAGTAGAGAGGGTTTTGGGTGAGGGGGAAACGGTATAGGTGACGGGGTTCATCATCGGGGGGAGTGTGTGTTGATGATGTTAAGGTAGAGAGGGTTTCAGTAGTGTTGAGGTAGAGAGGGGGTTGGGCGATAAAGGGTTTTGATGATGAGGGGAAGTTTGAAGTCGATTGTGATTTTCTAAAACATATAGTGATGCTTTAATAAAAATTCCCAGTAAATAATATAGATAGTGTTGTTTAATAAAAACCATCATTAAATATTATTGTTTCTAAGGCTTTTTAGAACTATAACTAGAAAATAGGTTAATTTTTTTCTTTGAAGGTTTAGCATCATTTTTTCAAATTTCCACTAAAAAAATCTGTAATATAATACATTTATTTTAGTGAAACTCATATCAAAAGGTATTATTGTTTGAAGTTCAAGTTATATTTTCAAATTATCTTAATATATTAATTTATTCATTATTTTTTTCTATCCTGAAATTATAGTTAAATGTATTTTACTTGACACTAATCAACAAATCATTAATTAATATTAATTTTTAATTATTTTATAATTCATTTTTAAATAAATTTATTATATATTAAGTGTAAATACAAATTTATATATATAATAATAGTTTTGTCCCTCAATTATACATGCGTTCTCCTATTTTCACATTTTCCCTCACAAAAATTTCACCCAAAACAATCACCTAATACCATCTTTCCGCCCTCCCAATTCTCCCCCTCTCCACTTTTTCCTCCCTAAATGCACTCCTCTTTACCTCCCATTCTCTCCACCTTCACCTATGCATCTTTCATAAAATCCCTATATTATCTTATCCACTATATATTAGCCTCCATATCCCCAGCTTGACCTTCCAGCCTTCCGTAATCCATCTCTTTCATCTCACCCCTACTCCTTTTTCTCTCACGCTTAGAAATATTTCCAATTGCGATCCCTAAATCTGATTCCCATCCTTTTTAAATCAACCTTTACCACTACATTTGCTTAAATATTTTCTTCTTCTCTTATAATCCCTAATTTTTTTTTCCAATCCTCATAATCCACATACAGTTCACTGCATGTTGAAACCCTAGGAATATATATATATCTATATATATTTTAGGAGCCATTTTCCAAATTCTCTCCCTTTATTTATTCCAACACACTGAATTTTAGAAACTCTCTCCAAATCCAAGAAAATGCCTCTACTAGTCATGGATTATGGGAGTCCTTTTCCATTTGAAAGTGACCTATTTAATCCACATCGCATTGTTGCACTCACACCCACCCATCAATAGATCTATACCACCATTCTAAGTGTTTCCCCACATATTCAAAAACCCCATGTGTGTTTAAGATCAGAATTAAAATCACCCACATTTCAGTGACAACGAATCTTCATGCATGGGTGAAGGTAATGTATTTTTTATAATATCATGTATTTCTCTTATAAAATGGAAAAACTATTAGATTTTCAATTTATTAAAATGTGTTATTTACTTTTTTTCTCTAAATTAAGTATTAATGTTATCATTAACTGATTATCTCTATTAGTCAAACATACTACACATGTGTTTATGAACACATGTAAATTTATATTTTTTTTCAATAATTATATTTTAATTTATTTTTTATAAATAATTTTTGGTTTTATGGTTGTTCATAATTAAAAAAATTCTTTAACTAAAAAAATGGATTTAATTTTTTTTGTAAGTAATCTCCACACATTTCTTTGGCTTTTTTTTGTTCTTTTTTTATTTTATTATGTTTCTTGATTTAATTTGAAGAAGTTATTTTATTTTTGGGTATATATTAAATTTTTATTTCAGTAGATTTCAATGATTATTTTACACTTTTTTGGCTACATTGAAAATTAATTTAGCTATTTTATTTTGTTCTTTAATATTTTTATAAGTACCAAATTTTTTGTCGCTATAATTTTTATAAAATTAAATTAATTTGTCTATAGTTTTTATGAATGCTATAATTTTTCCCCAAATTCAATACATTCCTTTTTCATGCCTACTAATTTTTTTTTGTATTTTAAGGTACATAGTGAATGCATTTTAATGACCTAATTTTCAATTACATAGTGAATGAATTTTTTGTACAATTTTCATGTATTAATACTTTTTATGACTTTATTTTCATGTACACACCGAATTAATTTTTTTTGAATGTGAATTTTTCCATGTTCAAATTTATATGTTAGAAATTTTGAATATCATGACTCTGTTTTACCCCTTATCATACTATAATTCCAAAGATGCCACACATGGATTTCAATCACCAATAAAATTATAAGGAAGTTATATTATAAAGAAAAATTACAAGTTTTCAAAAGAAACAAAATGATGAGACATATTTTTCAATTTTTTTAATTATATACTTGAAATATATATGTTTTTTCTTTATGGATTTACTTCCATTTTTTCTTTATTCATTTATTCAAATGTTTATAGTTAAAATAATAACTAAATAAAAATCTATCACCATGATCAATTGTTACTACATTTGTTTCTTATATGGTACTATCATTTGTTTTCCCATCTACCAAACATATAACATTAGATAGGTATAAAGTATAAAATGGCCATATCCATGACTTCTCATATTATGTAGGTATGAAATATCATGATTTTAATTACAATACCCTAATATTTTTAACTATCAAAAATAAATTTTTTTTCTATTATATCTATTTATTTATTTCAATTATATCAACATACAAAATTATAAGATATTAAATTTGATTATCAAGATATAATGATATTTTATTATTATAATATTTTAATTTTTATTCAGATGAAAACTATTAAAATTTTCACCATAATACTTAGATCTATTTTTTTTTTCAGATACATATTATGACTCAAATATTGATTTATTTTTCATCTACTGAATGTATAGGTATTAAATTATTTTTTATTAGTTACAAATGTAATCAAAATTTATTTTTAAATACATATGTTTCTATTTTTGTTTCATTTATTTTCTATCACTAATATTTGTCTACCCAATTGAAGAATTCAAGACCATGGAAGGATTTCTCCCATATCAATCCCACCATGAGAAGTAGATCGACATATTTTATAGATGGGTGGAAGCCTCATGCTAGCTATTTCAGTTTTTTGGTAGATGATTATAACTATGATGAGAAATTTGATGATTGTAATCATTTGGAATATGATCTTTGACATTTAATTTTTCTTTTTTGTTTGCATGAGGGTATGTTTTTCATGTTTGACCCCATCTTCATCCTTTATGCTCTTGTTTTTATTTTATTTAATAAAGGTTCTTGTCCTCAACTTTACTATATAAATGTTATTATAATATATCTAAAAATTAGCATCAACTATGAAAAATATTTAATTTTTTTTCATGACCCGACCCACACCGGGGTTCGAGCTACAACTACCCCAAGCCTGCCTCTATAGGCTAGGGGGTGGAAACAAGCGTTTAAGGTACAAAAAACATAGAGAGGCCTTTTCCTAAGAACCTCTACACACACACGCATCCAACTCAATGAAAAAAGTGAATAGGGAAAGGAAAAAAAGATAAACCACTACTATATAAGGAAATCAAATATTCATATACCTCTAATCAGTACAAGTACAAAAAAGTAAACTGAAAGGGAATGGTAAAAAATACATGCCCAACCAAAAAAATGTCACAACCTGACAACAACAGGAAAAGTAAAATAGATGAGAGAGCTCCACTTATAGATCCCAAGATATGACCACTATACATAGTCCAAGCACACCGTATCTCTAAGCTCCTATGAATTCATGAAAAACCTATCTATCATCTGTATATGGAAAGATACGTGTAAGAAAATACCCTAAAGGAGTGAGTATAAACATACTCAGTAGGACGCCCTGAAAAGGAAAAGGGGGAGCAGTAAGAGATACAATTGAAGCGTAAAGAAGTAGATAGAATAAGGTATAGTGAAATAATACAGCTCAACCCAATAAGAGGGTGAAATTAAACTAATCCAAACACAAGGAGCTCAAAATGGAGAGAAGATGAACTTCTCGTCGAGTCTTAACTACCAATAATAGGAGAGTATACTTTTACAACCATAAGAAGCTAGACATGGAAAGCACATGGAATACCCCACCTGTTTTTTCATCACCTTGAAGTAGAGTAACCAAAACCCAAGGAGTGGGTACTACAGTAGGATATACACATATGATCAGTCAAAGAAACCCAAACAAGAGATTAAGTGGATCTCTCCCTCATAGATCAGTCCAAAAAAAGAGTCACCAAAAGTTCCAAAAGTATCATCAATGATGCCCAACATCCCATATGTCTACCTTGAACATGCAAGTCAAAGGGGTTCAATCACCATAGATTGATACTATCTACTTTGGGAAGCACTGAATCACCCACACTATTTTCGGTTGCATAACAAGGAAACTCCACAGTGGGGAAAGCGCCCCTCTTTATCATGAGTCCAAAGGTATCTCAAACCATGTATCACCACTAATTCACATAGATAGATGGTGAAAACTTGAAGTAGCAGATCCACACCCTAATACATCAGGGGGATTCCACTCTAATTGTAGCCGTAGAGTACTTGCTCCCTAGTGCATCAGGGGGATTCCACTCTAGTCATCAGGGATCCAATCCCTAGTGCGTTAGGGGGACTAACACTGGGGAGTTGACAAGGACCCACTTACCAGCCTCGTTGAAGGGTAATATGATGGAGGGTAATACCCGACAAGTAGCTACAGAGGACCACACCTTAGTGCATCAGGGGGATCAACACTCTGGTTATCGGGGTATGCCACTGCCTATCCAAGCTTGATGGTAAGCCTGTAACTACCATCAAGGAACACCATTGCCCAAGCCAGCTAGAGGGTAATCCCATAATTTCCATCGAGGAAACCACTGCCCAACCCAACTAGAGGGTCAGCCCAGTACTTATCTAGTCATCGAGGAACTACATTGTCCATCCTTGATGGATGGTACCTCTCAAAAAACATCAAGGAATGTCACTACCCAGCCTAGCCAGAGGGTAATCTTGGAAATATCTGATAATATCATTTGGTCATAGCCGTCCTCGAGTATTTACTTGTATAGGAATCATTCCTAGAACACCTCACATCATTTCTCTAAAGCCACTACGTAGGGAACCATCACATTTAATTTGTAAAAACACTTAGGATAGGCTACTCGTAGGCTAAAATCTGAGTCCAAACAGAGTATATATGAGAGATAGAAGATTTAGTGTGGAACATGATGCGTGTGAGGCCCACACAACATGTGGCCCCACATCATTGCCCAATCATGTACCCAACCACACTTTGTTACTAGACTACGTACGAGTACCCTTAGGCATGCACATGTACTCCCAGAGTACTTGCACCTCTGGCCCAAAATGTTGACGAGCATACAATGCTCATCGTTATTTGGAAGAGAAAACATCATTTCACTAAAATTACTCCTTAAATGGATCTAAGTATCCAAATGGATCACACTATTGCGATCCTTGTGAAAAAACACACAAGGTCGACTATTCATTTGCTCGAATCAAACACCCGATGAAGAAACTTCATTTTACCACATCGCACACAAACAACGATTCATGGTGATTGAGCCACATTTTTAGAACACATAAAATTCATCATACCGTTTTGATCCTTTCAAAAAAAAAAACACATAGTATTGAATAATCATTCATCTCAAATGGAAAATAGGTGAAGACTTCACATTTCACCGCAAATGGCCAAACTGGCCTCCTAGGGCTGACACCTCAAGTTTAGTTTAAGTACCCAAAATTGGTCTTGAAACATCCGCCTAAAATTTAGGTTCACAACACTGATGATGAAACATCAATAAGATGTCGTATGCAGGAGAGACACCCATTTCAACAATGCTCAAATAATAATAATTATATTATTATTATTAAAATTGGGGGTTTCGTGCTACCGAGCCTCATGCCCATAACATAAAACTCTGAAACCAGCCTCAAAAGGTATGTCTTGAAGATAAGAACACATTTTCATAGAAGAAATGCATAGCAGACACATGGTTTGAAAGATACAGAGGTTTGAAGTCCCCTCAGCCCGCTCTGGATGGTCCGCTCCACCTAAGTCAGCCCGCTCAGGCCATCCTGGCCCGTATCGCCGACCTGTAACCCAGCCACATTCGGCCCATGGACCGTCTGCATTCATTGGCTCCCGCTCATGCAATTCATGCATTCTGCCTCCTGGTCACCATCTACCACACATGGCTGCTGCACCACCCATGTGCTCGCCATCCCACTCTTATGCCCTTGTTCATCGTGGATCGTTCCATCCACCACCGTTTCACCCAGCCGACCACGCATCACATCATACCGCCTCTGTCTTGTATTGGGCAACTGTCGCGCCACTAGTATCAGATCATCATCGCGCCTCCCCAGACCACCGTCGGAGCACCCGAACCTTCGACAAACCACCAAAACTCCCCGATGCACGAAAAAAAACCAAGACCAGATCTGGGATCCTCAGATCCCGATCTACATAGTTGTAAACTTCGCTCGAAGATTGTTCTTCGTTTCTATGTGACAAAAAGTAGCTGCCACTTCCCCTTGCCAATGTGGCTCCTTTGGTGCCCGAAACATGAAACCAAGCTTAAATATGGACTCCTTGGATCAAGATCTTCACAGTCCTATGCTTTTACCAATGATTCATCAAAATTTCAATGTGGAAAAAAATTCAATGAAGAATGAATGAAGAACGTGAAGAACGGGTGATCCAAAAATTAGATGGTCTATGGTCGTTGTTATTTTGGTCATCAACAAAAGATTTCAAAGTAGCGATAATGATCAAAACTAAATTTTGACAATCAAAAATTCAATTGGGGAGTTGTAGAATCTGAAAGATGAATCCTACCTAGATTTTGGATATGTCGTTCTGTTTGTTGTGCTCTGATCTACTCAGATATGAAGTTTCACCGCGATCTGTCAAGGATTTGGTGTCGATTTGCTGATCCAAAGGATAGGAGGATCTCTCACCGCCATGGGAGAAATGATCCAAACCCTTGTTCATTTCCTTTAACTCCTATTTATAGGAAACCACCAGCGGTTTTGGAATCTGAACCTCCCACGCCCTTTCACTTGAGGTCACCCCTAGGGTAAACACCGCACTACAAACTATGTGGTGGTTTTAGATTTCCAACCTGAGTCTCTGTTCAGAATTTATTTGACCCGACATCAAAAAAATTAATTATATTTAATTTATTTATTTACAGAAATTCCCTTGGTAACTTTTTATACATAATTCTTGTGCCGATAAAAGTTATATCCCACCTAGGGTAAACACCATGCTTTAAACTCAACTATGGTATCAGATTTATGATATAAGATACCATTTGAGAGATATCCCATTTTTATTGTGTTCATAGTATAAAAATACTTAATATTTTTATAAAATTAATTCCTGGCACACTCTACCTTGGAGTTACATTCCATCTCACCACCTAACTCTGTAAATATATATATAAAGATTTCAAAGTATTACAAGGAAAAAACTAGGTCTCTACATATTTGATCATGTGCACCAGGACTATTTATTTTTTTCATTCAATATGCATCGATTCACTATTTCTATATTTTTTATGCATATACCATGTGTGTATTGTGCAATATATCTATGTTGTAATATGCAACATATATTCAATGAATTTTTAATATACATATATTAAATATTCAGTATTTGTTTTTAGACTACTTTATATGCATACATTGTTATTTGACATATACTGAATATGTTCTTCTATAATCTAATACATTATTACTTGCAATAGTAATCCCCAATGACTATATGTTGATCACTACTATTATTGTAAGATATCAGACTTTGTAGAGATATGTACTTGTCTAAATTTTGGTTTAAATATATTAATTTTCGTTAATTAAATATTTATTAGGTGTATGAGGAGGTTTAGGGGTGTTCTAGGGGATTGGGACATGAATGCAAAGGGAAATTGGGCTATTCTGTTCATGTTTCACGGTTTGCACACGGTTAGTGAAAACGTGCAGGGGGAGTCAAACCATGCAACCTTGTACAGATGCTTCTCACGTGGTTGTTGCATATTTTTTCAAACCATTAGGCCCTCCCTAGGTAACTATCTGGCCTAAATCTTCTTGGGAAGAGGAAAGTGCATGGTTGGTGTACGGTTTGAAAAACTGTGCGGCCAAACCGTGCGCCCAATTAAAAAGTGTAAAATTAAGAAACTCACCCCTAGGGATTTTTAAGTTCTCACTAAATTTTCCTCCCCATTATTCTATATCTAACCCTAGTGAAGAACCTAAACTCTTAAGATCTCTTAAGGATAGATCTCCCTCATTTATAGGCCATTTGGAGTGCCATTGGTTGTGGATCAAAACTCAGGGTAAGTCTAATATTCCTCTTTATTCTCTTTTCCAGATTAGGGATTGTTGCTTCAGATATCTCCTTATGAATCCATAAAACCCTATTTTTATAGTGGCTTCTAGGTTAATGATTCAATGGGTGCTTGAATCCAGATCTAAGGATAAGGTTAAGAGTGCATTGTTCACCAGAATTGAAGTAGGTGATCTACAAGTGACATCCCATAGTTTTGTTATAGATTTGTGCATGTGTGGTTGTGATGTTGCTTCTCGATTGATGTTTATTTGTTGTATTGAGTAATAATTGATAAAATGGTTGATAAAGTGATAATTTAAACCACTCATGATCCCCATGGGATGCATTGAGGTTGGTTATACCAATTTAGGTCTACCCATGGGGTGCGCTAATATTCCTGAACTTGGAATTTGGTAAAGTTAAGCCTTGAGTTGATTTGGGTGGAAATAGAGCCCATGATAAATGTTTCAACATGATTAGTTGTTTTTAAGGGTCTCTAATTGTATTGGTTTCTAGTCTTTGGCATTGGAATAATGGGTTGTTTGGAAAAATGTGAAAAGGGTTAAATGGAATAACTTTAATGTGTTAAATGACATGTGATTTTTATTTCAAATGTGTAAATGGGATAATTCTTGTGAATTGATGAATTGTGTTTAATGAGTTAATGCGAAGGAATTTACGAGTATGCTAAATGATAAAAGGTATGAAAATGGGAGATAAGTTAAATGGAATATGCCAATAAAACAGTAATTGTACTAATGGGTTAAGGCTTGCTGATGATTTATTTGTTGCGTGAATTGTGAATTGAAAATTTTATATGATTTGTTATGTTTAGTTTTTGATATGGTATATGTCGTGATTGGATAAATAATCATGTGTACATGGATTTTTGGTGTGGGATAAAGGAATGAGGCTCCTACCATGGGTCAGGTTGGACTGATGCTCTAAACCCTCCCATAGAATGCACAGGTTAGGATGTCATATTGATGCTCTAGGCCCTAATGGTTTCATCAAATGAAACTACCTGAATCGATGATCCATGGTAAGTGTGATGTAAATGATCATGAAATAGATTTTCCTAGTGGGATAAGAAACTTTAATTATTCCTTATGCTTGGTAACTGATTGGTTTGGATTGTTGCGCTAATGATGTAAATGCTTAACCCATGAAACAAATGATGAAATAGGCTAAAGTAAATGTTATTAACTAATGACTGAAGAGTTTTATTTTATTTACCTTGACATTTATTTCATAATTTCATGAAATATATATTTAGACTAGATATTTTTTAAACACCATTAGTGGTGTCCTACTGAGTTGTACTCACAACCTACTCTGGCCATCATTGGGTACTCGAGCAGATTTCATGGCTGCAGGTCAGGAGAAGGGCAAAGTGCCTATCCTCGGGGGTTGATTTGTGTATGGGATGTGCATGTATGGGGATTTAAATTAGACTTAAGACCCATTTTGGGGAGTTAGTTGTTTGTATCTATTTTGGGTTTCCATTCACAGTTATCATTGTTAGCATTACATAGCATGTTTACTTATTTGGTTGTGTTTTTACCCTGCTTAGGATTTGGTTATATGTGAAATTTATCTCATCTCTTACATGAGATAAATTTATTTTTATAAATAAATATATCATTATACATGAAATTTATCTCATATTATACATCATTTAAGTTTATTTTTTTTAAAAATTCGTCATTCATTATAAGTGAAATTTATCTAACATAATACAGGAAATAAATTTCATTTTATAAAAGGTTTATCATTGTACTTCTAATTTATCTCATATCATACAAGAGATAGACTAGTATCCCCCCTCATGAATGTTCAGAGGATGTATTATCTTGTCATCCAAAATGTAACTTTTGTTAATAAAAAATAGACAAACATAGTGTATAAAGAGGAGAGATTTATAAAATAACCATAAATTATAGAAAATGTAATAAAAAGTAATGACAGTAATAATTAAATTACTAAATAAGATATAAATGTCATGGGATAAAATGAAGATGTGAAATTTTATTTAATCACTATTTTTAGTCTTCAATTTCTTGATTTACTCTGTTGAAGTGACTTGTGATGGAAAATCCTATGATATTGAAATTCCATGTTTTAATTCAATGTCACCTTCATGGATTTACAGAAAACTTTCTTCATAAAAATGATGTTGTAAATATCTATGCAAAGAATAAATTATGAAACAAATATAAAGATAAGTTATAGACAAAAGAAAATTAATTTATTCTTGTAAACTGTTATTATAATATAATGATCACTGTGAAATTGTTGAATTTAGGTAATATTCAAGTGGATATCACAAAAGTTAATGAACATATGTAATAAAAATTAGTTTCATGGATCATAGTACTCAATGTTTTAGTATATTAATGCTATAGTTTTATTTAAGTACTGACTAGATAAAAATTATCATTTTTTTGAAAAATGTAATCAAGGTTTAACTATATATTTTATCACATGATATTGAAAATGTGAAACTATGGTGGGACTATCATCTAAATTGTAGTGATCATATGTAATGCATTTTTTAATATTTTTATTATTTATTTATGTGTTAGTTAAATGAAAATATCCACAAATATTGAATAAATTGAACAGTTCTAATTATAATGTATTTTATATAAAATATAATTGAAATTGGAGAAGGTGATATAGAGATACTAAATTACATACAGTTTGTAATGACCTAACTTTTTACGACGGTACAAATCAATTGTTATTTTGTTTAATTCCTTGGTTTTATACTAATATGAATGCCTAGTGAATTCACAGAGGAAACAATGGTGTTTGGGGCTTGTTCAGATCCCTAAACCCCACCCAGTGGAAGAAAAAGTTGGACCACATGGTTAGGATACACCATTTAGCCTGGACCACACAATTTTATGAAACCATGTGGGGTTTTCCAATGCACTGATAGGGATGGCCTGGTTTGATTAAATCATACAAACTAGGCAACACACCCATGAAATTTTCTATAGAATTTTAACATAGGTAAAAAACACTTTTGGTGCATGATTTTTCTAACTGTGTGTCATGACCATGCAAGGGGTGTCTTGAGGAAGTGTTGGGTGAACAGATGTTTCATGGTTTTTTCGACCATACAACCAAACTGTGTGAACCATTTTTAAAGGGGTGAAATGCCCTTTTCCCTTCCCAAACCTACTTTTTTTAGAAGAGAACCCTCTCCCTCTCATTGAAGATCAATTCTAAACCTAACTAGTATTTTGTGTATTTATTCTATTCGATATCCGATTCAAGTTCCATTCATCTCGTTGTATAGTCACCAGTGAGTTATTCATTCATTAGGCTCCATTCGTCATTTTTCTTTCTATTGATGGAAACATTTTGGTGGGGGATCTTATGCCCCATTTTCAGGGCATTTTACATTATATCATTTTCTTCTGATCATGATTAAATTAGAGGCTGATATTGGATTGGTGTTCCTCAATAGGCAAAAGTTAGGTTTTTTATACCTTTCCCCTCAAATTATGGTTTTTATACCCTATTTCCATTGTTCTGCATGCTAGACTTTCCGGAATTGATTCCTAAATTAATGAACCCTTGATTTAAATTTTAATTTCATGTGTAAGACATGTTGTGACACCCTTATACAAGGTTGGGGGTTTTTAAACTCTACCTAAACCACCCATGGGGTGGGTTATTCCCCTTTTCCATATAATTTTTACCCTTGGGGGAGTTTATCTCACTATTATTTATGAGAATTGAATGTGGTAATTTATTGGATTATTAAATGTTATAAGAACATTAAAGAACCTTATCATTATATATGAAAGGAATGAAATGGATAATCCCTTGGATTGTACTTGATTAATGAATTTATTAATGAAATGGTTAATGAAATGGTTAAGTAATTGGTTATGATGATAATAGAGGGTTTTTAGTATGGCATTGATGACCCACTAGGATGCTTTGGATATTTATACTCCTTAGATCTAGTTTACTTAGATTACTAGGGTGTCTTTGATATTTATACTCCTTATATCTAATGACCTACTAGGATTCCTTGGACATTTCTTCTCCTTGGATTCGATGACCTACTTGGATGCCTTAGACATTTCTACTCCTACGATCTGGATTATTTTTCTTATTTGGATGCCTTGGACATCTCTACTCCAAGGATCTAACTAACTTGGATGCCTTAGACATTTATACTCCTTGTATTTGGTTTACTAAGATTACTAGGATGCCTTTGATATTTCTACTCCAAGGATCCAGCTTAATTGGATGCCTTATACATTTCTACTCCTTGGATCTAGGACCATGTTGGTATGATACTTGAATAATCAGCATAGGTTATTTATGATGTTTACCATGCCTTATAGTTAGACCTTATGATATGGTTTATTGATCACAACGGATTTGGTAAATAGGAGAGTATCACTTCTATCTTTATTATTTTTACTCCTGTTATATATGCACACTGCTTTAGTTTATATTAATATACTTGATATGTTATAGAAACTGTTTCTAGTGAACTACTAAGTGTTATATCACACCCTATTTGGGCCATCGTTTGGTACTCAGACAGATTATATGGATTCAGGTAGGGACAGGGACAATAGCCCACTTGGTGATGCTTGATTGATTATTTCATAGGAGCAGGGGAGCACATGACCAGCTTATAGATCATGATGCTATCTAGGATAGTTTCTTTTTGGTATTTTGTAATTTTGATACATGTATAGTACTAGATTACTTTTTCTATGTATTTCCTTTATTTTGTATAGCTACATGACATATACATCACTTTTTATATAACTCTTCTCTTTGCTTTGATCACTATTATAGTTTTTTGGATGATTTACCATCTGTTTATGGTTGATATTATGCTTCTGTATTTTATTCATTTATGACACTACTCTATTAATCTAATCAAGAGGGTATAATATACCCATTGTACCATCATAGACCCTTTCTTCTAGTCGGCAGCCTCAGGCATATGGGGAGGCGCGCTTGAGGCTTTGTGACCCATAGGCTCGGGGCACTATTTAGTGGAACCTAGGTCAGGATGTTACAAAGTGGTATCAGAGCAAGTTTTCTTTTCTTTCTTATCTTGCTATGTGGGATTGGTAAATAGAAGACTAGAAAAAGTTAGAATTTGGTAATAAGTTGTGCCTAGGAATTGCTTACCCATGTGTAGGTAAAAACCAAATCACCTATGAATGTGACTTTATGTTCGAGTTTATGCCTATTATAATTGATTTGATTCCACCATTGGGTGATGCACATGATATGTGAAGTTATTATTATTCTGATGTTGGTTATATTTTGTCCTTGGACCGGTATGATAAAGAAACATTGATCATGCATCATTCTAGGCACATAGGAAATTGATATGTCATGTATTATTCCATGCCATGTAGGATGCATTGGTTGATTGAATGATATCTATTGTATGTTCCTTGAGTGATATATTTGTTATTCAAATAACATTTTTGTAGGAAATTGGGAAACATAAATGGTTACTTAAAGTTCCTTTATGAACCTAATAGTTTTATCCTATATAGATTGATTTATACACCTTAAGAAGTCAATTATGGCACATTGAGTCATAGACCATTCGTTTCATGGGCTGGAACGTGTTATGGTTGTGATTAAATAGATTCCATATTTAAATTTATAAAGTGTATGGACCTTTATAAATTGGAAATTGTAATCTATCTAATTTAACTATTTAATAATATTTATAATAAATAAATAAAAAACCTAAATTAATTTAGAATCTGAAATGATTTTTTTTTTGTTAAATGGAGGTACCAATTTATACTTAAAGGGTTCTTTCCTCTATAACTTGCAATCGATGCTATGTATACCAAAACCCCTAACTTGTAGCAGAGAACTTGACCCTAAATCGACTTTAGTAATGGGTAATAAGAAATATCTCTTACACTCTTATAATCTATATGTTACTCATACATGGATTTAGGAGTAGGTATATGGGTGTGAATAAATTCTAGGATGGCATGTGCCTATCCTATTCATATATCTGTGATATTTTCATTACCAGAACATGATTGAGGCATGTTCTTGGTATTTTCAAAGACATTAAACCATGAAGGACTCCAATTGCGTGCTAGGAGGGTGGTGACAACCATGCTCTGAAGGTGGTGGGCCCTAGGCCACCTATAAAACCTCCCATAGTGCCACTTGCGGAACCTCCTATTATACATGATATGGGTGTTGATGCCTTGTTTTGAGAGGGTTTCCTATGCTTTATGAAGACTGTTCAGGGAGCACTGTGACCTTCCTTAACTATGTTAGAGTTGATATGTAAGTTTCAATAGTGGAATTCACCCACTTTTTGGGGGGATGGAGGACTATAGGTTTTAGAGTCATAGCTGGAGGTGATGCTATCGTTTTTTGAGAATCTTGAGACACCTCTTGAGAGCGGAGTGAATATCACTATGTATATATAATGGGATTCTGATAAAAGATGGTGGGATGTTATTACTCATGTGTATCTTCATCAGGATATAGATTGGAGGGATTTTCATATGGACTTTTACTATTATTATTATCATGATACATTGATGGAAAATAGATCCAGAGAGTTTATACACTTAGAGAATGGAACATTGTCAGTCATGGACTTTTCTTCCCGTTTTACAGAGCTCCATCATTTTGCACCTATTATTTTTGGTGATGAGTTATCTAAAGCTTGACAATTAGAGGATGGTCTCAGGTACGCCATCCGATTTTAGGTGAATGCATTTTGGATTTTAATATAATTGAAATAGTAAATCAGATGCTGATTAATGAACGTAACTTGAGAGAATATGGGGGTGAAAAGAAGGTAAGTTCATGTTTTTAACCTAGTGGAACAATGTCAGGTGGTAGGAAGTGGTGATTTGACACCTATCGTGTGGGGAATACCAGCTAGAGCATGACTTCTAGTAGTTCTATTTACTGTCACCATTGTGGGAGGAAGGGACACATGAGGAGCCAGTGTAATATAAAACTAGTTGAGTGTTGATATTGTGGTAGGATGGTCCATCTACAGTTGTTTTTCAGGAAATTTCCTCTAGAATATAGTGAGAGAGGTTCTGCATCGACTCCACATTAAGAAGTGGGGTTAGAAACTTCTCATCAGGTAGGGATATGGAGTGTTTCCATTTGATCAGGTCAAGGTGGTGGTTGTGGATGTGGTAGCCATACACCAGATTTACAGTGAAAACAAAGTAGTCCTAATCAGGGTATTTAGACTATATCTCAGGGTCGTGGATCAGGCCAGATATATGTAGTGAAACTGATACATAAGGAGAAAAGTTCTAGACATTATACTATGGGAGGTACTATTATGGTAGCTGCTATGTTAGTTTCTACTCTTTTTAATACAAGTGATTCTCATTCCTTTATATATGTGTCTGTTGTGGAGAGCCATGGGATTGATGTTCATATTTCCTCTGGTGTGATGGTACTTGATACAACCTTGGGGATATGATCCGAGAGTGTACATCAGTGCAGGGAGTTCCCCCTTGATATAGGTGGGTGTATTTTTGTTTAGGATCATTTTTTCCTCAAGATGATATGGTTTAATATCATTATTGGGATGGACTGGTTAATTCCCTATCATACTTACATTGAATAATATCGTCAAATCATGACTTTCACGTCACCAATGTGTAGGTTTTTTTCCGCAAGAGTGAATGGGATGTCCGTGCGAGTCGAGATGGACCCAAGAATCATTGGCTAGGTGGGATGACTTCCCAGATTTCTAATTTATATCTGTATGTCATGAACCAGCCTGAGGTCAACCCTGATCCGGTCACCCGAGCTGGTTCGCGGAAAGTCCTTAGGGGCGTTCCCGATCCCCCCGGGATGGAAACTAGTACCGAGCATCAAAACATACACCTGGGAATGATTTAATCCCAGAACAAATAAACATCCAGGACTAGATAAATAAATGAAATAAACTAAGGATGAAACAACATGGACAACTGAAAATAAATAAAATAAACTAATCCAGATACAAGGTGTAACTCAACAGATAGAAAACTAAAATACAAAACTGAAAACCCAAATGAACAAACCAAACCGCCACAACCCTATCTCCATGTGACCTCTTGGTCACCACCAACCATAAAACCATCTATGCTCCAACATTATGAACTTTCTAGGGAAACATGAACAAAGACTGAACCTGCAAAACAACTCGGGTCTAATGACACCGAGTGGTATAGGTAAGGTGTGAGCTAATCTCTTAGTAGGCAACCACCACATATTCCATGTCATTTCTTCCACAAGACATTCTATTAATACTAGTTTTAACTACATTATAAAATTAGGTTTTCATACACAATTTTATTTTTAAAAACAGACAAACATAATCCAATGCCCTTCAAGTTTAAAACCAAATACAAGGGGAAAGTAAGGGGAGTTGTGCTTTCTATTTCAAAACATCTAATTGAAATCATTTTTAATGTAATCACAAATTCAAAGTTTTCTAAATAAATACCAAAACTAGGTGAAAAGAAAAGTTGTCCACACAAAGAGTGAAATGGATCTAATAGTACTCGTAATGGGGAAACAAGGGAAATCCTAGGAATGCAGAGGGAGACAAGAACATACTATACATGTGACTCATCCTGAAGGCATGCCTACTCTCGACGAAATCATAACGCCCTAACGCCTGACCGTCGCCCTACCTGGCTTGGTCGAGGGGCCCAATCCCATATCAATAATAACAAAACATCTCTCTGCTATGGGCCACTAGCCATTGCGTAATCTAAACTAGTGAAACAATCATTATCAGTAACCCTCTTTGCTATGAAAGGTTCCTATGTAAAGTTCTCAAGGGGTGTTCCATATCATTCAAACAACAAGTCACATACATATAATCAAACACACCACACAAACCGGCACCACCCTGACCACCTCAAGGGTTGGTCCCTTGCCTCAGAATAATTATCAATCAAAGAAGTACTATACTGAGGACCCTTCCATCTCAAGAGACAACATTTAGGCAGGGATACCAACCCAAGAAGGGTTTTCCAAAAATATATTTCAAAATCCAAACGGACCTTTACCCAAATAATTCACCAATCATTTTTAAAGTGCCAATCGGGCCATTTAAAGAAAACACGCGGTAAGTGAAACTTGATAAAAATGCGCCACACACATTGAAATCCACTTTTCAAATCATACGCACTCTAAAATGTTTTCCAAAAATAGTATCACACTTCTTCCATAATTTAATAAACCATTTATTCACATTATAAAACAATTACAAATAACACTCAAAGAATTTAACAAAAATCATTTTTTAAACAATACTATTTATCCACATTCAACTGCATAGGAAAAAACATGTGCATGAATTAAAGGACATATCAAAACCTATATTTAGCAAGTTAAACTAACAATAAATCATTACCATAAACTAAGTACATTTGTAATAAAAGTGTGAATCAGGGTGTAACAATTAAATACTAAAATACAAGTATCACATGGAACGAAATTGGAAGAAAAGGCATGGAAGCACCTACCTCAAAGAATTGGCCGAGCCAATGCTTTCAAACTCACACGACCACCTGTTCACGTACATGGACTCCCACAAAGGTGCACACACTAGAAAAAAAAACATCGCCACACCTTAACAATACAGCCGACACCAAAAGTCAGTGTGACGAAGACCAACACACAACCAAATAAATACCAGGGACTCAAAAACAACATAAGACACTAAATTAGATGATACAAAACAAAACAGCGGGTGCATTAACCTTACCTGAAAATTTGGCGGCAAGGAAAATCGAGTTCATCCACCTCGCCCTTGGCGGGGGATTCCAGAACCTTGACCAACGAGTCCCAATACATTAATCACATAACCTAGGAACCAAGAGAAATATGAAAATCACAAACTAAGGTATTAGGGTCTGGTCAATTTGAAGAAAAACATCCAAAAAGAAATAAAATACCCATAGATCAGAAGAAAAAGGGATGCCGACAACGGGAAATGCGGCCGCGTTGGAGAAAAATGGATACGCTAGGGTAGGGTGTACGGGTCGCGCCGAAAAAGACGTTGAGATGGGGGGGGGGTCGGGTTCACCGGAGTAGGGGGAGAGGGGAGATCGGGGCGCCATTACTACTGGCCGGAGCTTGGGCCACTGCCGCTAGCCGGAGTGGGAGAAGAGGAGGCCACTGTGCGGGGGTACGGTCGGAGGGCACCAGTAGAAGGGAGGAGAGGGGAAGTGGGGTGCGACTTGAGGGTTACAGGGGGAGAGAGCAGAGATGAGCGTGAGAAAGAAAAAAATAGAAAAGAAGAGTGGGGCGTGAGAGGGGAGAGGCATGAGATGAGTGGGGGAATTAATAAAAAAACAAAATAAGAAATAGAGGTGGGAGGTGTGGAAGAGTGGGGCGCATGGGTAGCTTAGGATAAAAAAAGTTATAATAATAATAATAATAATACTAAATTGATAAAAAAATAATAAATTGATAATAATAATAATAAATTGATAACAATAATAATAATAATAACCATTTAAATAATAATAATAATAATAATAACAACAAAATTTTAATGAAAATATTTGTAAAAATATTAATACTTATATATTCATAACATTATTAATTTCCTTAATGATAATGGTAATAATAATAAACTGATTTTAAAAATTACTTTAATAATAATAATAATAATAATGACACTGAAAGTAATAATAATTATAGTCATAATTTTATTCATTTTCATTTAAATAATAACAATATTAATAACATCTAAATAATTATATTTACAACAATTTCATTGATAATATTATTAACAATTTTTAATAATGAAAATATTTTTATCTACACAATAATAATATTATTATTACAATTTAAAAAATTTAATTATTTTATTTACATCAAATTTTATTTATTTTAAACATTACACATTTGTGCGGCCACTTGGGCCGTTCGCGCGGTCACCGCCAACCATGCGATGTCTGCACATCAGTCCGACACCCACCAAAACTGTTAAACGATAAAACTTTTAGACCAGTGCTCAACTTGCGCCTTGATGAAGCTAACCAAAGTTAAGAAATAATAAAATAAAATAATAATAAAAAGGGTTGGGGTGTGAAAATTCTCCCCACCACAAAAATTTCTGCCCTTAGAAAGTCACCAAGCCCACAGTTAACACAACTCGAGTTTACGCCCAGACAAAACCAAGGAAAAACCATGAATCCCGGGATGATCTTACTCTCCACAGGTCACACCTGACCAATTCAAGAGAAAATCTAAGCCTGAGGTTGAAGGGAGAACACAGGAGGGTTCTCCCCAACACAAGAATTTTCTAATATGGAAGCCTTCAAACCCAATCATACCACCCTTGAGGGGGGCCAATACGGGAACTCCCAAATTGAACCCATTTAATTTCTCCACATGGACCAAACAACACTCAGAGACTTAAAAAAAAATCTTGCTATGAAATGACCCAACACCCAAAGGATATGAAATTAACTCAACACCTCTCACACCGACCGATTAAAATCCTCACCCTACCAGAGACTATGGAATTCCTAGCCTGAATTTAGAAAGGACCCCGAAACACCGCCCATTAATTTCACAAAACCAAACATCCCCCCTAACAAACACAATTGAGAACAAAATCAAAATTAGAATGACCTTTTTATTCGCGGGTCCAACACCCTTCAAGGAAATCTGAATTATTTAGAATCCACACTAGGAACAGATAAGACCGCTTAGACTACGATAGAACAAGTTCATCACACCACCACAACAAGGATGAGCTTATGATGGTGATAAGAACAGAATAAGGAAACCTTGGATATTTCCCTCCCAATGCTGAAAACATGATTCGAACCGACGTTCCACACACCCTCGACAACTTCTGACTGTACTTGAGCTTCAACCCGAGACCTATGGCTGGGGCCCTGATGGCTGAAGTATCTCTTACCTCACAGTCAGGCATTTGCATCCTCCAGTATCCAACTCCCTCCCGAACATAGATCATTTCTGAACTCTCTCCAGTTACCTGAATAGTCGAACAATAGTAAGACTTCAGATTAATGTGACAAAGTGTCTTATAATTCCTAAACCAGCTACACTAGTGTCATGCAAGAGAATGGTCCAAAAAATTGGAAGTCGACACCGATGAAAAAGATTCATTAGAAACAAATTCCTCTATCGCACCCTGCTCTCCAAATGGGGAACCTTCACAAAAACCGACCACCACCAACAACACCCTGAAATCCAACGACAAAGAGACATCCAATCTTTACTAGTCTAGATCTGGACCCAAAAATAAACCTGAGATGGTATGAACCTTATCACCCCCGGTAGTTCCACACAACCCAAAGAAACACACTATCTCTATGGACCATACAACTGCCTCTAAAGGACTTTGACTACCTCGTTAGATAGGAAACACACGAAAAGAACCGGGAACTGGGAATAGCTCATTTACAACTTTAGGAGACTTTCTGGGAAGCATATTTAGAACCATGCGAAAAATACAATCAAAACCGGCATCATGACAAAACTCAATCAAAAGGAATACAATGATCCCAAGACACCTGGATTGGACACCAAACTAAAAAAACTCAAGCGCAACCAAAAACATCATTTCAAAAAATCTCATTTCATATTAAATTTCAAAATCACAACATCTCCATGCCATAGGAATGGGGGACTAGTGTCTATGTCTAACCCGACGACATGGTGGTGATCCATGCCCCAAGTAAGGCATAACACTAAGGGGGACTCAAACTGGGCACTTTGACTCCACATGGGTCACCATCCCATGTGAGTCCACAAAATGACACCAGTTAACCTCTAATGTCATCCCTCAATCCAAAACATCCCAAGATATAAGACTCACTCCCGAACTTCCCCTGGTAACTTAGGTCTCTTGATGAGCGGTGGTGATCAGGCACTAACCCGTAACCTACCTCCTGAGCCCCGATAGTCCTAATCTTCGTCTACTAGACACCCCAAATAACAAGAACCTAACCTTTGTTACCATTTTTTCACGAACCAGCCCGGGGTCAACCTTGAGCTGGTCACCCGAGCCGGTCCGCGGCAAGTCCCGAGGGATGTTCATGATCCCCCCGGGATGGAAACTAGTGTCGGGCATCAAAACATACACCTGAGAATGATTTAATCCCAAAACAAATAAACAACCAGAACCAGATAAATAAATGAAATAAAAAAAGGATGAAACAGTATGGACAAATGAAAATAAATAAAATAAACTAATCCAGATACAAGGTGAAACTCAACAGACAGAAAACTAAATTACAAAACTGAAAACCCAAATGAACAAACAAAACCACCACAACCCGATCTTCATGTGACCTCTTGGTCACCACCAACCATAAGACCAGCTATGCTCCAACATCAAGAACCTTCTAGGGAAACCTGAACAAATATTGAACCTGCAAAACAGCTCGGGTCTACCGACACCGAGTGGTATAGGTAGGGTGTGAGCTAATCGCTCAGTATACAACCACCATAGATTCCACGTCATTTCTTCCACAAGACATTCCATTAATACTAGTTTGAACTACATTATAAAATTTGGTTTTCATACACACTTTTCTTTTTAAAAACAAACAAACATGATCCACTTCCCTTCAATTTTAAAATCAAATACATGGGGAAAGAAAGGGGAGTTGTGATTTCTATTTCAAAACATCTAATTGAAATCCTTTTTAATGTAATCACAAATTCACAGTTTTCTAAATAAATACCAAATCCAGGTGCAAAGAAAAAGTGTCCACACAAAGAGGGAAATGGCTCTAATAGTACTCGTAATAGGGAAACACGAGAAATCCTAGGAAAACAGATGAATACCAGAACATACTATACATGTGACTCATCCTGAAGGCATGACTACTCTCGATGATGTCATAACTCCCTAACGCCCGACCGTCACCCTACCTGGCCTGGTCGAGGGTCCCAATCCCATAGCAATAATAACACAACATCTCTCTGCTATGGGCCACTAGCCAGTGCATAATCTAAACTAGTGCAGAAATCGTTCTCAGTAAACCTCTTTGCTATGCTAGGTTCCCATGTAAAGTTCTCAAGGGGGTGTGCCATATCATTCAAACAACAAGTCACATACATATAATCAAACACACCACACAAACTGGCACCGCCCCAACCACCTCAAGGGTTTTTCCCTTGCCTTAGAATAATTATCATTCAATGAAGTCCCATCCCAAGGACCCTTCCATCTCACGAGTCAACATTTAGGCAGGGATACCAACCCAAGAAGGGTTTTACAAAAATCTATTTCAAAATCCAAATGGGCCTTTACACCAAGAATTCACCAATCATTTTTAAAGTGCCAATCGAGCCATTTAAATAAAATACACAGTAAGTGAAACTTGATGAAAATGTTCCACACATGTTGAAATATACTTTTCAAATCATACGCACTCTAAAAAATTTCCCAAAAATAGTTTCACACTTCTTACATAATTTAATAAACCATTGAAGCACCTTATAAAACAATTATAAATAACACTCAAAGCATTTAACAAAAATCATTTTTTTAAACAATACTATTCATCCACATTCAACTGCATATGCAAAAACATGTGCATGAATTGAAGGACATGTCAAAACCTATATTTAGAAAGTTAAACTAACAATAAATCATTACCATAAACTAAGTACATTTGTAATAAAAGTGCGAATCAGGTTGTAACAATTAAATACTAAAATACAAGTATCGTATGGAATGAAATTTTAAGAAAAGGCATGGAAGCACATACCTCAAAGAATTGGGCGAGCCAATGATTTCAAACTCACACGACCACCTGTTCACGTACACACACTCCCACAAAGGCGCATGCACTAGAAAAAAACATCACCACACCTTAACAATACAGTCGACACCCAAAGTCAGTGCGACGAAGACCAACACACAACCAAATAAATACTAGGGACTCAAAAACAACACAAGACACTAAATTGTATGATGCAAAACAAAATAGCGGGTGAATTAACCTTACCCAAAAAATTGGCGGCAAGGAAAACTGAGTTCATCCGCCTCGCCCTTGGTGGCGGATGCCGGAACCTTGACCAACGGGTCCCGATACATTAATCACATAACCTAGGCACCAAGAAAAATATGCAAATAACAAACTAAGGTATTAGGGTCTGATCAATTTGAAGAAAAACACAAAAAAAAAATGAAATACCCATAGATCAGAAGAAAGATGGATGCCGGCAACGGGAAACACGGTCGTGTTGGAGCAAAAAAGATGCGCTAGGGAAGGGGTTCGGGTCGCGCCGAAAAAGACGCTGAGAAGGGGGGGGGGGGGTTGGGTACACCGGAGTAGGAGGGGAGGGGAGATCGGGCCACCGTCATTGCTAGATGGAGCTCGAGCAACCGCCACTAGCCGGAGCGGGAGGGGAGGAGGCCGCCGTGTGGGGGTGCGGTTGGAGGGTGCCTGTGGAAGGGAGGAGAGGGGCAGGGGGTGTGGCTCAAGGGTTACAGGGGGAGAGGGGATAGATGAGAATGAGAAAGAAAAAAAAGAAAAGAAGAGTGGGGAATGAGAGGGGAGAGGCATGAGATGAGTGAGGGAATTAATAAAAAAACAAAATAAGAAATAGAGGGGGGAGGCGTGGAAGAGTGGGGTGCATGGGTAGCTTAGGATAAAAAAAGTTATAATAATAATAATAATAGTAAATTGATAAAAACAATAATAAATTGATAATAATAATAAATTGATAACAATAATAACCATTTAAATAATAATAATAATAATAATAATAATTACAACAAAATTTTAATGACAATATTTGTAAAAATATTAATACTTATATATTCATAACATTATTAATTTCCTTAATGATAATGGTAATAATAATAAACTGATTTTAAAAATTACATTAATAATAATAATAATAATAATAATAATGACACTGAAAGTAATAATAATTATAGTCAAAATTTTATTCATTTAAATAATGACAATATTAATAACAACTAAATAATTATATTTACAAAAATTTCATTGATAATATTATTATCAATTTTTAATAATGGGAAATATTTTTATCTATACAATAATAATATTATTATTACAATTTAAACATTTAACTTATTTTATTTACATCAAATTTTATTTATTTTAAACATTACACATTTGTGCGGCCACTTGGGCTGATCTTGCGGTGACCGCCAACCATGTGATGTCCGCGCACCGGTCTGAAACCCACCAAAACTGTTAAACAACAAAAATTTTAGACCGATGCTCAACTTGTGTCTTGAAGAATATAACCAAAGTCAAGAAATAATAAAATAAAATAATAATAGAAAGGGTCTGGGTGTGACGCTTAATGATCAGGAAATGCATCAGTAAAATTTCCCTCCAGTGGTAGATTGTTTTAGGGATGCTTTCCTAGATGACTTATCTAGACTACCTCCTAAGATAGTGGTAGATTTTTCCATCTAGCTAGGGTATAAAGCTTCACCGGTATCCATTCCTCCTTATAGTGTAGTGACCCGAACATTTATGAATAAAATTCTCTTTCTTTTAATTAAATTTATTATGGTTATAGAAGACATGTGCACTTATTTTATTATATCCAATTGGATTTAAATTACTATTAAGTATCATTACCATTAGTAATATAGTCTTTGAACAGTGATCACATGGTTAGTATAAATATTAGGTTTTAATAAATCCTTTTGGCATAAACAAATTAAGTGATGACCACAACCAGTAGGATCGTACCCTATGAAGCCAATTTATCGGAGTTTCTAAGGGAGATAGAATTTTTTATATTTTCTCTAAACCAAGATAAAGATGAGATCCAACAACTTAATAATGAGCAAAACTATTTACAAGAGAATTTAAAGCTCATTGAGATCACGACCCAAACCATGTTTATCGAATATCCCCATGAAAGCCCCACCATCGCACACCTTACTCTTAGGACGTATGCTGGTGTAATAAAGAGATATGTAACAAGACCCGCACATTATGATTATGTACATTATTTTTATATATAATAATGAATATACTTTAATTCTATTAATTTTACTTTGTAAATTATTTTTAAATCCTAAATAGTATTTTTGGTTAATACTTAAATTCAATTAAAAAATATATTTTTAATGAATTAATGGATTTTTGAAATAAATAATATTCTAATAAAATATTATTATGAAATTAAATTTATTAAATATAAAATATCATGTAATTTTTTTGAAGTCAAAAGTAATTTTAATTAAGGTTTAAAAAAGTGTTTTTTTCAAAACCTATCAATTTTCAATAAACATCGGTTTTTATTTTAAAAGTGAAAATTCACATATTAATAAAATTATTTAGATAAAAATAATATTATTTTTAGAATTAGGATATCAAAATTATCCAACAGTGATTTTTTCATAATTTTATGAGTCGATTTTTTTGGGTAAAAATTAAATATCGTATAAATATACGGTGTGTTTTATGACATCATAATGGCCCAATAATGATGTAATAAATACTATAAAATATATATTCAGCTAAATATATGTTTTTAATTTAAAATAATGTAATTTTATGTTTATTTTATTTATTTTATAAAGGCTTAGTGAATCCTCCAAAACATATAATATATTTTAAAATATTAAAATCATTTACTTGAAAGTATGAATCACCTCCACATAAGTAAGGGAAATATTTTAATATTTTAGGCCCTTAGACTTATAAAATAATGTATACCACTACCCTTTTATAGAAACAATGGGAAAAAATCATGGGATGGTTTGTGGTTTTGAATATTTTATTATGTAGTGTCCAAAACCAAAATAATAATGACATCTCCCTCCTTTCCTATATAAACTCACCCAATCTCTCATTTTTCTTCACTAAAACTATTTTAAGCATGACCACCCTTTGCCACATCCTCCCTAGAGTCCTTACGAGTCATCCCAAATCTCCTAAAAAGCCTCTCCCAAGCCTTTGTAGTCACACATCCAAGTAAGGGATCTTTCACTCTCCTCTTCTATCAACCACTTCTTTTATGATATGTCTTTTAATTTCAATTTACATATGTTGGGATATGTTCATACATAATACCATTACTATCCATTTGATTTATAAATTATGGGATATTCCTTTCACTCTCATTAAGCCCCATATTATCCTTTAATACCACCCATTACTATGCTGAAATTCCATAACGGATCTTCCACTCTCCTCGTTTATCAAGCACACCTTTTATGATATGTCTTTTAATTTCAATTTTCATATGTTGGTATATGTTCATAAACACTCCACTTAATGTCAATTTGATTTATAAATAATTATATCTTCCTTTCCACTCTCATTAGTCCATCCATGATCCTTTATATACACTCGTTACCATGCCGAAATTTCATAAGATATTTCTCTCTCCTCATTCTCATTAAAGAACTTCTTTTATATTATACATCTTAAATTCATTTTCACGTGTTTAGGTATAATGTTCCATTATCACCTTACTATAAATTTCATGTATAAATGACGAGATACCCCTTTCTCTATCATCAACCCATTTTATGAATTTCTATTTGATGTCGTTATGATGCTGAAATTGCACTACGATTTTTCATCATGTATTGAATACCAAACTCCTTTATATACCAAAGGTATTCACATTTATGATCATATACTTCTTTATTGGGTAATTAAATTTATGTATTCTACATTTCTTGACCTTAGAATAACTTATTATGTTGAATGATTCCATGTTATATGATCTATGTGGTACACTTATGCATGAAATGAAATGTTTATGAAGGGTGTTCCCTAATAGCACTCCAATGCATTGAGTAATGTTTGGTATCATGATATGCCATGTTCAATGAGGGTTTACTCATGATAATTCATATTAAATGAGGGTTTAATCATGGTAATTCATGTGCAGTTATGGTTTACTCATGCTTATCCATGTGCAATGAGTCTTGACTCATACTGATATCATGTTGTATGTTGTTTCCACATTTCCATGTTATGATTATCATGATTATCATGTCTTTATGATCATGTTACTTTTATTATCTATTGATATTCTTATTGTTTAACACTTATTGTCTTCCTCATGTTATTCCATGTTTATGCCCTTACCGAGCTTTATAGCTCACCCTTTTATTATGTATGTCCTCGGGTTATCTAATGCAATGTTAAGTACGAAGGAATATTGTGTTCATGTAAAAGAAATTTTTAAAAAAGATGTTATATTTCACGTTTTAAGTTTTTATATAGTGTCCCTGATTTTCCAGGACACTAGACCTATCAGATTTTTGAGTTGTATTAAGTGCAATTTTATGTAATAAATCATGATTAAATGTGTAATAAATATCAGGGTTGTTATAGTTGATATTAGAGGACATGTTTAGTTATTTTTTGGATTAGGATTAGAAAACCCTTGTGAAAACACTTAGGGATAAGACTAAGTATAATAAAAACATCCCTAAATTTTTGTAAGTATATAGTAATTGGTTTATCAAACAAATACATCCATGTATGGATACGAAAAATTGGATGTGACTCTGGAACAGATGTATCTAGGTTTAAAACCCAAAAACACCACTTTGAGCTAGACTCGAATCAGAACTGGTGAACGAAAACGGGTCTTGTTGTACTCCTAGTTCGACACTTTAGGGGGGTATGATTTGGTAAATTCTTAAGCTCATTACAAATCATTATTAAGAGAAAAAAAATTCTCATAAGAATATATGTTAGGAAGTAGATCATGGATAACATATAATGAGACCTAGAAACTCATAAGTTAAGGAGATAATTTTAATTTATAACTTATCCCTTTAATGTCATTGGATTCCCCTTTTATGTGTCTAATAGTTTGATGGTACTCAACCTTAAGTCTATATTGAATAATGTAGAAGAAAAATCAAAAAGTGAAAGGAAGGGTTATCTTGAATGGTTCTACGCGTTCTTTTATACGTCAAAAGTTTAATAGAACAATTCAAACACCACCATAAAGAATGGAAGTAGAGATGTCGGTGAAAATGATAAATGAGGAAATTATTGCATCCCATGAGTATAAATCATTCCCTGTAACAATTTGTGGATTAAAATTCCCGATGAACCTTGTCATACTTCCCTTGGTGGAATTTGATGCAATTATGGTCATGGATTGGATTTACCTATATAGAGCCAACATAAATTGCCATGAGAGGGAAATCACTCTCCATATAGAGAATCGAACCCTGATTCTATAAAAGTGCCTGGAGGAGGATTAATCTTCCTCAGCACCATCATCCCAAGCATGGATATTACTGCTCTATGAGCTTGTGTATCTTGCTCAGATAATTGTGTCTAAGGAAGTAATCATCCTCGAAGACATGTCTATCATGAGGGAATTCACTGATGTGTTTCTTGAGGAATTACCTGGTCTTTCTCCTAGAAGAGATGTTGAATTCTCAATTGATTTTATACCTTGGAAATTTCCAATATTCAAGACTCCATATAGAATGGCTGTTGTGGAACTTAAGGAACTAAAGAAACAACTACAAGAGAATATGGATAAAGAGTTTATATGCTCAAGTGCTTCACCATGGGGTGCACCAGTCCTCTTTGTTAAGAAGAAGGATGGGTCAATGCGGCTTTCCATTGATTACCGTGAACTCAAAAAAAATCAAAATAAATAACAAGTATCATTTTCCTTGAATTGATGACTTGTTCGATTAGCTACGTGGATCAAAATACTTCTCCAAGGTGGATCTATGTTCGAGATATTACCAAGTAAGGGTGAAGAAGGAAATCTCTGAATATACATCAAAGTGTCTGGTATGTTAGAAAATGAAGGCTGAGAAGAATAAGTCTAAGGGGATGATGCAACCATTACCCATACCAACATGGAAATGGGAATACATCACCATGGACTTTATCATCGAAATTATGAAGACATCCAAATGAAACAATTCTATATGGTTTATTGTGGATCATTTTAAAAATATTACACACTTCATTACGATTCAAGAGGATTTCTCACAAGATCAATTGGCATAGATATACGTTAGAGAAGTGGTAAGGCTACATGGATTACCACTATCAATTGTGTCTGATCAAGATACAAGATTCACCTCTAAGTTTCAGAAAAGTCTACAACATGCTCTAGACACTGAACTTAACATCAGTATGGCTTATCACCCTCAAAATAATGTCCAATATGAGTAGACTATCCAAACACTTGAGTACATGTTGAGAGCTTTCTCAATAAACTTTAATAGTGGATGGGACTAAAATCTTCCTTTGGTGGAGTTATCTTACTACAATAGTTTCCATTTGAGTGTCCAAATAGATCTCTATGAAGCCCTTTATGAGAATAGGTGAAGAACACTAGAATGTTGGGATGAAGTTGGGGAACAAAAAATTCTAGGTCCGTAAATGGTCGGAGAAATGGTGGAGAAGGTTAAGACCATCCATCATCAAATCAAAGCTACTCAGAGTCGAAATTAGAGCTATGATGAAAATCGTCGACGTGACCTAGAGTTTGATGTTGGAGACATGGTATTCCTCCACATATCTCCATGGAATAGAGTAATGAGATTTTGGAAGGGAAGGCTTATTTCAAGGTACATCAGCCCTTTTAAGATCCTTTAACATATCAAAGAAGTGTTCTATCGACTAGCACTCCCATCAAACTTATCGTAAGTGCATTATGTATTCCATGTTTCCCTATTAAGGAAATACATCCTAAAATCATCACACAGACTCAATCCAAAGGTAGTACTATTAGATAATGACCTTTCCTATGAGAAGCATCTCGTGAATATCTTAGATCGTAGAGAAAATATTTTATGAAATAAGACAGTGCCCCTCATCAAGGGGTTGTGGAGAAACCAAAAGTTTGAAGAAGCAATGTGGGAACTAGAGGAGTTGATGAGGTAGAGTTACCCCCATCTATTTTAGTGTGGAAAAAGGAAATTTTGATGGTGAAATTTCTTAAGGGGGGAAGGTTGTAACGACCCGAACATTTATGAATAAAATTGCCTTTCTTTTAATTAAATGTCTTATTGTTATACAAGACATGTGGACTTATTTTATTATATACAATTAGATTTAAATGACCTCTAAGTATTATTACTGTTGTAAATATAACCATTGAACAATGATCACATGACTAGTATAAATATAGGGTTTTAACAAATCCTTTTGGTACAGAAAAAATAAGTGATAACCTCAACCAGTAGGATCATACCCTATTAAGCTCATTTTTCGAAGCTTTTAAGGGAGATAACATTTATGAAATTTTCCCTAGACCAAGCCCAAGATGAGATCCAACAACTTAAGCATGAGCGAAACCATTTATGGGAGAAGTTCAAGCTCATCGAGATCACGACCCCAACCATGTCCACTGAACGGCCTAATGAAAGATCCACCATCACACACCTTACTCCTAGGGAGTATGCTAATGTAATAAAGAGATATGTAACAAGACTCTAGCAATATGATTATGTAAATTATTTTTTTTATAGAATAATGAATATACTATAATTCTATTATTGTTACTTTGTAAATGATTTTTAAAGCACAAATAGTATTTTTGGTTAATATTCAAATTCAATTAAGAAATATATTTTTAATGAATTAATGGATTTTTGAAATAAATAATATTATAATAAAATATTATTATTAATTTAATTTTATTAAATATAAATTATCATGTAATTTTTATGAAGTTGAAAGTAATTTTTATTAATGTTTAAAAAACTATTTTTGTCAAAACATGCCAATTTTCAAGAAATATTAGTTTTTATTTTAAAAGTGAAATTTAACATATTTAGAAAATTATTTATATAAAAATAATATTATTTTATGAATCAAGACATAAAAATTATCCAACAGTGAATTCCTCATAATTTTCTGAGACAATTTAAATTTTAGGTAAAAATTAAATATTTTATAAATATACTGTGTGTTTTATGACATCATAATGGACCAATAATGATGTGATAAATTCTATAAAAGATATATTCATATAAATATATGTTTTTCTTTTAAAATAATGTAATTTTAAGTTTATTTGATTTGTTTTATAAAGACTTAGTGAATCCTCCAAAACATATAATATATTTAAAAAATTTAAAATCATTTCCTTGAAAATATGACTCACCTCTACATAATAAAGGAAAATATTTTAATATATTCGGCCCTTAGCCTTATAGAATAATATATATCTCTCCCCATTTACAAAAACCATGGGAAAAACCATGGTATGGTTTGTGGTTTTGAATATTTTATTATGTAGTATCCAAAACCAGAATAATAAATAAATCTCTCTCCTTTCCTATATAAACTCACCCAAACTCCCATTTATCTTCACTAAAAATATTTTAAGAACAAACAACATCTTCACCCAGCTCCCTAGAGTCCTCCAAAGGTGCCCCAAAGCTCCTAAGATGCCTCTTCCAAGTCTTTGGAGTCACACATCCAAGTAAGGGATCTTTCACTCTCCTCTTTTATCAAGCACTCCTTTTATGACATGTCTTTTAATTTAAATTTTCATATGTTGGGATATGTTCATACATACTCCCCTTAATATCCATTTTATTTATAAATTATGTTATCTTCCTTTCACTCTCATTAAGTGTGATCCTTTAATCTCACCCGTTACTATGTCGAAATTCCGTAAAGGATCTTCCACTCTTCTCTTTTATCAACACACCTTTTATGATATGTATTTTAATTTCTATTTTCATATGTTAGGATATGTTCATACATACTCACCTTAATTTACATTTGATTTATAAATAATGGGATATTCCTTTAAACTCTCATTAATCCATCCATGATCCTTTATATACACTCGTTACCATGCTGAAGTTTCATAAGAGATTTCTCTCTTCTCATTCTCATTCAAGAACTTATTTTATATTATGCATCTTAAATTAAATATCATGTTTTGGGTTATAATGTTTCATGATCCCATTACTTTAAATTTAATTTATAAATTATGGGAGACCCATTTTTCTCTCATAAACCCATTTTATGAATTTCTATTTGACGTTGTTATGCTGTCGAAATTACACTACGATTTTCCATCATATAGTGAATACCAAACTCGTTTCTATACCAAGGGTTTTCACCTTTATGCTCATATACTTCTTTATTGGCGACTTAAATATATTTATTTCACATTCCTTAACTTTGGAATAACTTATTATGTTGAATTATTCCATGTTATATGATCTATGTTGAACACTTATGCATGAAATGAAACGTTTATGAAGGGTGTGCCCTGATAGCGCTCTGATGAATTGGGTAATGTTTAGTATCACAATACATCATGTGAAATTAGGGTTTACTCATGATAATTCATGTGAAATGAGGGTTTACTCATGTTAATCCATGTTCAATGAGCCTTGAATCATACTAATATCATGTTGTATGTTGTTGTCATATTTCCATGGTATGATTATCATGATTATCATGCCTTTATGTTCATGTTCCTTTTATGCTCTATTGATATGTCTATTGTTTAACATGTATTTTCTTCCTCATGTTATGTCATGTTTATTCCCTTACTGGGATTTATAGATCACATTTTTCTTATGTATGTCCTCAGGTTATCTCATGCAGTGTTAAGTGCGAAGGAATATTGTGGTCATGTAAAATAATTTTTCAATAAAGATGTTATACATCATGTTTTATGTTATTATATAATGTTCCTAATTTCCAATGAAATTAGACCTCTCAATATTTTGAGTTATGTTAAGTGAAATTTTATGTAATAAATCATATTTAAATGTGTAATAAATATGAGGGTTGTTATATATAGCATGGATACTAATGAGTTGCAAGAGTTCAAGAGGTATCTCGAGGACTTAGATGGAAAGTGGTTTATATGACCCAGTACTTCTTCGTGGGGTTCTCCAGTCCTTTTCCCTAATAAGGATGATTTTACCCTTCATTTATGTGTGGATTATCAGAAATTGAATCAATTGAAGGTTAATATTCAGTATCTATTTCCCCGTATAGATGATCTCATTGACCATCTTTGAGGAGCTCAGGTTTTCTCGAAAATTTATTTGAGATCAAATTATCATTAGGTGCATGTTAGACCATCAGATATACTTTGTACTATATTATGTAGTATATATGGATTGTATGAGTATTTTTTGATGTCATTCAATCTCATGAATGCACCATCAATTCTCAGGGCACTGATGAACCTATTCTTCCATCCATATTTGGATTCGTTTGTATTGGTATTCTTGGATGACATATTGATGTATTATCACACTTGACATGACCATTTCAAACATCTTGAGATCGTATTGGGTACACTGAGAGATAATTGGTTATATTCTACATGCACAATGTGCCACTTTTCTATGGATAAGATTCACTTCTTGGGTCATATTATCTCATAGACAGGAATATCGTTTGACATAGACAAGGAAAGAGTTGTAGTTTACTAGAAGCATCCCAAGAATGTCTTTGATATAAATTTTTTTTGGGGATAAATGGTTATTATAGGAACATCATTCGGTACTTATCACACTTAAAATCACCTCTTATCAGATTTCCTAAGAATGATGTGAAGTTTATATGGTCATAATCCTACGAGACTACCTTTCAGGAGATGAAAGTGAGACTAACTTAAACGTTGATCCTGATTCTTTTAGATCTATGTATGAGTTATACAATTTACTATGATGCATCAAAAATCAATCTAGGAGTACTTATAATGAAGGAGAATCAAGTCATGGTGTACAAGCCTCCTTAATTGAGGCCACAAAAGAGAAATTACCCGACACATGATCTCGAGTTGGCGGTTGTTGTTCATGCATTGTGTTATTTGAGATATTACTTACTGGAAGAGCATTTTGCGATGTCTACAAACCTCAAAATCCTCAAGTAAATCTCTAAACAATGTGACTTAAATCTCAGGAAATGAAGGTGAGATGTATATCTATAATCCTTTGACTTAAATCTTGAATATACGCTCAGAAATGGCAATGTAGTTGCTGATGATATGGGTAGGAGGACTCAGATACAAGCGGTTCAGGAGGCCAGTAGAGAAGGGAAGCTTATGGCCTTATTTTCAGAGATGCATGTTAATGTTGAGGAGAGTCATGGGAAGACAGTTCTCACAATTTAAAAAGTGACCTATACCCTGCTGGAATGGGTAAATATGAGGCAACTTTTAGATCCATAGGACTTAGTCCTAAGGGATAGCGTTTCAGATGAGGATTCATTGCTAGGTTGGATTGTGGATGAGGATGAGACCTTACATATACATTAGCATGTCTAAGTTATAGAAGACATCTGAGATGAGTTGATGTGGGAATTTCATGCCTCATCTTGGGTAGTATATACCAGCATTACTAAGACCCTGCGTACTTGGATGTCTTGGACATTTATACTCCTTGGATCATGGCCCATGTTGGTCTAATACTTGATTACTCAGTGTAGGCCATTGATGATATTTACCTTGCTTTATAGTTATCCATTATGATATGGTTTCTTGATCAAAATATCTTTGTTAGACGGTAAAATATCACTTCTACTTTAATTAATGTTACTTCTGTTATATTTGCACACTGCTTCAGCTTATATTCACAGACTCAATATGTTATAGACACCATTGGTGGTGGACTACTAAGTGTTATCTCACAACCTATTTAGGACACCATTTGGTACCTTGACAAACTACATAGATGCAGGTAAGGATAGGAGCAGGCACCGTCTTGGTGATGCTTAATTGATTGTTGAATAGGAGTAGAGGAGAATAAGACCAAGCTATGGCTCATGATGCTATCTGGGATAGTTTCTTTTTGGTATTTTTATACTTTTGATACATGTATAGTACTAGATTCATGTTTCCATGTATTTACTATCTTTTTTATATCTCCATGACATACACATCATTTTCTATATGACACTAATCTTGGCTTTGATTACTATTATTGTTGTCTGGATTATTTACCTTCTGGTGCTGGTTGATATTATGGTTCCACCTTGTATTCATTTATGATACTACTATGTTACTCTATTCAAGAGGGTATAGTTTCATCACCATACCATCCCATATCATCACTTCTAGTCGACATTCTTGAGGCATGCTACTATGAGAAGGCATGCTTGAGGTCTTGTGACCAACCATCTAGGGACACCGTTTAGTGGCCCCCCAAATTGAGACATTACACATTTTTTATATAAAACTAAAAAGTTACAGAATATTATGGTTATTGATGAATGGGGAACCTGCATTAACTTGAAATGGTTGTCATTTATGAAGTACAACATAGAGTCCAATATGGTTGAAGTCAAACACAATTAACTCCATTAATATTAATTTAATTAATCAATAAGATGCACAATGAATTAAACAAAATACATTAAACATTGTAATATTATAATGGTAAATTTTATAATATGAATTAAAATTTGTATCACTATGCAATCAGACAATAATGGTCTATAGCTCAAGTTAATAGTCTATGAACATGCCCAAAAAAATCCATATATAAGGAAATATGATGAAAATAAATAAGATATAATTACTTAATTTGTTTTTATATTTATATTATTAATGAAATTCAAGTAACATTGATAGTTTTTAGTGTTTAATATTTAATTTTTTTGCAAACATTGTAATTTTTTTTCTTTTGGGGAAGTTATTAAATCAATGTTATTAATAAAAATTTAAATGGAGCATATTTTTTTTTGTTAAAATACTCTATAAACTGCACTATTGAATTTCACGAAGAGAGAAAAAAAACCATAATCATGTAAAACATTTTAACTATACTTTCTGCTAATGATTTTTTAGTTACAAAATTGGTTACATTAAAAAAATAAAAACATAAGAATGATGCATACTTGTAAAAAAGTTAAATTTGTTTTATCACTTCTGATCAAACTATTGAGTTTAGTGTAGTAAACAATTAATGAAGTTTTATTTCAACAGTGATTCAATTACAACAATAAAAAATATTGTAAAAGATTATAGTGGTTGGACTATATATTATATCACATTTTAATGAAACTATACAATGCTAATTCTCATATTAACCAAATTTCAATTAGTTTTTCCAGTTTAATCTCAAGATGTTATATTCATTAGTTATTTACTATTTAAATGAAAAGGTAGAGTGTATACATAAAAATGACTTCGTATATATTTGAAAAAGTATAAGAATATGAATTTTTACGGGAAGAAATTAGAAATTAAGTTTAAACTAATATGCTTCTAAGAATTAAAAAATATGGATAGATAAAACATCAAGGAGATGTAGAGAAAATATATCGACACATTAGAATAAATGCAGAAATTAAGTTTAAATTATTTATATATATATATCAAGTGTTGTGTATGTATGTGTATATATATATATATACATATTCAGAATGCATATAGAATAATTATATATTTAGAATATATCCGAATATACATATATGAAAATATATATTCAAAACACACTCAAGTGCATGAAAAAACACATATATCAAAATATATATATTTAAAATATATATTAGAATATATTCAGGATATATATTTGAATATATGTTTTAAAAATATATATTCAAAATATATATCAAAATATATATTCAATATATATATGTTATAAGCATATTATATATATATATATATATATATATATCAGAATTCAGAACATGTGTGTGTAGGAATATATCAGTAGGGAACATATATGTATAGAACACACACCCACACTCATATATATATAATAAATACATGATTTTTTAAAATAAATTTCATTTGACCATATAATGATTATTATATTAAAACAGAGTCTGGAAATAACTGTATAAAATATTAAGCTACAAAGGGAGTGAAATGATGATATTGATACCTTGTAATTGCAACCTCTTTGAAAATACAGAAGCCTTTAACCAATATATTCCATCAGTGAAATCACTTATGCAGTGATTTACTTTAGAACAGACTCCCAATAAGTTAATATATAGAGAAAGTGAGAAATTACTACGTAAATTTGTCAAAGATGTTTTAGTGGAATTCAAGTGAAATTGGATGTAATTGTTTCTAAAAAAGATAATATGTTTAGATTAGTTAAATTGTTTTCTGTTCTATAATTTTTTAAGTTGATTATAAACATTATGAGTAAATAATCATAAAAAATGAATGTGTGGGAACTGACATGTAATGTCATAAATGAAAAAAAATGTCAAAATAATGCTTTATAAATGAGAATGTTCGGTTGAAATATGTCGTAGTAATAAAATTACAGAGATTTAATGTCCATAAATGTTAACTACAAGTTGGGGGAGGATGATATATAGGGTGTTCCTACATTTATTTATTTGAACCACACACTACTCACTTCCATTAAATTTTGATTCTTTGACTTGGAATTTAAACCAATTGTGGGAAACTAACCTCATCCAAATGCCAAAATTTCAAAATACCGTTTAATGAAAAATATTAAAACCAACAAAATAAGAATTTATCATTTCTATGTGTACTGTATAGAGGGGCCAAGCATACCAGGTATAACTAACCATTAGAATGTAATGCATATTATATGGAAGTTTCATATTCAGGATATGAATATTTCATATAACAGTTTTTGTGTATAAAATATTAAAAGATAGTATATTGAATATTAAGTATCTACATATTAAATATTATAATTCTTTTTTATATGCGTAATCAATAAAAGAATATTGTATATAAATATATTAAAATTTCTTAAATTAATACTAAGATAAAATATATATTTCAAATACTAATGCATCATGTATTCTATTCATGTATACAATATATAGGCCTTCTAAATGAACTCATGTTCATTCATATAGTGTAATGTATTCTGAATAAATATAATTATTGTAAGGTAAATATTTTTATAATGGTAACTCAAATATGTAAAATTTAGATAATAGACGTTATATAGAAAACTATCTTTATTTTTCATGCTAAGAATATGGAGCAACACTGAAATTGTTACACTATATATGCCTATGTTTTCAAAAGATAAGTAATGTAGTGTCATGGTGTTTAAGGATAACATAAAGATCAAAGAAGTGAAAATCATATCCAAAAAATAATAAGAAGTGATATTGAAAAACATAAAATATTAAGGCAGAATAAAGAGATCAGAACATACTTAAGAAATCAGAGTATGTTTTAGTTCTATAGTGGAAGTACACAATTGATCAATGCGGAAATTAGGGCCTCATTCATTAAAATCATTTTTAGGAATAGAAATTAAATTATGGTTACATAGGGATGGCGAATCAGGGATGAAGAATTGAGGAGTAGTGGAAGATGTGGGAAGGGGGTGGTAGATGTGGGAATGAAGAGGTGGATGCGAATATGGGATGGAGGTGGGAGGAGGAATTAGGATGGATAATCTTTGATAGTGAATCAGAGAGTTGTGGCGGATGCGGGAGGAGGTGGAAGATGTATGCAGAAAAATGTGGATATGAACGTAGATGCAGGGAGGAGGGGGAGGTCAGAATGGTGAATCAGAGAGTTATGGTGGATGTGGAAAAGAAGTTGATGTGGGAAGGTGTATGTATATGTGAATGTGGATGATGGAAGCATCATGTATTCTATTCATGTATGCCACATATATTACTTCTAAATGAACCCATGTTCATTCTTATAATGTAATCTATTATGGAATAAATTTAATAACATTTGTAATTATTGTAATGTAGATATTTCTATAGTGGTAAATGAAATATGAAAAATGAAGATAATGAACATTATATAAAAAACTATCTTCATATTACATGCTAAGAATATGGAGTGACATTGTAGTTGTTACATCATATATACCTCAAATTCTAAAAGATAAGTCTTAGGGCTCATTTGGCATGGGAGATTCGAATAGAAAAGAAAGGATTTGAATGGATAGGAACCGAAATCTCCCGTTTGGCCTTCTCAAGGTGAAGGAGGGAAATGCGAGGGGACAGAAGGGGAGAGAAATCGATTTCTCTCCTGCACGGGATTTCATTGATTTTTGAATCATCCCAAAATCGGGACGATTCGAAAAGAAATATATCAAACCATTGCAATATTTTATATATTCCCATATTAGCCTTACGTCTCTATATAAACACCCAGAACACCATTCCCACACTCCTTTCTATTTAACACCCAAACAATCCTCATACTGCCCCTCCATCCCAGCTACTATTTTTTGACATTCAGTTTTCAGCCAGTCCACTTCATCTTCACGCATTGAAAGCTTACATCTTCTGTATTTTTGTAAGTAATTTATTTGTTTCAATTGTTATATTTTGTTTTATAATGATATATTGATTTAAAATTAGTTGTTTTTTAGATTAATAATTTATACTTGCAACTTTTTTTCGATTTCAGTATACGATTACTATTTAAATTATGAATATATGTATTCTTTAGTGATTTATGTAATGGAAATAGAAATAGTCATACATAGTGAAATGAGTATAAGAAAAAACAATACATTGCAATAACAAACTTGTGTTTATTTATTGGTATATGGGTCATATTAATTTATATATTATTGAAAATTGCACAAGATCAAATTTTTATTAATTATTGTCAATTATATTTCATATTTGTTCTATCATAGATTTATTATTTTGTTATATTAAAAAATTTATGATTTAAACTTTTTTTGTTACATTATTTTATTTTGTTACATTATTTTATTTTGTTACAAAATTTATTTTGTTACATTATTCTTATTAATTATTGTCAATTTTATTTTGTTATATTACAAAATTTATTTTATTATTTTATTGTTTTATATTAAAAAATTTATGGTTTATCATAAATTTATTGTCAATTATATTTTATATTTGTACTACAAGTTTATCATATTTTTGTTATAGGTTTGTCATAGGTTTTTCATAGGTTTATAATAGATTTATTATTTTTTTATATTAAAAAATTTATGATTTATATAGTTTATAATGTATTATATAGATTTATTATTAGGTTGTATTATAAAATTTATTATTTATACAAATAAGTAAAATAATGAATATTATTAATGCATTATCTATAAAAAAATATTTTTATTTAATATATAATATTAATATTATAAAAATAATTTTATAAATTATAATAAAAAATCTATAAGGTAATTTTTTATATGAAATATTAATTGTGTATTTTCTACATGTCATATTCCAATATATTTTAATTGTCAATTACATATATCTCTTTATATGGTTTCGTTAAATAAATTTTATTGAATCATTTTTTAAAAAAATTCTAGGCCTTATTGATCAACAAGATGAAGCATTGAATAATCCTTTAATTAAATGGGATTTAAGCTAGAAGATAGCAATTGTTGAACTCATATGTCATGTAGTGGTCTCTTGGTATTCCCGTAAAATCTATCATTATAAAAAATAGATAAACCAATCCATTGATTATGTGAAATGTCAAAAAGTTCGAGTTGAACTCAAGGATCGACTTAAATGTGAAAATGATTATTGTAACATAATTTGTATGGGACCACATGCTTTTTAAAATTTGTGTTCAATGATCGAAATAGATGGTGGTATGAAACCGAAAAAGTTTTCAACAACTGAAGAACTGGTTACAAAATGTCTTTATATCCTGTCACATAATGTAAAAAATAGAAATGTTTCCTTTTGTTTTTCGTCGATCCGGTGAAACAACAAGTAGAAATTTTCATGCTTTTTAGAGTAATGATTTCATTAGAAGATAAATTTCTATGCCAACCCGATGGATCTGAAGTTTCTCCTGTGATACTCAATAGTGGAATATTTCACCCATATTTTAAGGTACATTTTATATAATTCAATCATTATTTCAGTTTATAATTCTTTTTTATCTTTATATTTTAAAAAAGTATCATAAAATATATTAACTGATAGGATTGTATTAGAGCATTGTATGGAACACATGTTCGTTTCAAAGTTTTTAATAATGATGCACTAAGATATCGTAGTAGAAAAGGGTATCCCAAACTGAACGTACTATGTGCATGTACATTTGATCTAAATTTTACTTATGTATTTCCTGGATGGGAGGGAACCACATAAGACTTTAGAATTATTAAAAATTCATTATCTAGAGAAGACAAATTGGGACTACCGATCGGTAATTTCTACTCAACTTAATTTTGTTTGTTAAAATAAGTAAATTGATTTATTTTGCATAACGATATTTTTTTTTGAAATAAGAAAATTTTATCTCATTGATGTGGGGTATATATTACAGAGTGGCCTTATACCACCCTATAGAGGTGTACGTTATCATTTGAAAGAGTACTCCAATCATTCTCCAGAAAATGCTCGAGAGTTATTTAATAATCGACATACTTCTTTGCGGAATGATATTGAGAGAGATTTTATCGTTTTTAAGAAACGATTTCCAATTATATCCACTATAATAGACTCTATGTACTCGGTGAAGACAAAATCAAATATCATATTAGTTTGTTGCATACTACACAACTTTCTAATGGGTGTAGATCTAGATGAAAATCTTATTGTCGAGGGGGATAATGACCTTGAAAATCATTATGAAGTTGAACAAGAATCTAGCGAGCTAATAGACACTGATGAAGATGCCAAAAAAGGGGAGAAAATTAGAGATGAAATTGCAGCTCATATGTGGTTTGATTATGTTAATAATTAAAGACAAACAATGTCTGTCTCATGTTATGTACTTATTTTACCAACATGGTTTTATTATTAAAGTATGATATTCCTTGTTTTTAATTTTTAATCTTTATGATTTTATTTCATCTTGATATATTGTTAGAAATATCAAATATTTTGAAATTTTTCTTGGTTATGACTATTTTTGTATTAATTATTTTTAATGTAGGTTATTACAATGAGTAAAAAAATACAAAAGCGAGAGGATTGTAAAAGAGAAAAGTTTTCATGGACAAATCAGATGGATGATGGACTGATTGAAGCTTTATATCATCAACATATTGAAGGGAATAGGGTCAATGGTACTTTCACTAATTCAGCATATGATAATATTGTTAAAGAACTACGAGAGAAGTTTAACTTATCTTTGGATAAGGCTAAGTTAAATAATCCACTTAAGACATTTAAAGAATATTTTGCGGAATGTTATGATTTATATAAGCATACTAGTGGTTTTGAATGGAGTACAATCTTGTAAATTTTTTCTGCTGAACCTGAAGTATGGAAGGCATTTATTGAGGTATGCATTGTAATTTAATTTAATTTATGTTTTTTCCTGAAAATTAAAACTATGCACAATTGTAACATTTTTTCTTGTGTGTGTGTCTATATTCCCAAAAAAGGTAAAGTTTTATGCTGAGAAATGGAAGCATAATCCCATTGGTAATTATGAGAAACTTGCTGAAATTTTTGGAAAAGACAGAGTGACAGGTGCAGACGCTCAAACCGCTAAAGAGAAAGTGAAAGAGTGGAACTACTCATCCAATAACACCAATGAAGATACAATTGAAGAGATTGATGAAATGATGTTTCAAAATGCAGCAAACTTGCATAATTTCAACTCAGAAAACATGGATTCAGATGTAGTGCCTTCTCCAGGTGAAAATATTATGAAAAAAAGGAAACGAAAGAGCTCCGATGGTAATGAAAAAGACATTGAAATAATAAAGATGACATTGCATGAAGTTATATCTGTCATGAGGGAGGGAAATTAATATTTGGCCAGACCTCAAATATGGTTAGTAGGTAGAGAGGTGCATCAAGCACTACAAGAAATAGGAATTTCTCCAGAACTTATTACCGAGGCATACCTGTTTCTTACCAAGAAGCCAGAGAGGACAAGTCAATTCTTAAATTCCCCAATGGAGTTTAAGAAGGTGACTTTAGATGCTATGATGCATGATCTTGAAAATCGTTGGTAACTGTTAGTTTCAAACAATGTCATTTATTTGAGTTATGTCATCTTGTGTTTTCAATGAATGATGTTTTGGTTATTATTATTTTTGAAAATGTTGAATAATGGTATCATTTGATTAGATACTTGTATGTTTTCATCTTTTATCATTTAATTTGTTGTGTTATGATTATTTTATGTTTTCGGTTTGAATGATATACGGCCCTGTTAAATTGTTTCTTTATTCGTGTTTAATTTTTAAAACTTTTGAGGTACTTATGAAATATCCTGTGCAGTACATGCATAACTATAATATTTTCCTAGATAATTTATACACTCTCATTATAATGAGAAATACAATATATTTGATTGATAAATTCAAAGTAATGGTTCATTGAATTTCATAAAAAAATATAAATTTTTGTCTTATTCATAGAAATACTATTTTCTTGAATTAATATTTATATAAATGAACATATTTTTCATTATTAATAATAATAACAAAAAATATTTTCATGGGTATCTAAATATTTTGTTCGATGTAATTTATAAATAATTATTTTTCAAAGTTCAACATAATTTATAAATAATAATAACAATCAAGTATAAATAATTTTGATAATGTGTATATAAATAATTTTGATTATAACTAATTATTTGTATATAAATAATCATAAATAATTTACAAATAATTATGATTATAGATGATTTTGAATATAAATAATTATGATTATCCTCAATTAATAGTTTATATAAATAATTTATAACTAATTTTGAATTATTAAATATTTTCAATTAATAATTTTGAATTAATAAATATTTTCAATTAGTAGTTATTTTGAATTAATAATTTTGAAATAATAATTATTTTGAATTAATATTTTTGTAATTAATAATTCTGAATGTTTAATTTTGATTACCTTGAATTAATAATTTTGAATTAATAAATTATATAAATAATTTTGGTTATCTTTAATTAATTTTTTTTAAATTTTATAATTTGTATTAATATATGTTTTTAGTTTAATTTTTACCTAATTTTTTTATATAAACAATTTATAATTAATTTTGAATTAATAAATATTTTCAATTAATAATTTTGAATTAATAACTATTTTGAATTAATAATTATTTTTAATTAATAATTTTGAATTAATAATTATTTTGAATTAATAATTTTTTTAATTAATAATTTTGAATATATAATTTTGATTACCTTGAATTAATAACTTTGAATTAATAAATTATATAAATAATTTTGATTATATTTAATTATTTTTTTTAAATTTTATAATTTGTGTTAATATATGTTTGTAGTTTAATGTTTACCTAATTTTGGTTATATAAATAATTTATAACTAATTTTGAATTAATAAATATTTTCAATTAATAATTTTGAATTAATAACTATTTTGAATTAGTAATTATTTTGAATTAATAATTTTTAATTGATAATTATTTTGAATTAATATTTTTTTTAATTAATAATTTTTATTGTATAATTTTTATTACCTTGCATTAATAATTTTGAATTAATAAATTATATAAATAGTTTTGATTATATTTAATTATTTTTTTAAATTTTATAATTTTTATTAATATATGGTTGTAGTATAATATCTACCTAATTTTGGTGATATGAAAGATAATGATTGATTAAAATTGAAATTACTATTTTTTGATTTTTTATAAAAAAGGTAATAAAAATACAATTTTTCAAAAGGTTATTTATGTCATTTAATATAAATTGTTGATATTGGATAGACATGGTGGTAGGTGTGGTGTCCGTGCAGATCTAATCGATAGTTTTTTTATTGAGTGAGTATTCCCTTTAATTCCATGTGTGTGTGTTATTTTTTAACAAAGTTTATTCGTGTCATTTGTAAAAAAACAATTTCTTTTCTCTTCTTTTAAAAATTGTCACTAAACATGATGGATAGAAATCAAAATCATTTATTTTCTTTTATTTTCCTTTATAAACTTTCAAATCATTTCTTTTCTTTTAATAAAATCTCACCAAACACTATGTTATTGTATCACAATGTTTAAAGGTAATATAACTATCATTGCAAATCATATCTAAAAAATCAAAAGAATTGATATTGAAAAGAGAAAAAGATGAAGGCAAAATAAAAAGATCAGACCATACTTAAAAAATCAAAGCATGTATTAATTCAGTAATGGGAGTACACAATTTTCTAGTGATGAAATTATGACCTTATTCATGGAAATCGTCATTAGGAAGGGAAATAAAATTAGGGTTCATGGGGATAGAGAATTTGGGATGACAAATCAGGGAGTTGTGGCAGATGGGGGAAGGAGGAGGTAGATTTGGTGAGGCCGAGGTGGATGCATATACGAGAGGGAAGTGGGGAGGATGAATCAAGGATGGTGAATTGGGTATAGTGAGTCTGAGAGTTGTGGCGTATACGGGGAGGAGGAGGCGGATGCGGGAAGAAGGATGTGGATGTGGGGAGGAGGGGGAGAAGAGGAGGTAGGAATGGTGAATCGGGGAGCTGTGGAGGACGTAGGGAGGAGGAGACAGATGTGGGAAGGTGGATGTAGAGGTGAATACGGATGCATATGCGGGAAGTAGGTGAGGAGGTGGAGGTGGAGGTGGGGATGGAGGATGGGGGGAGGAGGAGGCGGGGATAACAAATACAAGAATGAAAAGGTGGGGAGGAGGCTGGAAGGTGGATGCAGTGATGGGGGAAGGTGAGAAGGAAGATAAGGGGAGATGGGGAGTTTGGGAGACCAGGAGTGGGAGAGAAGCGAGACAAGGGGATGTGTGTGTGAAGGATGTGGAAAGAAGAATGGGAGGAAATGGATAAATGTTGCGGTGATACATGTATAAGAATTTACAAGGTTTAGTATAATTATAGATTTCATTCTTCAAAAGATATAATAAAATATTTTAAATTTATCTCATCTCATATATGAGATACATTTTATTTTTTAAAATATTTTCTATTGTAGATAAAATTAGAAATAAACAAGATAGTTTTCTTTTTTATAAAGTTTTTTTTTTAAAATTAGATATACCACATATTTACGATATATCATTTATGTCACGGTGCAATTTGGATGAATTTGATTTTTTATAAATCATATCTTTCAATATTAATTTTATATCAGTGTTTATTTATTAGTGATAAATTTTATTTATTGATAAAATTTAAGTGTAAATAATGTATATGAAAAAATAAATATATTAAAGAAATTTAATTCATCAACTTAGTGGGATAAAATTTTGGATTTTTTTTTAAAATATTAGGATTTCAAAAATAAACATGTAAAGGTAGTTCATCTCATGAATTAAATGAAATAAATTTCATTTTATTGATAAAATGTGTGTCAAAGAAATAATATATTTTTTTTTATTACATCTCTTTTTAAAAAAATTATGATATTTTTAAAGATATTTTTATATTAATTCAATGAATGTTATATAATTTTATATAAAATTTAAATGTATTTGAAAATATAATTGTCATAATTTTTTTAAATGTTCATAATTAAATATGAGAATAAATTTAGTCTATACAAATAATTAATTAATTAAATTGTTTAGATGAAAAATTAATTAATTACATGATTTTTCTATTAGGGTTTGGTGTGATAAATATTTTCTGGTTTAAGTGTTGGAAGCTTTGGAAGCTCATTCAATGAAAGTTCAATTGGTGAGCACAGATAGAGAACAGTTCACCGACACCATGGAAGTCTATATTTAAGCAACTGAAATCAGTTCACTAGAAGTATAACAGGTGGGCATGTCAGTTCACTGACAACAACAACGATAGTTGAAAGAAAGTTCTACAGAGCCTCTGAATTTTAGGTTACCGAAAAAGGTAATTGGATGGTATGTTCACCAGAAATTCAACATGGGTGCCTTAATCACAATATTAGTAGAAGCTTTCAAGGTGGATGAGTGAGTTCAATGGATGGGGCACAATGGAAGTTCGAGGGGTTGGAAGGAGAAGCTACTGAAAGCAAAATGGAAGTCCGGAGAAGGTGGTGCAAGTGCAGAAATTCATGACATGCACAAAGTCACTAGTGGCTGGACAAGGAAGCTTATCTCTTGGATGTAGCAAAAGAAAATTTTGTTGAAGGCATTAGTGTAGAGAAAAATATGGAATTCATATTCACCGGGAGTCAGCAGTTGATATAAAAAATGCTACAGGAAATCAGGATTTGCATATTCCAATAGAGGGACACCTATGAAAGTCAGAAGATGGTGTTAACTGTATGAATAGACAGGACCCACTATATAAGTTTGGTTGGTCCACCTATGCTGATTATGATCATCTTCAACAACTGAGATGATCCAACAAATCTTGAAAAAGGATGAGGTGACTCTAGAAGGAGTGCACCTGGGCGCATCTAGGAGCTAGAGGCTGAAATGCTGAAGGGGGAAGATAGAAGGGAGGAGAAACAAAAGATGAAAGTGAGACTTCTTCTGGTAGTCTGAATAGGGTTGTTGGTAGATGATTTATACCTATAACTTAAATTTACTTACTATAAAAAAGTGTCTTAGTTATAATTTTTTTCTTACTAGTGGCAGTTTAAACCATTGAGAAATAAATTAGCTACGATTATATAAAAAACCATGTATTCTCTTACCATATTTAATTGTCAATGATTTTAGTTTATTTAGTGGTTGTTTAGATATGTGTCATTTTTTACATTTATTGGTGGTTTAATATTCATTTAGTTTTATTTTTCATCATTAAAATTTTAATTTACTAAACTGGAGAGAAAATAAATTAACTATTGATATATTATTTAGTAGTGATTTTTTTTGTAACAATTATAGAAACCGATGAAAAATAAATAAATAAAAAATCAAGTTTTTATAGAAGAACTGCCACTAGTTTTGTTATCAAATATTTATTTTAGTATCAGTTTACAGAAACCACTGCTAAAAAAATTTTATATTGAAAATTGTATTTTAAAATATATTTTATACAATGTAACTAAATATTAATTAATTAAAAACATAATTGTATAATAAACTCAATCATATATACACAACCAATAATTATAAATCTATGCTAAATCCATCAGTTATAAGATTAGTAATCATATACATATAGAATGGGTCCAACATCCACCATCAACACATGACCGTCACATTTATATGTACCTCCACTGCATCTGACCACATTCATAGCCAGACTCATTATATGAAGAACCAACTGCATAACTGACATATCAAATAAAACAAAAAAAGATATAAATTAGAAAACTATAAGCCATCACGACTACCTTCTGATGAGTGTCGTGGATCAGAAGGAAAAAACTCAATCCTACTTCTAACATCTATCACATGTAATAAAAACTAGAACATTTAATAAAAGGAACATAAAATAAAATAGGCACAAAATATATTTAGAAATTTTCACACAACATTTTTTATTTTGTTAACCAAACATATGAAATTTCTGAATAAAAAAATAATATATCTCCCAAAATGCTTTGAAAACATAAAATTACCTGTTTAAGATATGAATGAACTATTGTAACCTAAAATGGATAAGTATATAACAATTTTACTAGTTTCTAAATCGATGTGCGGTCATACCATCAAAGAAATTTTTAAAGACCTTGATATCTATTAAAACTTCTTATTATGTCATTCTGAGTACACCACACATCATATTGATGTTCTATCTACTTGTAAAAATTAAAAAAGATTCAGTGAAGGATTTATTATGATTTCACACCAATCTGAGGTCATTTTAAATGGTTTTGACAGTTACATACATGTTTTAGAGTTTTAAATCACTAAAAATGTGTTTACCATCCACCACTCTAATTCATGTGTTATCAGTTACTAAATTTCTAAAATAAATCTAATTTTATTATCTTATGATTTCATAGCACTCCGAGCTCATTTTATTGGTTTTGATTGCATAAGGAATATTTTTAAAGACTTTAATATCTATTAAAAAATATTATTGAGTCATTCTGAGCACACTACATATCATATTGACGTTCTGTCTATTTTTACATGTTAAAAATGATTCAATTATGGTTTTAAAATGATTCCACACTAATATGAGGTCATTTTATATAGTTTTTGAATGTTAAATGCCTGTTTTAGAGTTTTAAAACACTACAAATGCATTTAAATATATCCTAATAAAACCACCACTTAGATTGATGAAGAGCCAGTTCCTACACTTCCAAAATAAATATATGATTTTTATCCTATGATTTTTTATAACTTTGAGTTTGTTGGGTTGGTTTTGACCCCTTGAGGTAGGTTTCTAAGGACTTTGATATCTATTAAAACTTCTTATTTAGTAATTTCCAACACAAGGCATGTTAGATTGATTTTTATTCTACATTCACACATCATAAATGATTAAAAAATAGCTTTCCTATGATTTCACACCAACATGATGTTGTTTTCTATGGTTTTTACCGTTATAAGAATGTTTTAGAGTTTTAAAACACTAAAAATGTGTTTAAAGACATCCTGAGAAAACTGACACTTGGATTGATGTGGAATTAGTTCCTATATTTATAAAATAAATCTAAGGTCATTTCCATATGATTTCATGGCACTCTAAGAACGTTTTCTTGGTTTTGACCCTCACAAGGCATGTTTTTAAAGATTTTGATATCTATTAAAATTACTTATTGAGTCATTTTAAGCACACCACAATTCATATTGATGTCACACCCTCTCTTATACATCACAAATGATTCATCAATGGGTTTTCCTATTAATTTATGTTAATATAAGGTGTTTCTATATGGTATTAATCATTACATGAATGTTTTAGATTTTTAAAACACTAAAAATATGTTTACCAACATCCCGAACAAACTTCCACTCAAATTGATGTGGTATTAGTTCCTACATTTCCAAAATATGACCATGACCATTGTCCCATGATTTCATGGTATGCTAATATAGAGACCCGATTTTTACCTTGTAACACTTAGAAATATTTTTATATATATTTCTAGAGTTATACATTCAGATAGTGTGCAATCCCGAGGCCTGGTGTTCCTAAAATAAATTATATAATGTTTAAGTATATTTTATACTATTCACGCAACGAAAGTGGGATAACTCTTAAACGGTACATCGGACCGGAAATATGAGGCCATAGTTGAGTCCGGAACGTAGCGTTTACCCTAGGTGGGGCAAAACTTTCGTTGGTGCGAGACTCCGGTGGAAAACACTATCTAGGGGTAAAGAGGTAATTAAAAATAATTATTTTACCCCTCGGGTCGAGTTAAATAACTTTCATGCATATGATCAGATTGGAAATCTGAGACCTCTGTTGAGTTCGGAATGAGATGTTTTTCTTAGGTGTGACATAAAATGAGGGGGCAAGACAGTTTCAGATTCTATGTTGTTTTGGTGCCCCTATAAATAGAATTTAAGAAGATGGGATTAGGGTTAGACCCAATACCTTTCATGATATGGAAGCTCTCTCTCTCTCCTCTCAAAGGTGTTCTTCATCAGATCAAGGAGTAAAAATCCTCCATATTTTTGGTGGATCAAGGTGGGAGCACCGTGGTCTTATCGCCAATGACGAACACCTGTTACAAGGTGGGATTTGTCACGTTTTGAGTTTCGATTCAAGTTTTAATTGAGTTTTAGTCCATAGACAATTGATTTGTCCATTCTAACCCTGAATCATCGATGAACGCACAAACACAACCATCAATCTGTGTTTAAACCTCCGTTATGTGTCAGTTCTTTGGGTTTTGACTGACAACTTTTGGGCATGCATGATCACTGGTGGATTGAAGATCCGATGCCACTGTAGGGAAGAAGATGTCATAAGGGTCTCCAATCTTCTGAGGGATTCGTGATTGGGTGACCGGATCGAACCCAGCGGCATGGCGGCCGGCAGCTAGCCTTGCCACCAGCGGACCACAGAGTGGCGACGACACCACGACAGTGACGAGGCCGCATCAGGGTCGAGACACATAGCCCAATAGTCAGCTAAGTAGGGTCATATCACGCGACCCCAGGTGTAGATTGGAATTTCAAGTCCCATGAATGGTCGGTGACCGAACCGTAGGCCAAACCTATGTCGGGATGTGGGCCAGACAAATGTCGGCGAGTGGGCGGGGCCGCGCTAGGCCGGATCTGACCTATTGAGTCAGACATAGTGACCTAGTCTAGATCCCAAGTCGACCTTGATTGGCCTCTAGTCAACCATAGCATGGGACACGGTCAGTCGTTCGACCACAGACCGGACCGACTGTGAGTCAGTCCACTGGCCCGGGACCCCCCCTTCTGAAATCTTCAAATGCCCATATCTTTTAAACCAAGCGTTCGTTTGACGCACTATCTATGGAATTAGGTTCCCCAATTTGATATGGACCTTTTGGTATATATTTTATAATTTGAGTTTTTGGATCAAGATGTGGGCCCCACTTTGTTCAGGTGTCTTGCGGTGAAAAGCACCATTTTCACCGATTGTCTATTTTGGGAACGTGAATAGAATTTCTTCATGTTTTTACATGTAGAGCATGATAGTCACCTCAAATTTGGATTTTGGACTACGATGCGAGGTGTTCCAAGCATGATGCTTTCTCAGGCGCTGTTTGATGGAAGCAGTGATCGGGCGACTATATCAGAGTTTTCTGAGTGGTACTCTCTAGTTGGGCTGGGCATGGGTCCTTGACCTAATAGAGTGTCACGCTTTGGCTGGGATGGGAATGGGTCCTCATAGATACATGAGTGGAACCCTCCAGCTAGGCTGGGGATGGGTCCTTAATGACAATTAGAGTGGAACCCTTCGGTTGGGTTGGGTATGGGTCCTCAACTTGAGGTGACTTCTGAGCCATGAGATCAGTGAAGAGATGTACATTGATGCAACCCTAGACTCATGATTAAGAGGGATTCTTTCCACACCGAGACGCATCCTTGTGATGTGACCTAAAATCATGCGGTCAAGATAGCCCGTCCAAAACGGATAGTATCAAGGTGTGGTGCTTGATCCCCTTTTGGAATTGAAGTTTAGGGCAGAGGTTTGGGATGAAAAGCACCGAGATGCATAATTGGTTCTATATTCTCATGGTTGGACGAGTCTACTCTCCTACTAGAGGCAGCGAAGAATCAATGAGAAGTTCATCACCTCACTGGTTCTAGCTCCTTGTGTTTTGATGAGCTTACTTCACTTCTTTTTTGGGTTGAGCTGCACTCATTTACTATACCTTGTTCTATATGATGTTTTTCCTTTCCTTTGTGTCTCTTTCTACCCCTCTCCTTTTCAAGGTTTCCTACTAAGTATGTTTATACTCACCCCTATATGGGCTTTGCCCTGACATATTGTGCATTATGTAGATGAAGAATAGGTTTGATCAAGAAATCAGGGAGCTCAGGACCGCATGCACCTGGACCGCGTGTGGTGGTCATAGTTGGATTCCCAGAGCAGGGCCTCCTCTATAGTTTCCCTTTTAGTTTTCTATTAGGTTGGGACACTGTACTATTTGGGCATGTATTTTTCCCCTTTTTCATTCTTTTTAAATTAATATAATCATATTGTATTAGTGGTCCATGCACGTATGGTTTATTTATCTTTACATCAGGTTGCATCTTTTAATTTTCTTTTCCCTCTACACTTTTGCATCGAGTTGGATTCCTATGTGTGTACAGGTACTTAGGAAAATGGCTACCCATGTTTGTTGAGCCTTTGGTGCTAGTCGCCACCCCTTGGCCTATAGAGGCGGGCTTGAGGTAGTTGCAGCATGGGCCCTCGTACAGGTCAGGTTGTGACAAAGTGATATCAAAGGTAGTTCGACCCTTGGGAAAATTTTCAGACGTTTCCTTAAAAAGGTCTTGGCTGGGTATAGGGAAACATTATCAATGTGTCTCGAGGGAAGATCTTAGGCCATATATTCTAGTGATGGTGTGGAATCTGACGTAGCCATCCACTAGGCCCTAATTACCTACTTGTCGACTCAGCATACTGAGACACATGTTGTAGGAATTAATGGTACCTGCATCATATAGGATCGAGTCTTTGACTATCCTTGTTGAGTCATCTCCCCTTTGTTGTTGCACTTACTATATATTTTTATGGTCATCTAACCATGGTATTCCTTGATAAATTTCTAGGATTCCTCTACACAGATAGTCATCTAGGTTACCCACTCCGACCCATGATGATGGTGTCGCGAGCAATGAGGCCTCGGTTCGGGGGCCATCATGAAATCTCCTTCCTCTAGGTGGACTAGAAATAGTACCTCCACCTGTAGAGTAGCATCTAGTACCAGTATCATAGGAAGAGGATGAGCACAGGCTGAGCGTGCTTCGTTAGTTCCAGCAGTAGTGACCACTAAGGTTTCCTGGTGATCCAGACCCTTAGGTGGTATAGGACTGGATGGAGTTAGTGATCCACGTTTTTAGTATTTTGCGGAAACTGGAAGACCAGATGGTAGTCTTAGTAGCCAACCTTTTTTCTTAGGCTATCTAGGCACTGGTGGGGTTTAGTTACCCATATGTATGATTAGGAAACACTCTCGTGGGATGAATTTTAGTAGTTGTTTTGTGAAAAGTACTTCCCCTCGATCTTACACACCATCAGGATACAAGAGCTTATGCAGCTACAGTACGGATCCATGATAGTGGCTGCGTACACAGCTAGTTTTATTGACCTCACACATTACTCCATGGATATGCTCCATGATAGTTACTTCCAAGCACAAAAGTTCTAGTAGGGTCTTCGCCAAGAGATCTGTGCAAGTTTAGTGCCCCTGTGCATCCCTAACTATGCTAGGGTGCTGGAGCGGGTGCTGGTGATGGAGAGTTTCCTAGAAGAGTAACTTCAGTCAGCTAGGACTGGCGGTGGTCGCTTCAGAGTAGATACGTCTACAATGGGTGGAAGACATCAGGTTGCGGGGAAATGACGTAGGAGGTCTACTCAGAATAACCCTCATCCACGTGTTCAGACAGCTCCTGGACCACACAGAGCACTAGGTTGGCCTGGAGAGGGGTGATGTTTTCTGTGGGATGGGCATTATCACATTGAGAGGGACTGTCGAACTCGATGTGATGAGAATCTTAGGAAGGAAATAGGTGGACCACCATGGAAAATGCATCATTGTGATTAGGGTGGTCCCCAAGGAGATAGAGATGGTAGAGGAGGAGTAGGAGCAGGAGGGGATAGAGGTGGGAGATGGTGTTATGAGTCCCCCCCACTGAGCATCCCATGTTAGGATCATGGAGTTGGAATTAGGGGCCACATACATCTTCAGGTGATGGATTTATGTGATCCTCCACCACACGATATGATCCGAGGTACGCTCTATGTTTATTCTACACTTGTATCAGGATTAGTAGACATAGGGGCTAGCTACTCTTTTATCTCATTACTCCTTGTACAAGAGTTGGAGCTCCCATTAGAGGTGCTATCACAACGTCTTAGTCTTGAGGTTCCTACGAGAATTTCTTCTTTAATTTATTTTATCTTATGGAAGTGTGATATTTTGTTTGGAGGAGAAATGTTCCCGTGGGAATTATTGGTCATCACGATGGAAACTTATGAGCTCATCCTGGGCATAGACTAGCTTTCTATGGTTCGAGCCCAGATTTACTGTCACCGTAGGTTATTTATATGTCTTCAAACTGATGGGAAATGACTCACCTTTATTGATGAATGAGGCCTCGTAGTAGGGAAGGCGAGTGTAGTGAACAAGGGAATGCAACATTTTTCCCATCAGTTAGCAAGCATGACACTTGGTGAAACAAACTCTTCAGACGCCTGGGTTCCTTCAATTGTGGAGGATTACATGTATTTCTTCCATGAAGATGTCTCGAGACTACCTCTGAGGCAACAGATGGAGTTTTTCATTGATTTGCAACCAAGGGAACCCTGATATATTCCGTGGCCTATCTTATGGCAGCCAATGAGCTCTGGGAGCTACATTTGTAGTTGGAAGACCTTTTTGAGAAGGGTTTTATCAGGCCCAATGTGTCCCCATGGACAGATCTAGTTCTATTTGTGAATAAGGCGGATGAGAGTTTGCGTCTTTCTATGAATTATCGTTACCTAAACTAGGCCACGATAAAGAACAAGTACCCCTTAACAAGGATTGAAGACATATTCAACTAGTTGCGAGGTGTGAAGTGGTTCTTCAAGATAGATTTGAGATCCGACTAACACCAGATATGGGTATGTGAAGATGATATTTTGAACTTGTTCTTCTGATGTCGCTCTGGGAATTACGAGTTCCTAGTGATGCCCTTCGGTGCGACAAACACCCCCACCGTTTTCATGGCTTTGATGAACCGGGTCTTCTAGACATACTTGAACTAGTTCTTTGTTGTCTTTATAGATGGCATACTCATTTACTTAGAATTATAGGAGGAGCATGTAGAGAATCTGAGGATGGTCCTTGATTTGTTTTGAGAGAACCAACTTTATGGGAAGCTCTCGAACTATTAGTTATGGATAAATGAGGTTCACTTTCTAGGGCATGTCATCTATGAAGAGGGTTTAGCCATGGATCCTATGAATATCGGGGTGTTTCTTTCTTGGGAGCCACCCAAGAATGCGTTAGTGGTACGAAGCTTTCTCAGTTTGTCCGAGTACTAACAAAGATTTATGGAATATTTCTCTAGGATTATATCCCCTTCAATTGCTCTAACATGGAAGGGACACCCATTTACTTGGTATGAGAAGTTATAGAAGACCTTTGATGAGTTGAGGTAGAGGTTGATGATCGCTCCAGTTCTGAGACTACCTGAGGAGGGATTTGAGTTTGTAGTTTACTGTGATACCTCAGGAGCTGAGCTTGGTTGCATCTTGATGCAACAACAGGTAGTCATCATATATGGGTCAAGGTAGTTGAGACCCCATGAGAATAATTATGAGACTCATTACTTGGAGCTCATAGTAGTAGTTTTCACCCAGAGGATTTGGAGACACGACCTCTTGGGGGAGTGCTTTTTGGTTTTCTCAGATCACCAGAGCTTGAGGTATATCTTCACCGAGAGAGATCTGAACTTGAGGCAGTGAAGTTGGTTGGAGTTCCTATAGGACTACAAATTTGATGTCATCTATATTCCAGGAAAGGGAAATGTTGTAGCATATTACCATAGCAGGAATTCCCAGGATTTCCTAGCTCAGGAAGTTTCAGAGCAGTTAGCTTCCTTATAACTATGCCTAGTGGAGCAGGAGGGCATGACTTTTATGTAGTCGATGGTGCTGACGCCTTCTCTCCTTAAGCGAGTGAGAGAGTCCCAGCAAGGAGATATCAACTACGAGGTTCTACGTGACCAGATATCTATAGGTGACGCACTTTATGGGTATTCTGAAGGAGTAATCACAAGATCTTGTTCTAGGGGTGGAAAAATATTCTAGTTACTATGGGGGGGGGGAGTGATACAGGAGTTCCATGTATCTACATTAACTGTGAATCCTAGTGTGGGGAAGATTTATAGGGATATCCAATATCATTTTTGGCGGTCTATCATGAGGTGAGGCTTTGCTGAGTTCATCTCCCAATGCCTTACCTATCAGTAGGTGAAGAATGGGCATTAAGTTCCAGCGGGTTTGTTGCAGCCTCTCGATATCACAGAGTGGAAGTGAGATGGCATAACCATGGAATTATTCATAGGGATTATGCACACAACGAAGGGCCATGAATCCATATGGGTGATAGTGGACCGACTTATCACGTCGGTGCATTTCCTTTCCATCAGGGAGAATAGTTCGATGGAATGTCTGGGGCAATTGTACTTGCGGGAGATCGTCCACCTTCACGGAGTACCCTCAACGATTGTCTCTGATCGTGATGCACAATTTATGTCATGACTATAAAGATGACTACAAGAGGAATTTGGGACTCGGTTTAAGATGAACATAGCCTTTCACCCCCAGACTGATGGACAGACTGAGCACACTATCCAGGCGCAAGTGGATATGCTGAGGGCCTGCGTGCTAGATTTTGACTAGAGTTGGGAAGACCACCCACCTTTGGTAGTGTTTTCATACAACAACTGTTACCACTCTACCATCAACATGTAACCTTATGAGGCCCTATATGGGAGGCCCTATAGGTCACCCTGGTGTTGGACAGAGGTCAGAGAATTATCCCTCGTGGGTCCAGAGTTGGTGCGAGCCATGACGGAGAAGGTGAAGGTCATCAATGAATGTATGAAGACGGTATAGAGCAGACATAAATTGTATACAAGCCACCATCATAGGCCCTTAGAGTTCGAGTAGGGAGACCACATCTTCTTTAGAGTTTCCCCATGATGCGGAATGTGGAGATTCAGACGAGGAGGAAAGCTATCCCCGAGGTTCATCAGGCCATTTGAGATCATGCGAAGGGTTTGAAAGGATTCCTACCACCTTTCCCTACCCCCACAGATGGAGAGAGTGCATGACTTCCTCCACGTGTTGCAGCTGAGGCGATACATTCATGATCCAACGCACTTCATCGGCTGGGGCGAGCTAGACATTGAGGATGGATCTACCTTTGCGGAGCACCCAATGGTAAATGAGGATTGATAGGAGAAAACCTTATGTGGATGAACAATTCCCCTAGTTCGCATCCTGTGGCAGCATGAAAACATGCAAGAGAGTTCTTGGGAACGAGAGATCCAGATGCGGGCTCAGTATCCCAAGTTTTTTTCCTAGTTTTTGTTTTTTGGGGATGAAAATATTGAAGGAGGGAATGATGTAGAGACTTGGTTTTCACCTTGTAACACTTTGAAATATTTCTATATATATTTCCAGTGTTAGGCATCCAGACAACATGCAATTCCGAGTCCTGGTGTGCTCAGAATAAATTATATAAAATCTAAGTATATTTTATACTATTCATGAAATAGAAGCGGGATAACTCTTAAACAGTAGCTCGGATTGGAAATCTATTTCCATGATTGAGTCTGGAACATAGTGTTTACCCTATGTGGGGCATAAATTTTGTCAGCATAGGACTCCTACGGAAAACACTATCGAGGGGTAAAATGGTAAATAAAAATAAATATTTTACCCCTGGGGCCGAGCTAAATAAATTTCATGTGAAGGATCATATTGGAAATCTGAGACCGCTATTGAGTTCTAAATGGGATGTTTTACCTAGGTGAGACATAAAATGAGGGGGCATGATAGTTTTGGATTCTGTGCTGTTTTGGAGACCCTATAAATAGAATTTAAGAATATGGGATTAAGGTTATCCCTAATCCATTTCTCACTCTAGAAGATCTCTCTCTCTACTCTCAAAGGAATTCTTCATTGTTCTTCACCGGATCGAGGATCAAACTCTGCCAAATCTTCAGCGGATCGAGGGAGGAACACCGTTGACATATCACCAATGAAAAATGCCCGTTACAAGGTAGGATTTTTCACGTTCTGAGTTTTGATTCAAGTTTTAATTGAGTTTAATCCATATCCTCTTAATTTTTCCATTCTAACCCCGAATCATTGATGGTCGCATGAATGCGACCATCGATTTGTGTTTAAACAACTATTTTTGCGCCCATTCTTTGGGTTTTTGACCGAAAAATTTTGGGTGCCCATGATCACCGGTGGATCGAAAATCCGATGCCATTTCAGGGAAGGTGATTTCATAAGGGTCCTCAATCCATTGACATATTCATGATCGAGCGACTGGATCGAATTCGATGGTCCATGGAATGGACCACCAAGATGCCACCAATGCGGTGGTCGGTGGCGGCGACACCACGACAGCGGTGGTGCCGCATCATGTCCAGGCCACGTGGCCGGGCGGTCTACCGGGTAGGGTCATGATGCACAACCCTAGGCAGAAAATGACACCGTAAGACCCACGACTGACGATTAGACCACGAGATGAACCCGCATCAGCGAGCGGGGCCACACTGGGCCGGTTCCAACCCGTTGGGTCGGGTCCAGTGGACATGATCAGATCTTGGATTGACCACTGGTCAACCGTGGGGAATTTGACCATGGACCAGACCAACTATGATGGTCGACCACCATAGTAGGGGGACCGATCGTGAGTCGGTCCATCGGCCCCGGGACCCCCTTCTGGAATCTTCAAATGCCCGTATATTTTAAACTGAGTGTCTGTTTGAAATGTAGTCTATGGAAACATGTTACCCTCTTTGATAAATACCTTTTGGGATAAATTTGAGAATTTTACTTTTGGGTTCAAGATGCGGGCCCCACTTGGACCCATTCAGGTGTCTTGCGGTGAAAAGCACCCTTTTCACTGATTGTTCATTTTGGGAATGTGAATAGCATATCTTGTGTGTTTTTATGCTTAAAGCACGATGGTGAACTCATTTTTGGATTTTGGACTATGATTCTAGGTGTTACAAGCATGACGCTTTCTCAAGCAGTGTTCGATGGCAATAGTGATTTTGAAACTATATCAGAGTTTTATAAGTGTCACCCTCCCGCTGGGCTGGGCATGGGTCCTCAACCTACTAGAGTGGAACCCTCCGGCCTGGATTGGAATTGGTCCTTAGAGATACACGAGTGGTACCCTCCAATCGGTCTGGGCATGGGTCCTCATTTAAAATTAGAGTGGCACCCTCCATTCTGACTGGGGATGGGTCCTCAACTTGATGAGACTTCTAAGCCATGAGATTAGTGATGAGATATACTTTGAGGCATCCATAGACTCACGAGTAAAAGGGGAACTTTCCCCACCGAGATGAATCCATGTGATTTGACCTAAAACTGTGTGGCCTATACAGACCCGTCCAAAGCGGATAGTATCAAGGTGTGGTTCCTGATCCCCTTTTTGAGTTGAAGTTCAGGGCATGCATTTGGGACACCAGGTATCGATTGTGGTTACTCCTAGAACTATTGGTGAATCTTAACCTAGGATGATCTTTGATAAGGAGATTCCATTACTCTCTATCACATTTGGGTTTCATTGTTTTGAGCATACATATATATATTTACACCCTATTGCAGCACCCACTCCTTGGGTTCTGGTTACTCTCCTTCTAGGAGAGGTGAAAACACGCAGGGTATGCCACGGGCTTTCCATGTCTAGATTCTTGTGGTTGGATGAGTCTACACTCCTAATAGATGTAACAAAGACTCAAAGATAAGTTCATCTCCTCACCATTTCTATATCCTTGTGTTTTTATGAGCTTACTTCACTTCTTTGTTGGGTTGAGCTGTACTTATTTATTGTACCTTGTTCTATCTGCTGTTTTCATTTCCTTTGTGTCTCTTATTGCTTCCCCTCCTTTTCGGGGAATCCTACTGAGTGTGTTTATACTCACCCATGTATGGGATTTTACCACACATATCATGACTTATAAATATGAATAAAAGGTTTTATCAGGACATCAGGGAGCTTAGGACCGCATGCACCTAGACCACGTGCGGTGGTCAGATTTGGATTCCCAGAGCAGGACTCCTTCGTAGTTTCTCTTTCAGTTTTCTGTTAGGTTGGGACCCTATAATATTTGGGCTTGTATTTTTCCCTTTTTTCTTTTTTGTTTACATTACTATACTCATACTATGTCAGTGGTCCATGCATGTATGGTTTATTTATCTTTACAGCAGGTTGCATCTTTTACTTTTCTTTTCCCTTGGCACTTTTGCATTGAGTTGGATGTGTGTGTGTGTGTGTGTACAACTACTTAGGCAAAGGAATCCCTATGTTTGTTGAGACTTCGGTGCTAGTCGCCACACCCTGGCCTATGGAGGTGGTCTTGGGGTAGTTGTGGCTCGGGCCCTGGTACAGGTTGGGTCATGACAACTAATATTTTTCTCATGGTTTTCACCCCTATGGAATATTTTTACAAACTTTGATATCTATTAAAACTACGTATTAAGTCATTCTGAGTGCACTACACATCGAATTGACATTTAATCTATTCATACACATTAAAAATTGTTTATTTATGGGTTTCCTATGATTTATCACTAATACAAGGTTGTGATGACCTAAAATTTTATAAATTAAATTTCCTAATAAATTAATAAAAACCTTATTAAGTAATGTAGTTATAGAAAAAACACGCACTATATTTCATTTGTTATTTTAGATTTTTAAACAATATATCCATAATATGAATATTGGTATTAAAATACCTTTAATCATCATAACTACTATTAATATAGTCATTATATAGTTACTGTTAATATTAGTATATTAAGGGTGTTAACAAAATCTAATTGATATAGAAGGAAAAAGCGATGACCTCAACCATAGGATCATACGCCATGAAGCCTATTTTTTGGTGCTTCTTAGGGATATGACATCATTGGGATTTTTAATTGACCAAGCCCAATATAAGATTCAACAACTAAAACTTGAGTGGAACCATTTATAGGATAATTTCAAGATCATATAGGTCACCACCCAAACCATGTTCGACGAACCTCCTCAAGAAATTACTTTTGGTGCACACCTTACCCTTAGGGAATACATTGGTGCAATAAGGTGTCATGTAACAAGAAACTAACAATATAAATTTATGTATTGTCTTTTTAATAATAAAATTATTATTATATTAACTTTTTTTTATTTGTTATTTTCTAACCTTGATTAAATAATGAGTCTGATAAAAATTATATTTTTATACAAAGAAACCAGAATTATATTTTTAAAAAATATATAATTTAAATTAAAACACCCCTTTATGATAAAATCTAGAATTTTAAATAAAATTTATTTTTAAGAAATTGTTTTTCAAATCACTTTTTTTATTTATATATAAATGGTAATGTAATTTAATAATGTCCCATGTAATTTTTATAAGGTTCAAAATATTATTTTTATCATAAAGACTAATATTTTTTCAATAAAAAATGGTTTTTTATTAAAGAGTGGAAATTCCTTTATTTAGGAAATTATTTTATTAAAATAAATATCATTTTTGAAATCAACACTTTTGGAATTATCAAATGGTGATTTTTTATAATATTTTGGGGCAATCAATTTTTTGGTTAAACATTAAATAATATATAAATATACGATAAGTAGTATGAGAAAATATTGGTATAAAAGTGATGTAATAAATACCATAAATGGAATCCTTGACCAAAAATAGGTTTTCTCTTTAAAATAATTTGTTTTTGAAGTAATTTGATTAATTTTAAAAACCTATAATAAATCCTCTAAAACCTATATTTTATTTTAAGGTTTAAAAAAATAATTATGAACATAGAATAATTCCACATCATGAATGATATTATTTTAATGAGTTCAGTTATTAACTAAAAAAATATTGGAAACCACTCCTCTTTAGAAAAAACCATGTAAAGTTTTGTGATTTTGATTATTGTATTACTTGGAGTCTAAAACCTATGCTTAGAAATTAATAAATAATTGTCCCCTCTTTCACTATAAGGACCCACCCAAACTCCCTTTCCATTTAACTCTAAATACTTGAAGAACCAATTTTCTCTACATCTCCATCTCTAAATCTGGACCAAGGTATTACAAGACTCTTAAGAAGCCCCTCCTAAGCTTTTGGAAGAAACCTCTCAAATAAATGATTCTCTTTCTCTTCCTCTTCATTCAAGTACTTCCTTTGTATTTAGCCTTCTAAATCTAAATTTATTATGTTTTCATGTTTTTATAAATATCCCTTTACATTCTAATTGTTTTTATATAAATTTGATGTTATTTATCTCCTCTCATTATAACTTTTACCAAATTAATTACTACACCAAGTAAGGGATATATATATATATATATATACCTTCACATTCAAACACTTTCTTTATATTAAGCCTTTTTATTTATAATTGTTCTTGTTGACATGTGTTCTTACACACCCCTTTATTATCTTTATGATTCTCAAGTATTGATATACCAAATTTCACTCACATAAATACCTTCCATGAACCTTTATGTACACTCATTATGCTACCAAAAGTATCCCATGATTTTCAATGCCAAAATTTTGTGTTGTGAATACCCGTCCCCATTTCCCCTCAAGGGTATTCACCTAGTTTTACTTATACTTAATTTAATTGGGACAAGTATTCATGTTTTACACACTCCTTAATTACAGTATTAAAAGTGATGAAATATGTTCTTATGTTATATGATCTATGTGGCACACAAATGAATGTGCATGATATGAACATGATGGGTTGAAAAAAAAAACATCCCACCAATGCATTGGGTATTATTTTTATCTTATGAGATACCATGTATGGTTCATTAGAGGTTATACTAAGCACACTATTTTATGATGTATCTATTGTTAGACTTGACTTATGATTATCATGACATATTTTATGTTGTTTACACTTTCTTATGATCCCTTGATGTTATCATATTATTTCATGCTTTGATGTTTATGATTATGATTATCACATTTATATGTCAATATATTATACCTATTTAATCACATGTACTACTTTACCTTATACTCGACATTGATTATTCTTTTACAGGGATTTATAGCTCACCCTTTTTCTATCCCCAAGTTATCCTATACAATATTAGACGATCAATGGAATTTAAGGTCTTGTCATAGAGTTTTTAAATAACACAATTATATACCTATTTCAAGTTATTATTCCTTGTATCTAATTTACCATATACACAAGGCCTCTTGAACTTCTTGGATTGTATTATGTGTATATTTATATAACAAATAATGAAATAATGTGTAAATAGATATGGGTTGTAATAGCTGGTATCAGAAAAAGGTCTAGTTATTTTTGGTTATTAAGATTTAAAAACCTTACTAAAAGCCTTAGGGATATGATTAAACATGGAAAAATAACCCTAAATTTTGGTGAAGTATAGATTTCTTGGTTTTTCCAAGAAAACGCATCCCTGTATTGATGAAGGAAAGTGGATATGGCTATAGAACAGACATACCTATGGTAACTACTCCAAAAGGGACTAATAGGTACTAACTGGACATGTAACTAATGCATAAATAAGATTAATAAGTCCACACACCTGACTAAACAGTTCCAAGGGATATGCTTTGGTTAATCACATGCTTTTTAAAAACCATTATGAATGGAATAAAATTTCATATGAAATTAAATGTTAGGAAATAGAACATGGATAACTTAGATTTAAATCTATAAATTCATAGTTTAAGGAACACATTTCATTTTTGGGTTATTCTTTCACTGTTCATAGTTTCCCCTTTACATGTTTAAGAGTTTGATAATTCTAATCCATAATTTTCATTTGTTTTAGTCAGTGGTTGTAAATAAGAGGAATCTAGTCAATAACTAATGTGATGACTACCTAAATGAGATACCCAAACTAATGGGTTCAGGAGCTGAGAACTTCATGGCAATACTTATTCAATTAACTCAAGTTTTGAATATAAACTTGAGTCAGGTGGAACACCCACATCACCCTAAGAAAGAGAAAGATATAATTGAGACCTTTATGAGATGAAGGCCTATGAATTTTAATTGAAATTATGATACCTTTATAATATAATAATGCATGTACTCCATTGAAAAAATATTATCTATCCTTTAAGGCTCAGAGAAAGATAAGTTCGTGCAGTCTATTTATCTCTTGGAGGGAGAAGCTGATCAATGATGGATATTGATCAAGAATAAAAATCCCAAGGAAGAAATCAATACAAGGGAGTTGGATGAATTATGGAAAACGTTTTTCAATAAATATTTTCCTCGCATTATCCAACTTAAAATAGTGAAGGATTTTCTTGGCCTGAAACAAAATGAGAATGAATCCATTAGGGCATACGAGGTAAACTTCACAAGACATGCATGATACGCCTTTGAATTTGTCATTGACCCCAAAAGTAAAGTCGAATGCTTATTTAGTTAGTTAAAGTTGAGTCTATGAAAAATTTTTTTGATTAAAGACTTTGATAGCTATGAATAAATTTTTCTATGTGCCATAAAATTCAAATTATAAGGGTATCACGGTACTAGAGATAAGATGCGGAGAATGGAATTTAATTCCAGGGGAGGGATAGAGAAATATCATTGTGGTAAGAAAATACAATTTACCACTTGTCAAAAGTATGTGATGAAGAATCCATAAAATTTCTTGAAGGGTATAAGGAAATTATTTAGGTTTGTGAATGAGGGTAACCAAACTAGTGAATGTCAACATGAAATGAAGAAACCCACCAATGTGATAGAAGAAAGGAAAGATCTAGTCAACCCTCAACCTATTGTATAATGTTTTAATTATAAGGAACAATAAAAATATGGAATCCAATTCACTAATCCAAGGGTTCTCTAATATAACTGATAAAAACATCTTCTATGACCTAGAGAGAAAGGGAGATAATATGACATCACAACTACTGAGGTGAATCCTGATAGTGAACTGGTGATAAGTACACTAGTTATTCATCCAAGAATAGTGGATTCAATATTTTATTATGGTTATATAAATTATTTCATATCATTCAATTTTAGTATAACTATTCAAACACCACCTCAAAACACGTATGTCGTGTTATAAGTGAAAATGGAAAATGGGTCAATTATTTTATCCCAAGCATATAACCTCTCCCGTATAAATATTTGTGGGATTAATTTACCAGTGAATATTATGATACCCCCTTTAATAGAATTTAATTATATTATGGGAATGGATTGGTTATCCATGTATAGAGTCAACATAAATTTTTGGGATAAGGAAATCACCCTCCATATCATGAATCACCCTCTGATTCTATACAAGTGTAATGAGAAGGATGATTATTATTTGGAATCATCATCTCAAGCATGTATATTATTACCTTATGATCTATAATATCTTGTTAAAATTACTCAAACTAAGGAAAATATCATCCTAAATGAAAATACCAATGTAAGTGAATATGTTGATGTGTTCCACAAGGAATTTCTTAGTATTCCTCCTAACATAGAGGGTGATTTCTCAATAAAAATTATAGATACAGATTTACCAATATCCAAGAATACATATAGAATAACCACTATTTAACTTGAAGAGCTAAAGAAGTCACTATAAGATAATCTAGATAGAGGGTTTATATAACCAAGTCATTCACCATGGGGTAGGCTAGTCCTTTTTTTCAAAAATATGGATGGGTCAATGCACCTCTACATTGATTATCGTGATCTAAAAATGATCATGATAAAGAAAAAGGTATCATTTTCCATAGATTAATGACTTGTTTGATGAACTACATGAAGACCAATACTTCTCTAATGTGGATCTTTAGTTGAGATATTATCGAGTAAAAGTAAAGGAGAGGGATATTCCCAAAAAGCTTTTCATACAAGGTATGGGCACTATGAGTTCACAATGACTCCATTTGGAATAACTAATGATCCAACTATCATTAAAAGATTAAGGAATAGTGTAAGATCCTAGAAATCATGGGATACAAGGATTAACTTAATTAAGGATTAAAAACTTGTATTTTTAGGGTTTTAAAGTTTCTTGGGCTTAGGGAGTGAACCAGGGGATGTTTCGGGTGAATTGGACAGTTCAAAGGATGAATTGTCTATAGCCTGTATCCATTCATGTTGTGAACTTGTAATTCTTGATGTGAACTTTTTTTATAGGGTAAAGCCTCTTTTCCCCATGTTTTTCATAGTTTAAACCTGATGTTCATGCTGTGAAATAGTCTTGTACTTTAAAAAATAAAATAAAAAGATAAAAAGATAAAGGGAAGGGGTGAAAAGGCTATTCATCTAGGGGTAGCGTGCCTACTCTTCTCCCTAACTCTTAGGGTTCAAAGAGTGATTCTCCCTGGACTTTTACCAGTTTTTGATGTCATTCATCATAGGAGGTATCCAGGGGTAAGGATAATTCTCCATCTTCTGTCATTTATGATTTCTTTATATCTTTTAAGGTATTTTATTGTTTATGTAATTATGACCTATTTTCAGGAATTTTATTAAGTTATCCATTTTTTTTCATCTTAAGCTTAATTAGATGCCAATATTTGATGAATAGAGATATATGGGTATAAGGTAGGTGGTGTCTATATCTCTTCTAATTAGAGGCTGATCATCAATGGTATTCTTCTAGTTCAGGAATCTAGGTCACGTTCAAACTTAGTGTGAACAAAATCCAAATGAGTGTTTGGAATGTGGTAAGATGGGGTATTTGGAGTGGTTTTGATGAAAGACACATTATATTGCTAGGAGTTAGGGACCAATTCAGAATAAGGGATATAAGGTTGAATCTGAAGTGAAAACTGGTGTGGTTAGCCATGATATGGAATCACAAACAGAGCATGGAAGGGGGAGAGATACCAAGCAATGGGGGTAGTGGCCGGTAGCAGGTATAGATTTGTAGGGAGGGAATATGTTAGGAAATCTGGCTTCAAGAAAACTTTATGTTGTTGAGATGATAGGATCAAAGTAGGCCAAGGATATGATGATGGTTAGAGGTACGCAATGAGCATGGTCTTGTTCTTTTGTTTCTTCACGATAGACCTTGGTGAATGGGATGCACATATGGTAGGATAATTAAACAGGTTCTAATTAATATATGAGAATCAATAATGGTTCATGACTTAAGGGGATTTATTGGCATTACAGAAGTTTTGTGGGCATTATATATGATGCAATATATTTTGAAAATCTAGTGTGATGTTGGAATTTTGGGAATAAGTCCTGATTCAGGACCTTATAGGATTCATATGTGGAACAAGTGTGATATGAGAATATGATGAGATGTAGGTTTCATGGTATGTGATGGTCGGGACATGAGTGTTTATAGGAATGGTCAATTTTGGACCATTGGTGTGATAACCCCTAACCTGTTCTCTTAGATTCAGTGATAAAACCAAAATCTCCACATTTCTATCTTTGATACCAATAAATGTGACCTAATTTCAACAATACAAAACATACACCATTAAGGGGAATATTATATCACTTTCATACTGAAGGACCCTTTAGGTTTATATTTTTATATAATTAAGAAAAAATCTTATATAACTGTGAAAAATAAAAATCTAGTTCATAAAAATCTATATCATCTCCCAAAATTTCTTCAAATCTAGCACACTTATTAGAGATACCCTACATAAAACTTTCTTCATAATCTATGGAAATGGAAACATAAGAAATGGTGAGCTCAAATTCTCAGTAAGGATAAACAAGGGAGATATAAATGATGACTTAAGAATAACATGAACATAAAGGTATGAGAAAATAATCATAACATTTGAAAACCATAACCTAAATATCATAGATTATAATCTTGAGTAATAGCATAAATCTTGGTAGTTTATAAGACATGAATCATAAAATAATCAAATGACATGATCCATGAGAGCATAATATAGGAATAATACATGGAATTTTGGTATACACATATGCATGAAAAATCATTTCTTTAGTAGTCAAGTCTCATTTAAAAGACTATTAGATTGGAATTAGTTCACTCCCCAAACTATCATAGTTGTCAAGGTTCACTCCCATGATTATCATAGTAGACAAAGTTCCTTACTGAATTGAGTTCACTCCCCATTCTAGTCCTATTTATCACATTACATATCAATATTTACCCAATGGATTGAAGGGATATATAGGTCCCACCTGTAACATGATGAAAACTATAGATATGTGTTCTATAAGATTATAAACCATTCATAATATCATAACTCAAGAAAATAAATGGGGATCATAAATATTTCAGTATTTCATCATAGCATAAATAGTGAAAAAATACAGTTTTTATAAACATATTTCCATAATAAAGATAAATTATATTATAAATAATAAGTATGGTATCAATTTATCAAATCCATATTAAATCATAAGTAAAATCAAGGGTTGTTGTCTTTCATCAATCAAAAGATAAATCAAACATTATTGATGAAAATAACCATTCAACTTTAAAAAAAAAATTTAAAACCTAAAAACTCCACGCATATTAAAAAAACAATTTTCTTTAAAAATAACCTTGAAAATTTATAAATGAATTTTTAAATTATTGATTTTTCCTAAAGGTGGAAAATTATGTTCATGCTGTATAAGTTAAACAAACATTCCTTCCATAATTTTTTTAGAAAAGACATAAAGTACCTTGTTTGGAAAATGAAAAAATATTCCTTTCACAAAATTTTGTAAAAATTCAAACATGGGTAAAAATGAATTTTAAAAATATTAGTATAATATTAAAAACCTTTCTTATTTTTTTATAAAATATGGATATGTAATAAAAAGGTTTTTTTGATTGAAGAGAGAAATGAAATAGATTATCCTTAAAAAACATTTTATGTCGATTGAGTACATATGGTGAGTAAAATTAAATGAAAACATTTATTTTCAAGAAATAACCATAGGTGAAGAAATTTTATGAGTTTATTTAATGATAGATCATAATTTTTCAACATTTTAAACTTAATCACAAATAATCCCGATAAATTATGAGATTGTAACATAAAACCCCCTACCACTTTAGTAACTTTTGAATCACAATACTCATGAAATAAATAAACTTATATTGATTTGAAAAATCCCTAATTTTCATGATAATAATTATGAAATAAATTCATGGGAAGTATATACACCACACTAAATAAACAAATGGTGTATAAGGCATGTGTCCCACAAAAAAAAAGTGAGATGAAAATCTATTACCTCAAGTTAGAATTGCTTAGAAAAAACTCTAAACTCATATAAAATAAATTTAAATTTATTATAATTCTATAAAAAAGTAAATTTCAATCTTATAACAAAATATATGATCTATTTATAATATTTTAACACCCCTTTTTATGAATAATTCCTTAAAATCATTATTTTTGGGTGTTAACTGTTTCGTTTATCATGAGTATTTCAGTTTAGAAGTTTTGATCCTTGTAACTTGATAATAGTTACATAATATTCAATATTTTCATCAATATATAAATATTATATATATTAAGTATATAAATATTTATATTCATCCATAAAATTTTGATATTGAAAAATGAATTACACTATTCATGGAGACGGTAGGCCATATGTACACATGAACACTGTTTCCATTTTTAGATGAAAGGAATGAAATAAAGGTAAATATTAATTAACCTTTAAAATATTATTATTATATCATATATATTCATCCAATTCATCCTAATTATCAAGAAAGTAAAATATAAGGGAAAAAAATCACATTTCTTTGTGGAGGTAGTTGTCCACATGTATGCAAGATCAATGTTATTGTTTTTCAATAGTTTGGATGTTTAGAATTTAGATGGTATATTATAATTTTAGAAGTGTAATTATTTCATAAGTATTATATATTTTAAGACCAATAGGTAAAATACCCTGAGTGGGGGGGTGGGTGGGGGGTGAATCAAGGTGTGACAGATTAAAACTACTGCCCCTTTGGATCTTATTTCGTTATTAAACAAAACACACTTATCTCCTTCTCCCATAACAATGTATGAAAAAAATAAAATCATGAACGAGATATAGAAAATTTACTTGGTTCACCCTCCCCGGGCTACATCAAAGGAGCATACAATGGTGATATATCGATTTAATAAATCCACTAAGGCTCACCGCCAAAATAAAATGTTTGGGCTAGACCACTTCTATGCCCAAACTCACTACCTTTACAAAATTTAGGGTCTTATCACTGCATTTCCAAGGGTCACTCCCTATTTCTCATTATCTGGATCATTACCAGTGGAAATGATCACTGTCTTCCTCTTCCTTTTCTCACTACTCTTAGAAAGGATTCACCCATAGTTTATGGACTTATAGGTCCCTTAATTATCTATAATGAATACATCATCAGTTATAGATAAATGGTCTATTTATGCCCCACTTTCATCCACAAATTAATACCACTTTACCATAGATTTACTAGGTAAATCCTTCTGGACAACTTTCTTGATGCTCACTTTGCTCATAAAATCTTATTTGTCATAAATATCAAATAGCCTTCACGAACCTCCTTCCTTTCACAAATCTCACTTATCCTTTGTGAAGCAAACCTCTTTTGTGAATATAAAATAGCCTTCACGAAGCTCCTTTATTTCACAAATCATATTTAGCCTTTAAGAATTCTCTTACTTTCATGATGCTTAGAACATTCTGTTGGCTTTTATAGCCTTCATGAACTTCTTTGCATGAAACACCTTTGCGGAGCCGCCTTTTCAAACCACCTTCGTGATTCCAAAGCCTTAAGATTTTCGTTAATTATATCTACTCTTCTGAAGGTGGTAGAGGCTGATTAATAGGTGTTTCCAATGATTCCAGAACCTTCTATCGATGTCATCACCATTTCACAATGCTCCCTATTTTCCACCATGATGGTCCCTTTTTCTCTATTCTCCTGGACAATTATATATTTGTGATGCCCATTATTTTCATAGATATCACCATCAAACTCTTCACGCCACCGCGGTGCTCCACTCGTGATGCTCCTTACCTTCATCATTCGCGATGCTCGTCACTATTGTGTAGAACACCATCAACTTTATTTGATCCTTTACGAAACACCCTTTGTGAATCCCATATTCAGGAAACTCATGAATTTTTCATATTTTTATAAGGACTTCAAGGAAATACACTTTTCTTGATTCTATCCAAACTCTAAATTTTGAACCCCAAAAATTTGGATAACCCTGGGAAATGATGTCACCTTATGTACACAATTTTCTATACCACTTCCAGGGAATCCATTTCATTGTCTTGAATATTAATCAAAATTCATAGTCAAAAAACTCTATATACTCCACTACTATCTTTGGAAATCAACTTTTCCAACGAACACAATCAAAAAAAAAAAAATACTACAATGTTACCTTAAGGTATTTTTTCCCAATAATCTCCCCCTTTGGATTTGTTAACTACTCTTCTCAATTTGATACTTCATTGAAGATTATTCCATACTCTACCATTCTTCACTTCATGCAATTAATATAATAATCAATTATTTACTCAACACAAACTTTAATCCCACATGATCCATGATCGGCATGATAAACAAGAGTATCATGAAAATTTCATCAATAAATCATTTAATTCCAAAACCTATCAACTGATTTCATCATGAACTCCATGTTTTGTGATATATAATCTTTGATCAATCACCTTTATAATCATCAGATTTAATAATACACCTATATCACTACTCTACCTATCTAATTCTCCCCGTATCTTCATTAATACATTTCTCCCTTTTTATAGCCACAATTTCTCCCCATTTGTCAATGAACATGAAGGACACTCCATTGTGTATGAAAAAGGGTAAAGAACATAGATGAACATATTCATAAAAAATACACCATACCTCAAGAAGGGGGGGGGGTCCCACATCCACACTTTTTCATGTGCACAGAGTCAACTAGACTCCCAGAGCTAGTCTATGCCTTTCAAATGCTTATTTGTGTAAGACCTTTGTCTGAATGTCCATAACCTTTATTTTTATAGGCACATACTCCAACTCCAAAAGACCTTGTTCCCCCTTATCCTTGATAAAATGATACTATATTACAATTTTCTTGGTCCTTGAGTGATGGAATAGATTTTTTCTAAGATTTATAGCATTTAAATTATCACAACAGATTCTGATCCAAGACTTCACTTCAACTCATACATCATCAAGATTCTACTTTCATCCATAATAACTGTGTGCATACTTCTGTAGCCATAATATATTCAGATTCTATAGTTTTCAGTGAAATACAATCCTGTTTCTTACTTATCCAATAATTACACAATCCACCATGACGTTGATTTCCTATCATATACTGATCCAACTCAATATATATTTTCATATCCCAATAAATCTTGATGAGATTTGTCATTGTAAATCAAAACAAAGTCCATTGTGCCCTTGATATATTGAAGTATTCTTTTCACTAAAATCATGTGGCTTTCCTTGGGATTGATCTTTTACCACGCTTCTTGACACATGGAAAAAATAATATCTGGTTATATCACTATTAAGTACAACATGATTGCAATGATTTACCTGTATTTAGTGACCTTAACTACTTTGCCTTCATCATCCTGTGATAGTTTAATCTGGGTAGCCACCAGAGTTTTCATCCCCTTGTAATTATCCATTCCAAATATTTTCAAGATCGCCTTGGAATATTTGGATTAAGAAATGAATGTGTCATTCTTTCATTGTGTTACTTGTAAACCAAGTAAAACATCAGTTCACCAATCATTGACATTTCAAACTCACAATTCATGAATTCAGAAAATTGTTTACATTGTGTTTCATCTGATCCACTAAAGATTATCTCATCGACATACACCAACCCCATCATCATTTTATTACTATCATTGTTGACATACAAGTTGTAATCAACTTCACCACATCAAAAACCAGGCTTCCGTAAAAATCGATCAAGCCTTGAATACCAATCTCTTGGTGCTTGATTCAACCCATACAATTAATTCTCTAGACAACACACTCTATTATCATATTCATGAATGATAAAACCATTTGGCTACTCAATATACACTTCTTCTTCCATAACCCCATTTATAAATGTTGACTTAACATCCATCTAGAAAATTTTGATCCTTCTTTTCACTGCTATGAATAAGAATAATATAACTGTATATAGCCCTTAAATAGGTGAAAATGTCTCATCAAAATCAATACCCTCAATTTGGGAGTACCCTTTTCACACTAGTCATGATTTGTTTCAAATCACTGCACTATCTTCATTCATATTATAGTGAAAGACCCATTTAGTCTTGATGAAATTCTTATATGTTGGACTTGAAACAATCTCCCATGTCTGATTTTTCTCAATTTGGTCAAGCTCTTCATTCATATCTTGAACCCAATTCTAATCTGTAGTTGGTTCATCAAAAACATTTAGGCTCTACCTATGATAAGTACGATTCTTGCTGTAGAGTCTTCATCCTCCTCATATACATTAGAGTTGTCTGATTAAAAATTATTATTTTTTCTATAAATTTCAGCTCTTATCTTCTATCTTTGTGCAGATACTGAATGCTGCTCATACTTTTCATTATTTGAATATTCTTCAGAATCATCCTCTAGAACTGGAATATCCCATGATCTGATTATCTCTTCATTACTATAATCCCAATACTGATAATGTATTTTCGGCAGATTATGCTCATTCTCTAATACAGTTACATTATTGATTTCAAATACCTTTACTAGACACTTATTGAAGCATTTATATTCTTTTATTTTGTTTGAGTATCCAAGAAATATCCCTTCATCTACATGGGGTTCAAACATCCTGTGTTTCTTCTTATTGAGAATGAAACACTTACTTTCGAAGGCTCAAAAGTACTTCAATGGTGGCTTCTTTCCATACCATAGCTCATATGGAGTCTTATCTTATTTCAAACATAGTAAATCTCTATTTGATGTGTAGGTTGATGTCATCACTTCTTCTTTCCAAAACTTCTCTGGTAGGTATTTCTTAATGAGCATTTTTCTAGTCACGTTGATGATAATTCTATTTCTTCTATCAACTACTCTATTCTACTGTGGAGTTCTCACAACTGAAATTTTTCACCTTATCCTATGTTTCTTGAGATAATCCCCCACTTATATATTTGTGAACTCGGTTCAATTATCTATTTTAATCTTCTTTATTTTCTTGTAATGTCTTATAATTTCTATTTAATTTTTTTATATGGAATTATTTTGAGACCGCAAAATTCGACGACACATGATTCCGAGGCCCGGAGATCCCGGAACGGAATTCTGAACTTTTTTTAAGGTATGTTCATTAAACGTGCGAGTTGAATTTTCTATATTTTGAAATGTGAACCGGATCAAAAAACTGAGGGTACTGTTGAATTCAAAATGTCAGGAATCACCTAGAAATGACTCAACTTCAGCCAAAAAGGGCCGAGCAGAAAAGTTATCTTTCAGAATTTTTTAGAAAAATAATAAAATAATTTAAAATAATTATTTTATTTTCTTTCTCACTTTTGAGTGGCGGACGACGACGCTAAGAGGAAGTGATGATGTGAATCATTGAGGCTCATTAATGGCTCATTAAACCCACCGTGTAACAATACTTTAAGGATGCATAACAGCGACACTGTTTCTTAAATAAAATACCTTAATGAATCGACATCACATCATAATGGGAACACAATGACGTGATCCGATTTATAGTTTAACGTGTTGGGGAATTATGGATTAAAAATTTGGAGGATTCTCTGGTGAACCTCTAATGAACTGCCACCTCAGCGAAGAATGGAGAACGCCGAAGAAACTTCATCTTCTTCATCATGCCTTTCGAAGACCGGAGTTGAGAAGATATGCCGAAATCTTCACCCCTTGAGGATGAACGTGCAACAACGAACTTCAAAGATGTAGGGTTTTTTTATTTTTTGTTCTTCCCCATCCTTTTCTAGAAATGATGATCACGGGTCAACCCACGAACAGGTTGACCCGTGATTCATGTGTTTATGAGGGAGGGTTTCTCATTCTCGGGGTTTTAGATTCGATGTTCAAATCTTTGCATGTAATGATTGAATAGAGACTCCCAAAACCTCCCCCATCTTTAAACATTTTAATGTAGAGGGTGTGGGCCGACATGAACAAGGGCCCAAACCCCTCCATTTGTGCGCTCCTAGTGAACTATTTGTCAGAAGTGATGAAAAGGAAGCTTTGAAGGCTTCATGATAAAGTGGATGCTAACCATAGGCCTTTGGCATAGGCAGTGTGTAGAAAGGACCACCAGATCACATTAGATGGTCTGCCGAATGATCTGCTGGTGCACTGGTGCCGGCAGCGGTAGCACACGGCGGTGGCAGAAGCATGTGCCAACCACGTGCCGGACGGTAGGATTAGGCCGCAGGCTAGGTGGAGCAGTGCGCCCCGGCAGCGCGCCGGTGTGGCGAAAGCCACAACCGATAGGGCCGCGGCATTGGAGACCCGCGGTGCCAGCATGACACCACATTGACTGGAGTTAACCCACCGACTGAGTCCACTAGAGACATGGAGGGTGGCCGATTGTCACCGGATGTGGGCGCGTGAAGAAGTGACCCGCTCCTTGCGGACCACGCTAAAAAAGGGAGGGATGCGGCGGTCTGCCGTGTCCCTGGCACACCCCACCGTCCGCTAATACGGCTGGTCTTTAGACCAGTGGGTCACACCCCTCAGCAGGCTACGCCCCCCAGTGGGCTGCACCCCCATCGGGCTGGGCCAGTCCCGCTGCCCAGCGACCCGGACCCGAGCTCAGCGGGCTAGAGTCACGCTGACGGGCCGGACCCATGTTGTAACAACCCAGACCTTCTTTTATGGTATGTTTTCCTTTTCTGGTCGTTTTTGAGGAAAAGTGTTTTTTCTGGAAATTTTTGAAGTACAAGCCGTGTACTTTCTGAGTACATACCGTGTACTAGGTTGACGCAGGTGGCCGTGTGCTAGCCATGTAATGGCCACACACATGACCATGTGGGGGTGACCTGGAGGCCGCCTAATGCGGGGTATGGAAATTGAAAGTACACACCGTGTACTTAAAAAGTACACGCCGCATACTTTTTTTTCATTAAACGCACCAGGGTCGCATTTTAATAACAAAACCATCTTCTTCTATGTTTTCTTCATCTAAGAGAACATGCAAGACCATGATCCTTCTCCGAGCCCCCGAGCCTCTGTTCGATCTCTGATTTGACCACCCTTGATTGATTTGGGATCACCTCGGTAAGCTCTCACTTCTTCTTGAGCCTCGTTTCATGGTTCCTCTTATTTTTCAATTTATCTTTGGTTGAAAGTTTTGAGCGTTTGTGTAGATCTATGGTGTTCTTGGGTGATTCAAGGCTTGAGTTTCACGTATAAAGATCTCCCAACCCTGAGGTAGGTGGTTTGTGACTTTCTGTTGAAATTATTTGAGTTTTATGTGCAAATTTTCCCAATACCCATGAACAGGGTATTGCACGTTTACCATTTTAGCCCTATTGTTTTCCTTATATGCTTTTATTCTTGAGTAGATGATGGTTGATTTTGAATAGGGTGAATTGGTGTGCTTTGGTTGTGTTTCCCATGCATGTTTTTCTTGTTTTGACCTTCGGGTCTAGTTTGCCTGTTAGGATGCTCTTTACTTTTCCATGCCTAGTATTGTAGGATGGTGTGACTATTGTTCTGTTATGTTTTTATGTTGTAGAATGCTAGCCAAGTAGTTCTTGAGATTTAACTTGGCCGTTATGCACTACTATACTTTCTTGACTTACACAGGGCTGTGAGAACTTGGTGTATAGACCATATGGAGAATGGATGTTGAGGGCTTCCCTAGAGTGTTTGTTTTACGTATGATGCAAGACCACAGGGGGAATTGACATTGAGTGCTTACTCACAGTGTCTATAGTTCCTTAACTTGGGATACAGGGGAATGAGACGTTGAGTGGTACCCCAGAGCACCATTAGTACCGTTACGAGACTATAGGGGGAATTGACAATGAGTGCTTCCTCATAGAGTCTATGCTTAAGATGAACCAGAGGGGTTAGAATGAGTGTACTACCCAGAGGGTTGCTTGTACTTGTTTGGTAGGACCAGAGGGGATATGCTATGGGTACTTCGCAGAGGGTTACCTGTTTGTGTTTATCTGCTTGGCTAGTTGTTTCTTGATATTGAAAATGTGGATTGTTTACTATTGAGTACTTTCTTATTTACTATTTCCTATACTTTTAACTTCCATATACTCATTGACTATTAAGAACAAATCTCGTGGTGGTTTCCTACTGGGATTTAGTCTCAAACCCTATTTGGGCCATGCTTTTGGGCCCAACAGATTATATTGTTTCAGGTATAGACAAGGGCACGTGCCCTTCTACTTCAGGTACTTGACATGCTGTGGAGTTGGAGAGCACGAGACCAAGCTTAGGCTTGCGATGATGTTGTGCTGATTACTGTTTTTATTTTGCACATTGTTTAGTACTATATTTCGTCATTGTTCTTTGTTTCACTACTTTCCTTGACATATGTATCATGCATCATTATATATATGTGCTCCAGTTTATTCTATTAGTCTTCTGTTGTTTATTTTTGTATGATATTATTACTGCTTTTTCTCTTGTAGGTATTTGTTTACTTCCGCTGTGTACTCTTCCAATGAGGGCATAGTTTCCCCACTATCACACCCAAGGCCCTCACTTCTAGTCGGTACCCACTAGAGTTCAGGGAAATGCACTTGAGGACATGTGACCAACTAAGTACGGGGCGCCTCTGGGTGGATTCTGGAACTTGGACGTTACACGCGCCGATGGGTCGGACCCAGGCCGATGGGCCGGAAGTGCACCGGCTGGCTGAAACCGCACCAGTAGGCTGAACCCTTGCCCCTTTGGGCCAGGCCGGACTAGACGGGGTCGCCGGGTGACCTGGTGGGCTGGACCCTTTGCCAACTTGGCCGGGTCTAGTGAGGCCTATTAGACCTGGCTCACTGGCCAGGATGAACCAGACCGACCTTGACTCATACCAGTTTAGGTAGAGTTTGTCTAAGTGCAACCGGGTCAGACCGGGCCCCGTCGCAACCGGTCCCCTATTTACTAAAATACATGTATCTTACAAACCGCGCGTCCGATTGATGAACCGTTTACGACGATGAGACCCTCTTGATGAGGAATATATTTTGGCACACTATATGGTGACTTTAGTGATAGTTCAGATGATACAAAGGGCTTGAGGAGAAGTTTCCCCAAGTGCACTACGTACAGAACCCTACGACTGGCTGAGATCCGATGACTACTAACTTTTGGCCCAGTGGGAAGCACCTCTTCGTGAATTGGCAGGACCACAATGGGAAGCAACTCTATGTGACTTTTTAATCCCATGTTACATGATTAGGATGAGTACCTCAGTAGGCCATGAATAGTGAGAAGAACCTCTTTGTGACTTTGCAGGCCCACAGTATGCGATGGGGGAGGAGTACCTATGCAGTCCAAGGTTAGTGGGAAGCACCTCTTCATGACTTGGAAGACCCACTGTAATCTCTAGAGGAGGAGTTCTCTTGCAGTTGAGGTGTTCGATGATGTGAGTAATGATGCTACAAAAACTACCCTAGAATATACTTTGTGTGAGCTATCTTATGTTTCATGATTTACTTTGATAATTTTTGTGTGAGCTTTCCTCTTTTGTTTCGGGGTCCCTACTGAGTATTGTGTTACTCACTCCTGCACAGGCTTCACTCGCACATGTTGCATCTGGTGCAGATGACTGACATTTCAATAGGGGTGCTCAGGGAGACATGACTGATGAATGCTATGATGGTGGAATTAGTGGCCTAGGACCAGGTGGGGCTGAGTAGGACTATGTGGATAGGAAGTACTACTTCGTCTTATGGTATCTTCACTAATCTCATGATCAGGTGGGGTTTTCTGTAGATGTACATTAGAGTTTTCCTTTTTTTACTGGTTGTTTTCTGTCTTTGTTGAGTTTGTATTATCTCCCACATACTTTCAGTCGTACTTACTCATAGATTTGTTTTAGTGGTAATTATTTCCCCATTTTCAGTGTGTTGGGATGTGGTTGGGTGTGTGTGCATACAGGTACTCAGGAAAATTCCTCCCACTTTTAGGTTGATGCCTTCAGCACTAGTCTCCAGCCCTTGGCCTTCGGGAGGCGGGCTTGGGGTAGTCATGGCATGAGCCCCGGGGGACGGGTTGTCACAAAGTGGTATCAAAGGGAGGTCAATTGACCCTCAAATACCATGAGTCTATGTTTTGTTTTGGGGAAACAATTTTAAGTGTTCCAAGTTTGACTTTCAGATTCGAGGAGTCCAGTGTTAGTGAGGCGACTGACTTATCCATACAACAGGACCTTGATTTCTATTTTCGGTTCAATACATGAAAGCACTGGTTGCATAAGTGTCTCTTTATCTTGTATAAGATTCAAGTCACCAGGTATAACCTTTTAAACATGGTACATCTCGATCAATCCTAGGATGCCTCCATATATATGACCATCCAAGATCCTGATGAGAGGTCATGAGGACAACCCACCTAGCGATGAGACATTTGTTTAGGGGCCAGTTCTAGAGGTGGCCTCACCGGGTGGTGCACTAGTGCTACCACCACCCGATGGTCAACATCTACTGCATGCGGTTCTGATAGATGATGTTCATAGGCTCAATTCCCTATATGAGTTTTAGAGATAGATACCTCCTAGGGTTAAGGGAGATACAGATCCTCAGGTCACTGAGGACTGGATGAAGGATGTGACATGGGTCTTCTGCTTAGTGAGGACATTGCCTGACCAGATGGAGATCTTGGTAGCGATACTTCTATAGGGTTTAGTAGGGAGATGGTGGAGTTTGACCATCTAGACTCACGATAAGGTAATCCTCACTTGAGGTTGACTTTGAGAGGATTTATTGGGAGGATTTTTCCCCTGAGACCTTGTAGTCTATGCACATCTAGGAGCTTCTTCACCTACAATAGGATAGCATGACAGTGTCCGAGTACTCGGAAAGTTTCACAGAGATTTCCCACTACTCTATAGATATGGTGCGAGACCCTTTCTTCAGGTATTGATCCTTTGAACAGGGACTTAGGTGGGAGATTGGGGCTTTGGTGGTGTCTCTCAGCATCCCTACCCCGGACGAGGTGCTGGAGCAAGCCCTTATTATGAAGAGATTCTTAGAGGAGTAGGTGGCCATAGCTAGAGATACTAGTAGATGATCGAGGGGCCACCGATGCAGCGATTACAGTTCGAACAAGGAGGTCCGACTAGCAACAGATGTGGAAGGGGATATGGTCGAGCGACAGACGGTTCGAGGTGTTACTACCACCACCCTTAAGTGGTCCACCCCAATTTCAAGGAGCAGACATATATGGGCGATCTCATCTTCAGGCAGTAGAGGCTTATGACCACGATACTCCACAGATGATCTGAGGTATGATCTGTGTCTTCTACACCCTATTTTCAGTACTTATAGACATGGGTTATAGTCACTCCTTCCTTGCTATGACTCTACTTTGGAGCTCAGAGATTACGGAGGAGCCGTTGGGTCTATCCTTATGGATAGAGACTCCTACAGGAGGGGATTCAAAGATTACACACTGGTGCTGGCAGTGTGAGCTTACTCTAGGGGGAGAGAGATTTGGTTGGGATCTCCTAGTATCAACCTCAAGGACTTATGATGTCATCTTGGGTAGGGACTTGTTATCCATGGTCCATGCTCATATCTACTGTTTTAGGTGTATTGTGCGGTGTCCCGTGGAGATGATACCATGTTTTCCTTCACTAGAGAGAAGGAAACCCTTGCGGCGTATGACAAACTCTCTTGAAGGAGGGTGCATCCAATCAATCACCAGTTGGCTAGCCTCACCCTTAGTGTAGTAGAGAAGAGGAGTCCAAGATTCCCTATAGTGGTGGATGAGTATGATGATGTTTTTCCTGATGAGGTTCCAGGGATACATCCTCATAGAGAGGTAGACTTCTATATCAACTTGTACCTTGGGAAGACACTGATATCTACACTGGTGTATCAAATGGATCTCTCAGAGCTTCACGAGCTGATGGTACAACTAGAGGACTTGTAGGAGAAGGGGTTCATAAGGACCGGTGTTTCACCATGGGAAGCTCCAGTGCTTTTTCTAGGAAGGATGATGGGAATTTGAGGTTGTGCGTGGACTTCCGGTGCCTGAACTAGGCGACCGTGAAGAACAGGTACCCAATGCCAAGGATTTATGACCTCTTTGACTAGTTGAAGGGAGAGAAGTGGTTCTTAAAGATAGACCTCAGATCAGGCTATCACCAACTTCAGGTACGAGACAAGGATGTACCAAAGATAGACTTCAGGTTCTGGTATGGACACTATAAGTTCCTAGTAATGCCTTTCGGTGTGACCAATGCCCCAGTAGTGTTCATGGGCCTCATGAATAGTATCTTCCAGCCCTACCTCTGCTGGTTCGTCATGGTCTTCATCGACAACATCTTGGTGTACTCAATGTTATAGGAGGAGCAAGTTGTACACCTGCGAATAGTCTTAGATACACTCAGAGAGCACCAAATTTATGGTATACTCTTGAAGTTTTAGTTTTGGATTTGAGAGGTCCATTTACTAGGACACGATATCTCAGAGGCTAAATTTGTAGTAGATACAATGAAGATAGAGTAAATTCTTGTTTTGGATATACCTAGAAGCGTGATTGAGGTATGAAGCTTCTTGGGGTTGGCTGGTTACTATCAAAGGTTCATGACCGACTTTTCTAGGGTAGCAGCACCCTTATCAGTATTGACATGGAAGGGAAAACCCTTAGTGTGGATGGAGAAATGCCAGAAGAGTTTCCAGAAACAGAGGCAGAGACTGACTAGTTCCCCCATCTTGAGACTACTAGAGGAGGGAGTTCGGTACGTAGTTTTCTACGATGCATCAAGGACCGGGCTCAGTTGTGTCCTAATATAAGAGAAAGAAGTGATAACCTATAGATCATGCTAGTTGAGACAACATGAGTAGAACTACATGACCCATGACCTGGATTTAACAACGGTGGTCTTTTCATTGAAGATGTGTCATCACTACTTGATGGGGGAACAATTTACAGTTTACTCCAACCACAAGAGTCTCAGGTATATATTCTCCTAGAAGGACCAAAACCTGAGATAACAACGATGACTAGAGTTCCACTAGGACTATGATTTTGAGATAGTATATACTATTGGAAAGGGGAACGTGGTGGAAGACGCACTTAGCAGGAGGACTGGGTTGAAGCTGCTGAGTGAGATGACAGATCAGTTATCCGTGATGTAGATATCCCTTATGGATGATGGTGAAGCTGTTTACCTCCAGTCGATGGCTATTACTCCCCCACTCGTACAACGAGTCAAGGGGGCACAACTGGGGGATGTTGACTACGAGGCTCAACAAGCTTAGATATCCTCAAGAAGAGATCCTGATGGATTTTTCATAGGTGGGAAGCACATCATCCTTTTCAGAGGATTCACCATTGAACCAGTGGTGTTGCGGGAGGAGGTGTTGAAGGTGTTTCATACATCTCCCTTAGCAGTACATCCTGGAGTTGAAGATATGTACCAAGACCTCTAGCGTTAGTACTGGTGGCCAGGTATGAAGAAAGCATTGGCCAAGTTCAGTTCACGATGCCTCACTTGTCAGCAAGTGGAGGCTGAGCACCAGGTTCCAGCAGGCTGGACTCAGCAACTTGAGGTACTGAAGTGAAAATGGGATGATCTCTCGATAGACTTCGTGATGGGGTTACCACATATTTACAGAGGTTATGACTCTTTTTGGGTGATTGTTAACCGAATCACCAAGTCAGATCACTTCCTACCCATCCAGGAGCAGGGACCGGTAGGGGGATTGAGATGCCTCTACGTCCAGGATATAATGCGGCTTCATGGGGTTCCTTCAATGATTGTCTCAGATTGTGATGCCCAATTTACATCTCGATTGTGGAAGTGATTACAGGAGGCATTCAGGATACAACTACGTTTAAGCACAACTTTTCATCCTCAGTTGGATGGTCAAACAGAACGAACCATACAGACCTTGTAGGACATGATTCTTGCTTGCATCCTAGACTTTGGTTGTAGTTGGTAGGACCACCTTCCACTGGTAGAGTTTACATAAACCAACAAATATCACTTCACCATCGACATGGAACCATTTGAGGACTTGTACGGGTGGCCTTACAGATCATCCATATGCTAGACAAACCTAGGGGATTCAGCACTCATTGGTCCAGAGTTGGTATGGGCTACCACCGAGAAGGTGCATATCATCTAGGATCAGATGATGACTACACATAGAAGACATAATTATTATGCCTACATGAGATAGATACCCTTGGAGTTCGAGGAGGGAGATCATTTATTCCTTCGGGTCTAACCCCAAAGAGGATTTTAGAGATTTGAATAGGGTGAAAATCTATCTCTGAGGTTCATCAGACCTTTTCAGATCTTGATTAGAGTTGTAAAGGTGGAGTACCACCTAGATATTCCCCCATAGATACACATGATGCATGATGTTTTCCATGCATCGCAGCTGAGGAGGTATGTGCATGATCCTTCACACGTCATCGACTAGGGAGAACTGGACATTGACAATGGGGTGACGTTTGTAGAGTTCCCAGTGGAGATAGAGGATCGACAAGAGTGGGTCCTATGCTGATGGTCGATTCCTCTAGTGCGCATCTGATGGCAGCATGAGAATATCTAGGAGAGCACATGGTAGAGGGAGGCTCAAATTCGTGCTCAGTACCCCCATCTTTTTTTAGTTGTTGTTTTTTATTTCGAGGATATAAAGCCCTAAGGTGGGGATAATGTAAATTCTCATAATTTCCATGTAATTTTTTTTATTTATATGGAATTATTTCGAGATCGTGAAATTTGACAACACGTGATTCCGAGGTCCAGAGAGCCCATAACAGAATTTTGAACTTTCTTTAAGGTACGTTCATCAAACATGAAAGCATTATTTTATATCCTTTAAACTATCACTCAGATCCCAAATATGAGAGCACCGTTGAATTAAGAACACTAAGATTCACCTATGAATTACTTATCTTCAACCGACAAGGGCCGATCAGAAAATTTATTTCTCAGACTTTTTGAGAAAAATAATAAAATAATTTAAAAGAATTATTTTATTTTCTTTCTCAATTTTGAGTGGAGACGACGACGTTGCGAGGCATCAACATGGAAGAGACGATGCACATCAATGAGGATCATTAATCGCTCATTAAACTCACAGCATAACGATGCTTTAATGATGCGTAACAGCGACACCATTTCTTAAATAAAATAGCGTAACGATGCGGCATCACATCATAATGGGAATGCTGGGACATGCTTCTATTTATCATTTGACAGGTTGGGGAATTATGGATTAAAAATTTGGTGGATTCTATGGAAAACCTCTGACGGACTTCCAACCCAGTGAAGAAAGAAGAATGCCGATAGAACTTCATCTTCTTCGTCACACCTTTCAAAGATCAGAGTTGGGAAGCAACACCAACATCTTAACCCCTTGAGGAAGAATGTGTGGGAATGAACTTCAAATAGGTAGGGGTTTTTGATTTTTTTTCTTCCCCATCCTTTTCTAGAAATGATGAATACGGGTCAACCCACGAACAGGTTGACCTGTGATTCTTGCGTTTATGAGGGAGGGTGTTTCATTCTCAGGGTTTTATATTTAGGGTTCAAATCTTGGAATGTAACGATTGAATGAAGACTCCCCAAAAATCCACCATCTTTAAACCTTCTAACGTGGAGCGTGTGGGCCGACATGAACAAGGGCCTGGACCCCTCCGTTTGTGCACTCCTGGTGAACTATTTGTCTAAAGTGACTGAAAGGTGGATTTGATAGATTCCCAGTAAAGAGGACACACCCGGAGGTCATAGGAGTAGGAGGCATGAAGAACGGGCCACCAGAGCGCGTCTGGTGGTCCGCTGAAGGATTTAATGGCGCACCGATGCCAGCAGCGGCAACACACAGCGGCGGCGGCGGCACAAGCCAACCGCATGCCGGACATTCGGAGCAGGCCACTGACCATTTTGAATGGCATGCCGGTGCGGAAGAAGCCGTAACTGATTGTGCCGCAGTGCTCCAGACCCGCGACGCCAACATTGCGTCACGTTGACCGGGGTCAATCTGTGGACTGGGTCTGTGGGTGACATGGAGGACACCTGGTCATCACCAACCGTGGGCGTGTGAAAGAGCGGCCCGCTACTTGCGAGCCATGCTCAGATAGGGAGGGACGCAGCGGTCCAGTGCATCCCAGTCACACCCCACGGGCCACTAATGTGACCGGTCTTTGGACCAGTGGGTCGCGCCCCCAGTGGGCCTACCCCCATCGGTCAAGGCAGTCCCACTGCCCAGTGGGTCAGACCCAACCTCAGTGGGCCTAAACTGTGTGGATGGGCCGGGCCTGTGCCGATAGGCCAGACCCAGGTCAGCAGGCTGGACTTGCATTGGCAGAATAAACCTGGGCCCCTTCTGGTTGGGCCAGACTAGACCTGGTCACCGGACAACCTGGTAGACTGGACCCTCTGCCAACTGGGTCGGGTCCAGCGAGGCCTATTGGGCCTGGCCCACTGGTCAGGATGAACCAGACTGACCTTAACCCATACCATGTTAGGCCAATTCTATCTAAATGAATTAGGGTATTTGGAACCCCCGGGCCGGGTTGGTCGGGTCGGTCCGACCAGGTGGGACCAAGCCTGGTCGCAACTGGTCCCCTGGTTACTAAAATGGCTGTATCTTGTAAACCGTGTGTTAGATTGATGATCCATTTGTGGCAATGAGACCCTCTCGATGAGATGGATATTTTGGAATGTTCTATGGTGACTTTCTTGATAGTTCAGATGAGACGAAGGGCTTTTGGAGCGGTTCTCCCAAGCGTACTATGTACAGAACCCTGTGATTGGTTGAGACCTAACGACTGCTGAATTTTGGCCCAGTGGGAAGCACATATTCATGACTTGGAAGGACCATGGTGGGAAGCACCACTCTGTGACTTTGCGGGACCATGGTATGTGATTATTATGAGTACCTTAATAGGCCATGACTAGTGGGAATCAGCTCTCTATGACTTTTCAGGCCCAGAATACGCGATGGGAGAGGAGTACCTAAGCAGTCCAATGTTAGTGGGAAGCACCTCTTTGTGACTAGGAAGACCCACTGTACCCACTAGAGGGGGAGTTCTCCAGTAGTAGAGGTGTTTGATGATGTGACTGATGATGCTACTTTTACTACCCTAGAATATACTTGGGGCGATCTATCTAGTGTTTCGTGCTTACTTTGAGAATTGGTTTGTGGTATTTCCTCTTTTGTTTTGGGGTCCCTAATGAGTACTGTGTTACCCACCCCTGCATGGCCTTCGCCTGCACGTGTTGTGTCTGGTGCAGATGACCAATGTTTCTATAAGGGTGCTCAGGGAGACGGGACTGACAGACGCTATGACGGTGGACTTGGTTGCCTAGGACCAGTCAGGGCCCAGTAGGACTAGGCAGACATGACATACTACTTCAGCTTCTGGTAGCTTCACTACTCTCACGATTAGGTGGGGGGTTTTTTGGGGATAGCCATCAGAGTTTTCCTTTTTGTACATTCTGTTTTTAGTCTTTGTTGGGTTTGTATTCTAGCCCACATACTTTCATTTTTACTTACACTCAACTTTGTTTTAGTGGTACTTATTTCTCCTTTTTCAGTGTGTTGTGAAGTGGTTGGGTGTGCGTGTGCGTATAGGTACTCAGGAAAATTCCTCCCAATTTCAGGTTAACGCCTTGGACGCTAGTTTCCAGCCCCTAGCCTTCAGGAGACGAGCTTGGGGTAGTCACGACATGGGTCCTAGGGGATGGGTCAGGACATTTCTGACCAAGAAAGTTTTCAACTTCCCATCGATATCTTGTAATGTAACTAAACACCTCAGACTTGTGGGTGATGATTGATACCCACACCAATTTTCTAAAATAATCACTGAAGAGAACGTATTATCTCCTCCCATCAATAGCTCTTGGTGAAATAGGCCCCCACACATCAATATGCACCAGCTCAAGCACCCTTGTTGACCTTTTCTATTTTTCCTTATATGTATTTCGAATGATCTTACCTTATTGAGAAGCATCACATGTATGAGTACGATCACATGATAACCTAGAGAGGTCACAAGAAACATCATTTTTCACCAGATTTTCCAAGGATGTTTGGTTCAGGATTCCAAGATGTTTATGCCATAACTTTTTTTCCTCTACCTTGGATAGAAATCACATATCTTCTTTTCCACTCACAAGATAGAGATTTTCTTTTTTACGATTTCCTTGAAAAACATACACCATCTTTTTCCATGATGACACATAATTTGTTTGAAAAGATTATGGAATGTCCAAGTCACACAGTTGATTGACACTAAGAAATTTGGGACTAGTACCTTCAATGACTGAGACATAAACATGTCTCATATATTTTCCCCAAACGTAGATTTTCCTGATCCAATAATATTTGGGAATTCATCATTACCAAATCTTGTGATACCTTCCTTATCGTACCTGATTCTAGTCCCCAGATCTTTATTTCCTATTATATACGAGGTGCATCCACTATCAATGATCCATATTCTAGTGAAATTTAATGCTTTAAATACAATATCTACAACCAATTCCTGTTCATCAATTTTATTTCTGATCCATGTTTTTGAATACATACTTGATACAGATTGATAATATTTATCTTCCTCAAAGTACAATGGACCAAATTTATCTTGTAGATCTGAAAATTGATTTTATATTTTCATATCATTTGATGATACCTTTAGCTACTTCTTATGACTACATTCATTCTGATTCGACACATTTCTTGACATTATTGATGAGTATTATCTTTCCATGTTCCCGAATACTCTACACCTAAAACAATGAACATAAAATTATGTTTTGGAATATTGAGACCTTTATTTCTACCTCTATTGGTCTTGTTACCTTTAATACCTTTTTTTCTATAGAACAAAAATTTTATGAGTTTCCCAATTTTCATAATAATAGCGTCTAATTCGGGGTGCATTCCTGTGTGGCAGTACTTCACTATTGGTTCTTCCTTGGGTTTTCTAAGTCTTAAAATTCAGATTCTTACCCAAATAAATCTATATCCTTTGAGTAGGATCTTGTGGTCTAACTTAAACCATTACTGCATTCTTTTTACGATCAAGACCCATACTAGTTGTATCATTCTGATCAATAATTTTCCTTTCCTGACACTCCTTTTTCTACTTCACTGAAACTCTAAATTCTACTTTCCCTTTTTCTATTTTCTTTGTGTCCTGCTTTGCTGGAATCAAGAGTTTCTCCTGATATTTCACTTTTCTTTACATACAAAAAACTTTCTCTTCAAGATCTTCAATATTTTTGATTTAATCTTTTCCAGTATTAATCACACTATTGACCTCTATTTTTAGGTATTCAATTTTGAGTTTGTGCTGAACCACCTTTTTTTATTTTTTGGTGTTGAAGACTTCAATTTTTCAATTTCTTCAATCAGCTTAGAATTCTCTTCATCCTACTAATACATATAAAGTTTGGCATCATGAATTACTTTTTTGGATTTCTTCATTTTGGCTCTCCAAACATCTACATCTTCAAGAGAAGCTTATAATTAAACCTGAAGGTCAACTCTTCCTTCTACTTCTACCTTATAACTGTCGATTTCTTCCCTTATTTGGTAATTTCCCACAATTTCCACCATAACATTTGATTCATGATCCTTATACTCCTCAAACTCTTCTGACATAGATTCTTTTGAACAATCATCTTCTTTTGAGAGTAGATTCTTCTTTTTGAATAAGTTTATCTTAAAAATTTTAGTACCTTTTATGTTGGATAATGAATTTTTCTAGGGAATTTCATCATTGTCTCAATCATCAAATTTAAAATTCTTAAGGCAATTTAATGAAAAATTTCCAATATTTCCACATAAAAAGCATGCAAGTAGAAGTTTAACTTTGAACTTTCCTCTTCCTCTTTTCAGTTTTGAGGCAAGAAATGCCATGATATCATCCAAATTGTCTTCCTCATGACTATCTTCAATAGAGAGCTTCTTCATGTATTATAATTCCATTTCTTTATACTTACCCTTTTCCATAGCATCATTATCATCATTTCTCATTTCATATGCAACAAGATCACTGTGCAAGTTAGCCAATGTTAGCTCCTTCAGATCTTTATCTTCCAAAGAAAAAACCTTCAGATTCAACTGAGGTTGAATTTTTATGAATATGTCCTTAAAACTCTTTATATCTTCAATATTTTTACCAAGGCCACACATTTATTCTATAACAACATTCACCCGATTAAAGAATGTATCAACAGACTCATTAGGGTGAATTCTGAGATCATCATATTTTTTCCATAAAACCTAGAACTTTTCTTAATTGAATTTTGAGTCACCCTGATAAATGTTCAAAAAAATTTCCCACATAGTATGTAATGTTTTACATGAAATCACCTTTTCATATATTTAATTGGATAGGGATCCCCCTAAAGCATTGATTATTTTGGCATCTGCATCCAATTCCCTTTGATCAGCTTCTAATAAAGCACCATTGTTGATATTGACCAAAATTCAATGCATTGATGTTGTAAATACATCCATTCATAATGATCATAAGTATTGCTACATTTGATTCTTCCATAATTTAAAATTGTTTCCATCGAAGATCAGAATCCATTTGTGATTGAAAACCTTCATTTATTCTACTGAGGTAGAACCAATAACTTTCATCATTTGGATTTGATACCAATTGTTAGGCCTTCTAGATCATATAACCTAAGAGGGGGGGGGGGTGAATTATGGTTTGAAAGATTAAAACTACTACCCATTTAGTTATTTTTTCATTAAACAAAAAACTCTTCTCTCATTCTCCTATAATAATGATTAAAGAGAAATGAAATCATGCATGGGACACAATGATTTTACTTGGTTCACCCTCATTGGGCTACGTCCAAGTAGCCTACAAAAATGATGTACTGATGTACCAAATCCACTAAGGATCACCTCCAAAATACAATGTTTAGGGTAGATCACTTCTATGCTCAGGCTCACTACCATTACAAGATTTAGGGTCTTCTCACTACATTTTCAAGGGTCACTCCCTATGTCTCTTTATCTGGATCACTATCTGTAAAAAGGATTACCATATTCCTCTTCCTTTTATTACTACTCTTAGAAGAGATTCACTAATAGTTTACAGACTTGTAGGTTCCTTAATTATTTATAATGAATATATCCTTAGTTATAGATATATGCTCTATTGATGCCCCATTTTGATCCATTGATGAATACCACTTTACCATAGATTTACTGGGAAAATCCTTATGAATAACTTTAATTACGCTCACTACCTTCACAAAGATCCTCTTTTGTGAAGATTAAATAGACTTCAAAAAGCTCCTTCCTTTCACAAAGCTCACTTATCCTTTGAAAAGAACACCTTTTAAAAAATCTCAACTAGACTTCATGAAGCTCTATTCGTTCATGAAGTTTACTTAGCCTTTATGAATTCCCTTTCTTTTTTGATGCTCAGAACATTCATTTGTATTTTATAACCTTTTGCAAACTTCTTTGCATGAAACACATTTATGATGCTGCCTTCACAAACCCCATTGATGATTCTAAAGCCTTAATTTTTTCGTTAAGTCTTTCTACTCTTCTGAATGGGGTAGAGGTATAGTTATAGGTTTTTCCACTGATTCCAGAACCTTTCAGCCATGTCATCACAATTTTATAATGCTATCTCTTTTCTACAGTGATGTTCCAAGAAAATTATCTGTTCGTGATGCCCATTATTTTCATGGAGATCATCATTAAACTCTCTATGATACTACAATGCTCAACCCGCAATGCTACCCACCTTCATCATTCATGATTATTGTCTTTGTCGCATAGATCACCGAAACTTTCATTGATCCTTCATGAAACACCCTTAATGAAGTCCATCTTCACAAACCTCACACCTTTTCCATATTTTTATAAGGAATCCAAGGGAATCCAATTTTATCAATGCTAGAAAAACTTATAATCTTGGACCACAAAAATTTGGAAAACACTAGGAAATGACATCACCTTGTGTATGCAATTTTCTATATCGATTCCAAGGCATCCATTTCTTTGTCTTGGATCTTTGTCAACATTCATAGTCAACAAACTCCCTGGACTCCACAACTGTCCTTGGAAACCCACTTTGTTAACAAACAAAATCAACCCAAAAATACTTTTATGTTACCTTGATGAATTTTTTCCCAACAATATATAAACATTAAAATCATTATAATACCCATCCATAAAATACAGTGATAAAAAAATAATTGTATTTCTATATGGAGATAGTAAGACGTATGTATGTATGAGCCATACTTTTACTTCTAGTTTGATAAGAATGAGGGTTTATAATGGAGTTTTCATAATAATAATAGCATTTTAGAATATTCAGGATAAATAAGTTATTATTTTATGATAAATACTAAATATTTATAGGAGGTAAATAAGAGTAAAAAAGAAAGATATCGATTTAGGTGATTACATATTCTCAGAAATAACTTCTTTTGATATCATCTAAAGGGATCTAGGATTGGTCTTTTGGGAATTCGATAATATCAAGAATATGTATAGGGAAGTTATTAAGAGAAATTGGTAGTGTTTGGTTGATCTAGAAGGATTAAAATGGTGTTAAAAAGTGAGGATGGAGGTGACCTTTTATAATTGAGGTGAGGGGCCCTTATGGATGTTTTCAAAAGATTAAATTATAATAAATTTATTCTCAATAAAGATGGTTTTGAAAGTCGTATAAATAGAAAAGGGATGAAATTTTCAACCATATATTATCCCATTTGTACTATTTTAATATTTTTATGATTTTAAAGTAATTTTAAAAAAAATATTATTTTCATAAAATATCATTACTGTTAATTTAGATAGTATTCATTTAATTTGACTTAAAAGATATAAATAGAAAGTTTTAATTAGAATATAATACTGTAAAAAAACAATAATATGTTATATTAACACATAAAATTCATGTCAAAAATTAAATCACCCAAATTATATTTCTTTTAATATTTTAAAAATATTTTATTATATTTTTTATTAATTGAAGAAATATTACATCGACACTGTGTTAGAATTCATTGTAATTAAATAATTACTAAAATTTAGAAATAAATTTATATCATGAATATAATTTTATTATGAACAAAATTACTATTAACATTCCTTCATAATTATTTTTTCCCTATGTGAACATTTAAGATATATTAAAAATAAAGAGTGGAATTTTGTAATTTTCTTTGATTTAAATTATATATAAGTTATTTTCTTGGAAAAGTGTCTATTAAGCAACTAATTTTAGAGCCTAAGGCAATGAGGGTATAATTAAATTCACCCAAAAATAATTAGGCAAGTTTTTGACTATGTTTATACCATTATCTTTTGGTTTAAACCCCTTTTAACCCTTTTCAAACATACTACGACAACAAGGTTTACTCATTGAGGGTCAATATAGTTACTATAACTGAAAAAATGGACCATAAATATATCATTGTCTATATTATAAATATATAATAGTAACTTGGGGGAATCTACTATTTTTAATAATTTTATATCCTTTAATAAAATAATATTTATTTTAAAATACCATTAAAGTAAATTTTTAGTACTATTCTTTATTTTGACTTTAATAACAAAACAAAAACAAGTAAAATTCAAACCAAATTTTTTTATAAATTCAATAAAATTCATATTAATATATAAAATTTGTGTATCATATTAATTATATCAAATTATAATACTTTCAATATTTTTAATACCATTTATTTTGTTTTTTTCATAAATTTAGTAATTACGGTATCAGTGTTGTATAAACATTTAAGGTATTTATTTAATACATAAAATTTTAAATAAATTACCATCATATAAATAAGTTTATTATTATAAAAAAACCATTTATATTCATTAAATATGTATTTTAACTCATATCTATGTCATTATAACTTATTTAATATGTTATTTTGATTTATTCAGCCTTGCGCAAGCATTACACAAACATTTGGACAACCACTTGTTATATAAATTAAAAATTAATTTTGAAACATAAAAATAATATATAATAATTAGTATTTAATAAAAAATACTATCAAAGAATAATTATATCTCAAATATTATCTTTAGGATACCAAATTTTACTTTTCTAGTGCTGCCTAAGCTCTGTGTCAGCACTGAAAATGATTTTCATATTTATCATGGTATAAATTATAATTTATATATATTTTTAATTATTTTTATATGATATTTTTTTTTATTTTATCATAATTTATTTATTCCATAATCTTTATAAATATTTATATTGTTTTTAGGTCATGGGGATATCAGAAAAGATGTTGTATTTCATAAAAACTGTAATTTTTTTTCTATTCCCTAAAAATTTAACTTCTTGAGAAAATTTTAATAAAATAATCCTAGGATAAATTTGAATTTATGAATTCAAAGATAAATTTAATTTCATAAAATCAAATTCCTATAAGTGATATACATTAGTTTCAATATAAATTTATAAAATGAAATGAAAAATAGATTTTAGAAAAATTGATTTTTAAGTATAAAAAATAATTTTATACCAAATTCAACTATAAAATTGATTCTAATGAATTTAATTGGATTATAAATAATATAATAAAACTAATTTAACTTTTAAATCATTATAAAACAGAGTTTTTATTTTTAAATGTTCGAAAGAAAAAATATAGTTTTTAATAAAATTCAGTATTTTTCACTATTTATAGGAAAATCAATCTTTTTTAAAAAATAAAAAAATAACCAAATTATAATTTTGATATGATTATTTAAAAAATTAAATTAATTTTATAAAATGCACTTTCTAGAATTTTTATAAAATAATTATAAAATTTCCTCACAAAAAACTAATAAAAAAAATTCATTTTTGAAGAAAACGCATTTTTGAAGCATAAAATGATTTTACTAAAAATTAAGTGATTATTTATTTAGAATTAATCAATGAATTTTCATAGAGTATGAAATTTATATATATTTAATAATATGAATAATGATATTCATACCCACCAATTTAACTACTAGGTTATATTGGCCATATTTAAATAATAATATTTTAATAGAGTATCAGAGTTTTTTTAAACTTGATGTTATGTGTAACGTAAGATATCAAATAAATAAAATTATTTAAAGATAAGTATCCCCTAAATTATTATAGCGTTACATTCTCATCCAATTTTATTAAATTTCATCCTCATAATTTTAATTTTTTCTCGGTAATCAAAGGTTTGATATTTGAAAAAAATACTTTGTTGAAAAATCACATCATAAAACGGGTTAATAAAACATCCGATAAAAAAGATAGAAAAGAAAATATGAAGATCATATGGAATAAAATATAAGTAGGTTCCTAAAAAGTATAACATTACTGGGAAGTGAAAATATGGGTATGGAAGAGAAAACAAATGCCCAAGTACTACTAGAGAGTGATAGAGAACATGGTTATAAGAAAGTGAACAACCACAAAACCATTAATCAATAAGGGATAAAAATGCTATAAATTAATCATAATTGAAGGTAATATGATGAAATTTTTATCTCAATATAATTTTCATATATTTGAGTAATTTCTTCACCATCTAGACTAAAAAAGATCAGGAAATATACATTTTTTGAAAGTAGAATTTTATCCTTTAATAAATTTACACCACAATCTCATCTATTTATCCAAACAATGAGCATTCAAAATGCCGCATAAGGTATCAAAACTTGATATAAATATGTTCCTAATTTTTATAGGCATTAAAAAAAACCAAAACTAGTTAGAATAAGGTAATATAATTATTAAAATAAATAAACATTTAAATGATGAAATAAAACAATAATTTATAAAACCTCAACAACAACACCCAAAGTAAAATTTAGATAATTATATAAATAAATAAAATCAAAATTATTCAAAATATTCCTGAATATGTTTGAAACTAAAAAATCATATGAATTTGATAACATATTCTTTTGATATTAATTTAATATTTATCTCCAATCAATATTAGTCACTCATAAAGTTTTAAATCCAAAAATTTATATTCCCTAATCAAATAATATACAAAATATTCTAATCATTTCCATAAGTAAATTGAAAAACCATATTAAATCATATATGATTCAAAAAGATAAATTAACTTTTATTCCTCAAATAAAATACCATATTATCCAAAAATATTTATGTTTACCTTAATCATATAAGGTTAAAAAAATAGTAAACTTATTCTAAAATAATATTAGTCACTTAATCCTCAAACAACTTATCAATCTTATGGTTATTGATATGATAAAAAATTTGTTCCCAAAATCAACTTAATCATTATCTATAAAATTGTTTAAGTATAAAAGCAATGTCATACTAAAAAATACATCATGTAGTTTAGTGGTTGGTGTTGTACTCTTTTCACCCTTCGGTTGTGGGTTCAAGCCCCACAACCCTTCCAGATGTGACATGTTGTCACCTGACCCACATGTTGTCATTTAACTAAAACTATATTAATATAATTCCTATAATGTTTACAAAAAAAATGATTAATATCCTCAAAATATCCTTAAGATCTTTAAAATTAAAGAATGTTTTAACCTTATAGGTTATCTTATATCTTTCATCTTGAATCCCCAAAATGTAATAGTATTCTTTCAAAATAATCCTTCATGTTAAACCAAAGGGTTACATATTCCTCAAACCACTAAAACATCCCCCAAAATTTCATTATTCAACTTTAAAAATAAAAATTGGTTTCTACATAAATGATCTTATGATCAACCTTAAACTTATAAACCCATAATGGTATCCATAACTCTTGATCTATCCTTATATGAAACATCATAATCTCCAAATTTATCTAAAACAACCTCTGATACCAACTATGATAACCCAAAACACGTTCTCTTATATCTGATTCTAAAAATACAATCTTTACATTTTTGTCTTTTATACCAATAAACATGACCCAATTTCAGCCATAAAAAACTTATAACATCAAAGGAAATATTAGATTACTTTCATACTAAAGGAAATTATAGGTTTAGAGTTTTATAGAATTAGGAAAAACACATACATAACACGGAAAAATAAATAAATCATTCATAAAAATCTATATCATATACCAAAAGTTATTCATGTCTATCACCCTTCATAGAAATACCATAATTATAGCCTTTCATCATAACCTATAGAAATTGAAACATAAGAAAGGGTGAGATCAAATGCTCATTAAGGGAAAACAAGGGAGATATCAATGATCACTTAAGAATAACATAAAAATAAGGGAATGAGAATATGAGCATAAATTTTGAGAACCATACCATAAATATCATATATAACAATATTGAGTAATAGAATAAATCTTAGTAGTTTATAAGACATGAATCATAAAGGCATCAAAGAAGATGATCCATGAGAGAATAATATAGGCATAAGACATGGAATTATAACATAAAAATAAGCATAAAAATAATTTCTTTATTAGTCAAGTCCATTTAAAAGTCTAGAATAGTGTAATGGGTTCACTCCCCAAACCATAATAGTAGTCAAGGTTCACTCCCAAGACTATCATAGAAGACAATGTCTCTTACTGAACTGGATTCACTACCCATTCCAATCTTATTTATCTCATGAAAAATTAATATTTACCCAATTAATTGGAGGGAGATATAGGTCCCACACATAAAAAAATTAAAATTATATATATATCTGCCACAATATCATAAACCATTCATCATATCAAAACCCATGAAAATAAATGGGGTTCCTAAACATTTCATCATTTCATTACAGCATAACCCATGAAAAAGTGATTATTTTCATATAATTATTATCGTCATAATAATAAACCATTAAAGGAAATAATAAGGATCATATCAACTGATTAAATACTCATAAAATCATAAGTTAATTCAAGTGTTTTTTCGTTGATGAATCAAAATATCATTAAGACATTCTTGAAAAAAATGGCCATTTAAATTTAAAAAAAATCACATTTTGCAATCTAAAAACTTCACACATATAAATTAAATAATTTTATTTAAAAATAAACATGTAAAATTGTAAATAAAGCATCAAATTATTGATGATTCATGACAATAGAAAATTATTTTAATTTCATATAAGTTAAAAAAACATTCCTTCTATACTTTTGTTAGAAAAGTCATAAAGCACCTCATTTGTAAAATAAAAAAAGATTAATTTAAAACCATTTTGTAAAAAGTGTAACATAGGTAAAAATTAATTTAAAAAATAATTTTATCATAGTAAAAAACTTCTTTAATACATTTTTAGAAAACATGGATATGGATGATAAATGATTTTTGACTGAAGATAGAAATTAAGTTGATTTTCCTTAGAAACATATTTTCAATAAGTTGAGTACATAAGAAGAGAAAAATGAAATGAAAAAATTTATTTAAAATAAATAACCATAAAATAATAAAAAACATGATTTTATTGAAAGTTATATCATAAGTTTTCATCTTCATAAATTTAATCACAAACATTCCCAATAAACAATATGATTGTGACATAAAACCCCTTACCACTTTAGTAACTTTTGAATCATAAGACCTATGAAAGAAATAACCTTATATGGACATGTAAACTACATATTGTATATGATAATAATCCTAAAATAAATTCCTGGGAAGTATATACACCACACCAAAGAAACAAGTGGTGTATAAGGAACATGTCCTACTAAAATAAAAGTGAAAAAAACTCCCTTACCTCAAGTTCACCTTTCTTAGAAAGCACTATAAACTCTTGTAAAATAAATTTAAATTTATTATAATTATATAATACATTAATTATTATTATTATAACATCATATATGATCTTTTTATTAAATTTTAACACCAATTTTATCAACAATTCCTTAAAATTATCATTTTCAGGTGTTAACTGTTTCTTTTATCATGCATATTTTACATTGGAAGTTCCATTTAAATTACTTTGATCATAGTTACATCATATTAAAGATTTTAATCATGACATAAAAATCATATATATTAATTATATACATATTTATATTCATAAATAAAAGTTAGATATAGAAAAATGAATTACACCGTTCATGGAGACGGTAGGCCGTACGTACGCATGATTGTTATTTTCATTTTTTGAAAAATGGATTGAAAGAATGGTAAATTTTAATTGATATTTCCATAATTATTATCATATATATATATATATATATAATATTTTCATCCAATTCATCCTCATTACCATTCACGTAAAATATAAGTGAAAAAAATCAAATTTCTTTGTGGAGATGGTAATTCACATGTACTCACGATCGACATTATCATTTTCTAATGGTTTGGAAGGTAAGAAGGTAGATTCTATATTATAATTATAGAAGATTAATTATGTCATAATTATAATATATAAATATTAAACACATCATAATTACCAACTATAAAATATGATGATGAAAAATGATTTGTATCGCTATGTGGAGACGGTAAGCTGTACATACACATGAACGATACTTTCACTTATCGTTTGATGGGAATGAGGGTGTATAATGTTGTTTTAATAATCATCTTAAAATGTATGAATATTTATTATAATTAATTAATTGTTTTATGATAACTATAATATATTTAGATGAGGTAAATAAGAGTAAAAAAGAAAGAGATCAATTTAGGCGATTACCTCTTCTTGGGAACGACTTCTTTAAATATCCTTTAAATGGATCTTGGGATAGTTTTTTGGGAATAAAATCACCTCTAGAATGTGTATAGGGAATCTTATAAAAGAAATTTTAAGATTTTAGTGAAGATATAAGGCTCAATTTTGTGTAAATAGGTGAGGTAGGAGGTTCTCTTTTTTAATTGAGGTGATGGGAACTGTTGAAAAATTTCAAAATATTAAATTATAATAAATTTATTCTCAATATAAATGGTTCCAAACGGCCTAAAAATAGAAAATTTATGAAATATTGAACCATATAATATCAAATTTATCCTATTTTAATATTTTTATGATATTTATTAATTTAATAAAATATTATTCTCATAAAATATCATTATTGTCAATTTAGACACTATTTAATTAATTTGTCTTAAAAGACATAAATAAAAATTTTAAATTTGAATATAATACTTTAACACAACAATAATATGTTTTATTAATCTATAAATTTAATTTTACCTATTAAATAACTCAAATTATATTTATTTTAATATTTTTAAAATCTTTTATTATATTTTTTTATTAATTGAAGAAATACAACATTAGCGTTGTGTAAGCATTTATGGTAATTAAATAATTACAAAAAATTAAGAAAGTAAATTTAAACAATGAATATAATTTAATTATTCAAAAAAGTATTCTTAATATTATTTTATAATTATTTTTTCCCTATGTTAACACATAATATATATTAAAAACAGAGTGACATTTTTTAAATTTATTTGATTTAAATAATATATAAGTCATTTTCATGAAAAAGTGTCCATTAAACAACTAATTTTAATGACTATGGTTATTAGGGTATAATATAATTCATAAAATAAAAATTAGAAATTTTTTTTACCTTTTTTGTTAGTATCTTTGGGTTTTAATCCTTAGTTATCCCTTTACAAACTTACCATAACAAAAAGGTTTTTTACCCATTGTGGGTCAATATAGTTACTATAAATAGAAAAATGAACCATAAATGGAACATGGTTAATATTATAAACTATATAATAGATATTTTTATGAATATAATATTTTTATAAATTTTATATCATTTAATAAAATATTATTTATTTTAAAATATCATTAATGTTATTTTTTAGAACTATTATTTACGTTGACGTTAATAACATCAAGAAAAAAAATTAAAATTTAAGATAAATATTTTAATAAATTCAAAAATTGTAATATTAATATATAATTTTTTATCACATTCATTATCTCAAATTAGTATACTTTTAATATTTTTAATACCATTTTTTTGATTTTTCCATTAATTTAGTAATTGTTGCGTTAGCGTTGTATAAGAATTTAATAAATTTATTTAATACCTAAAAATTATAAATAAATTAACATCATGAAAACAAGTTTATTATTATAAAAACATATATTGATATTCATTCAACATATTTTTTAACTCATATCTATCTCATGTAAACTTATTTAATATGTTATTTGGACTTTTTTGTCATTATGCAAGTATTGCACAAGAATTTGGATAATACATTTGTTATATAAATCTAAAATTATCTTATAAAAATAAAAATAATAAATAATAATTAATATTTAATAAAAAATTCTATAAATGACTTATTATAACTAAAATACTATCTTTAGGGTACCAAATTTTTCTTTTCTAGTGCTGTATAAGCTCTACGTCGACACTGAAAATGATTTTCATATTTTTCATTGAATAAATTGTAATATATATATTTTTAATTAATCGTGTATGATATTTTTATTATTTTATTATAATTTATTCATTACATATGTTTTATAAATTTTTATATTATGTTTAAGTCTTGGCGATATCATAAAAGATATAATATTTCATACAAACTGTAATTTTTTTACTAGCCACTAAAAATTTAACTTTCTAATTTTTTTAGAAAAATAATCCTATGATAAGTCTAAATTTATTAATAAAAAAATAAATTACATCTAATAAAATTAAAATTTTCTAAGTGATATAAATTAATTTTAATATAAATGTTAAAAACACAATGAAAAACTAATTTTAGAAAAATTTCTTTTTAAGTATAAAAATGATTTTATACCAAATTCAACCATAAAATTAATTAAAAAGAATTTAATAGATTATTAATATTAAAATAGAAATAATTTTACTTTTATACCCTTTAAAACAATTTGGTAATTTTTAGATGTTTGAAACCAAAATACAATTTTAAATAAAATTCAATATTTTTCACTATTCATAAGAAAATCAATCTTTTCAGAAAAATACCAAAAATTTACCCAAAGATAATTTTTTTATTATGATTTTAAAAATTAAATTTATTTTATCAATTACATTTTATAGAAGTTTCAATAAATAATTATAATATTTCCTCATAAAAATCAATAAAAAAACATTTTTTAAGAAAAAATATTTTTGAAGCATGAAATGATTTTACTAAAAATTATGTGATTATTTACTAAGAATTAATCAATAAATTTTCATTTTTTAAGACCTTTATATAAAATTCATAATGTGGTTAATCCTATTCATACCCACCAATTTAATGGCTAAGTTATAACAATCATCTTTAAATAATAATATTTTAATAGTGTAATGTGATTTTTTTAAAATCAGTGTTGCATGTAATGCAAGATATCTAAGAAATAAAATTATTTAAAGGTAAATATTCTCTATAATCTTATGGTGTTACAATTGGTATATTTGGAAATGGTCCATGAAGTGATCAGGTAAGTGATTCCTAAGGTGGAGAGCACCACAAAAGGAATTAGTGTTTTGAGTGAGTAATCAGGGTAGTATGAGATGTTGAAAATGGGAAGAATATGTTTGATATCATATTATAATTAGGGAAAGTGGACAAAATAATGCTTGGGATGAGTGATATCTTGAGTCAACATGTGTGTAAATAGATATGGGATGATCTATTTCAAGGTGGGGAGGTTGTATGATCCCAAATCTTGTGGGATGAAAGGATATCATTAAGGATGGATTAAAAAAATGTATTTTGAGAGTTTTCAAGTTTTTAGAGGGTTTAGAGTGACCCAAGGGTGGTTCTGGGTGAGTTAGAAATCCCATAGACTGAATTGGATGCAACCTATAGCTATTCACATCATAAATATTTAATTCATGGTGTGAAATTTTTGGATAGGGGAGAGCCCCTCTATCCCATTTTTTCATGGAGTGAAACTAATGTTTACACCATGTAATAATATACCCCTTAAGAAAAATAAAAAAGATAAAAATAGAAAGCAGGGGAGAAAAGGGACATTCATCTATGGAGCAGTGTGTCTTCTATTCTTTTTTTCTCTTAGGGTTTCAAGTGTGGTTCTCACTCATCTTTTTTTTTGTGTTTTTGATTCCGTTCATCACATGAGTATCCAAGGGTTAGGATATCACTCTATATTTCATCTTATTTTATTTCTCTCACTATTTTGATCTATTTCTTCATTTATGGTGTTACCCCCTATTTTCAAGGTTTTTATCTAATTTTCTATTTTATACTGTCTGAATCTGTATTAGAGGCCAATCTCCAATGAGTAGATATATATGGGTATAAGGTAGGTGGTTCATAGATTTATCCTAATTATAAATGTGATATATGATGCATGGTAAATAGGCATGATTGGGGTGGTTCATGTGTGACCAATTTCTATTGGTTTTATTTTTCTATTATTCTTAGGAGATATTGAGGGGCACTAGTGGATGTTATAGGGTATGTTTGATCTTGGTATGACATGGAAAGTGTGAAAGAGGGTTTTGTGTTTGGTTTGGTAGGGTGTTTTTAGTTGTTTGGTTTTATTAAAGTTAGCTTATGGCTACATTGGTTTCATGGGAACATGTGGGGCATCACCGTGAGACCTTGGGTCATGTTGATTAATGGAAATAGTGGTGATGGAGGTTCACTGGAGGTGTGTATTTGGATTTTTGATGATTTATTCTCATTAATGTTAGATGATAGTGCTGTTGGGGTCTTGTGAACATAAGATAAGGGACCAGTGATGTGGTATTAACCACTTGATATAGCTAGAGGTCTCCATAGATCTAGTGATTTAGGGGATGGTTATGTCCATAAATATAGAGGAGGCAATCACCATAGAAAGCAATGATTTATGGTGTGCGAGACCATCTGATTGGGGAAGAAGCTCATCATTATGGAGGAATGAGGGGCCTAGACTATGGAAGTATGGGTATCACCGTGCCTTTGGATGTTGGGCTGCCAAGATGATAGTGATTTAATAAGTGGAATTCCAACAGGCTAGTGATATGTTTATATGAGTTTCTATGGGTTGTAAAATTTACATGATGATTTTTATGGGGACATGAGCAAGTAATGACATGTTTTGTATCTGGTAATGGTTGGAACTGATATTGTGTTGTATAGAAATAAATAAGAGACTTAGGGTCCTTTTGTTATGACTGACTTTGGATGAATTTTTCCACTCTAGTGATGGAAAAAGTAGATAATGGTTCTATTTTAGCTAATGAGAACAAGTGAAGTGGGTTCTATGATCCGTGAGTTGTTTTCGTTTATTTATATTTGGAATACACTGGTATATGTGTGGATATAAGCTAGGGACACCATTAGTGGTGTCCTACTAATTTCATACTCACACCTTATATGGTACCCATAGGCTGCATTCATACTTTATGGCCTTGAGTGAAGGTAATGGAATAGGTTAATGGTCTAGATCTTAGTGAGATGGGATATACTAGGGGTTCACGGGTTGGATGACATAGTTTTTGGTAGATAGACTATGTGGTTACTCTTTACTGAATTGAATATCTGTTTTTTGTTATATTAATATATTATTGGACCAGGGGTGATATTGAATTGTTATGTATGACTATCATGATATGTAGATATTGTCTGGTATGTATATCTGGTATACTTTTGGTTCATTTAAACTACTATTTTATATTGCTTCTTCTGATTCCGGTTAAACACTTTCACAGTGCTATTATTGATAACTTCATTATTATTATCACCAGAGGGTATGGTCACTATCACCCTATATACCCTCACTATTAGTCAAAATACTTTGGAATATGGGCAGGCGTGCCTAATCCCATGTAGAACACTATTATGGACCACTGGTTTAATGGGTCTCGGGTCAGGGGTCTTACAAATAGAGTCTTTACAGATTACTTTAAAAAAATTGTGGTAGTATTTATGGATGATATTATAATCTATTATAAAAGTAAGGATGAACATGAGGAGAATTTAGATACCATACTAAAGATCTTATTAATTTAAAATTTATACGTGAAGTAAAAAAATGCGAGTTTTGGGTGGATTAACATCCATGGGGCATATTGTCACCAAAAAAAGGATATATGTGGATCCTTAGAATATAGAGGCTATTTAAGGATGTCCTAGACCAACACCTATGATGGATATATTTAGTTTCCTTGGATTTTTTTGGTACTATCATTTTTTTGAGAACCTTATCATTATTTTTAAAAACACTAACCTAGATAACTCAAAAGAGAGTGAAGTTTTTCTAGATTTATGAATGTGAGAATAGATTCAAAGAGTTAAATAATAGGGAGATCTTTGTACATATGCTCACATTACCCAGTAGTGGGGAAGGATTTGTGATATACAATGATGTGTATGAAAAATTATTGGGTTGTGTAATAATTAAAACAACAAAGTGGTAGTCAATACCTCCTAAACATTTAAAATCCATGAGATGAACTACCCAAAACATAATTTAGAATTTCCGGTAATGGTCTTCACATTAAATATTTGATGAAATTATCTATATAGGGAGTAGTGTGGAATATATATGGATAATAATAGCCTTATGTATATATCCACACAATAAGGACAGAATATTCTCCAATGAATGTGGTTGATGATGATCAATTATTATGACCTTTCAATCCATTACTATCCCTAGAATACCAATGAATGTGTTTAGTGCTAATTAATGATTTTGACCATCCCCTAGTATAGTTCTCATACAATAATAATTTTCATTATAGAATTAAAATGGAACCTTATGAGGCTTTGTGCGGAAAGTGGTTTTAGAATCCAATATTCTAGAATGAATTTAGATATTTTAAGAAAATGGGACCTAATTTTATCTAATTGATGATAGATAAGGTTCATACCATTCTGTTCCATGTAAAATACATGAAAATTCAAAAGAAAATATACATAGAAAATCATCAATGAGACCTAGAGTATGAGGTTGTAGATAAGTAGTTCCTTCATATATCATTGTGTAATAAAGTCATGAGTTTTGGAAATAAGGGAAATATTAGTCCTAGACATATAGGACTCTTTGAGATCCTAGACCAAATTGGAGTAATGGCCTATAGACTAACAATCCTACCTAACCCATCTCAAGTATATGATGTGTTCCATGTATCCCACTTAAGAAAGCAGATACCAGACCCTCACATGTATGAAATCTAGAGGTGATACCAATGGATAATGATATTTTATATGAGGATCATTCAATATAGAATATAGATCGTAGAGACAATGTTCTATGAAACAAGACAACTCACTAAGTCAAAGTACTGTAGTTGAGCCATAATTTTGAGAAGGCAATATGGTAATAAGAAGAGGTGATGAAACATAATTACCCTAATATTTTTATATTTTTTGAAATGAAATTTCATGAGATAAATTTATGAGGGGGATGGGGGAGGTTAATAACGTAAAAAAATTTACTTTTATTAGTGGAATTAACTTTTGAATAAATAAATACCTTATTAAGTAAAGTATTTATAGAAAAAACATGCACTATATTTTATTTTTTATTTTGGAATGTTATAAAATATATTCAGAATATGGATATTGTACTTAAAATACCATTAAGATTCATAAAAACTGATAATGTATTCATTATATAGTGGTGGTTGATATTAGTATATTAAGAGTGTTACAAAATATAATTGACATAAAAGAAAAAAGCGATGACCTAAACCAGTATGATAATATCCTATGAAGTCCAATTGTTAGATATTTCAAGAGAGAGAAAATCACTTGGATTTTAACTTGGATAGGACCAAGCTAAGATTCAACAAATTAAACTTGACTTAAACTGTTTACTGATGAAGTTCAACCCTATAGAGATCATTAACAAAACCATGTTCACCGAACCACCCCAAGAAAGAACTACCATCACACACCTTACCCTTAAGGAATACATTGATGTAATAACGGGTTATATATTCATAATATAGTACTATTAATGTGTATATTATCTTTTTAATGATAAAATAATGGTTATATTAATTCCTTTTTTGTTTTTATTTTATACACTTTATTATAGAATGAGTCGAACAAAAATTTAATTTTTATACAAAGAAAATAATTTTTTTTTAAAAAATATATAATTTCCATTTAAATAATATTTTATGATAAACTATTTAATTTTAAATAAAATTTATTTTCATGAAATAGTATTACAAATCAAATTTTTTATTTATATATAAATGGTAATATAATTTAATAAAGTCCCATGTGTAATTTTTATAAGGGCCAGAATGTTGTTTGTGTCATAAAGACTAATATTTTTTCAATAAATAATGATTTTTATTTAGAAGTGGAAATTAATTTATTTAGGAAGTTATTTTTATAAAATAAATATCATTTTTTAAATCAACACTTTCAAAATTAGTAAATGGTGTTTTTTTGATAATTTTATGGGACTATAAAATTTTTAGGTAATAATTAATACTGTATAAATACACAGTAAGTATTATGACATCATAATTAGATAAAAGTGATGTAATAAATACCATAAAAGGAACCATCAACCAAAAATATATTTTTCCTTGAAAATAATTTTTTTAAGTAATTTTATTACTTTTAATAACCTATATTGAATCCTCCAAAAACAATATTATATTTCATGTTTTTAAAAACAACTGTTTTTGAAAATGACACACGTTCACATCATGAATGGTATTATTATATGTATTTAGGTTCTTACATAAATAGAATATTGGTAAAAAATCCTATTTGGTAGAAAACATGTACTGAAACCATGGGAATATTTTTGGTTTTGATTATTTTATTACTTATAGTCCAAAACCTATGTTTAGAAATTAATAAATAATTGACCTATCTTTTTATTTAAATACCCACCCAACACCCATTTAATATTCACTAAAAATACTTTAATAACAAATTTTCTCTCCAAAACCCTCTCTAAATACCTACCAAGGTGTTTCCAAGCTCATAAGAAGCACCTCCCGATCATTTAGAAAAAACCTCTAAAGCAAGGGATTCTCTTTCTCTTACTCTTCATTCAGGTATTTCCTTTGTATTTAACCTTTTAAATCTCATTGATTATTCTTTAATGTGTTTATAAATATCCATTTAATATCAAATTTATGGTATAATAATGATAAATTATTTATCCCCACTCATTATAACCTTTATTAGGTCGTTACTACACAAAAATAAGTGATTTCTCTCTCTCTTATTTTCTATTCAAGAACATTGTTTAAGTTAACCATTTTGATTTAAAATTTTTCTTATTGAAGTATGTTTTTACACATAAATTTAATTTATTATTATTATTATGTAATTATATATCACATTTCATACTCATTAATCCCTTACACGAAACTTTATGTACTATCTTTATGCTGCTGAAATTATCCTGTGATTTTCCAAGACAAACTTTTGTGTTGTGAATACACATCCCTATTTTAACTAAAGGGTATTAATTTAGTTTTAACTATTATTAATTGAATGGTGAAATACATGTGTGTATCCCTCACTCCTTAATTTTTGAATTAAAAGTGATGAAATAAATTCTTATATTGTATGATCGAAGTGGCACACAAATTCATATACATGATGGAAATGTGATAGATGGGCCTAGAATTATATAGACCTACAATGCATTGGGTAATGTTTTTATCTAATGTGATACCATGTATGGTCCATGGGTAGTTAGCCTAAGAACACTATGTTATGATGTCTCATTGGTTAGTCTTTACTTATGCTTATGATTCCATGTTTTATATTATTTACACATTCTTACGATGCCTTGATGTTATTATCTTATATCATGCTTCGATGTTCATGATTATGATTAACAAATTTCTATTTCATAATGTCATGTCTCTTAACTAAAATGTTCTACTTTAATTTATACTATTTTATGATTATTACCTTATGGGGATTTATATCTCACCCCTTTCTTATGTATGTCCCTAGGTTATCCCATATAGTATTAGAAGATCAATGGAATTTAATGGTATGTTATTGAGTTTTTAAATAATGTCATTGTATCTCGATTTCATGTTATTGTGATATGTATATAATTTAAAAAATACACTAGTCATATTGATCTTATGAGATTGTATTACGTGTATCTTTATGTAATAAATCATGAAATAAGGTGTAAATAGATACAAGTTTTCATAGAGGTCGTTTACTATGGTTTTGAATATTACACACATATTTTAGAGTTTTAAAACCCTAAAAATGTGTTTGTATATATCTAGAGAAAAACGCAACTCAAATTTATGTGGAATCATCTCTTAAATTTCTAAAATAAATCTATGGTCATTATCCTATGACATCATGGCACTTTGAGGTCATTTTCCGGATTTTAACCCCACAAGGCATGTTTTTAAAGACTTTGATATCTATAAAAATTGATTATTGAGTAATTATGAGCACATCACACATCATATTGATTTTACTTATACTCTTTCACATCAAAAATTATTAAAAAATGATTTTACTATGATTTCACACCAATTATATGTTTTTTTCATTGGTTTTGACCATTATACGCATGTGTTAGAGTTCTAAGACACTAAAAATGAATTTATAGACATACTAAGAAAACTTCCACTTATATTGATGTGGTGTTAGTTATTAAATTTCCAAAATAAATCTACAGTCATTTTTATATAATTTTATAGCACTCAAAGCTAATTTTCATGGTTTTTACCCTTAAAACATGTTTTTAAAGACTTTGATATTTGTTAAAACTATTTATTGAGTAATTCAGAGAAAAAATGTAGGTTAAATTGACATGTAGTTTGATTATACACATAAAAATTGATTAAAAAATTATTTTATTATAATTTAATAATAATATAATTTCTTTTTCTTTGGTTTTTACCATTACATGCATGCTTTAGAGTTTTAAAACAATAAAAATGTGTTTATGGACATCCTAAAAAAAATACAACTCATATTGATGTGGAGTTAATTATAAAATTTCCAAAATAAATATTTAGTCATTTTTATATGAATTCACGACACTCTGATCTCATTTTATTGGTTTCCCCTCCAAGGTACGCATTTAAAGACTTTGATATCAATTAAAACTGGTTATTTATTCATTTCAAGTACACCACATATTGGATTGATGTTACATCTACTTATACACATCACACATGATTCAAAGATAGATTTGTTATGATTTTATTCCAATATAAGGTCTTTTTCTATGTTTTTTGTAATTAAATTCATGTTTTAGAGTTTGAGAACACTAAAAATGCATTTATAGTCATCTTGAGAAAACTGCTACTCATATTGACGCGAAATCAATTCCTACATTTACAAAATAAATCTACATCCATTTTCCTATGATTTTATAACACTATGTGTTCATTTTATTGATTTTTACCCTTAAAATAGATTTTTCAATACTTTGATATCTATTAAAACTACTTACTGAGTCATTCTGATAACACCACATGTTTGATTGACATGTCATCTACTCATACACATAAAAAATGATTCAATGATAGTTTTCCTATAATTTTAAACCAATACAAACCCACATAGTTCAAATAAAACACTCATATCACATCATCCTAACTCCCCTCATAGAATAAACCCTAATAAAATACAAAATCATCATATAAATAATGAAATTAGTCATATGAACATGTCATAGAATAAGTTTAGAATTTACCTATAAGGATGTGCTATTAGACTATAAATTTCTTTAGGGACAATGCCTATCATCCTTTAAAATATATATAAAATAAGTAATTTTCAATTTCTGATGACCACTGATCCCATGTTCTCCTATAAGAGTCTTGTTCATACATTTTTATTTTAGCATTGACATCTACCTCTGTCCTTATCAATCAATTAAACTGTATAAACCCCCATTAGATGTTGTAGCAGTAAATGATGATGATAAACTACCAAAGATAATGAATTGAGTGGGAGAAGATCACATCACCTGTACATGAAAAATATGATCATTCTCTGGAAGGATTGAAACTAAATTGTTCTAGGTAACCGATGATGATTGCATAGGGTTCAAATTTCGGTCTTCTTAAATTTTATCAAATTAATACAATAATATTAACAATGTTTTTTCAAAATTATCTGAACTTCATAATATTATCTAATTTATTTATTTTTCATTATTATTTATTTATATAAATTAAATTAAATTAAATGGTAATGAAAATTACTTACACCAATGTATCCGATAGGTTTATTCATGAAAATGTCATCAGGATGATGATGAACATTAAACTACATCTCTATTTTTCCAACTGGGTGACCTTAATTATGAACCTTTATAAATATATATATAAGTTAGAAAAAAACATTAAGTATAATAAAATAATATAAATATTAATGTATAAAATGTAACAATGATTGTTCTTTTTTCTGGAAAACCCCTTTAACCTAGTGATATGAGGAATGATTTTTTTGTCACAATTCATTGTATCTTATGATAAATTTTATTTGAAATGTCAACATTAATAAAAATTATAATTTTCTTATGTTTATGTTATTTATATACTAAAAACTTTAAAAATACCTCATTATATTCATCATTTTTTATATCAACAAGAATATTCCACTGCTCATGAGACATGCCTTCAATCACTTCCTCATACATTTGTTACCTATTTGGAGAAGTTTCATTAAACTCATGCCATAATATCCACTTAAAAGTCTCCATTTATTTCCTAAAATTTTCAAGGTATATGGGTGTGAAATGAATTCAAGTATTGAATTGAAAAAATATCTAGGAATAACAAATATAACACTTTATAGGTATATTAATAATTTTACTCAGACCTTTTAAACTAGTTATAAATGAATATTAGATTAGTATTACCTTTAACTGGTTTTCAAAAACCTCATTCTTATAATATATGGGAATATTCCTTCAATATTTATAATTAATGAGAAGGATCACTATCTCACAAGTAATCTACCCAATAACCTGTTCATAGATTCTAGCAACATCACCAATAGACACCCCCCACACACAAATTTTAATGATGATTTTAAAGTCCTTTAGGCCCCATATATATGTTGTATTAATATTTTTATATCTTATGTTGTTATATTTATCTAATTTATATATAAATTAAAAATTTTATAAAAATATATAGTTGTTTTCTACAATTACATACATATGAGTAATGTTAAATCACTAATATCCCCTAGATTGAGGAGTGACCAACTACCACACCATTGGAGGTGCATCAGATAAAAAACTACCAATAGGATCTGGGGAATCTAATGGCATGCTAAAAGTATATGGGAGAACATAATCACTCAGATCCATTAAAGGTAATGGGATAGGTTTTTTTTCTCTGAGATTATGATCGATTAGGATCTCAATTTTTTTTGGTTCTTTTAATTCCTACAATTAAATTGGGTTAGAAAATATTCAATATTCAAAAAAGTAGAAGTAAAACAATTATAAAAAATGAAAAATAGAACAAGGTATATATTTATCAGACATTTACATATATGTAATTATAATATAGTTTCATTACTAATTTATACATTCAATTATCTTCATATTTATTATGTTCATTTTTATAAACCTCTATTGTGAACAATACTTCATTTTTACCCACTCTTTGAAGTTCCATTGTTTTAATATTGTAATGGAAAAACTGTTGAATGTTTTTTTTGTTGATGAGGTTCATTATCACAAAGTACCAATTGAGATTCATCACCCATATCATACATTTCTATATATTTTAAGTGTGTTTCAATATTTTAATGGAAAAACTGTTGAATGTTTTTTTGTTGATGAGGTTCATTATCACAAAGTACCAATTGAGATTCATCACCCATATCATACATTTCTATATATTTTAAGTGTACTATAATGCTTCAACATTCATGTACATCATCATATATCTAATAAACCATATTCTCTTATGAAGACAAGAAAAATGTATCATGATCTTTAAACTCACCTATATCGGTCGAGCGATAGAAATTTATAGAATTAAAATATTAAAATCTTTCATTATACCCCTATTAATGCTAACCCACTAGTATTTTAATAAGACAATTGAAAATTGACCATAATAGTTTAATTCAATTAAATCAACAAAATTTCTATAGTATCCCACCTCTATAAGTATAAATATACTATTATTTTGAGTTTTCAATCATTCTTCGTGATTATTTATATGAAACATGAAGCCATGAATATTATAGGAATTAAATCCCTTAACCCACCTCAGAGAAACTTGAGCCAAAAACATCAAATCATCTGATATTTCAACTCAATTATCAATATTCATTATCTAGATAATAAAATATAAGGTATCAATTTTAACATAAAAAATAACCACACATAAATAATAGGAGTATGAGTATGTACTTACATGATGTGTGAACCATTTGACAATCAATTCTTTAACAAATTGTGTTAATTTCATCTCATTTTGAGCTCAATCCCTTAGTCATATATTTATTTGAAATCTAAATTCTTCAAAAAAATATATATAAAATAAGACTATTGAGTATAACATATATATGGTTATCATTAAGTGATGGATGAGCCTTGAATTATATATCCCTATAATTCATTGGGCAATGATCATGGAGTTGATAATATCTTAATATATTATGGAGTTAATAAACTCCTAATAGTTTATGAAGTTAACTAGATGGAATTTACTCCTAATAGAATGTTGGAAATGACTATGTAGATATTTCCATTATGGTACTTTTTCCACAATGATAGTCTTAAGAGTGAACCTTGACTAAGGAATTGATTTTATATGCTTATGTGTATTAAAAAATATTATATTTAATGGTTATAATATGTTCTAATAGATTACAATTGATTATTTATGATTTTACTCTCTTATATCTTATGCCTTTTGGTTGAAAATACCTTATTACCTAATTCATGATCAAAGATCTTTGACTGATTGGGTATGAATTTCTTATGTTATGAACTTGTTGTCATAACATTATGATTATATTATGGTTTCATATGATCATCAATTTATATCTCCTATTTTTACCCTTATTGAGAATTTGAGAAAAAAATTTCTTATGTTTTCTTTCCCCAGGTTATAAAGAATGGTTTTAAGTGGGGTATGTCTAAGAAGGTTACTATGTGAAAAGAAATTTGTGGGTGATGTTTAATATCATTCCTGAAATGAGTATTTTATATTTATAGTATCCAAATACATTAAACATATATGGTTATGGGGTATTTATTTTTATGATATTTATTGAATATTCATCTAAAATGATGTAATATTTATGTATGCTATGCTCTAGTTTCCTAATTCATGACTCACAAATTCCAATGGATAAGTTTATACCCTTAGTATTTCATAATATATTATCTAAAAAAGTAATTGAATTTTGAGTTTATTTGTACAACTCATTAGAATGATTTTTAGAAAAACTCCTAACACTACCGAGCTTGAAAAACATTAAGAAAGAATTTTTTTACACTTTATCATTTGTAGATGTTATGTCCCCATAATTTTTCGCTATACTAATTCATTTGAATATTTATTTGGTTGATGAAGCTAAACTTAGTGGACTAGTACATTATCAATGGATGTATCCAATTAGAAGGTACATTAATATTATTTTTATTTTCATTGATGAATTCAATTTATCAAATAATTGGGTAAAAAAATTTAATATGTTTCTTTTATTTTTTTTGTAGGTACTTAGGTAATTTGAAATCATATGTGATGAATAAGTCTCGAACAGAAGGCTCTATTATTGAATGTTACATAGTAAAAGAGTTTCTAACCTTCAGTTATATATATTTGGATCAGATTGATGCTGGATTCAATCATGTTGTATGTGTTAATGACATATCCAATAATTTTAATTCTGAAAAATTGTCATCAATATTTATAGCTAAGGGACATATAGCTGGAAAGGTATCAAATTTTACACTGCTGAAATTAGAGTTACTACAAGAACATAGATATGCTATACTCAATAGTCTTATTTTACATCTATTTTTTTTGAAGAATTTTTATTTCCAATAAATATATGACTAAGGGGTTGAGCTCAAAATGAGACGAAATTAAAAAAATTTGTTAATGAATTGATTGTTAAATGGTTCACACATCATGTAAGTACATACTGATACTCATATTATTTATGCATGGTTATTATTTTATGTTAAAATTGATACCTTATATCTTCTTATCTAGATAGTGAATATTGAAAATTGAGTTGAAATATAAGATGATTTGATATTTTTGGCTCAAGGTTCTCTGAGGTTGATTAATAGATTTAATTCCTATAATATTCATGGCTTAAAGTTGCATATAAATAATCACAAATAAGGGTTGACAACTCAAAATAATAGTATATTTATACTTATAGAGGTGGGATACTATATAAATTTTGTTGATATAATTGAATTAAACTATTATGGTCAATTTTCAATGGTCTTATTCAAATACTAGTGGGTCAGCATTGACAGGGGTATAATGAACAATTTTGAATATTTTAATTAGATAAATTTCTATCGCTCGGCCCATACAGGTGAGTGTAAATATCATGATACATTTTTCTTGGCTTCATAAGAGAATATGGTTTATTAGATATATGATGATGTACATGAATGTTGAAGCAGTATAGTACACTTAAAATATATAGAAATGTATGATATAGGTGATGAATCTCAATTGGTACTTTGTGATAATGAACCTCATCAACAGAAAAACATTCAATAGTTTTTCCATTACAATATTGAGACAATAGAACATTAAATATTTGGTAAAAATGAAGTATTTTTCACAATAGATGTTTATAAAAATGAACATAATAAATATGAAATAATCACATTGCTTCGTGAGGCGGTAGTTCACCGTACACATAATAGACATTATCGCATTCACACAAAATAGAAAGAATGAAGGTATGTGTTATATAATAATTAAAGAATAAAAAATATCGGAAATATAAAATATAAAAATTATGTATATCATTATGACAAACCTTGAAAGGTCATATGAAAAATTGAACAACATCGGTTCGTGAGGCGGTAGTCCACCGTACACATGAATGATGATTGCATAGCCCATTTTATGTAAGTGTATGTGGTTTTAGGTCACACTATTAATATAAAAACATATCAGTATATTTAATATACTTATTTATATTATCATAATATAATAATAATTTAAGTAGGTGGAGAATTAAATAATATAAAAATGCTTTTAGAAAAACATTACCTCTTCTTCGGGTATCCTCCTTAGGTTTACACTAATGCCTTCCTAAGATAGATTTATTCCCAAGATAATAATTATAAGATGAGGGGATGGAAATTTATATATTATTTGGGATGGTATTGGATTATTAAAAGGGATTTATAGGTGTTAATTGAGGAGGCGAGGGGGAGACCTTTTATAAGTGGGGTGAGTTATAAACATATAAATTTTTGAAAGAGTGAATTACACCCATGTTTTTGACCTATAATATGGATCAAATAACGAAAAAAAATCTATAATAGAATGGATAAGGTCAAAATATGGACATATAATTGGTTGTGGAAAATTTTATAGGTCATTTTCCCCTTAAGTTTAAATTTTAGTTCCTCAGTAAACTTGTTTTTCTCTTAATCACTGTAATTAATTTTAAATGATTTTACTAACCAATTTGGTAAAAAATTAATTTGGATTTATTAGAAATTATAAATAATGTTTATTTAAAATATTTAATCCATTTTTTCAAATTCAAACCATAAAAGTGGTAGAAAATAATTTAAATTTAATCCCATAGATGGGATGAGAAAGTAGGTTTTTAAAGTGAAAATGTTCAAAAGTTTAAAATGTTTTTATATTCAGTTTCAATATGAAATTGATTATAATGACCTAAATTGGATTAATATATGTATAATTTAATAATTTTATACTTTAAAACCAATTTAAAATATAATTTAACATTATAAATTATTTAGATGAAAAGTCAGTTTTCAATTAAAATTCAGTAATTTTCACTACTCATAAAAAAATGAGACTTCTAAGAAAAATACCAAAAATTCACCCTATTATAATTTTGAAATTCATATTTAAAAAAAACATTATTTTTTCAAATAAAATTAATAAAAGTTTGAAAATTTATTTTTAAAACAAGTGCACTGTTAAAAGACAGTAAATCTGTCTTTAGAAAAATACATCTTTTTATGTGTAAAAATAGATTTGTTATTATTATATTATTATCAAAAATATTGTATGGATATAAATTTGTTTATTTATTATATAATATATATAAATTTAATTAAATCATCCACTAATATTAATTAATTTAATTTATTAATATAAACCACATTTGGTTCATAAAAATAGTTTTTTATAAAAATATTTCCTTTATATTCAATTAGGTTTTATATTTATTTATAATTAATTGCTAACTAATGAATTAAAAAATATTTTTTTTATAATTTAGTTTATACTATTTATAACCTCCAATTTAATGGCTTTAATATATATTTTTTAAATAATAATATAAATAGTATTCGGTAAAGCTCAGTCTTGTGTATAACACAAGCCTCAATGAAAGTCATTATTGAATATAATGCAAGATAACTTAGTATTGTGTGCGTTTAAATATATAGTGTCATGACCCGACCCAATGGGGCTAGAGTCGTGACTCCTTAAGCCCACCTCCAATATTCCAGGGGATGGAGACTAGCGCCGAGTAGGCTATCACACACATGGGAGGCATTAGCCTAAGGTACCTGTACACACGCACCCACATACACCTCAATGAAACAGTGCAGAGATATATATAAAAACTGAAAAGAAAATTCATGCATACAACAATCCCAAACTAGATTGAAATAGTAGTACAAAAATGAAAAAACACGGCCCACCAAAATAAAACTACAAAGGAGTCCAACCTGCTCGGAAGAAGGGGTACGCTGCCAAAAGTACCACTAGAAAGCTCCTTGGCACAGCTCCAGTAAGACTCCACGGTCTGTCTCGCTCACTAAGCTCTTCCTGCTCCGGGTCCTCCTGGGACTCTGTCGAAAGGCCTATGGTCTGCACAAGACACAAACATGTATGGGCAAAGCCCGTGTAGGGGTGAGTATAATAATACTCAGTAGGCACCCCAAAAACCCAAAAAAAAAGAGAGCAACTGAAAGGAAACAGTCCCCTCATCCCAGCCAGAGGGAACCCAAATGAGAGAGAAACTCCTTCTCATGGCCATCCTCGGATAAACACAACTAGTCAGATCAATCCAAGTGTATTCCCATACATACACCTTAAACATCCGCTCATGTATACGCTCAAACATATATCTTGAACATCTGCTCAGATATACACTCTTGCGTATACGAAATGCATCCAGATATACTCAGCTCACGCACCAAGCCACATGAGGTACTGATCTCATCACCAGGAATGGTTTACGACCAGGAGAGCACACTCTATGATCACTATCATCCAAGATGAAACTTTTCTGAGAGATACAATCCATCGGTTCCCACACAAACACCTTAGACTCTCACCCGAGAGATCACGCTCTTCGGATATAATCACTAATGAAACATCACTGAAAAAACATAAACACCAAACTCCTCGGATTGGGGATCGCTCCTAGGGTCTTCTAGGGGATACTAAAACCCAAATTAGTATATGAAGATCTCACAGATAGGGGATCACTCCCAGGGTCCACCGGGGGATACCACAACCCGATCTGGCATTCGTAGATCTCACAGATAGGGAATCACTCCCAGGATCCGCTGGGGGATACCACAACCCGATATGGCGCTCGTTAGAAACACGTCACTCAGATAGAGAATTTTCACTCGTTTCATGATGGTCATGACGATATCGAAACCCTATCTGGAACATCGCACGCTGTAGGAGATCAGCCTGACGATGTCACAACCCTATAGAAACCACACGCTAAGTAGGGGATCGTATAACCAACGATACCACAACCCTACTATAATCCTCATGTTGAGTAGAGGATTATATACCTGATGATGCCACAACCCTACTGAGCATGGCCTACTGCGTAGGGGATCATATTCCCGACGATGCCACAAACCCTACAGGGTTAACCTGGAGATAGGGGATTACTGCCCATGGATAAGAGTTCACAACGATACCAAGAACCCGATCTAGGGAAACAATGCTAGAGGATCCCGCTCTGGGTCCATTGGAGGGATTCCACAACTCTAACATATTAAACATCCTATCAAGGGGATCACAAACCTATACTAAGGTTGTGATGTCGCGCGAACCCTCGTAGCAATGAACCAAGGTTGTACCCTCAACCTCTGCTGGTCCAAACATCGCTAACCCAAGCGACCCGCCACAACTCCACACCTCGCACCTCCAAGGCCAATACAGAGGCTTCCATCACGATCCACGTGGAAAAACACGTAGGGCAGGCTATTTAATCACTCGAAACAGAAAACTGGTGGAAAAGACACTATCCATCATAGCTAGCCCATGTGGGGTCCACACTAAAATCTCATAACTCGTCAAGAAGATCACGCCATTGTGATCCCCTCGAAAAAAACACACGGGATCGACTACTCGTTCGTCCAAAACAGACACCCGGTGGAAAAGTTGCGTTTCTCCGAAAAAACCAAAACTCGGCCTCATGGGACCCACCTCCTATTCTCTGGAAGAACACCTGAAAAACATCAAGAAAATTTCTTTGTACCATCTGGGTCTCAACTCCACTGACAGTACGTCAATCGGACGCTCCGGGTAGAAGATACAACAACCCGAAGTCGAATAATAATAAAATATCATTATTTTATTTGATGTTTCTAGCACTCGGGCCGCAATCCCGAACTTAGAATCCCCCAAAACCACACCGAAGGGTTTGACTCATCACCAGGGTCACATCACCATTGACGGAACATGATTCTGATCTCGAGGGAGCATGTTACTAGGGTTTTCAAAACCCCTTGTACAAGAAGAGGGCCGGACCGGCCTGGGACGGCCCGCACCGGCCGAACCGGCTGCCGTCGGCGGCCATTCCGGCCAGAAAACCGCACCTCTGCGGCACGCGCGTGCATGGAAGACCCCCCTTCCCCCCGCATGGGTCACCGGTGATTGATGCCAGACCGCCGCGGTGCGGCGGTCCCAGTTGAATCCCGCGGCCCGCCGCCACCGACCGCCACGACGCCGCCACACCGACAGACCTTCCGAGGTCCTACGAGGGCACCCTAGGGGTCCAAATGCAATTCTGAAGCCATCTGCATTCCCCCCAAGACCAGATATATGCATCTTCAGGCTCAAAATGGAGAAAAACTAAAACAATCGGGATCTGGGATTTCAAAACTCAAAACTTCTACCTGTTGGCGGATCGTAGAAGCTTCGGGTGCAGAACGACGCCCGCGATGCCCTGAAGCTTGATCCGCTGACAATCGGTGCTGAAAACGGTTGTCCGTGGCTCGATTTGAGGAAGAATAGAGGTAGGGGTAAGTGGTTTCTTTGCCTATGGGAGGAGGGAGATGGGAAGGGGCTTGATTGATTGTTTTTTATTTTTTAAATAAAAATATAATTTTAACTCCCCGCCAACACGCCACCGACCCAGAACCTGGCGTTGACTAAAACTATGTCACGCCTAGGGTAAACACGACATTCTAAAAGCAACAAAGCACTCAAAATTTAGATCTGAGACTCCATTCAAGATTTATTTGAGCCGACACTCATAAAGAAACTTTTCCATTTATTTACAAAAACACCCCTGGGTGACATCTCTCACAGTAGGCCCGTGCCCACAACTTTTACACCCCGCCTAAGGTAAACGACATGCTCCAGACGCAAAAGTTCCCTCATATTTATATTCTGAGCTACCGTTTTGGAATAACACACCCCCTCTATGTGAATAGTATAAAAACACTTAATATTTTTATAAAATTAATTCCGGGCACCCCAGGCCTCAGAATCGCACGCCGTCTTCACGCCTAGCTATGGAATTATTCATAGGTATATTCCAAAGTCTGACAGTGAAAAAAACCTATCCAATACATATAGAATAGATTTAATTTATTTAAAATAGTAAATATATATTATAGTCTTATTATGTTATAATCCTTTATAGTCTTGGTGTTTGGTGTCACATACGCAATTGAATATGATGTTCATATTTTAAAATTTTAGGGTGTTACATTACCCCCACCTTAAATAAATTTCAGCCTTACAATTTAAACATGATCTTGTTAATAAAGGTTTTAAAATTTAAAAAACAAAATTTTTGAAAAACCCACATCATAAAAGAATCAATAAAATATCCCCTTAATAAGAGATAAAAGGAAGTATGAAAGTCATCTAGAAAAATGCATATCTAGGTTTCTAAGTAGAAGAACATTGGTGAAAAGTTAAGATATGGACATGAAGTAAAAAAATTAATATTTATAGAGATTGATTGAGGTTATTGATTATAAGAAAGTGAGCGATCAATGGAAAGTTTTGGGGATCAAAACCATAAGTCTGTGATTATTTAGAAGACCATCGGTTAAAAAAATGAAGGTATTAGGATCACATTTTTGTTTCAAGACCCTTTTACCTAGATTTGAGGTTTCATTTAGATCTATAATAATATAAGGAAATATACTTACTTGATATGTTTATATTTCATAAACACAATTTAAACCTTTGTCTGGGATTAGATCTATTACACTAAGAAATTACTATCCAAAAACAAATTTTTTATGCATAAAGCACTAAAATTTTCCTTTACGGATCTTAAGATCCCTAAAAGAGTGACACATATTTCAGCCTGTCTCTAAGTATTTTCTAAAACCAATATGGTTATCATAGATTAAACAAAATAGATAAATTGTCTCTAAACTTTAAAAATAATACTATTAGTTCATTATTAATATTTATTTTTCAAATAGTTTACCTAACAACAATGAAATATTAACCCAAACATCACGTAGGCCAGTGGTAGGCATGAAAGCCTTATCATCCTTTAGTAATGGGTTCTATCCCCAATATCTTACTATATGCGATGGGTTATCACCCTTTGTATAGGTTGTACTTTTTATAAACTATAATTATATAATTTCAATATAGTTTCCAAAAACATGATGGACATCCTTAAAATAAAGTTAATTATTAAATAACTATTTTACAATGGTTTTAAACACAAAATATTTTTTTGAAAGTATAATAATCTTATTTTAATATTATTACAGTATCATTAATGATTATATTTCCCATAAAGGTTATCAATACCTTTAAGATTATGTCCATGAAATTTAAATTCATTATAACTTAAATAACATTTACACTCAAACATTTCCATGCTGTAAATTTCTCCCAAAATATCTATAATCTAGGTAGACTCTAATCACATAAATCCCAAAAGAGGTGCTTAATAATTTGAACTTATTAAAAAACTTAATCTATGTCCTATCAAAACCTTATAATATTCTTCTATACTTATCCACAAATTCTATCATTGGGTTATATTCTATAATCAATTATTTTCTAAATCTATTTTACAAAGTTTCTACTAAACTTCCTATAATACCAACTGTAGTGACCCCAACCCTAGAAGCCAAGAGCTGGTTCTTACTATCATTACACCAGAATAAGGTACAAGTAATCAAATACCAAATAACTGATCAGTTTATTACACTTGGTAAACTAGATACATACATGAGTCTTAAATTATATTTGTACTGTACAAATTACAATTTTTTTTTTCAAAATAACTTTATTATATCTATAAAATCCCTAAATATCAATTATAGTAAGATTCATGGATTCCTAGGGAAATGAAAAAAGGGTGATCTAAAATTCTCAATAAGGGTTAAGTCTAATAGAAGTAATAACGAATCAATGAGTCTAATCAATATGGAAAGGTAAATAACTAAACACACATTACATGTAATCAATAAACCTAGAAGGAAGTTCCTAAATAATATGACAATCTAAATAACTAAAAACAAATTCCATTTAAATAAATGGATATGTTATAATGAATATGTAAAATTAAATAACTAAAAACACATGCCATTTAATCAATAAAATGATAATGAAATGCATATATAGATTTTTTCATAGTTAAAATATCATGGATAATAATAACTAAATATGAATGAAGAAATGAATAATTGTTGGATTAAATTTTTTCTAGGTACATAAAACCTTTATCATCAAGACCATTCACAAGTTAATTTAAAACTGATGGTTAATAACCCATTCAGCTGAGACTAGAAAACTGATTCATCCCATGATACTATCAATGCATTGAGGAGATTACTTTAAATGGTCCCTAACTCATGTCATACCTGTCCAAATCATTCCTCATATATCTAATAATCAATTTAATTCATAAATAATTTTCCTTATCAAATTGTTTTATTAATTAAAGAATACATATTTATCAACATTTCCTTAGATAATCAATTAACATTCATTGTAAATACCATATGTAAATTGGTATGTAGTTTAGGAAATAATAATATCAATGATAAAAATGTGGTTATTTTTGAAAAAATTTAATGTTTAATGGTTCCTGGAAAGTGAACAACTCAATGGGAAGTTAACAACTACAAAAAAATGATCTGAGGAAGTAAATTTAAATACTATTATTGGTAAAAAATAATCAAAATCCATCAAGTGGAAGAATAGGGATGGTATCAATACGATGTATACATATTGGATTAAGAATAAATGTTTTTTTCATTGATGAAATAAAAATATATTTCAAAAATTCTTGATGAAAATATCATTTTCATTTTGATTTTTTTTTGAAAATACGTTTCTATGAAAATCACATTGAAAAATATTTTATTCAAAAATATCTTTTTGAACTTGCAAAGTAAGATTCAAATAAATGATGGTGGGTAATTTTTAACATGCCGTACAAGGTAAAATAACATTCCTTTTTCATTGTAAAAATGTTAGAAAATGCCATGTTCGGAATGTGATAAGAATATTCCTTCGAAAAAATTTGTAAAGGAAAAAATGATTAAAATTTATTTAATAAATAATTTTTAAAATATAAAAAACGTTTTCAAAAACACATCTATAAAAACATGGTTTTGTGAGAAAATATATTTTTTCCCGAAGATAGAAATGAAGTCGGGTTTTCTTAAAAACGTTTTTTGAAATATTTTAAGTACCAAAGAGTGAAAAAAAGGAACTATTACTTGAAAAGGAGAATTAATAACCAGAGGAGATGGAAATGGAAGTGTTTATTAAATAATGATCATATAATTTTCTTTAATGTAAATTCAATAATAAATAATCTCGATTGGAATGAGATTTCATAATAAACCCTTAAAAAATGATAACGTTGAAGTGAGAATTAATCAATAAATTGATTGTGTGTATCAACTTTAAATCCACATAAAACAAGTGTAAATATAAAAATCGACATTCAGAAGTAATTATACATATAATCATTTAATATCATAATCACTGAAGTTGAAGTTTATCCCAATGAATGGAAATTGAGTTAAGAAATTCTTTATCACATGGTAAATTTTAATAAAAATCTCATTAGATAAAATAATTCAATTAAAACTTAAAATACCATGAATAATGAATTATTCATGATATTATATGTCAAAGGGGTAGTATATACACAATATAAATTTAATTTGGTTTATAACATTATAATATGCCACAACAAAATGAAATTGAGATGAAAATCCCTTACCTCACACTTTCCTTTTGGTTGTCCTTTCTTTAACCTGATATATAGTGATTTTAAATATGTTATTAAATTATTATATAACCTTATTAATATTTATGATATCATATAATAGGCTTTTATGACATATTATTACCCATTCATTAATAATCATTCATTATTTTCATCATTTTATTTAATAACTTTCTTTGTTTTTCGAGTATGTTTTGGCTTGTTATTTTTTTTCATATTACTTCAATAATGATTTAATCATATCCAGAATTAAAAAAATATTTAAATTTAATATATATTTAGTATATATTTATTATAGTTATCCCAAAACATTGGTGGTAGGAAATTAAATACACCGTTCATGGAGATGGTAGGCCATACGTACGCATGAACATTGTTTCCATTTTCTTAACGTATTAAAAGAAAAAAAGTAAATTATATATATATATATATTATCATTAAAATATCATTTTTATTTCATATATATCTCATATTTTTATTAAAATTATCCTTATTATATTCCATATAAAGTGTGAATGAATCACATTGCTTTGCGAGGCAACAGTTCACCGTACACTTGACCGATGTTATCATATTCCAACAAAATGGAAAGATTCAAGGTATGTATTATATAATAATTAAAGAATCATAATGAAATAATAAATATAATAAATATAATATATAAATAGTATGACCATCATTATTCCCAACCTTTAAAGGTGGTAATGGAAAAATGAACGACATCAGTTTGCGAGGCAGTAGTTTTCCATACACACGAATGAGGATTTCATAACCCATTTAATGGAATCATGTATTATTATAGGTCATAAAATTAACATAAATACATATCACTATTTTTAATATAATGAGTTTATTATATAATCATTATATAATAATAATTAAAGGAGGTGGAGAAGGAAATAAAATAAAAACACTTTTAAAAAAAAATTACCTATTATTTATGTATTCTAATTAGGTTTGCACCAATTACTTCCTATATTTAATTTCTTCCAAAGATAATTTTTATAGTATGAGAATAGGTAGCACCACCATTGGTGGTGGGGTGGTAAGGGTTTAGGGGGGTGAGGGGTAGGTCGCGGGGTCAAGTCCCCGTGCTTGCGGTTTAATGTAATTTTCTTCTTTGCGTCGTGTGCCGCTTTCGCAGTTGTACCCAATTTTTATATATATATGAGAATAGGAAATTGAAAAATATATTTGGGAAGTTATTAGCTGATAAAAATGGATTTAGATGTGTTAATATAGGAGGAGAGTGAGTGGCCTTTTATAAGTGGGGTGAGTGGAAAACTTGTAAATTTTTGAAAGAGTGAACACAAAAATTTATTTTTAAATTTAAAGTGGCGCCAATAATGAACCAAAATAAATACTAGAAGTTATAAGTTCTAAATATGGTCATAAAGTGGGTTTTTTATAATTTACTAAGTCATTTTCCCCTTATGTTTAAAGTTTAGTCCCTTAGTAATCTAATTTTTCTCTTAATCATTGAAATTAATTTCAAACACTTTCACTAATCAGTTTGGTAAAAAATTATGTTATAATAACTAGAAATTATAAATTAATCTGATTGAAAATATGGAATCCATTTTTCTAAATTCAAACCACATAAGTACTAGAAATTAACTTAAAATTAATCTTGTAGACCAGATGAGAAAACGAGTTTTTAAAGTGAAATGTTTAAAAGTTTACAATGTTTTTGTATCCAATTTAAATATTAAAATGATTAAAATGTCCTAAATTGTATTAATAGTTTTAAAATTTAATTATTTTTACTTTAAAACCAATTCAAAATATAATTTATCATTATAAATTATTTAGATGAAAATCCTATTTTCAATTAAAATTCAGTATTTTTCACGATTCATCAAAAAATGAAACTTCTCATAAAAATACAAAAAATTCACTGCAATATAATTTTTAAATTTGGATTAAAAAAATTTAATTTTTTTAAATATAGTTTTTAGAACAGTATAAATTTAGTTTGAAAACTAGTGCTCTATTAAAAGGCAGCAAAACTGCCTTTAAAAATATATAACCTTTTATGTGTAAAAATAGATTTGTTCTTATCATATAATTATAAAATATATTGGATAAATTTAAATTTCCTTATTGAATATATAATATATAAATTTCATTAAGATCATCCATTAATAGTAATTAATTTAATTTATTAAGATAAAATGACTTTAGCTTCTAAAAATAGTTTTTTATAAAAACATTACCTTTATATTAAAATGGTTATTGTATTTATTTATAATTAATTGGTAAACAATGAATTCAACCATATATTTTCAAAAGTTATTTAATCCTATTTTTAACTACCAATTTAATAGCAAATAAATAATTGTCATTTTAAATAATAATATTTATATTATTTGGTAAAACTCGGTCTTGCGTGTAACAAAATCCATTGAAGAATGTAATTATTGCATGTAATGAAAGGTAACTCAGTATTGCGTGCATTGAAAGCTATTTAATAGATTGATTTTATTTAAAATAGTAAATATATATTAAAGTCTCAGGAAGTTATATTCCTTTCTATACTTGGTGTTTTGTGCCACATGCGCAATTGAATATGATGTTCAAAATTTCAAATTTTGGGGTGTTACATTTGGGTTGGTTTTAAGACCTTATCCTATATTTTTAACCTTAATTAACCCATTTTACCCATTCTAGTAGTGATAAATTTTTACCATGGTCACTATTCATTATAATAAAAATAAAAGGGACCTATTTTTAAAAAATAGAACCCACTGATTCCAAATATGGAATCTATTTTTCAAAATTAAGTTTCTAGAAGTCGTAAAGATCAATTTTAATATAAATGTGTGATACACAATGAAAAAGAGTTTTTATAAAAATGCATTTTTAAGGCCAAAAATGAACTTATACCAAAAGCAAGTATAATGGTGATTACTATTTAAATAATTATATTATTTATAATTAAAGGAGACTTATGTTACTTTAGGATAAAATTAAAAACATAATGGTACTTTTATATTACTAGATTTAATGAAAATAAATTACACTATACCAAAATCAGTAATTTTCACTATTCCCTTAAAAATAAATATTTTCAGAAAAATATCAAAAATTCTCATGAAGATAATATTGACTTGATGATTTAAAAAATGAAATTAATTCGCTTGAATTACTTTCATAGAAATTTTATAATTTAATTATAATGTATGCTCACAATATATAATAAAAACTGTTTTTAAAGAAAACATATATTTTTAAACTTAAAATGAATTTATTAAAAATTGAGTACAAATTTATTATTAATAAATAAATAAATTTTAATTAAGTAAAAAATTTATTTATATGTTTCATAATGTGGATATTATTATTCATACTTGTTAATTTAATGTCTAGGATATAATATATCATTGTTCATTTTAAGCTCGGTGTTATGTGCTGAGCAAGATATTGAACGCTTACAATATATTTAAAAATAAATATATTCTAAAATCTTGGGGAATTATACTATACCCACTTAAATAAATTTCTCTATAAAAATTTAAACTATAACTTACTATAAGTAGAGTATCATGACATAGTAATTAAACCTGATGTAGATTCTATTATGATAACTAATTTTCATGTCAGTACTAGGAAACTTAGTATTTTCTAATTTAGTATTTCTAAAACCAAGTGTTAATAATTATAATAATCATGAGTTTCAAAAAACATACCTTGATAGATGAGTGCTAATTTCCCTATAATACTTGATATATTTATCTTTCTCTTACTTGAGTTTAGGAAATCATTTACCATCAAGGGTGAAAATATGAGATGACATACATACTTGATTTATTTCCAAACCATAATAATAACTTCATCATTTTATTGTTCTTTGAGTAGTTTTCAATCCCTACTTCATGTCATATTACATGTGATAAATAACCATGATGATTTTCTTTATGCCAGAATTAGTTAAATTAACTTTTGATAGATTATAAGATCCAACAAATAATGAAAAGTCATTCCTCACATCTCTATATATTTACTAAAACCAAAATGGTTAGCACAAGTTATCCAATATAAATATATTTTCATACACCAGTATCAAAAATATTCATAATAACACCCAAAGTTTATCTTAAATCATTCCATAAATTACTGAACTTAAAACTATTCAAAATATGTTAACGAAAAATTTGATCCTAAATATTAGAATGATTTTATCATATATTCTTCCATGATCAAGTTTATTATTTATCCCAAAATAAAAAAAATTATCTCATAATATCACATACCAAACACACGAATACCATGATCATATATTATATTAAAACATGCTAATCCTTTCCAAAAAATAATCTGAATCACCATAAAACTATAATGAAATCATAAATTCTTTAATAAATTAACTCAATATTCATTCCTCAAATTATGTTTACCTTAATCATATAATGTTTCCAAAATATGATAACTCTTTTATCCCAATTAACCATATTAACATCAAATATAATATTAAAACAAAATGGCATCAATACCCTTAAACTTATTTCCAGAAAATATAAAACCATTCTTACTCGAATAACCTTTTCAATTAAACACATACCAAACCAAAGGGTTATATTCATATAAATTTCATCCAAAGTAGCCTTAATCTTATTAAAAAATCATCACATAGAACCTAAAAAAGGGGTTTTATTACTTTAAAATTATGATCAGCCTTAGATTTATCAACCCATGAAACTTTAGGTTTATCGCATATCACTATGGTATATTATAGCTCACCATAGATTTTATCCTCTCATTTATCATAATGGTTCATAAAGAAAATATAAATTAACCCAAGAATAAACCTCAGGAGTATCTATTTAAGTGTGAATTATTATGCCCACTAATCATGAACCAATGGAAATTGAGTTAATACCAAATCTGCACCTTTTAGAGTTATTACCCCTAGGTGAATCTATTCTATAGTCACATCCACTTTCCTATATCCATAAATAGATGTAATATCTAAGGAAAACAAAACAATATTTACTTTAGAAAACCTTTATGATGTTATCCTATACTTAAGATTATCCCTAGTGTTTTAAAAAATTTCTATAATCCTAATCTGAAAAAATGACTAAACCTTCTATATTACCAACTTACACCCCCCAAACATAACATAAAAAAATATTAAATCATTTTAGATTTATATTAAATACATTTTGATAATATATGACCGAGGACTATAATGGTTTAGTGTCTTTAGAGAGTAGATACATAAACAACTTATTTCTTGAAATATCTTCAACATATTCAAAAAAGTTATTTTCACATAGTACCCTTCTTAGATATACCCCAAATAAATCATTTCTTCATAACCTATGGAAAGAAAACATAAGAAATGTTAAGCTCTAATGCTCAATAAGGGTAAAAATGGGAGACCTCAATCGATGATCACATGCATGCATAAGATAAGCATATGGGTATGAGAACACAACTATAACTTAAGAAAGTCATACCAAATCAATCAAAGATCTTTAATCATGAATAATTGAATAAGGTATTTTCAACCAAAATACATAATACATAAGAGTAAAAAATCATCAACAAGTAACAATAAGCCGTGAGGACATACCATAATCATAATATACAAGTTTTTAGTATATATAAAAGTATATAAAATAACTTCCTTAGTCAAGGTTCACTCTCTAGACTATCATTGTGAACAAAGTACCATAATGGAAAATACATACCTAGTCATTTCCAACATTCTCTTAAGAGTAAATTCCATCTATTTAACTCTGTCTTCTTTTAAGATTTTATTAACTCTGTCAACTCTTATGATATTATCAACTCCATCATCATTACCCAATGCATTAAAGGGATATATAATTCTAATACCACACGTCACATAATGAAAAATATACATATGTGTGTCAAAATATAACTAAACATTCAACATATAATCATATCATAACCCAAGAAAAGGAAATAGTTTTCATCAAAATTTCAGTAATCCATCACAGCATAAACCATGTAAAATAAATTATATTCATAAAGGATTCAACATAACCTAATTTACCAATGGGAAAAAATGGTTTTCATAGAATCATCCTTAAATAATAATAATTATAAGACATCCATAGAAATAAATTTGATGGAATCATATGATCATATCCATAAGAAATAATAAAAATACTTAAATGATGTTTATATAGAAGAAAAATACAATAAAAGATCATTCAAACCTTTCTTTGAAAACATGAGATAATATCCTTATATTTTGATAACATTTTAACTAAAATTCACTATAATATTGAGATTTTTTTTATATTTAAAAATAAAAACGAAGCTTTTAAGGGAATATTTAAAGAAAATAATGGTTATAATTCTGATAAAATTTGTTCATTCCGTATACGTTAAAATAAAAGGTTCCTTCCAAAATTTTTATGAAAATTAAAAAAATGAATTTTTTGAATTTTTTTTGAAAGATTAATTTTTTGAAACATTTTAAGTAAATTAAAATTTAGTGAAAATTACCTTTCTAAATTTTTTTAAATATAGGTAAGAACTTTATTAAAACAATTTTGAAGAGTATGGACATGGAAGAAAAAAATTTCAACCAAAAAGGAAATAATGCCAGATTTTATTTAAAAATATTTCTTAATCATTTTAAGTACCAAAGAGAAGAATATGGTAGTAATAAATAAAAAATATAACCATAGGAGAACAAAATATATGGTTTTTAATGGAAATATACATATAATTTCACTCAAGGAAATTTATCATAGACAATTCCAAAAATAAATGAGATTGTATTATAAACCCTTACCACTTTGGTAACTTTTGAAACATAACCACCATGAAAGATATAACATCAAATAATATTAATATAAATAGATTCATGATATAAAATATAAAATGGGAAATATATACACTACAATACAGAAGCAAGTGGTGAATATGACATATGTCTCATAGAAAGGAAAGTGAGATGAGAAACACTTACCTCAAATCTCATCTTTCTTTATACGCATTCAAATATCCTGTGTAAGAAATTTAGATTTTTTTAAAAATATATTATATAAGAATATTACTAAATAAAATAATATTTATTATTAATTTATAATTTCCAATTATCCTTTTATAAACAATTTCATCATTAAAATGAACATTCAGGTGAAAACTGGTCCATTTTTCATGCATGTTTTGTTTCGATGGTTCCAGTTCATACACTATGGTCATGGTTTAATCATATATAGAATATTAATTTTTATATAATTATAATATTTATTCATAATATAAAATTTCATAATCATTCATATAAATAGGTGATGAAAAATGAACTTATATCACTTCGTGGAGAGAATAATCTATATGTACAAGCGGGCAATGTTTCCACTTTTCAATAAATGTAATGATAAAAATCTAAATAATAATAAACCTTTTACAGAATAATTATTATATCAAAAATGTCATATATATTCATTAAATATATTCTTATTAATATCCATTTATGTAGGAAATAAAAAATAAATCACATCACTTAGTAGAGGTGGTAATCTACACTAATGCATGAGCGACATTATCATTTTCAAAGGATGGGAAGGTAAGAAGTTAGATAATATATTATAATTAAATAATAGTAATTATATCATAAATATCATATATAAATATTCAATCCATCATAATAACCAACCATGAAAGATGAGTATGGAAAATGAATCGTAATGCTACGTGGAGGTTGTAGTCCAAACATACACATGAGTGATACTTTCATTTCCCATTTGATGGAAAGGAGGTGGAAAATGGCAGTCCTATAATCATAATAAAATATTATTATATTTATTATAATTTATTCATAATGTTATTATATATAAAACTAATTTATTTGAAGTATAATAATAAATAAACTTTAAAAAAATCGGGTAAAATGGTTATCTCTTTTTTGAGAGACCTCCTTTAGCATACACCTTAAACCTTATTAGGAAGATATTAGGGAGGAAAAATATATAGGATGTGGTTAAGGAATATATTAAGGTATTATGGAAGGTATTTACCAAGCTATATTGCAAAATATAGTGAATATAAGAGAACATGATGTTCCCTTTTATATGTGGGGGAAAATACACACTTGGAATTACTTAGAATATTTAAATATAATGAATTTCATTCTCAAGTATAATGATTAAAAAGGAAATGTATTTGAATAAAAATATGAAAAAGTATTAATAAAATAATCCAATAAAATTTAGATAGGTTTTGGTTTCATTTTAAACCTTATGTTTTGGTTTAACCCATTCATTGACCCCTTTTTACTTTAACTGGAGTAACACATTTTTTATCCTCTAAGGGTCAAAAATTTAATTATAAGGTACAAATTGGTTAAAAAATTGTCCATTTATAACATTTTATACTGTTACCCAATCCACCTTTCCTATTGAAATATTTTTGTGTTTTTTAAATCATTTAATAAAATATTATTTAACATAAATTATCATTAAAGTCATTTGTGGGACTATTTATTTAATTTGACTTCAAAGACATCAGTAAAATATTGAAATTATAATATAAAAAAATTTACCAACATTTATAATTTATAATTACCTATTAAATTCACAAAATACCAAATTTTATCCATAATATATTAATTTTATAAATTTTAAAATCATTTAACTTGATTTTTATATTGTTTGAACAAGCACTGTATCAGTGTTGTGTAAGCGTTAAAGGTAATTATATCATCCATAAAAACTAAGAATAAATTACTATAATTTTTTTATTAAAATTAAAAATTAACAATTATATCCAATACTAAATTCTTTTTAACCCACAAAAAATATATTATATATATTAAAATAAAGAGAGTGACATTTTATAATTTTATTAACATAAAGTAATATAAATATTATTATCAAATGAAAATGAAAAAATTTATATACATTAAATGATAGGATGTATATGGTCCAATTACACCCATATAATTAAATAATGGAAATTTTTGGGTTTATTTTGAGATCTTACCTTATAGAGTTAACCTTAATTAACTAGTTTTACTAATTATAGTGGTGATAAACTTTTACTATAGTTAATATTTATCACACTAAAAATAAAAATGTCCTATTTAAAAAAAAATTAACCTCATAATTCTAAATATGGAATAAAGTTTTTTAAAATTAAGTTTATATAAGTGTTAAAAATAAATTTTAGTATAAATGTTTAAAACATGACAAAACAAGTTTTTAAGAAAATGTGTTTTTAAGGTAAAAATAAACTTATACCAAAATAAAGTATAATGTTGATTCCTATGTAAATAATTATATTATTTATAATTAAATGTGTCTTATTTTACTTTAAGATAAAACTCAATACATAATGGGACTTTTAAATTACTTTATTTAATGAAAGTAAATAACACTTTTACAAAAATAAATATTTTTCACTATTCATTTAAATATAAATCTTTTCATAAAAATCCCAAATATTCACCCTATGATAATATTGAAATGATAATTTATAAGTTTAAATTAAATTTCTAAAATTAAATTTCTAAAAATTTCATAAATTAATTATAATGTGCAACCATAAAATACCATTAAAACCATTTTTGAATAAAACACATTTTTTTGAAACATAAAATGAATTTACTAAAAACCGAGTACTCAATTATTATGTATTAATCTATAAATTGAAATTAAGTAAAACATTTCTAGATATATTTCATAATATGGATAATCATATTCATAACTATCATTTTAATTACTAGGTTATAATATATCATAGTTTATTTTAGGCTTAGTGTTATGAGTCAAGAAAGCTATAAAACAAATACAATTTATTTAATGAGAAATATATTCTAAAATCTTGGGGGGATATATTATAGCCTCTTAAATAAATTATTCCCACATAATTTTAATTATCACTTATTAGAATTATTATATCATGACATAGTAATAAAATATGATATAAATTATATCATGATAAGTAATTTCTATATAACTACTTAGAAACTAAGTATTTCTTAGTTAAATATTTCTAAAACCAATTATGTATCATTATAAGACTCATGAGTTTCCAAAAACCTATCTTGATAGTTGAGTGATAATTTTCATATAAGACTTTATAGATTTATCTTCCTTTAACTTAATTTGAGAAATCACTTACCATAAAGGAAGAGAATATGAGATAACATAAAAAATTGATTTATTTCCATACCATAAGAATAATTTCATTATTTTATTTTGATTCAATTATTTTTCCATCCCTAATTCATCTTATATTGAATATGATAAATTACCGTGATAAGTTTTTTCATGTATGAAGCACTGAAATTGACTTTCAATGGATCATAAGATCAATAAAGGAATGAAAATTCATTCCCCCTATATATAGATATTTAAAAAAAATGGTTATAACAAGTTATATAATATGAGTAATTATTCATACACCAATATATAAAATATTCATAATAACACCCAAAGCTTAACTTAAATCATTCCATAAATAACTGACCTTAAAAATCTTCAAAATACGACAAACCAAAATTGAAAACCAAAGATTAGAATGATTTGATCACATATTATTCCATGATAAACTTTAACATTTATCCCCCCCAAATTTGGATCATAATATCATATAATAAACATAGGAATATATATTCTTTAAAACATGTTAATACTTTACCAAAGTAACATTAATCACCCTTAAACCACAATAAAATCTTATATTAATCCACTAATTATCTCAATATTCATTCCTTAAATTATATTTACCTTAATAATATAATGTTACCAAAATAGGACAACCCTTTTATCCTAATTTACTATATTGACATTAAAGATCCTATTAAACCTAAAGGTTATCAATACCTTTCAACATTGTTCTACAAAATATAAAATCATTCTTCCTCAAATAACACTTTCACTAAAATAGATACTAAACCAAAGGGTTGTATTCCCATAAATTCATACCAAAATATACTTAATCATATTAAACTACCATCACATTAAACCTAAAAATGGGTATATTTGAATTTAAACTGATGATTAACATTATACTTAACAACACTTGATACTTTAGGTCTGTACCATATCATTATGTCATTTCATAGGTTGTTATAGGTTTGATCCTCTCATTCATCATAATGGTTTATAATGAATATGTGAATTATCCTAAGAATATCCCTCTAAAGAGTCTTGTTAGATTTGAAGTTTGATACCCACTCATCATTCACTAGTGACAGTTGAGTTAACAACCAATATTTAGTTTTTTGATTTGTTACACTGAGGTGCATCTGGGGCATAACCACATCCAATTGGCAAAATCTAGATATAGATGTAATTAATAGGGAAAATCATATAATAATTACTTTATCAAAACTTCAGGATATTATCATATAGTTAGACTTATCTGTAGGGGTTTTAACAAAGTTCTATAATCCTAATCTCCAAATATAACTAAACCCATTTATGATACCAACAAAGGTGAATCAAGTATAACATAAATAAATATTTCATAATTTTAGATGAATATTAAATACATTTCAATTATATATTACCAAGGACCCTAAAAGTTTATTTTCTTCTGAGACTAGATGTATAAAAAAACTTATTTAATTGATGATATTCACCATCTCCCAAAATTATATTTTCATATAGTAAGCTTCTTAGAAATTCCCTACTTAAAACCTTTCTTAACAACCTAGGGAAAGAAAACATAAGAAAGGTGATATTAAATTCTCAGTAAGGTTAAACACGAGGGATATTAATCGATAATCATATGCAATCACAAGATAAGAATAAGGGTATGTGAAAATGATCATAACATACAAAATTGATACCCAATTAGTTAGATATCATGAATCATGAATCATGACATAAGGTATTTTAAACCCAAATATAGGATATAAGAGTTTATAATTTTCAATAATCAATCATAAGTGATTAGAACATATCATAAGAATAATATATAAGTTTTTGGAATATACATAATAATATAAAATCAATTACGTAGTCAAGTTTAACTCTCAAGACCATCATTTTGGAAAATTCCCCTAATAGAAGGCATAGATGGTCATTTCAAACGTTAATATAGGAGTAACTTCTATCTAATTAACTATTATTTCCAAGGAGTTTATTAACTCTATCATATCTTAATATAACTCTGTCAACATTACCCAATGCATTGGAGGGATATATAATTCTAAGACCAACTGTTATATAATTAAAACAATATATATATGTTCCATAATATCATAAAACATTCATTATATCATTATATCATAAAATGTGGAAAGGAAATGGGTTTTATAAAACTTTAATCATTTTATCATAATATAACCCCTGGAAAATAAATTAGTTTCATAAAGTTTTATAATAACTTAATTAAACCATGGTAAAGAAACAAGTTTCATAGAATCACCCTTAAATAATAATAATCATAATCTATCCATATAAATAAAGTGGAGAGATTCATAAGATCATATCCCCAGTTAATTATAAAAATCCTTAATTTATGTTGATATAGATGAAAAATACCTTTAAAAGGTCATTCAAATATTTCCTAAAAAACATGAGAAAATATAATTTTAATTTGATAAAATTTTAAATAAAATTACCAGAATATTAATAAAATTATTTTCTTTAAAAATGACTAGGGAAAATTTTAACGTAAGCTTTAAATAAAATAACAATGATAATAGTGGGAAAATCTATTTATTCCATATACATTAAAAGAAAAAATTTCTTTCATAATTCTGTGAAAAGTAAAAAATTAATTGTTGAGAAAAATATTATAAATTTTTCTTTTTAAACTTTCTAAATAAATTAAAATTTAGTGAAAATTTACTTTTTAAAACATTTAAATTATTGGTAATATCTTTCATAAAATAATTTTGAAGAGTATGGACATGAGAGAAAAAGTTCCTCGACTAAATATGAAATAATGCAAAATTTTATTAAAAATATTTCTTGATCATTTTGAGTATAAAAGAGAGAAAAATGGTGATAATAATTAAATATTCTAGGAATAAATATAGTAAAATAAAATAAATGGGGATTAGAGGATAATATCCATACAATTTACCACAAAAAAATCTAACATAGACAATTCTGAAAAGAAATGAGATGTTAACATAAAACATTACTACATTAGTAACTTTTGAAACATATATCCCATGAATTATTTAACATAAAATACCATTAATATAAATATATTAATCATATTAAATATAAAAGGGATAGTAGATACACTGCATTAAAGAAAAAAGTGATGAATATTAAATGTGTCTCATAGAAAGAAAAGTGAGACAAGAAACCCTTACCTCAAGTCCTGTCTTGCTTCATACACATTAAAATATCCAATATACTAAATATATAATTATTATAATTATATTATATAAACATATTAATTCATAAATTACTATTTATAATTCCATTACAATTTCTAATTATCCTATTATTAAAAACTTTTTCATAAAAATGAATATTCAGGGGAAAACTAGTTTGTTTTCCATGTATGTTTCATTTCGATGGTTCTGGTACATGAAAATTGGTGATGGCTTCATCATATATAAAATATTAATTGTGAAATAATTTTAATATTTATTTATCATATACAATTTTATAATCATTCATATAAAGTGGTGATGAAAAATTAGCTGCACTACTTTATGGAGATAGTAGTACCTACGTACGCCCGAGTGATATTTACACTTTTCAATGGATAGAATATAAGAATAGTAAATAATAATCCAAATTTAGATAATCATTATTTTTTCATAAATATTATATATATACATTAAATATATGATTATTACTATTCATTTAAATCATAAATGAAAAACCAATCACATCACTTTGTGGAGGTGGTAGTCCACAGATATACATGTGCGACATTAACATTTTCAATTGGATGGAAATGTAAAAAGGTAAATAATATTTTATAATTTCAAAATCATAATTATGTCATAAATATACTATATAAAAACATAATTGATCATAATAACTAACCATCAAATATGATGATGGAAAATGAATCATATTGTAGCATGGAGGTGGTAGTCCAGACATACGTACGTGGGATACTTTCATTTCCCATTTAATAGAAAGGAGGTGGAAAATGGTTGTAGCATAATAATAATAACATCTTAGTATATTTATGATACTGCATTAATCATTTTATTATAGATAAACATATTTATATTAATTATAAGTAGAGATAAACTTTCAAAGAACCAGGTAAGACAATTACATATTCTTTGAGAGTCATCTTTTGGATTACAACTTAAGCCTTATTATGATGGACTTAGGGTAAAAATAAGATATAGGATGTGGGGAGGGAAGATAGGAAGGTATTATGTTAGGATTTTATTGATCTAATGTGCTAAAACATTATGAATAAAGGATAAGAGGAGGTTCCCAGTTATAATTGATGGATAAGACAGACTTGGAATTAATTAAATGATTTAAATATAATTAATGTCTTTCTCAAGTAAAAATTTTCCAAATGGATTTTTATTTAAAGAAAATTATAATTTCTAAATATATTCATCCAATAAAATTAATATAATATTTTGTGTCATTTTAAACCTTATATCTTGGTTTAATTGCTTCGTTAACCCTTTTTTACTTTAACCACGATAACATTTTATTCTTTTAATGGTCGTAAATTTTCATACAATGTGAAAAGAGTAAAAAAAATGGTCCATGGATAACATTTTATTCAATTTAACAATAAAAATATCCTCTTGAAAAATATTTGTGAATTTTGAAAAATTTAATAAAATATTATTTAATATAAAATATCATTAAAGTCTTTTTTGAGAAAATTCATTTAATTTGACTTCAAAGACATCAAAACAGAAATTGAATTAGAATATAAACACATTAAACATAATTTCAGTAATTTATAATTACCTTCTAAATTTATTTTATACCACAATCATCCATAACATATTAATTTTATTGTTTTTAAAATCATTTATCTTAATTTTTATACTATTTTATAAATCATTGTATTAGTGTTGTGTATGTATTTAAGGTAATTTTATCATCAATAAAAATTTAAAATGAATTTATATGATAAAAATAATTTATTAAAATTAAAAATAACTATTTATAACTTCACATAACTTCTTTTTATGATAATGAAGATATATTAGAGATATTAAAAGAAATTGAGTGACATTTTTTAATTTTATTATCTTAAAATAATAAAAATATCATAATCAATAGAAAATGGAATAAAAATTCCATGTAATAAAAATTAGTATTTATATGGTCAATTTAATATCATAAAATTAAATAAATCCACATTTTTGGTTTATTTTTAGACTTTTTCCTATACTTTTAACATTAATTAACTTGTTTTACACATTATCATGGTAATAAACTTTTTCCATGGTTACTCTTCATTATAATAAAAATAAATGGGATATATATTTTTTTTAAAAAAAATTAAACCTATTTTAAGCCAAAAAATGGGCTTATACCAAAATCAAGTATAATATTGAATACTATATAAATAATTATATTTTTTAATTAAATTAGTATTATTTTAATTTAAAATTAAATTTAAAACATAATGGGTCTTTTAAATTTATTTATTTAATGAAATGAAATTGCACTTTTATGAAAATCGATATTTTCACTATTCACTTAAAAATAAATATTTTCCGAAAAATACAAATAATTAACCCTAAGATAATATTTAAATTATGAGTTAAAATATTAAATTAATTTCCTTGAAAAATAAATAATTTGTTTATAAATTAACTATAATGTCCATTCACAAAATATAATAAAACCCATTTTTGAAGAAAACATATATTTTTGAATCATAAAATGAATTTACTAAAAATTAAGTACTTATTTATCATGGCAGTTAGATTTGCGATTCATTGATAGGATAGTAATTTATTTTTCCACCCATAATGTAACACCATAATATTTTTTATGTTTTTCCATTGAAATAAACATTAGGTATTCGATGGCCTGCCTTACGTACAACCCTGAGTCTATATGAACTACGATACCGTAAATCATTATAACCAATATATTAAATTAATATATATTAATAGTAATATACATGTAATAAAAAATATTCATAAATTTTTTAAATAGTGAAAATTTCTCGATTAATTCATAATAAATATGTACTGAATTTTTAGTAATATCATTTTATGCTTCAAAAATATGTTTTCTTCAATACTGGTATTTATCATATTTTTGCAAATGAACATTAAAAGTAATTAATTTTATTTTTAGAAATTTTATTCGATTACATTAATATCATTTTTTAATTTAACATGTATGTATTATCTTAAGGTGATTCTTTACTATTTTTTTCTGAAAAGATTTATTTTTATTTGAATAGTGAAAACTTCCGATATTTTGTAAAAAAATTCACTTATGTTCACATAAAAGTATCATTATATTTTAAAATTTATCTTAAATTAACCAAATAAAAATTTTATTGTAAATAATGTAATTAAATACATAGTATTCATCATTATTATTTTTTTAGTATAATTTTATTCTTGGGCTTAAAACACATTTTTCTAAAAACTGTTTTTATACACACAATATTTTTTTATCATAATAAATTAAAAAATATCTATATATTAATGGTTTTAATGGAATTTATAAATTATATATTCAATATAATAATTTAAAATTCATTTTATGGTCTTTACAATGCAATGAATGTTAGTAAATTAAGTTTAATATTTAAAAATTCATTTTTTAAAAATTGTTTCTCATTATGATTTTTATACTAATTTAAAATTAAATTATACCACTTATAGAAATTGAATCTATTAAAATTTATTATATATTTTTAATCATCATAATTAATATAATATAATAGTCTCAACTTAATTTTTGGTCATATTGAATAGTAAAAACATTAAAATTTTGTTACTACTATTAAGGTTAAAATGGGTTTAATAGGGTTTTAAACCAAGAGATAAGGGTAGTATTGACACCCAAAAATATATAATTTTTATTTTTTTAATATATTTAAAAATTATATTACGCTAAATTTCAATAATATTCCATCTGGAGTCACTTTCTCTTGAAATTGACCTTATATTTTTGAAATGTTTTAAGAAATTCCACGCATGTCTCTCCCCACTTTTAAATGGGATCCCCTTCTCCTCCATTATTCACACCATTTAAGAATTATATATTGAAGATAACTACCCCAAAATATTCATAGTTTCTCTCCCTTCATTCTATATCCTTTGGGATTATATTAATACCAATCCTTCATGGATTAAAGAGTAAGTTAAAGGCGGTCTCTTAAAGAAGTGATTTAGATCTTAACAAAGCTCATTAGTTTTTATTTCTTCATCCACTTCATATAATCTTGTTGTATCCATAAAATAATGGTTAATATAGTATCATAAATATACCATGATGTTATTAGGACAATTTCACAACCATTTACCACATCTTCTTAATCAAATGGTTGATGAAAATATCGACCGTGCGTACGTGTGGACTACCGCCTCCATGTAGAGATACACTTCATTTTCCACCGCCATATTTTATGGATTCTTATTATTTTAGATTTAATATATATATATATATATTATATTTATAATATAATAATTTATTTTTAAGGTGAATTATTATTTTCCTTTCTTTTGTTCCATCCATCAAAAAACGGAAGCATTACTAATGCATACATATAAACTACCATCTCCACATAGTGATGTAATTAAATTTTCATCACTGAATTATATTATAGATAATAAATATTTATATAATAAATAGATATGATATTTATATCATGATTATAACTATATATATTCATTAACCATGATCAAATTTTAATTACCATAACCAAAAAACCTAAACATACATGAAAAATATAGTAGTTAACACCTAAAATAATGATGATAAAGAAATATTGTTAATTAATGGGTGATAAATTATTATAAGTAAAATATGTATGGATTTATAGGTATAATTATGGTTCTATTATATAATTATAATAAATTTAAATTTATTATATAGGAGGTTAGAGTTATAATGAAGTAGGACAGACTTGAGGTAAAGGTTTCGTCTCAATTTTACTTCCTTGAGACATGTTTTAATGTTATGAACTAATTAATTATTTATATAGTTCATATAAATCCCAAGAATTTATTTTATCATAATCCATGATTAAATTAAAGGTAAATATATGACCATATTATTTTCAGGCTTTCAATGAATTTCAATTCAAAAATCACTACACTAGTAAGGGTTCTTTATCTCAATTTTGTTTTGCTGAGATGTGTTTGATATTATGCTCATATTTATGTTTATTAGGTGTTTATATTGATAATTTTAAATTTTATACCATTTATTATTATTAATTCTTGGTGCATAAAGTTAACATTAAGATTATTTCATCCTAGGGGTTTTGATTCGAAAGTTATCAAATTGCTAAGGATTTATCCTCTCAAATTGTGTTTTTTGGTACTTCTGATATGTTATACACCTATCTTATTTTATAAGGTGAATCTAATGAAAATTTGATATCTTTTAAAATTTATATCCCTATTTTAATGGTATTAAATTTTTCATTTTATATTATTTCTTGATTGGGGTTATGAAACAGAAGTTACCAAAGTAGTAACAGTTTTATGTTACAATTTCATTTTATCGAGATTGTTTATGATTAAATTAAAATGATGAAATTATATGATATACATCTCATAAGTATTTTTTATTTTATTATAATCTATTTATTTCAAATTATTACATGTTTTACTTCTATTTTACTCTCTTTAAGTACTCAAGAGACCAAAACAATTTTTTTAAGGAAAACTGACTTAATTTATCTCTTTGGTTGGGAATATTTTCTTCCATACCCATATTTTATTGAAAATGATTTCAAGAATTTTCTTTTCTATTCTCAAAATATTTTTTAATGTATTATTTACCAATTTTTTAATTTTTATTATTCTTTTAAATTAACATTATTGTCATTTTTCGAACATGGTACTTTATAATTTTTACTAAAAATATGAAATGGATTTTTTTAACGTACAACACATGAAAAAATTTCCTTACCATCATGAACACTATTTTAATTGAATATTAATTTATAAGTTTCCGTGTTTATTTATAAATAAAATGTTTTACATAATTTTTTGTAAATTGTTATATTTTAAATAAGTGATTTCAAAATGAAATGGATATTTTCCTCCAAAAATGATTCAATGATTTTTAAAGGTATTTTCATCTATAAAAACATTATATGATGTTAATTATGATTTAATAGGTTTATTATCCAATGTTAATATATTTATCCATTTCATGGATGGTTTATGATAATTATGGTGAAATATTTATGAAACCCGTTTTCTTTTCCATGGGTTAATATTTTAAGTAATGATAAATGTTTGCGTGATCATGTGGTATACATTTGAATTGATTATGATTATGTGATGGGTGGTTTAGTTATAAACTAATGATGGGTGATTATGTTAAAAAAATGATGGTTGGGTCTAATATATCCCTCCAATATATTGGGTAAAGATTAATATCTCATGAGATAATAAGGATAGGAACATGGAGTTAAACCAGTTTAATAAGGGACTTTATATGATATGATAGTATTGGGATTGAACATCAATTATTCTAAACACTTATGTATTAAGTCTTTTTATTGATAAGAGTTTATGTCATGTTTTAATATTATGATCTACGAATTGATGGGTATGATTTTCTAATTTACAGATAATTTTTTCATACTCTTATGATTATGTTATACTTATGATCATTGATTAATATTTATTATGTTTAAAATTATTGAGTTTCTGAGATCACACTTTCTTATGTTTCCCTCCCCAGGTTATGGATAATGGGTTTAAGTATGTTATATATAATAAGGTAACTAGTTATAAATAAATTAATGGGAAATTATGTAGATCAATTATGTACCAGTTGTTTATGTTTTCATGTTTCCAAAGAAACTAAACCTTTGGGGTTCTGGAATGGATTGTATTGAAATGTAATGAATATTTTTCTAATAAAATATAGTATTTATATATAAAGTTTTGGGGTTGAAATAGTTGGTTCAGAACCAGGTTTAATTACTTTTGGAAACTAGGATGAGAAAACTTTAGTGAAAACCCTTAGGATAATCCAAAGTACAAGAGAATATCCTATTATAATAAAAAATGAGTGTGAATTTCATAAGAAAATATATCATTTTATGTATAATACAAATAGAAATAGTTTTTACATAAATTCATCTAGGGATAAAAATGCTAAAAAGAGTTGGTCGAGTATATCTTGACCATCATTCTGGTGCATAGTGAATGGGCCCTTACTTTGGACCTGATTTAACACTCCTAGGGGATATTCTTAGCATAATTAACATGTTCTTTTAGAGCCACTATAAAGGATTTGAATAGATAATAACCATGGATAATCTATGTTAAACCTAGGGTATCATATATTGAAAATAAGATGTCATTATTTATATATCCTATAAATGATTTTCATGGTTACATGATTTACCAATATGATTATTATTACTCATAATATTCTTCTTGGTTTCTTCCAATGGATGAAACTAGAAGGAACTGTGATAATGCTGAATACAATAGATAATGAAATGATTGTCCTAATCATAAATCGAATTTTAAGGGAGTTGGTGTAACAGACTAACCTGGATCAACTATACCAGTCACCCAAGTCAGCCCATCATGGGGTGGGGTAAAAAAAAGATAAAAAACTAGTCCTGTAAATAAGAAAAACAATACATAAATTCAGATTATAAAGTGAAAACAAAGGGAGATACAATTGATCCAAACATTCTAAACTATAAAGATAGATATGTGTAGACAAAAAGTCTCAATGTGACCAAAATTGAACCCTAAACTATCCCAAAACTAAATAACAACATAAAGAGAAGCCCGAATTCTAAAAAATGCTCTTTCCTTTACTTGAATCATGAAAAAAAGGTCTATATCCACCAAAAGGTAGAAGTGGGTTGTGAGAAATAGAACTCAGTAAAATCCACCAAATAATCTATACATATTCTAATAAGAAGAATTCATAAGTCCAAGCTTTAAACGAAAATATTTTTACAATAATTTTATTAAATAAACAATTTGAAAGCTGTTTTCAAACAATCCTTGAGGTTTTAAAAATTTCATAACATGTTTCCAAAGCTAGAAACAAAGAAGTTAAGATACCAAAATATAAATATACATGTGATACAACATCCATGAAATAATCTATCATATAATAAACATTCAGAAGAAACAATTCACCTACCAGATGAGATCTAGCATATGGGAAAATACATATTAGACACTTAAAATACTATCAAGGAATTAAGTTAGATCTAAATAACATCAAGGAATTCCATAGACCATAGACATATAAGAGGTTACCACCTAGTGTAATCACACAAAATAAGGCTACCCATGTCTTTTTATAGACACACCTAGGGTTCCCTCTATGCAATGTTAGTCAATTTATGTTTTTAAAACCATGATCACATTTTTTTATAAAACCATTTCAATGAAAATCCAATTCAATTCAAGGTTTGAAAATACATTTTTCATTTTCAATAATGTAAATTAATAAGAACATTAATAAATTAAAAAATTATAACAATTGAACAGATCCACTTACCTCAACGATGTAGAAAACCTAACAGCCTTTGAAAATGAGAATTAGAAACCAAAAAATAATGGCCTTCTCAAAGCAAGGAACACAAAAAATATGAATAAGATCGATAAAACCCCATTAAATCAAAAAACACATCCTAAATATAGATACAACTTGATCCAATGAAATATCAAGTGGAGTGCTTACCCAGAGAAGAGAAATTCATCCCCAATGGTGATCAATCACTAAAAAAATTGATCAAGACATAATAAGGATTCCCAAAATAAACTAGGGTAAATGATTTGGTTGAGAGGAGAAGGATTCTAAAAAAAAAAAATCCCCAAACACCCACATGACACCCTAAAAATTGTAACTCAAGGAATTACACAACATGTAATCTTTTACACACAGTGAATCCCTTTTGTTTTAAGTTACATTGAAAAATGCATCGCCTTTTTAATTAAAAACCATATTTTTACATTACATGACATGTATACCATACATGACATGTAACAATTTCACTCTATGTAATACAATTCACAACATCTATCCAGTGGAAAATACACATCATGTAATCCCATTACACCTTATGTAACTTCCTATAGAATAACAAAAGCTCCAGGGAAAAGCTGAAAATTCCAAAAAATCCATAAATTTCCCATTGTAGGTGTCCTCCCAATTTAAGGTCGACAATAATATCCCAAAAAAAAGGGAAACCAAAAATAGATATCATAACATACTTGATATAAATTTAACAGAGAGTTACAATCTCCCCACCATAAAATATTTTTGTCCCCGGAAAGAGCTCAAGATCCTTGATTAACAAAAAAAGTAGGCCGTTGCTGCCTCATCAATGACTCCTGCTCCCATATCTAATGTTGATCCAATCCGCACTGCCATAGTACCCAGATGAGGGTGATCATTTTACCATGTATTACCTTATCATGGGGATCCATAATATGAACAAGCCACTCAACTATAGTGGTATCGATCTTAAGAACAACATCCTCCCATCTAATTACATGGAAATGATTTGGTATATACCTCCTCAACTAGTAAAAATAAAACACTTAATGTGTAGAAGTCAAGAAATATGGTAAAATAAATCGATAGAAGACCCTCTAGAGTTTCTCAATGATCTAAAAGGTCCCCACAAACCTCAGTACCAACTTATCCAGCTTACCCAACCAACAATATCCCAAGTGAGGTGAAACTATGAGAAATACCCGATCACCAACCTCAAACTCCAGCAACCGATGAAGATGGTTCACATAAGATTTATGATAACTCAATGAAATGATAAAAAACCTCTAGATCAACTACACCTTCTCTTTCCTGTCCTGAACAACACTCATCCCCACTAAGGACCTCTCTCCGAACTCCGCCCCATCACAAGGGAGACCGACATGGCCTCCAATAAAAATACTCAAAGGGAACCATCCTAATTGAAGCTTGAAAACAATTTTTGTATGAAAAATACACCAAATGAAAATTATTGTCCCAAGATCCACTGAAATCAATACCAAAATCCCAGAGCATATCCTTAAGAACCTGGATAACCCTTTCTATTTTCTCGTCTGTCATTGGATGATAAGTCATGCTCAATTTCAACTGGGAACCCATTCCCTCCAGCAAAAATTTACAAAATCAAGATGTGAACCATGTATATTTATGAGAAACAACTATATAGGTAACCCCATGAAGTTTTTAAATATTCAAGATATAAATGGTCCCAAGATATTCCACCTTCATTATTTCCCTTATTGGTAAGAAATGTGTTGATTTGGGGAGTTTGTAAATAATCACATAAATTTCATCTCTCTCACTAGGATTCCATGGTAAAATAATGAAAAAATATATGGAAATATCCTCCCACTTCCATATCGAAATGGGTAATGGCTACAAAAAACCTGGAGATCTTTGGTATTTTGGCTTAACTTATTGAAATGTGTGACACTGTGATAAGAAATCTTCAACTGACCACCTCATCCATGACCAAAAATACCATTATCTCAAATTGTGGTATATATTTTTAGACCTATGGTGCATAGACTAAAAAAAACTACAAAAAATGGTGCAGATTAGAAGATTTTTTTTTGTGTTTAGAGGGGGTTATAACCCCCTCTAAAAACATTAGAATTGATTATCTATAACCACCTCTAATGTGGCCAAAATATATTTTTATAGGAAATTGTAGTGAAATTATGGTAAGGTATGTTTAGTATTAGAGTTATTTATTTTATTTGGGGTCTGAAACCCCTCTAATTTCATGTAAAATTTCCATAAATATCCCATTTAGTGGATATTTTCAACCGCCTATAATTCATGAATCATTTTAGAGGGGGTTTAAATACCCTATAATTTCGTTTAAAAATTACATAATTCCTCATTTAGAGTAGGTTTTAAACCACCTCTAAATGGTGATAATTTAGGGGACATTATTTTCAACTACCCCTAAATAATTAATTATTTTCTTGGTTTTTTAAAATCCCCTTCTTCCTACGATTCGACATGGCCTGGCCTTGCCTCCTCCCCCTAATTCATTATCCCTTCTGTTCCCCACCCACCCCTTTTCCTATTCATTACCCTTCTCATATACCTCGTGGCCTTACCCCAAATCCCCCCATTTGATTCCCCAAGTTTTAGACCCCTTCTGTTCCCTGGTCTCCATGGCTTCCCCCATTCCCATTTCAAACATGTCGACACAGGCCCCCCTCTACTGAGGGATTTCCTATGCACCCCCACTATGTAGAATTTCTTTCCCATGCCTAGATTGTAAAATAGTCTCCGGGTTGGTTTCAAACTGGGAATCTTAACAATAAATGGCCTACATGTCTACCACCATGGCTAGTCAATTTTCATAATATAATTACACATTATTATATTTATATATATTAGGAACTTTATTCATATAAATATTTTTTGAATGAATATTTAAATACATATAAATATATAACACACACACACACATATTTATATAAATTAATATATACATTTTTATATTATGTATTTATATTATAATTCATTTATATTGTAATCAGTTTATATATTTATATAAACTATATATTTTATATGTGTATTTACACACATTTGAGTAAAAATATTTTATAATTCTTTTTATGTTAAGTATATAATCTTATATTTATATATTAATAAATATATTTATGCAAATTATTTATATGCTTAAATACATATTTATATATTATATACATGTTTATTTATATTATATATATATATGTATTTATTTAATATATTTATAAAATGTCTTTCAAAATATATTTATGTAATGTATTTCAATACATATATTTATTAATATGTACATTAATATATGTTTATTTTTATAATATTATATATAATTAATATATAATTAATATTATATGAAATAAATATATATGAAATATAATTTATACTAGTATTTATATTATATATAATTAGAATTTTATGAAATAAAATTTATTCAAATATTTTATATGACATACAATTTATACAAGTATTTATATAACTTTTTATGAAATACAATTTTATATTATATATAATTAACATGTATATTATATATAATAAATATTATATGAAATACAATTTATAAAAATATTTATATAATGTATTTCAATACATATATTTATTATTATGTACATTAATATATATGTATATTAATAAATACTATTGTATAATATCATGTACATTAATATATATTTATTTTTATAAATTATATTTCATATAATATTAATTATATATAATATAAAATCATAAACATATTATTTAAAAATAAATTTATTATTAGTATAATATAAATTTTAAAAACTACAAGATTGGGTTTTAATATGATATATTTTTTAAATAAATTATATTTTAGTGTATATTTATACAATATGTTTATAATTTTATATTATATATAATTAATATTATATGAAATATAATTTATATAAATAAATATATATTAATATACATAATATTATACTATTATATTTATATATACACATAAATACAATTAAATACAATTAAATAAAATCATATAAATATTTTATATAATATGTTCATATAATACATTTAAATACATTTATATAGTGTTTTAATATATACATATATATATTATTGATTTTTTTTAAATAGCGGGATTTCAGAATGGGGTTTTAACTACCATTAATTTAATAGACTAGAGGGGGTTTTAAACTCCCTCTAATTTAAGATTACAGAGGGGATTCTCAACCTCCTATAATTTAAGACATTTGGGGGGGTTTTCAAACCCCATTAATTTAAGACATTAGAAGGGAGTTTTGAACCACCACAAATTTAAGATATTAAAAAGGGTTGTGAACCATCGATAATATCATCTATTAGCAGAGGTTATGAACCCCCTCTATTTTCTTAAATTAGAGGGGGTGCAAAACCCCTCTAATATCCAACCAGATATTAAAAAAATAATGTTACAAAATTTTTAGGGGGTTCAAAACCCCAAATACTTTAAGAAATTAGAGGGGTTTCATAACCCCCTATAAATTTAATAATTAGTGAGAGTTACACTTAAAACTCTATAATTTATACAGAAAATTAATTTAGAGGTGGTTCACAACCCCATGAAAACTCGATGCTTAGAGGGGGTTGTGCATACCCCCTCTAATTATATAAAAAATGAATTTAGAGGTGGTTGTGTATAATAACCTATAAATAACATACTATAATATTATTTTTTAGTGAAAAATGGTGTCCACTATATAATAACTCCTATCTTGGGGAGAAAGGAACAACCAACCTATTACAGAAGCACAAAGCTCTATTGGGAAACTGAGACCACTCGCCTGAGGTGTCCCCACCATTTAGGATTTCTCCTAAGCATCGAATCTTAGTGTTTGTCGTCAGCTCAAGAAAAAATCACTCATCAAAATAAGAGTCAAACTTTATCGATTCCAGGAACACCTATCCACCAAACTCTTTTACTCCCATGCTCATCTTAGCAAACAAACTCCTCAGAGACCATTGGTCAACTGATTCCTTTACAGTTTCTGTCAGTAATTTTCTTCTGAATGCATTAGCTACCACCTTATCTTTCCCAGGGGTATATACAATATAAAAATCAAAGGTCTAAAGATAATCAACCTAACATATCTATCTTAAGGTCATATCTCTTTAAGTGAAAATATACTCTAGAATTTTGTGATCAGAATATACCATAAACCACCCTCCAAAGGGATAATGACACCCCATTTTGAGCACATGCATAAAAACTACCAACTCAAGATCATGGGTAGGATAGTTTTTCTCATGAGGGAGTAACATGAATGAGAAATAATCCATAACATGTTTCCCCTCAATCAAGACACATCCCAAACCCATATCAAATGCATAAAAAAAACATCATATATCAAACTGAGTTCTGAAAGAATCAAAATTGGTGCTAAAGTCAACCACATTTCATCTCTTAAAAATATATATGAAACTTCTCATTACAGTCCCTTATAGGTTAAAGATGTCATAAAAGATGAAAGCTTATAGAATCCCTGAAAAAACTGTCTATAGTAACTTGAAAAAACCAAGAAGCTTAAGATCTAAAACATGTTTTGAGGATACTCCCAAGACATAAATGCCTGAACTATTTCAGGATCAAATGAGACTCCCCTCTCAGACATCACATACACCATTAACTTTACTTCCAGGATTAAAAAATCACACTTTGAAGGTTTTCTATACAAAATATTTTCCCTCAAGGTTCAAAGAATGATATCCAAATGGTCTATATGATCCTCCTCTGACTTAGAGTACATAAAAATATCATCAATGGACACAATAAAAAAAGAGTCCTAGAACTGATGAAATATTCAGTTCCTCAAAGACATGAATACTATATGATTATTAGTGAGTTTGATTGGCATAACCAGAAATTCAAAATAACCATATCAATTATGAAACATAGTCTTAGGTATATCCTCATCTCGAACTCTCAACTAGTGGTACCCCAATATGAAGTCAATCTTAGAAAACCAACAAGCCCCTCTCAACTGATCAAAGAGATCATGGATTCTGGGTAAAGTATTCTAGTTCTTGATAGTCACCCAATTCAATTTTTGATAGTCAATACAAAGTATAAGGCTAATGTCTCCCATTTTAGCTAATAGCTTAGGCGAATCCCATGGTGACATTCTAGGATGAATAAATCCTTTCTCCTATTGGTCTTAAAGTTGGAATTTAAGTTCCACCAACTTAGCAGGTTCCATTCGACAGGATGCCATAGAAATGGGAATCATTCTAGGTAGTAGTTCAATAGTAAACTCGACCTCTCTATATGTAAGAAAACCAGAAAAATTATCCAGAAATACCTCAAGGTACATGAAAAAAACAATAGGTATTTGACTACCCTAACACGAGTCAACTGTATCAAGAAACATTTCTAACAACTGGCATGAGATTAAACCAGTATAAGGTACAACCAACCCTATCCTTCCCAATCTAGAGTTTCGCTAACCCTAGAAAACACGAGTGACCCCATTGGTAGGGAATAACTATACCTAATGGAAAAATAGTCTATGTGTACCTTTACATTAATAATACAATCTATATTTACAATCAAGTCAAAAATGTGAAGATCAAGCTCCAATAATTCCCAAACCACCTCAAGGTCTCCAATCACCACCCAAAACTAGGGATAGTTGAAACCTTGTTTAGACCTCTTTCCCAAAGGTGTAAAAGGATCCAATAATAGAGGCACAATACCTAAACAAAAACCCAACAATTCAACCAATTTTGATGATATAAAAGAATGAGTAGCACCCATATCAAACAAATCTATCACCATAGGAGATGAAATAAACACTATACCTCTAATAGTAGCTGGCCCCACTATAGATTCCTCTAGCACACAATATTCTATATAAATCCATCCATACATAGCTGCTTAAACATCTCCTTTATCCTAATAATGAGACCCACCACCCTTAGAAGCATCAAACTGAACCTAAAACCCCTTTGTGAAAGTGGATACAACCTTTCTACCTTGGAATATCTTATAACATAAATGTTTTAGATGGACATATCACCCATAAAGATGAAAATTCCTAGGAGCCTCTATAAAATTAAGTGTGGTATGACCATGAATCCAACACTAGTAGGAAATATCCAGTTACTGCCCTGAAGAATCCCTAAAATTGGTCCTATAGAAAATTGAAAACTCTTGCACTTCCTTTTATGACCAGAATAAATACCCTAGCTAATCACTATTCCCACTGAATCTTCTCCCAAGCCTGTACTTCTATCTATATATGCCTTAAAAAATATGTTTTATCCACTAGCCCCAAAGAGTTGGAAGGTACTAAAGAACTATAATTGAATGAATATTAGACCTTATACCCATATCGAACCTCCGAGCCATCAGGTAATCATTGGTGACAAGCTATGGTGCCAGATTCACCAATGGAAAAACAATAGGTGGAGTACTCTAGAATGGTACACTCCCCCTTATCTAAGGGTAGAAATTCCTAAGTCTTTTCTACATGTAGTGTCTCAGTATAAATCTTATGGGTGGGTATCTTATTTAAATAAATCTAGGTAAGGACTTTATGCAACTTATCTTGAACTATAGAGTCCCACCATCTCCTCCCCGCCCCTTTGAGTATATACATGGTAGATTCCACCTAAGAGTCTTTATGAATATTAAAAAATTTGAATATCCTTTCAATCTGTTCAAGAAACTCCTCTGATTCATGGGTCCATTTATCCCTACAAAATATGGGTAGATTCTTCTTTGTAAATTCTGAGCCATGATCCACTACTTGTCCTAGGTTCACTATGCCCACTAACCCTAGAGTTTGAATGGTATGGATCACTACTTCAACTAAATAAGTGTCCACTGGAGGATCCACTAGTGGAACTTTCCTCACGGCTTCCCCTTTTATATTTTGAAGAGTTATTTTAGGATTCATTATCTACACAAGGCAATAAACAATCAACCTGATAAAATTGAAAACCATTAAACCAAAAAAAGGAATCCAAAAAATTATTTAAAATAATAAGAATTTAAAGAAGTTAGGAATTCTGCCACAAAATGACAACACCTTTTGAAAAGAAAATATTCATTTAAATAAATTCCCCACATAGTTTATTCAAATGACCATATACAAACCATGTCCCCAAACTTTGTATATAGGTTAATTAAAAAAACTTTCTCATACAATTCATTCAAATTAATATAAATAATTAGTCTTGGTATTAGTAAATATTTTCTTGTCCTCCCATGGATACTCAGATTTAGTCACGAGAGTGAGATAGCAGGGCCCCTTTTCCACACCCACTGTCTAAATTCCAAAGATCCTATTCTGTTCTACCCTAGATAGAGATCCAATATAAGCAGTGCTAACACACTTCAGGTTGAGTAACCCCTCTAATACCAAATTGTAACAGACCAATCTAGTTTAACCAGACCATTCAACCAAGTTATCCCATCATGAGGTGGGGTAAAACAAATATAACAAAACTAGTCTTATATATAATAAAAACTAGAAATAAAACCAGAGTAAAAAGTGGAAACAATGAGATATAAAACTGATCCAAATAGGATAAACCAAAAATAAAGATATTTCTAGACAACAAGTCTCAATGTGACCCAACATCACCTCTAAACTATCCCAAAACAAAACTATAACTCAAAGATAAGACTGCATTCTATGGAATGCACTTACCTTTACATAAATATTGAAAAACAAGGTCTCAAATACCCATAGGAAGAAGCAGGGTGTGAGTAATAGATCCCAATAGTACACCACCAAATAATTTATACAATTTATAATAAAAATAATGCAAAATCCAATATTTAAAACAAAATAGTCTAACAAGCATTTTTATAAAAAAAATTGAATGACATTTTCAAAAAAACCTTGAGTTTTCACAAATTTCATAACATGTTTCCAAATCTAAAAACAAAGTAGGTAAAGATACCAAAATATAAATATAGATGTGATCCAACATCCATGAAATAATTTATTATGTAATAAACATTTAGAAAAAACAATGCACCTACCCACCACACTCTAGACTATGGGACAATACATACTAGACACTAACGATCCTAACAAGGAATAATGTTAGATGCAACTAACATTGAGGCCTTCCATAGAACACTGACATACAAGAGGTTACCTCTTAGTGGTGACACACACACTAAGGATACCCATGTATCTTTCTCGACACAACCAAGTTTCATGCTATGAAATGTTTTTCATTTTTTGTTTTTAAAACCATTATCACATTTTTTATAAAACCATTCCAAATAAAAAAAAATATTCTTCAGGGTTTTAAAATAAACTTTTCATTTTTAATCAAGGAAATTAATTAGAATAATAATTAATTTAAAAAATTAGAAAAATTGACATATCCACCTACCTCATGGACGTATAAAACCGAACCAACATTGATAATGGGATTTGGGAACCATAATAGAATTTTTTTAAAAGAAATGAACACCAAGAATCTGAAGAGGATTGATGGAAAACTACATTCAATAAAAAAATCATAGCCTAAACACAGATACAACCAAAACCAAAGAATGACCAAGAGGATCACTTACTTGGAGAAGAGAAATTTGACCCCAATGACAATCAATTGATGAATGAATCAATCTAGATGGAATAAAGTTACCCAAAATCACCTAGGGTAAGAGGTATGACTGAGAGGAGATAGATAAAAAATAAAATGAATCCTCAAACACCCGCATGACACCCTAAAAACTTTAACTCATGGAATTACATGGCATGTAATCTTTTACATTTTGTGAATCCCTTATATTTTAAGTTATACTGAAAAACACATCACCATTTTAATTAAAAACTAGATTTTCACATTACACAATGTATAACCCTTACATAAAGTGTAACATTTTCATACTATGTAATAAAATTCATGAAATATTTCTAACAACCATTACACATCGTGAAATCCCTTTATAGGTCATGTAACTTCCTATAAAACAAAAAAACTCTAGGGAAAAGATGAAAATTAAAACAAATCCCTAACTTCACCATTAAAGGTATCCTCCCAATTCAAGGTTGACCATAATCATAAACAAAAAAATGGAAACCCAAAATATATATGAGAACATACCTAATATAAGGGTAATTGGGTGTTATAGTTAGAATGAAAAATATTTTTTTTATGCTTACACAACTTTATCAGGCCATGAATCATACTGATTTTCCAAATGAAAAAGGAGGAAAAAATGTGTTTTTGAGTCATTCATGTGGAAAAATCCACATTTTTAGTGGGTTTACTAATCCACTAATTGATGATAAATATATTAGTACCACTAAAAAGATATTTTAAATTTTCCATTGCTCGGAAAACGAAAAGGTTATCTTATCTGTTTATCATTTGGAGGGTGAAATAGATTAATATTGGACTGTTATCATGAATAAGTGTAAAAGAGAAGAAATTGCATCCATGGAGTGGGATGAGTTTAGGATCATATTTTTCAATAAATAATTTCTCATTATTCTTCATATAAAATGGAGAAGGAATTTCATGATATAAAGTAGAAGGGTGATGAATATGTTCGTAACCATGATGAAAAGTTGACAATACTTATGAGGTATGATTATAGTATTATCATTGAACTATAAAGTAATATTGATCAGTTCTTTAGTGGTTTAAAAATAAGTCTCCAATGCGCCTTATATATAAGAGTGTTTAATAGCTATAAATAAATAATTCTATGTGATATCAAGGGAGAGTTTGAGATTGGATTCACCTATCATATAATGGTTTTGATAAAAAAATAATACGTAATTCAAAGTAAATTATAATAATAAAATCCATGGACTGAAGATGATGAGTTTTCATTAATGATAAAATTATTGGAAAAATCATGAAGGAAATTGTCTTAAGGGGATTGGTAAATGTTTTAAGAGTGAAAAATATGCACATTAGGAAATCAAATTCCAATGTAATTGGAATAAGTTAAATAATAAATAAAATAATGGAAAATCTCTATAGTATTCACCACCCACAATCCAATGCTATAATTACAAAGATTATAAAAATTATGATAACCAATTCTCAAATATGAGGTTTAATGATAATTATTGACATCAATAACCTCTTAATCCTAGAGATAATGGGAAATATCATGCGATCACTACTTCCTATGTGGGTTATGATAACAAAGTGGTGGAAGGTACACATATTATCTACTCTATAACTACTAATCTATTATTTGATTCTGGTTCCACCCACTCTTTTATATATGAGTAATTTTCTAAGGTTATCACATTACCACCTCACCTATTATATTTTCAAATAGTAGTAATTTTTTTTAATGTTATAATGATCACATCTCAATTCTATGAATATCCCCAAATTTAAGTTTTTAGGAATGTGTTCCCTAAAAATATTTTTATTATTCCTATGGTTGAATTTGATATGATTTTAGGAATGGATTTGGTTTCTTTATATAAATATGATATCAATTATCAAGGGAAAAAACATTTGATATTCCAAGCTAACCTATGATTGTTTATGAGTGTAAATATAAATATGAACTTCGAATGGAAATTACATTTTTTGCACGGGTCTTTATTCCTATTAAAAGGGGGTATTTATCTCATATGGTTGGGGGATAAACTCAAAATTGAAGTTATTTTTATTTTATGGGAGTATGTTGATGTATTTTTAGAAGAGTTACCAAGTATTACTTCAAATTGTGATGTTATGTTTTCAATAGAACTCATACCTGGTGCTACACCTATCTTAAAGACTACATATAAAATGGTCATAATTGAGTTGTAGAAATCGAAGAATAAATTATAGGAGAATCTTGATTAAGTTTATTTTAAACCAAGTGAACCACCATGGGGTTCCCTAGTACTTTTTATTAAGAATAAAGATGGATCAATGTCACTCTACATTGACTATCGAGAACTTAACAAGATCATAATCAAGAATAAGTATCATTTCCCCATATTGATGTTTTTTGATTAATTATATGGAGCGCAATATTTTTACAAGATTGATCTTTGATCTAGATACTATCATTTTAGGGCCAAGGGGAAGAAATACCCAAGACAACATTCCATTATAGGTATGGAAACTATGAATTTATAGTTATTCCAATTGGTTTTAATAATTCCCTTAGTATCATCATGGATTTAATTAATAGTGTCTTTGTAGATTACCTTGATCCATTTTTGGTAGTATTAATAGATGGTATTCTTATACATTCCAAAATAAGGTAATAACATAAAGATTAATTTTGGATTGTATTAAAGACCCTAAGGAAGGATAATATGTATGAACAATTTACAAGGTGTGAATTTTTGCTACATACAGTTTCATTTTTGGGCCATATAATCTCTAGCTAGTGAGGGTATATAATTGGATCTATCAAAGATGGATGTTATTTTACATTTTCATAGTACAACCACTATGACTGATATCTATATTTTTCTAATATTGGATAGATATTATTGTAATTTTATAAAGGATTTATCATGAATATCTAATATACTCATCCGGTTAACTCGTTAAAAAGTTATGTTCCTTTTGAATTGATGAATAAAAATAAAATTTCATATAACCGAAGAAAAGGTTGGATAGTGAACCTATGATCACAATAACTTACAATGTATAAGGTTTTGGGATTTATAGTGATGCATAAAAAAAGTTTTTGGGGCATGTTATTATGTCTAATGATATAGTGATATACTATGACTCATGTCAATTGAAGGTTCAAGAGAAATAATTTTTGACTCATGAATTGGAGTTAGCTACGGAAATTATTGTATTAAATATTTAGAAGTATTAAAATTATTTATAAATGTGTGACATATATACTGACCATAAAAGTTTAAAGTATATATTCACACAAAAATAGTTGAATATACACCAAAGAAGATGGTTGGAGTTGATCAAAGATTATGAATACTCAATATATTTCTACTCTTGGAAAGAAAAAAAGGTGGATGATGCTTTAAGTTCAAAGGATTATAACAACTTATATATGATGAGGATAAAACAATATCCCATATTTATGGATTTAAAAAGGATAGACCTTGAAATCATGAAGGAATGAGATTAATATTGTCTTTCTAAAATGAGTGTTTGACCATCTATCCATATAAATTTTAAAGATGAGTAAAATGAGGATGTGGATCAATAAAAGAAGGTTAGAAATAGTCCTGAGTTCAACCCTGATTATGATAGAATGAAAATGTTTAGGAATTGGGTATGTTTACCTTCAAACCAAGACTTAAATAAGGAACTATTGGAAATATATCATAGCTCATCATTCTCTATTCATCCTAGAAGTATGAAGATGTATAAGGATAAAAAAGATTATTTTTTTGTGGGAAAACATGAAGAGAGATATTCCAGAGTATGTATCATGATGTTTGGTATGTCAAAACGTTTTGGTCGAGAGACAAAATTCTAAGGTTATGTTACAACCATTACCTTTACCAAAATGAAAATGGGAAAACATCACCATGGATTTCATCATTGGATTCCCCAAAACAGTGAATGACCATAATGTTATTTTAGTTATAGTCGATCTACTTCAAATTAATCACACTTCATTGATAAGATTTATCTCTTGATCAGAATTCTAGGATATACATTAAGGAAATAGTAAGTTTTTACATATTAACACATTCTACTGCATCTGATCTAGTTTTGAGGTTTACATTGAACTTATGATAAAGTCTTCATAATATTATGGATATATAGTTGTTTTTATGTACTTTCTATCATCCTCAGATATATGTACAGTCTAAGAGAACCATTTAAACCCCGAAGGATATGTTGTGATATCATTATCTCTATTTAAAAGGTTATTGGGGTCAACAAGTTCCTCTAGTCAGGTTTTCTTACAATAATAGCTTTCACCTGAGCATTCAGATGGCTCTTTATAAATCCCTATTTGGAAATAAGTGTATAACTCTAAAATACTAGGATAAATTCAGATATAGAAATAAATTAATACCTAATATTGATGAGTGAATTTTTAAAAAATTTACATCCATTCATCATCATATCAATACAACTTAAAGTAGACAAAAGAGTTATGATAACAATCTTTGATGAGATCTGGAATTAAAAGTTATTGTGAAGGTTTTATCCCAAATTTCCACATCGAATAAGGTTATGAGATTTTAAATGAAGGTAAAGATAATACTTTGTTATATTGTTCCTTTAAAAATATTTATAGGATAGGGATAGTTTCTTTTCACTTGGGACTCCCACCAAACCTATCTCAAGTTCAATACATGTTCCATGCATCTCTTCTGAATAAGTACATACCTGATCCTTCACATGTAATAAATTTAGAGTTTATTGCACTAGAGTATGATATTTCCTATGAATAAAAACTAGTATAAATCTTGGATCATAGATAAAAAGTTCTATAGAATAATACTACTCACTTAAATAAATTTCTTTGGAGGAATCATAAATTTATGTAAGCTATAAGAGAGCCTAAGGATGTGATGAAAAACAATTAATTTTTGTAATAATACGTGATTTAATTAAAGTTAATTAAATAACCATATTATTTTCAAGAATCCATTGACTTTTAATTCAAAAATTACTAAAATCATAAGGATTATTCATCTCAATTTTTTTTCATTGAGACATGGTTGATGTTATGAACCTATTTATATTTATGAGGTGTATATAATGATAATTTTAAATTTTATACCATGTATCCTTATTAATTAATGGTATATAAATTTACAATTCAAATTATTTCATACAAGGGGTTTTGACTCGAAAGTTATTAATGTGGAAAGGGTTTATCATAACAAATTATCTTCTTTGGGACATATGTTATTTATACACATATATTGTTTTATGAGGTATATCTACTACCCATTTTATATATTTTAGAAATTATATACCTATTTTCATGGTATTAGAAGATTCATTTGATGTTATTTCATGTATGGGGGTAACGAATAAAAAGTTACCAATGCAGTAATGGTTTTATGTTAAAATATCATTTTCAAAAGGATTATTTAAGATTAATTTACCATGGAATTATATGAAATATCTCTCCAAGTATTATTCATTTTATTATAATCTAGTTATTTCTATATAGTACATGTTTTCCTTTCATTTTACTCTCATTATGTACTCAAGATAACAATAATTTTTTAAGGGAAATCAACTTAATTTCTCTCTTTGGTTAAGAATCTTTTCATCCATGTCCATATTTTACTTAATATGTTTTCTAGATTGTTTTTAATATTATAAAAAGATTTATTAAACATATTTTTACCCATGTTTTACTTTTTGTATAAATGTTTTAATTGAATCTTTTTATTATTTTCTAAATGACGCACTTTTGAATTTTTACAGAAAATGTGAAAGAAATTTTTGTTTTAACATACACTGCATGAATGAATTTACCTTCATAAAGAGTAATAATTTAGTTGAATCTTAATTTATAAGTTTCCATGGTTTTTAAAAATAAATTTTTTCCCATAAATGTTTTATTTTTTATATTTTAAATAAGTTATTTCAAAATGAAAATGGTATTTTTCTCAAGAAATTTTTCAATGATATTTTATAATGGTATTTTCAACTATAAAAAAATTCTTTAATGTTTTTTATAATTTACGAAGGATATGATCCAATTTTACCATCTTTATTATTTTTCTAGGTGGTTTATGATTATGATGGTGAAATATTTATGAACCTCATTTTCTTTTCCATAGGTTTAGAATTTAAGTAATGATAAATGTTTTCATGATCTTATGATATACATATGAATTAATTATGATTATGTGATGTGTGGTTCCATTATAAACCAATTATGGGTGGTTATTTTTTAAACCAAGGATGGATGGGTCCATTTTATACCTCTAATGAATTTGGTAAATATGGTTATCTCATGATATATAAGGACTATAGTGGGGAGGGAACCCAATTTAGCAAGGGACTTGGTTTAATAAAATGATCTTGGGAGTGAACCTCAACTAAGGAAATAATGGAATGGGGAGTGAACCCAATCCACTATGATAGTCTTGGTTTTTATATTTTATTAATGAAATTATTTTCTATACTTATGTGTATGCCACAAATATATGGCTAATGCTTATGATATGTTCTCATGGATCATGATTGATTATTTATGATTCCATACTCTTATGTATTTTATCTCTTGATTGATAATAATTTATGTGATGTTTCCTGATTATGATCTATGAATTTATGGGTATGATTTTCTAATGCTAAGATTATGTTATCATACCCTTAGTATTATCTAATTCTCACTTATAATCATTGATTAATATCTCTTATGTTTACCCTTATTGAGCATCTTAGTTGAACCTTTCTTATGTTTCCGTTACCCAGGTTATGAAGAAAGGTTTTAAGTATGTTATGACTAAGAAGGGTTCTAGTTTTAGATGACTTATTAGGAAACAATGTATATTGTTTCTGTACTAGTACTTTATATATACATGTTTCCAAAGACACTGAAAATTTGTGGTTCTGGAATGGATCATATTGATATGTAATGAATATTACACTAATAAAATGTTGTATTTATGTATTAAAGTTTTGGGTCTCTATACATAACATTAGATTCACCATGCTAAATCCTACATACATATAGATCATGCTACTATTTCAATATTAGGTGTTTATATACTATGTTTCTATTCAAATGTCACTTGAATTTACAATTACGACACACCCATTTTATTCTAGTACCCACTGATCACATTGAAATTGAATAATCAAAAAATTCTTCCAAACCCTTAGCATACTGAGATTTGTTTCGGGGTAAATTAATCCAAGTTCTATCCATATTTATTGGATTTCTAGACTTCTCCATATACATTTGTTGACACCAAAAAACGTGTTTCATGCATTTTGCCACATAATTCATGACGTGACCCTCACTTAGAAAAAAATATTGAATTTGAGTAGATATGTGTTTCCATGCGAGAAGATGATACATGTTAGATTTCCATGTGCCACAAGAGAACTCTATAATGAGGGACAAGTGGAAAGAACCCCCCTCTAGGAGTAGGCGATTGATTTCTAATATCAATGATAAAAAGGTTTGGACATATTAAAAATGCAATTTAGGTGTTTATTTAGAGAAAATTTGATGTATTAATCATATCAGTAACCATATATCACTTCAAAATTTTTGATTTGACTAGTCACAGATCCCAAACAGACTCATGGATCAAATTTTATGGCTCTTAGAATTTGAATTTTTTTAAAGTAATTTTCATCATTGAAAAATCCATTCACACAAGCCCATTCGCTCATGCCCATTTACATAGGCCCACCAGTGGGTCTATAAATATACCCCTCCACCTAAAATTTTAGAAGGAAGATCAAACTCCCAGGCTGTGAATCCAGGAGAGGGCTCTGGTCATGTAACTCTTTCAACCAAGCAGTCAATCCCTACATGGGAGACCTACCATGGACCACCCTAACTAGGGTGACTCCTCCATCTTAGTAACTGGGTGACCCATACTTGTGTGATCCATATGTGTCTGAAAAGCACTTCGGAAAACCTGCTGGTTCATACCGTGGGGGATGCGCCCTTGCACCCCCATTAAGGATTAGTGAAAGGAATGTCCCTTCACTATCGTTACCAAACCTCATGAGAAATGGAGAGTCGCACCCTGAAATTTTAAGCATGGGACCAGGAAGTTTTAGGTTGCGACACATACAACCCGACCTATCATTCCAAATCACCATGAGTCAAGAAACTTCTCATGGTTTCCAAACAATGGAATCCTCCTTAAGAATATGACATAACTGGTACAAGGGATTTATCTTTAGGAATAATCCCTAACCATTACAATGGAATAACTCTTAGGAATAATAACAAACCATTAGAAGAGAATCCTCCTTAGGAACAATACCTAACTTGTACAATGGAATAATCCTTAGGAATAAGCTCCAACCAGTAAAAGGGCTTAATATTTAGAAATAATCCCCAACCAGTATAAGGGATTCCTCCTTTGTAATAAGAACTAACTAGTATAAGGGAAACCTCTTTAGGAATAATACCTAACCAGTACAAGGGAATTATCCTTATGAATAATCCCTAATTGGTACATGGGAATCCTACTTAAGAGTAAACCCCAACCATTAAAAGGGAATCCTCTTTAGAAATAATCCTCAACTAGTGTAAGGGAATAATCCTTAAGAATAATACCAAACCAAGACAAGGGAATGTTCTTTAAGAACAATCCACAACTAGTATAAGGTCATACTCCTTAGGAATAATCCCCAACCAGTACAAGGGAATATTCCTTAGAAATAATACCCAAATAGTACAAGGGAATCCTCCTTAGGAATAATCCCCAACCAGTATAAGGGAATCCTCCTTAGGAATAAGCCCCAACCTGTACAAGGGAATCCTCCTTAGGAATAAGCCCCAACCTGTACAAGGGAATCCTCCTTAGGAATAATCCCTAACCAGTACAAGGGAATCCTCCTTAAGAATAATACCTAACCAGTACAAGGGAAAACTCCTTAGGAATAAGTTCCTACTAGTATAAGAGAATCCTCCTTTGGAATAAGCACCATGTATTATAAGGGCATCCCCTTTATAAGTTAGCCCCAACCCATACAAGGGAATACTACTTATGAATAATACTCAAAAAGTAAAAGGGAATCATCCTTAGGAATAATCCACAACTAGTACATGGGTATCATCCTTAGGAGTAATACCCAAATAGTACACAAGAATCCTCCATTGGAGTAAGTCCCCACTAGTACAAGGGAATCCTCTTTTGGAATAAGCCCCAACCAGTACAAGGGAATCCTCCTTTGGAATAAGAACCAACTAGTACAAAGGGTATCATACTTTAGAGTGATCCCTTAGACTTTATAGCATCCATAAATTAGTGGATAGAGAAGATTTCATGGCCTTTTAGATTTCTCACTCCCTCTTGTTTTTCACACTGATCGTGAATCACATGGGCTTAGTGGTGGGAAATGATCATGAAACATGCACAATACACAACATTTGGGCATCATTCCAAGTTTAAGCCCAAACCAATCATGAGACTCCCACTTGGTATAAGCCCCAACATCACACAAATGGGCATCATTAAAAGTTTAAGTCCCAACCAATTCTTTCAGCACTCCTACTTGGTATAAGCCACAACATATCACAAAAGGGGATCTTCATACATGTTATTAGCCCTAAAATCCTACATTATGGGACTTCTATTTGGTATAAAATCTAATTATAACCAAACCATTGGTAATCATCCTCAGGATTAATCCACAAAAAAACTATGCTCATTCACCAGGCCATTCTCCTCACGTGTAATCCCCAATATAAATTCAAATCACCAGGGCATTCTCCATAGAAGTAACAAACAGTCCAAATCCTCAAAAAATACTATACTCCCCTACGACACAAACCTGAGGGCCTCCGCAGGAATGTGTCATCACAACATAACTACGTGGAATTTAATTCACATTCAAATGGGATAGGTAGGAAGCCTCCCTATGGTCCAAACTCAACACCCCTCGGGCTACATTCACAGTAGATTATTATTCAATAAAGGATACCACAACTCATTTGAGTCCCTTGGACTGCCTCAACATAATTGCCACACCAAAATTTTACTAGGAACTAGTATCTTGGACATCCTTGCAACATGACATTAGAATACATGGTTTGGTCCTCATCACATGAATTTAAAAGGTTATGTGTCTCATTAAGTGGCACCAAATTACGTGGGTTATGATTCATTTCACAAGGATATACGGGGAGACCTTTCATGGGTTTGATCCAAACATCTAAAAAACACCCATCTCTCTGGATGAATATATATTCCAAGTCATCCCATTATGTGGATTAAAACCAACATCATTGTAATAAGGACCAAAGAATATCTAATCATTACATAAGAGGATAGAATTTATGGATAACCTTGGATACACATAGATATCTCTATTGATGAAGAACCTTGGATACACATAGATGATTCTAAATTATATACATTCTAATAATTGATTGATTATTTAAGGGTGAACCATATCATACTTGGTATTTAATAAAATATTCATGAACATATCTTAAATCTATAAGAGAGTGCTAGAGTTGGAAAAAATTCCCCCCAAAAGGGTGTGATGAGCCGAATCTCACATCCTTTCAACCAATGTGAGTTCTTAGGTATTGTTGGACAAAATTACCAATGAGAACCTACATTTGGAAAGTATTCCCCTCATGGAGAAAGAACCGTTGGGTGTTTCCAGCTCCACAAACAAATCCCATTGGAATCTATTCGAAAATAGTTATCCCAAAGTGAGTGATTGCACAAAACTCAACCCCCAGCAATCAACCATCAAGTAACATATTTTATTTAGAAACAAAATTTTAAAATAAATTTAAAAATGTTTAATAAAAAAAGTAAAATTAATTATGAACACCTGTACTATGTAAAAAATTTTATTCTATAGGAAAATTGAATTTAAAATAAAAAATGAAAAATAAATTAAAAATTTTAGTAACATATTGTAAAATGATTATAATAATGATTATAATTATAATTATTTTAATGTAATAGTATTAAATAAAAAAATATTCATAACGATTGAAAAATTTTTATATAAGTTGTAAGTATAATGAAAATCTATAACACCACATAATTAATATTAACAAAAGAATATGGATACATAATTTTTATATATAATTAAAATAGGTTTAAAAATAATTAAATAAATAAATAAGTATAAATATTAAAGAATTAATATCAATTAATCATGGTAATAAATATTTATTGAATATTTAATCTCTTTATAATGTATGATTAGAAATTTATAATATTTTCTAATACAGTTTTAGGTTATTATTAAATGATAATAATTTACATATATGTAATTTTTTAGATGAAAAATTTGTGTGGGGATCACCCAACTTCATCATTGACTAGGATAGGGCCTTTATTAGACAAAAACCAAATCCCACATAAAAAAATATTGATCCAATTCAATATTTGACATAAAAAATGAAAAATATAAACAATATAAATGAAAAAATATTACCACTCAATCAAGGGGTTAGATGTCCTGGAATAAGGTCGATGAGGCAAGGGGGTGGAGGTTAGTGAGGATGGGGAATAAGAAAACATGGAATTTTTGGAGGTTAGGATAAAAATTTCCAACTCATGGATAAAAATGTGGTCAAAGGATCCAACTTAAGGCAGAATGGAAAATAGGACAAGAGGTATGGGTCATGGGGAGAAAGGGGTTAATGCAGCATTGAGGTTGTGAGGGATGGGGTCACTGAGAAAAGTGGAAGTTGGAGATATCTTATAGGGTCCTCATTATTAGGGTTCGGAGTGCGGGTCTATGTCATGTGGAGAAGTGTACATGAGGGTTTAGGTATTGGGTCATTGGGGGTGGGGGTGATTAGGTTTTTAAAGGATTTATAGGTGGTTTTTAGAACCTCCTCTCAGTCCTATTTTTATTGTGGTTACTTATGATGGAATGAAATTGATTTTTTTGTTGTTATATTTATGTAGAATACATTTTTAAATCCACATAATCCCTAGGTATGGTGTTTTTTTTATTATGTGTTTGTGATTTTTTTGTTCGTTGTATGCTTGTTGACTTATAGGCCATGAGGTGAACAGAACCAGATGGGGGTGGTTGAATTGATGTTATTGTGGTTGGGGTCATTGGAATTTTGATGTTATTAAAATTTTAATAACCTATTATATACCCCCTTTACTGATTTTATATGAATATATGCATAATTTTTGTGAAATATTAATGTTTACATATTAAATATAATTTTTGAGCACTATTTGAATTCATCCAGATTCAAGTCTGTTTAATGTTTTAACAATAAATATCACCCTAATGATCCAAATTGTGTCTTTATTATTTTTTAGTATTCCTTATTCAATTTAAAACATATAATTAGAATTAATCATGGACCAATTCTTCCATTTTAAGGGTCATATGGTCCTCACAAAAAGGCCCAAAGAATCTATAAAGAAACTGGACCATCTATGAAGATTGAATTACTGGGCTCAATTCATAAGTCAAAATTCATTTATTCTCCTCCAAAGTTCTTGGAACAATTCAAGTAGTCATGTATAAAAAATTTCAATTCCCAAATCTAAAAAGAATGGTTCCAACTGAGGCTTTTAAGTCCCACCCACCATTATATTCGAGAATTAAAATTTGAAAACTATTATTGAATTTGATGCTGATATACTCATCCAATAAATATTGTATTTTTTAGTGTAAAATATAAGATATGTGTGGAAGATTTTTTAGAATAAGTTATTTTTATTTGAGGGCACATTATTGTTCAAAAACCCATTCAAATTTTAGCATTCGAAAAAGTGTTGATAAAAACAGAGTGGTGAAAACTGTTTAGTAAAATAGCCATATATTTGGTTCCAAAAGTCAAATGGATGCCAGATTATGAGGGATGATATTAAAAATAAATATATAAAACTTTTAAGAATATAATATCTTGAGATTTAGCTGTCTGGATGGATAAATTGGCAATGCAAGTGGAGGGGCAAATTTGGAATGCAAACAGTCAACATCCTTGGGCTATAAATACAACCACCTATTCTCCTTGCATGTGTTGGAATTTTAGAAAAACAGAGGATAGGTTGGAACTAAAAAGGATATGAAAAAGGTTTCAGAGGATCTTACAAACTAATGTTTTAACTTGCGAAACCATTCCTCCTTGCTTCCTTTCATTTACTTTTGTGTTTTTCTTCGTTTATAATTGTTTAAGTGTTTGTTTTTTGGAATTATCTTTTAATCAATGTTTCTTCTTAATATTCTATTTGAATCATCCAAAATATGTTATTAAATAGTAATGGTATTAAAATAGTTTAAATCTAATAAAAATCCATTTTATTTATCTTTCTCATTCAATCTAAATTTTATTTTTAATTCTCATCACCCTTCGTGTGTGTGTGTTCGACGCATAACTCTTTTCTCATCCTATTATTTTTTTTATATTTATAATTCATCATCATAAACACATATTAACATATTAATATGAATATTAATTGATGAGTAAATCTATCATTTTTGTGAGTTATAATTTAGGTATGTTAAGTGATAGAGAGATTTTTCTTGATGAATATTCTTTAAATTAACATTGTGTATGTTGGACTTAACATGTCATAGATTAATGACTTGTTTTGTTTAACAAGTGGTTTCAAAGGATTATTGGAACCATAAATACACTACCATAAACAAATATGATTAATATTAGATCCTTAAGTTATGTTAAGTCTTGGAATAAATCCTTAACACTTGGGAATTCGAATCAACATCAACTTGTGACATGGGTGTTAATGTAATGCAATATAAAGAAAGTCTCAAGGATATCACAAGCTTAACTACCTGACGATGAACTCACCCCAATATTTATCAAAATTTTAAATCAATTTTAATCAATAAATAATTTCAATTAATCTTTTCAAACAAACCCCCCAATCAAAATTCAATCAACTAAAAACAACCAACTATTAAAATTATTATTGCCGAGGATTCGACCCGAGTGCTACTATACACATTAGTAGAGCACCAGAACCTTAAACGATAGAGAGGAGAAAATAGACCTCACATTTTAAATGGTACCATTTCTAGGGATGGTGTAATTAATTAGTTGTTACATTATAGTTATTGTAAAAAAAACAAAAAAAAAACAAAATTTAAAAAAAATTTGAACAAAAAACACAAAGAAAAACCCTCCTTCTCATAAAAATCATAAACAAAAAAAAACACAAAGAAAATACAATCTTCCTCTTTCTTTAAAAATCTATCTGAATGCCCCGTAGCCTCCCAAAAAATCCCTAATATTTGTTTGACCCTGAAATTGAGTGAACACTTCTCCAACTTAAGAGAACCAATAGGGATAATCAAAACCTTGTGCAATCAATTAAATTAGATATGGATAATCCTAGGGAACAGACACTTAAAGGACTTTTACCCATAATATGAATTACCAACCCCTTAGTATTAAATATACAAAAAATAGAGGTTGTCCTCTAACTCAAATTAGGTTTGACTCATCTTCTTCCTCATTTCCACTGGATACCCGGTGAGTATCCACATCTCCACCTTAAAGAGTTCCAAGTGGTATGCTCTACCATGAATCCTCAAGAGGTTTATGAGGAACAAATCAAACTTTGAGAATTCCCTTTTTCCTTAGCTAACTCTTCCAAGTCATGGATCTACTACGTCCCTCCTGGTTCTATAACCACATGGAGTGACAATTGCACAACTTTTATTAGAGAAATTATTTCCTACTTCTCGTACCACTTCTATGTGAAAGGAAATTAGTGCAATCTGTCAATTCCCCAATGAATCACTCCATGAGTATTGGGAGAGGTTTAAAAAGCCAGTGGAAACCTGCCCACACCACCAAATACCTAACCAACTCTTAATCTAACACTTCTATGAGAGGTTTATTGGCAATGGAGATAACTCTCATTGGTGCCACAAGTGGTGGTGCTTTTGTTGATAAAACTCTTAAAGCTACAAGAGATCTCATAAAAAACATGGTTGAAAATGGAGAATAATTCCATACTCGAGCACATGATCATCTCCAACAAGCCCAAGATAGTAAATCGATATATCCATACAAGATGACAAAGTGGATGAGTGAACTTACAGGTCTTGTGTGGAAACTAGCTCTGACTACCAAAGCCCCAACCTCATCTTCTCCACAATCTCTGTTCCCTAGGCCTATCAAGAAATATGGAATCTATTGTTCCCCATATCATCCAATTGACACATGTACACAACTTGATGATGATCCCTATGATTCATCTAGACCAATGTAGCTCAATGAAGCATATGCTCAAAGGAACTCCAACCCTCAACAATCAGGCTAGTTCATTAGAAACTTCAACCAAACCCATTCTGAGCCCTTCTATTATACCTACAACCCTAGATTGAGATATGGGAATCCCATTTCTTATCCTCCTCCATTCCATCATCAAAATAAAAATCAATTCCATTATGGTCAAGGTGGTAGTAAATTCCATCAACCTTATTCTTTTGTTCCTCAACCTCAAAGGATCAATCCTCCTCTGCCTCCTCCTAGATTCCACTATCTTAACGAGCATTCACAATTACCAATTCAATACAATTGTTTTCGCAAGAACCAAAATCAAGGTAATCCCAATCTGGGACAAGACTCTTATTCTAAGAAACCATGGGAAAGAGCAGTGGAAGATCTTTCCTCCTTCACCTGTTCCAGCCTCAAAAACATTGAATCCCAAATTATCTAACATGCATCCCACCTAAGCCAGCAACAACAATAAAATTCTTCCCAACCTCCAAATCAACTATTACCCAAGCCCATGGATAATGTAAGTTCAATTTCACTTAGATCGGGAAACCAAAATTTCTATGCCTCATGATGAGTCCTCCAATTCCCCTTTAAATTTTGACCTAGAAAATGAAAATAAAAAGAAACTTGAAAAAGAATCTGAATCCATTCCCTCACCTCCTTCCATTCCACTTAAGAAACCAATTTATTTTCCTCAAGCTATTTCTAAGCTAAATAAGTCCTTTGAACCCGATCTATAAATTCTAGACATGTTTAGATGTGTTGAATTCAACATTCCCCTCTTATATTCCATAAAACAAATCCCTAAGTACACCAAGTTTAATAAGGAATTGTACACCCATAAGAGGCAACCTAGGAGCTTCGAAAATGTTTCTACCCAATAGTTTATTCCCATAAAGTTCAAATATCTAGGGACCTTTACGGTTCCATTAAAAATTGGAAGTTCCAACTTCGATTATGCACTCATATACTTAGGAGCCTCAATTAACGTTATGTACAAATCCATATTCTCCAACCTTGGCCTAGTTAATTTACACCCAATGGGTGTTGTCATCCAATTAGCCAATAGAAGCATAGCCAGTACTGAGGGAATAATTGATGGTGTCCTTTTCTTAGTCAATGATATTATCTTCCTAGATGACTTCAATTTCTATGACATAGAAGGTGAGACAAATTATTTCCAATCTCCTCTGATTCTAGGAATACCTTTCCTCACGACATCTAAAACCAAAATTTATGACCATGCTAGAATCTTATCCATGGAATTTGTTGACCAAATAGTCAACATCAATATTTTTCAATACATGCAATACCCATCAGAGAATCAATATGTATTATCTATCCATGATTCTAAAAGTATCTCTAAGAGTGTGTTGAATCCCAATCCATCATGTTCTTCCTATTTTAATGATAGAGGAGTTTGTGAATATTTCATCCTCATTGACTGAGTCATAAATGGAGAAGTTTATGTTGACATTTCATATGTAAACTTGATAGGTCTAAATGTTCTTGAAAAGTCTTTGGAAAAACATCTCCCCTATAATCTCCACTACTCCAAGTTAGATGATAATGAGGAAAATGAACTAACGCGATCATTTATTGATTCAGATCATATTATCCAACATTATTCATTTCCTATCCATGATTCTGAAAACTCTGTTATATGTGAGGTGAACCCTGAACCAATGTGTTTACACTATCCCAATGGCAGTGATGTTTGTTCTATTTGTTCCCTAATTAATAAAGTGATCATTGTTGAGGTTGAAAATGACCACTCTTTGGAAAACAACATTGATATTAAGGATATTGAAATTTTATTCAGTCTTATGACTCTAATGATTTTTATTACTGCACATTGGTAAGTGATGAAATAATTGAGTTAAAATAATTGGGATCTCATACTTTGATTTCATGTTATCTGAACCATACAAAAATGCACCATCAGAATTGAAGCATCTTCCAGAATTTATGAGCATAGAAAACCAGTACTTTTTGGAAACATTATTCCTGAAGTGGAAGACCAAAGGGAGGATATACATATTCTCTTTCCACGCACATTGAACTAAAATAGGAAAAACAAGGAAGGGAAGAAATTATCCAAGGAACAATCAGGAATCCCAAAGGGGAAATTTTTTTAGAAGCACTCTGGAGTTGAGAAAATATAGTGGCCACCATCAGACTATGGGTAGTCCAATGTAACTGTCCAGCTGTAGAAAAATAAATGCAGCGCTTCTTGGGAGGAAACCTAAGTTTTATTTTACTTTTGTTAAATTTTAATTTCTTTTTAGTTTTTCATTAGATGAATACTTATTTTTCTTTTTTAGGTAACATCCCACATGAGGCACATCAGCTTCCACCGACCCACCATTAGATGGGGACGACGACCCACCAAATCGAAACCAGGGGGCACCTCGTTCCCTATAAATCTCCTTATCTTCCTCTCTCGATCCATTTATTATTATTCATCCCTATTAATTTTTTACCACTTCCATTATCAAACCCTTTATTTTTCTCTTTCTCTTTTGTGTGGGTGTGTATTTAAAAAAAACACTAAAAAACTAAAAAAAACACAAAGAGTCATACTTACTCATCGTCAACTTTTGAAAATTTGTCCAACCATTTTGTGGATTCAAAAAGATATGTTTTCGTCTAAATTTTTTTTTATTTTCATCATGAATTTGAATAAAGAATCTTGTGTCAAAACCAACAAATTTTCAAAGCTCAATTTTTTATTTAGAAATTGATTTTCCCAAACCATGAGGAATAAAATTATATTTCATGTCATGACCACCTATGGAAATCTTTTAAAAATGTGTGTTTTCACCCCTGATTGCGAGTCTTGAGTGTTTGGACCTTTGTGCTGAATTTCCTACTTTGGTGTGCATTAATATGATATAGGAATTTTCTGAACCTCATGAGAATAACAATATCTAAATAGCTTCCCATTACCCTTACTTTAATACTTCTTTTCAAAGCTCCTCCGAGCCTATGAAACCCTTTTCTTTGATAGCCACATTACAAGCCCAATACCTTATACCACCCATTATCTACATGGATTTTCATTACATAATTTTTTAAAATTTAAGTGTAGGGGGAATGGATTTCATTTTGGGTAACCTTTTTGATTTCACCATAATATCATATTCTTGAGGGAAAGCATTAATTTTAGTGTGGGGGATAGGTTGTTATTCATTGAGTTTTGGGAATGTATATATTCTTATGACATATTGTTCGAATGTTGTTGAAAAGTGTTAAAAAAAATGAAAAAAAGAATGAGTTATGTCTTGGGTGGGTCAAAAATTACTCTTATTCAACCTTTGATCTTGTTATAACGATTAAAACTATTGTCGTGATGAGATCAATATTGGGTTGTGATATGAGTGTGGGATTTTTTTCAAGTTCATATTTTGAAAGAATGAAAAAAAGAAAAGGAAAAAAAATGAAAAAAAAATAAAAAAGAACACTTATGTCATTGGGAGAAGTTTTGTCTTTTATAATTATTTCATCTTCTCATCCCCTTAAAATTTTCTTCCTCCTTTTTGGATTTCCTCAAAAAATCATTCCCTTGTAAACATGTGTTTCCATTTCCTTTCATTCCTCATTTAAAAACAAAAAAATTATGCATTTATTTTTCCATGTTGGTGTTTTACCCCTTTTTACTATATTTTGGATATCATTTTCCTACTGTCTCATAGCAAAGAAACCCCTTTAAAAAATACCTCTTGATTCTTGCGCACTTTAGGATAGGGAATGGAAGCTGAGATCTCTTTAAAACTCTAATATTTTCACCTTTGGTTGGTGAATGAGTGAACCTCCAGAAATAAATATTAATCATCTTGAGGGGAGTGAGTTTTGAGTGCCTACATTTTGTATTTATAAATTTGAGCATGAAAAATGAATTGTTTTTGGAACATTATTTTTGTAACAATTTGTGGAGGAATTCAATTTAGAAGATTGAAATGGTCTAAACCTCCCCTAATTGGTGAAAACAATATTTTAATATTTATTGCAAGTGAGAATGATTTTGTTATGTTTTTAAATTTATTGTACATGAGGACATGCACAAGACTAAGTGTGAGGGATTTGATGTTATTAATATTTTCATAACTTATTATATACTCCCATTACTGATTTTATATGAAATGTGCATAATTTGTGTGAAATATTAATGTTTAAATATTAAATATAAATTTGGAGCACTATTTGAATTCATTCAGATTCAAGTTCGTTTAATGATTTAATAATAACTATCAGCCTAGTGATAAAAATTGTGTGTTTATTATTTTTTAGGATTCTTTATGAAATTTCCAACATATCATTAGCAAGAATAAAATACCAATTCTTCCATTTTAAGGGTCATATGGTCCTCACAAGAAGGCCCAAAGAATCTATGAAGAAACTGAAACATCTATGAAGATTGAATTACTAGGCTCAATCCAAAAATCAAAATTCATTTTTTCTCCACCAAAAGTTAGATGACCAATTCAAGGAGTTGTGTATAAAGCCTTCAAGGTCCAAATACAAAAACAAGGGGCACAACTATGTCTTTGAAGTCCATCCCAAAATTCTGGCCATGAATTAAAATCACGACACTATTCCTGAATTTTCTCTTGATCTACTCATCCAATCAAGATGGTATTTTTAGTGTGAAATCTAATTTATGGGAGGCCAAATTTTTAGAAGAAATTATTTTTATTTGAGGGCATATTAGTTTTCAAAAACCCATTCAAATTTTATCCTTTTGAAAAGTGTTGATAAAAACGGACAGGTGCAAACTATTTAGTAAAATAGCGATATATTTGGCTTCAAAAGTCCAATGGCTGAATATTTTTGAGTTATGACATTAAACATCAACATATACAACTTGTAAGAAGAGAATATCTCTAGCTTCAGCTGTATGGATAACAAAATTGGTGATGAAAGTGGAGGGGTAGATTTGGAATGCCAATAGTCCACCTCTATGGAATATAAACACAACCCCCTATTCTCCTTGCTTGTGTTGGAATTTCAGAGAAAATGAGGATAGGATGGCATAACCAAGGATCTGCCAAAGGCTTCGGAGGATCTTCCATACTCACATTTTAACCTAAGAAACCATTCCACCTTGCTTCCTTTCATTTAATTTTGTGTTGTTCTTCGTTTATAATCGTGTAAGTATTTGTTTTTTGTAATTCTATTTTAATGAATATTTCTTCTTCATATTCTCTATGAATCATCCAACCTCTGTTATTAAATATTAATGGTATTAAAATAGTTTAAATCCATTAAAAATTCATTTTATTTTAATTTCTCTTTCAATTTAAAGTTCATTTTTAATTCTTATCACCCTTCGTGTGTGTGTGTATTCGACGCACACCTCTTTTCTTATCCCATTATTTTTGTTCTATTTATAATTCATCACTATAAACACATTTTACCAGATTAATAACCATCTTAATGGATGAGTAAATATCTCATTGGTTTGAGTTATAATTTAGGTATGTTAAGTGTTTGAGATATTTTTATTGATTAATATTCTTTAAATTAACATTGTGTATGTTGTACTTAACATGTCATGGATTAATAAATTGTTTTGTTTAACGAGTGGTTTACCTAGATTATTGAAACCATAAATACACTACCATAAAAAATATATGATTAATATTAGAACCCTAAGTTAAGTTAATGCCTGGATTAAAGCCTTAACACTTGAGAATTCCAATCAACGTCAACTTGTGACATATGTGTAAATTTAATGCAATATAAATCAAGGATTAAGGATATCACAAGCTTAGCTACCTTATGATGAACTCATGCCAATATTTATAAAATTTTCAATTCAGTATTAATCAATCAATTATTTCAATTAAGCTCTGAAAAAACCCCCCAATCAAAATTCAATCAACTAAAAACAATCGACTATTAAAAAGTATCATCACCGAGGATTTGACCTGAGTGCTGCTATACACATTAACAGAGAATCAGAAACTTGAACGGTCAATAGGCAAAAATCGGCCGTGCATTTAAGCTTCCTAGCTCAGGCCTTTAATGTCATGGGGGATGTAAGAATAAACATATGTTCTTTAATATGTAGTTGAAGTTCATCTATGTTGGAGAATCGATAGTATGAACCACTGTTGATTCTTTTTTTCTCCCCTCATCCCCTATATTTTATTTCAATATAAATTTTTTTAAAAGAAATAATATAGAAAATATGAATTTTTACAATATTTTGATAAATTAAATTTTTATGTTAAGTATATATAATTTAATTTTTTTAATATATTTAGAATTAAAAGATAAATAAATAAAATATGATGATAAAATAAATTAAAAGTTGACATAATAAAAAAGAAACCGAAATGATTGATATGTTTTTAAAAAATTTAAATTTAAATTATTTAGAAAAAATGAAATGTTTAAAGTTCATATAATCCTATAATGTGAAAAAAGTTTAATGACTACATTTATTAAATAAAAAATAATTATTAAAATATATATATATATATATATATATGGTTTAAGATTACATTCTCATAAAAGGGAGGTCAAAAAAATATTGATTTTAGATTTATTACATTTTTTCTTAGTGAGAGAATACTAGTCCAATTTGAATTTTTATGGAATGATTATTACTTTTATGTTATGTATTAACAAAAATAAAAATTTTATTTAAAATTTTCCAATTATATTTTTTCATTTTTTCAATGGAGTTTCCCTCGAAAATTTTATATTAGATTTTATAAGGGTAATTTTAAAATTAAATTTTTATGACTTAAAAACAAGTGATTCTTCTCATTTTAAAAATATCAATTTTGAAATAACTTTTTATTATCAAGGAATAATATGTTTATTATATTATTAAATTTATAGAAACTTACAAAAAAGGAAAATACCTAAAAAATTAATCAAATATTATGAATTGATTTTTTTAAAAAAAAAATATAAATACAATTTATTATTTTGTCTAAGGTTTTCAAAAACATTAACTTAAATGAAAACATAAAAAATAATTCTTATAGGGATATAAAATATATATTATTTAAACAATTTAAAGTTTGTTATCTTTTTGAAAGTAAAACAGTTTTACAATTTTTAGGGATTACGTTTCAAATTATTATATTTTTAATATAAATAAAAATTAATTTTTAAGTGTTAATAAATCAGTACTTAATTATAAACATAAAAAATATTTATTTATAAAGATAATAAATATATTAATTTTCAAATCAATTTTAAAAATTTTAATTTTTTGAAGTCATTTCTATTTATTACTATTAACAGAGTGAGAAATTATTATTTTTTATAATATATTTATAAATTATTATTTTTTAACCTTTTCATAAATTAGTAATTAATTATAAATATGAAAAAAATATAGGGTTAAGAAAATTTTAAATTTTTTGAAGGATTCAAAATTTGTTATTTTTTAATGTAATTTCCCCTATTTTTGGAATTGAATTAGAAATTATTATAATATTTGAAATATAAATATAAGTTTTTTTATAATGTATTTAAAAATTACTATTTTATTTTATATATAAAAATTATATTGTTAGGGAAAAAAACTGTTATTTTTTCAATTGGTTTAAATTTTTTTTATATTGTGAAGTAATTTTTTCCTATTTTTGTGAATTAAGTTAGAAATTATTATTTTTTGAAATATAAAAACAAATTAATATTTTTCTATTATTCGAATATTATTAACTAACTGTAAACATTAAAAATATATTTATATAGACAAAAATATTATTAATTTTTTAAACATTTTAAAATTTGTCAATTTTTAAAATAAAATAAAATATTTATTTTTTTGATTGGGTAATACATTTGTGCAGTCCAAACATGACAAGGGAAATACTAGGTTTTTGAAAAACATAATTGAGGATCATTGATATGAGGGATCAAAAAACTGAAGGGGTTGCGTTTGAGTCTTGTTACTGGAGGAGGGGTCTAGATAATGTGCTGCATAGGTAGGTTGTTCATTTGACGGTTTGAAATATTTGAGTAGCTGGTGGTTGTCTTGGAAGGGAGTATAGAGAATTTTATTCATCATTGATATAGAAGTATTATGCCCTAGCCTAGTGGTATTCTTCAATAATATTCTCCTTTATTCTACATTCTTTCTTATAAAGTAGAATATATGGAATAAAACCCAAAAATCCTTTCTATTAATCATTTCCATCTCTCTCTTAACAGCTTGGTGCTCTCACAAAGTGATAGTTCTTTAGAGAGAGTTTTAGAGTGTGGTTCTTGAACAATTATTAATCTATTGAAATTAGTGTTTTATGATAACTATAATGGAGTAGCGTGTGGTGTTGAACAAATATGTTAGTGCTAGCTTAGATATTTTTTTAGAAATATATGGCTGTGATATATAAACAACATGAATGGATATAACAACATGATGAGAGTATTTTAGAAGTATGATCAAGTATGGATATTCTTTTCCATGGATTGTCAAAATCCATGTGGAAACAATGGGAGTTCTAGTTGGTGTTTCAAGAGAAAACCAAGGCATTTTCCTGAATTTTTATCTGTTAGCCTTTTGAGAAAAATTTATAAGAAAGAAGGGAAGAGAATTGTTTTAGTCTAAAGAGTGTACACGAGAGTTGAGGAAAAGGGTATTGAGAAAGTTGGATAGACCATTTCTGTGAGGTATTTTTTGACCCAAGCTCCAGAAAAAGTCAAAAAATAGCACATGGGAAGGATTTTTTTGTGCACACTGACAAGGGAAGGGAGGAAGAAATTTTTTTGGAGTGAGATACATAATTATTCCAAGTGTGTGAAAATACCCTCATTTGTAGGGGAGGACCCTATTGCTTGGATTTCTCAAGATTGAACCTATTATAGGATCTGTCAACATGATGTGAGCTATAAGTAATGGTCACCCAACAATTCATGGATGTCTTTCCAAAAAATAGGATGATTTCATTACTATCTATACCAACCAGATTTTTATTGGGAGAATTTGAAACTAGAAATCCTTAATCAGTTTTGTTCAACTGAAAAATGTGAACCACTAAAATTGTTGATGGGTGTTCAACATAAAGGAATAGTGGATTAGTACATTGTTGAATTTGATATTTTGACCTTATAGATTTCTATTCTCAAAGAGTTATGGTATATTATATTTTTCTTGGTTATATTATGACTAGAAATTGAGAGTACAATTATGAAACAAAAACATAAATATTAGGTGTGCCTCTTATCTTTGACATGAAATTTGGAATGAAAATTTCTCATAAAAATAATTTTATGATCCCATAATCTAGGTAAATCTGGGTAGATCTACCATAAAAATTGATCACTACACAATGAGTTGTCTAATATGCATTTACCTCTTGACAACAATAATCAGAATAGAGTCAAGAAGGGTGGAGGGATGGAGTAACATCCCATTAATTGTTTTCAAGTCTTACTTGAACGTTATTTTGATCTTATTTAAGTAAATTATTTTTTTGGGTAGTTCTGGGAGAATTTGGAGAATTTTGGAAGTCGTTTGGGCTATACACAGTTGGCACATAGTTAAGGAAAATTGTGTGGTTCAGTCCAACAAATCACATGCACTATTTAAATCCAATGGAAGGGGATACAATGTTTTTCCATACCATGAGGCCACCCCTCCAAACTATGCATCCCATGGAAAGTGGGGACTACACAGTTGGAGCATGGTTAGTTTTACCATATATCCAAAACATACAACCCAAATAGAAGATAGTTGGGGTGCATAGTTAGGGCGCATGATTTGTCTAATAGTGCAACCCTCAGGAAACTGTGCATGCTATTTTTAATTCCCCTAAAAATAAATTTAAAAATTTATAACCCATGGTTTGAGTTCCCTAATCCCCCATTCAAACCAAATATGATTTTTTTCATCCTTATAGGATCATAAGAGGAAATTTTTACTCCTCCAAACCCTTTTTATTAGCTAATCAAAGTGGTATTGATCTAATTCGATCTTCTCCTGGTAAGTGGATATCCTCTCATGAAATTTATCCTGACCTATATTTCTCTCATCCTCATAGATTTATATATTATCATCTAATGGATGGAACTAAACTCCATTTCAGTAGATCTTATTTCTAGGATATGTTCCTAGATCCTCCAATCCTTCATTCTTTGTTGGCATTCCCTATTATGGGTGTTATGGATTGTGATTCCTTGATCTAAAGGTCGGTAGTTCCATTATTCATTACTATAAAATTGAAGCCCTAGATCTCTTGATTAAAATTGAAATGAGTTTTAAATTATTTAAAAACATGGATTTGAGATGATTTGATCTTTTATTTGAAATGGGTTTGGAAATTGAGAAAACCCCTTTTTTAATGGAATTGAAATTGTGTGGTGAATTTATGAAAAATGATGGATTTATTTGGAAATAATTTTGATGAAATGATTTAATGTTGATATTTAGAAAATTTATTAAATTTAAAATTGTTTTTAAATGACATGAAACGATAAAAAACTATGATTTTAATTTGAAATGAGAAGGCATGTTGAAAAATGAAATAGGGTAATTGCATTTTAAAATGTTTTGAAATTATTGATTTCCAATTTGATTGATTTATTTTCTTAACCACATGTTATCCCGGTTAGTTAGTGTTAATTGGAAAAATAATTCTATGACATTGAATTAATATAAATGTATTTAAGATGAAAAAAGTTCTTAAAACAATTACATCGTGATTTCCCGTGATGGGTTCCCCTATTGGGGTGTAGACTACCCATGATGGGTTCCCCAATTAGGGTGTATTAGTCTGTGTACATGTAACTAGAGATGAGATCACTATGATATATGTGAGGATAGTATTAATTGAAAAAATAACTTTCTATGGTGATTTTTTACATGGTGATTTTCTATAATTTGTGACTTGATTACACATGTCATTGTTTTTTGAACTGTTTTATTTAGGACAACAAATTTATATAATTAGTTTTATAAAAATTGTTCATTTAATACTATTTATAAGTTGTTGTAATATATCTTATATCCTTTGACTATGAAATAATGTTTTGGCTTAAAATATGAGAATGAAATTCCTTGCCTGGTTTTATTTAAACTGATAACATAAATTGTAAATTGATATAGTATTAATTATATGAAACTTGGTGATATTATACTGGGATTTATTGCTCATACCCAACCTTTTACTTCACAAGTTTGTATAATTTATTATGATAGGTCCATGAAAATGGAAATCACCCATTGGAGGTGGTGGATGTTCTTGATACTTTGGACTGTGCAGTAGTGATAGTGACTGGTAGAGCTATTTTTCCACTTGTTACACAAGGATTATGATAATTTGTTTAGGTTGATGTTGTAGTTTCCTTTGGTATGTTTATATTTCTATTGGATATTGTTATAATTGTTGGTTTTTTTAAATTTATTATTTTTTATTATTTAATATAATTACTTGTAAAATTTTATCTTATACTATTTTGTGACAATTTGTTCCCTCTTTGATCATGTATGATGCTAGGTTCTAGTCACCTACCCATGGGGATCGAGAAAACCCTTTGGTTCATGTTAGGGATGGATTGAGTATCAGGGTACTTGGATATCCAAGATATTTTGTGAAAAATTGGTATCAAAGGTGTAGGTTAAGCATCTTTCCTTGATGTCAGTATGTGTTTTGGATTGTTCTGGTAGACATGAGGTAGAATTGTTGGGATTTAGGAGGTATTTACAAGTGATTGCCAAGCCAGTTTTCATTGTAATGAGACTTAAGTCACTATGAGTGTTTTGGGAAGGCAATCTTGAGTAATAATTTGATTTAATTCTATTCTTTCCCTTGATTTTGATTTGGGTATATTGAAATCCAAATATTGAAACCTTATATAATGGGAAGGATATTCTCATTTCTCTTGTTTGAGTTGTTTATCTGATTAATCTTTTGATGTCTGTTTATTTTTTATATCATCATGTCTTTGAGACAACATTTGAATAGGCCCTAGGAGGAAGCTACTGGTGAACCACAGTGAGTGGATACTCTTATGGACCAGAATATTTTTGATATTGTTGTGTGTACTGCCCGAGCTCTAGGATAGGCACCTACACCCATTCCCATTAAGATTCCAGTTGTGTAACCTCAAAGGGATGAATATCAAAATCATGATCAAGAGTTTAATCACCAGAATCCACCAAATTTACAAGGAACTAATTATACAGAATAGGCATAGGATTGGTTTAACAAGATAGAGTGCTTTTTTGATTTCATGGAAACTCCTAAATCTATTAAGGTGAAATGTGCTACCTTCAAGAATGAAGGTCCTAAAAATAGATAGCGGGATAATATAGAAGAAACAAATAAGAATGAGGGTTTTGAGTGGAATGAATTTATATTTATTTCCACTGATTAGTTCTATACACAATCTATGGTACTAGATAAGGCTAAGGAGTTTTTCAACCTTCAGTAAGATGATAAAACCATGATATAGTATGCGAACCATTTTATCAATATTATGAAATTTTCACATGAGATTTTATCAAATGGGAAGATGAAGAATTGACAGTTAGAGATGGGTCTCTGACCTGATATCTATTCACATATATTTTTACCAAATCAAACTTTATATTCTAACATAATAGATAGGGTATTCATGGTTGAGCTTGATCATGCAGGTAAGTTAGAGTTACTGGGAGTTTCTTTTCCTCCTAATAGAAGTTCTATGGGTTCCTTTAAAGGAAAGAGGAAGCGTGATGATTCTCATGGTGGTTATCGATAGTATACATCCTCTATACATTATGTAGTTCCCAGAAGAGGCCCTTTGACCTGGTTTTAATGTGGTAAGGTTGGGCATTTGAGACATTATTATACTAAGGCACCAAAGATTTGTACTTCTTGTGTTCTCTCCAAAAACCAAACAAAATTATTCCATTTTTTATCTTTATAGTGGAATGGTCTCAACATCACTTAAGAGTACTATGGTACAATTAGATTATTTGAAAACAAAGAGTTTCCATCCATAGGCATCCCAAAATGAATATCCATTAAATAGTAGAAAAGTATCTGAAAGAAGCTGATATAGGTCCAATGAATATAAAAGGTAACATCACAATAGATTAATCTTTTTTGACTGATTTATTTGATAATAGAGACTCTAAAATATTTATATTAACTCATATTGTGAACATTCTAAATATCCTTATGGATATTTTATCTTATCTGATGGTTATTACCATGACCCTAAGAACAAAGAGAGAGCATGGTCTCCCTTATCTTTCATGTGTATTCTCTTTATCAGATATTGAGATTTCCTAGATTTTTTTTTGTTTTCTACATGAAACCTCTTAAATCCATTCTTGGGATAGATTTGCTCATTTCTAATAAAGCAGGGATTGACTATTATGTTTGATAGGTCTCCATTACATCACCTGATGAGTTGTGCCTTGTTATTTAGGGATAATGGGATCTGAGGTTTAGTAGAGCTGGAACTTATTATCTAGAATTATGGAATGTAATATTAGTGTTTTATTTTGATTTAGAGTGGTAATTTTTGAGTGATGATCTACCTCCAGTTTTCTTCTAGTTTCCTGATGTGTTTCCATATTATTTCTCTAGGTTTCCACCGATAAGCGAGGTATATTTTTTCTATTGATTTTGTACATGGTACTCAATTAGTATCTATTTATTCTTACCATATGGATCCAAATGAAACTAAAGAGTTTAAATCTTAGTTGGATGACCTCTTGGTGAAATCCTTCATATTCTTGAGTGTGTCACCTTGGGCGACACCTATTCTCTCTAAAAAGAAACCTGATAGAACACTTCACCTTTATGTTGAATACTATAAAATAAATCATGTTATGATATAGAATAAGTATCCATTAACATAGATTAATGATATTTTTTACCAATTGAAAGGGGTGAAGTGGTTCTTGAAGATTGATACTCAATATGGTTGTCAGCATTTCTGAATAAAATAATCTTACATTTTGAAGATCACATTCTTGAGTAGGTATGTCTATTTTGAGCATCTTTTCATGCTTTTTGGTAAAAAAAATCTCTTGATGTATTTATGGATTTTATGGTCTAAATATTATATGATTATCATGAAACATTCATGGTGGTATTTTTTGATAACATCCTGGTCTACTCTTAGTTAGAAGAGGATATTGTGCATCATTTGAGAGAATTTTTGGAAATGTTGAGAAATCACCTACTCTATGACAAGATATCAAAATGTGATTTCTAGATTCAAAAAGTGAAGTTATCAGGACACATAGTCTCTGAAAATGATATTACAGTTGGTCCTAATAAGGTGAAACCTTTTATGACATGGGAGAAACCACATAATGTTTTCGATATTCAGAGCTTCTTGGGTTTAAGATGGTATTATCACCCGTTTATAAAGGATTTCTATAAGTTGAATTGTCCAATGACCGATCCCACTCAAAAGGGGGTGAAATTAAATTGGGACGATAAATTTTAGAGTTTTTTTGAGATAAAGAATATTTTGACTTCTATGGTGGCATTGATTCTTCTATAGGATGAGAAGGGCTATGTGGTATTTTTTGACACATCAGGTTTAGTTTTGGGATGCGTAATTATGTAAGGTGATCACATGGTATATTATGGTTTTTGATATATTAGGCCACATGAGAATAATTATATGACCCCTGAACATAATACCACATCCATTATGCATGATATTAAGAGTTGGAGAAATTACCTTTTTAGAGAAAGGTTTATTGTGTTTTATTACTATTGGTGCCTAGGTTATAAATGTTCTCAAAAATATTTGAATCTCTATTAGAGGCATTTTGTGGAGTACATAAAATATTTTGATTTCTAAATTTTTTACACCCCAGGGAAGGTAAATACCATTGATAATACATTGAGAAGGAAAATTATGACCCAAGTATTTGAATTAATCATCATAAGAGTGTATATTGATCGTTTTTTTCACAATTTCATTTAATAGTCTGAGAGGAGTAGGCCAAGATTATCTTGTAATGTTTTCATTTAACTTCATATCTTCTCAAGATGATTGTTCATGAGAAGCATCTTGATGAAAAATTCTATGGAATTAAGGACTCTATTTATAATGGAGAGATAATCATTTTGTGAGAATTCTATCTTAGGAGAATCCTATGTTTTCATAATCATTTGCTTGTTCCTTTTTTTCTATAAAAAAATTTTTAATGAGGGATTTCCATAATTCCCAGGGAATGGTGCACCTTGGAACCAAAATTATGTTTTATGATATGTGGTGACAAGTCTAATGTCTAGGTATGAGATTTGACATCACTGAATTTGTTTCATGTTGTTATATCTATTAGAAGGAAAAATCTTAGCATCAAAGACCTTTGTTTTTTCTTCATCCACTTCCAGTGTCAACTTGTAAGTGGAATGATATTTCGATGGAATCTATGGTTGGATTGTTGTGAACCTTTTATAAATTTTTTTTTATATGGTTTGTGATCAATCAACTAAAGAAATCATTTCACTTCTTACCCATTTGTGAAATAATCAAAGTTGGGGAGTTGGTAAATATCTATGTGAAAGAGATTATTCATTTTAATGAAGTTCTATTTGCTATATTCTCTCATAGAGATCCTCATTTTACCTCTCATTTTTGGTGAGGCCTTTAAGAGGTAATGGGATCTTAGGTACATTTGAGTACGACATACCATCTATAGATGGATGGATAGATATAAAGGGATATACAGATTCTTATAGAAATGCTTCATTATTGTGTCCTCTATTCTGGGGGATCTTGGGATCTCTATTTGGGAATGGTTGAGTTTTATTATAACAATAATTAACAATACTCAATTTAGATTTCTTCTTTTGAGGAATTGTATAAAATGCCATGTAAATATCTATTGTGTTGAATGACATAGAGCTGGTACAAATCTTATGCTAACCTACATAAGAAAACATAGTAGTTTTCAATTGGTGACCTGGTTTTTTGAAATTTTAACCCCATTTGGGTTATCAACAGCTTGGAAAACAAGTTAAAATTAGACCATGGTTTGTGAGAGCTTTTGAGGTTGTGGTGTAGGTGGGGAAAGTGGGTTACTATTTAGAACTACCACCATAGTTAATGTCAATACATAATGTGTTCCATGTATCATAGATTCTGAAGTATCTTTTTGACCCATATCATGTCTTGAGTTGGGAGGATCTTGATATTTAGCCTGATTTCTCCATGACTGAGCATTCATTCAGGATTGTTGACCCTAAGACAAGGGTACTTCATGGGAAGAAAATACATTTAGTCCATGTTCTATGACAACATGACTCTAATTCTCATGGGACTTGGGATCACAAGTCACTGATGAAAGATTAGTGTCCCCATCTATTTGTTATGGAATCTTCTTAATAGGGTTTCTAGGGACAATTGTTTTATTATGGGAAGGATGTAACATCCTGTTACTTGTTTTTAGGTATTTTTTGATCCTTGTTTTGATATCCTTTAAATCGGGTCTTCTTTTCGGATCATTCCAAGAAAATTTATAGAATTTTAAAAGTCCTTTGGGATATGTATGATTGGAACAATGTTAGAGAAAATCATATGTTTAAGTCTAGAAAATCGTGGACACTGTTGAAAGCCACTAGAAGTGGGTTGATGGTTTTCCCAAACCATGTAAACACCCCTCTAACCCATACACACCATGGATGGTGGGTAATGCATTATTGGTGCAAAGTAAGTTTAACTGTGTGGCCCAACCATGAACCTCAAATAGAATACCAGTAGGGGCACACGGTTAGGGCACATGATTTGTCTAACTGTGAGGCCCTCCCAAAGAAATTGTGCATGTAGTTTTTAATTCCCCTATAAATTAATTTAAAAATTCCAAACCCCCAGTTTAAGATTCCAAATACCTCCATTAAAACCTAATAAGAATTTTTAATCCTTGAAGGCTCCCAAGAGGTGATTTTGACTCATTTAAACCCTTTTCTTATAATATCAAATTATCATTGATCTTGTTTGATCTCCTCTGGGTAAGTGGATCCCCAATCGTGTTGTTTTTCCTAATCACTATTTATATCTTCATTAGATTTTGATATATAATCATGCAATGGATAGATCTAAACTCCATTTCTTTGGATGTTTTTATATGTTTTTCTCCTAGATCTTCCCACCTTCATTCTTCTTCATTGTTACCCATTGTGGATGTCGTGTGTTACGACTCCTTGATCTCAAGGTGAGTGGTTAAATAGTTATTTACCCCATGATTGAAACCTTCAATTGATTTATTAAATTGAAATTAAATTTTAAATGATTTAAAAAGATGGATTTGAGATGATTCTATATTTTATTTGAAATGGGTATGGAAATTGAGAAAGACTCTAATTTTAATGAAATTAAAATTATGGGGGAAATTTTTGAAAAATGAGGTCCTGATTTGGAAATCAATTTGATGAAATGATTTGATCTTGATCTTTAGAAATTGGATTAAATTGAAAATTTATTTTCAATGGAATGAAATGATGAAAACCAATTATTTAGTTTTTAAATGTGGAGGCATGTTAAAAACTAAAATTGGGAAATTTCATTTTAAAATGTTTTTAAATGATTAATTTCTAATTTTATTTATTTATTGTTTGAATCACATGTTATCCTAGGTAGTTAGTGGTAACCGAGGTAAGAATTGTAGGACCATTACTCCCTAGAAATAGATTTATAATGAAAAAATTTACTAAAACAACAACTTCCTAACTTTCTATGATGGGTTCCCCTATTGAGGTGTAGACTACCTATAATGGGTTCCCCTATCAGGGTGTATTTTTGTGCTCACACTATACTAGAGCCGATATCACTATGAGATGCATGATGATCCTATTTTTTGAAAAAATTACTTACTATATGGATTTTGAACATGGTTATTTTCTATGATCTGTGACTTAATTACACATGCCATTTTTATTGAATAATTTTATTCATGATAACTGATTTATATAAACTGATTTATATAAAATGTTTATTTAAGATTTTTTGAAAGTTTTTTTGATATATCTAAAATCCTTTGATTATGAAATCATGTTTTGGTTTAAAATATGAAAATGAACTACGGTGTTTTTTTTATTTAAACTAATAGAATAAATGGTAAATTGTTATAGTATTGATTATGAAACACTTTGTGAGACCCTAATAGGATTTATAGATCACACCCTACATTTTTCTTTAGGTGTTTTTAAACATTATTATTCTAGTCCCAAGAAAAGTGAAATCACCACTTGGAGGTGGTGGATATTTTTGATCCTTTGGACCATGGAGTGGTGATAGGGATTGATGGAGATATTTTTCACTTGTTACGAATGGATTATGAGAATTTTGTCTCATTGATGTTGTAGTTTCCTTCAGTATGTTTATATTTATATTGGATACTATTATACCAATTGGTTTCTAGTACTTTATATTTTTAGAGTGTTGATCATACTGACTTGTAATATTTTTTGTTATTCTATTTTTTGACAAATTCATTTCCTCTCCGATCACGTATGATTCCAGGTTCTAGTTTCCAAATTGTGGGGATTAGAAAATAACCATAGAGATATGTCATGGCCAGCTAGGGTGTTAGGGTACTTAGATATCTAGGATGGTTCATGCTAAAAATAGGAGAAAAATACTTAGTGGAATGGGGAAAAAAACCTCTCGAAAGTAAAATAAAAAGTGAAGAGGGCCAATGGTTTTTGTTTCACCAATAGAATAATGTTTAGTCTAGACTATAACTGTCTAGATAAAGGGATACATGTTATGGTATGGGAGTGGGATCAGTCACAACTAGATGATGAAATTCATATGGACCTAGGAAAAAATTATGGAGACCTAAAGATGATCAATGGGATTTGACATGCTTGGAGATGAAAGTGAATTCTCTGGGAAAATAGAAAGAAGCAGGAACAAAAACTATGTTATTGGAAGGAAAAATTAGTGGAGTACCTATTTTGGTGTTTATTTACAGTGGGATTGGAAATATATTTTCTTCTAATGTTTTTTGTGAACGTTATAGACTCTGATTACTCCCTTTGAACCATTTAGAGTACAATTAGGGGATAAAAAACTTGTCATTTCTTGTGGAAAGTGCACTAACTTACTAGTGTAGCTGAGTGAGTTTGAAATGAAAGTTAAGGTTTTCTTATTTAATGAATTGGGTCTAGATTTGGTATTGGGAGTGGATGAGTTGAAAAATTTAGTCTACATAATGATACACTAGAGGGATATAACCATGAGGTTCAATTTATAGAGAACAAAAATTATGCTCAGTGTACAATTTCGAAGATTTATGAGGTATGTTTTGTTTAAATTATTGTTAAAATCACTTTTTAAATGGTTAATGAAATGATTTTAAAAAGTAGGGAATCTATTGGGGGTTTCCTGGGGGTTTGAGACATGAAATGAAAAAAACATTCCCTACATTGAATGATGCACAATTTTTTAAAAATTAATATTAATGGTACAGAACAATCATACACCCTGAAGATTGGGGAGGAATAGTTTGTAAACCATGCATGGGGAGCCTAGAAATTGTGCAGGCTTAGACAGAGCCAAACACATATCATCTTTATGGTTTTTTAAACCACGTGGTCTCCCATGTAAACTATACAACACATTTTTGTAGGGGATATAAGAGGTCACATGGTTGGAACATGTTTTGAAAAATCATGCAGCCAAATGATGCACCTAATAAAAAGTAGGAAAATGACAATTTTCCATTTTCAAACTGATATTACCTCCCCTAATTTATTCTCCATCAACAAGGGTTACAAACCAAGAGCTCCCTCCTCCCTCAAGGGTGATTCTCCCTCATTTTAAGGCATTTGTAGTTCTATTTACAATGAATTGAAGATCCCAGTAATCCCCTAACTTTGTTTCCATCTATTTTCTAGGGGAATCATTGTGGGTTATTTCCCATTCTTCTTATGATTAGGAACCCTACTTCCAAGAGATTCTTCCCCTTGGTTATTTTAGTCACTCTATCTTGAATCAAGGGTTGAGGTTGGATGAGAGTTTTTCAAAGTCCATACGGTAGGTGGTCTACAAGAAATTTCCCATATTCTTGATGTTTTTAAGTGCATGTGGTTGTGTTGTTGCACTACTATGCTGTGAAATTGTTTTTTTGGATTAGGAAAAGTAAATTTACCCTTAATTTGATATGTGACACCCCTCACAGACTTCATCTGGTTTATTGACGATTATGACACTAGGATGATGGTCACTCATGGGGTGTACCACTCATTCAAAAATAGTGCAATGAGTCGTTAAATGATGAATTAAATGGTTTATGATATTAAACTAATTTTAATTGTTTTTATAATATTAATAATGTTTAAAGGATCTGTTTGGTTTGAATTGAAATGTTAAATAGGTTATGGGATGATTAAGGGTAAAAGTGATAAATGTTTAATGGATAATGTACATGTTTTTAAGTGTCGTGAATGAATTTTTAATGGTTTTGGTTATGAATAAATGGTAAAACAAACTTGTCATGAAATTGGGATTAATTTTTTAAAATTAAAGAAGATTGGAAATGTTGAATAATGAAAACATGCACCCATGTTATTATTATTTGATAAATGGTCAAAGATGATGGAATTTGGAAAAAATGACCGATGGTATGGTTGGGATGTTGGAGTTAGGCTCCTCATGTTTGGGTCGATCTAGACTAATGGTCTAGGTGCCACCGATGTATTGCATGGTTTGGATACAAGACTGATTCTCCAAGATCCAATGGTTTGGACATGATGTGGGTACCTAGACTAATGCTCCATGGTACAATAATTTAATTAATTTCTTTAATGAATTTCTTATGTGATGTAAAGTGTTAAACCATTTATTATACATGGTTAAAAATTCCGACATTGGTTGAAGTAGGTTTGGTGAGTTAGTTCCACTATGGAACCTGAGAGTTCATGGGGGAAAATTGACAACTTTTAAATTATAAAACTTAGTTCACTTAATTATTTGTCTATTATTTATCTGTAATTTTTCATACACTATTATCAGATAGGATAATATTATAGGAACCATTGGTTTTTATCTATTAAGTTATACTCACACCCTTCTGGGACCACTATTGGGTACTCAAGCATACTACATAGTTACAGTTTAGGATAACGAAAAATTCCCTATGATATATGGTTGAATTAGGATGGAGAATTGATGTGGGGACTAGATATGTCATTATAGAATGTTGTGGGAATTTTATTTGGAGACTTTATTTTGGTCTCTGTTTGATACTTTAGACTCTTGTGCAATGACATTTTTATTATATTTGATTGTTGTACTTACCAGGTTTTTGGAGTTGGTTATACGATGACAGGTTATTTATTATTATTTCATGTTAAAGTTTATTATGAATTTCACTATTGGTTTACAATAGTAAAGAGGGTATAGTATCCCCACATGTTTCTTTAGACCCTTTATACTAGTTGGATTAATTTAACATATGAGGATTTGCACCTAACATCATGTAATGAACCGATTCAGCTAATAGTTTGAGTGAGCTGGGTCAGGATGTTACAAAGTGGTATCAAATGTGTTTTATTTTGAATTTTTTTATTCTTTGGGAAATTTAGACAGGTGACTAGGATGTGTCAAGACTTGTAAATTAGCTCATTCATGGGGTGATCTAACCCATATGTGGGATAAAACCCAAGTTCCCAGGGTTGGATTTCTATTCTTGATGTTTGTTATTGTAGTTGGATGTTATTTCACCTTGGTTCATACACTTTTTTTTGATGTTATTGTTTTCTAAGATTTTACTCATGCAATCACATGACATGATATTTTTGTTATACAAGCATCATTTTAGGCACTCAGAGAGTTATGTTATATGCATTATGTTAGGCATATATAGGAAAATATTATGGGTTATATGCAATAAAATTATTTTCTATTTCTTTTTTGGACTTGAAGGATTAGCACCTAATAAAGATGGGGGAAATTGTTAAAAAATTTAATGGTTAAAATGGTGTCTAAATAAAACTTTTTATGATGTTTAAATTTAAATATGTAAGGTAAACTAGGTAAAATGTTTTCAAATGTACGACTTGTAAAATATGGATGTTGATTTACCCATAGTTAACTGTGGCCCCGTATAGGGATGGTTGGGCATTGTGATAGTACTATTGTTATGGTTGTGGATATAGTGTATTCGACGTAGCATGTAATAGATAGTAGTGAACCCTCTTTTATTTACCATCAAATGAAGTTTTATGTTCCCTAAAACATGTGTTTCACATTGTATAGAGATATCTCCATGATGATGTTTATTAGTAGGGAGATATGAGGAAATTACTAAAAAGGTTCCTCTGGTAGGTGGACTAGAACCTCCATTGGTTTTGGGTGAGAGGGTATAAGAATAGTTCTATGATAATTTCACACATTTTATATAGTTTATAAAATATACCTAGGGTGGGTTGTTCCATGTATGTTTTATTTTTCTAGGGAATTCCAACAACATCATCCTATAATATTCACTAGAGAGGGTAGACCTGAGGTAGTTAAGTTCTAGATTGAGTATATAAAGACAATTCTGGACCACTTAAAGATTCCTCATAAGAAGAGAGTCAATTTTGAAGCTTACATGTTATGAGGACCAACAAAGAATTGATGTCATATTTATGCTTGGGATGAGCAGTTATAGGTTATGGTATGGAAGGACTTCCAAGATAAGTTCTTGGAGCATTTTTACCCTAAGACCCTAATATAAGTGATAGATCTAGATTTTATGTGGTTAACCCAGTGGATAATGTCTGTAATGGATTATTATGGACACTTCACTGATCCAAAACATTTTATTTTGACATTGATGGGGGATGGGGATATTATGAAAAAATGGTTTCAAGATTAACTCAGATGTGAGATCATGTCCTAGGTGAATATATTCTATGTGAAGAAGTTTACAAAGGTAAGGAAACATGTTCTCATTTTTGGGGAGAACCTGAAGGATGATTCTAGTGGTTGATAAATGGTTTTAGCTGGACAATAAGATAGGTATACCCTTATATTGTAGGAATCATTGTTATAAGAACTCTTACTAGGGTGGTGGTAGGTAGAGTATCTATGGGAGAGGATCACTCTCATAGGGCAGTGATTGAGTGTTATGACATTAATGTGAAAAACTTCATCACATGCGTGGATAGTGGTCTCAACCAGATACATCGTTATGAACATGAGGTAGGATGGGGAATGTATAGAGGTTATATAGGAACTCTTGATATACAGGTGGTGATAGAGGACCTAGGACAATACAAAGCACTGGAAGGGGATCTTATATCCTATATTAGATAGGCAGTTGGAGCTCTACTAGATATACTAGTTTGGGTAGAAGAAGAGATATTCCAGGATAGGATTGTTCATATTGTTAGGGTAGTGCAGTGCACAAGACTCATATAGGAAACTCGGGTAGGGAAACTTGATACCAGCATGAAATTATGCCTACATCAGATAGTGTTCCCACACCAAAAAAACTATTCACCCTCAAATAATGGGGGTTTTCATGGCTGAAAAATGGTTTTCAAAACTATGTTTCCATATAGGAGTAACCATGCACCCCAAATAGTAGGGTTTCATGGTTATATTGAATGTTTTTCAGACATTTCAAACTATATAAGAAACCGTTCGTATAGGTTTTTAAACCCCTAAAAATTTATTTAAAAATTTATGAACCCCTGTTTTATAAACTAAATCACACCTATTAAACTTAATATGATTTCCATAATTTTTGGAGGCTCTGGAGAGGGTAAGAAGGCTCCTATAACTCTTTCTTTTGTGAATCAAAGGTTTGGTGGAAGAATATTGGCTCTCCAGTAAGAGATTCTATTCCTTGCTTTAGGTTCCCCTCTCCCCATACTTTTATCCCCTTTGAGAGAGATGAATTCCTCTATTTCTGGTGGTTTAAATCTATGTTTTTTTGGATATAATTTGTTTATTGAGATATTCTCCTCTATTGTGAGTTCGACTGTTCTATATTGAATTGAGGGTTACATACAGTTTGGTGAATGTTCATCAATGATCTTGAGGCAGGTGGTCTAATTTCTAAATCCCATCATATTGATGTTGATATTATGTAATAGTTTTATTGTTTCATTTCTGTGTTGTGAAATTGTATTTAAATTAAAAAAGTTAATTGATTCCCATTAAAATTGAGAAACCCTTTATGGATCCCATTGGAACCATTGTAGATTATGACACTAAATTGATGGAAACCCATGGGGGGTGACAATTATCCTCGAAATGATAATTATGAAATGTGAAAAGGGGAATAATAGTTGAATGTAATTATAATAAATCCTTTTTTCATATTTGATAATGGTATTTAATGGCTTTTTTGTCTTAACCTTGAAGGGTTAATTAATTTTGAAATAAATGATGATAAATGGATTAATTGATAAATTGATCATGTTGTTCCTTGTGATAATAGTGAAGAACTTTTTTTGTGTTTAATAAATGAATTTTTATACCATGTTGAAAATGGTTGGTAAATGAGTTATAAATGTGAAACCATGATATGTGATAATTTTGAATGATTGATCAATAAGTTGTGGGTATGGGAAAACTACTCCAAATACCCATGGGGATCCATAATACTGCTCTAGGTCCCTGATGTATGCAAGTGAGCAATGAGTTGTGGGTTAAGGACTACATCTCCAAATACACATGGGGTTCTAGATTACTTCTCTAGCCCTCTGAGATATTAGAATTAGAATGGTGTTCCATGTGACTGAGATATTGGTACCTAGACCAATGTTCCAAGGTACAAGAAATGAAATAGGAGTTAAATAAATAATTAAATCCCATGAACAGATGAATTGTGATATAATTATGATGTACGGTTCAGAATCTAGCATGGGATGAAGTAGTTGTGATTAGTTTGAGTGTCACTATGAACTCTAGGGCCTATGTGGTTTAATAAAGAATAATAAATGTTAAGATGTTTAATATTTTCATTTTTAAATATTATTTATACAAATTCAAACACTTTTATATATTGAATAATGATTTAGACACCATTGATGGTGGGTTACTAAGTTTCACTGACACAGTACTTGGGCCACCTGATTGGTACCAAAATAGACTTCATTTTTGTAGGATAAGATAAGGTAAAGATCCCTATGTTAGATGGATTAATTGGGATTCAGGATGAAGCATGGATGGGGGAACCATTCAAGATATCAGGACACTCTTGGGAGTTATCAGTGTGTATTTATTTTGGATTTCATTAGAAACTTGCGACTTGTATAACATTACCTATTTATTTATTTGGTTTATGGCCATTTTATATGTTTTATATTTACCCATGTGGTTTGGATTATATTGATTATGGTTGAATATTGGTTATTTTATTATCTTGGTTATGTTTCATATTGATTTCTACTATTGTTATGATTTTATAATGAGAGTATATCTCCCCACATTATATATTAGAACCTCACTATTATTCGGTAGCCTCTGGCATATGGGTAGGTACGCATGAGGTCATGTGGTGAACATGATCGGGGAACCAGTTTTTGGTACTGATGTCAGGGTGTTACAAGTTAGTATCAAAGGCAGGTTTTTCCTTTCTTTTTTATATATCTTATTATTTCGAAAAGGTAGATAAAAGACTAGGATGAGTTGGGACTTGGTCATGTGCTCATGAATGGGAGTAGCTAACCTATGTATGGGGGAAAACCCAGGTTTCTAGGGTGGGGTTTTTTTTCGTGATGTTTCCTATTATAGTTGAATGTTATTTCACATTGAGTGATTCACTTATTGTGTGGTGTTTTTATTTTCTAAGATTTCAGTCATGGCCTAGTATGGAACAAGATTTGAGTATTCATGAATCATTCTAGGAACTCATAAATTTATGTGACATGAATCATATTAGAAACACATATAAAATAAAGTTATGACGGGGTTTTGGGAAATTAAAATTCTTTTCTTAATTTGAGTAATTTAAAATTAAATAACTCTTAATAAGAAATTGATAATTATAAATTATGCTAAATGTGGTAATTTAAAAATTTTATAGTGGATATATATTTGGAAAACAATAAATATGAATGTTGTTTACCCAGTTTTATTCATAACCCATGTTAGGGATGGTTGAGGGTATTGATAGTGGATCGGTTTTGACTATGGGGTAGTGTATGAGGAATTATTTTTTTATGGAATTGTGTGAATCTATCTTGTGAAAATATGTTAATGATGTGTTTTGTGTCATAATACATGTGTTTTTTCATTGTAGAGACAATCCTTCTTGATGATTATGGTTGGTTGGATGATAGGGGACATTGTAGAAAATGTGCCTCCTATAGGGGAACTAGAGGCCCCAATAGTTTCAAAAAGAGTAGTTTCGTGAGAAATTTTCTCACTTTATACAATTTATGGAAAGTGACCCAAGATAGTCTATATTCAATATGTATGATTTGACCTAGGAGTTCCAGTTTCATCACTCTCCAAAATTCATCATAGAGGGTAGACTTGAGGTAGTTGAGTTCTGGATTGAGTCTATCTAGAGAATTCTTGACTATTTAGAGAATCCTATAGAGAAAAGTGTCAAGTTAGTTGATTATATATTATGAGGTCAAGAGAATAATTAATGGGATATTCAAGTTCGAGATGAGAAATTGGATGGAATCATATATAAGTACTTCCAGGAGAAGTTCCTATATAAATTTTACCCAGAGACTGTAACGCCCCGACCCTAGTTACCCAGAGTCGGTGCATTATTACATAACATTGGCATGATCACAAGAAAGATCAAATCTCGAAAGACCGATTGGTTTAGTAGCCTTGGAAACACTAGATATATTCATAAGTCTTACATTACATCATAAAATCAAAAACTACTACAACAACATATTGTCTCCATAATCCACACTCATATCCCCACATAATATCCCTACAGGTCATTCATAATTTACTTCTTCACTTCCTGGGAAAGATAAAACATAGAAAAGGGGTGAGCTCAAATGCCCAGTAAGGATAACAATATAGCGGAACATTCAAAATAAGAATAAACATTTAAGGCAATGAATTACTAAAACAAAAGCCTTTTAAACTTGAAATTCAACATAATATGGCAGAAGTAAAATGAAATAATGCCATTTACTTGTTCACATGGATATTCTACTAATCGAATAATCACATGCAATATCAATAACCACTTTCATAATGATGGAATGCATAATGCCAGACTATCATAACCACATAGCCAAGGCCTCGTGCCAAGACTACAATAAGATTTTTCCAAGGCCTTGTGCCAAGACACTAGTTTGTCTCATGAGACCTACCGATGCATCGAGGAGCTATAGAGGGCTCCACCCGTCACTTATTAAGTCCAATGCATTCCTCATATGAACAGGTTTAAACATAACATAAACATTTGTATTAAAACTAGCATACGAAATGCCAATACTTTAACCACAAACCATGAATGATATAAAAATAGCACATCCACAGTCAAACATAACTCATTTGATACAATATGGAAGATTGTATTCTATCACATTAACCTCAATCAAGAATAATGAAGGATGTTGACATAGATGAAAATAATCATCAAAACAATTTGAGAGAAATATCCCCCTTTTTCTTGAAATAATTTAAAAGTCACACTATTTGTTAAAAAGCCATTTAAAAATATATTTTTGAATCAAAGTGTCCCATACCACTTTGAAACTTTTAAAAGGAGTTTTAATTTTAAAACTTTAATGTCGATATAAATAAATCCTTAAAACCATTTTTTAAAACATGGACATTAATGAGAAAGATTTAGAAGAATAAGTCTTTAAAACATTTAAAAATGGTATTTTATTTAGAGTTTCTAACCAAAAGAGAGACACTTGAATAAAAATAATTATGGTAATCAAAACATTTTAATATCATGATATTAAAGTAATTCATGATATACTATGTCAAAGTACATTATATACACCACATAAAAGTGATTTGGTGTATAACAATAAAGAAGTCTCAATGGAATGTTAATTGAGATGAAAACTCTCACAAAGGCCGTATCCTTAGGTTAAGGATAAATCAACGACGTAATTATGTGTGAAAAATATAAATACACTAAATATGATTGGATATTCAGTGTAAAACAATCAAAGGACATTCACACATATTCTTGTAAAAACAACACCAATGAATTGGATGTTTAACTCAACAAATGGAGATTGAGTTAAAATTAATCTTATCAAGTTCATACCGATGACTTGAGAATTTATCAATGGAGTGATTATGTGTATAAAAATTATATCCATAGAAATGGGAGTGGAGATTATGACATGATCAAATGAATAGTGATTCAACACATAATCTTGGAGTAAAATAATCAATGAAGTATGCGTAAAGCCGAATGAGTGGAAATTGAAATTTCAAATTCCCTTATCGACTAGGTAACTTATGAAACATGCACCCATGAAATAAGGATCATAAATTGATGATGTAAATACCCAAAAATTAAAGTATATTACAAAATTAATACAATCATGGGCAGTATACATACACCACATGCAATAAATAAGTGGCGAACAATGGAATTCTCACGAAATTAAGAGTGAGATAAGAAACCCCTTACCACGTTAATCAACCGAGTCGTATGGACAAAATTAAATAACCACCAGATGATTTACAAAATAACATGAATATAAAAATAATCATGATAATATATATCAAATGGCAGTACACAATACACCACTTTCAATAATTTAGTGGCAAACAATGGAAATCTCACGGAATTGAAAGTGAGATAAGAAAATCCATTACCTTGTACTTTTCCTTGGTTGGGGTAGTTTAATCTCCTGTATAATGGTTAAATAATTGTTATTAAATTATACAAGAATCATATACATTAATATGATATCATATATGATCTTTTAATACTGATTTGATAATAATATCTTAGTATTATCGTTGTTTCGGGTGATAACTTACTTTTTTTCTTTTATATGTTTTTTTACGTAAGACATGTTTGTAAATGATAGGTTGTATATTATTCATATCCATAATGATATAAAGTCCTTAAAAATAATTTTTAAATCATCAAATGATAATTATACTTGAATGGATACGATGGAGAATGAATATTATCGCGTTCGTGGAGACGGTAGTCCGTACGTACGCACGAGCGACAATATCATTATTTTGATATTAAAATAATATATAAATGGATGGTATATCATATATACTGAATCATTAACATGTTATATTTATTATTTACATGAGTTATACATCATTATTATACCCATCCAAATAATATTATATTGAATAACAATTACACCACGACGTGGAGACGATAAGCCGTACGTACGCACGTATGGTGAAATGTTATTCAAAGGGTGGATAGAATACTGAATATGGTTGTACCATATTTATAATAACATCACAGTATATATATGATACTGGAGTTATTATTTTAGAATGGTAACAAAAAAGGAAGAAGAAGTGGAAGAAGAAATGAACTTGGAAAAAGGGTGGCGAAATCATTACCTCTTCTTCGGGTTCTTCCTTTTGATTTGATCAAAAGGGCTCCTTAGGTTGGCTTTCTGATCAAAATAAGAACTCTAGGTTGTAGTGAGGGAAGTTGGGAGAGTATTTGGGCAGAGTTTTGACGAACCAAAAGGCTTTGAAGGTGTGAATAAATGAGAAGGAGGAGTGCCCTTTTATAAGAGGGGTGAATGGCACCTTTGGAAAAGCTAGAGATATTAGTTTATAATAAATTCATAATCGGTTTCCAATGGCTCAAAAGTTTACTATTCAAAGGTTAAGGTGGGGATGGGTCTAAAAAAGCTCAACCAATAGAATTTAGACAGGTTTGGGTACTTATATTAACCTTATCTTTAAGTATTAACTCTAAGTTAATTAGTTTCACTTTTAAAATGACTCTTTGTTTTTTATATAATATGGTTAATAAACTTACTATATACATCCAATAGACCCCCAAGTGGTCCATTAAAGATGAAAATATCATGATATAAGTCTCTTGGCCGAACCATAGATTTTTAGGAATTTAATATCAATTAATAATATAATAATTGTTTTAAGAACTCTTTTATGTCAATTTTGACACTATTCAATAGTTGATTTTTTTGAAACTCATAACAGATTGATTACTTCTAACAAAGTAAATTACATCAATACTAATATATCATATTATCCTAGAAAATTAGTTTAATTCATTAAAAGTTTCATATTATATTTATTTGGGTATTTATAATATCAATTAATTTAATTTTTCACTATTTTAGTAATTACTGCATCATCATTGTGTCATAAATAAAATACACTATTTAATGTCTAAAAATTATAAATAAATTAACATTATGTAGGAAATCGTTTTATCTTTCTAATGAATATTTATAATCTAAAATCCAACATATAGAACCCTATGTAATAATTGTTTTTCTAAAAGATATATGCTTGTGTCATTTTTGTATTCATTTTAACTTAATTAAAATAAAGTGTCCCTATCACCTACAAGTGGCACCATGGGGTCCCCAAATCGACCCAAAGATACCTATGGTCTAAAATGTATCAACCAATAAGGCTAGGACACGTTTTAGGGTAATTTAGTATTATTATAATATTATTATTTAACCCTTATTTACCAGATTTACCCTTAACCATGGAAAATAAAATATTTACCACAGTAATTATTCAAAATGTCTAAAAATAAAAGTTACCTATTTAAAAAATTTGGACATCCTGATTCCAAATATGGAATCCATTTTTCTAAATTCAAAACACAGAAGTGGAAGAAATTAATTTAAAATTAATTCCCGTTGTCAAAACAAAAAGCGTGTTTTTAAGAGATAATAACTATCAAAAGATTGACACTTGTTTATGTTCGGTTTAATTGTAAAATTATGTCCAATGACCAAAATTATATTAAATGGTAAAAATATATTCTAAATATACTTTAAAACCACTCAAATTCATAATTTATCACTATTAATTATTTTGATTAAAAAAGTTGTTTTTAATTAAAATTTAGTAATTTTCACTATTCATCAAAATATGAAAGTTATCCGAAAAGTACCAAAATTTCACCTTAGGGTAAATTAGACACTAAGAATCCAGAAATGAAGTCAATTTTGAAATATAAAATATATATAATTTCAAAAAGTTGGTATTACTATTCATAACGGCTAGTTTGATCGGTTGTGGTGTGTGTTAAAACTCGAAGTTGCGTACAACACACGCTACTGTATTATTCAAAGGAAAGCGTACCGTGGAAGCTTGGGATGTTTCATTTTAAATTTTTTGATGTCCCCATTTAGTCAAAAAGTTTAAAATATTGTATTTAAAAAGGGTTCACTATTAAAAGTTGATAAAATTTCAATACTGAAAATGAATTTGTTCTTGCATTATATCTAAGAAACTCATAATATGGATTCTAAAATTATAAGGATCATATAAAGTTTAAAATTTAGATAATACTATTCATAACCTCTTATGAATGGCTTTTTTTTTGTAAGTCATGGTGTGATTGAACTCGGTGTTGCGTGTAGTGCAAGTTATTGAATTATTTTGAAGAAATAACACACTATGAAATTTTGGGGTGTTACATTCTCCCCTCCTTCAATAAATTGCGTCCTCGCAATTTGAAATTGTTCTTCGAAAATAAAAGGTTGAAAATAGAAAATATATTTGTGGGAAAACCCACATCGGAAATTGGGTTACTAAAATTTAGTCATAATATGAGGAAAAGAGAAATGAAAGGGTCACCACCAAATTATGATCTCGATTAGGAGAACATTGGTGGAAATTAGAGACATATAATTGGAGGGAAAATGTAAATATTTATAGGTAGTGATTGAGGTCATCAATCACAAACAAGTGTAAAATTGAGGTCCTTAAACTCATCAATCTATGATGATTTGAAATACCATCGGTTCAACAACACATAGGGTATTGGGATAACACATTTTTGACGTTTCAAAATATCTTAGTTGAAATCCCACATCGAAAAATGAATTAATGAGGCCTCTATTTAAAATAAATAGTCGAAAGTTTGAAGATTACCGAAAATAACACATACTAGGGTTCCATGTAGGAAAATATGGATATGGAAGAAAAATATAACCATCAATTATCTGATGGAGAGTGGTAGAGAACATGGCTATGAAAAGGCCAACAATCCCAAAGCCATAAATTAGTGATGATTTAAGGTACCATCTAGGAAAACATTTTTGTTCTAAGTTGCTTTTCTTAATGTTGAGGAATTTATTTATGAGATTGGCTAAGATCATAAGGAGATATACTTACTTTATAATTATAGTTTTATCCAATAATAAATTTCTACCACAAACTCATCTTTCACTCTAAAAGATAATAGAATGTAAAAAATTCTATTTACACTATTCGTATAGGGTTCCAAAATAAATGAATTTATAATTCATCTACAAGATCTTTTAATAAAAACTACATTATTTAATCCAGGACATATCATGGGCCAGTGGTAGGTGATACACCCTTGTCGCCCTTCGGTTGCGGGTTCAAGTCTCGCAGCCTTGCCGGACGCGACGGGTTGCCGCCCGACCTCCGGGTTGTCCTTTTATGGCAATCCAAAATAATCCAAACTAGAACTATCCAAAATACTTCTGTCCAAACTCACAGTCCAACATTTATAAGGAAGGTAAACATAATATAGATCTTTTTTACCCCGTAATAGCATATGAATACCTTCATCATGTATTACCATATTCCTTATTGATTACATTCATGCTCCCTTATTCCATATAGAATGATGGATATACTTCATTAATCCAAAAATGTTTTAAACCCCAACAATGATGGAATATACAAATCATTAATCAGTTCCAAGGTAGTCAAGAATATCTAATATAATTTATCCCAAACAATCACGTATTATTCCAAAATCACTACCTCAGTATCAGAACTATATTATGATTTATCATTCTCTCAACCATATATCTTCCAAAAATTTATCCTGCTATTGAGTCACTTTTCTTTGTTCCACACAATCTCAAGTCCTTAATGAAATAGTACTACAGTACAATCCTTATATACTCCATAATTATTATAACAAGTACATTGTTGATACAACACTCAATTGATATAATCAACATAAGAACTCTAATCATTCCTCTTCATTTGTGGTACTATCATAACTTGATTATTATCCAATAACATCATTTGCAGCATAGTCTGATGACTGGGACATAGGTTCGCGTAGTGTCCAAACTCCTTTCAAATGAAGAATTGTACATTTGAAACCATTTTCTTACCCTAGCAGTCACGTACTTTGTGCCCTTTTCCTCCACACTTATAACAAACTCCCATTCCTTTCAGGCAAGTTCCAGGGTGTTTCTTTCCACAGTTACCACACATGGGAAAATTCTTCTTTTACCTCTTCCCTTTATCCATCTTTTTATCTTCCATCCTTTTATTCTCTTGCTTCCCTTCAAAGCCATCGGACTCAGTAAACTCTTTACTTATCTTATCAACACATGATATTATTTCTTCATATGATGATAATACATGGGAGACTATTTCTCTTATAAATTCTAGCTTAAGACCATGAAAGATATGATCCTTCCTTCTCTTTGGATCATGTGCATTTCTGGAGTTCTCATTCCTTTTACTGGGCACCATTTCTAAACAATGGCATACACTAGATCAGTTTATGAATCAAAATACATAATCCCATACTTATAAAACACTTAACATAAATTTAACTATTTATGGATATAATCCATAATCATAAAAATGTTTTCTTTGAAGAAGTATATACTCATAAACCCTTCATAATGATTTGTAAAGAAAATGAGAGTTATCCTAAGCATATCCCCCGAGGGTGTCGTAACCAAGAGTGCAGCAAGGCCCGTTGTCGTGCACCAGTTCCCGTTCGAGTCTAGCTCAAAGCGGTGTTTTCGGGTTTTACCCCTAGGTACATCTGTGCCAGAGCCGCCTCTACCTGCTCGTATCCAGACAGGGGTGTATTGCTCGGAAAACTCACAAAATCTCCACAATACCAAAATTCTAGGAAGTTCTTCTATACTAATCCTCAAAGGTCATCTTAGGTCTACGTGCTCTAATCAGAGTTTATCTAAATCTAGCTTCCAAGGTTTGTACTAAAATTCCTCTGATACCAATTGTAACGCCCCGACCCTAGTTACCTAGAGTCGGTGCATTATTACATAACATTGGCATGATCACAAGAAAGATCAAATCTCGAAAGACCGATTGGTTTAGTAGCCTTGGAAACACTAGATATATTCATAAGTCTCACATTACATCATAAAATGAAAAACTACTACAACAACATATTGTCTCCATAATCCACACTCATATCCCCACATAATATCCCTGCAGGTCATTCATAATTTACTTCTTCACTTCCTGGGAAAGATAAAACATAGAAAAGGGGTGAGCTCAAATGCCCAATAAGGATAACAATATAGAGGAACATTCAAAATAAGCATAAACATTTAAGGCAATGCATTACTAAAAAAAAAGCCTTTTAAACTTGAACTTCAACATAATATGGAAAAAGTAAAATGAAATAATTCCATTTACTTGTTCACATGGATATTCTACTAATCGAATAATCACATGCAATATCAATAACCACTTTCATAATGATGGAATGCATAATGCCAGACTATCATAACCACATAGCCAAGGCCTCGTGCCAAGACTACAATAAGATTTTGCCAAGGCCTTGTGCCAAGACACTAGTTTGTCTCATGAGACCTACCTATGCATCGAGGAGCTATAGCGGGCTCCACCCGTCACTTATTAAGTCCAATGCATTCCTCACATGAACAGGTTTAAACATAACATAAACATTTGTATTAAAACTAGCATACGAAATGCCAATACTTTAACCACAAACCATGAATGGTATAAAAATAGCACATCCACAGTAAAACATAACTCATTTGATACAATATGGAAGATTTTGTTGTATCACATTAACCTCAATCAAGAATAATGAATGATGTTGACATAGATGAAAATAATCATCAAAAACAATTTGAGAGAAATATCCCCCTTTTTCTTGAAATCATTTAAAAGTCACACTATTTGTCAAAAAGCCATTTAAAAATAGATTTTTGAATAAAAGTGTCCCATACCACTTTGAAACTTTTAAAAGGAGTTTTAATTTTAAAACTTTAATGTCCATATAAATAAATCCTTAAAACCATTTTTTAAAACATGGACATTAATGAGAAAGATTTAGAAGAATAAGTCTTTAAAACATTTAAAAATGGTATTTTAGTTAGAGTTTCTAACCAAAAGAGAGACACTTGAATAAAAATAATTGTGGTAATCAAAACATTTTAATATCATGAGATTAAAGTAATTCATGATATACTATGTCAAAGTACATTATATACACCACATAAAAGTGATTTGCTGTATAACAATAAAGAAGTCTCAATAGAATGTTAATTGAGATGAAAACACTCACAATGTCCGTATCCTTAGGTTAAGGATAAATCAACGACGTAATTATGTGTGACAAATATAAATACAGTAAATATGATTGGATATTCAGTGTAAAACAATCAAAGGACATTCAAACATATTCTTGTAAAAACAACACCAATGAATTGGATGTTTAACTCAACAAATGGAGATTGAGTTAGAATTACTCTTATCAAGTTCATACCGATGACTTGAGAATTTATCAATGGAGTGATTATGTGTATAAAAATTATATCCATAGAAAGGGGAGTGGAAATTATGACATGATCAAATGAATAATGATTCTACACATAATCTTGGAGTAAAATAATCAATGAAGTATGCGTAAAGCCGAATGAGTGGAAATTGAAATTTCAAATTCCCTTATCGATTAGGTAACTTATGAAACATGCACCCATGAAAGAAGGATCATAAAATGATGATGTAAATACCCACAAATTAAAGTATATTACACAATTAATACAATCATGGGCAGTACACATACACCACATGCAATAAATAAGTGGCGAACAATGGAATTCTCACGAAATTAAGAGTGAGATAAGAAACCCCTTACCACGTTAATCAACTGAGTCGTATGGCCAAAATTAAATAACCACCAAATTATTTACAGAATAACATGAATATAAATAGAGTCATGATAATATATATCAAATGTCAGTACACAATACACCACTTTTAATAATTTAGTGGCAAACAATGGAATTCTCACGGAATTTAAAGTGAGATAAGAAAATCCCTTACCTTGTACTTTTCCTTGGCTGGGGTAGTTTAATCTCCTGTATAATGGTTAAATAATTGTTATTAAATTATACAAGAATCATATACATTAATATGATATCATATATGATCTTTTAATATTGATTTGATAATAATATCTTAGTATTATCGTTGTTTCAGGTGTTAACTTACTTGTTTTCTTTTATATGTTTTGTTACGTAAGACATGTTTTTAATGGATAGGTTGTATATTATTCATATCCAGAATGATATAAAGTCCTTAAACATAATTTTTTAAATCATCAAATGATAATTATACTTGAATGGATACGATGGAGAATGAATCTCATCGCGTTCGTGGAGACGGTAGTCCGTACGTACGCACGAGCGACAATATCATTCTTTTGATATTAAAATAATATATAAATGGATGGTATATAATATATACAGAATCATTAAAATGTTATATTTATTATTTACATGAGTTACACATCATTATTATACCCATCCAAATAATATTATATTGAATAACAATTACACCACGACGTGGAGACGGTAAGCCGTACGTACGCACGTATGGTGACATGTTATTCAAAGGGTGGATAGAATAATGAATATGGTTGTACCATATTTATAATAACATCACAGTATATATATGATACTGGAGTTATTATTTTAGAATGGTAACAACAAAGGAAGAAGAAGTGGAAGAAGAAATGAACTTGGAAAAAGGGTGGTGAAATCATTACCTCTTCTTCGGGTTCTTCCTTTTGATTTGATCAAAAGGGCTCCTTAGGTTGGCTTTCTGATCAAACTAAGGCCTCTAGGTTGTAGTGAGGGAAGTTGGGAGAGTATTTGGGAAGAGGTTGGCCGAACCAAAAGGCTTTTAAGGTGTGAATAAATGAGAAGGAGGAGTTCCCTTTTATAAGAGGGGTGCGGGGCACCTTTGGAAAAGCTAGAGATATTAGTTTATAATAAATTCATAATCGGTTTCCAATGGCTCAAAAGTTGACTATTCAAAGGTCAAGGTGGGGATGGGTCTAAAACAACTCAACCAATAGAATTTAAACAGGTTTGGGTACTTATATTAACCTTATATTTAAGTATTAACTCTAAGTTAAATAGTTTCACTTTTACAATGTCTCTTTGTTTTTTTATATAATATGGTTAATAAACTTACTATATACATCCAATCGACCCCCAAGTGGTCCTTTAATGATGAACCTATCATGATATAAGTCTCTTGGCCTAACCTTATATTTTTAGGAATTTAATATCAATTAATAATATAATAATTGTTTTAAGAACTCTTTTATGTCAATTTTGACACTATTCAATAGTTGATTTTTTTGAAACTCATAACAGATTGATTACTTCGAAAAAAGTAAATTAAATCAATCCTAATATATCATATTATCCTAGAAAATTAGTTTAATTCATTAAAAGTTTTATATTATATTTATTTGGGTATTTATAATATCAATTAATTTAATTTTTCATTATTTTAGTAATTACTGCATCATCATTGTGTCATAAATAAAATACATTATATAATGTCTAAAAATTATAAATAAAATATCATTATTTAGGAAATATTTTTATCTTTCTAATTAATATTTATAATCTAAAATCCAACATATATAACCCAATGTAATAATTGTTTTTCTAAAAGATATATGCTTGTCTCATTTTTGTATTCATTTTAACTTAATTAAAATAAAGTGTCCCTATCACCTACTAGTGGAACCCTGGGGTCCCCAAATCGACCCAAAGATGCCTATGGTCGAACATGTATCATCCAATAAGGCTAGGACACGTTTTAGGGTAATTTAGTATTATTATAATATTATTTTTTAACCCTTATTTACCAGATTTACCCTTAACCATGGTAAATAAAATATTTACCACAGTAATTATTCAAAATGTCTAAAAATAAAAGTTACCTATTTACACAATTTGGACATCCTGATTCAAAATACGGAATCCATTTTTCTAAATTCAAAACACAGAAGTGGCAGAAATTAATTTAAAATTAATTCCCGCTGTCAAAACAAAAAGTGTGTTTTTAAGAGATAATAACTATCAAAAGATTGACACTTGTTTATGTTCGGTTTAATTGTAAAATTATGTCCGATGACCAAAATTATATTAAATGGTAAAAATATATTCTAAATATACTTTAAAACCACTCAAATTCATAATTTATCACTATTAATTATTTTGATTAAAAAAGTTGTTTTTAATTAAAATTTAGTAATTTTCACTATTCATCAAAATATGAAAGTTATCCGAAAAGTACCAAAATTTCACCTTAGGGTAAATTCGAAAATACGAATCCAAAAATGAAGTCAATTTTGAAATATAAAATATATATAATTTCAAAAAGTAGGTATTACTATTCATAACGGCTAGTTTGATCGGTTGTGGTGTGTGTAAAAACTCGAAGTTGCGTACAACACACGCTACTGTATTATTCAAAGGAAAGCGTACCGTGGAAGCTTGGGATGTTTCATTTTAAATTTTTTGATGTCCCCATTTAGTCAAAAAGTTTAAAATATTGTATTTAAAAAGGGTTCACTATTAAAAGTTGATAAAAGTGCAATACTGAAAATGAATTTGTTCTTGCATTATATCTAAGAAACTCATAATATGGATTCTAAAATTATAAGGATTATATAAAGTTTAAAATTTAGATAATACTATTCATAACCTCTTTTGAATGGCTTTTTTTTTGTAAGTCATGGTGTGATTGAACTCGGTGTTGCGTGTAGTGCAAGTTATTGAATTATTTTGAAGAAATAACACACTATGAAATCTTGGGGTGTTATAGAGACACTCAGGAAGGAGAGGGAAACAAAGTTTATGCGGTTGAACCAAGAGAGAATGTTAGTGATGGACTTTTCTGGTCACTTCACTAAATTAAAGCTATTCATCCCAGATTTGGAAAGACATGAAGAAACTACATATAAACTTTTTCAGGATGAATATAAATGTAAGATTAATTCCCTATCATCTAAAAAAAGAAGTTTGATGAGGCGGTGAATCAGAATCTCATTTATAAGGGGAACTCTAAGGAAACTTATAGGGGAGTATAGGTGGTTTCTACTGGATGACTAGCTGGTATGTATTTAGAGGGTATAAATAATCTCTATTAGAACATAAACAAGGTAAGTGGAAAACATAGTATCTAGGGACAAATATTTGTTACTCAAAAAATTTATAAAGTGGACTTCCATTAGTGCAGTACGGCGGGTCACATTTGTTGAAAATGTCCTTGACCACCAGTGGTGTGATGAGCTTGTGTTAGAATGGGACACTTACAGAGGTATTTCAAGAACCATCAAAAAATGGGTAGTGATGGAGGAGCTAGACCAAACCAGATACTAGTACAAATTTGGCCTTTAACGGTTCTAATAAAAGGGATTTATTAGTGATATATAAGCATAGATAATGCAAGAAATATTAAGCGGTTGGATTTAGCATCACTCACAAAAAGCACTGATAAATCACCTTTTAACAATGCTTAAAAAAATAACAGATCAAAGGGGACTTTATCCGCACTTTTTAGAGGTGATAATGGGGGCCTTTATCAGTGCTTTTTCGCACTGTTAAAGGCCCCCTTTTTAGTGATTTTCAGCACTGTTAAAGGGTGAATTTATCAGCACTAAAAAAATGTAGTTAAAGGACCCTTTTATCAGCACTTGTTTTGAATTGAAGATAAAGGTGGATTTTTTTTGTTTGGAAATACCCTCACCCCACCATTTATTCATTCTTCGGACCCTCCTTTATCAGCCCTTTTCACCCACTCACTCGAGTGCTTCCCCTCATTTTATTAGTGCTTTATGTAATTTCATCCTCCTGCACAGGCCTGTATTTGATCCTTTTACCTCTCCTTTGTAACTGGAACACCTTTATGAGTGCACCAAATTTTTTTATTTTCTATTTTTTTAAATTTATGATATATATATATATATTTACTTCTATATTTTGAGTTCATATATTTATATAATTATTTTTAAATACATCTATAAAATATATGTTTGTGTGTGTGATATATATATACTTTTTTTATTTAAATATAGTATATATTAATATTCATTTACATATATGAGAATATAATTTAAATATACATTCATTTATTAATACACACATATATGTATATATAATATATATATATATATATATATTCATATATTATTATAATGTAAAAAATGGCTAGATATTATTTATAATGTATTTATAAAAATTAAATATATATATTCATACATATATATATATATATTAACATATAATTTTATATTTATATATAAATTGTTTATAATTTATTTATAAGTATTTACTATAAAATAAGTTTATATAATATATTTAATGATAATGATAATGATTCATTTATACAAATACATCTATATATGATATATACCCATAATACACACACACACACATTAACAAACAAAAGTATACATTTATATTTCTCACATACAAATACAAATATTTGCATATTATGCATTTATTTACATATATTAGAATATAAATATAAATATATATTTGTTTATTGACACACACTTATTTATATATAAACATTACTTGTATATGTATATATACACATATTAATTAATATTTATAATATAAATAAAATGGATAATTGTTTATTTTAAATAAAATTAATAATAAATATTTATTTTATATATTTAAAAATATATTTTTATATAATTATTTTTAAATATTTATTTATACAATTGATTTATTATAAGTTAATATAAGAAAATAAGCCTATAATTAATTTTAAAGAAAACTAAATTATAAAAAATCATAAAACTTTAAAACCATAATATCAATATTAATGTTAGACTTGGGAATAAATTTATTCCCCATTTAAAAAAGATAATAAGACCATCTTAAATGAGGAAAAAATTCCATCGAATGTTAAAAAATTGTGTTACCCCGATAAAAAACTCAATTTTAGAGGCCTTATGGGACTATTTTTTTAAAAAAAAAAGGTAACCATGGGCTTCCCATCATCACTAGGGTACAGATCTCTTTGAAGTATTCGATTTGATATGTGGTTGAGCTCAAACAAACACCCGAATCAAAAGTTATGACCATTTGAAGTTCAAGTCATGTTTTCAACTTATCTTGGACCCTTCCTTAATTCCTTTAATTTTTATATCATCCAATCATTATTAAATGACTGTTACTAGATAATAATTATAAAATTATTAATTAATATTCAATTAATTATTTTTATGCCATTTTCACAAAATATATTATATATTTAATGTAAATGTATATTTAGATTTACCTAAATCACATTTTAGAAAATAAATTATATTTATATAAATATAAATTTATTAATATATTTAATTTTTATTTTTAATGATTTTTTTGAAATATACATTTTATCATCACTAGTAAAAATGTATTGACAAATTCCCCCCTTTATTCGTACTTTTTACTAGCACTGATAAAGGACCCCCTTTATAAACACTTTTTTGATAGCACTAAAAAATTACCCCTTTATTTTTACTTTTTTATTAGCAATGATAAAGAGGCCCCCTTTATCAGTGATATTTTTCTAGCATTAATAAAGGGGACCTTTAGCAGCACTTTTTTATTAGCATTGATAAAGGGGGGGGGGGGCCTTTATCACCACTTTTTTTTGTGCTAATAAAGACCACCCTTTATCAGTGCCTTTTCTTGTGCTGATAAAGCCTAGTTCTACTAAAAGCCTATTTTTGTAGTAGTGAGAGTACGAGAAGGGGGTCTTCTACACCATACTAGTCTGGTATTTGGGGAAATACTGGCAGTGCTGGTTGAGGTAGTGGATGTGGTACTTTAGGGAAAGAGTTCCCATATCAGTAGAGTAGTGCACCACATGGGACTCAAACCAGGGCACACTTTAGAGGAATATGATAGTTTCGTGTAGTTCATCATACACTTATGGATAATGGGGATAAATCATTGAAATTTAGTGGTATGATTCTTATATCTTCTACACTTGATAGTGCTTTATTTTATTTAAGATCCTTACATTATTTTCTATCTTTTTAACTTATGAATAGTTTGATTCTGATAATGGAGTTTGTGAGTTGGGTTATGAATATTGAAATTACTTTGGGAGTGTGGTCGAAATAAATCTATTTATTATAGGGGCGTTCCCTCAAATTTAGTGATTATCATTTCCTTTGAGATCCTTATTTACACGAGATGTTAGGTTTTGACTTGATTTTGGGCATGGATTGGATGATATCTTATATATCCCACATCAATTGTTATCATAGTGGAGTAACATTTATGTATCCTAAGGGTAATATTAATGTTCATTTTGGAGAATGGGATATCCATGCAGGCCATGCAGAGCTAGTTTATCAGAAACTAGGGGAGCTCACTGCCCAGGTTGTAACTCTTCTGTTGGATTATGGTGGTGTGAAACATTTTGTCTTTCCATCCGTAGTGGATCAATTTTTGGACATATTTCCTAAAAAATTGATAGGATTATACCTATGATAGATGTTGAGTTCACATTTTATCTCATGCTGGGAGAGGAGTTAGTTTTTATTCCACCTTACAGAATGGCACCAACATAAACTCAGTTAGAAGAATTAATGGATAAGGGATTTATCTCTCTGAGTATGTCATCTTGGGGTTATCTAGTTTTGTTTTATAATAAGGGTGATGGGATGATATGTTTATGTATTGATTATTGGAAGTTCAATCAGATGAAAATTAAGAACTAGAATCCAATTCTGCATATTGGAGATCTCTTTGAACAATTGAGAGGAGCCCATGTGTTCTCCAAAATTGACTTGAGATTAGGGTATCATCAATTGTGAGTTAGACCTTATGATATACCACAAACTACTTTTAGAATAAGGTATGGACTATATGAGTTCAATGTGATGCCATTCGGGATGACAAAATCTCTGGATGTGTTTATGGTCTTGATGAACTGAATATATCACCTGTAACTAGATCCATTTGTGGTTGTTTTTTTTGGTTGAATTATTGGTGTACTCCAAGGTTCAGGGAAATCATTCCCAACAACATGAAGTCATCCAGAGTACACTGAGAGAGCATTTAATATACAAAAGTATATCTAATTTTCAATTACAAACTGATATTATACAATTATTTGGTCACATAATCTCTTATGATGGTGTGTTAGTGGACCCAAAAAAATTTCAGGCAGCTATTTCTTGAAAACAACCCAAGAATGCTTTTTATATTTGATGATTTTTGGGTTTAGAGAGATATTATCAGAGATTCATCCATGAATTTTCTATCTTAATAATGTTAATTTTAGGCTTAACCAATATGGGGATCAAATTTGAATGGTTCAGGGTGTGTGAGAATTATTTCTTGGAGTTGAAGAATCATTTGACTACTATCCTGATTTTGATCCCACCCGAGCTGGGTGAAGAGTATACCTTGTTTTGCGATGTGTCTGTAATTGGAATTGTGGTAGTTTTAATGTAGGGTGATTGGTTTATATCATATGTGTTATGATTTTTGAGTCCACATGAACTGTATTATACTACACATGATCTCGAGTGGGCTGTGGTGGTTGATTCCTTAAAGTGTTGGTGACATTACCTCTTAGGAGAAAGGATTATTGTGTATACTGACCAAAAAATATTATTATATATATTTTCATAGTGATATTATAATCTCTATTAATAGTGATGGTATTGGTATATGTAGACATTTTATTTTGAACTAGATTATACCCCAAGGAAGGGAAACTGTGTTGTTGATGCCTTGAGTAAAAAGTCACAGACTTAGGTAGTTTAGGAGTGTAGTTCTGAGTGGAAGATAATAAAATTTCTAGTTGAGATACATATTGATTTAAATAGGTCTACGAGAATACGAATATCACATCATTATAGGTGGAGGAGACACTTTTGATCCAGATCAAGGATAGGTAGTATGAGGATCAGGAGTGTTTGGCCTTGAGGGAAAGCCTTAAAGGCGGGGGTGACCTTCCTATTGGACTATAGATGAGGATGAGATCATCTATGTCTGGAGTCATGTCATTATGCCTATGTGTATGCATGAGGAGGTGATTCATGAGATTCATGCCTCAAAGTGGTTGGTGCATCTTAGTTAAACTAAAATGTACCATGACCTATGTTGACAGTATTGGTAGTTGAGACTGAAAAAGGAGATTGTGGGTTTTGTGACATGCTGCTACACCTTCCAGTAGGTGAAGGATAAACATCAATGACTAGGTGGGTTATTATAAATGTTTTTTTATTTTTTAATGGAAGTTGAATAATGTTACCATATATTTTTTTTGTGGGTTTTCTGAGGATCACTCATAATAATTAATCAATTTAGATGATTGTGGACTGGTTAACAAAAGTAACCCATTTCTTGCATATCTAGGAAACTCTCATAGTTGATTAGTTGGGAGATATGTATATTTGGGAGGTATTCCATTTTCACAAGGTGTTTTGGAGTATAGTTTTATATCTTGATTCATGATTTACTTTGTGCTTCTAGAAAGTGTTAAAAAATGTGTTAGGTACCTAAGTGTTTTTGAGTACAACGTTTCACCCATAGATAGACGAGAAATCAGATAATACTATTTAGGTGTTTGAGGATATAATGAGGGTATGAATCCTAGATATTGGGGGATCTTGGAAGAATTACTTAGCATTAGTTTATTTCATCTATACTAGAATCTATTAGGGGACTATTCATATAGAACCATATTAGGTTCCTTATGGTAGAATATACAGAGCACCTCTATGTTGGATAGAGGCATGAAAGTTAGAGTTTTTGGGATGGATTATCATGAAAGAGACATTAGAATAAGTTCAGTTTATTCGCAAATGTATGGATACAATGTAGTTTATACAAAAGTCTTATTCTTATTAATAAAATTGACCTATTGACTTTATAGTGGGAGACCAAATATTTCTTTGGGTGTTGCTAAGATTGGGTCACCGTAGGATTTAGAATCAAGGAAGTCAGTGACAATGATTATTAGAACGTTTTTGGTTGTGGAGAGGATTAGGCCAATATCATATCGATTGGATATTCCATATATTTATAGTTATATGTATGATTTTCTTTTATGTTTCACATATTTGGTAGTATCACCTTTACTCCTCTCATGTGATCAACCTTGATGATGCTGAGCTTGAGGATGATGAATTTTTTGAGGTGTATCCGATTCATGTTTTGGACCATAGTGAGAAAGTCTTTTATGGAAAGAATGTTCCAATAGTTTAAGTGTTGTGGTAAAATGGATGTTTTTATGAGGAAACCTGAGAGAGAGAAGAAGATATGTGGGCCTAGTGGCCTGACCTTTTTACGCAAGTGGCTTAGTAATGCTTGGGAGTATAGATCAAGGATGAGCTATTATAAGGTGGGGATATTATAAGATATTGATCTTTGGGAGATGCATCATACAAATTTTTAGGTATTATTTTATCCTTGTTTTAATCCCCTTTTGTTTTAGGTTTGTATTGGGTGAGTTTAGGTGAGTTTTGGAAGATTTTGGAGGGGTTTTGAGCAATGCACGATTGGAGTACAGTTCCCCCAAACCATGCGCCCGTCCCTGAAAACCATTCACCCTTAGACAGAGAGGGTTTTCACATTTAGTGCATAGTTTTCCAAATCATTCAACCAACTAGGATTAACCATCCACCCAAATAGTATAGGTTCATGGTTAGGCCACATATTTTGTCAAACTGTGTGACTCATATAGGAAACCATGAACACATGTTTTTAAACCCCTAAGAAAATATTTAAAATTTCATGAACACCCAGTTAATTTACCTAATCACCCCTATTCAACCTAATATGATTTCCATCATTTTTCATGGCTCCAAATATGGTTCCAAGGATACTTGAACTTCTTTCTTTGGGAATAGAAGGTCGAGTGGAAGAAAATTGGCTTTTCGATAAGGGATTATCTTCTTTTTTTAAGGTTCCTCTCTCTTCCATCCTTCTCTACACTATGAGAGAGTCGTATTCCTCGATTTTTCATGATTTAGATATAGGTTTTGATAGATCTTGTTTCATTGGATCCAAGTCCAAGGTTTTGATCCTAGATATTCTGTACTATTAAATCAAATTGCATGTTATAATTTTTTGAGTGTTCATCAATGATCTTGAGGTAGGTGGTATAAATACTAATTCCCGTATTCAAGATTTTTAACTTTTGTAGTAGTTGTATTTTTTTCATTTAAATGTTGTGAAATTTCATTTAAAATAAAAAAGGTGATTTATTTCCCTGAAAATCAAGAAATTCTTCACAGATCCCATTATACCCATCATATATTACAACACCATCTTGATAGAAACCCATGGTGTGTTCCAATTACCATTAAAATGATAATTATAAAATGTGAAAAGAGGAATAATGGGTTTATGAAATTGAACTAAATCCTTATTGTGTGTTTGATTGTGGGATTTAAAGGGTTGTTTGGATTAACCTTGAAGGGTTAATGAATTTTGAAATAAATGATGATAAATGGAATAATGGGAAATTTTTTCATGTAATTCCTTATGATAAAGGTGAAGAACATTGGTTGTGTTTCATAAATGAATTGGTAAACCACTTTGAAAATATTTTAGAAATGAATTGTGAATGTTGAACAATGATATGTGATAATTGTGAATGATGATCAATGAGTTTTGGGTAAAGGACAACTACTCTAAATACCCTTGGGGATCTGGACTATTGCTTTCGGTACCGAATTCATTCTTGTGAACAATGAGTTGTGGCTTAAGGATTGATATTCCAAATACCCCTGGGGTTACTGATTGCTACTATAGGCCCCTGAGATATTGTCATTGGACTAATGTTGCAAGTGTCGAAGATATAGGTACCTAAACTGATTCCCCAAGGCATCAAAAATGAAATTGGAATTAAATGAATAATTAAATACCATGAAATAATGAATTATGATTTCTTGATGATGTATGGTTCAGACTACGACATGGGCCGAATTAGTTATAATTGGTTTGGGTGTCACCATGAACCTGAAGGCCTATGTTCAAGATTAAAGAATAATAAATGTGAATTCTATTTACTTTTTTCATTTTTATTTATTCTCCATAAAACTAGATAAAATGTTATAGACTGTATAATGACTTCAACACTGTTGGTGGTGACCTACTAAGTTGTACTCACACCCTACTTGAGCTGCCTGATTGGTACTTAAATAGACTTCATCTTTACATGACATGATAAGTGAAAATCCCTATGTTAGATGGATCAGTTCGGAATTGGTATGGGGTATGGATGAGAAAATCATACATGATATTAAGAAGCACTTGGTAGTTGTTAGTGTGTTAATTTTTTAGTTTTCATTAGACATTAGTCACTAATATGACATGACATATTTACTACTTTGGTTTGTGGGGATTCTCCATAGTTTGGATTTTTCCTTCTGATGTGGGTTATATTGATTATGGTTGATTATTGGTTATTATATTATCTTGGTTATATTTAATATTTATTTCTGCTATTTTTCATCCTTTTATAATGAGGGCATAGTCTCCCCATGTTACATATTAGAACCTCACTACTAGTCGATAGCCTCTGGTGTATAGGTAGGAATGCCTGAAGTCATGTGGTGAATATGCTTGGGGAATCGATATTTGGCATGTGGTTTAGGTTGTTATAGTTTGGGTCTAGAAGTTGAGTTTATGTTTGGGGTTATATCGATCGACACATTGTTAGGGGTGAGATCAGAGGGTATTTGATTTTTTAGGGAGTGTATCCTCGATATTGGTGGATACTATCTCCTTTGAGATTTTTTCATGCTTGAGATGATAGGGTTTGATCTAATACTAAGAATGGAATGGTTGGATACATACCATACTTACATTTACTTTTACCATAAAAGATTTATTTTCTCATATCTTAAGGGTGATGTTTATGTTCATCATAGAGAATGGAATATCGAGGCTGGATGTGTTGGGATAGTCTATTAGAAGTTATGTGATCTCACATACTAGGTGGTCAGTATTATGATTAATGATGGCGGAGTGGAACATGGAATATTCCCTCCTATAGTGGATAAGTTCTATGATGTGTTTCCTGAGGAGTTTTAAGGTATTCCACTAGAGATAGAGGATGAGTTCATGATTGAGATGATTCCTAGATCCGAGCCAGTTTATATTCCATCTTATAGAAAGGAACCAATAGAGATTCAAGAGCTCAAGACTAGGTTGGAGGAGTTGAAGGATAAAGGGTTTATCCATATGATCATTTCACCTTGAGGATATATGGTTTTATTTTCTAATAATGTTGAAAGAACTTTGCACATGTGTGTCAATTAATAAAAGTTGAATCAGATGATGATCAAGAATTAATATCCTCTTTTATGCATCGATGAACTTTTTTCCTAGTTAAAGTATGCCTTTCTATTCTTTAATATTGATTTATGATTAGGGTATCATCATCCTAGGGTGATAAATTCTGATATTCCATAAATGAAATTTAGGAGTAGGTATGGTTTTTATGTGTTCATTGTGATTTCATTTGGGACAATGGATACTCTTGCTGTTTTGATGGCTACAATGAATTGAATCTTCCAATCATACATGGATCATTTTTTAGTTGTTTTTGTTGATGCAATCTTTGTGTACTCCCAAACTCATGAAGATCATCCCAAAAATCTTGACATCATCTTGAGTATACTGATAGAGAATAAACTATGTGCCAAGATATTTAAGTGTGATTTGTGGTTTGAAAAGGTACATTTCTTAGGTCACATCATCATATAGGAAGGTGTGTTTGTGGATACATAGAAGGTTAACGATTTTTTTCCTAGGAGAATCCCATTTTTTTGATATCTGATGTTTTTGAGTTTGGGAAGGTTATTTACAAATATTCATTAGATAATTCTCGCTATTGGAAGATCCTCTCTCAGACCTGAGCAAGAAGGGATCAAATTTTGAATGGTCTAGAGCATGTGAGAATTCCTTCTAGGAGATGATGATGCATTTGACAACAACACCAATTCCGATCTTACCCAAATTGATTGAATAGTATACTCTATTTTGTGTTGCATATAGGATCAAACTTGGTGCAGTGTTGATACAAGGGGAGCGATTCATGGTGTATGGATCATAACATTTTAGTCCACATGAATGGAACTATCTAACACATGATCATGAGTTGGATGCAGGGGTATATGGCATAAAGTGTTGGGGAAATTATCTTATCTATGAAAAATTTACTATTTTTTACTAATCATAAGAGTCTAGAATACATATTTTCCCAATATTATTTAAATATTTTATAGTTAAGGTGCTTTGAGTATATTAATTTTTTTTATTTTGAGCTAGGTTATATATTGGGAAAGAGAAACAATGTTGCAGATGCATTGAGTTAAAATGAATATACTCAAGTGAGTCAAGAGTCTATTTTTGAGTGTAAAATGATCGTTTAGTTCTCTAAGATGCATATAGATGTTCATGAGGAAAGGATATAGATAAACCGTGTGAATTTATGCATTAAGATCTCTCTCATGTTTCGTATCAAGATGAGACAGTATGAGGATATAGAGTGTATGTAATTGAGGGAAAACATTGATGGAGGGGAGCTACCCCTTTATTGTACCATTGATAGTGATGATATCATACATGTTTGAGGTCATGTTATTATACCTACATGTATATAGGATGAGATGACACATGATTTTCATGATTTTAAGTGAGCGGTACACCCTAGTTTGAATAAAATGTAATCTTTCCTTCATAGAAAATATTGGTAGCCAGGAATAAAGGATATCACAGGTTTTGTTATGCAATGCTACACTTGTCAGTAGGTGGAGTTTTAGAATAAATAGCTTACTGGCTTGTTATATCCGTTACCCATTTCAAAATGGAAGTGAGAGGATGTTATAATAAATTTTTATAGGCTTTCAAAGGAATACTCATAAGAGTGCTGTGATATGGGAAATTGTAGATCAATTGAAAAAAGTTTCCCATTTTTTCCAATATGAAATAATTTTACTATTGATTATTTGGGAAACTTGTACATTTTTGAGATAGTGAAATTTCATGGGGTACCACAGATCATTTTTTCAGATATGGACCCTCATTTAACACTGTTATTCTTGAAATGGTTATAGAATCTTTTTGGTACTGAGGTGTTTTTAAGAATATATTTTCACCTATCGATGGAATGGAAATTATAATATAATATCCAGGTGTTAGAGGACATTCTAAGAGCATGTTTCTTGGATTTTAGTATAACTTGGTAAAATCACTCAATTCTTATTGAGATCACCTATAAGAACATTTATCACCTGATTATTTAGATAGAAACATATGAGGCGCTCTATAATAGGCCATGCGGATCACTATTATGTTATATTGAAGTGGGAGAAATATAGTTTTTAGGGTTGAGTATCATACAAGATGCATCAAAGAATTCCCAGTTGATCTGGAATCCTATAACTATGAGATAGAGTAGATAAAATTCATACACTAGTCATTTTCATCAAACTCTGAAGGTTACAATGGGTGAACCTATGTTTTTTATGGTTTCATTGAGATTGGTTCACCATCACTTTTAGAAATAAGGTACGTTGTCGCCCATGTTTTTTGGGTTGTCTAATATTGTGGATAGTATTGGACTTGTGAAATACTGATTAGATATTCCATAGAAGTATAATTCTATTCGTGATGTTTTCATTTTATCCCAATTTCAGAAGTATCATTTCCACCCTTCTCATGTGATTGATGTTGATGATTCTGATTTTGAGGGTGATGTGTCCTTTGAGAGGAATTTGATTCATGTTGTGGATCATAGTGAGAAAGTATTATGTGGTAAGATTGTGCCATTTTTCCAAGTTCTATGGTAGCATGGACATGCTAATAATGAAACTTCGGAGATGAATCTAATATGTAGGCCTAGTGTCCCAATCTCTTTACCTTTGAGGCTTATTTATGTTAGAAAGAGAAGCGCAATGATGATCTGTTATAAGGTGGGGAGGTTGTATGATCCCAAATCTTGAGAAGGTATTTTTTTTAAATTTTGGTTAATCTAACTATTTAAATGTTTAATGAAATCCATCTAAGATGTAGAGAAGGTATCAGGGGTGTCCCGATGGTTCATAACAAAAAATGGGGAAAAAGTCACCAAATAGTGCATGGTACATAGTTGGCGCATGGTTAGTACTAACCATGCTCTACAAGCGTAACCCCTATAGAAGTTGGAGGCATGATTTTTAAACCATGAAAATGGGGCATAAAGACCATGTGCGATTGTATAATTCCAAATTCACAACCTATGAATGGTTTTCCAAACTGTGTAGGCTCCCTAGGAAAGCATGAAACCCATTTTTGTAAGTAATAAAAGAGTTTGCATAGTTATCACATGGTTTGGTAAACCATTCTTTCAAACTATGTGGCTCATTAAATGTGAAAAAATGGCCATTTTCCCCTTCATAACCGTATAATATTTAACCCAATTTCCATTTCATTTCAAATCTAGTATCAAGTGTTATGAACCAAGAGCTCCCGCGTCCCTCGAGGGTGATTCTCACTCTATTATAAGGCATATGGTGTTTCGTTTAATGTGAATCTAAGCTCCTAGTAAGTATCCAACTCTGTTTATTTATATTTTCTAAGAGAAATGTTGTGGGTTATTTCATATTCTTTTGAATATTTTCAACCATATTTCCAATAGATTCTTCACCTTGGTTATTTTATCAATTTTAACTTGAATAAAGGGAAAAGGTTGGATTAGTGTTTTTTAAAAACCCTAAGGTAGGTAGTATATAAGATATTTCACATATCTGGATGTTTTTCTTGTGTATGTGGTTGCTCCTTTGTACTGCCATGCTGAAAAATTATGTTTTTGATTAAGAAAAGTAAATTGAGAATTAGTTCGATATGTGAGACTCATCATTGATCTCGTCAAGTCCATTTATGATTATGATAGCGGGATTATGGTCACACACATGGTGTACCATTCCTTTGATAATTGTTAAATGAGTTGTTAAAAGAAAAATTAAAGGGTTTAGGATATTAAACAATCTGTAATTTTGTTTAGAATGTTAACAAGGTTTGAAGGGGATGTTTAGTTTGACTTGGAGAGTTAAATAGTTTATGGGATGATTAATGGAAAAGTGATAAATTTTTAAAGGGGAATGTACATGTTGTTAAATGGTGTGAAATAATTTTTAATGGTTGTGCTTATGAATAAATGCTTAAAAGGACTAGTTATAATATAGAGATAAATGTGTTTAACATAATGAACCATGAAAATAATGATAAATGAAAATGTGAACCCTGGGTTTTATTGTTTTATAAATGTTCACTGATAGTGATCCTTGGAAAAAATGATTTATGGTATTCTTGTGATGTTATACTGAGGCTCCTTATATTTGGTTTTGGCTAGTTAAATTATTTGGTACCCACCAATGTGTTGCATGGTTTAGACATTGTACTGATTCCCTAAGCTCTAATGATTTTGAAATGATGTGGGTACCTGGGATGATGCTCCACGTTATAATGATTTAATTGAATTTATTAATTAATTACCTTTATGATATAAACTTTTAAAACCTTTATCATATATTCTTCAGACTTATGGTATGGGAAGAAGAATGTATGGTGAGTTGGGGCCATTGTGGAACCTGAAAGCTCTTGAGAAAATTGAAAACTGCTTGATTATAAAACAAAATTTACTTACTAATTTATCTATTATTTATATGTAATTATTAATACACTATTATTATACTGAATATTATTATATAAACCATTGGTGGGGTCCTTTTGAGTTATACTCACACCCTGCTCAGGCCACTGTTGAGTACTTGAGCAGACTACATGGTTTTAGGTCAGGAGAAGGGAAAATTTCCTATGATAGATTTTTGATATGCGATAGAGAATGGATGAGGTGACCAGACATGTCATAGAGGCCCTTTGTGGGAATTTTCTTTATCCCTTATATTTTGGTCTTCGTTTGAAATTTTATACTCTCATGACAAGACATTTTTATTATATTGGATTGTTGTACATACACAGTTTTGGGAGTTGGTTATGTGATCCCATGTTATTTATTATCATTTCTTGCTGATGTTTTGTATGAATTCCACTGTTGGATTACACTATTAAAGAGGGTATAGTCTCCCCACATATTTTTTATACCTTTAGTGATATTCGGAAGCCTTTGGAATTTAAGGATATGCATTATAGGTCATGTGAAAAACCAGTTTGGATACTAGTTTGAGTGAGCCAGGAAAGAAGTTACACCCAGAGGTATAAAGTATTCTTAGTATTCCACATGAGTTTATTTATAGAGTTATTTTTCTAAAGGTAATAGTTTCTATATTTTAATATATGGAAATATGATTTAGGATAAGATAATTCATGAGAATAGTTGGACTCGATAATATAGAGGGAATTACAAATAATATACTCTAAGTAAAAAGCTATATTCACTTCACCCAAAAGGATTCCTTCTCAGTGGATAAAAGGCTATATGATTATTTTTTGAAGAGAGATATTCCAGTTAATGTTGAAACTTAGAAGTTAGAACATCACTTAAAATATGAGGTTGAAAGACAAATCAAATACTTGTTGGAATAGAGAGTCATTCGACATAGTAATAAACCATATTGAAGTCCATTTATCTTAGTGAAAAAACATTGAGGTTGAAGAATGTGTGTTTATTATATAGATTTGAAAAAGATTACTATTCCTAACCTATTTATTATACATTTTATTGTGGAGTTATTGTATTAATTGTATGGAACACAATACATTTTTATGATTAAATTTGAAGTTGGGATTTTATCAGGTCCGTATTCAAGAACATGATATTAGAAAGACTAATTTCCCAAAAAAATGAAAGGAATTATGAGTATTTAGTAATTCTATTTAGAATTATGAGTGGTTTTTTTGAATTTTCAGGTAATGATGAATACAATCGTGAAGTCCTATCTTTGAAAAGGAGTATTAGTGTTTCTCAGGGATATCATGGTTTATAGTGGAATCTAGGAAGATCATCAGATTCTTATGAATTAGTTACTGTAATTAATTTGGACTAATGGATTATTTGTAAACCAAAAAAGTGTTACATTAGTAAGAATAAAGTAGATTACTTGGGGAACTTCATTTCACAGTACGGTGTGACAATGGATCTAGGGAAGGTGACTTCTGTATATTCTTTTCCAATACCAATAAATTTAATTAAGTAATTGGATTTATTTAGTTTTCTAATTAATATAGAAAAATTATTAATTATTATAGAAAAATTACTAAACATTTAAGAGAGATAATGAGATAAGTGGGTTTCAGTGGGGAGAAAATCCTAAATAGTGTTCAACACATTAAAACTAGTTTAATGTATTCTCTTATCTCAAGGTTACCAGAAATTTCAAAGGAATTCATTATTGAATGTGATACATCAAGTGGGGTTTAAGTGTTTTAATTTTTTATGAGGACTGGATAATAGATTATTATAACAATTAAATTTCAAATTATAGCTTGGCTAAGTCAGTATATGATAAAGAGTTGGTGGCTTTGATACATGAAATGAAACATTGTAGGAAATAATTTATCAGATTATGAATTATTATTTAAGTTCATCAAGATCATAGAACAACCAAGAAGGGGTGGGGTTTGAATCTATTATTTTCTTTTTAAAAATTTAAGAAACTTAACCCCTACAAAATGATTGAGTTATATACTTATCACCTTTTAAAAAAATCACATGCATAAAAATGTAGAAAATTAAAAAATGAACAAAATATTTACAAGGTTCATCATCAGTGTGAGAACCTACATCTTTACCAAGGACACTCTTGTGGGTCCATAAAAATTAATTATTTCAAATAATTTAACACAAATTTTTTGTTAAATCCAATTAAAAAATTTCTATCTCCTGATAGTAATGGTGATAAATACTCATGTTACTCTAAAATTGTTTCTTAAAAAATGTTATCCACAATAAAAAATGTAACTTTGATTAAATTTATCTACATGGGTCCTTTTAGAATCACTGTCTAATATACTCTCCATTATATTTTCTTTGTTTGAAAATACCCTATTTAGTGTGCCTGATCTTAGTGACCTTTTTCTGTTACACCTCTTCTTAATCCATTATTGTTTCAAAATCTTTGTTTTTCCAATTCAACAATACCTACATCTCACAAACTCCAAGTAAGTAATCCCTATCCATTGCCTCTGTTTGGTTCTATATCTAGTAAAACTCTATCCGGGGATCTGAACATTCCTCTGTTTTATCTTGTAATCAAAAGCCTTTGCCTAGAAAATATTCTTCAACATGAAACGTTCTTCAGTTGGAAACTCAACTCTGAAATAATTCATCTAGTGTATTGAATTTTTATTAACAAAATATCACACAAGTATGATGTACTTTCCTACCTAAACTTATAGGTTCTTCATAAGTGAAAATTAGTGGGAATTATCTTTCAATTTCTCACTCACTAAAATTCACAATTATGAATTTTATATACTTTGAAATTAAAACTTGAAACTTTTAAATAATTATAGATAAATATAGTACCTTCAAAAAAATTCTCAACTCTTCTTGAATCATTCATTATTTCCATCACTATTCTTATTTTCTTAACTTTCCTAAGTCAGATCATGTCTGTCTAATAATTCAATAATGGAACTTCATCACATGGACCTTTTTTATTATAACTTATTCACCTTGATTATTTTTCTAGATAATTCCCATATGATAGATATTTTTTACAAATTTTTTCCTATGGACTTTATTTATTAGAATTTCAAAACATGGAAACTTTAAACTCAACCTCTAACTATAAATTTCTCTTCAAACATCATAAAAACTATCTGTCAAAAAAAACTCACTTTCCATATTGTGATGTTCTTGAAGCATTTGAGGTAACTCACTTTTTTTTCTCATGAACCACTATACCAAAACAAAGTGATTATTTCTCTATCTATTTCTCCAGGATAACTGAATACAGTTTAATAAATTGTTTAAACCTCTAAATATTTTAGTTACTTACAACAATCTTTCTGGTATCCACTTCATCATTTCTTACTTTTTCTTTTTATATAAGCTCTCTCCATTATTTTATATCAATTATTTTATTTCAAGAGAAATATTTATAATTAAAAACATGAAATTTACTTACTTATTGTGACTTATCTACTTGAAAATATTCTTCTCATTCATGCATCTTCAATTTTTTTATAAAACAATGTCTAGAAGAGTTCATTTGGAACTTTGTTTTGGGAACCATAATTGATATCTACATTTGTTTTCTCAAAACTCTATTACATTATTTATTAGTTAAAATAACATGCCTTATCAACCTTACTAAAACCATAATCTTTATTTTCTAACATGTTTCACAAACTCAATGACTTATAAAAACTTGGATTTCATCAAAATCTTCATTCGAAAATTTTTGTCTAAAAGGATGTGTTTGTTCAGAAAGGTTGAAAATTATCGAACTTCAGTAAATTCAAAATTCAATCTTTATTATAGTTTCTATATATTTATAAATCTGTCTATAAATTTGATTCTAGAAACATAAACTTTGAATATAAATCAATATGAAGTTATTCTATCTAGTAATCTGAGTCCAAATATTTTTGTTTTTTATACTACTTCTAGACATCTAAATCTCGAGCTGTACCCAAAGATCAACATTCAGAAATCTATTTCCAGACCACTATGTATAAATATTTCTATCCAAAACATATTAACATCCTTATTTCTTCAAAATAATTTATCATTATGTTTTTATGATATTGAAAAATTTAAGATTATCCAAGCATCATATTACTTAAGTGGAAAGTTTTTTTAACAAACTTCATAATTTCCTTCTGCTCTAAAAACTTTATAATATATTTATCAAATTCAAGTAACTTTTAATTTCCTTAAAAAATTATTTATCAAAATTTAGTTTTCAAAAAATAAAAAAAATTGTTAAAAAAACATTACAAAGGATCTTCAATCTCCCACTTTGGATTTATTGATAATATTCGTTAATTTTTTTTAATACTAATCATTTTTAATCACTCACATTTTTTCACAACACATTTTTGTAGCAAATCAAAATTTTTAAATTTTAATAAAACAAATACTTTATAAATAGAGAGTTTAATGACACCACACCATTGAAGAAAGTAATTTTTTTGAAGTAATTTCATCCCTTAGTGATTTTTTTTTCATCCATGTTTATATAACCACCATGAAGTTGATCTTTCAATTTTTATTTATTTTTTTACTCTCCCTATTTTTTGTGTCACCCAAATTTAATGATAACCACAATTTTAGATTCATCCTAGAAATAATTGTAAAAATACTATACAAAGATGTTACTTTCTATCCCCCTTTTTCAACATAATCCAAAGAATGACGCGGGACCATCCTTAAGTAGTTTAGAAAGTATTTAATAGAGGATGAACATGAATTTGATGCCTCAATTCAAAAATATCTCTGTTGGATTTTTTTTTTTGAAAACATCATAAATCTGATATTTTATAGAAATATATTTCAGCAAGACATCTCTAATATAATCTCTCTCCTTAATTAAGAGAAAATTTATATCAATGTGTTTTTATATTTAATTTTGTATAAGATTTTTTAAAAGATCAATAACTCTTTGATTATGTAGAAAAATATTCAATTGTGTAGAAACATTCCCTTTTATATCATCTAGCTGAACTTTCATCCACAACATTTGAGTACAAGCCTAGGTAGAAGTAACATATTCTGATTCCACTATGATCAAAGAAACTGAAGTTAATTTCGTACAATTCCAACTCACACAATATTCTCCTAATAAAAATGTTCCTCCTAAAGTTTATTTTAAATCATTTTAATCTCTAACCTAGTCAACATTAGTATAACCATGAAATTTTATATCATTTCTTATTTCATGAAAAATTCCTTGTGATTTTATTCCTTTGATATATGTCATAATTCTCTTTTCTACTGACATATTATATTATTTTAGATAACTTTGATATATTGAACACAAATTCAAGACATAAACAATATAAGGTCATGAGGATGTAAGGAAAATAAAAATTTCTAAGCTTTCTAAAAAATTTCTTATTTACATTTTTATAGCATCATATTTACTCAACTTTGTGGACACTCAAATCTATGTGTAAAATTCATTAGAATCTACCATTCCAAAATTTTGTAACAATTCCTTGGAATAATATTATTGAAATAGGAAAATGAATTTTTCTTTTTGTTGAACTTGTCTGCTGATTGAGAAAGTTAATTCTCCTCACATTGAGATAAAAAATTATTCTTCATTTATCTAGAAATATCTTTACAATTTTTTTATATACCCAAAAAAACCATATCATACACATATAAAATTAAAATATGGGTGCTGATGTTTAATTATTTAACATAAAATTTTTTGTCAAACTTTTCTTTAGAAAAATACAACTATTCCAGAAAACTATGACGTTTCGAGTACTGAGATTTTAGTGCTTATTACAACTTGTAAAATGATTTTTGAAACTTATAAACTTTGGTTTTCATCATTTTCAAGTTGAAACCCAAAAGGATTATCAATGTAAAATTCTTCCTCAATATCACCATTTAATAAAGTTGACTTTACATCCATCTGAAAAAATTTATAACAATAGATTGAATCCAATGATAAGAACATTTTGATAGTTTCCAATCATGAAATAGGGTATTTTTTTTTCAAAATCTACACCTTCCACCTGTGAATAACCTTTACAAAGAAGTCAAACATTGTTTATCAAAATTTATCCATATCCATTCATCTTGTTTCTATAAACCCAATTTGTTCTAATAACATTATTATAAATTAGAAATGGTACAAGTTACCACATTTCATTTTTCTCAATTTAATTTAGCTCTTCATTCATTGAATTCACCCATTATTTGTGTTTTATTGATTATGAAACTAATTATTGTTCAGTATGTGAGACAAGTTATGTCTGATTTTATAATCTCAATATTATTCTTTTCTATACTATAGCTTTATAATTTCCAATAATATTTTTAGTTTCAACATCTTTCTATATAGTTTAAATTCTAGAGTTTCCCCCCTAGAAAAACTTTCTCCATCACATGATTCTTATGATTCCATAATCACTTATTGTGGGTCACTATCATCTTCACCTTTTCGACCATCATTGAAAACCTTTGATTTATCTTCCAAAAAATTTTCATCAAACATTTTTATGGAAGTTGGATTTCCAAAAATTTTACATTGTAGGAATCCACCATTTTTTTAAATTTTTGTTCCAAAATTTATGAATTCTTATATTAGGTGAATATACCTTGAAAACACCTTCTTAATATTTTTTAACAAATTCTCCATGATCCATATTTTTTTCTTTAGTAAATAGATACTTCTAAAAAATTTGAAATATTTCACTAAAAGATTTTTTTTATGAAATTTCATAGTAATTTAGGTTGGGTTCTGGCCTTAAAAATGTTTATTTTTTTACATGTACAACAGTTCTAACAACTTCTCTCCAGAAAAACCTTGAACGTTTATATTCTTCAAACATGCTTATTTCCATTTCCACTGAACTTCAGTTTTTTATTTTCTACTAATCCATTTTTTTGAGGGGTGTATGGATAACTTCACTGATGTTTAGTTCTATATTTCTTTAAATATGATTAAAATTAATTTCATGCATATTATTTTTCATTACCAGTTCTCAACTTCAATGTATAAAAAATCCTATTTCTCTCACAACTTCCCTTCTGAAAAATCATAACATTTCCATTTACTCTGAGTTGTTATTCATAAAAATGATGTTGATCATCTAGGTAAAATCATCAATAAAAGTGATAATGTAAAAATATAATTCTATTGATTAATGTCTCATTAGTTCACATAAATAATAGTGAATAAGAACATGTGGTCTTTTTGATTAAATTTCAACATTCTTATGGATTTTACCATCCATCTTCCCTTTCTAACATGTTATACAAACATCATATTCATTTCTTTTAAATTGTGGTTTGTTTTTAATAGCATAAAAATTGGAAAGATAGTTCATTATTTTCCACCCAAGGTTCCTAAGTCTACAATTCCACAATTGTTTTTCATCTTCAACACTTAAGTAATAAGAGTTACAAATTTATATCTAAAAGATATTTCCACAAGTTCTTTTTCCCTTGGAAACAACTTTACCCTCTTATATAATTTTGATGAAACATAATCTTTCTTGAAAATCACTTATACTCCATCATCACAATGTTAACTGACACTATGAAAGACATGATTGATCCTATAAAAAAGAGTACTTCCTTATATTTAATTTTTGAGATTCTATTTCAACGGTTCCTATTCCTCTAATTTTCAAGGAACTATTATTTCAAAAGGTAACTAGTCCTCCATAATGTTTTCCATCATATATTAAGATTTTTATATATACCATAATGTGTGAGGAACAACCACTATCAATAATCCATGGTTTGTTATTTTTTTCTTGCTTTTAGAGATGTCTCAACAACACAAGATCTTTTATCAACTTTATTCTTTCCATATTCCTTTTCTTTTCTAACATTAGAACCTTTCCCAAAAAATTTAGTCATAAATTCTTTATAAAAGTGAACTGGTTGATCACATATTTCATAGATTTTGTGTTGGAAATCAAATTTATTTTTTATTAGAAGTTTTATAGCATCATGATATTTTTTTCTAACTTCTTATAACATAGGAATGTTACTCATTTTTCTTCCACTATTTCTCCCCCTGTTTCACACCTATTTCTTAATAGATAATTTTTATAATAAAATTGTAATAAATATTCTCATAAATTCCTAAGTACCAAAAAAACCATAAATATTTTTTTTTAGAAATTAGATCTTTTTATATAGAAATTTTTCAAATTTTCAAAATATTTTGCTGGAATTCTTTCCTCCAATCATGAAGAAACTTTATTTTAGGGGATATTTCAGCGTTTTTTGATGTAATATGATTTTCATATCATTTATCAATTAATATTTGTCAATATTTTTCTTAACACCTATAGGTTTAGTAAAATTAGGTGAACTTTATATTTTGGAGGGTAAAGAATTCACCTGATTCTTTGAATGGGGTTTTTCAACAGCTTGAGTTGATTCAAAATTTACCTTCAAATCCATGTTTACATTTCCATTCATCTTTATTAAGTAACTTTTAACCTCAAGATGTTTGGATTGAGTTTTAAAAACTTCATTTTCCTTAGCTTCCAATTTCATAATTATTCCATCAACTAACTTTCCCTATTCAACAACTCTTAGTTTGAGGTTTACAACATCTTGGACATATTCATCTTCATATTTGAGTACATATTTCTTTTCATTATTTTTGTTTTTTCAATCTTATTTCAATATTATTATCTTGTTATTTAGTTTCGTGTTTTGATAAAGGGGTGCAACATGTTTTTATATCAGATCTCTATAAATTTCATCACCTCCTTCTTCTTCACTATTTAGAAAATCCTCCTTTTATCAATAATTTAAAATAAGGTTCTAAATATTTCTGAACATTCACCTTCTAAATAATTTTTTAGTATAAATAGTTTTATATTTCTTAATAATAATTATCCTTTTGTTCCTATTGATTTTTTTACCACCAATGTACTTCTTAACTTCCTTATATGTTTTGTTAAACTTATTACAGTGAGGATATTATTCAGAATTATCCACACATTCAGCAAATTTATTCTTAAAATAGTTCACGCAAAAATTCCCAATTCATCCACACTCAAAACACTTTATTTTAAGTTTTCATCAATACCTTCATCATCCTCTTATATAGTTTTTAGAGATAAGAGAAATGATCTTTTCATTTATTTCATAATCTACCTTATATTCCATATAACTAACTTCAAAATTATCATCATCATGGATCTTTAATCTTTCTCATAGATTTAAAATACATTTAATTTTTGATCTTATTTTTAAATTATTTTAATTTACTCATTTTATAATAAACAAGAATGTTATTCAAGTCATCACTAGAAGAATCATATTTATCTTCTAAATTAGATATTTTGGAATCAAACATATTAGGGAAGTTCCTCATGGTTTACTAAAAATAATGGAATATTCAATGGTGTCTCAATAACCTTTGATATTGCAAATAACTTCATTCACTATAGTTAAATATTCCTGAATAGTTTATATATCACCCATTCTAATATCTTCAAACATGATTTTCCAAATTTTTATCAATGATTCCTTCAATTAGTATTTCCCTTAAAGAGACTTTCAAGTTTTTCCCATGTTTCTTTTGATATTTTGAGACACATTAGCTTCATGAATACATTTTTTAGAAAATAAATAAGAATCTAATTTCTAGATTTTCCATAAAATTCAATGCTTCTATTTTCAATAAAATTAATAGAATCAACTTTCACAATGGCTGGAAACCAAATAGTTTCTACATCAATAATCTCCAAGCCAAGTTATAGAAGATAGGGAATTATACAATTTTCACATAATGATAATTTTTCCTTTGAAGGAAGGAGTTCCTATGATGTTGATAGAATTGATATTTTCTGTGATAATGGCTCAATAGGAAAACTTTTACTCCGATACCAATTAGATTTCCTCAAGATCATTTAACGATTGGGGGTGGGGGTGGGGGGTTGGGGTTGAATCCATTATTAGATTTTTAAAAATTACAAACATTAATAAAATTAATACCTTAAACTTTTTATAGTTATATATTTATCAACTTTTAGAAAACTCACAAGAATTAAAATATCAGAATGTAAACAAAGCATACAATATTTATAAGGTTTGACCTTAGTGTGAGCCCCTAAATTATTTCCATGGACACTCCCATGTGTCTAAAGAAACTAACTATTGTGAATAAGTGATTGAAAATTTTGTGTCAAATCTCATTATACACCTTCTATCATTCAATAGGAAGGATTATACCAACTCCCATAAGTTTACAAATTTTTCTTACAAAATTTAATCGATACCAAAAGATGTAACTTTGATCAAACTTCTCCATTTTGTGTTTATCCAGAATCTATATTCAATATCCCCTACGTATGATCTTCTCTATAAAAAATCAATATGGAATGACTAATCCCAATGGATTTTTTCTGTTGAAAATCCTCTTAATATAATATTCTTTCAAACTCTCTATTCTAACCGTTTAAAAAAAACATCACAAAAACTCCCTATAAGGAATCACTATTTTCTACCTTTTTTTTGGTAAAACTCTTTGTATTAATCTAATATGTTCATTGTATAATAATTTTATAAAAAAATATATCTATAAAAATTTATTCAACAAGAAAAATTCTTCAGTTAGAAAGTAAACTTTGGAACAATTCATCGTACATCTCATCTTTTTTAGAGAACTATCTCTCAAGTATAATGTAATTTACAGAATCTATTTATAGGCTCTCCATAAGTGGAAATAGGTAGAAATATTTTTTATTTTACCACTAACTAAAACTCAAAAATTAAAATTTCACATACATTCAAATTCAACTTTGATACTTATCAAGAATTATTAAAAAATATATAACCTACTAAAATCATCTTAAATCTTATCAAATACTTTAGTATTTCTAACCTTCTTTATATTTACTTAACTTTATATAGTCTGAACATGTATTTTTGATTATTCTATAATGAAACTTCATCACATAGACCTTAATCTAATTAGAACTTATTTATATTGTTTTTTTGATGAGATAATGTTCATATGATGGATCTTGTCCACAAAATTTTATTCTTTGTAATTTGTTTACCAAAACATCAAAGCATAAAAACTTCAAACACATCCTTAAGAAATATTTCTATTAAAACATCAATAAAACTGCATGTCTAGAAAAACTCACCTGCTATAGTCTGATGTTGTTGACCCATTTTAAGTAACTCACTTTAATAATTATTGACCCAATAAAACCAAAACAAATTAATGATTTATCTATTTGTTTCTCTATGACAACTAAAGATGGTTGATGATATTATTACAACTTTAAAAGACATCAGTTACTTGCAATATTATATTTAATATCCAATTTATCATTTCTAACATTTTATTTATATAGAGAGCTTGTTTATTCTTCTTTATAAATTTTTTTATATCTGGAGAATTTTGTATCATTAAAAACATGAACTTTAATTACTTATTTTTAATTCAACAGCTAAACATATTCTATATTCATATATCTTAAAACTTCTTCCGAAAACTCTATCTAGAAGAATTCATCTGGAACTTTTTGTTTAGAACCATAGATGATCTCTACCATTGTTTTCTCAAAACTCAATTTCGTTCTTTCTAAAGTAAAAACTCTTGCCTTATCAACCTAACTGAAACCAACATATTTAATTTCTCACATTTTTTACAAATTCAACAACTTGGAAAAACTCAAACATTCATTAACAGATCATTCAAACTTTTTTCCGTAAGGTTGTGTTTGTTTGACAAGGTTGTAAAATATCAAACTTCAGTAAATTCAAAATTACATATTTATTATAGTTTCTTTGATTAGAAAAATGTCTCCCAAAATACGAGTTTGAGAACCTCAACTTTGAAAAAAACTCTGTCTAATGTATTTTTATCAGTTAATATGAGTTTGAATCTACACATCTACCATGCTGCATCAGGATCTCTGCTTCTAGTGATATAAACAAATCTCTGTGTTTGGAAATCTGTGTCCTAAACACTATTTCTGAATATATCTATCTAAAATAATTCAAACTCCTCCTTTATTAAAATATTTATCATGATATTTTCCTTGATTTTTGAGAACTTGGAGATTATTAAAGAATCATCTAACTTAAGTAATAAGTTTCATAACAAAATCATCAATTTAATTACTCTATAAATAATTCATAATATATTTATCAACTTATACCAACTATTCATTTCATTTTTACAAAATAATTATTTAATAGAAGTCAATTTTCAATAGATACAAATTATTTTTAGAAAAATATCACAATGGATCTTGAATTATGCACATTGACCAAATAATAAAAAATAATATATTGAGTCAATGGATCACATCTATTGATAAACATTGCTAGAATGTGAAGTTGTTAGGTTTTGAGTTCTAGGTTGTGTATAAACCAACAAAATAAAATATTGATACTAAAACTCTTTCTTATATAGGGGATGAAAATTATTTTAGTGTATATGTTTCTAAACCATTATGTACAGATTTGAAGAAGGTGCAAGATGAAATTTCCAAAGGTAAAAAATTATAATCTATTATTTCAATTTCTAAGAAGGATCCATATACAAAATTGGTTTATTTTTTATGGAATGGCCTACTATTTTTCATAGATAGACTAGTTATTCCTATTAATTATTCCCTGACACTATAGTTACTACATAGTTACCATTATTCTATTGAGGGTGGGGGATAATGGATTCAGGAAGACCTATAAATTCTTGGTTTGATTGATATTATGGAGGGTTATGGCCCAATCTATATTGAAGTACATTCCTGAGTGTCGACTATTTAAAAGATACAAGTCACAGAGACTTTTTATTGGTTAGATACATCAACCACTTCCTATTCCTAATCTTGTATGAGACGAAGTCTCCATTGATTTTATTTCAGCGCTACTAATATCCCATGGATTAAAAGTCATTTTGGGGGTGATGGATCATTTCTATAAATATGCTATATCCTTTACTATAACAACCCATATTCTTTTAAAGATTTGGTTTCCCTTTTTATAAAGAAAATAATCTATATACATAGTCTACCAAGTGCTATTGTTAGTGACTATAACCCTTTATTAACCATTTGATTTTATAATGAGCTATTTGTTTTTTAAGGAACTAATTTCAATATGAGTTTCTATTACCATTTTCAAAATGATAGTTAAATAGAGGAATTTAATCAGTGTATTGATACATATTTTGGGTTTTTTCCTTCTTTTAAGACACTATTATAGGATATATGGTTAACCTGAAGTAGTTTATATTCAGAAACCTCCCACTATGACTCACTTCACTAAAGTGGAGACTTCTGTGGAAGTCGTGGTAGTATTATTGCTTGATCGAGATTAAATTTTTCACCAACTTCATGTGAATATATTTGCTTATCAGTAACATATGTGACAGTCTATTGATAAAAAATGTAATATCATGAATTTTAATGTTTGTGATAATGTTTTGTTAAGTTTCATACTTAAAATCTACATTTTACTAATTCTAAATATTTTCCTAATTTGGTAGAACACTTTTATATATCATTTATTATTATTGAATGTGTAGGGATATTTTTCTGTGGATTGGAGATACCCATGGAAAATGAGTTCATACAATGTTTCACATTTCATAACCTAAACAAGAAACATGGTATCATTTTGATGAGGAGTTTCTGAAATTTATCTTGGAAAATGACAAATATTAGGTTATACCAATGATAATTCTTTGTATTTGTATAGTTAAATGTAATCTCCAAAGATGGTCCAGTGGTGTAGGAAACCTGATGATAATGCTAAATGGGAGAGTGTAGCAGTCATGTGGACATATTATCCTTCTTTCCACATTTAGTATAAGGTAGTTTCTTAGAAAGGTGGTAGTGATATGATGGATGATAGAATTGGAGGGTATTATTTACTATAACCCTTTGAGTATTGTTAAAGGAGGATGGGTCAGGATAATGTAGCTGATGACTGTATGGGAATTGGGTATCAATAATTATGTTTAGTTTTTCTAAGGGAGGCACTCTACTTATCACCGTGAGAGTCCCCATAAATATTCTTCTTACTTATATATTCTTTCTTGTAAAAAAATATAAGGAATTAATCCATGAAATCCCAATCTTAATCATTTCCCTAATATTTCTCTTAAAAATACTAATATTTAAAAATTGTTTAATTTATTGGATTTCATTTTTGTGTAAAATTATATTATTCTTGAAAAGGAGGATCCATGATAGGTTTTTAGTTTAACTTCTAGTGGAAAAGTTATTGGAAAATATCTCTAGTCACTTTTCAACTGAAAGTTAGACTAAAAATTCCATATTGAATCTCCCTAATTTTTTTTACTAGAGACAAAAATGTTGCATTTCTTTAGTTCAAAGGAAGAAAAAACAGAGAAATGGAATGGAAAATTTAATGTGGAAAAATTTTCTATTCACATTTTCACAGGAATTTTAACTAAAAAAACTATACTTGATCCTCCAATGAAATTTTATACCAACGAAAAAATCACTGAAACTATTAGTTACATAGGGTATGAAATAAAAGAAAGGGAAATGGAAATTGAATCCTAGGAAAACTATGTTTAGTTTTAATGAACGAAACTTGTTGCACCATTATATGAGGAAATATAAATTCCATCCAACAAACAATAGAAACAGACTGATGAAAAGAAAACTGAAATTTTCAAATAAAAATATTCCTCTAATATTTTTTGAATTAAAACTATCCAGATTTTTTGGATGGTCAATTATTATATGGGTAACATGATAGAATTATAGTCTTACTAGTACACTACCTTGGCACCATCCACCATCATGTTATAAAAAAACCTCCTTGGAATTATCTTATCGTGTGAACCTAAACCCCACACTATCATACCAATCTTATGACATACCTATTATCACACAATCACTTACATTCACACTTGAAAAACAAAAATCATATTATAATATACCGCTAAGAACTTATTTAACCCTTGAAACAAAGCTAGTAAAACCAACACTAGAGACCTACTGTGATAACGACTATATCAATGATCAAAAAAACAATAGAACCAAATAAACCCAACATTAAATGATGTACCACAAATGAAACTCCATTATAAACATTAAAGAGATAAAAATATTCTGTCTACATGTAGAATGGAACCCATAACAACTAATTCAGCTCCAAATAACCATAAACATTGCAGAAACTATTATCCATGAGGTAAAATTGCACATAGAAACAAGTGACCACAACTAAGAACCAAAACAACTACTAAAAAAATACCAACACAGTCCCTCCATGCCTTAATTTTTTATGCTTCTAATATTTCCCATAAAAAGTCATAAATCTATGCCACCAAAAGAAACACTTCACTAATTTGACCAAACATGAATGGGGCCTCCTGACAACTATACTTTCTCTAAAAACTAGCTCCACTAGAACCAAGAAGAAAGGGTAAAAATAAATATTGAGGACATATATACCTTCCAAACAACAATAATAACCAAAGATAATTATCACCAACATTACATTATATATAAAACAATCACTTATATTTTGAATCTTAAATCAGCAAGAAAGTATATAAGAATAAAAATTTGGCTTTACTTCATCATGAAAAAAGATGTAAATATATATATATCTCTCTGTCTCTACATTGAGATCCTAGGGCTCATTTCCATGAAATTGTGAACAATATGGATTAACTAAATGATTCTAGAAGGCTCCCCAAGTCCTTCTTTAAATAATTATAATGGGAGATATCAATGCTTGACAAAACCCCCACTAATCATAACCCATACCCACCTATAAATTGACATCTACCATAAAACCAAATGAAATATATTATTCACATGTTGAAGGTGTAAAATTCTTGGTTGAATTAATCCAAGGTAGGTGGGTTTGGTACACCATATTTGAAAAATGTTAGGCTGGTAGTTAGAAAATATGCAATCACTAATATATAAAATATATTTTGAATTAGGGTTTTAACATCAGTTATATGTTAACCAATGTTAAAAAATGGGTTTAACACAAGTTATTTATATAAAAAAAATTCTAAAACCCCTATCATGGTGGTTTTTAGCATCAGATATATAATAAGTGATGTTAAAACCCCCATTTTATGATCATTTAAGATATAATAAATATTAAAACATCAGGTTTAGATGTTATTATATGAATAATCGATATTAAAGGTAAACTTTCACATTACGTCCACGATGTTTAAATTTTTCATAGAAAAACCTTTAATTTTTTATCTTACAACCTAAAAATTTGTCATATAGTGGGAATACTTTTTCTATTAAATTCTATAATTTTTTTATTCTCTCCCTCTGTACAATCTTTATTTAATCTACCTTTTTAATTCCAAAACTTATTTATTCCACCGCATATCCATTCTACCACATTTATATGGTATTTATAATCATTATATCAATTTTTTTTATTATTTTTGATGATTTATTTTCTTTATAGATATATATTGTTGGTCTTCTAATTTTATTTGATGAATATGAAATTTTTAGATCATGTAGAAATGATATTCATCCACATTATATTTATTGATAAAAGTTTAAATTAACTCCCCATAATAATATATACTTTTCCATATTGAGTAATAAAAAGGGCCATTGGCATCACTAAAAAGAGTATATAATCTATAAACCCTAAAAAACTAATATCCTTTATCAGTGCTAATAAAAGCAATGATAATGACTCGCTTTATCTGCCTTAAAAATAATGTTCTGATAAAGGTTAACTTTATCAAATATTTTTTTAACACTAATAAAGGGTGACTTTATTAGCACGGAAAAAGTGTTGGTAAAGGACACCATTATAATATATATTTTTATCATTGATAAAGGGTGACATTATCAATGTTTTTAGCATGAAGAAAGGGTACATTTATCAATGATTATTTTTAGTGACGATAAAATTAAAAAATATATATTTTAAACGTTTTCATTACACACACCCTTTTTATTAGCAGTACCACCCCCATTTTTCTATGTTACCTTCCCAATGTCCCCACCTCATTGATTTTCCCTATCCCACCCCACTTTTATAAGTGCTTTCCACTCCCTTTATTATCACTTTTACACCATATTCAACCCCACACGTGCCTATATTTAAACCCAGGTTCTTTTCTTTCATTTTCCAATGCATTATCCACAACTCCATCTAGATTTCTTTAATATTTTGCATTATATATATTCATAAATAATTTTTATTTATATATTCATTTATATAATTATATATATATATATTTAATTATTATAAAATACTATTATAAAATATATTTATATATTGTATATTTAGATATAGATTTTATACATATTTACATATATATTTAGATATTCATATATATATATATACACATATTTTCATATAATTATATATTCAAATATAAATTTTTCATAATGTATTATAAATATTTATTGTAAATACGTCTATATACTATATTTAATGAAAATGGTATATTTATAAAATTACATTTTTATATGATGTTTTTACACAATATGGAATCACACATAAACCTACATTCCCATATTTACACCCACATAAATATTTATATTTCACACATATAGAAATAAATATTCACATATATGTATTTAGTTATATATATTAGAATATACACATAAATATACATATTTATTTATTCACCCAAAAATATCTATATATATGCATTACATGTATAGGTATATATATATTAAATAATTTTAGTAGGGTAATTAAAATTAATAATTTTCTATTTCAAATAAAATGAATAAGAAATATATATTTCCATATGGTTTGTATATTTAAAGATACATTTTTATGTAAATATGTTTAAATATTTATTTATACAATTGATTTATTATATGTAAATATATGGGAATATCGATATATTTAATTATAAATAACACTAAAATATTAAAAATGGTAAAATTTAAACACTATAATATCTATATAAATGTAATACATGATAATAAATTTAGTCTCCCCTAAAAAAGACAACTAGACCCCCTCAAATGAGGCTAAAATTCTATAAAATGTTGAAAAATTAAGGTACAAGAAAAACACAGTTTTGGAGGCCTTCTTTGAATTTTTCAAACTTAAAAAGACATTTACTAGGTCAACCTAAAGTCACTAGGTTGTATATATTTTCAAAAGTATTGATTTGGTATGAGGTAGATCCCCAAAAAACACCCAGATCACAAGTTATAGTCATTTAAATTTCAAGTCATGTTTTTAACTTATCTTTGACCATTCATTAATTTATTGATTTTTTATGTCATCCAATTTTTATTAAATGTCTATTAATCAATAATAATTATGAAATTATTAATTTATATTAATTCTTAATTATTTAATAATCCTTTTTGATGAAATAAATAATATATAAAGTGTAAATTCATATTTTGTCTATTAAATCATTTTTAAGAAAATATATTTTGATTATATCAATATAAATATAAATATATATATATATTATATGTTTTTTAATTATATTTAATTTTTATTAAGAAAAATATCTTTTATTTGTGATAAAGTAGCACTGATAATGGTCACCCTTTATTAGCGCTAAGAAAATCATTGATAAATGCATGATTTTATTAGCATTTTTAATCATCGATAATGGTTCTATTTATCAACACTTTTATCTACCATGGATAAAGAAACCACCTTTATCAACATTTTTTTATCAATAAAAATGGGTATCACTGAGTATATCTTGATCTGTAGTAGTTCAAGTTCTTCCTTGCAAATAAAATAAATGTCAATAAATGATATTTATATTCAGAGTACATTGCTATAAGAAAAGAAAATAAGCATAATAATTAAGTATTTTTCATGTTCTCATTTTTTTCTACAATTTTCAAGTTCTTCTATATTGTTTTTTCCAAGGGATTTATTTTTTTCTTCTCACATACATAATATTTTAATGATCAAAACAACTTTTTAAGTGCTCTAACAATTTCATTGAGTGTATTCTAGTATTTTAGTTTGAGAATGGAGATAAGTTATTAATGGACCAAAAGAAGTCATCAAATAAAATGTAGAAGACCATTTTGAAGTATTATGCTAGAAAACAGCCAATATAGAGGAACCAATTATCCATTGGAAGTGGAAAAAATTGGATTAGGCCAAAAAAATCCACCAGCTACCCAATACAAGGCATTAGCCAACTGTTAGCATCAAAACAAACCTAGTAGTGCTATCTAGAGTGCATCAGCCAACCATTGGAGAATAGTGGATAGCTGATAGATGCATTCCAGAATATCTTGAACCTAGGTATCACATTGAATACTTGGTAGTTTCAATATAATAAGTATGAGGGAGAATTCATTTTAGTAAAAAAACTAATTGATTTCGTCTTATATGAATTACTTGGAACCAAATCAATTCTAAAAGATTATCAATAACCTTAGAGCCTATAAATATACCCCTTGGAGGTATGAAAATATACATCAGACACAATTATCATTGAAAATTCTCTATGATCATCAATTTTATTCTGGTTACTATTTCTCTCTCAATTCTAATAAAAAGTGTGCACTCTCTTATAAATTATTCACACTTCTTCTAAATTATTATCTATCTCTCCTAGTGTTATTTAGTATTCGTTAAGAGATTGAGATTGAGATTCAAAGGAATTATCCCTAAAAAATCAACTCACATCTCTTATCCTTCTATTTTGGTGCTCACAACCATTAAAGTGAGGGATTTGAGTTTCTTTAGAAATCCACTAAAATTCAAGGGATTTATTTCTCTTTGAAGTTTCTTGTTATGTCTGTTAAAAATATATTGTTATTGAAATTTTAGTTTCTTTATATTGATGGGAATATGTCATAAATATTTATATACATATTATATATATAAGTATATATACATACATATATATATATATATCATAAATATATATATATATTATATAACTTGTATATTGTATTGAATGAAAATTATGATTTGCATGCATTGGGTATATTATTTTATGTGTGTTGGACACTCAAACTAGCCTTACACATAAGATATTATTTAATAATATATTACGTGAGATGTAATGTTAGAGAGGAATTCACATTCATTAGATGAACATGCTATTTGTGGAATTTACTCATGCATTATAAACGTAGGTGTAATTACTGTAGTAGTCAAAGAGTGTATTCAAAATTCTATAAATATTAGTTTCATTTGATAAAAATGGTTTATGTGTGCTTTCTAATGATTGGCCAATAATCCCTGTCCCGATTCTCTATTTTATCTTTTTCCTTTTCATTTAGAGATACTATCATACTATGGAGAAAAGGTGAATCCCATTCGAATATCATATGATTCAAATATGCCCATGGATACACTAAAGAAGTGGGATTATATTGTTTAAAACTAATTTTATCTTCATCAAAAACATAATAGATGAGTATTGAAAGGTTTAATATTCCCTTCAGTACATAATACTATTATTTATAGTAGTTATTCATTTCATTTTCATATAAAGGTTTCATATATTGTGTATTAGAGACTCAGAAAATAGGGTTTTAAACCACTTACACATGTTCTTATTATTTTTATTAGACTATAAAAAACCCTTTTGTGGTATTCGATTATAGGATAAAGGGTTACCTAATTTCTAGGAACACTCACACATGAATAATGATGATGTGTGGATCTCGGCCCAGGAGATCGATTGTGGTACAAAGAGTTGCATGCCCAAGGAGTTAGGTAATTTCAGTCATTTGATAGGTTTATATACCTATAAAATTTGAAATGTTCATATGAGGAATAAATATTACATAATCCCTTCAATGGTATCAGAGGGAATCCTTGATTTAGATTTATGAAATCATGAATGATAAGTGATGAAATTTAAAAATAGAGAATAGTTTAATAGGTTTTATGAAAATATTTAAAGAAATGGTTTACCCTTGCGTAGCTGATCTGCTTAAAGGTAACCAAGGATATACCCTTATGAAGATTTGTTGACATAAGGGTTATCTATCCTTACCCTCATGTATATTAGTCTACATAAGGGTTACCTAAATTTACCTTTATATGTAAAGGCGTTGCGTAAGGGTAGGTGATATATTTACCTTTATAAGTAAAGGTAACCAAGTCCTAATCCTTACTCATATGAGTTTCGTAAGGGTATCCAAGGTGTTACCAATATGTGATTGGTCATGTAAAGGTAATCTATGGCTTACCTATAGGTGATGGTGTTCATATAAGGGAAAACATGGTTTCCTTAATTTTATACAAAGGTAATGTTATGTTTTAAAAGCTTGTGTAAAGGTTATTGCGAGCTACATTAATATAAAAAAGGATTTAATTCATTATATAAGGGTAATTGTAACAAACCTACCCAGGTTAACAAGACAGGCCTCCAGAGTTAGCCTTCCATGGTGGTTAAGTGCAACATGATAATAGAAACAATTCTTGTATGTAATAAATTTATAGAAACAACTAGAGTACAATGAGGAAGAAAAAGATACATCCATGATCCATACAAACCATGAAAAATAAGCCAAACTATTATGTATTACAATGATATAACCAAAAGTTTCCATGTGGACAATCATCACCTCCAAACCATTCCACTATAAAGGCTACAATGAAAAGATAAGCTAACATGATACAAGATGCCCTTCCCTTTACCAAGGTCCTACAAAATAAAATCTACAACCACCCAAAGAAAAATGTTGGATGTGAACACTAGGACTAGTAGGATTTCACCACAAAATCTATACAAAGTATAATATCAATAATTCAAAAGTTCTATATTTAAATAAACTATAGTCTTACAAATAATTTTCAAAAATAAAAAACATTTGTAAATTATCCATTAGTTTTTCATAAAATACGTTTATATTCTCAATAAAAGGAATATAAAAAGTACATGTGATAATAATGAAATCATAATCAATACAATTCATGGGTACAATATAATATAAGTATGTAAGAAATATAACCACTACATAATCCATCATATTAAAGTAAGTAAGAAAATAACCATGACCAATCCATATTTTTATAATACATTCATAAATGAAAAAGAACACCATTTGGGATCAAGAATATGGATATACATACTAGAAAAAAAAAATTAAATCCCTAATCTAGGCCTATGCTGGATCTAATCAGTTTAAACTTTAGTTGAATTATGCACAATAAAGTAAAAGAAAAGCTGAAGTGGCATTACACACACTGTGAGTGACATGCATATTCCAAACATACCCAATGTTCCCAATATCATAAGTTCTTAAAAATCCATTTAAAAACCATTATCATAATCTATTTTTTTTCAAATCCAATCCAATCTACTTCGGTGATTGAAAACCCATTTCTAAACCAAAACCACCATTGAAGAATTTAATCAAACACTTGATGTGAAATTTTTTTTTATCGGAAACCCCATTTAACCATAATATTTATTTCCAAAAAAAATTTAATCACAAATAAATTCAATTAAATGAATAACCCATATCAATTTAAAATAAAAAAAATAAATTTATACAATTATCCCTTTATATAGAAAGACCTACACCAAGAATGGAGGTAGAACTATTCACCTTTGACAATGGTGACTAGGGAAGTGTGGATTAGGTCCTCAAAATACTATATCCATAATAAACACCTAAATACTTTCTAAAAACTCTTATATATAACATTAATATCCCATTTGGGTTCTATAAGATGATAGGAGAAGGGATCCAATGAAGATCTAATAAGAAAAGGCAAAACTGGATAAAAAATTGAATATACCTTGAGTTGATCACTAAAGAACAATGAAAATATGCCTAGAATCCTAATAGAGAAGCCTCTAGACCATTGAGGAAGGATTATATCTATCCAATATGATATTAGGGAGTTATTAGTAGTTCAACTAGGATCTTAATTTTTTTAATAAAAAATCCAGAGTATTAAAAGTACACACACATAGTTCCTAGAGAGGCCATATAGTTCTGAGTAACTGTGCGCCTTAACCGTGAAGCTCCAATGGCCTTATATATGGGGTTCATTATTTTGTTTAATATGTTCCAACCATTCAAAATCCCCATGTCAAAGGGTGTATGATTTTCACTAGGTAGCCACATGGTTTGGAAAAAATGTGTGCCCCTTCTAGTAGATCAACATCGACCATATAACTTACTGTGCCAAACCGTATGGGTTTCCATAATCATTCCCCAACCATGAATAGAAACATAGAGTTCAAAAACTTATGAAAACTTCCCAAAATTACCTCAAAACAGGATCCAAATCAAATGAGACTAAAAAGGGTTAATAAGTGCCTGTAAGAAAGTAAAATAACATCAATATCTCCCCATTATAAAATTTTTCTACCTCTAGATAGTGCGCAATATTTTAGACTCTCAAAAATAGAATTCCACTAATGTATTATCAATGATCCATGCTCCCCTTATCTCATGGATTTCCCTTCCTCATTACCAAAGTACCCAGACCAAGGGAATATTTTTACTGCATAGTACCTTATCTGGACGATCCATAATTTGATGTTGTTGCTCAATAATAGTGGTATTAGGCTTATGATCAACATCATCACATTTAATAAAACTGGAAGGATCCATTAGATACCTCCTAATTTGGGAATCATGAAACACACCATATATCTAAGTCAAATGATATGTTAAGTCTAACTGATATTCCACCTTTCCATGTCACTCCAAGATCTCAAAGGTGTTAACAAACCTCAGTGCCAACTTACACTGCTTACCCAACTGGAGATATCCCTAGCAAAGTGAAACTCTAAGAAAAACCCAATCACCAAAATTAAACTCTAGAGATAATGAAGAAGGTTTGAATAATATTTCTAGTGGCTCTATTCTATGACTAACCTCTTCCAAATCAACTGCACCTTTTATGTCACCTCTTGAATGATAATAGACACAAACAAGGACTACTCTCCCAAATCTAATCTACATGGATACCCATACTCAAAGGGATCTATATTTATTGAAGCATGATAAATATTTTTATAGGAAAATTTGACCGGAGGAAAAATATTTTCTAAAAATTTACCAAAATAAAGCATGAAATACCGAAGTATATCGTCACAAACCCTGATAGCTCTCTTTATCTATCCTTCAGTATATGGATGATAATCCATGATCAATTTCAACCGGGAACCCATCACCTCCTAAAAAAATTTCCATAACTTTGATTTGAACTTCATGTACCTATCATGAAAAATCGCAGTGGAACCCATGAAGCCTCACAATCTCTCTAATGTACAAGTCTCTGAGCATTTCCACTTTCACCATGTCCTTGATTGGTAAGAAATGAGTTGATTTCATATGATGATAAATTATCAACCAAATTTCATCCTTACCACTAAATTTCCATGAAAAAACGATGAAGTACATAGAAATATTATCCCACTTCCATGTCAAAATGGTTAAATTATAAAACAAACCTCCAGGCCTCTTGTGTTCCAGCTTAATTTTATGAAAAACGAGACACTGTGATTCAAAATATACTATCGAATTCCTGATTCCTCTCCACCAATAATGATGTATCAAGTTTTGATTCATTTAGTATCCCCATAGTGTATAGAGATACATGAATAGTGCACACTATATATCAACTCATGCCTCAGAGAAAGTAGAACACCCAACCTACTACAAAAGAACATTGCTCCAATAGGTGACCAAGACCACTCACTTGAGGTATCTCCACCATAAATGGATTTACCAATGAGTTGGAACTCAGTTTATATGACCTGTTTGATATAAAATATATCATCAAAATATTATTCATCTTTTATAAACACTAATAAAACCTATCCACTAATTTATTCCACTCCAAAGAACACCTATTAAAAAAATATTTAGAGACCACTCCTAAATAGATTCCATTGTGGCTTGTGTCAGCAATTTTATGCTCAATTAATATGAAAACACATTCCATTTCCTAGGAGTGTAAGAAATATCAAAATAAAAAGTTTTAAGATACAAAACTAGAAAATTCACCTATGGACACAATTTGGCACCGTGGCCGTAGCCCCAAAAACTGTGGCAATAGCATATGACCAAAATTTCAGAAAACCGTGGACACTATCTCCATGGAAGTAGGGGCCTAATACCATGTTTAAACTATGGAACTAGGACACTACTGACATGGTTAAATCTTCAACGATATTATTTATATTGTTTTTAAAAAATAAATTCAGTTCCCCCTAGTCCCCAACCCACTGCCTGTTTCCCCTCCCCTTTTCCCTCCCCCTTGAACCCCCACCCAACTACTAGTTCCCCCCATCCCTTTCACCCCACCCCATCCATTTACCCCTTCCCCTACCAGTCCCCCTGCCCCTTCCCCCCTTTCCCTCCCACCCTACGAGTCCCCCCTTCCCCTAGCAGTCCCCCACTCCCCATTTATATAGTATCAAAAAGAAAATTTAGTTTCCCCCTTTCCATCCCCCTTGAACCCCCACCGCCTACTAGTTCCCCTACCCCATTCACCCCCTCCTACTTCCATTCCCCCTCCCCTGCCAGTCCCCCTGCCCCTACTAGTCCCCCCACACCCATTTATATGGTATAAAAAAAATTCAGTTACCCCTTTTACCTCCACCTTCCTCCCCCACTATCTTCTTATTCCCAAACCCACCCCTTTCACCCCTCCCCCTACCAGTCCCCTCTACCCCTTCCAGTCCCCCTGCCCTTGCCCCACCCCCTACCCTCTCCCCTGCCAGCCCCCCCCACTACCCCTGCTAGTCCCCCTACCCTTGACCCACCCCCTTGCCCTCCCCTTGCACCCCACCCCTTACACTCATCCCCTGCCACCCCCACCCCTGCTAGTCCCCCCTACCCTACTCCACCCCTTACCCTCCCCCTTCAACCCCACCCATTTCTCCTCCTCCCCTGCCAGTCCCCCCTGCCCCTACCTGTCCCCCTAGTTCCCCACCCCCACCACCAGTTTCTCCCTAGCCCTCCACCTATCACGCCCACCTCTACCCCTTCTAGTCCCCCTGACCCTACCCCTTCCAGTCCACTACCCCTCCCATCCCCCTACCCCTTCCAGTCCCCCCATTCCTTCCCCCTTTCACCCTACCCCCGTTGCCTTAGCCCTTGCACCCCACCCCTACTTGTTCCCACCCCACCCCTTGCACCCCTACCCCTTCCAGTCCCCCCATTCCCTCCCTCTTGCACCCCATCCCCTACCCCTACCCTTTCCAGTCCCCCATTCCCCGGCCAGTCCCCCCATATTAGTAATTAGACAATAAATCAACACACTAGTGAAGTGTGACTGAACCCCTTCCCTTATTGGTGGTGATCTAATAAATTGATCTGATTGTGATGATATAGTAAACTTTAAACCTTATATGCGATGAGATGAATGATTCAATCACATTCCTAGATAAAATTATATTTAAGAATTCCCTATTATATGGATTTAGACTATTAATTCATTCAATCAACAAAACACTATGAAATTAACATTGATGGTGTTCACCCCAATGAGCCAGCATGTTATAAAAAACAAACCAATATTGTTAATAGTAATGATTTCATGAATATTTTTTAAAAAAACCCCAAGGAAATAAATGTTTTCTTGATCAAGATAATCATGTCTCAGAATCAAGGAAATATACCAATTTTTTGACATGGGGAGACATGCTAAAATAAGGAATATCACAATTCACCAAGAACTATAAATAGAATATTTTTTCCGTCATAACTAGCATGGAATCAAAAAAAATAAATACAATATTTAACTTTGATGCTGGGATATTATAAAGGCTAACATTTTTCCATGATTAGAAGACTGCTGGCCCATATCTACTATAACCATAGAGAAGGTATCATGCACAGATCTCAAAAATATTCTGATTCAGGTGAAGTTCCATCAAATAGATAACAATATCAGGTAAAAACTCACATAAAAAGTGACTATAGATCGGTTATCAGAGTCTCTAACTTCATAAAGGCATTGGAAGTCATCTGTTCTATCATATCAACAACAAATTATAATGGAAGATCATTCTTGGGCATGCAATTAGCAATTTGTAAACCCAGATTGAAGCTCATCATTCATCTTGTTACACCAACATCTTCCGTATTTGGAGATGTAGAACTATAAGATTTTCCATAATGAATCATAAAATAATGTTTACTTGTTTTATGATAACATAAAATGGATGAAATAAAATAGTGTTTGGTTTTAAAAAAAATTAAACAATGCATGGTTTTGAAAAAATTATCATGACACAAAAAAGGGAAATTTAGGGAAAAAATAGATCAACAAAATAAAATAAAACATGAAAGAGAAATAGGTTGCATGCAGTGGTGGAAGTAACTTATGTATGATAACATCAATGTGTCAGGTATTTGGTGGTGATGTAGTCGAGTTTTAAGAATTTTGATAGGGATCATGGCTAAAATTATACAGGAATTCAATAGTAACACCAAAACTAAGGGAACTATGACATGATGTGTAGTTTCTTAATAGTAGTTTTTTTAAGTATGGTAAAGGAACAATCTATATCCAAGGACCTTGAAGCATTATGATTGTTTTTATAAGAATAAATTATTGTAAAGTAAGGTTACTTTGTTGATCAGAATGTGGATCACACCATGACCCATAGTGTTGCTTCATAATGCCCTAGCCACATAGGGTGGTTGCACTTTGAATGGAATGATCATGTAGAAACATGGTCCAGGATAGTGGATTTAGGTTCTTGGGTTAGAACTAGGGGATATGTGTCATGACATGACTTGAAGGGACCCATCACAAGGTGGGGTTTTCAGAGGCATTATGTTGTGAACCCTATGAGTCTCACCACAATGCACTTCTTGTCTAGTTTTTAAATGTCAATTAATATGTTTAATTAATTAATAAAATGAGGGTTTGACCTCATTCTCCTCTGAATAGTAGGGTAGCTATCCCTACATTTTATCTCTTTCCTTCTCCCCATCCCAAGTGGAATTTTGAAGTTGGATCAGGTGGATGCTACACTTTCCAAGACATTGAGTAAGAAGAACTAACTAAAAGACAATATGGAATAAACATCCAAAATCAGAGTGTTAGTGGTTTTATTAAAAAGAAAAGGAATATTAATAATTAAATTATCCTTAAATGAGAAAAAAAAAGCTACTAATAATTGAGAAAAAAAACCTAGTGCTTATTTTTGTAGAGGAGTTCAAAAACCTTTATGTCACTATTAAAACCACCCCTTGGAAAAATCACCCAATATTGTTGGAAAGAGAAGTTATTTGTCATTACAGACATGAATACTCATTCAATAATCCACCCTCCAACACAAAACGTTTTTAAAGATCTCCTGATTCTATATCAACAACATCAAAACATATGATGGTTTCAACCTAAGATGTACTAAAATTAAATTTGTCTAAGGAACAAAACTTCCCTTAAAAAATCTACACCAAATAGAGTGCTAGATAATGTATTGTACTATATAATACCATTGGAACAAGTTATATAACTAAATCAAGCATCATCATTCCATACGAGGAAACCACAAGTCATATAAATTTCAGTGAATGAAACTCCATACTAAAAGCTAAAAATTTAAAAACATTCTTCCAAATATTTCTTGCATTTCCTGATTCACAAGAGTTCCATCTTTATTTTTCCAACTAGAAAAAAACAATAATGACCAAGGAACACATCCTTTGATATTTAATTCCCAGTTATACATGAAAATTGAACCTAAATCAGTGAAAAAACAAATGTATATTCAATGTGAAATCATATATTTCCCGTGAAAGTTCATGATATGGTAGTGTAGTTCACCTCAGAGTTTATATATCATAATGCCCTTATTTATTATGTTTCATTCAGATTAATCCTATTTGTAAAAAAAATAAACTAGACTTTAAACAAGTCAAAAGTGATAAAAAATCATCATTTCAACTTAACAATTCTAGGAGTTCAAGACATAACTAAAATAACCAAGTCTGAAAAATAAAACTGAACACAATGCAATATAATAAAACCATCCACTATAGAAAAATAAGATTAATGAAAAAAAGAAATTTATTAGAAACATTAAGATTATAAATTACCTTGAAAGAGGAAGAGATCCAATATGAAATTAATTCATTGTATTGTGAAATTGGGAATTCATTGAAGATTAGTTCATTTTCAAGAAGAGTACCTCTTCTTTTTTTCTAGACAACATGCAGGTCATGCTTGTAGGCCCGTTACATCTCCCCTAGTTCCATTAAACTAGCTTTCTTAGCATGGAGACCATCCGAGAAGTAACAACGAAGTTGAATATTCAAACAAATTTATCAATAATACTTTATAAAGAAACTAAAAAGTAATTTTAAAAAATATATTACCCAAATTTCCACCCAACACTTGCCTTTTATTTCTTGTCCAACTTTTTTCCACTTGATTTCTTGAACCGAAACAATATTTCTATGTCTGCTGAGTGTCCCCATGAAACTCCACAATTCTTTTCCATTTTATTAAAAAAATTTCATTTCCTTATTATACTGAACCATAATTTTCATGTGTCTATTCCACACTTTATGAATCTTTGTACGACCACATATTTTAGTAGAAAATGGTCCTGAAAAAAGAAACGAATATTTTATACACATATATAATTGAAATTTAATAAAAATTTATTAATTTCATTACTTTTTAAACATTTACCGGTAGAACTATTTATTGTTTCTCGATCATGCACACTATACTGGGGGAAACAATTAGAGAAGTGTTCTCCATAGTAGATTGTGGTTGTTGAGGTTGGGTAAGAGGGTATAGGTATACTGGGGGCATAAAAAATGGAGGTGAACCCTCTATAGAAAATTGTGGATGCTAAGGTTGGGTAGGAGGGTACAAGTATATAGGGGGGAATAACCAATGGAGGTGTACCCTATAGAGATGAAGGTGGATAAGGGTAAAAAGGTTGAGGGATAGAAGGAGATGGACTACCCTGCATGGTAAGTGGATGAAATGGATAAAAAGAATGACCGCCCATATATGGATAGGGCAAATAAGTGGGCGGCATGATGGGAGGAAACCGTCCTAGTGAATTCAGAGCCATGGACTATGAGGCGGTACATATAGGGGGATGTATTTAGGGCTGGTCCTATACTCTTGAGTGCCTAAACCATCTTCATTGAATTCAAGTTTCCTCCTCGATGATTCCTATTCATATTAAATATGATTAGTTTAATGTTCATACATAATCTATAAATAAATAAGGGACTCAATAGAATAATCATATTTTTCAGACCATCTTATATAAGTCAACGATCATTTTCCTCTATTTTTTTCTCCGAACCTCCTCGTAAGACATAATAATCTGTATGACAACTAAAGTAATCCTTTCTAAATGCATCATATGTCTGTGCCCCAATGGTCCAAATCTCTTTTTACACTTCTATTAATGGTTGAAGATATATGTTGATAACATTTCCAGGATCATTGGGTCCATAAATCAATATACTCATGATTTTAACTGGTTTTTTCATACACATCCTTGACAAAAACTTATAAATAGGAATGAAAACAGGACAATTACTATGTGCAGTATGCATCTTCTTAAATGGGTTGAAACAATCACATGACAATCCCAATCTAAGATTTCTTGGGTCGGCTGAAAAATCAGGATGTAACATATCAATTTTTTTCCATGATAACCCATCAGTAGGATGAACTATATCATCATTATCCTTATTTATTTCATCTTCATGACATACCATATTCTTATCCATTTTTTATGACATAAAAAGTTTCTGAAGTCTGGGAATCAATGGAAAGTGCCACATCACATTATCTAGTACACAATATTGAGGTCCATCTTTATTAGTCTTCCATCTCGATGTACCACATTATTTTATCTCATTTAACTCGACATTATCCTTCCAGAATAGACAACAATATTTAGGGCATGTGTGGATTTTAGTACTTGAAAATCCAAATTTCTCAACCAACTTTAATACCATATAATCATTTTCAAGAATAAATTCATCATCAAGTAGAATGTCATTAAAAAGATTAAGTGGATAGTAGATCTTAGTATTACTAAATCCATACATTTTTTCCCATGATAAAGTCTCATTAAAAACGATAATTTGGCCATTTTTCCACATGACTGGTATACTGGGGTATTTGCGTCTTCGAACAACTTTATAACACACTCAACTTCAGCATTATAATCATTATATGAAAAATGTGTCCCCGTATTCATTTCCTCTTCCACTGCTCTACATGAAGTGTTGGATTGAGAAGAAAATGGAAACCGATCCGAAATCCAATTTTCTATTCTGATCCTTTTAGCTGAATCAATGTTATTCTCCTCTTGAACTTTTTCTCCATTGTGATACCAAACAAGATATCCTTTTTGAAAACCTTTTCTAGTGATGTGGTAACTTACTTCCTCATGTGTTAACCATGGTCTTACAATGCAATAAAAATATGGGCATTGAATAAATCCACCGTCTGATCCATTGTTGAATGCAAAATCCAAAAAATACTCTAACTCCTTATGAAACTCATTAGTGATCTGATCAACACTATACATCCAACTTCTATCCATTCTAATATGAATAAACAAAAAATTAGTAAAATAGTTAATTTCAAATAACAACATTAAAAATCATTCATGCTTAAGAAAAGTAGTATATGGACTCATTCATAGGCTTCATTCATTACATACTTCTTGAGAAACATAAGTAAATGTTCAGGATTAATGCATCAACTATAAAATCATCATTTAATAAAGTATATGTGATCTCTAAATCATAATCATATAATAACTATACCCATATCCACTAATTAATATTAATTTCATGTTAAGATATTAAATAATGAAATGTCTTATTATCAATTATTACACCATGACAGGTCATCCTTGGGTTGCTAGAAAGTTCCTAGATTTCTAGATATTGCCAAATATTTTAATGAATAAATCATAATCATCAATGATTTACATTATCTAAAAATAAGGTACTAAAATACAAGGGATACTAAAATACAAGAGATACAAGTGGAGGTAACATTTTATATCCTAATGAAAAAATAATAATACGTACAAAGGGTATCATTTTTATATACTTATATAGTGTAAAGGATTAAAATGTTGGATTAATGTGCAATGCATCATATTAGAATGACAAAAATAGAGTGTAACATGGGTTTTATATATTAAATATGGGTTTTTTTAATAATATTCGGTTGTAATATGTGTATAAGATAGGGGTTGGTGTGTAGGGAGGGGGAGGGGGGGAGGGGGAGGTGGAGGGGGCGTTGCTGAGTAGGGGGAGGGTGGGGCTGGGTAGGGGGGAAGGGGATGGTGGGGGAGGGGGAGGGATGGGTAGGGGGGAGGGGGGAGGGGGAGGGGCTATGCAGTAAGAGGGGTTCCATCGTGAAATAGGAATGGAAAGGGGAAGGTGTTCGATCACGATGGAGATAGGTAAAGGGGAAGGTGGAAGGGGTTCGATCAAGAGAAGTAGGTTTCGATCACGAGAGAGGAGAAAAGTTTATTTGGAGTATTTGGAGTTGATTTGAGGTGAATTGAATAAGTTCTATGTTTTATTAAAGATATTTATAAATTATATTTAGATGATAAAAGTTGGATAAGTCCTAAAAATATCAGGACAACTTATGGGAATCCCTTAAAACTTATAGAGTTTTTGTAAGCTTGTTGTGATTTCATAAACTGTGGTGGTATATATGTGGAAGTAGGAGAACTAGATAAAAGACATTTATCTGTAGTATTTTCTTTCAAGAAATGCATGGAACTAGGACAGAAAGGTAGAGACTAACAAAATATTTACCAAATAAATGCATGGATATACCGACCCCTGCACACTTCCCCCCATCCCCCTTCACCCCATACCCCTACCCCCATCCCCCTTCACCCCTGAGCCAATCCCCTTCACCCCTTCACCCCTATCCCCCTTCCCTATCCTCCCCCCTCTATCACCATTCACCCCACAACCCCCACCCTTCACCCCAACTCCCTTGAACCACCCCTTTCACCCCCACTTCCCCCTTCACACTCCCCCTCCCACCTGCTCCCACTGCCAACCCCCACTTACACACCCCTAACCCCCCACTTCCCCCATAACCCCCATCATACCCCTACCATCCCCACTACCCCTCTCCTAAACACTGCCCCCACCCGCACAATGCACCCCCACCCTTCACCCCAACTCATTTGACCCCCCTTCACCCCCACTGCCCCCACCCTTCTCACCCCAACTCCATTTAACCACCCCCTTTCACCCTCACTACCCGCACGCTTCCACAACTAATGCTATTTAATTTGTGAATATTTATATGCAATATTAATTGAATTCATAATATTCAAGAGAGAAAATAAGAAGAATTTCAAGATTGAAGAATGAAGAAGCCCTGATCAAGTCACTGTACTATGTATGTATTCATCCATACATAATGATTTTAAGGCATGCATCGTGGATTGATAAAGGTTGAAGATCACATTATTTTTGTATGTACACATGATATTATTACATATAGTTATTAGCTGGTTATGAATATATAGAGTGAAAAATTCTAGATCTAGTAATTCAGGGATATTTGAATCCAAAATATTAATGTGGTTTAGTGAATGATGAAAAAGAATAAATTTATGCTTCTATATTTGATATATATTTATGTAGTTTGAAATAGAGACATGTGAATGTTTGAAACTATTATTCAATATGTAATAATTTACATGAACTTGTAAAAGAGTGATAAGACCCAAAACAAATTGTTATAAAGATATGGAGTGGGAAATTCCAGATTCATTAATTCAGGGATATTTGAATGCAAATTATTCATGTGGTTTAGTGAATGCTAAAAAAAGAAGAAACCAGTGCTTCTATATTTGATATATATTCAAGTAGTTCTAAATATAGACAAGTGGATGATTGATAGTATTATTCAAAAGAGAATAATTTCTATAAACTATTTAAAAGAGTGATAATACCCAACATAGTTTCAATTCTAAAGAATAACTATGTGTCAAATTTAAAAATAAGAGGAGGATATAGTGCTCTTTGTGTTGAAAAAAAGAAGAGAAAAAATTGGGAAGATGTAGAAGAAGAAGAAACCAAGTAGTTTATGAAGTTTATAAGAAGAAGAGATATATTCCCCTAGTTCACACATGAAACAAGGGTAGAGATGAAGAGTTATGTGTATTTCAGTTTATATAGGAAGGAATATAGAAGAAGTTATAGAATATCAGATGTATACAATGAATAAGAAGAGTTTTTATATAGGAATATGTATAAAAATAAAATAAATGACTTTCTATGGTGCAATGGAAGAATAATAAGAAAGGAGTAGTACATGAATAATAAGGAAGTATTCTAAATTGGTTTTACAATATCTTATTGTTACCCATATATTTATTGTAAAGGTATGAGATGTAATTTAGTGTGGAAAAAACCAAATAAGTGTGTAGTATATACACTCTATACTATCAGGTGACTATAGTTTAAAGCTGATAGGCATTTACTAATGGGTTTGGTGACCTTAGGTGTTACCAGATCACACTAAGGATTCGACTTATCATAATGAGAGGTGAAACTTATAAATTAATATGACACTTGTGTGTTTGTTTTTGATTATGATATAATAAATAATGGAGGTGGAAAAATGGAATAAAAGAACCACTCACCTAACAACGATAGCGGTAAAAAGAAAAGGGATAAAAATTTAAAAGTACAAAAAAGGTAATTAAAAGTCACCAAAATTAATTAAACCCCCACTCAATACGTTTCTTATCCCAACCAATCCCCTTTTTTTGGTATTAGAGAAATATTCACCTCTTATTGGATTTTATAGATTTTAAGTTTTTCTATTTTAAAGATTGGCAGGTTTTGTTTACTAATCTATAATGAAGTTCAATTTTAGTAAAGGTTTATCTATCTTAGATTTGAATTCTTTTTCTACAAAAACTAAGAAAAACAGGAGAAAACAATAGAATAAAGGATAAATAAGTTATCCCTCTTGAATAAAGAAGAATAAAGACTAGTTTCTATATTATATGATACTAAAAATGTTATACCTATCTTATAAGGTGAAGAAAGAGTAGTTGAGATAACTACCAAGGAGTTTTATAGTCCTACAATCTTTAATTATTCAAGGGATCCACGTGAAAATGAGGAAAGTGACGATTATTTCTCAAACTATCCCACAGAATATCCAGGAATAATTGGGAGTGATTATACATTTTCTGGTTAACAAGATATATCTTTTGTAACATTAAAAGATATAATATACAGTTTTCTTAAAGAAATTATTGATTATATTTGTGAAAATTTTGAAGTTACGTAGGAAGAGATCATTCAGTTTGAAGGTGAGTAAAATAATTTAGAGAAATATTTAAGATAAAGATCTCTAAATTGCATAAATATCTCAAAAAAAGATAATTTCAAAGAAGATACGAATTAAGATCTTAAAGAAAGATACTCCAAATTTGAAGAAGAGTGGCTCAGAATCATCTATGAAAAGGACGATCTCAATTAAGAATTTGAGAATAAATTCAATGAATTTGAAGAAGATATTTCCACCAAGAATGCCCAAATTGATGTCAAGGACAAAATAATCAATTATTGTGGAAATTTGTTAAATGAGAAGATAAAAAAATCATGATGAATAATTTGGAAGAATGAGAAATAATTATGCATGTAAAGTGTAATTAATTAAATACCCAAAGAATTTTCTTAATATGAAATTTGATACACTGGTGTTTAAAGGACTCCATTATATTGAAATAAGATCATTGTGTTATCTAATGGTAATTCTCAAGTAGACCTAAATAAAAATGTGTAATCCATACCTTAATGTAATTATTTTTCTTAATCTATTTTCATAGAAAGTGAAGGATTGAAAATAAAATCTGTAAAACAATGGTGGATCCAATTTGTATAAACTCTAGAATCATTATACCCACTAATGTGAAATAAAACATCAAGTTTCATTACACACACTATGAGTGACATGCATATTCCCAATTCACCCAAGGTTTCCAATGTTCTAATTTTGTAAAAATCGATTTAAAAACCATGATCAAAATTTATAAACCATTTTTAAATCCATGATAATCGGCTTCAGTGTTTGAAAACCTACTTCAAAACCAAAACCACCATTCAATTATTTAATCAGACACTTGGTGTGCACAAATTATATTTAACAAAACCCACCATTAAAAACATAATTTATTTACAAAAAATCCATTATAATCATAAATGAATTCAATTAAATGAATAAACCAAAATAATTTAATATAAAAATAATAAATTCATTGAATTATCCCTTTATATAGAAACACCCACCTCAAGAAAAAAGGTATAACTATTCATCTTAAACAATGGTGATTAGGGAAGATTAGATCGGGTCCTCATAATCTTAGAACCACAAGAAACACATAAATCCTATATAAAACCCCTTATATCTTAAATAAATATCCCCTTCAGATTATAAGAGATGATTGGATAAGGAATCCAATGAGGATCTAATAAGAAAATGAAAAACCGGATAAAAAACACTACATACCATGAGTTGATCCATTTAGAATGAAGGAAATCAAGCAAGAATCCCAAGGGAGAATCCTCTAGAACATTGGGGAAAGATTAGGTTGAGAAAATATGATATTATGGGGTTATGAAAAGTTAAAATAGGGCCCATGTCATTTTAAATTAAAAATTCATAGAATTAAAATTATACATGCTTGGTTTTCTGGAGAGGTCGTAGGGTTAGGAGTAACCATGCGCCTATAATGACCATCTATTTGGGGTGCACAGTTTGGCTGCACGTTTTTTTAAATGTGTGGCAACTATGAAACCCCTTTGTACTAGGGTGAATGGTTTTCACTAAATTTATGCATGGTTTGGACAAAGCATTCCCCCTTCCAATGGCTCAACATAGGTCACACAATTTGTTGGGACAAACAGTACAATTTTCCCTAACCGTGTGACAACCGTGAACAACCCCATGGGCTCCAAAATTTCTAAAAATTTCATGAAATGAACCCAAAACAGAACCCAAATAAAATGAGAATAAACAAGGGTCAATAAGAACCTATAAAAAAGCAACATAACATTATAGTAATCATGAAATTTAAAAGGCTCATGTCAGGTTAACTGGTCTCTACATAAAGCTATCTAAGTTTTACTCAAAATAATGTAAAGGTAAAAAACCACTTACCCTTATAAAAAATGAGGATAAATAAGGGTAAAAAGTAGATTACATTTATTAAAGGACTCTAGAACCAGGATATCCTTACAAAGAGTTTCTTCATTATGGTATAATGATGTTTCGCTTACACATAATATAGATTCTACGTAAGGGTAAAAAAAGTTTTTATTGTTTTTAAATTAATAAATGGTTTTAATGTTTTATAAAATATTAATAAATAATTATAAAATTTATTTTGGGAGTATTTAATTTATAAATAGTTAATTAATTAATTAATTAATTATAAATGGTTTATAATTAATTAAATAAATGTTTATAAAACTTTTATTTTTCCCAAATATTAAATGTCAATATTTGAAATGCCTTTGAAAAATTATATAGAAATTTTTATGATATATAAATAAATGTATTTATTTATAAATCATAAGAAATAGTTTATAAAGGGTTATAAATTTTGAAATATGGTCAAAATATAAAATATTTATATTTATATTTCGAATTGTTCAAATTTAAGGGGCCTTATTTTGAACATTATTTAATCCACATCAAAAAGTGTTTTGGTTAATGGTATGATCAATGTTTAAATAATTATTAAATATGTGATATTAGATTATGTAAAATTTTTACATAATAGAAATTTAATTGTTTATAGTTCATAAAATATCATATATTTAAAATGGTAATTTCATATTATAATAAACATGAAAGAGTTCATATTGACATGAATATAAATGATTTATATTCAAAATTATAGAATGTCCACAATAGTAAAGATAAAATTTTAAAAGATTTTATAGTTATCTTTAATTTATGAATTCTTCATAAATGTTTATCTCATGTATAAATATCTTAAATTTTCATATTTTTAAAGGTTATTTCCTATTTTATTCAAATTTATAATTTTTTAATATCATGAATGTCTATATTCAAAATTTTATATGATAATTTTTTTATAGGAAAAATCCTTTAAATATATGCCACGATTGACCCTATAATGAATTTAGTTTTTCATATTCATTGTCCTTGGCTTGTAATTGAAGTAATTATCTTGAATTCTATTATTGAATATTGTTTTTGAATATTATGTTTTAGGGTTATGATGAATTCTATTCTCTCTTGAGTAAAATATCCCCGAGTAGAGGGACTTGGGGTCAGACTACCTACCAACCTAGAGGCATACGACTTGTCTAGGCTAGTGAATGGGTTTTACTATCTTTTTCTCTAGGATTAGTCATATAGATAACTTTTTTACCTTTAAATTAAGTGTACATGTACCTTATGCATTCGATTCATTTAGATATCTATGAATATACTTCATCTCTAATTTTGGGTAAGTAATTCGAATTTGTGGGTTGTGTAAAGTGTTACACATTAATATGGTTTGAACATATTGGTTTTTTAGAGGTAGCGGTATTCCAAACTAAATTACTAGAATAATTAATATATAATAGGGAATAACATAAGATATGATGGTAATATTAAATCACTTTCAAATAGCATGGGTTCGATTCCTTCCTAAACAGACCTTATTAGGACCTTGATCGTCTAACTAGTTTGGTCATGTTATATCGAGGCACCCTTGTATTTTATTGTGTATGGAAAGTAAGTATGGGTGAAACTAGAACGTACTTGGGTAGGTCCTTCCATAGCAGGGTGCCCCTGTATTATCCTTTTTAGCCTGTTCTTTGCGCTTTTTTGGGTTTACTAGCTGAGTGACCCTAATAGGATTAGGTTATTAGAGTAATAGAGTTGTATTAATCCATATGATGGATTAGACTATAAGTTTTCTACTCCACTATCCAAGAATCATATATGATATGATTAAGATGATTCCATTCCTAAATACCTATGTGGTGAGAGAAATTACATAGCAGACTCATTACTTAGATAAATTTTGATCTTGACCCATTAATGGGTAAAATTGATTTTATAAAGGGGTTTTCATATTAATGGGATCCCATTTAATAAAATTATTTATTAAAAGGTTAATAATACTAGAAAATCATATGATAAAAACTTAAGTGGGAGATAATATCATAATAATCAACAAGTCAAACTTTGAAATTAATACTTGAAAAAGAGAATGTTAATATAAGTATCTCCTAAGAATAGTAACTTAGGTAAAATTTCTTATGTAATTTTGATGATTTAAGAAAATTTATTAAGGAAAATTATATGTCTCAAGATATTTCAAGTCTTAGTAACCATGAATTAAAGTGGTTCATAAAGTGAATCTATATGTTTATTGAAGTATAGAGTGATTCATTTAAGGTTTTAAAGAATTAGATGCAAAATATAAAAAGTAATCTTAGTCTCTACTCATGTTATCAATATGATAAGGCACGTCAATGATTTTTGTAGCATATAACCAATATTATTTTGCATGTCAAATGATATTAAATATTATTAAATATGCTAAATGACTTGTTTTGACTGAAATTTTCCTTAATTTTTTTTATAGAAATCAATTATATTATTATGATAGATATATAATATAAATACTATGTTATTCTTGTAAAAATAAAAAAATTTCTAAAGATGCGAATGAATTGAAATCTATAGAATGATGTATTATTTAAATTAATGGAGTAAAGGAGTTTCTGTATTAATAAATTGAACGGTTGAATATTAGATTGAGTTCTATAACATGATTTAATGGGATACTATAAAAATAGATTGTTCTGGTCAAAGAATTTATCCTATTTTCAATTATGGAAATATTCCAACAATATGATTGCATTTAAGAAATGTTTACCCAATATTATCAAAGTGTTTTGAATGGATGAACCAGCTATATGATGTCTAGTTTTCATACTTTATAGACAATACAAGTTGGTAAGTATTCAAATTGGAAGACAAAATTTTTGTTTAAAAGTTCAACAAGTTTCTTTAATAATCCAATAAATTTCATTAAAACCTATGGTTTTTAAGAAGGAAGGGTAATAATTAAATATAATTCAATTATAGAAGACATACGTGAAGGAGTTTGTGGAAATCCATGGATATCTACGTAAGGTATGTTATAGAAGTAAATTATCATATTTTTAAAGGTATATGATCCCAAATGTTTATTTTAAAAAGTGTTGTAAATATATAAGAGTTCAATATAAATGAAATAATTGACTGATATTGTAGTTTATATTCATGACATAAAGTAAATAGTTACTATATCCAGAATTTGAATATAAAGGATTTCATCAAGTTCAAATTAATATAATTAAAATATGTTTATCTTCATCTCATTTCCCTTATATGAAAAGAGAATATGTTTGATAAAAAATAGTTATTATGAAAATTTATGAGATGATTAAATTATTAAATATGGTTTATGATATATAAATTTATATAACATGTTTTGAGAAAAAGAAATGAATAAAATTATTTTATCTAGGATAAAATTTTTATCCAAATTTTTTGTTAAAAATATGATGGAATATATTCATAGTACCCAATAGTGGTGTATTTTAATAAAGTATTTTTTAAATGATTAAATTTTACAATCACATATAATACCATATATTATATGGAAACTGTAGTCTATTGTTTAATATTCATATTGAAATAAAATAAGTGTTATTTCTTAACAAAAAAGGTTTTTTGTTTTTTAGAATGATTTTCTTAAAATAATATATTTTCCAAGAGGATAGTGGGAGTATGTTTGAAATAAAGATGTTCAAAGATTAAAAATAATAATTACACCAATCTAAGTTTAATGTAAATTTTACTTAATATCCTAAGCGATTTAGGATGTACTAGTATATATTATGTAGGAAGAAAAATTATTTCAATGAAAAAGTATGATAGAATATGGTTATAAGGATGATGATTATGAATCTATAAAGACTTATAAGTAGAATTTTTTTTAACATCATAGCATTTGATGGTGTGAAGTAAATAAGTTTTATTATATTTAAATGTTTAATAGTTAGGAATATGATTCCTAAATCTCTAAATTATTCAAAATAGCTTACTTCATATATGTTTATCCCGAAATAGTTTAGTGGGTGGGATTTATCATATGGTCACATAGAGATGTAACAAGAATTATATATGATTTAATGTGTTAACAAAACCCATGAAGAGTAGAAAAAATAAGGTAAATTTGACAGTTTTACATATATGATATGTATGACTAGTTCTTATGTTGGGTTTGTTAATTATTTTAAAATATTTTAAGAATATTAAAATGTATTATATTGAAGGAAAACTCCATTTTTTAATTCTTTCCCAATGGCTATATAAATTTATATATTGATATAGATTTGATGAAGTGCAATAATAATTGGCCCCTTAAAGTTCGACTTTGAGTTTATCCCTAACTGATATTCATCATGGAGTATTATAGGTTATGATGAAATTTTAAGGTCAATGGTAGTAGGATTCTTGTATATTTCAATGACCTAGATTTTAAAAATGACATTCTTTTTTAAAATAAATGGGTGATTTATTATATCATATATAGTATTATACACATAAAACACATAAAAAAACCAATAATACTTAATTTTTCATAAATGAAAATAATTACATTTGTCAATGACTAAACCCATTAAAATTAAAAATATTAAAATGGGATAAAAAATTTAAAATAATATAAGTAATATATGAAAATTCATTTCTTTTTGATCCACCTGAATGACCACACTCATGAAAAAAGCTATAGAAATAAATCGTAATATTTGTGGTAAAAAATTCATCTCAAAATATAAAAATATATCACATTGAGATAAAATATAATTGAATGAATAATGAGTTAAATAATAGGTATTTATATGAAGTAGATAACCCTTATAACCATTATAAATTTGACAATTGAAATAGTAATCTAACTGTTGGAATAGTAACCTGACAATTGGAGTAGTAATCTGACCATTAGAAATAGTAATATGACTGTTAGACTAGTAAACTCACCTATATAAGTGTAAAATAATATTCAGGCATCTTATAACATAAAAATACGATATATTTATACTATGGTACAAGTAAATAAATGTTTTAAAAATAAAAAATTAAGTGTTGGTATTTTTATAAAATAATATTTTTTAATTGGAATTTTATAATTAATATAATGATTTAAAAGATTTTTTTTTCATAAAATATATTTATAAATTAATATAATGTTTTATTTTAATGATAATATAATTTTATGACACCAGAAATAATTTTTCATCAGGTCAGAATCAATTATAATTTTAAAATTGATATTTTTCAGATAAATGAGGTTATAATTTAAAAATTAATTTATGTTTTTTATATTTTTTTATAATAGGGATTCCATTTTTATAATCTAAATTTTGACAATGGGTTAGGATGAATTTTTGTTATATTTGTAAAATAGTTTATTTTTTGGCGAATAGTGAAATATGGTAAATTATAATATTAACATTATAAGCCAAATACATGATTTTTTGAGTCATAGATCATTTAAGAACCCATTATCTAGAAATAACACAAACCATTTACTATATATAGTCACAAGAATCTATAATAATTATAGTATTGAGCCAAAATAATAAACTAATGAATATAATATTCAAAACCTCTCCTCTCCTCCACTTATAAATACCACCCTTCACCACCCCTTATCCTCACAAATTATAAGACTTTATGATTTATAAATATTTAAAAAACCTCTAATCATATATCTCCACCAATTTATAGTCTTGTTGGATTCACAAAAAGACAAATTCCATGCTCCTTAAGGGGTCCTTCAAGGAGGTGATATTCAAGAGGTAATATTCGCAAACTACCTCTTTTAATTTCCTTTATTCTTTTACCTTATCCTAACCCACATAAAAAATACATAATAAATCTTGTGTAATATATATACTATAATTTTATATTTATATTGTAATATCTTCCATCTATCCTCTTCTTTTATACTTTTATTCAAATAAACAAAACCATTGTCCATATTATGTCGGTTAACCACCTCTGTTGATAATGAGTTTTTATTTTCCATTAACACATTCAAGGATGGTAAAAAAACATTTATTATGTTTAAATAAGATGATAATAAGTATATTATAACATATTTAATGTTATGTAATTAATATATATACAAAATAATAAATAAAATTAAACTAGTTCGTGATGGTCGATAAAACAGCCTAGTTGAACTAACCAAGAATGTTAACATTTTTACGTAATGAACTAGTCATGTATCAGAAAAAATATGAGTATTAGGGAATATTTAAGTTTAAATAAGTTCATGAATAACATTTCATTTTACTTATATATTTTAATTCCCATTTGGCAATAACATGAATAAATATCCCCAAGTGATCCGACTTTGGAACCATGTATCGAACACTCTCAGAAATACTGAATCAAATATTATAGCTTATTGAAAAGAAATTAATTGAACATAATAAAATTATAATAAGTAATATTTAAATATAAAAGTTTATTAATTAATTTAATTGGTTTATTCAAGACATTAAATTCAAGTGAAGAATGATTCTGGAACATAAGGTATGCGATCTCTCTGACCACCCTATTTACTTTGGGTTACCATTTATCTCTCTTTACCTCAATTTATCTTTTTATCAATATTATATAATTATTATATATTATTAATATATTTAATAAACTTATATAACAAATATATTTAACCTTTATTTGATAGTGATATACTTTTTTTAAATGTTACCTTCTCAAATTCTTTTGAAAAAATGATTTTAGGGAACTTCTATGTTTTATTTGTCTCTTTTAAAGTCCCACTGAAAGAAAATTTCCAAAGATTATATGACTTATAAAAAGAATAATTCTTATATGTAAATAAAGTTTAACTTACTTTTGTTTTTATTGAAATTATTATGCTCCTACCCCCTTTAATGACTCTCCATTCTTGTCCCTGAAACCCCATATAAGAGGTAAATTTCCAAAGTTAGCTAATTAATATTTTTTAAGTATTAAATCTAGTTAGACATGATTTATTATGATATATGACCATTTTTAATATCTTAGTTTCCAAGTATTATTTTATCCTTTTTTTCTTGGAAACCATTATGATATTCCCTTTGGTTATGCCTTATGACATGATTATGAAACCCATTTATTTCCATAAGTAATCCTTATGTTCATGCCGTATGTTTGATTCCTTTATGTAGAACAAATATTCATGTTAATTTTATTATGGGTGCACCTAGACAGTTCCTCTAATTAATTGGGAAATTTTTTAGTCTCCTGATAAGATATGTATGGGATTAAGGAGTAAACTTAATCTATGACGAGACTCTGTCCACCATGTGATGTTGACTTGATGGCTAGACTTGACTTATGTTTATGTCATGTTTTATGTTTTGACCACATTACTATTATTAAATTATATTATGATTCCATGTACTCTATGTTATGACATCATAGGATTTTTCATGATCTATTCCTCTTTATGTTATCATGTTATGACTTCTCACTCATATTCAATACTTCATTCCCATGTTTATTCCCTTACTGAGATTTATTGATCACGCATTTGATTATGTATTTCCCTAGGTTATCCAATGTAGTTTTTGTAGCACAATGTGATATATGAGAACATTAATGAGAATAAAATATTGATGTTTCCTTTTATTACCACTTATTTTGTTGTTTTATGTACCCAGTCTTCTAAATACACTAGTATTTTCAATCCTTGTTTTGTAATTAATGGATATTTATCTTAAAATTCATGTGATAATATGTGTAAAAGGATTGAGTCACTATAGTTGGTATCAGAGGATGATATAATTATTTTTTTGGGATTATTACTAAAATAAATTAGTGAAAACCCTAGGGAAAAGTATAAGTATAAGTCTATGTGTAGAAAAAAAATCACATTGGATAAGATAGATTAAAATTTAGAGACTTATAAATAAGGATATAATTTTTATTTATAAGATATTCCTTATAATCTCACAATTTCCTTTTTTATTTTCACATTAGTTAAGTATTCAGAATCCATATTTTTTTTGTAATGGTAGGAAATAATATAACCCATGACAACACCTAATGTGATGGGAAATATTATGATTTCACTAATGAAATGCCTATCATGATAGGAGTGGAAGATGATAACATCCTGGAAGTACTGGATCCACTGGATCAAGTTATTAATAATAACTTAAATCATGTGTAATTTCATATTTCTCCTAATATAGAGAATGTTATAGTTGAATACTTTATATGTAAAAGGCCTCTTATCATCAGTGGATCTTATGATACCCTTATCACAAAATAATCGATTAACTCTACTGAGAAGATATTATATATCCTCCAATGCTCAAAATAAGATAATGTCATACTGGTCATATATTATTTTGATGGGGAATCCAATTTGTGGTGAACATTTATCAAGAATAAAAATTCCAAATATGAACTTTATTCCATGGAATGTGAAAGATTCATGAAAATATTTTTCAGTAAATGTTTTCACAGATATATCCATATTAAAATATAGAGGGAGTTCCTCAGAATAATGAAAAAGGAATATGATTCTATCAGGTAAAATGAGGAAAAACTCATAAGGTTTTAATTATACAACTCTAGCTTTGTTATATACATTGAAAGTAAGGTGGACCGTTTCTTTAGTTTATTAAATACAAGTTAATGAAAATCATTAGTGATTTGTGGATTTTACAACTATGAAGTAATTTTACATTATGACCACAATCTTAAGATAGATATTGGTGACTCTCAGTAGTATAATGGGTCTAGAGAAAAAAACCATAAAATGGATTTTTCTTCTAGTGGATCAGTGGATAAATCTCATGAAGGAAAGAAAACCCATCTACAAACATGTCAAGAATGTGGGAAGAAGAATACTAGAAACAATATCAAGGGAACTAAAATATGCTTCAACTGTGGAAAATAGGGGCACTGAGATAATTAGTGGTGAAAGAGATGAAGAAACCCACTGATGTGATGGAAGAAAATATGGTCCATATTGACACTCAACCTGTGGTGAATTGTTTCAATTGTAAAGAATATGATCATTAGGAAAACCAATTCCCTAAGACAAGATTTCTTGGAGATAATAAATGAAAACAACCTCTACGACCTAGAGAGAAAGTAAGAATATATTCTATCACTACTGTTAAGGTGGATTCCAAAAATCATGTGGTGATAGTTATGCTGGTTATTCATTCAAGAATAGAGACCATAATTTTTGATTATGGTTTTTTTCATTATTTCATATCATGTAGGTTTAGTAGAACTATTTAAACACCACATCAAAATATAGGGGTTAATCTATCTATGGGAATATAAAATTAATAAATTATTGCTTCCCAAATAAATAAATACTCCCCAATCAATTTTTGTTGACTAAAAATTCAAAAAATATCATTTTACTTCATTTAGTGTATTTGGATGCTATATTGGGCATGGATTGTATACCCTTATATAAATCCAACATCAACTACTGGGATAGGGAGATCACTCTTCACTTCCCGAGTCATCCTCTAATTTGGAATAAGTGTAAGGCGAAGGATGAATATCATATGGAATATTCTTCTCAAGTGATAATATTATTTCTTTATGTGAAAGAATATCTAGCTCAATTAATTGAGACAAAGGAGATAATTATGCTTGAAGACATACCCATTGTGAGGGATTATACTAATTTTTTCCCAAAATAGTTTCCTGGTTTTCCTCCTAACTAAGTGGTTGAGATCCCAATTGAAATTATACCTAGGTATCTAAACATATCAAATACTTCCTACATAATGACCACCATTGATTTGGAAGAACTATATAAGTAATTAAAAGAGAATATAAACTAGGGTTTTATATGATTGAGTGATTCACCATGGGGTTTTAAGACCCTCTTTTCCAAAAAAAATATGGATCAATGCACCTTGAAATTGATTATTATAAGCTCAATAAAATCATTATAAAGAACAAGTATCCCTTTCCATGGATATATGACTTGTTTTATCAATTACATGGGTCCCAATTTTTATATATAGTGGACCTTTGGTTAGGATATTACCAATTAAAGGTGAAGATGGAAGATATTCCCATGGTTTCCTTTTGAATGAGGTATACACACTATGATTTAATTCTGATTCCCATTGAACACACTAATGATCCAAAAATTTTCATGGACATAATTAATAGTGTCATTACATAATTCTTTGAAATTTTTTTGTAGTATTTATAGTTGTTATTATAGTATAATCCAAGAGAAAGAAGAAATATGAGGATCATTTTAATAATATCCTAAGAACCTTTCAAAAGGAGAACATATTTTAAAAGGACAATAAATTAGTGTTATATATGGAGGAAGTAACATTCCGGGGGAATGACATCACTAGAAAATGGATATCTATGGACCTTTCTAGGAAAAAGGGAATTAAAGAGTGTCCTAGACTAGTATTTTTAATGGAGATCCATAGTTTCCTTATACTAGAAAAGTATTAATGATGATTTGTGAGAAACATATCGCAATTGTTAAACACATTAAACAAGATGAGTTGTATGGGAGTAAATTTTTTCTAGAATTGTGAATGTGAAGAGTCTTTCAAAGAGTTGAAAAGGAGACTTATCATTGAAACATTACTTATACTACCCACATGTGCGGAACTCTTCATGGTATATAAAGATGCTTCAAAGAAGGGATTAGGCGATGTACTGATGTAGAATGAAAAGGTGATAGCCTACGTCTAAAGGAAGATAAAATTTTATGAGTATAAATATCCCATACAAGATATATAGTTTATATTTATGATATTCTTATTGAAAATATTGAAGCATTATATCCATGGGGAGAAGTGTGATATATATATGGATCCCAAGATCCTGAAATATATATTCAAATTGAAGGATCATAATATACTCCAAAAATAAGGTTATATCTAAACAAGGAATATGAGTGATCAATACACTACCTTCCTAAGAAATAAAATAAAGTGGTAGATGATCTAAGTAAAAAGGATCTAACTTCCCTATCAATAATGAGAATTGAGAAGGATCCAATCTTCTAATACTTGTAGAGGATAAACATGGGGATCATAATGGAAGGAACAAAATCATTAATTTATCAAGTTATTATTCAACCATCCCTTCTGAAGAAGATAAAATATACTCAAAGATATGATGAGAAAATTTAAAATAAGGTGAGAGCTATCAAAAATGTGAAATCCATAGAGTTAAAAATAGACGAAGAATGAGTTTTAAAATTTGGGTCATGAATACGTGTACCAAAAAATACTGAGATAAAGAAGTTTAATTTGAATAATGCATATATCTCGACCTTCTGTATCCATCCCAGGAGTATGAAGATGTATCGAGATCTCCAAAAGCACTATTGGTGGGACAATATCAAGAAGTATATCACAAAATGTAAATCAATGTTCCTAGTATATTAGCTGGTGATGGATGAGAGGAAAAAATATAATTATATGATGAAACCATTACCCATACCTATATGAATGTGTGAAAACATAACCAAAGACATTTTAACTGTTCTTATAAAGATATCATGTGAAAATAATGAAATATGAGTTGTGGTGAATCATATTACCGAGATTTATCACTTAATTTATATTCAATACGTCTTCTCACTCGATAAAATTGAAAGGATATACATCACAAAAGTGGTGAGGCTACATGGAAATCCACTATCAATTGTATTTGATAAATATTTGTGATTTAACTCCGTGTTTTGTTATATTCTCCAGCATTATCTAAATAATGATCTGAAATTTAGTACAGATTCTCACCTCCAAACTGATAGCCAATTTGACCAGATAATCTAGACACTAAAATACATGTTGACAGTACGCTTAATAGATTTTAAAGGAGGAAAAGATTAGAATATTCCTTTAGTATAGTTATTGTACACTAATATCATTCCCTCAAGTATCCAAATAGCTCCATATTATGCCTTTTATGGGAAGATATATAGAACACATGCATGCTGGGATGAAATTGGTTAATTCAAGATTCTGATACCTGAAATGGTCGATGAAATGGTCGAAAATGTCAAGACCATTTAGCATCACATCAAAGAGGTAAAGAGTCAAAAAATCATCGATGAGACATAGAGTTTGAGTTTAGAGATAAGTTATTCATATGTATATATCCATGGAATAGATTCATGATATTTCATAAGGGGGAAAGATAAGTCCTTGTTACATCATCCTTTTTGAGATTCTCGATGACATAAGAGTTGTGGTATACTGACTAGAACTCCCACCAATCAAGTATCAATTACGTAATATATTCCATGTATCATTATTGAAGAAATATATACCAAATCCCTCTCTTGTAATAAATTTAGAGGTGGTATTTTTGGAAAATTATTTCTCGTATGAGAAGCAGCCGATGAAGATCTTGGACTGTAGAGATAAAGTTCCATGAAATAAGACAACTGACGTTGTCAAAGTATTACGTTGAAATCATAAGTAAGAGGAGGAAAATTAGGAATCATAGGAAACTATAAAGTAGAAGTTCCAACACTTATTTTTACCTTAGAATATAAAATGAAATTTCAAGGGAAAAATTTCTTAAGGGGGAAAAAATATAATGGCCCAATGTTTAAAAGTGATATTCAATTCCTGAATAAATGTGTGATATATTATATCGAACATATAATATAGAGAAACAATAAAACATTATTTTTTATAAATGAAAATTATTAAATTATTAAATAAATAAACCCATTAAAGAAAAAATATTATAATGAGATTAAAAATAAAAAATAAAATAAGAAATATATGAAAAATAATATCTTTTCAATCTAATAGAATGACCACACTCATGAAATAAGTTGTGTAAATAAAAAATAATATTAGTAATAAAATATTCATCTCATAAAATGAAAATATATAATATTGATAGAAAATAAATGTGAATGGAGAATAATTTAAATAAGAGTTATTTATTGGATGTTGAGAACCCTTATGGCCATTAAAAATCCAACCATTGGAATAGAAATTTGATCATTATAAATAGTAATATGCCTATTATAATAGTAACCTATAGACATGTAAAATAATATTTAGGTATCCTAAAAAAATGAAAATATAATATATTTATACTATAGAATAAGTAAATATATGTTTTAAAAATGAAAAATTAAGTGTTTGTATTTTTATAAATCATGAATATTTTAATTTGACTTTTATAATAAATATAACAATTTAAAATAATTATTTTTCCATAAAATATATTTATAAATTAATACTATGTTTTATTATAATGATAATATAATTTTACAAGTCTGTGGGTATTTTTCAAAGGGATAATGAATCGATTATCATATTAAAATTGAATATTTTCAAAAATATGAATATTTTATTTAAAAATTATATTTGGAAAATTTAGAATATTATTTTCATAAAATGGATTAAATTTTTTTAATATATAGGTCAAAAAATTGTTATGGTGAATTATTGGTATTTTTTCTAAAATAGTTGAATTTGGGGTGAATTGTGAAATATAGTAAATTACAGTCTTTAACATTATATGTCAAATACATGAAATTTTGAGTCAATCATGATGTAAGAACCCATTATCTATAAATCACATGAACCATTTTCTATATATAGTCATAATAATCAATACTATTTATGGTCTTGAGCTAAAAATAATAAACTAATGAATATAATATTCAAAAACACCACTCTCCTTCCCTTATAAATACAACCCTCCCCACCACTTCCGCACACATGTTATAATAAATGAATGATGAAAAATATCCACAAAAAACAATCCTACCAAATCTCCCATATATCCTAGTTCTGATGGTCTCACAAAAATATCAATTCCAAGTTCTTCAATGGGTCCTTCAAGGTGGCAATATTCAAGAGGTAATATTCTCAAACTACATATTTTAATTTTTTTATTCTTCTACCTTATCTTCACTTACCCCATATAAAACGGAATAATAAAATTATTATAATATATATAATATAATTTCAGAGTGATAATGGAATATATTCTACCCATATTTTTCTTTTCTTCTTTAATTCAAATAATCAAATCCATTATCCATATTATGTTGGTTCACCTTCTACATGGATAATGAGTTTTCTTTTTTTTTTTCATTAATGAATTAAAGGCTGATAAAAAAACTATTATTATGGTTAAATTAGATGATAATAAGTATATTATATCATATTTCATGTTTTATAATTAATATATAGATATAATACTAAATAAAATTAAATCAGTTCATTATGGTCGGTAAAACCGCCTAAATGAACTAACCATGAAATGTTAACATTTTTACTTAATTAACCCTCCCTATATTAGAACACATAATGGAGTTTGGGACCATTTAAATTTTTTTAAGGTCATGAATACCATTTAATTTCACTTCTGGAGTTTAAGTCCCATTCGATAAGTGTCAGAGTTGGTGTCCTATTACCAACTATTTATGCTTTGATTACATGTACAATTGATGTATTTAATATAAATAAAACTTCATAATAAATATTATTCATATTTATGAATGAATTTAACGTAATAATTACCTAGAGTATATTTCTCATTGATAAGGTCATAGAAGTTTCACACTATGATGAGATCCTTGAAGTGCTATGATGATATTCTTAAATATAGTGCTCTGATTGGATAATATACTATGATGGTAAACATAGTATATAGATTTTTAGGTGTGAGTACTAATAAGAAGATGATACTTATTCTCATGAATTTTTCACTTGGTAATATCCATGATATGATATTAGGATAACTAACCCACCATTTAAGAATTCTGTATGTTTTAGTGTCATCAAATATTCCTATCTGTGAGCATGTAGAATGGTCATTAGAATTTAATATCATCCTTATTGAATTTAATGGATTTAAAACTTATATTTGATGATTAAAATCCTAATAACTTATGTTCATAATGAGGTAGGGTACATTGGGCGTGTCACAATTGACATGTCTTTAATGGATAAGTCAAGGGAGAATTTCTCCCTTCCATCTATATGTAAATTGATATCTCAAACCTTTTATTTGAATAAAACCTTCAACATAAATTTCAAGTACATGGTTTAATGAAGAATATATTTCATATAGTCAAAGAATTTGGTATCAGGAAAATATGTTGGTGACACAGATGTTCAACCTGGTTGATGAGATATTACAAAAGAGGGATTATAATACAAAATGAACATTTTTATTTTCTTTTCATCATTACGACATTAAGTTCTTTCACATGGGTGAATTGACCCATTTATAGATAGTAATCTAGGACTTTAGGTAAGACCATATAATGTAAATGATAAATAATCCAAGAGGGTCACACACTAAGTGTTTCTAATGATCTTGATTAAATTATATTTAAATTTAATTAATAGAATAAATATTTTTATCATGACCAAGGAATAATTTTATTCACTTTTTATCAACCAAAAATATTTATTTATGAATGAAATAACTAAATTAAATATTTATTCAGGTATTTGATAAATTCTATGGAGGATAAATGGAACAAGACCATGTTCTTTTGTAAATATTTGTTTTCAAGATGGTTATCGTTACACAGGATGTCACATTCCATAAAATAATAATAATAATAATATGTAGAATGAGGATTATTAAAAATTATAGTATTATTTAAGGGATTACATGAAATTAATTAATTATTTTATCCTAAACCATAGATCTATAAACAGACAATTATATCTATTGAGTAAAGATCAAACAAATTGGGAAAAAATAATTTTTTCACACAACAACCTTCTGTCTCTCTCCATATAATTCTTCCTCTTTATCTTATTATTTATAATGAGAAACACATGATATTTTCCTTCAATACATAAGGATGAGCGATCGATACAAACAATTCAAGATAATATATTTTCCACGCTAGCACTTGGAAATCAATTTACACTGCTCGAAGATCAAAAGAGTACATGTGGATTACCACTAGTTGGATTAAATCATTGGATCATCACATTAAAAAGAAGGAAAATTCAAAATTTTTTTTTATAAGATAAATAATGTCATCAAAGAAAGGATCCTATGACAAGGTATTTATTTTTTCAGATCTAAATAAATTAATTATAAATTTAAGTTAAAATATCCATTATTGGGTTCTAGGGAATTTTATTTGAAATATATTTAAATTAATCACTCATAAAATAACACTTCCACTACATCGAGACCATCAAGTGGTATCATAGGGGTCACATTAAAATTTATAATTATTTATTTGATTTTTTATTGGTTCACATCTAAAAGTTAAGAGTCATTTCATGTTTTAATCTATTCTTGATCTATCATAAAAATATCATCTTCCTCTTCTTCATTTATCCCAAATATTACCATGATCAGTTAATGATTAATGAATTTTACATAGGATGATGTCATCCAGAAGTGTCAAGGATCTTGGATGGATAATACAATACTACATAGTGTGTACTCCTCTTCCATACACCATGTATCCTTTTTCATTGCACCAGGATGCCCTTGTGGATTCTGGGTCATCATGTAATAAGTGTAGGCCACATGTAATAAATAAAACACATGTAAACCAAGCTAGGTTAAAACATGAATTTAATAGAGTACACATTGTGTAGTATGACTACATGATGTGTATTCCACCCATTTTGAAGAAATAAAACATGGGGTCAAACCGGGTCATATAATTAATACACAATTTGTATTTAATACATGAAATGTAAAGAATGAAACTGTGTTACTTAAATTACATGTTGTGTATTCTTCATACACTCCATGTACTCCACGAATGTTTAGGATAAGTATATTCCAAGTCCCTAGGCATGTATTATAGATATCCAGTGAAGAGAAAATACATGCCGTGTGACTGGATTGAACACTCTATGCACTTTATCGATTTACATAGAAATATTGAATTGAATTTATTACTCTATTAAACCTGATCGAACCTGGTATCATTTTGGTCATTAAGTTGATAGTACATGTTGGTATTTAGGTTTTACATTATATTAGATGCCTAATTAATTCCATGTAATATTTGATGAAATGAATCATGTTTAGTTATTTTATATTAAAGAATCAACATATTAAATTATACAGACTACATAATTTTCATATGTTCCATGTGAAATTAAATATTCCATAAATTCCATAAAATTAAAAGGTACACCATGTTTAAATTTTTTTGTATGAGTGGATTTTTTAAAATGAAACTATATTGAGTAGTTCGGACAGGTAATCATTGAGTTTATTCCAAGTTTAAAGATGTGTTATGCTTTGTTGAATTTTTAAATAAAATTGAATAATTTATTTTATTTATAGACAAATATATTGGGAACATGATGTTGATTATATAAAATCATATAAAAAGAATTAATTTTTCAATAAGATAATTAATCAGTTTAATTCATGTGTGTTTTATCTTATTAAAGAATGATTTTAAATGAATTATAGATAATTATTTTATATATGAAAATATTGCATTATATGGGTGATCATGAGATATAATAGACCTGTGTATGAGTTGGAACTATTTAATCTAATTTATTGCATGGTTTAAAATTTTAATTATAAAATTAAATTTCATGTCCTACAATTTATCCCTCCCTAATATTATGTATAATATGCATTCCCAATGTTATTTATGCAATTACAATTAACCAATAATTTGGTTATGCTCACCTATGTGTGAGTTATAAATACATATAATTAATAGAGTATCCCAAGGTGCATGGAGGTGGTTTAAGATGGAACCATAATAATTCCAACCCAAGTGATACACAAGTTGACATGTATAATGATGAAAATCATGCCATGACCGATATAAGGAGTTATTCCGCTTGGCTATAGGTTGATTTATTATCTGATTAGTAAATCAATAGTTATATAAGCTCATGATTGAATCATTAATTAACTAACTTAATTATATCTAAAAATTGTTTTATTTTTGGATGCAAGATAGTGATCACACAAATAAATGAATTAATGTGAAAATAAAAAATTTAAATGAATGGATTATGTGTAAATGTTTAAAAAATCATGGTTAATTTATTAATAAATTTCCACTTAATATTAAAAATTAATGTAATGGATAGAATAAGAAAAAATTTATTCATAATAAATTAAAATACATTATCTAAATATTCAGTTACACATGGAGGTCCATTACTCAATTAGGAATAAAATCCATAGGACTAAGTATTTTACCAACCATCATTTAGACACTTAATTTTAACATGGAGTTCTTATAAAGGTTATGGGATGAATTAATGATCTTACATCATGATAAGTATCTATATCTAGACTTGATGTATCTTGGAGGCCAGTGTTGAAGAAATCAAAGTTAGGAATTCGGGATTGGGGAGTCCACTCAATGAATCAAGGAGTTACAGGCCCACAGTTGGTGAAGCCTTGACAACCTAAATACCCACAAGTAGCTTGACCAACCCTCGCAGGGGTTATGTGAATGGGAAAATGGATCCTTGAACCTAGAATGTTTTATAAACTATAAATTATGATTTTAATGGTGAGGGATTTTGAGACTTGATAAAATAGTTGGAGATTTAATAAAATAAATTAATTTATTATTTCTCATATAATTTATAACCAAGATAAGTACTAATAAACTGTTCTTATAATTTTAGAAAATATAAATTTCATCATCCACACCATACCTATGATTTATATTGGCGAAAGACTATCTATTTACTTTTAGTAACTACTAGAAGTGGTTCATATGCCTTCGGGTCATGATGCTTCCTGATCGTAAATATTAAATGCTATAATCCTCAATTTTTGATCCACATACTAAGGAGGTGAGTGATGACATGTTTCTTTTCTATGAATATTTTTAATGATGTGGTCAGTAATCAATGTTTTATGATTTCACCTATGTCTAGTGAACTCATGAAGTCTCATGAAATCATGGATGATTATTACATGCTCGACCATATCTATAGCTTATAATCAGAGAGAGATAGACATAAATTGTTTGAGATCTAAAAGGATATTTTTAGAGTAGTCTTAGATATGGTTCTCCAAATGGTCCTCTCATAGTCAATATCATTAGATACATTAAGAATTTAGAGGTTCTAGGGTTTAAAATCCTTTAAGAACTGGACACCGATCTCATTATCACATCACATCCTCAATGCTTCTCCAATGTTGTTGTTAATTTTAATATGAGAAACATTGAGAATTCTCTCCCATATCTTCTTACACTACTACACCAAGTGGATAATGAGGTTTTTTAAAAGGAGTCAATCCTTATTATGAACAAATGGAAAGGTGAATCTAAGAGATATAATCCTAAAAATTCATCGCAATGACCATCCAAGAAGATAAATATTACGGGAAAATATAGGGAAAATGATTATTTTTTTTCACATATAGAAAGGAGGGCCACTATAAGAAAAACTCATCCCAGAAAAATAAGCATGGGGAAGCATCCAATTCATTTTTTATCGAGTAAAATTTATCTATTTCTATAAATTGGGTATTAGAAACCACTTTTTGAGATCACATATGTATTAAAATATAGGAACCATGTAGATTCAGAAAAATTGACCAAGGGGAGGCAGACTTACAAGCATATAATTGAACTAAAATTACAACTATGGCTATCGGGGATTGCCACCTCACAATGACAACAAGAATGATCATGGTTATAAAATATTGTTATATTGTTCCATCTATTACCAAAAATATTATTTATGTATTTATACTTGATACAGATTATTTTATTTTCATTCTTAGAAATGTTTTTTGAAAATTTTATGAAGATATATTTTTTATGGCAATGAATATTTAAATAATGGTCTTTATTTTTTGGATTATACAAAACAAGTAATGATAATAAATAATGAAACTAATTCACAAGAATCATACCACATGAAACTTTTGAATCACAATCTAGTTCATGAAAAAAATGTTTGAATAAATTACCCAAATATGGATATTTAGATTATTTTGAACTAAAATAACTTACTTTATGTCACGCATGTTTACATTGAAAAATGACCAAAGTACTATTTAGTACAAAAGGTAAAAGGTCCCAAGAGATTATTAAATTAGTTTATAATGATGTCTGTGGACCATTTCCTATGGAATTATGATGTGGGTACTCATACTTCATAACTTTTTATAATGACTTTAGAAGATAAGGATATTTATACTTGATGAGGCATAAGTCAAAGTATTCTGTGATATTTAGGGAATAAAAGAATGATGTTTAAAACATATTGGTAAGAAGATTAACAATATCCACTCAAACTATGGTGTAAAATATATTAATAGAGATTTCATTTATTAATTTTGAGATTTTGGGATTCTATATCAATTCACTCCACCTTATATACCTTATCCGAACTATGTAAGTGGAAGGAAGGAATGGACCTTGTTAGACATGGTGAGATAAATGTTGAGTTATTTGAGTCTTCCATTTTTATTTTGGGAGTATACAATATAAAAACCAACACAAAAACTAAATTAAGTTACAACTAAGGTAAAAGATTGTGTACCATAAAAATTGTGTAAGGGGAAGAAACCCATGTTGTCGTACTTACATATGTGAGTTAGTGATGTTTTTGTTAAATACTCGTTATGTAAAAAACTTATATCTAGAGGCACTAAGTGAACCTTTATAGGATAACTGAAAGAAACAAGGGGTTATGACCTATATTCCCCCTCATAAAAAAGGTTATAGTGGAAAGACATGCCCTATTCCTTGAGAGGGAGCACATCTCTAAAAGAAATAGTGGGAGTGAGATATAATTTTATGAATTCGAGGATTAAGGTACATAAGAGTTGTCATAATAATAGATTCCTAAAAGCCCCATGGAAGAATAATATTTTATAGAGACACTAGTACCATGTAGAAGTATCGTAGAGGTTAGAGAACTATAATGGTATGGTTTTCTATCCACTAAGGATGGTAAATATTTATTGGTTGATAATAATGATACTCTAACATATAAGGTAGTAGTAATTGGAACAAATTTTTCCATGTGGTAAGAAGCCATGAATTCTGAAATGTATTCCATATACCAAAACCAATTATAATTTTTTCCATATCTTATATAGATGTAATGAATGTTGGTTTAAATGGGTCTTCGAGAATAAAATGGTCATGGAAGGAAAAGTTTGTACCTATAAGGCACGACTAGTTTCAAAAGGATTTAAAAAATGTCATAGAATTGAATATGATGAAAACTTTTTACCATTTTCAATACTGAAACCCATCAAAATTATACTTTCCATTATGTCCTTTCATGACTATGGGATTTGGAAAATAGATTCCAAAATTGACTTCCTTAATGGTAACCTTTAGTAAGATGTCTATATAACACAACCTGAAGGTTTTGTGACTCCAAAGGATGCAAAAACGATATAAATTACATAATTCCATTTAATGATTAAATAAATAATCCAAGTCATAGAACATTTCATTTTATGAAACCATAATAGAATTTGGGTTTATAAATAATAAATACAAGACTTGTGTTTATATGCAATTTAGTGGGAGTTCTATTTTCTTAATTGTATATGTTGATGACATATTACTTTTGGGAAACGAGATACCATTCTTACAGTCTATTACGGATGGGTTGAATAAATATTTAATCACTAAGGAAATAAGAAAGGAAACATATATTCTTGGGAATAAAATTCATTGTGATAGATTTAAGAGGCTGCTCGGCCTAAGGCAATATACATATATTAACAAGATACTAAAGAGATTCAGTATAGAATAATCCAAGAGGGGATTGCTTCTAGCATCACATGACATTAATCTTTCTAGGAAATTGTTTCCTCAGGAACATGAAGAACGAAATATAATGAAACATATTTCATATGATTCAATTATTAAGTTAGTCATATATTCTATGCTATGTACTAGTTGAGATTTCACCTACATATTAGGTATGGTTCGAAGAAAACAAACTGACCCAGGTGAAATCTATTAGATGGTTGTCAAGACAACCCGTAAGTATCTAAGGAATACTAAGGATATATTCCTAGTTTATAGAGGAGATGAGGAACTAGTAATAAGAGGATATGAAGATGCTTGTTTTCAAAGAGATCAAGATGAGATGAAGTCTCAAACCGGATACATATTCACTTTGAATGGAATTGTAGTGAGTTTGAAGAGCTCAAATGAGGATGTGTTTGATTCTAAAGTAGATTTTGTGTATATTTTAGCTTTTTATGTATCTAAATAAGTATAATTTATGTGAAAATTTATACAATATCTTGATATTGTTCCTAGAAATAAAGGTACTATCTCACTTTTTTATGATAATATAGTAGTGGTGACTCTTATTAAAGATTCAAGATAAAATCCATAGATGAAGTAAAAACTTATGAAGTATCATCTCTTGTGGGATTTTTCTCAAATAATTGATGTTGTAGTGAGTAGTATTTCAATGGAATACAATTTGTTAGACACATTGACTAAAGTATTGACTCAATAGAAACATGATTATCATGTGAGGTCTAGTGGACTGAAAGTCATAGGAAATTGGATCTAGTCTAAGTGGGAGTTTTTTTTAAAGTTGATGTCCTAGAAAAAACAATTTATACTTTGATTACATGTATATTTGATGGATTTAATATTAATAAAATATATTATTTCATATTGTTCATTTTTTTCATAACTTTAATGTAACAATGCCCTGTAATATATAGAACAATAATAAGGTCATAGAAGTTCCCCACAATAATGAGAACCCTGAAGTGATATGATAATATTCATAAATATAGTTTTGTGGTTGGATAACATATTATGATGGGACACATAGTATATATACTATTAGGTGTGAGTACTCATAAGAGGATGTGACTTCTTCGCATGAAGTTCACACATGATAATCTCTAATATGGGAGATTATGAGAATAAACCCATTGATAGATTATCCATGTTTTTGTTTAATCATATATTCCTATATAAGAGAATGTGTAATGGTTCTTATAGTATAATATTATCATTAATTCATGTCATGACTCATGAAATTATATTTTTTGATGAAAACTTTGACACTATATGTTCATAGTGAGGTTGGGTACATTGGGTGCATCACGATTGACATGTCATTAATGGATAAGTTGAGGAAGGATTTGTCCCCCCATATTTATGGAAGTTGATATATGATAAATTTGGTTGGAATAGAGCTATCTCCTTAAATTCCATGTCCATTTTGTAATTATAAGTTTGTTTCATATAGTCAAAGAAATAAGTATCGATCATATTTTTTGGTGACAAAGATATGAAACCTTCTTGATGAGATATTGGAAAAAATGGATTATATTACACAAAGATAATTCGTATATGGTTGTCATCATTGAAAAATTAAGTTCTCCCTATTAGGTTACTTAATCCATTTCTAGAATATAATCTTAGAGTTTAACCAATATCGCCTAATTCTAACAAGAAATAATCCTAGAGGGTCCCACACTAAGTGTTTTTGTTGATCTCAAATAAATTATTTTTCAATTTAATTAACTGACTGAATATTATTATCCTGACCAAGGAATAATTTTATTCATATTTTATTGATATAAAATATTTATTAGTGATTTAAATATTTAAATTAAATATTTATTTAGGTATTCAATTGTAACGTCTCGGACCCGGGTGCCACGCAACGGGTGCCCCGATCCCGGTTCACCACGTGACCTTAAGCGCATTTCCCCAAATGCCAGAGGCTGCCGACTAGCAGCGAGGGCCCAGGTCTGATAGTGGGGAAACTATGCTCTCATTTTTCAAAGTGTAGTGCAGCGGAGTACTAAATAAAACATAAAACAAATAGAGGAAGCAGTAAACCGTACACAAGGCAGTGAATATAACCAACAATGTATAAATAATGATACTACAGGTCTCAGGTTATAAGAAAACAACCAGAACATGTTATACATCAATACAGTACAGTAAACAGTAGAGTACAACAAAACAAAGCAAACAGCTGGCAGCTGCATCACGAGCCTAGGCTCGGTCCCATGCCCTCCTACTCCACAAAAACAGTCAAGTACCTGTATAGGGACCCTTGCCCCTATCTATACCTACAACAGCACAATCTGTTTGGGCCGAAAAGCGTGACCCAAATAGGGTGTGAGAAATATATCTCAGTAGGCACCCACCAAAGGCCCGTGCCCAACTGCATGTAAGCATGAAACAATAGTGTGCAGTAGTAAAATGAAAATAAGTAAGTAGTACTCAAAAGTAAACCATTACAAATTATATTTCCATTTTATTATCCATTTAATCCAATTAAAATAAGAAATCACCACAGTGAATTTCTAGCAAACAACTAGTGTCCTCAGACACGTAAACTCTTACCCTCGGGTAATGAGTATCCTAACAAGAATCTGCCCTCAGGCATAACAGAATTTTCCCTCAGGCGTAGGTAGTGTCACCCTCAGGCACAGAATCAGCTGCCCACAGGCACAAAAGAAGTTTCCCTCAGGCCGAAATAAATACAGCCCTCGGGCTAAATAGTGCAATGCCTACCGGCTATTCACAATAACACCCTTAGGCTAAACAGGTAACCGGGCCATGCCAAACATATCAACATGCAGTAAACAAGAAATTCCTCTCATGAAAATTCTACAATTACTACATTTAAGGCATACCCTCGGGTATCCTAGCCAAACGGCTAAATAGAGGAACACACCCCCGGGGTGGTTCCGGATCCAAGAAATGATCCCAACCAGAATTTTATTATCACAATTTAATCACCTATGCAATTCTAGGCATTAAACATAGCAACGACCTCAGCCACACGACACCCCAACATGGGTTCATGGAACAAAAACGCACAAAACACACAACAGTTGGAAAATAAACACAAATCCACCTACCTTATACACCAACGAGCGTTATACACGAATACTGACTCCAGAAACGCCCAAGAATGGTGCAGAACCCGACGAATAACAAAACCCATTCGAATGTAAATAACTTACGTTAGGAGAAAAATTGTCAAGAACGGTACTAGGAGTGGAGAGGGCTTACCCATGCGGTTCCAACGAGATCGTCTGAAGCTGAATCGGATTTCAGACGAACTCCCTGTGGATCTTCAAAGATCCGACCTCCTCTTTTGGCTCCAAAATGGCTCAAATGCCTCCTCTGCCAAATGAGGAGGCTACTGCCTGTTTTAAGTCGAAAAAAACAAAGTACATGGTGTGTACTTCCAAGTACACGACGTGTACTCCCTTCATTTAACTGTTCATTAGGTGGCATCGCCACACTGTTAATCCGTCGACATGAGTACATGACATGTACTCTTGGGTACACGGCGTGTACTATCGTCCAACTGGCCGTGACTCCACCGCCTTACTGTTTAAGCCTGCCGACTGACTACATGACGTGAAATGTACCACTACACGGAGTGTAGTCGATTCCTACACCCCTCGTCGCCGGCATGGCTACACACCCCATGTACTCATCCCAACACGACCAAAAGTACACAATGTGTGGATAAAGTACACGATGTGTAGTTCCAAAATATAGGATTTTCCCCCATTTTCCATATTTTTCTCAAACACACTTAAAGAAAAGGGAATGAAGAATCCCGTACCTCTAAAATAAGAACTAGGTTCTTACAAACTTCCCCCTTATAGCAATTCGTCCCCGAATTTCCCTTACAAGGGTGGTGAAGAGAAATCTTAGAACATCTCTGGCCACTGAGCACGTACGTCGGCCTCCCGCTCCTAGGTCTCGTCCTACACTCGGGCATGCTTCCATAGAACTCGTACAAGAGTAACTGACTGGCCTCAGAGAACCTTCATGCTCCTGTCAACAATACAGATCAGATGCTCCTCAAAGGATGCATCATACTGAAGCTCAACCTCCTCTGGCTGAAAGGTGTGAGACGGGTCTGAACGGTAGCGACGCAACTGAGACACGAGGAAGACGTCGTGAATGGATCGGTACCACTGCCGTAACTTCAACCGATATGCAACCAGCCCGACTCTCTCCAGAATCTCAAATGGTCCCACATAACTCGGTGAAAGATTACCCTGTCTCTTGATCCGTTTGTGTCCCAGCCTCAGCGAAACATGCAAGAAAACCTGATCTCCGACCACGAACTCCAAAGGTCGTCTGCGGCGATCAGCATAAGACTTCTGACGAGACTGCGCGGTAGCCATCTGCTTCCGAATCAACTGGACCGGCTCAGATGTCTCCTATACGAGCTGTGGCCCGAGTAAAGCTACCTCACTTGCCTCTAACCAGCACAAAGGTGATTGGAATGGCCTACCATATAAAGCCTAGTATGGTTCCATATCAATAGTTGCTTGAAAACTATTGTTATAGGAAAATTTGAATAAGGGTATATACTTCTCCCAAGAGCCCCCAAAGTCTAGGACGCATGCACGCAGCATGTACTCTAGCACCTGTATCGTTCGCTCTGACTGGCCATCTGTCTGAGGGTTTTATGCTGTGCTCAGAAGCACCTGTGTACCCAGTGCCCTCTGAAAACTCTTCCAGAAACGAGACGTAAAGAGGGCGTCCCTATCTGAAACGATAGAATGAGGTACCCCATGAAGATGTACGATCTCTCGGATATATATCCTTCCAAGCTCATCAACACCGAAGGTCTCCTTCATCAGTAAGAAGTGAGCCACCTTCATGAGTCTGTCCACAACAACCCACATGAAATCATTGCCTCGAGGTGACCTCGAAAAACATGTCATGAAATCCATCGTGACATCATCCCATTTCCACTCTGGAATGGGTAACTACTCTAACAGTCCGGCTGGTCTCTGATGCTCTGCCTTCACCTGCTGATAGGTGGAACATATCATAACAAAACCAGCTATCTCTACCTTCATACCCGGCCACTAGTACTGATACCTCAAGTCATGGTACATCTTGTTAATCCCGGGATGAACTGCCCAAGATGAAGCATGAACCTCCCGCATCAGCTTCTTGTGTATATCCCCTGGAACCCATACAAGTCCATGGAAATGCAAAATCTCATCATCGCATATCGTCCAACCGGGAGGAGGGTTCTCACTTGCCACCGACTCCAATAGAACTAGGCCTTCTGAAACCGATAGCTACCTTATCCACACTCTGTCCAGGAGGGTAGATATCACAGCTAATGAGGGAAGATAAGTCTGCTCCTGACTGTCGTGAACCTTTAGATGCATCTTAGAGAACAATTCCATAAGCTGCCACTCACCACTGGCCTCCTGCACTTCCTGTATCTGAGTCTTCCTACTCAGTGCATCGGCTACTGCATTACCTTTACCAGGTGTATAGGCAAGCTCAAAATCGAAGGACTGTATGTACTCGACCCACCTTCTCTGCCTCAGATTCAGGTCACGCTGAGTAAAGATATACTTGAGTCTTTTCTGGTCAGTGAAAACCACAAAATGCTCTCCCAATAGATAGTGTCTCCAATAGCGCAACACATGAACAACTGCAGCCAACTCTAGATCATGCGTCGGGTAATTCCTCTCATGGGGCCTCAACTGCCGAGACCCGTACGCAACAACTCGGTCGCCCTGCATCAAAATGGCTCCCAACCCAATCCCTAATGCATCATAGTAAACTGTATAGCTCTTCCCCTTCTCTGGGAGTATCAGGATCGGTGCTGATGTCAACCTTCCCTTCAGGTCTTGAAAAGTTGTCTTGCAAGCTTTTGACCAAACGAACTTCACACCCTTCTTAGTCAGACCTGTCAACGGTGCTGCTAAGCGGGAGAAGTCTTTCATAAAGCGTCTGCAGTAACCAGCCAGCCCTAAGAAACTCCTTATCTCAAACATGATCTTAGGATGCTCCCAGAAAACTACTGCTCTCACCTTCTCTGGGTCTACTACTACTCCTGCCTCAGAGATAATATGACCCAGGAAGTGAATCTGGTCCATCCAAAAGTGGCCCTTTGAGAGATTAGCATATAGCCGATGCTCTCTCAGTGTACTCAATACGATATCAAGATGGGTGGCATGGTCGTGTCAAGTGTGGGAGTACACCAAGATGTCGTCTATGAAGACTACCACAAATGAATCAAGATATGGATGGAACACACGATTCATCAGAGCCATGAAAACTGCTGGCGTGTTCGTGAGTTCGAACCGCATAACCGTATACTCATATTGACCATACCTACTCCTAAAAGCTGTGAGAGGTATATCAAATGGTCTAGCGCACAACTGATGATATCTGGATGTCAAGTCAATCTTAGAGAACACTCGTGCTCCACGAAGCTGATCAAACAGATAATCTATCCTTAGAAAGGGATATCGGTTCTTAACCGTCAACTGGTTCAGCTTCCGATAATCCATGCAAAGTCTAAGGGTACCGTCCGCCTTTTTGAAAAAAGGACCGGAGAACCCCAAGGAGAAGTACTGGGTCGGATAAAACCCTTCACTTGTAGCTCCTCTAACTGCCTCTTGAGCTCCTGCAACTCAGGTGTAGCCATCCTATAAGGAGGAATGGACACCGGTGATGCTCCTGGAATAAGATCGATAGAGAAATCTACCTCACGCACCGGAGGTAGACCTGAAAAGTCGTCCGGGAAGAAATCCCTGAAACGATCGACAACTGGAGGGAAATCCATCAGACAAGTCCCCTAATCATCCAGATATAAGATCGCAATCTGGGCTGTGACTCCACCTCACCCATGATGCTCTGGTCTTGATCGACTCGCCTGAACACCCCATTCACTCTTTTATAGAATCTCCCCACCCTCTGGTGACATGAAACACACCCTGCGACGATAGCAGTCTACAAAGGCTCGGAAGGGAACCAACCAGTCCATTCCGAGAATGACGTCATAGATCGTCATCTCTAAAACATAGAGGTACCAAAGGAAGTGACACCCTCCAACCTCAAGGGGGCACTCCTTACACTGATGCACACCAGCTTTCCTAGTCCCCAATGGAGTGTCTAGCATCATGATATTAGAAGGATAAGAAAGACCGAGCCCAAGGATCTCCACAACGGGTACAAATATAAAACTATGCATAGCATCCGTATCAAAAAAGTACTGAAGACAAGACAGAAGCTACTAGAATAGTACCTATGACTGTAGAAGGTATGGGATCCTGCTCTTGTTGGGTATGTTGCACTGCATATTCCTGCCCAGTTCCACGGCCCTGTGACACAGCCTGGCTACCCTGATCTGTCCCGCCTTACTGCCTCTGAGATCCTGGTGTCTGGCTACCATGGCCTCGACCACCATCTCTGCCTACACGCCATGACGTATTCCAGTTTCCCGACTGGTAAGATGCCACTGGTCCTGCTCCTGCACGCAGAGTCTGCACAGAACCCCTCTCACTAGCTGGTGGAAACGCCCTGCAAAAGCATTGTAGATGACCCATCTTGCCGCAAGCTCGACACTCCACTGGGCACGTTGACACTGTGGCCTCTTTTGCCTCTATCTACCACACTGGTAGCACATAACCTGGCCACCTGAAGCATTCTTCTAACTGGTACTGCTTCCCTGAGAGAAGTCCATCTGTCTCTTCCTCTTTCCAGCAGAAATAATACCAGTCACTATTGCTGAACCACCATGGCTCACACCACTAGATTCCCGCATGTTCCTCTCTATAATCAGTGCCTGGTTCACAATCGCATGTACAGTAGGCAACCTGAAAACATTTACCAGTGATCAGATGTCATACCGAAGACCATCCTCAAAACGACTGGATCTCGACATCTCATCATCCACCAGCACGGGTGAAAAATGCTGAAGCTCTGTAAAACAAGCAGAGTAGTCCATCACTGACATAGTGCCCTACTGCAGATTCATGAACTCTCGAGCTCTATCTACCCTCAGCATATCGGGAAAAAAGAAGTCATAGAAGACTGCCTGAAAATCTTCCCACGCCATGTCCCTGTGATGCTCTGACTGGGTGGTAACATCCCACCACCTCTTGGCAGAATCACACAGCATGTAAGTCGTGATCTTGACCCTCCACCCTGGAGGCGTCTCAAGATGCTCAAAAATAGTCTGAATCGACCCCAACCAAGACTCTGCAGCCTGTGGTCCGCCATCCACTGAAAACGTAGGCGGATGCTTCTGCTGAAAAATATGTGTTAGCTCGGCCATAGACGTGGCAGCCTGCGGTGCTCCCTGAAAGGTCTGCATGAACCGCAATAAGCCTTCACGGAACTGTGCCTCCGCGCCTGATTCCGGTATAACAGCTGGTGACGCATTTGGCTCTGCTGATGGATCAACTAGTAGCCCATGGCCCACCATCTCCAGAGTATAGTCGTCACTGCTCTCCTGGCGAACAACTCGCAGTCGTCTAGGCGGCATGACACTACAAGATCAAAAGCAGGCCTCAGGTTCAAGATTATTAAGAATGAAAGTGAAGGATCCACAAGGAACAAGAGGAAGAAGGAATTTCAATGTTTGCAAAACAAGACTACACGACGTGTAGAACGACTACATGGCGTGTAATTGACTTTCCTTCCCCTCCCCGGGTCCTTCTACACGGCTCAGAAACATGGCTTATGTTCAAAAAAACTACATGGCGTGTATATTATCTTCACGGTATGTACGATGTTATTTTCCAATTGCCCGTGTCGTCTGTGACATGGCCGACTACTCGACTTGACACTACACGATGTGTTACACCCGTACATGGCGTGTACAACACCCTGTTTTCCAGCCACATGGATAACTCCACATGGTCTGTCCATGGACAAGACTACATGGCGTGTCCCACAGGTACATGGCGTGTTCCGGGAGAGGTGACACCGGCCCGTGTTGTTAGTTACACGGCCGAGTCCCCAGGTCATACTACACGGCGTGTTCATCATTGACACATCGTGCTGTACAGGAGTTCACCGAACCGTGTTGTTAGTTACACGGACGGACTCCGGGTCACACTACACGGCGTGCACAAAAACTACACAGCGTGTATTACCCAAGCTCTTCCCTACCTCGTGTCGCCGCCCACACGGTTTGTGACATGGAGATAGACTACACGGCGTGTACTCAGGGTACACGGTGTGTACTCAAAAAGTTCATTTCTCTTCTGGAACAGAAGAACACACACGGTGTGTATGAGGTCCTACATGGCGTGTATACTGGGTTTCTGGACAGTATGCCTTAGAAACTTCTCCAAAACCCAGAAATACTGAAAAACAACACCTAAGTGTCAAATTACGACCTGTGAGGGCCCATACAACCCACAAATCAAAGTTTGACATCTTATATGTGTTATAACCAACAAACAGTCAATGATCCACCAAATTCCTGTCAATGGGGGACCATACTCCCCAAAAACCAAAGTTTGGTGTCCATTCTATAAACATGCTCAAACAAAAACACCATATCACAAGGCAGGTATTTATCAAGCAGCTATCACAACAGCATGCTTTATTAGCACATCAACTATCACAACAAAATGAAAATTTTAATGCACCTAAATGGCATGGAAACTATGCATGGCATGTGATTTCTAGCATGTGCCTATATGATGCATGAGACGGCATACCCTCATCTCATCGGGTTGTAACTAAATAGAACCCACAGATAAAATATAAACAGCACAATCCAAGTGCGTCACCCAACGGTGAAAACATATCAACCGTAAAATTGCAAAGTCAAAATAATGAAAAATACGAGGTAGACTAGCTTTTCCCTGTACACGGGTTAGCTATGCCCGGGCACAACTTATTACCAACTGCCGTTCCATCCTATCCCTGACGACGGCTCCAAATAGTAAGTCAAAGAAAAGAACCACCTCTGATACCACTTTGTAACGTCCCGGACCCGGGTGCCACGCAATGGGAGCCCCGAGCCCGGTTCGCCACATGACCTCAAGAGCATTTCCCCAAATGCCAGAGGCTGCTGACTAGCAGCGAGGGCCCATGTCTGATAGTGGGGAAACTATGCCCTCATTTGTCAAAGTGTAGCACAGCGGAATACTAAAAAAAACATACAACAAATAGCGGAAGTAGTAAACCATTCACAAGGCAGTGAATATAACCAACAGTGTATAAATAATGATGCTACATGTCTCAAGTTCTAAGAAAATAGACAGAACATGTTATTCATCAATACAGTACAGTAAATAGTAGAGTACAACAAAACAAAGCAAACAGCTGGCAGCGGCATCGCAAGCCTTGGCTCGGTCCCATGCCCTCCTACTCCACAACAATAGTCTAGTACCTGCCCTATCTATACCTACAGCAACGTAATCTGTTTGGGCCGAAAAGCGTGACCCAAACAGGGTGTGAGAAATATATCTCAGTAGGCACCCACCAAAGGCCTGCTCCCAACTGTGTGTAAGCATGCAACAATAGTGTGCAGTAGTAAAATGAAAATAAGTAAGCAGTACTCAAAGGTAACCCATTACCAGTTATATTTCCATTTTATTATCCATTTAATATAAGAAATCACCACAGTGCATTTCTAGTAAACAGCTAGTGTCCTCAAACACGTAAACTCCTACCCTCGGGTAATGAGTATCCAAACAAGAATCTACCCTCAGGCATAACAGAATTTTCCCTCAGGCGTAGGTAGTGTCTCCCTCAGGCACAGAATCAGCTGCCCACATGCACAGAAGAAGTTTCCCTCAGGCCGAAATGACTACAGCCCTCGGGCTAAACAGTGCAATGCCCACCGACTATTCACAACAACACCCTCAGGCTAAACAAGTAACCAGGCCATGCCCAACATATCAAAATGCAGTAAACAAGCAATTCCTCTCAAGGAAATTCTATAATTACTACATTTATGGAATACCCTCGGGTATCCTGGCCAAACGGCTAAATAGAGGAACACACCCCCGGGGTGGTTTCAGATCCAAGCAACGATCGCAATCCGCATTTTACTATCACAATTTAATCACCTATGAAATTCTAGGCATTAAACATAGCAACGGCCTCAGCCACAAGACACCCCAACATGGGTTCGTGGAACAAAAACGCACAAAACACACCACAGTTGGAAAATAAACACAAAGCCACCTACCTTATACAACAATGAGAATTATACACGAACGCCGACTCCAGAAACGCCCAAGAACGGCGTAGATATGACGAAGAACAAAACCCATTCAAACGTAAATAACTTACGTTAGGAGAAGAATTGGCAAGAACGGTACCAGGAGTGGAGAGGGCTTACCCGTACAGTACCAACGAGATCGTCCAAATCCGAATCGGATTCCAGATGAACGCTCGGTGGATCTTCAAAGATCCGACCTCCTCCTTTGGCTCCAAAATGGCTCAAATGCCTCCTCTGCCAAATGAGGAGGCTACTGTCTGTTTTAAGCCGAAAAAACAAAGTACACGGCATGTACTTCCAAGTACATGGTGTGTACTCCATTCATTTAAATGTTCATTTGGCGGCAACGCCACACTGTTCATCTGTTGACATGAGTACACGACATGTACTCTCAGGTACACGGCGTGTACTGTCGCCTAGCCTGCCGCGACTCCACCGCCTTACTGTTTAAACCTGCCGACTGACTACATGGTGTGTAAGGTACCACTACACGGCGTGTAGTCGGTTCCTACACCCCTCGTCGCCGACATGGCTACACGCCCCATGTACTCATCCCAACACGGCCAAAAGTACATGATGTGTGGATAAAGTACACAGCGTGTAGTTCCAAAATTCAGGATTTTTCCCCATTTTCCATATTTTCTCAAAAAAAATTAAAGAAAAGGGAAAGAAGAAGCCCGTACCTATAAAATAAGAACCATGTACTTACATCAATAAATGCTAAGGAGAATAAATATAATAAGAACGTGTTTGTTGATAAATACTTATTTACTAGATGGTAAATATTGTTTATTATTGTGTAGGTTGGTGAATTCCATAAAATAACAATAATAATAAAAATATTATTATGTGGAATGAGGTTTATTAAATATTATAATATTATTTAAGGGTTGTAATGCAATTAAATAATTATTTTAACCTAAAACTAGGATCTATAAATATAAAATTATGTTTATTGAGTAAAGATAAAAAAATTTAGAATAGAGAATTGATACACACAACAAAATTATCTCTCAATACACCTCTATAATTCTTCCTTTTTCTCTCTTCATCTCAAGAAGTAGAAACACAAGAGATATTCCTCCATGATCAAAGGGTGAAAAATCAACATGAATGATGCAAGGAAATTTATTCGAGTGGCCATCATTATAAAATCAATTGGAATTTCTCCAAGATCAAAGGAGAATGTGTGGATCAATACTAAAGGAATTTTATTCATGGGTACTCACATGACAACAAATTCAATCAAAAAAGAGTCTTTAAGAAGATCAAAAATGTCATAGAAGAAAAGATCATAAGATTAGGTATTTATTTTCTTTAAACTTAAATAAACTAATTATAATTTTTTTATGAGAGACCTCCTATTGGGTTATGATAAATGTTATTTAAAATAAATTTAAATTTATCTCCCACCACTTTACACTACTATTATACCCATAACCAACAACAAGAATATAATAAATAACCCGAATATATCTTTCTTAGTAACCATGAAACAAACGCTCTCGGAACAACAAAATCTAATTTTATAACTCATCAAAATGACCATAATTGAACATAATAAAATTTTAGTAAATAAAATTTAAACATAAATGGTTACAAATTAAGTAATTAATTAATCTAATTGATTTATTCAGGACATTAAGTTCATGAGAATAATGATTCTAGAATATAAGGTATGCGATTTCTTTGAAACACCCTATTTATTTTGAGTTACACTTTAGCTATTTTACATAAATTTATCTCTATATTCATCTTATATAATTATTATATATTCTAAAAATATATACCACACATATATTCCAACTATATTTAACCTTTATTTTATGGTTATATAAATTTTTTAATGATCCCCTTCTAAATTTCTTTCGAAAATATGATTAAAGGGATCTTTTTTTCTCTTTTAAAGAACCACTCAATGAAATGTTTTAAAACTTCCATGAATTAAAAAAAAAATAATTATTATATTTAAGTAAAATTTATTTCACTTATTTATTTTTTAAATTTATTATTCCCATACCCCCTTTAAAGGTTCTTTACTATTTTCCTTCAAACACCACTTATATGGAACATTTCCAAAGTTACCTAACCACTCCTTTTCATGTCCTCACTCTAGTTAGAAATTATTTATTATGATATATTAATTTTTTTCCCTTTATGTATGCCCAATTATGATTTAATCCTTTATTTCATGGATACTAGTATTATTTTCCCTTCTGTTATTCCTTATGACATGATTATGAAAACCATTTAATTCCATGGGTAATCCTTATGTTCACGTCTTTAGTTTGATTTCTTTATATAGGAAAAATATTAATATACATGTTATTATGGATGTAGCTATATGGAACTCCAATTCATTAGTTAATGTTTGAGTCTCATGTGATGATATGTATGGGATTATGGAGAAATCCCAATCCATGGTGGGACACTATCAACCATGTGATGTTCTCTTGGAAGTTAGTCTTGACTTATGTTTATGTCATGTTTTATATTGATGCAAAATTTATATAATTCCTTGATCTTATGATTAAATCCACTTTATATTATGTATTAATATAATAATTAATGAGATATTCCTTTTATGTTTTCTGGAAAAGAATTTTTTTTAAAAAATGAAAGGAAACATGCAGGTCAATCCGTCATGGGGGCCTATAGAAGTGAAGGCCAAGGTAATCTCTAATCAAAATGTCCACAAAACTGGGTAAAGGGAGACAAAACTATAAAAATTCATGATAGGGGGATCCTGGGAAGCTCTACTGGCTAAAAATTCCACCATAAGGTTACCGTTGTGCCACATGTGGAGGATATCCATATTAATGTTGACAAAGGACCCACATTTTCGAATCGAATAAAAGATTTTAAAAGGATTAAAACCAGGAATTTCAAAGTAATCCAAATAATATTTTATACCATATCCACAAATTTTAATTATAGTCCATGATAGTTGTATAGGTTGAGGCTCGTAAGAAATGGACTAGCTTCCGTAGAGAGAGAATTACCTTTTTTGTTATCATGTTATTCCTTCTAACTCATATTCTATTCTTTATTATCATATTTATTCTCTTAATAGTCTTTATAGCTCACCATTTTTTTATATATTTCCCTAGGTTATCCAAAGCAGTTTTTGAGCTCAATGGGATATATGATCTCATTATGGAGAATAAAAAACAAAAGTTTCATTTTAGTACCACTTAAATGATGTTTTATATACTTAGTATTCCAAAGAATCTTGTTTTTCAATTTTTAGTTTGTAATTAATTTATATTTATGTTAAAAATCATTTAATAATATGTGTAAAAGGCTTGGGTTGCTATATATAGAGATAAAAAATATGATCATGAGGAACATGAAAAATAATAAGATTGTTTTTGTGGGATGGATGACCAATTATGTGCACCACTTGGTGTGTCATCCAGAGATATATTTGGTATACTAGGGGTCATGCATCATATTTTATTCCCCATTACCTATGGCTGGTATGATACCTAAATTGATAACCTTCATACTTTTTCATCCTAATTACATAAGTCTATATATTTACTTAGATAAAATAGGGGTTGTTGGGTATGTTTTTGATCATGTCATCAAATAGAGCTTAACCAAGATGGGAAATTTCCTCTTGCATAATTAGTATGACATCAAGGTCCTTGATTGAGATATACTATGGGAGTGTGATACCACATCAAGATATTTTATATATCTATCTAAATAAGGGACATGTGGAATACTTTTTTATAATTAGGGTTGACATGTGATTTATTCATCGATTAGTTTAGTCAACTCTATAAGAATCGAGAACAGATGCTTTGGCTATATGGGATTGACATGTTCAATGTTCCATGTTAACTCTATGATTAGATGAATGGAAAATATGTGAATTAATGTTTTCATTTGATTTATAATGGTGTACATAGGTATTGAGATAAATGTTTTTGATGGAGATCAATCTATATCCTTTTATAGCTTATGTATCAATGATGAATTTTTAGAGGAGACTCTTGGCTTAGATATATGGATTCATTGATTCATATTTTCTATCAAATCTTAAAGGCCTACAGACTCATTATTTTTGGTAGAATGAATGTAGTTTGAGTTTTACTTAGAGTGATACTCTAAAAGTATTTTAGAGTGTATTCACAAGGTCTTGAATATTATATAATACAAAGTGAAGTTAATGATAGTTTTACAAAAGTTTTTTAAAGATATCCAAAATGAGTGTTGGATATAGTTTCACAAGTTATTTTAAATGATAAAATATAAGGTGGAATGTAATAAAGTCTTCTAGATTTAGTGCAAGTGGGATATTGATTAGAATATTCAATAAATATTTATATATATAATATATATAATTAGACACACACACAGGATATATATAATCTATAAATTGTATTTTATACAAATTATGATTTTCATGTATTGGGTATATTATTATATGTGTGTTGGAAATTAAAAATAGTCTTCCATCTAAGCCATCATTTAATAATATATAACATGAGATGTATTTATAGAGTGGAGTTTTCATTCATGAGATGAAAGATCTGGTTGTGGAATTTATTGATGCATTATAAATGAATGATTAAACGAAGTAAAAGTCAAAGATTTTCTTCAATAGGATATAAATATTATTTTCATTTGATGGAAATGGTTCAGGGTTGTTTACTCATTCATGGATAAAACTTTCTATCTTGAGGTTCTATTTTATATTTCTCCTTTACTGTTAGAGGTAATAGAATACCATATAGAAATAATGAATCCCATCCGAATGTTGGAAGATTCATATCCACCCATTTATATAATATAGATGTGGGATGATTTTGTTTTCCATTTATGTGATCTTCCTGAAATTCATATCCAATAAAAATCTTAATGTTAATTATTCTATTTAGTGTATAGTCAACTTATTTACAATAGTTCTTCATTTCAGTTTCATATAAAGGTTTCATATATCATGCCTGGGAGATCCTGGAAATATGGTTTTAGATATCTTCTACATGTTATAATAATTTTTAACAGCCTCTAAAAATAACATTCATATGTAACCATTTATAAAGAATGAGAGTTTTTTATCTTGGATATTATTAAATTTAAGGATTAATTCATTAAACCCTCAAGAAATTGGGTTAGGATTCATAGGGTCTCATCAAATAGATTTAATAGAAATATTTTATCAAATAGTGTTCCTTATTTATTTATTTCTTTAATTTCTTATTTAATTTCAGCTATTCTTAATCATATATTCTTTAATATCATTATTAGTAATATTCTTAATTTTTATATCATTAATTCAATTATATATTTAAATTGTGATATGAATAATAATTTTATTTTCACCATGCTCAAATTTTTTATTTTTCAACAAAAGTATATGCTTCTAATCTCATATTTTTATATTATATCAAGCTGTATTATTATTTTATTTAGACTTTTATTTTTTAAAAATTGCTTTTTCCTTTAATGTTAATTTTTTTATTTTGTTTTTAAAAAATAAATTAACCCCAAAATTAATTTTTTTTCTACTCTTCCCTACATTTGGTATCAAATTGATATCTTGAATTAGAATTTTTTATACTAAATTTATTACAATTTTATGAAAGAGTAATTAGTCTTTAAAATGATTTACCAGCTTTTCGAGAAAAATAGTTTTTTAACAGAATTTAATTCTTATACCCATGGTGCTACCAAAGAGAAATATATGGTTCATGCACCCTATTTTGAAATTTCCCACTATATTTAATAGAAGAAACACATTCCAACATTTCGTAGAAGTATTGTTTTTTATGTAAGGAAAACTGTAATGCATGGTTATACACATACTAGTGTAAAAGAACAAAAATGGCCACCCAATGATATCACTAATTTTTAATTAGATGCTAACGTTTTAAACTCCTTGCATTATGGTTTAGATTAAAATTATTTTAATCATATATCCTCTTGGAAAACTGCTCATGAAATCTAGAAATTGTTAGATGTCATAAAAGAATAAATAATGTTAAAGATAAAAGACTTCATATGTTTAGACAAGAATTATAAATATTTAGTATGCATCTTAATGACTTTATTAAAAATATGTTTACATGATTTGATAATATTTGAAATGGTATAAAATCTGTTGGTCAAACTCTTTGAATTGAAACATTATTCACAATTTTTTTTGGATTTAAAAATAAATTATGCTCCTAAAGATATGATGATCTTACAATTTAAAGATATAATGAACAATCTAGTTTAGGAGCTTTTTAAGATATTTAATTACCTATGAGATAACATTGAAGAGGCAATATGGGAAAGAGGAAAATGAATTCAAATAGTTTTAAAATTTAATTTCCTTCAAGGGTATCATTGAAAAATCTCCCATTTGAGACACCTAAATCACTCATCTCTCTAAGGAGATGAAAAAGTTCATAAAAAACATAATATCCAACTACTAAAATAAAAACAGAGAATCAAGAGTCATAAGTTACATTTTTCAATTGAAAAAAGAAGGTTCATATCAATAGGGATTTTCCATTAAACAAGAATAAGGATAATGATAAGAAACAATGTAATAATTCTTTTGAAGTTATAACTTTTAGTGATAGAGAAAACTCACATTCTACATAAAATAGGGAAAAAAGTATTTACCATGTAGACATTTATTATATCTGTTATAAATAACCGATGTGTAAAGCTGTAAAAATTGATTTATCACATTAGTTATATTATAACTGATGTAATAAATGCATTATATTGATTTATCACATCACTTATATAATAAATGATTTGATAAATCAAGCACCTCACTTTATCATGTCAATTATTTTATAACCGACCTGATAAATCCTATTTTAAACATTATTTATATAATAACCACTGTGATAAAGAAAACATCATTGCTTTATCAAAATAGTTTTTATATAACCGATGTAAAAAATTGATTTATCACGTTGGTTATAGAATAACCAATGTGATAAATGTAGTAAAAAAATCATTATCATGTTCATTAATAAATAACGGATGTGATAAATCAATTAAAAAATTTATGAAGTCCTATATTGAGTTATTATGCTATTTTTCTTTCTGGTGACACTAATTCGGTCTTTCTCACATGGAAACCCTACAACCGATTCTTCAATCCCATAGCCTCCAAACACATTTTGACACCTTTGTTAATATTTTTTTTCATTGGTACATATAGCTTCTAAAATTGAAACTCTCAAGTAAGATTCACTCACTTCGATTTCAATCATTCACATTTTCCTTAAATCTCATTTTGTAAGTTCATTCAACATATATTTCACTATACGTTTTTTCCATTTTTCTAAATTCATATATGATTCCAAGTTAGTATTCATGTGATGTGTTTAGTGATACCAAGGATGAGGAAATAATTTTTACACTTTGGAGCTGGTGTAAAACCCATGGATAAGTATTATATATATATATATATATTACAATCATTTTATGTCATTTAATTATGATCATATCATACTCTATGTGCATTGGTGTTTAATGGTACTGTCTATGGGATCCATTAGCTGTTTCCTATTGTATTCTACTCACAACCTACTTAAATAACATAATATCTAATAGGGAAAAAATATTATAGGAACATATATATGAAATATAACTACATTGGACTATTTAGATGAGGTGATTTACTTATCCTAGGAGATGTTACAGAGAAAGTTCTCGAAATCAGTTTGGCAGATGATCTTATTTTTTTGTTAATTAAATATATACAAGACATTCCTCTATGTAGTATTGAGCTTTTATATATGACTATATCATATTTATGATAATCATTTTATTTCATTATATATGTCATTACTTACTTATTTATGGCATTTATACTAGAATTTATAGATATCTATAACAATGTTGCTATTTTCTTACAAAATTACAAAATTTCACTCATAATAGTTTTTCATCCTCTCTTATATATAAAGAGACATTCATATAGTTTATGGAACCCAATTTACACACGGTGTAAGTAAAAATGGCTATCATAACTGAAAATCATTTTAGAGTAGGGTAAAAATTTAACTATTTTGTAATTTTCATATAAATTTATATAAAATAATTTATTAATATATGTATCTATATTCAATATAGATACATTATATTACATATCACACTAGATAAACTTGTAAAAACCCATATATTCTTTTTGGAATGTCGTATTCAGGGATTCTATAATACACAAATGATATATTTTTTTATTAATGTAACATGAAAATCAATATGTTTAATATTAATTTAATTTAGTGTTTTTCTATCTTATTACTGGAAAAATATCATTATAATACTCAAATAAGCATATATTTGTTTCATATTTTAAAATTTTGTTACTTCCAAATTATAGAATATTTCATATGAATATAAAATTGGATTATCTAACTATATTTTCCTTTTAAAATTATTTCCATTCATATATTTTAATAATTTATCATTTATATTTAAAATTTTATTCCATTATTTTGTAGAATTTGTAATTATATTTTTCAAATACATATATATTTGTTTTATATTTAAAAATTGTGTAACTTTCAAATTATGACATATTTTATATAAATATAAAATTATCTTATCTAAAAAAGATGTATAATTTTGATATTTGTTATAGGTAATAATGTGTCCAAGTTGGATTATGGAACATTGAATGAGTGTTGAATATGAGGAAGGTGTTGATGCTTTTTTCAGAATTTTCTAAAAGAAATGTTGCAAATAATGAAATGTTTTTCTATCCATTCCTAAAATGTTTAAATATGAAGAAGTTAAAAATTAGAGAGATCAAATATCATTTAATTTGTCGTGGTTTTAATCTGAGTTACATCACCTGGATTTTGGATGGTAAAACTGGTAAAACTTTTAGATCTACTGATGATGATTCTTTGTAATATGAAAAATTTGATGAAATTGAAGAAATGATTTTTGAAATTTAAGAGGAAAAAATTGATAAATAAATGAAAATTGAGAATCTATTTGGTGATGATAGAAACTCAATGTATCATAGTTTTGTAGATTTTATAGTTTTATCCTCAGTGTTAAGATTTATTAACCTGAAGGTGAAGCATGGATGAAGTGACAAGAGTTTTATTGAACTACTATAATTGTTGAAAGACATTCTTCATAAATATAATGATCTTCCATATTCACATTATAAGGTCAGAAAAATATTATGCCCGATGGGATTAAGATACAAGAAAATACATTCCTATCTGAATGAATTTGTGATATTTAGGAATGAATATGGATTTCTGTTAAGGTTTCCTAAATACGGGACATCACTGTATAAGTTGAAAGAAAAATCACACGCTAGTGTAGAGATTATAGAGATTAATACCAAGGTATTTTGGTATCTTCATATAATTCCTCATTTGTAATGTTTATTTGAAAACTCACATGATAAAAAAAGGTTAATATAGAAAACTAATGAACAAATATGTGATGGAAAAATACATCATCTAGTAGATTTTCCACAGTGGAAGAAAATTGATTAACAATATCTTACATTCGGAAATGAAGTTATAAATATTATACATGGGTTGTGCATGGATGGAATGAATCCATATCGAAGCCTCAGTAGCACACATAGTTCATGGCCTGTTTTATTGGTAGTTTACAACCTATCACCCAAATTTTATATGAAGCATAAATATTTCATGTTGAGTTTAATGATCTCTAGACCACAACAATAAAGTGTAACACCCCAAGATTTCATAGTGTGTTATTTCTTCAAAATAATTCAATAACTTGCACTACACGCAACACCGAGTTCAATCACACCTTGACTTATAAAAAAAAGCCATTAAAAGAGGTCATGAATAGTATTAACTAAATTTTAAACTTTATATAATCCTTATAATTTTAGAATCCATATTATGAGTTTCTTAGTCATAATGCAAGAACAGATTCATTTTCAGTATTGCACTTTTATCAACTTTTAATAGTGAAAACTTTATAAATACAATATTTTAAACTTTTTTACTAAATGGAGACATCAAAAAAAATTTAAAATGAAAAATCCCAAGCTTCCACGGTATGCTTTCCTTTGAATAAAACAGTAGCGTGTGTTGTACGCAACTTCGAGTTTTAACACACACCACAACCGATCAAACTAGCCGTTATGAATAGTAATACCTACTTTTTAAAATTATATATATTTTATATTTCAAAATGAACTTCATTTTTGGATTTGGAATATCTAATTTAGCCTAAGGTGAAATTTTGGTACTTTTCGGATAACTTTCATATTTTGATGAATAGTGAAAATTACTAAATTTTAATTAAAAACAACTTTTTTAATCAAAATAATTAATAGTGATAAATTATGAATTTTAGTAGTTTTAAAGTATATTTAGAATATATTTTTACCATTTAATATAATTTTGGTCATTGGACTTAATTTTACAATTAAACCGAACATAAACAAGTGTCAATCTTTTGATAGTTATTATCTTTTAAAAACACGCTTTTTGTTTTGACAGCGGGAATTAATTTTAAATTAATTTCTGCCACTTATGTGTTTTGAATTTAGGAAAATGGATTCCATATTTGGAATCAGGATGTTCAAATTGTGTAAATAGGTAACTTTTATTTTTAGACATTTTGAATAATTACTGCGGTAAATATTTTATTTACCATGGTTAAGGGTAAATCCGGTAAATAAGGGTTAAAAAATAATATTATAATAATACTAAATTACCCTAAAACGTATCTTAACCCTATTGGTTGATACATGGTCGACCATGGGCATCATTGGGTCGATTTTGGGACCCCATGGATCCACTTGTAAGTGATAATGACACTTTATTTTAATTAAGTTAAAATGAATACAAAAATGACACAAGCATATATCTTTTAGAAAAACAATTTTTACATACGGTTATATATGTTAGATTTTCGATTATAAATATTAATTATAAAGATAAAAAGATTTCCTACATAATGATATTTTATTTATAATTTTTAGACATTAAATAATTTATTTTATTTATGACACAATGATGATGCAGTAATTACTATAATAGTAAAAAATTAAAATAATTGATATTATAAATACCCAAATAAATATAACATGAAACTTTTAATGAATTAAACTAATTTTATAGGATAATATGATATATTAGGATTGATTTAATTGACTTTGTTTGAAGTAATCAATCTGTTATGAGTTTCCCAGAAATCAACTATTGAATAGTGTCAAAATTGACATAAAAGAGTTCTTAAAACAAATATTATATTATTAATTGATATTAAATTCCTAAAAATATAAGGTTCGGCCAAGAGACTTATATCATGATAGGTTAATCATTAATGGACCACTTGGGGGTCTCTTGGATGTATATAGTAAGTTTATTAACCATATTATATAAAAATACAAAGAGACATTGTAAAAGTGAAACTAATTAACTTAGAGTTAATACTTAAAGATAAGGTTAATCTAAGTACCCAAACCTGTCTAAATTATATTGGTTGAGTGGTTTTAGACCTATCCACACCTTAAACTTTGAATAGTCAACTTTGGAGCCATTATAAACTGAATATGAATTTATTATAAATTAATATTTCTAGCTTTTCCAAAGGTGCCCCTCACCCCTCTTATAAAAAGGCACTCCTCCTTCTAATTTCTTCACACCTTCAAAGCCTTTTGGTTCGGCCAAAATCTGCCCAAATACTATCCAAACTTCTCTCACTACAACCTAGAGGCCTTAGTTTGATCAGAAAGCCAACCTAAGGATCCCTTTTGATCAAATCAAAAGGAAGAACCTGAAGAAGAGGTAATGTTTTCACCACCCCTTTTTAAGTTCCTTTCTTCTTCCACTTCCTCTTTCTTTGTTATTACCATTATAAAATAATAAATCCAGTATCATATGTATACTGTGATGTTATTATAAATATGGTACAACCATATTCAGTATTCTATCCATCCTTTGAATAACATGTGACCATACGTGCGTACGTACGGCTTACCGTCTCCACGTCGTGGTGTAATTGTTATTCAATATATTATTATTTGGATGGGTATAATAATGATGTGTAACTCATGTAAATAATAAATATAAAATGATAATGATTCTTTATATATGATATAAAATCCAATTATATATTATTTTAATATCAAAAGAATGATATTGTCGCTCGTGCGTATGTACGGACTACCGTCTCCACGAACGCGATGAGATTCATTGTCCATCATATCCATTAAAGTATAATTATAATTTGATGATTTAAAAATAGTATCTAAGTACTTGATATCATTCTGGATATGAATAATATACATCCCATTAATAACTAATATGGCTCACATAACAAAGAATATAAAGTAAAATGAACCCGTTAACACCCGAAATAACGATAATTCTAAGATATTATTAACAAATCAATGTTAAAAGATCATATATGATATCATATTAAAGTAAATGATTCTTGTATTATTCAATAACAATTATTTCACCATTATACAGGAGGTAAACCTACCATCGACCAAGGAAAAAGTACAAGTAAGGGATTTTCTTATCTCACTTTCAATTCCGTGAGATTTCCATTGTTCGCCACTAAATTATTGAAAGTGGTGTATTGTGTACTGCCATTTGATATATATTATCATGATTATCTTTATATTCATGTTATTCTGTAAATAATTTGGTGGTTATTAACTTTTGGCCATACGACTCAGTTGATTAACGTGGTAAGGTGTTTCTTATCTCGCTCTTAATTTCGTGAGAATTCCATTGTTCACCAATTAATTATTACATGTGGTGTATGTGTACTGCCCATGATTGTATTCATTGTGTAATATACTTTAATTTATGGGTATTTACATAGTCATGGTATGATCCTTATTTCATGGTTGTTTGTTTCGTAAGTTACCAAATCGATAAGGGAATATGAGATTTCAATTTCCACTCATTCGGCTTTACGCATATTTCATTGATTATGTTACTCCAAGATTATGTGTGGAATCACTATTCATTTGATTATGTCATAATTTCCACTCCCCTTCCTGTGGATATACTTTTGATACACATAATCACTCCATTGATAATTCTCAAGTCATTAATATGAATTTGATAGGGGTAATTTTAACTCTTTCACCATTTGTTGAGTTAAACATCCAATTCGTTGGTGTTGTTTCTACAAGAATATGTGTGAATATCCTTTGATTATTTTACACTGAATATTCAATCATATTTAGTGTATTTATATTTTTTTTCACACATAATTATGTCGTTGATTTATCCTTAACCTAAGGATACGACCTTTATGAGAGATTTCATCTCAATTTACATTCAACTAAGACTTCTTTTTTGATATACACCAAATCACTTTTATGTGGTGTATATAATGTACTTTGACATAGTATATCATGAATCCCTTTATTCTCATGATATTACAAATTTTTGATTACCTCAAATATTTGTATTCAAGTGTCTCTCTTTTGGTTAGAATCTCTAACCAAAATACCCTTTTAAAATGTTTTAAAGACTTATTCTTATATATCTTGCTCATTAATGTCCATGTTTTAAAAATGGTTTTAAGGATTTATTTATATGGACATTAAAGTTTTAAAATTAAAACTCCTTTTAAAAGTTTCAAAGTGGTATGGGACACTTTGATTCAAAAAATCTATTTTTAAATGGATTCTTGACAAATAGTGTGACTTTTAAATGATTTCAAGAAAAGGGGGATATTTCCCTCAAATATTTTTGATGATTATTTTCATCTATGTCAACATCCTTCATTATTCATGATTGAGGTTAATGTGATACAATACAATCTTCCATATTGTATCAAATGAGTTATGTTTGACTGTGGATGTTCTATTTTTATACCATTCATGGTTTGTGGTTAAAGTATTGACATTTCATGTGCTAGTTTTAATACGAATGTTTATTTTATGTTTAAACCTATTCATATGTGGAATGAATTGGACTTAATAAGTGACGGGTGGAGCCCGCTATAGCTCCTCGATGCATCGGTAGGTCTCATGAGACAAACTAGTGTCTTGGCACAAGGCCTTGGCAAAATCTTATTTGTAGTCTTGGCACGAGGCCTTGGCTATGTGGTTATGATAGTCTGGCATTATGCATTCCATCATTATGAAAGTGGTTATTGATATTGCATGTGATCATTCAACTAGTAGAATATCCATGTGAGTAAGTAAATGACATTATTTCATTTTACCTTTTCCATTTTATGCTGAAGTTCAAGTTTAAAAGGCTTTTGTTTTAGTTATAAATTGCCTTAAGTGTTTATGCTTATTTATGAAAGCTTCTGCTATAATGTTATCCTTACTGAGCATCTGAGCTCACCCCTTTCAATGTTTTATTTTTTTCCCAGGATTATGAAGAAGTAATTTATGAATGACCTGCAGGGATAGTATGAGGGGATATGAAGACAAGATGTTTTTTTATGATGTAATGTAAAATTTATGAATGTATCTAGTTATTCCAAGGCTACTAAACTAATCGGTCTTTCGAGACTTGACCTTTCTCGTGATCATGCCAATGTTATGTAATAATGCACCGACTCTAGGTAATTAGGGTCGGGGCGTTACAGTTGGTATCATAGGAAGTTTAGTACAAACCTTGGTAGCTAGATTTAGATAAACTCTGATTAGAGCACGTAGACCTAAGATGAACTTTGAGGATTAGTATAAAAGAACTTCCTAGAATTTTGGTATTTTGGAGATTTTGTGAGTTTTCCGAGCAATACATCCCTGTCTGGATACGAGCAGGTAGAGACGGCTCTGGCACAGATGTACCTAGGGGTAAAACCTGAAAACACCGCTTTGAGCTAGACTCGAACGAGAACTGGTGCACGACAACGGGCCTTGCTGCACTCTTGGTTACGACACTCCCGGGGGATATGCTTAGGATAATTTACATTTTCTTTACAAACCGATTTAAGTAATATATACATAAGATGAGAGTAAATGACCTTGGTTAATCCTAATATATTTCAAATTGAGAATATGGTGACATTTTAATCTCTAAATGATTTTACGACTACTATTACTCACACAATGCTTTCTGGTTTTAGTCAATGGCTGGATTCCAAGGAAGTCATAGTGACTTTGAGAATGATGTACAAGGTGGGAACGGTGGTGGCAATGAGAAACAAAATGGAATGTTGATAGGCGTAAAAGATATCGTCTTTATGCCAAATCAGTTTTCCAAAAATATGATCAACAACATATATATTAACCAACTCCCAGACTCAACAAGGAAGAGAAAGGTGATAAATGATAAGATCTCCAGCAATGGAGACCATGGAGAAAAGAAACCTCAATTTTCATCATGCAGGAAATGTGGAAAGAGACACCCAGGAAAGTGTCTCAATGGGACAACGAAATGTTTTACGTGCGGGAAGAAAGGACATAAAGTGAAGAATTGCCGAAGAAAAATGAAGAGTACTATGGAAGAAGATAAAAATGGTCCCAAGAGTCCATTTACTGTCATTTGCCGTAAATGTAGGGGACCTGGACATTACCCGAATGAATGTCCTATTCTATAGAATATTTTCTTGGTCAAAGAAGAAGCTATGTGGAAATAAATGGTTGGAGAAAAATTTAAAAAGTATTAGAATTCCTTATTTATGGGTTTACTTTGGAATAATTTTCTCTTGTATTTGTAACCCCGCTGTTTTCTATGTGAGAATGATATTTGAGGAAGAATTGTCTCTTCTCTTGTGGAGATAGGTATAAATAACCATTTGGTTTTATAGGATCATTGGGGTTTGAGAAAATGATAAGTTATTATAATTTGGGATGAAAATGCAATGTATGATATAACATTTGTGGTTAAATTATGTTATTTTGAGGAATTTATCTCATTTTGGTAATATTATAAAATATAGTTTTTGAAAAAGGACAACACGTAGACCGTGTGACAACCCGTCGCGTCGGACAAAGCTGTGGGAATCGAACCCACAACCAAAGTGCGATTGGGATTTATCGCCTACCACGGGACTACGTGAAGTCCCTGGTTAGTGTGACTATTTTTTTTTGTTAAATGATTTTATTGATCAATAATAAGATGATTTGGGTTCTTATGTCTTATCAAATGAATATCCTTGGTATAGGAAAATGATTTGGTGATTAAGTGATAAATGTTATTTTGGAAGATGTTCATTTTGTTAGGAACACTATATGCCCAAGGAAAATAGAATACAATGAGGTTTCATTTGTAGAGTAATGGTGGATTTTTATCTACGTTTTTATTATTGATTTAATGTGATTTGGGTTATTTATGGAAATGATTAACCTATAACAGAGAATATGTGATGATGTTAATTACTTTTAAGTATGTGACTTTAAGAGTATTTGATGTCATTTGGAGATACAATGTAACATGGGAGACTACATAATCAAATTATTCTATGTTTTGGGTTTCAATATTAGTTTGGATTATATTAAAGGATTTTAAGGACAATTGGTTATTGAATGGTATCTATTTAACTTTGGGGTATTGTTGGTTTAATTTTAGAAATTAAGATTAGTACATATTTATCTCAATGAATATCCTTTTGGGGGATCATTAGATCATTCACTAACCATTTTGGTTTTGATTAATCTTCAAAGACAATGTAAATATATGGTTTATCCTGCATGGATCATGTGATTCTATAGAAGTTTATTCTAGATCTTCCAGTGTGACCAAGTCTTCTTGAATACTTATCGTTTAAAAAAAAATTTGAGTTAGTGGTGGAAATTTATTAAAGAATGAAAATATACTTAAAATGTAAGTATATCTCATAATGTTCTTAGTCAATATCATAAATGAATTCCTCTTCCTTATGTAATGTAACTTTAAAAAAAAATGTTGTCCTAGATGGTACCTTAAATCATCACTAATTTATGGCTTTGGGATTGTTGGCCTTTTCATAGCCATGTTCTCTACCACTCTCCATCAGATAATTGATGGTTAGATTTCTCTTCCATATCCATATTTTCCTACATGGAACCCTAGTATGTGTTATTTTCTGTAATCTTCATACTTTCCACTCTTTATTTTAAATAGAGGCCTCATTAATTCATTTTTCGATGTGTGATTTCAACTAAGATATTTTGAAACGTCAAAAATGTGTTATCCCAATACCCTATGTTTTGTTGGACCGATGGTATTTCAAATCATCATAGATTGATGAGTTTAAGGACCTCAATTTTATACTTGTTTGTGATTGATGACCTCAATCACTACCTATAAATATTTACGTTTTTCCTCCAATTATATGTCTCTAATTACCACCAATGTTCTCCTAATCGAGATCATAATTCGATGGTGACCCTTTCATTTCTCTTTTCCTCATATTAAGACTAAATTTTAGTAACCCAATTTCCGATGTGGGTTTTCCCACAAATATATTTTCTATTTTCATCCTTTTATTTTCGGAGAACAATTTCAAATTGCGAGGACGCAATTTATTGAAGGAGGGGAGAATGTAACACCCCAAGATTTCATAGTGTGTTATTTCTTCAAAATAATTCAATAACTTGCACTACACGCAACACCGAGTTCAATTACACCTAGAATTACAAAAAAAAGCCATTAAAAGAGGTCATGAATAGTATTAACTAAATTTTAAACTTTATATAATCCTTATAATTTTAGAATCCATATTATCAGTTTCTTAGTCATAATGCAAGAACAAATTCATTTTCAGTATTGTACTTTTATCAACTTTTAATAGTGAAAACTTTTTAAATACAATATTTTAAACTTTTTGACTAAATGGAGACATCAAAAAAAATTTAAAATGAAACATCCCAAGCTTCCAAGGTATGCTTTCCTTTGAATAAAACAGTAGCTTGTGTTGTACACAACTTCGAGTTTTAACACACACCACAACCGATCAAACTACCAGTTATGAATAGTAATACCTAATTTTAAAATTATATATATTTTATATTTCAAAATGGACTTCATTTTTGGATTTGGAATATTTAATTTAGCCTAAGGTGAAATTTTGGTACTTTTCGGATAACTTTCATATTTTGATGAATAGTGAAAATTACTAAATTTTAATTAAAAACAACTTTTTTAATCAAAATAATTAATAGTGATAAATTATGAATTTGAGTAGTTTTAAAGTATATTTAGAATATGTTTTTACCATTTAATATAATTTTGGTCATTGGACATAATTTTACAATTAAACCGAACATAAACAAGTGTCAATCTTTTGATAGTTATTATCTCTTAAAAACACGCTTTTTGTTTTGACAGCGGGAATTAATTTTAAATTAATTTCTGCCACTTATGTGTTTTGAATTTAGGAAAATGGATTCCATATTTGGAATCAGGATGTTCAAATTGTGTAAATAGGTAACTTTTATTTTTAGACATTTTGAATAATTACTGCGGTAAATATTTTATTTACCATGGTTAAGGGTAAATCCGGTAAATAAGTGTTAAAAAATAATATTATAATAATACTAAATTACCCTAAAACGTGTCTTAACCCTATTGGTTGATACATGGTCGACCATGGGCATCTTTGGGTCGATTTTTGGACCCCATGGATCCACTTGTAAGTGATAATGACACTTTATTTTAATTAAGTTAAAATGAATACAAAAATGACACAAGCATATATCTTTTAGAAAAACAATTTTTACATAGGGTTATATAAGTTGGATTTTAGATTATAAATATTAATTAGAAATATAAAAATATTTCCTACATAATGATATTTTATTTATAATTTTTAGACATTAAATAATTTATTTTATTTATGACACAATGATGATGCAGTAATTACTATAATAGTGAAAAATTAAAATAATTGATATTATAAATACCCAAATAAATATAATATGAAACTTTTAATGAATTAAACTAATTTTCTAGGATAATATGATATATTAGGATTGATTTAATTGACTTTTTTCGAAGTAATCAATCTGTTATGAGTTTCACAAAAATCAACTATTGAATAGTGTCAAAATTGACATAAAAGAGTTCTTAAAACAAATATTATATTATTAATAGATATTAAATTCCTAAAAATATAAGTATCGGCCAAGAGACTTATATCATGATAGGTTCATCATTAATGGACCACTTGGGGGTCTCTTGGATGTATATAGTAAGTTAATTAACCATATTATATAAAAATACAAAGAGACATTGTAAAAGTGAAACTAATTAACTTAGAGTTAATACTTAAAGATAAGGTTAATATAAGTACCCAAACCTGTCTAAATTCTATTGGTTGAGTGGTTTTTGACCTATCCCCACCTTAACCTTTGAATAGTCAACTTTGGAGCCATTAGAAACTGAGTATTAATTTATTATAAATTAATATTTCTAGCTTTTCCAAAGGTGCCCCTCACCCCTATTATAAAAAGGCACTCCTCCTTCTCATTTCTTCACACCTTCAAAGCCTTTTGGTTCGGCCAAACTCTGCCCAAATACTCTCCCAACATCCCTCACTACAACCTATAGGCCTTAGTTTGATCAGAAAGCCAACCTAAGGCGCCCTTTTGATCAAATCAAAAGGAAGAACCCGAAGAAGAGGTAATGTTTTCACCACCCCTTTTAAGTTCCTTTCTTCTTCCACTTCCTCTTTCTTTGTTATTACCATTATAAAATAATAACTCTAGTATCATATATATAATGTGATGTTATTATAAATATGGTACAACCATATTCAGTATTCTATCCATCCTTTGAATAACATGTCATCATACGTGCGTACGTACGGCTTACCGTCTCCACGTCGTGGTGTAATTGTTATTCAATATATTATTATTTGGATGGGTATAATAATGATGTGTAACTCATGTAAATAATAAATGTAAAATGATAATTATTCTGTATATATGATATAAAATCCAATTATATATTATTTTAATTTCAAAAGAATGATATTGTCGCTCGTGCGTATGTACGGACTACCGTCTCCACGAACACGATGAGATTCACTGTCCATCATATCCATTCAAGTATAATTATAATTTGATGATTTAAAAATAGTAACTAAGGACTTGATATAATTCTGGATATGAATAATATACATCCCATTAATAACGAATATGGCTCACATAACAAAGAATATAATGTAAAATGAACCCGTTAACACCCGAAATAACGATAATTCTAAAATATTATTAACAAATCAATGTTAAAAGATCATATATGATATCATATTAAAGTAAATTATTCTTGTATTATTCAATAAAAATTATTTCACCATTATACAGGAGGTAAACCTACCATCGACCAAGGAAAAAGTACAAGTAAGGGATTTTCTTATCTCACTTTCAATTCCGTGAGATTTCCATTGTTCGCCACTAAATTATTGAAAGTGGTGTATTGTGTACTTCCATTTGATATATATTATCATTATTATCTTTATATTCATGTTATTCTGTAAATCATTTAGTGGTTATTAACTTTTGGCCATACGACTCAGTTGATTAATGTGGTAAGGAGTTTCTTATCTCGCTCTTAATTTCGTGAGAATTCCATTGTTCACCACTTAATTATTACATGTGGTGTATGTGTACTTCCCATGATTGTATTCATTGTGTAATATACTTTAATTTATGGGTATTTACATAGTCATGGTATGATCCTTATTTCATGGTTGTTTGTTTCGTAAGTTACCAAATCGATAAGGGAATATGAGATTTCAATTTCCACTCATTCGGCTTTACGCATATTTCATTGATTATGTAACTCCAAGATTATGTGTGGAATCACTATTCATTTTATTATGTCATAATTTCCACTCCCTTTCCTGTGTATATACTTTTGATACACATAATCACTCCATTGATAATTCTCAAGTCATTAATATGAATTTGATAGGAGTAATTTTAACTCTTTCACCATTTGTTGAGTTAAACATCCAATTCGTTGGTGTTGTTTCTACAAGAATATGTGTGAATATCCTTTGATTGTTTTACACTGAATATTCACTCATATTTAGTGTATTTATATTTTTTTTTCACACATAATTATGTCGTTGATTTATCCTTAACCTAAGGATACAGCCTTTATGAGAGATTTCATCTCACTTTACATTCAACTGAGACTTCTTTGTTGATATACACCAAATCAATTTTATGTGGTGTATATAATGTACTTTGACATAGTATATCATGAATCCCTTTATTCTCATGATATTACAAATTTTTGATTACCTAAAATATTTGTATTCAAGTGTCTCTCTTTTGGTTAGAATCTCTAACCAAAGTACCTTTTTAAAATGTTTTAAAGACTTATTCTTCTATATCTTTCTCATTAATGTCCATGTTTTAAAAATGGTTTTAAGGATTTATTTATATAGACATTAAAGTTTTAAAATTAAAAATCCTTTTAAAAGTTTCAAAGTGGTATGGGACACTTTGATTCAAAAAATCTATTTTTAAATGGCTTCTTGACAAATTGTGTGACTTTTAAATGATTTCAAGAAAAGGGGGATATTTCCCTCAAATAGTTTTGATTATTATTTTCATCTATGTCAACATCCTTCATTATTCATGATTGAGGTTAATGTGATACAATACAATCTTCCATATTGTATCAAATGAGTTATGTTTGACTGTGGATGTTCTATTTTTATACCATTCATGGTTTGTGGTTAATGTATTGACATTTCGTGTGCTAGTTTTAATACGAATGTTTATTTTATGTTTAAACCTATTCATATGAGGAATGCATTGGACTTAATAAGTGACGAGTGGAGCCCGCTATAGCTCCTCGATGCATCGGTTGGTCTCATGAGACAAACTAGTGTCTTGGCACAAGGCCTTGGAAAAATCTTATTTGTAGTCTTGGCAGGAGGCCTTGGCTATGTGGTTATGATAGTCTGGCATTATGCATTCCATCATTATGAAAGTGGTTATTCATATTGCATGTGATCATTCGACTAGTAGAATATATATGTGAGTAAGTAAATGACATTATTTCATTTTACCTTTTCCATTTTATGCTGAAGTTCAAGTTTAAAAGGCTTTTGTTTTAGTTATAAATTGCCTTAAGTGTTTATGCTTATTTATGAAAGCTTCTGCTATAATGTTATCCTTACGGAGCATCTGAGCTCACCCCTTTCAATGTTTTATTTTTTTCCATGATTATGAAGAAGTAATTTATGAATGACCTGCAGGGATAGTATGAGGGGATATGAAGACAAGATGTTTTTTTATGATGTAATGTAAAATTTATGGATGTATCTAGTTATTCCAAGGCTACTAAACTAATCGGTCTTTAGAGACTTGATCTTTCTCGTGATCATGCCAATGTTATGTAATAATGCACCGACTCTAGGTAATTAGGGTCGGGGCGTTACATAAAGAAATGATATTGATGTTTTCTTTTCACCGTTAATTGATGATTTGAAACTCTTATTATAGGATGGTACTAGGGTGTATGATTCTTATAAAATGAAATATTTTTAACTACATGCAGTGATTTTGTTCACTATAAATGACTTACCAGTGTATGGAAATTTGTCTGGATACAATTCTAAGAGGCATAAAGTGCATCCAATTTGCAAACAATAAGACTTCATATTCTCGATTGCATCATGGGAGGAAAACAGTATACATGGGTCATCAAAAGTTTTTACCTATGGATCACTCTTATAGAATATTAATAAAGGAAATCAATGGATCAAAATAATTTTATATTTCTACAAAACCTTTATCCACAGATGAGTATTTTGAGAGGGTGAAATAACATGATGTAATATTGGGAAAGGCACACAAATCTGGTTATGATAGACATATTTGGAGGAAATGGTCAATATATTTTGAGCTACCATATTGGAGATATCATAAAGTAAAATATAACATTGATGTCATGTACATAGAGAAAAATATCTATGACAGTTTTATTTTAATATTGTTATATATTAAAGGAAAGACTAAATATGGTTTGAATGCAAGATTAGACTCACTAAAAATGGGAATATGTTTGGAGTTAGCTCCCACTCTTTATGGAATATGAACATTTCTCCCCCTGACATGTTATACAATATCAAAGGGGGATAAAAATAGATTTTTTCAGTGTCTTTATGATATTAAAGTGCCACATGGTTATTCTTAAAATGTTAAAATTTTTGTCTCTTTGAAGGATTTTAAGTTGACAGGTATGAAACATGATTTCCACATCATGATAAAACAACTTTGACTAGTTGCATTGCATGGAATATTGCCCATCCATTTCAAAAATACTATCATGAAGGAATGTTATTTTTTCAATACAATTTGTAATAAGGTGATTGAACTGGATTCTTGGAACATTTTGAAAAACGACAAAATTTATATACATTGTAAATTGTAAATGTATTTTCCTCCATCTTTTTTTTGATATAATGGTGAATTTAATGTTTTATATAGTTTAAGAAATAATTCTTTGTGGACCTGTATATGTATGTTGATTGTATCCTTTTGAAAGGTATATGAAGATATTGAAGGGGTATTTCAAGAATCCATATCGACCTGAAGCCTCCATTGTTGAAAATTGTATTTCTAAGGAGGTTGCATAGTTTTGTACGAGATACTTGACAATGGTGGAACACATTGGTTGCCTCCATCTCTCCATGAATGAGTTAATAATGTGGGAATGAGGATTCATGGATTGAAAGTCAAATAGTTGTTAGGTGAACGGATGATGAAGGTACATTTATAGATCTTGAATAATATGGAGAATTCTCATCTATATATAAAATTTCATATTAATGAGTTGAAACAATATTATCCAAAGAATAAAGAAATGTGGATTTTTAATGAGCATAACAAAACTTTTTTTCCCAGGGTTTAAAATGACAATGATGGGTGGATAAAATGCATTAGAGACAATAAGATGGCGAGTGGGTGGTCCAAGTTTAAATTTTATAACATTGTCTAGGTATGACATTAATGGATTTACATTTCATACATCAGCTCTGGACAATAGAAGTGCAGTTCAGAATAGTGGTGTATTGGTGTTCACAGAAGCAATACATTTTTCGAGTTCTAAAGACAAAAACCTAATTTACGCATCAAGTGAATATTATAAATTCATTGAAGAAATATGGTAGGTTGATTACATTGAAATTAATGTTCTTGTGTTTAACTATAAATGGTTTATCAGTAAAAATAGTGTCAGAAACGATGAATTTGGAACAATACTTATTAATATGATTATATTGAAAGACACAACTGATTATTTTATAATGGAAACCCATGAATTTTTTTTCAATGTTCTTGATCAATCCAATATATAGTGGTCCATTGTTTAAAAGGAAAAATATATGTTGGTGATGATCAACTTGATGAAAATGCTGATTCATGTGAGATGCCTACCTCTATAGAAAGATTAACAGATAATAATGATGAGCATGTTATAGGCATGGATTGTGCCATAAGGAATGATCATGATGAATGAATTTGGGAAAACAATCCATTATTACATTCTTAATATTATAGGTAACATATGTTTATTTATCATTTACTTTTATTAATTTCATACAATGTTAGATATTGTATTTTTTTCTTTATTAAAACATGTATTAAAACGAATAAGTATAAATTTTGGTTTATTTTAGTGTAGTTTTGTTTAGTTTACCACATTTACCATTACGTAACATACATATTTATTGATTTTTTTGAATGGCAATTATTTTAAATATATATGTAAAAAAATATTATTTTTTGCGTAAAAAATTGATTTATTAGGTTGGAACATTTTTAATGTTCCTACACAAATTGTGGGTTTGTTTTCATTCATTTATACGACATTTCATATATCCTTACTGTTGTTAGCATTTTAGTTAACTATAAAAATATGAATAGTAATGTGTTACTTTTTAGTTTACTTTTTTGTTTGATAATTTTTCTTTTTTTTTTGTTTAGATTCGTATTGTAATATGTGAATTTGTATATTTTCTATACTAACTGTTTATTTCGTTGATTTTATGGATAATTATTGATCAATTAGTTGATCTGCCACAAAATTTTGGAGATGAGCATTATGATCATACCTATGTGGAGGAACATACACATGCTTATCTTTATATTCCCCATTCTTCTTCATGTTATCCCATAATTAAAAAGAAGAGTTTAAGGGTTGGTAAATGTGGCATCACACATTTACCAAAATTATCACTACTTTATATCCAGAACTAGAGGATAGTTGTAGAATTTGATGAGAATGATATTCGAAGAGGTCCTAATGTAAAATAGTTCAAGAGTTTTGTATCAACTCAGGGTAAAAGAAAAGTGAACATTTTTTTAATAATTGGGTAAGTGTTGACAAAACAACACTAGCTCAGTTGTGGGAGAACATTTTGGTAAGATATTTTTCTATTGTCTATCAATATTGAAATTATTATAGTATAATATGTTTTCCCACTTCTTTATCAAATAAAATTTGATATACTTGACACTAGAGGAGTGAAGAAGAAATGTTTATCTATGGATGTTAGGAGATGGAGGGATTTAAAATCAACCCTCACATATGATTTCTTTTTTGGGAATAGGAAACATGACATTCCATGTCATATAAATCCTTTTATAGACGAAGACGCATGGAAATAGTTTTTCAAAATTGGAAGATAAAAATCATTTTTCATAAGTGAAATGTAATGATTTAATGTTTTCTTTTGTTAATGATATTATTAATAAATGTTAATGATTTATTATTCTTAATTTACAGGAATTGAGGAGATCTCATCAGGATATCCAATCCAGAAGCATATACCCTTATAGTTTATCTCAGGGAGGGGATAATTTATTGGAAGAACAAATGATAGATGAAAAATTACAAAAACTTAGAGAAAAGTCATACAACTCTGGAGTGGTTTCCCATCCATCACATCTATCAAGACATAAAAAAATGGAAGATGGATCATATGAGAAGAAAAGAGAAATATCTTATAGAAGAATCAAGGATTGTAGCCAAAATGATCGTATGTTTTTTATTCTATTTAATTAAGTCAATTAAATTATTTATATAGTTTGAATCATTACATAATTTTTCAAATAATTCATATTGCATTCTCTTGGGGAGTAAAGCACACATGGGGTATTTAAAGCTGATGAGAGGCATGCTATTTTATATACTGTATTGGGAAATCCTAAACACCTGGGTCGTGTACGAGGATACCCGAAAGGTGCATCGATATGAAAAGGGTTACCATGTTCTTAAGCTTATTACATGGATGGTTTATATAAAAAATATAGTCTTTGGGGGATGAAGTTCATAATATTAATGCGATGATTGGGGAAAAGATGAGAGAGTCGATACAGTCTATGTTTGCAGACATGAAAAGACAATTTCATACTACAGCTCTCGCTCCACCTGTGCCTACAGCTCCCACTCCCCCACCTTCACCTGGAAACCCCATTATTTATCCTCCATCTCTACCTCTGTACCACATTATATATCCTCCACCTCTACCTACATACCCCATTTTTTATCTTACTTATACACCCCCTCCCCCATATATTCCTAGTTATCGTGAGTTGTATATTGTCGATCCTCACTATCATATAGTTCTATATGGGATGATATATTATATAGGAGATACAATTCATCATTAATAATTAGAGGTAGACAATCATAGGGTTACTATACATGATATTATATATATATCAGTTGGAGTACTATTACCTATAGATGAGTCGATGACATTTGGATAAAGTATCAACAACTTTTTCGTTTAGCCATATAGAATTCTAGGACCCATTACCCTAAAGGTATGCGTATGGGATATCTTTTATTTTATTTTTTGTATTAAATTTGTTTTAACATTTGTAATTTAATATATTTATCTATTTATATACAAGAATACTTTATAGTTAAAGAAATATTGTATATCCAACAACAAAGAAAAAGGGCTATGACATCAGATTTAGATTCTAGTAGTCTTGACAGATTTTCAAGATATTCAAATTTCTTGGTAGGTCATTATATGTTTTTAATGTAATCTCATGTTTGTTAATGTGAACTCGATGTGGGGATTGTAAAAAATGATATCATGGAGCTTGTTACTGAAGATAAGTTGGGAATCAACATGGTACCAGTTTTTTCCATGTAAGTCTAAACACAAGTCTTTCTTGACGTTAACTTTATTGAAAATATAAACTTATGTATATTTTGTATTAGGTATATTTATAAAATGTGTGAGATAGATGAGCATATTGATGTATATGGGTTGATGGACCCATTTTTGGTTTCACCTGAAGGGCATGAATTGGATGAGGAACAAAAAGAAGTTTATATTTTTAAAAGATTTCAAAAGAATATAATTATGTAGTGTTGTATGTTTCCTTATTTTGAGAGGTATGAAACTTATATCACACAAATTTTTATTTATCTTTTATCATAATAACCAAAAACATTAATTTTTTATATCCTGACCATTGGGTGTAAGTTGTTTTTTGTCGAAGGGAGAAAACACTTTATTAGACATTCTCTTTCCATGGGGATGTGTGAGAAAATTTTAAGAACATGTAGGAAAAGTATGTTTTAATTTCTTAATGGTTATTTACATTTCAATTAATTTTAAATTTATTTCATTTATATTATTTTTAATAGGGTATGGGATTTCTTTCGATGATCCACAATAAAAAAGAGTGCCAAGATCAAATATGTAATAGTAAATGTTAATATCCATTAATAATTAGTATATTTTGAATATATAACAAAAAAATAATATTTTAAATTTAAAAACTCATTTAAATAAAATATTCATAAACAAAAAGGTTTTACCGAATGGGGATATTATATGTTAACATTTATGTATAAAATAATTTCAACTGGAACAGTTATGAAATTATAACATGTTACATTTACTTATAAATTATTCCTTTATATTTAATTTTTTTTCATTATACATGTTAACAACTTTCTTTTTAATTTTTAGCTATTTTATGACCCTAAACCTTATAGTGAACAAGATGTTAAACACTTGCAAGTGGAATGGTAAAATTATTTTATTGGTTTGATTTGATTTTAGTTGTTTTTAGTGAATATTGTAATTTTAAATTTTGTAACTTTAAATGTGTATTTTGTATCTATTTTGGTTGGATTTAGGTTTGTTTTTAGTTAATATTGTATTTTTTGAATGTTGTAAATGTGAATGTGTAATTTTTCTTCTGGTTTTGATTATTTTCGGTATGTTTCTGCCGGTTTATACTCTGGGTTTGGTTTTTTCAGGTTTGGTTCTATAATAGAGAGTAAGGGTTTCATGAATTATTTTAAAAAATTAGTTTTTACGTCTGTTATTTTAAAACAACATTAAAAATACATTTTAGTTTTCATTTTTACTTCAGTTATTTTATAACCGATGTAAAAAATGTCTGGGATCATTGTTTTCTATGTCGGGTTTTTTTATAACGGATGTGGTATATAGTATTTGATGTTGGTTATTTAATAACTAATGTGAAAAACATTCATCCCAAAGTATTTTTCACACTAGTTATTAAATAGGCGATATAAAAAATTGATCGTTATTGGGGTTTTCCTTATCGGTTATATAAAAACCAGCATGTCAAACTATTTTTACGTCATTTATTTAATAAACAATGTGAAAAACCTTTATCGAAGCATCTTTTAGATCAATAAATAAATAACCGACTTAAAAAACCTGGAAAATAATAATTTTTATGTCGATTATATTAATTGAAGATAAAAAACATGATTTTTTAAGTCGCCTACAGCAATGTCGCCCTAAAAACAACATAAAAAACCTAAAGAAACTAACGTAAAAAACATTTTTTCACTAGTGATCTCAATAAAGTTACAAAATTGAAAAGTGACTTATGGACAATACTGAGGTATTTGATGAAATCAATTCAATTAATTATACTATTTCCTTTTCTTATTATACTTCTTCAACCTATTTTATTATTATGAAGATATCCTTTATTCTAGAGATCAAATTTATAATGGTGTTTGTGAACTTACTTAAAAATTTATGGATCAAAAAATATAAATAAAATCTATTTGTTTTAAAAAAATATAAAATTTTAAAAGAAAAAGATTATTTAATCTTAAAATTAACGGAACAACCAAATATTGGGAATTTGACATATATAATTAAATATCTCAAAAATAATCTTACTCAATTTACCCTAGGTGATCAATATTTAAATATGAATTTGGGCTCTCAATGTTCTTTAATGGTTAGTATGGAATTTTTTTCTAGAACAATACAGACTTTTCAACAATTAATAAAGGCTATTTTTAAAGGGAAGTACCCAAGATATATGTTTTTAATTATTTTAGGAAATTTGGGTATCTTATCTATGAATGGAATTATTTTAATTCTAGACATGTAATGAAAAATAGAATTTATCTATTATCTCAAATTTCTAATAGATTTTTTTAAACATGTTTGGATTCCAAAGTCATTATTAGCCAACTTAAATGAATCCAAAATATGGGTTAAAAAAGAATTAGTATCTTGATGTTTTGTTGGAAAAGTGTCTCCAGAACAAAAATCGAGAAGGTACTTGGTGTACGAACAATGGGTGTTTGAGGCACAAGTGTGAAAAAATTTATGAATTTAATATTATAAATATATTGATGGAGTACATGTCATGTTCAGAGATAATTCAAAAATTAAAATCATCTATATTTGTATGATCATTTAATATAAATAAAATTTAATTAAAAAAGTTTTATTTGATAAAAAATTGATACATAATTTTCTAAGTATTAGTTAATTATGAGATATTGGGTTTAAAATTAATTTTGATAATGATTTTTTTAATGTTTTTAATTGTAAAGGAATTTTTTCCACCTCTTCTCATTTTCAAAATTTTTATACTATAGATTTAAAATCTCATTAAAACTAAAAAATTAAGCGTTTATGTGTAAATTAAATAGATTCATGGATTTTTCATAGATTCTTTCATCCTTATTGAAGGTTCCAAGCGTAGTGGAAGTGCTGGTAAGTAATGTCCAACTTAGCATATAATCATAACCAATTATTACTCCATGATATTTATAGATAAGGAATAACATCACCAATGAAATATACTAAAATATTAATTTATATGATAACACTAAAACTAAATAAAGGATCATGAAATAATGATTCGTAATTAAATTAATTATTTAAATAATTAACTCATGATGAATTCATTGTTCATTGATGAGTCAGATAATGTATCTACATTGTTTAATTATTGCATCACATGAATTAATTGTAGATTAACTCCAATGAAGATCCAAACATGTTCTAAGAACCACTAAGTGTCTCTATAGAAATACTTGAGTGCTATAGTGGAAGATCCCAATGCTTTCCTTATTCATATTTCATCACTCTAAGAATCACTTCCTAGAAGGATTATATTTGACCTCTCAAGAATCCAGATATATTGTGGAGGAGTATCTTTCTTGGTTCTTGGGAGTGTTCTTAGAGGGAGTTTATATGACATGAGAGAATTCTCCTTTTCATTGTGTACACCCAACAGAAATAGAAAACTTTCGGGTTGTAAATAATATAATTCAGTTTAAATAGCACTGAGTTAAATATAATAATAATTTCACATGCACCCTTTTTATTTAAATAATCTCTATGGAGCCCCATGTTTATAGTAATAATAATAATAATATTTCTTTACAAGTGTATAACTAGAAAACTAATTATATATTATTTCTTGAATAATTTGTTTAAAATTTATTCAAATAATATTTAATATATTTTATTTATGACAATGGATTTAAACTCATTTATCCATTATTCAACAATATTTATTAGTTTTTTTATTTTGAATATTTATTTAATAAATAAATATCACTATATTATTCACCAACAAATAAATAAATATTATATTAAATAAATAAAAAATAAATATTTATTAAATATCATACTCATAAAATATTCTCTTTAATAACGAGTGACTGGATATATGTGATCCGAATAATCATGAATAATTTTTAAATCACACATAAGAATAATTTTTCTTCAACATGTTCAATAATAAAAAGAATTAATATTTAACTGATGTTTTGGTTACACTTAGTGTGTGACCCTCCATGCCTTTTTTAGTGGCATTAGACGATGCCACTAAAATTCAAAAGATATCATCTAGGAATATACCAAGAAACCGATAGAGAAAAATGTTAATATCACAATAATAAAAAATATCATTCAGATAATTATAGTATAATATTATTTATCATGATATATCTAACTAAACAGGTTGCATGGTGGTATTTTAAAACTATGTGCTTGATGTCTCTTTCTTTGATTTTCTTGAAATAAGAATTCCTAGAAAAACCATTTACATGGATTTATTTTGGTTGTTTCATTCGCCTAAAGGGATTAAAATATCAACATATGTAAAAGAATATAATGGAACAATACTTTCTCATATTTTTCATTAATGTAATATTACAGTTGAAACACCTAATGTATCCTTCTTTACTAAGAACATATGACATCACATTTTTTATCAACACATCAAAGTATATAGATAATAATATTTTTTAATAATAATATAAAATTATATGGATAAATACACACATTCATATATAGTAACATCCAATGAACCATATAAATGTTAATTTCCTACTAAAAGGTCGCATTCTTATAATCTACGACACTAGAAATTACCAAGGGTTTGTACCATTAGAAGGTTCCTAAAAGTCCTATGAGTATCCAACCCTAATATACTATATCATTCATGTCCCATTAAATGATATCATCCATCCATAAAACACATATTTTATAATACTATCATGAAACTTATGGGTTCTCATCAAAGTAGAGAATTTCAATGATCTTTTAGTGAAATAGTTACTCTTAGAAAATTATCACATACTACTTAATTCAAAATAACAATCATTATGTGATAATAAGATTATTAATATTTAAAACAATGATAATAATTAATCATAAAGTACACATAAGTTGGTTCTAGGGAACCGACTCCGATAGACTCCCACTTTCACTAGAGACAACTACTAACAAATTTCAGTTCCATAGATCTTATATGATACTCAATCTTCTATTGAGATAAATTATTAGTCAAGGGGCCTTAATTTTTTTCTTCCATGGAAAATATGCACACCACAACTTCACCACTCTTAGAAAAATCCCTCACGAGGTGAAACTTACAGAGTTTTTTCATTTTCCATTGGTGTGACCTTTACTCTTTTATGAGATACATCGCTATAGTATTATAATAACATAATATGACAAGGTCTTTACTTAAAGGCACCACATTAAGGTCTCGAAAAAAAATTCTTATCCAAACAGCTTCCTGGCTGCATCAGAAGCCACTATATACTCGGAAACCGATGTAGAATCGATAAAAATCCATTTCATTGAACTCTTATAGATAAAAAATACTCCATTGAGATTGAAGACATATAATGGCTCTGACTTTAGATAATTATGATGTGTTTTAAAGGTAATATTAGTATAACCCATAATGAATAGATCCTCATATCCTTTATACACCAAGAAAACATCCTTAGTTCATCTAAGATACTTAAGTATATCCTTAATAAAAAACCAATTTTATTCACCATGATAATCTTGATATCTTCCCACCATTATTAAGGCATAGTAATTATGAATCCTAGTATATAACATGTCATACATGATTTATCCCATCACTAAAGTGTATGGGATCCTACTAATTCTCTTTTTCTCCTCTTTTATTCGAGGAAACATTTTCATGAAAATATTTATACCATTTGAAACTAGAACCAATCCTTTCTTGGATTGTTCTATACTAAATCTCTTTAGTATTTATCAAACGTGTATACCTTGACTTAGTCTAATCAGCCTATTAGATCTATCATGAATGATATTGATCCCTAGAACATTGGCTACTTTACCTAAATTATTAATGGAGAATAACTTTTTTAACAACTCTTTAACTGACTATAAAATTGGTATATCATTTCCAATATGTAATATGTCATCCCCATATACAAATATGATAAATAACACACTCCAATTATAAAAATTGTAAAAACATGGATCATATTCATCCTTAATGAAAGTAAATAATTTTATTGCTTCAAAAAATATGATTTTCCATGACCTAGATGCTTGCTTCAATACATAAATGGATCTCTACAACATTCATGTACTTTTGTAATTTCGTGGAGTCAAAAAACCCTTCTGATTTTATCATATATACGTCTTCCCAAAGGTTCACCTTAAGGAAAGCTGTTTTAACATCCATTTATGAAATTTCTCAGTCTTGGAAAGCTATTATAGTATGTAGGAATATGATGGATTTAAACATGGAAACTAAAGAAACGGTATTTGCATAGTTAATTCCTTAGTATTTTTCAAAACCCTCAGCCACTAGATATGACTTATAGGTATTTAGTTTACCTTACATGTCCATTTTCTCTTGAATACCCATTACAACCATCAAGATTTACATCAACTAGTGTATCGACCAGAACCAGAACTTTGTTCTGATACATGGAATCCATCTCATATTTCACATATTATTTCTATTTTGAATTTTTATAGCTCTCTTATTCCTATTTATAGAAGTTATACTCATTATTGTGCACTAATAATGACTAAATATCTTTAATGACTATAAAAACATATCTTTTTAGTTCTCTTACCTCTTTGGATCTCTCACACGGTACTTGTGTTTTAGGAATAACTTATTCCAAAGGGACTTGGGGAATCTATTCTTGTACCAAATCTTGTGTATCGTGAGTGTCAAATTCATCTAGGTTTGTCATGTTCCCACTTTCCTTATTGAGGATTGCTTCCTATCAAGAAATACATATTTTCTTTTTATTTTCACTTTCTTGTTTGAGGCATTGTATAAATAGTATCACATTTTTTTTCTTGAGATACACTATAAATATACACTTCATGTTTCTAGGTGCTAGTTTATTTCCTATTATGACCTTAATATATCCCTCACATCCCCATACATGAGTGTTTGAAAACATATATTTCTTTCCATAGATTAACTTATATGGTATTCCATTTTCTTCCATAGTTGGTACTCAATTTAGAAAGTGTGATGTAGCATGAAATTCATATCCACAAAAGTATAATGTAAAATATACATGGATCCTTATCAACCATAACATATCAAATAAGGTATGATTTTTTTGTTCAATAACACCATTCCACTAGGGTTTGTAATGTGGATTGAGTTGGGATAGAAATATAAAATCCCCTAGAAATTCATTATACTATTGGTCAAGATATTTAATACCTCAATTAAATAAAATCTTCTTTATCTTTATACAATTTTTAACCTCTACTTCATTCTTCAATTCATTTAATTTCTAAATGGAATCATACTTATACCTCATCATGTATAAATATCCACATCTACACAAGTATTTAGTAAAAGTTATGAAGTAAGAATGTCCACCTATATCTTATAATGGAAACTTTCTACACACATTTGTCTTTACCAATCCTATAATCTCTATGGCTCTTCCGCCCTATCCATTGAATGGTGGTTGGGTCATTTTTCCTTATAAACAAGAAGAAAATATTTTAAGTGGGGTTTTTCTCAAAATTTTATAAATAACCATCTTGATAGACATTTCTAAAATAATTCTCATTTATATAACCAAGATCTATATTCCATAAATAGGTGTTAAATGAGTCTTATAGAAATGGGTTCTGATTAATTTTCAAATTTTGGTTTGCATAATTTAATACAAAAAGGCCATTATTTAGTTCTTCCATACTATTCAAAATGATGCCTTTGTAAAATTGGAAGTCTTTATTTCCAAATATTTAATTAAATCCATCATTTATAGGAAAATAAATAGAGATTATGTTCCTAGTAACACTTGGCACAAAAAAAAAGTCTTTAAATCTAAAACCTTTCATGTTGGCAATGAAAGTTCGTAGTATCCTATAGCCAATGTAGAATGTCATTCTCTATTGGTTGCTCGAAGATGCACCTATCCTATAAAAATATTTCAAAATCTACTTGGGTCCTACATTTTTATAAATATGCGAGTACCAACAGCTATATATAATAACCAATGTGTAGTTATAGAAATATTACACCCAATGTAAAATTCACTTTTAGCTTCCCTTTTCCTTTGGGTGTAGTTCATCTTCTAGTGGCCGAGGTTTCAACATGAAAAACATACTTCATCATTTTATTTTTCATAACATTGAATATTATTCTTATTTTAAGGACATTTCTTAGGGGTTTTATACTTGGTGTGACTCTTGGTCCCCCTTTCCTTATTCTTCCTTATCTTATTCACCACCAGGACTGTGCGGTTTTCACACTCCATGTCCTTGTCAACTTGGTGAATGAGTGTAAGAAGTTGTGAATGTTTCTTCCCTCTATTGATCATTTTATAATTCAAAATAAATACAAAGAATAATTTATGCAGTGATGAAATGATGACATATATTGGAAGATCATTAGGGAATTTAATGACCAAGATGTATAAGAATTCTATATTTCTAATCATCTTGACTACATGATGCTCAGATGGCACTGAATCTATAAGAATTCATGTGAACAATGCATTGGATATATCATATATCTCTTGTCTCACCTTTTATTGAGAGAGATAAAGAAGTTTAGACATCATGATATACACATCCATGTCTTCATGCTACTTTATATGATCAATAGACATGGATGATAACATTAAACATTATATATCAGTGGTATCATACAAATGTTTCTCATACCATGATAATACTTTCTCACTATCCTTTTGTCCAGGCACTTTAATAATGGGATTTTCTAGCACATATAATTTATTTTAATGGAATATAATAACACCCAATCACCTTTTCCATTAATGTAAATTTGTTATAGTGATAAAGTTATCATTCTAAATTATGGATCACAATGATATGTTTGAAGCATGTGTAATGCCATGTCTACAATTAAGAAGTGAAGAATTTTTTAACGTTATGTAATTCATAAAATAAATAATATATATTTAAATTTATTAATCTCACACCATTTTATTGAAATATAATAGACCTCAAAACTAGTTTTTGAATATCCAGTTTCATGGATATTTGAGCGAAAAAGATCCATATGCCCCTTCTCATTAACCAGACAGAGGTATGTCAAGCTATTCGGAAGTATTTAGTTTGGTGTAACATTCAAACTGCTTTAACTTCTAGTTCCTATATACTTTGACTAGACTTCACAATCCTAAGATACTTGATTTGGATTTACTCAATAATTTTTTTACTAGTTATACCATGTCTCATAGAGGCGATAAACCATTAATGTGAACTTGGTTAAGTTGATACAAGACTCAGGATAGAAATTCTCAGATAATTCAAAGCACCACAATAGAAGTTAGTCAACAACTGTTAACTATGAATCGATTCTTACCAAAGTAGTGGAATTCTATAATGAATTAATATATTTAATTTATGAATTATAATCTATATTTCAAAGATAACCCATTTATATCTTTTTTAGATACTGGTTAATATTTATTTGATTTACTTAACTGATTAACCATGTATTTGATAAAGGTTATGTAAAATAAAAGTTTATTTTCTTTATTTATTGAATTATTATTAATTCATTAATTCATGTTATCATGAGAAAACTTCTATAATGAAATTAATTATGAAAATTTACATAAATAGAATAATAAGAGTTATATGATCATGATCTCATTATAATGGTTAGTCTATCTAACAGATGATAAAATAACCATAAACCAATGGGAAAAAACTATAAACCATAACTTGGTTCATGTTTTAGATTTCCACCTATCCTCCCATGCATCACTTTGATTTTTTGCACCTTATATCCAAACATGAACCACCTCAACTCACTTGGGATCTCAATCAATTACATAAGATTTTACTCAAACTCAAGTGAGGGGAACCAAATGATTGGTTTAGGGGGTTTACATAATGGGAAACCATGGGAACATAGGCACTTATGTAATGAGATGAGGGATGACACATAATATTTCAATTTAATTTAATAATATATTAAAAGGAAACAAATAACATACAATGGTTTGTTCTAGGTTCATGATCATCTAAATACATGTAATGAGTTATAAATTTAATAAACTATCATTCATTGCAAATTTTTTTTATTCAAGATAAATATCATTCCAATAAATAATTATCTTCTTTAATGAAATAAATATTTTATCTCAATTCTCATCCATTTTTTTGAGATTACCAACCATCATAATTTTAAAAAATTAAATCAATTTATTTAAAATTGATTGTTTAAAATATGTATCTTAGAGGAATCACGACGATTACACATCCAAAATACCAAGAATTTATGATATTTATATACTATTTACTCATTCTATATATAGAATAAACTCATTATCATGTAGTTTCATGGTTTTTATTGTCTAATAAATGACAGACATACACATGTTATTTTACATTTCATGTTATGTATTAATGCATGTTGAGTAATCACTATGTTAAGAATTATAAATAGATTTTTTTCAGAATATTATGTAGAAATTAATTAATTAATTAATTAATATATATAATACCCATCACATGGAGTGTATGATTCAATAAAATGACACAAAGAACACATGATGATAAGGTTTAAGAAGTATAATAAATTAATTTTTAATTTTTTGTAAACATGTAATACACATGAAATGTACTATCGAGATAGAAATCATCTATAATTATTCTTCATCTATCTGTGACACAAACCTAGGGATTGGGTGTATCTCTGAAGCACAAAAATAAATATAGTACATGACATGTACATGGGCTACACATAATATGGTTTCTGAGTTAACAGATTATTGGTCATATGTTCCTTGTGAAATACCATGACTCATATTTAACTAATGGACTTCACATAATCTACACATGTTATATTATGTGTAGTCTTACTAACCATTCAGAAGGATGGTTTGATTTAATCATAAATTTCACTGCGAACACTCATCACCAATTGGTTGCATTAGGGTTGTAAATATTATAATTGGGTTTGAATAGTGTCAGGGTTAAAAAAAATAATTTCCCATGCTCCCTTATTAACATACACATAACTAGTGAATTTGTTAAATATTATTTATTGAATAAATTATTTTAAATTTACTCATATACTATTTTTATGTATTATTTAACGTTAGGCCTTTAAAATCCATCCTATATTCCACTAAAATATTTTTTAGTCCTTGAATAATAAATTATGTTAAGGAATAAATATCAATATATTATTCACTAATAAACAAATAAATATTACATTCACTAAATAAAAAATAAATATTTATTAAATATTCTAATAAAAAAATATTCTCTCAAATAACTAGTGATTGAATATATATGATCAATATATTCATGAATATTTATTAAATTATACACAATAATAATTTTTATTCGACACATTAAATAATAAATGATATTTAAAATTTAATGGGGGTTCGAGATACACTTTGTGTGTGACCCTCTAGGCCTCTTTCCTAGTTTCATTTTAAGAAGCATCCCAACGTCTAAGGTTAGTGTCTAGTAATACACCACGACTCCCATAGAGAAAGAAGATAACATCACAATAACATAAAACCTCATATTAATGCTCACTGTCTAATATAATCCCAATAAAATTATTTATCTTATTAAATAGGTTGTAGGATAGTGTCATAAACAAATGTGGTTGATGTCTTTATCTTAGAATTTCCAGAAATAATGATGCTCATAGAAAACCATGGACATGGATTTATTTAGGATATTTTTTTTTCAATAAACATGTCTTGAGATATCAACTTCCATTAAATAGTACAATGGATAAAAACTTTAGTCAATTATTCATTAGCGTAATATTACTCATGACAAAAAAACATTCACTAATTCACTAAAAACATATATAATCACATTTTTCATCAATATTTCAATGTATCAAACTAATAATATTAATTAATAATAATATTTAATTCTAATTATCAATACAAAATTCCACTAATAGGAATGTCCAATCAAACATAATTGTGGATTTCCTATTGATGGGTTACATTCCCACAATATCCTGCACTGAAAATTACCATGGGAGAATACCATGAGAAGGTGCCTCAATGTACTATGAGTCTCCACCACTGATAGCCTATATCATTCATATAACTTCAAATGATATAATCCAGATATATAATATATATTTAATATTACTATCATGGAACTTTTGGGTTCCCATCATAAGGGAAAACTGTTATGAACTTTCAGTGCGATAGTTACTATGAGTACATTATCACATAATATGACATTCCTAAGAACAATGATGATGTTGTTAAAGTTTACTTAAATTCAAAAAAATTAATAAAATTAATCATAAATTATGAATATTTTTTAGGGAACTGACTCTAACAATTATATCACAACACACACCAGTCAAGTTCAACTTTGACTATCCAGCACATGATTTTCAGATTTTTCCTTTTGAAGATAGCATTGTTTTTGAACTTTACAACTCAGTAAGAAACAAAATCTAAAAATTAATTTCCACCCCTAAATCCTTAGAACTTATACACCTTTATATTCTTGGTCTGACTCAAATTTATAATAAAAGAGGTAAATCTTAATCCTTTTTAATTATTAATGATTTTACAATATATACATGGGTTTATTTCTTGGCTCATAAAATTGAAGCCTGTAAATTATTTATCAATATTTATAAGAAATTCAAAATTTAAAGAGGATATATGATCTTATCCCAAATAAGTGACCTTGGTGGAGAGTATTATATTAAACACTTTTATGAGCATTATTTTATCAAGGTTATTATCATTCCTTCTCAACTTCTTGAAAGCCTCCAAAAAATAAGTTTTCCGAAAGATAAAATAAGACACTTCAAGAGTTTTATAAAACCCTTTTAATTGAATTCAAACATTCTTAATCCATTTGTACCAATGTGGTCAATACTACATTCTATATCAGTAACTTTATTCACATAAAACACATCCTCAGGAACACCTACTATGATCTTTGGTATGTAAAACTTCTTAAAGTTGGTTATTTTCAGGTGTTTGGGTATAAATGTTTCATCCTTAAGGCTAAGTAAAAACTAATAATTTTTTACCCAAAATCTATTGAATGTATATTTCTTTGGTACTGTAACTCAAGTAAAGCCTAAAAAGTCTTCAATAAGAGCACAAAAACCATAAAAGAGTCAATTCACATCATGTTTGTAGAGAATCTACATAAACCATATCCTTATAGAGATGTTGGAGTTGAACAATAAAGTTTTACCTTACCTAAAAATTATCCTTTTAAATAAATTAAAGGTGAAAAGGAACCCCATATACTCATTTAAACAAATCATGGACTTGTTGAGAAGACCATACATTAGAGAGTGTTATATGTGGAATATAAACCAAATCTAATACTAGAAGATTAGTCCTAGATGAGGTTAAATATCTAGATTTTATATCTCTATTTTAACCTCAAACTCTAAATTATTCTATTAATAATGAAAATTGAATACTTACCCTTAAATATGAGTTTAACCTATTTCAATGGAACAATGTTTGGACTCAAATGGAAAGACCCAAAAATCACCCCATTATTGGCACTAAATGGATCATTTGGAATAAGTTGGAGAGAAAGGTATTATCACTCATAATAAGGATATAAATGATATTAAAAAATATAATCATGAAAAATTTATAGATTATGGGAGAATAATTTCATCCATTTGATAGAAAAAATCCATTAGAATCCAGTTTTCATTCTTGGATCACTTTGATTTCAAATTTTTTCAAATGAATGGTAAAAGTGATTTTCTAAATGGTTTTATTTCAAAAAATGCTTTTATGGAACAAACAACATGTTTTTAATATCTTATATTTCCAAAAAAAGTTTTCACGTTAAAAAACCTCTATATGGTTTAAAAAAATACCCTAAGACTTAATATGAAAGTTTATCAAAATTCGATCTTTCAAATGATTTCAAAATGGAAAAAACTGATTGAAATATTTATATAAAAACATCCTCAAATGATTTATTAATATCCCAAATTTATATTTATGATATTATTTTTGGATCAACTAAAGAATCTATTTGTAGTGAACTTTACTCTTTTATGGATACATATTTTAAAATGAGTATTATGGGTAAACATAAATTCTTCATTGGTTTTAAAATTTCAAAAAATATTTATGGAACTTTTCTAAATCATAGTAAATACACTGATGATATTTTAAAACGTTTTGGAATGGATCATAATAAGTAAATATGAACAACCATGAGAACTTATTGAAAACTATCATTATATAAGGCTGGTAAACCGATTAACAATAAGACTTATAGAAGATTTATTGAAAGGATTATTTACCGTAATACATGTAATTAACCAACCTAAGTCAACTAGAAAAGCCACCCAAGATACCCATTCCCGGTATTGAGGTCCAACAAGATAAAGGAAATATATATCGTATAAAACAAAACAAGACATAAAAATAGAGTAAAATATAGAAGAAATATATATATCTAAGATCTATAAAATCCAATACCAACTATCTAAACCATTAAGAAAGACATGAGAAGACCAAAAAGTCTCCATGTGACCAACCATAAACTCCAAACCATCCCTCTATGAAGGTAATGATGTAAAGAGAAGCTTCCATGCTTCAAGATTCCCTTACCTTTACCTGGGTTTTCAAAAATAACATCTATAACCTCCCAAAAGACAAATCAGGTTGTGAGCACTAATCCTAGTACGATTTCACCACCGAATCTATAAAAAATCAAATATAAAGAATTTTTTACTTCAATATTAAGAAAAATACATTTTTATAAAGTATTTTAATAAATCCAAAACCATTTGATAATCATCCATTGGTTATTCATAAAATCCTTTCATATTCTCAAAATAAAGAATATGAAAACTATATGTGATAATTCATGAAAGAATAGTCAACATAATCTATGGATACACCATTAGGTAAACATGTAAAAAAATAACCATGACCAATCCATCATGTGAAAGCATGTGAGAAAATAATAATTACCAATAAATCATGTGAAAGCATGTAAGAAAATAACCATGATCAATCCATCACCTGACAATCCAAAAAAAATGTCACAGTACACTATTTGGGCTCTAGGCTATGGGAATACATACTAGACATAAAAATGAAATCCCCAATCCTAGCCTAAGTTGTATCCAATAGTATAACCACTAGTGGAATTACACACAGTAAAGTGACATGTATATTATTGACATAATCAAAGTTCCAAATGTTCTATGTTTGTTGAGATCCATTTAAAACCCATATTCAAAATTTATAAAATATTTTTCAATGGAAATCCAATCCTCTTTGGTTCTTGAAAACCCATTTTTATAGTAAAACCACGATTCCAGCATTTAATAAAATACTTGGTGTGAAAAAACCGTTTCTAAAGAAAAACCTCTTTAAAAACCCAATTCCTTTACAAAAATTAAATTTTAATCACACAAATAATTAAATTCAATTTATAACCCAAAGTAATTCGTAAGAAATTTTTTCAATCCAATGAATTAAAAATTTATATAGTGACACATTCTTCAAGAACGAAGGTAGATCTTATTATCATGGAAATTGGTGATAGTGGAAGAGTAGACTGGGTATTTATGATTCCTGATCTATAAGAAACACATAAATCATCTATCAAACCCCTTATATCCACCATACATAGTCCCATTGAGTTCCAAAAGATGATATGAGAAGAGATCTAAAGAGGATCTATGAAGAAAAGGTATAACCAGATCAAGAATGCAACATATATTGATGAGAACTATGAAAAAAGAGAGGAAATCACCATGAATTAAAACAGATAGGCATGTAGATCATGGGGAAAGGATTAGATCAAGAAAAAATGTGATTAGGGGTGTTTAGGTGTTAAACTGGGGGTCTTGAACAATTTTAATATAATTTTTAGGCTATGAAAAACAATGCACATTGTTTTCTGGGTAGGGCCACATGGTTAGAAAAACTATGAATCCCAACTATATAGAGTGCATAGTTTCCCCTAGATGGGAAAATTGGTTTTCAAATAATTCCCCAACCATGTAAAGCCTTACTATCTAAGGGTACATGGTTTTATGAGGCTGGACACATGATTTGGGAAAACCATTCATCACTTTCCATAGACACAAAATAGAGAACACAATATCTATGGATATACATGAAATTTTTCCCTAATTGTGCACCAAAAATATATAGGAGTTTTTGGAAATCCAAAACACTCATAGTGGGAACTCCATGAAGCCTCACAATATCTCAAATGTACATGTCTCCAAGCTGTTCCACTTTCATCGTCTCATTGATAGGTATGAAATGAGCTAATTTTTTAAGTCAATCAATGATCACCCAAATCTCATCATTACCACTAGGATTACATGGAAATAAAAAATAAATCCCATATATATCTCATCCCACATCCATAATAGGACAGGTAAATTTGAAAAAAAACCTATATGTCTTTTGTGTTCTGCCTTAATTTTAAAAAAAGTGAGACACCATGATACAAAATCTAAAATCAACTACCTTATCCCTAGGCACAAATACCTATATCTTGAGTCATGATACATGTTGGTATCCCAAGGGTGTACAAACCAATAAGACTGGTGTCCACTATCCATCAACTCCTACCTCATAGAAAATGGAGAAACCCACCTGCTATGTAAGCACAAAGATCCACTAAGAAACTGTGACCACTCACTCATGGTATCCCCACTACAAAGGATTGTACTAAAGCATTTAAAATATATTTCTATAATCTGTTTGAGCTGAAATATCTCATCAAAAGATGATTCAGATTTTATCTAAGCCAAGAACACTTTTATACTAACCTCTTCCATTACTCAGATCATCTCAGCAAACAAATTCATCAGAGACCACTCCACAACTGATTCCTTTATGAATTGTGTTGGTAATTTTGTACTCAATACATTTAAAACCACAATCCCTTTCCCAAGAGTGTATACAATATCAAAATAAAAACTCTGAAGATACACCACCTGGTGTCCTTGTCTCATGTTAAGATCCCTCTAAGTAAATTTTTTTTCATTATGTTATGATTAGAATACGCTACAAATATCTCCCTAAAGAGATAATGAAACCATGTTTTGAGTGTTTTAATAAACAATATAAACTCAAGATTGTTGGTAGGGTAGTTCTTCTCATGAGAGAATAATTGGTGTCAGCAATATGCCACCAACTATTTACCATGCCTTAGGAAACATCCAAAACCCATACTAGAAGCATCACATAAAACATCATAACCCAAACCTTGATACAGAAGAATAAAAATTGGCGATTTGGTTAACATAACATTTATTTCTTCAAAATATATATGAAATTTTTCATTCCATTAAACCTTTACACCCTTATGAGTTAAATCTTTCATCAAATATGTACACTTGGTGAAATACTAAACAAACCGTCTATAGTAACCAGCCAATCCCAAGATGATTTGGATATCAAACACATTTATGGGATGATCCTAGGATATAACTAAATATTTATTTTTAGAATCCACTTAGGGGATCTAATAATATTTAATTTTCCCCATAAATTTTTATTCTTGGATCCTAAAACTCACATTTGGAATGCTTACCATAGAAACAATATTCTTTTATGGTTATGATAATGATATCTAAGTCATCCCTATTCTCCTATTCCGACATGGAATACACAAAAATATCATCCATTAACATAAAAATAGAAGATACCAAGTATTGATGAAATAATCATTTCATTAAATCCATAATACCACATGAGTATTAATGAGACCAAATACCATAACCATAAACTCAAAATGACCATAACGACTCCTAAACATTGTCTTAGATATATCCCCTTCCTGGAATCTCAACTGGTGGTACCTTGACAAGAGGTCAATCTTCAAAAACCAATGTTCCACTCTAAGCTAATAAAATTGATCATCAATACTAGGAAAAGGATATTTTTTCTTATCAATCACCAAATTCATCTTTCAATAATCCACAAAAGGTTTGAGACTCACATCTTCATTTTTATTAAAGAGTACATGTGAATTCCATGATGACATACTTGAAAAAATAAACCCCTTAGCCTCTATATTGTAAATGTAGAACATAAGATCCACCAACTCAGTAGGTGACATTTGATAAGATGGCATCGAAATGGGAATCATACTAGGGGGTAGGTCAATAGTAAACTCGACCTTACTATGCAGGGGTAATCTAGAAAAATCATCTAGAAAGACCTCTTGGTATACACACAAAACTATAGTAAGTAGAATATAAAAATAAGGGCCAACAATATCATGAAACATATCTAATAATTGACATGATATTACCCCAGTATAAAGAACAAAATTACATGCCCTTCCAAATATAGAGTTCCTCTGTCCTTGAAAAAAATGATTGGCCCTATCGAAAGATAAAAACTAAACCCGATGATGATAAAAGTATATTTTATCCTTAATTATTATCATCAAATCCATTTTAATTATCATTTTGAATATGTCAATATCATGAAATAAAAAAACCACATCACCTTATAGATTACTATCACCACTCGACATGGGATACACTTAAAAAATTTATTCATACTTTTTTCCCAAAGGCATGGAAATATCCCACATGAAAAACATAAGTTCCAAATTTAATACCATCACATAAAATAACATTTAAGATAAAAAATGTGTTGCACTTATATCAATGAAATAAAGAACCATAGAAGTAAAAATAAACACCATACCTATAATAATAACTATCCCTACTTTAGATTCTTCTGTCCTATTCTCTTCAACTTAAATACATATGGTATTTATACACATGAACATCCCCATTTTCTTGAGTATTATACCCACCTATCTAGGAAGAGTCAATATGATACTTCAAAACCTTAGTGAGAGTGGATAAAACATTAGTTTCCTAGGATTTCCTATCACAAAAATGCCTCAAATAGACAAATAGTTTCCAATGATGAAAATTTTTAGGACCCTCCATAGAGTTAGTTATAGTATTACAATGACTTACACACTGGTATTGGAAATCCCACTATTATCTCGATGAAGCCCCTGAAACTAGTACTAAAGAAAATTGAACACCGTTTCGCTTTCTTTTATGGCTAGAAGATACACCCTGTCTAACATCTACACTAACCAATGCTCCACCCAAACAAATATTTCAAGATATGTCCGGCTCAAGAAATTTGTCTTTGTCAACTACATCCACAATGGAAAAAATGCACATGATAATTGACATCCACCGAATATCAAGAATCATTACAAAATAAAAAATCTGAGTTTTAGTTACTCATTGGTGATTAGATCTGGTGCCAGATGCACAAAATTAGAAAAATTAGTAGAATAATCTAGAATAGTATGCTCTCTATTCTCCAAGGACATAAATTCCTAGGTCTTAAATGCGCATGACATCTCAAGGTAAAAAAACACAATAAATATTTTCTTTAAAGAAGTCTATATAAGATCCTTGTTCAACTGAACTTTCATAATGGATTCCAACCATCTCCTTTTGGGTCCTTTGAGCATGTAGGTGGAAAAACCCACTTTAGAGTCCTTAAAAGTTTTTATGAAGTTAAATATACTCACAGTAAACTCAATCCATTACTCATATTCCTATGGACCTTTTTCACTACATAAAATAGGTGGATATTTAATATTTAATATAAATCCTTAATCGACCACAAATCCAAGGTTCTAGACACCCTCTTGACCCAAGGTTTGAATTGATTAGATTACTGCTTCAACAAAAGAAATGTCCATCATAGGATATTTCTATAGAACATGTCTCACATAATCCATGGCCATATTTAGATGAGCACTTTTATGTGGCATAGTCTAATAAACACATGATAATAACCAATAATTTTTTAGATAAAATTCCAAAATCACAAAACCAACTTTAAGAATTTAGTTCAGTTCCTTAAAATAATGAGAATTTAAAGAAATAAGAATTATACCAATGAAACTTATCAATATAGTATGGAATACTTCAATTTAATTAAACATCCCATATATTTAATTCAAATGAACTCAAACACCAATTTTCAACATGGAAAAAGTTTTTCGACCACCCATGGTAACTCGAGTTTAGACATTGAAGAGAGCTAGCCAGAAACCCTTTTACACATACTACTCAAATTCTGATGGTTCTAAATCATATATACCCAACACACATAACCAAACCCAGGAAGTGTTATCACACATCAATCTTGGTATTCCCCTGTGATACCATTCTATAATGAACCAAATCGATTAAACTAGGAGAGCCACTTGATCAGGCCCATCATGGTGGTGACATCATACAAGATAATGCAAAAAACTCCAATTTTTTTAAAAAATAGGACATACAACCAAATTAAAATATAGAAGAAATATATATATCCAATATATAGAAAATCCAATACAAATAGGCTAAACTAGAAAGTAAAATAAGGAAATATCAAAAAGTCTCCATGTGACCACCCATCACTTCTAAACCATCCCACTGTGAAGGTAATGATGAAAAGATAATCCCACATGCTACATGACACCCATCAATCTACTTGGGTTCAATAAAATAATGTATATAATTTCCCAAAGACAAAATTAGGGTATGATAAATAATCCTATTATTATTACACCACTTAATCTATAAAAATTATAATATCAAGAATTATACGGTTCTATCTTTAAAACAATACAGTTTTACAAAGAATTTTCCTAAATACAAAACCATTTGTAAATCATCCCTTGGTTTTTCATAAAATCATTCCATATTCTCAAATCAAGAAATAAGAAACTTTTAAGTGATAAAGCAAGAAAGTTTAATTAACCTTATCCTTTGATACACAATAAGTTAAATAGGTAAGAAAATAAAAATGACCAATCCATCATGTGAATGTATGTGAGAAAACAACCATAAACAATCTATCATGTGAAAGAATGTAAGAAAATATCCATGACTAATCCATCATATGAAAATATTATAAAAAATGATAAAGCATAGAATTTGGGTTCTATATTATGGGAATATATACTATACATATAAATAAAGTCCCAATACCAGCCTCAGTTGGATCCAACTTGTATGACCTCTGGTGTAATTATAGAAACTAAAGTGACATGTCTATTCCCATTCCACCCAAGGTTACCAATTTTCTATGTTTTTAAAAATCCATTATTACAATTTATAAAATATTTTCAAAGACAATACAATGTATTTTTGTTCTTGATAACCCATTTCTAAATTAAACCCACCATTCATGTATTTTATCAAACACATGGTGTGAAATAATTATTTATAAAGAAAAACCTACTTGAAAACATGATTCCTTTAAAAAATTAATTTTAATTAGAAGACAAATTCAATTCAATTAATTACCCAAATAAATTTAAAACAAAAATTAACAATTAAAATAATTGACCCTTTATATAATGACTGCTACCTCATGAATGAAGGTAGATCTAATTGCCTCTAAAAATAATGACTAGGGAAGAATATATTGGTTCATGATGATCCTAGATCCATATGAAACACATTAATCCTTTGAAAATCCCTAATATCATGTATAAATACTCCATTTTGGTTCTAAAAGATGAGATGAGAAGTGATAAAATAAGGATATATGAGGAAAATGAAAAAACGAATCAAGAATAGAACATAACATGATGAGACACTACAAAAAAATGAAACTGTACATATGATTGTAAACCATGTATATAGCCTAAAAAACCTTGGGTATAGGCTATACCCACATTTTTGGGAACTTTGGCTTGTTAAGGCATCAATATAGACATATACCAATGATTCCTATAAAAATTATTGGTATAGGTCACAGGGATTTTTCCATACCCACATTTTAAAAAACTGTGGGTATATCTATTCCTATAATACTACCAATACTATGGTTTTACAAACTGGGGGTATTGGAAACTACCTACATTTGGAAGCAACATCTCCATGGATTATTCTTCCAGCTCCTTAACCAAAAAATAAAATAAAATATACAATATACATTCAATGAAGTACACATTTTCTACATTTAGAATCCAACCAACTACTTTTAATAGTTTTAAAATCAAATAAAATACTAAAACATATATATAAATCCATAAAACAAATCAATTTAAGTGATTTTAGAAACGAAAAATTCTTCTTCCTTCTAATTGAAAAGTGGAGGGGATCAATATCCCATATTGACAACACCCTCATCATCCTCATCATCATCATCAGCATCACCAACATCATCTGGAGCAGCAACATCATCAACACCATCACCACCACCACCACCTTCAGTTCATTCTCTATTAGGAACCTGATTGGAATCAGTTGAGGCAACATTTATTGAATGCATTGATGCAATATATGAATAAATAGTATTATTATCCTCTAATGTAAGTGACTGTATTATAACTAGAAAAGCATTTTGGAATGGTTTGGTGATCATCTTACTTCTTTAACACTCTTATTTAATTATTTCATGCTCTTCTAAAGTGATTTTTTTGGTTCAGATAATTATTTATGAGATCCTTGTAGCTTGGGGTCCCAATATCCTTGAGAGGAGCTTGATGATGACAAATACCTAGAGGGGATGATGTTTTTTCCTGGTCAACATCAGTCTGTTCCCCAGTGCTCATTACCTAAGAACTTACTCAAATGATTGTTTGACTGGAATTTGTCATATTCTATATCAATAAGGTACTCTAGGGAAGTCTGTTGAAAATATTAACAATATATTTAATTAATAATTTCATATAAATATTTTAAATATAAATAAAAAACATACAATATTTTCATGTGTTTGTGCATTTACTACACTTCCATCTCTTTTCTTCTTACTTGAGAAAAATAATCTAGCTCGATGTAGACAACCTTCAATGATCAATATAGATTTCTACAATTGAAATTTATAAGTATGAAAATATTAACAATGTAATAATTTTATAATCTTTAATTGTAATAAAATGAAATAACTTTTAAATAAAAGATAAATTCATAGTTAAGGGGATAAACATTCATGAAAAATTCAGATAGAAAATCTAATCATAAACACTTCATAATTTTCGGTACTCATTATGAATGTTAAATAATCTTGAATATGATTTATTTATATTTATTTCATAATATTAACTCAATATTATTCATTATATGGCCAATTAGCTATTAGGAATAATTTATAATTGGCCATTATGCCTAATGGCCAATTGGCCAATTGGGCCTAATGTTGAATTTTTCTAGAATCCTAATGGACATTAGGAATATAGGCCAATTGGAAATTATAACTAATAGCCAATTGTCCAATTATTCTAATTGAAAAATTTTCTTATAGGATTAATAGTCAATTGGCCTATATGGCTAATAGGTTAATTGTATTGTAGGCCTATAAGAAAATTGAACATTATTCCATTAGCCCTAATGTAGAATTGGCTTATATGCCTAATGGAAAATTTGTTTATAGGACTAGTGTATAATTCTCAAATTTTGTCTAATGACCAATTGAGCTATAAGCCTAATGGACAATTGGCCTATATGCCTATAAGAAAATTGTCATACGAGCATAATTTTCCAATTGTCCATCAGGACTATAGGGAAATTGGACATTATTCCATTTGGCCTATTGGCCAATTGACCAATAGTCCAAATGGAAAATTTTCTTATAAGACTAATTTTCATTTGAATGGGGTATTTTTATCCTTTTATTAAAGGGATTAATGACCAAAAACATAAAATTACACATGAAAATCTATGTATGTTACAATATAAATAAGAAAATTATTTAAATTCAGAATGAAGTACATGGAAATTATCATGATTGGGCATTGTACTACACCCCAATGGGCATACATATATCATTAAATCGTTGTTATTTTTTTTTCAGCGCTTGCTAAAAAAATTCCTATACAAGTAATAATAATTAAATTTTATATGAGAACAATTAATTATTGAGAATTACATAAACTCATCAGTATTCAAATGTGAAATATTTTTTTATATTGAGTTTTTGGATAGTTGGGGAATGTGGGTACACTATCTAAATTAGAACCTACTCTTATCTTCCGACCAATATACAAATAATGCTTTTATGATCACCATAACCCCCCAAGATTCATCATCCTTGATGTCTTAGCAGCTTCTCCGCATGAAAAGTTAAACTGACTCTATAATGAACACGTTATATCATATAAATACAAAAAAATATAGATGTAAATTTATAAAATTTTATTACCAACATTTTATCCCATGATTTTTCCTTGATGTCTTATAAAGATTTTTATTTGAGACCGGTTCCACCTGAATGATATCATAGTACATGGATAAAGTGGACATGAAATTTTTATACTACCTTGTATTTTTACCTACCATCTGATTTTATTCATTATAATCATCCTTTATCTGTGTATGGTGATTCTCAGATTCTTGTATATGAGTGAGACCATATCACCTAGCATAAGGTCCCACTAAATAAGAAAAGAGGGGGATAGAAAAGAACAATTAAGTCAAAAAACAACATGAAAAAAATTTAGCATTATAATTTTGACATAGTGATAAAAAAAAATCCTCTTACAGGATTCTCAATAGACTATGATAGATCTGTGGTCTATCCTGGATCAACAACGTCTGATGGATGTTTCTATCCCAATGCATTCTCTATTTGGTCTTCATGCACTCGAGGGGAAGATGAAGGAATAGACTAATCAAATGATGGATGGATGGTAGGAACTGGAGGTGGTGTAGACATGGAAGGATATATTTAGTAGGATAGGGGATACATAATCGAATATGGGTATGGTAAATGTGGGAACATCTATGGAGGAAGTGTAGACATGGTATAGAAATAAGAGGCTAAATCAGATGATAGAGGCATCAATGGGATCATCCATGGAGGCAATATAGACATGTTATGTGAATAAGAGGTTATCTAAGATGATTATGGAAGCATGGATGAGAATATCCCTAGAGACTTAAGTGGAGGACGAAAAGGTGTGGTAGATGGGGTGTCTGCTGGTTGGTCAATGTGGGAACGTTTATGACGGGTGCTGCATCTAGGTCTAGGAGCATCCCCACTCAGATCCATGCTAGCAGGATGAGTAGTCAACTCTGGTGGAACTAAATTTCCCTAAAAAAATTTGATAAATAATATTAGCATGAAATTATATGTAATGTAGAAGAAAAACATTACAATTATTATACTCACTAAGGGAATAGAAGGAGGGAATTCACGCTCGAGCACCTATCAATAGGGATGAAATAATATCTTCCTTTGAAGTTATAATATAATTGGTGTAATCTGTATAATAATGAAATGTACATTTTTTAGAATTTTTTTAAAAAATCATGCATACAACTTAGATGTCAGAAAAGGCATAAGAAAAATCACAACGTCCTTTAGTAACAATAATTTAAAACCAAGTTATAAATTTTATAAAAACTCATTTCAAATACAGTTTTCAAAATTAAAATAAATATAAATAAATGAAACGATGCTAGAAAATAATAATACAAAAATATCATTCAAAACTGAAACTAAATTAATGTAATTATAGTAAAAAATTTCCACGTGATTTGAGTAGTAAGAATTTGATCAAACAGATTAAAACCATCACATGATAAACCCAACCTGACATTACATACCTTCGCTACAGAATCAGAGTGTTATGCATCAAATTCCCTCCATTCTAATCCATCTACAGGATGAAACAACTCACCATTACCTTTAATTCTCTCAACATCATTCCATTTCATATTGGATGATATTTCTATAGGCATGAATATATTTTGAAGTCTTAAAATGAATAGAAGGTGAAAAATGACTTTCTGTGGTACACGATATGGTGTTCAATCTACATTTTCCTCCCATCGATATATAACACATTCATTACAGTCATTACGGTCAGTTATTTCCTCCCAAAATAAAATGAAATCTTTCAGACAAGCATAAAATTTAATAGTATAAAATTCACATTGCTTAATTAGTTTCCAAGCCCTATATTGTTTTTATGAAATTATCTTGTTAATATTACATATATGAATAATAATCATATGTTAATATATTTATAAATATTCTAGTAATCGATAGTATAAATTCTATTAGTTCTAGAGAACCAACACTAATAATAGAGTTCATCAGTAGTTAAATTTGTTGTAGTAGTGGAAGATATATAGTAGTGGGAGACTAGTATTTTCCATTCAATGTTATAGAATAATCACAGGATCCATGTTATAGTGTGCCTCCCAAACCTAACATTTCATAGTTTCAAATATCTTCAAGATGAAGTATTCTATCAGTAAAATATTCTAAATATGAGTATCTATTATTGACCGATGAGGTGGGGGAAAGAAGGATTTTAGAATCTATTATCTCATCCTAAAAAACTAAAGTTATTTCTTACAATAATGGAAGATATTGATTCATTAAGAAATAATTATACATATGATTTTGTGGAACTATCGAATGGTAAAAAGACACTAATAAATAAATGGATGGTCTCGATAAAGAGGTATGAATGAAAAAAAGGTCTGGCACAAATCATGATTAGTGGTCAGAGGATTTATTTTGAATAAATGAGTTGAATTTAACTATATTTTTTTCACCTATGGTGAATATGGTTTCAATCGGAGTCATTTTTGGATTAGTGTCTAACATGGACTTTGATATTTCGTGTATCAAATTGAAGACCTTTTTTCTTTATGGTGGCCTTACCAAGGAGATCTATATTAAGATTCCTAAAGGTTTCAAGGATTTTTATAATAAATATTCATGTGAAAATTTAATTAGAATTTAAACTAATTGAAATTGACTCACATACATTGTTATAAGAATTACGACTTATTCATGATTAGTTATGGGTACAAGACACGAGAATCCCAGTGTATCTACTCACATATATTTTAGAATGTTAACTTCATTACTCTCCTACTTTATGTTGATGACATGTTGATCACTGGGAAGGGATCAATGAATTTTATCAAGTTAAATAATGATTTATCTAATTCCTTTTATATGAAATAATCAGGAGTAACTCAAAAGATTTTAGGGATACAAATCATTCACAATAGGAGGAATAAGATGTCATGGTTATCTAAAAAAAATAAATTTGAATGTGTTTTAAAATTTATCAATGTAGACAAATCCAAACAAGTGATGATTCCTATTGTTGATAATTTTATGTTGTGAAACATATAAAATCCATTGTCCAAGGAAGAAATCTATTTGATGAAGATGATACCATACACCTTAATGAATGGAATATTTATGTACACCATGGTGTGTATTAGGTCATAAATTTTCCATATAGTGGTGACTATGAGTTTATTTCTCTCTAATCATATGAAGTACCACTAGGATGTTGTAATGTGGATTAAGAGGCATCTTAATGCTACATTGAATTTATGTTTTTGATATGGGGGAGAAAATCCACTCTTGAAGGGATTTACAGATGTAGATATGGTCTGATATCCTGAAAAAATTTCTATATCAGTATTCATATATACTTTTACATGAGGATATGTATCCTAGAAATAAATATTACATAAGTTCATACCTTTACCCAATACTAAAGTAGTGTACAATACTACAATGGTGGTGAGAAAATAGATGTTGTGGTGAAATTTTTTCCTCAAGATCTTGATTTTATCAAAAATATTATATGGTTTATTATAATATTCAATGTACTATACACTTGAACAATAACTTCATGTACCATTCCCAAATGAATAACATTGACATATTATATCATTGGATATATCAAGTTATAGAAAAATGGTTGTTTATAATTGTGATGAACCACATGAATTAAGACCCACTATATATGTGGAAAAAGGAGGTATCTAAGAAGAAATTGACCCTTTAAAGATATATCAGTGGGTTGTAGCTAGAGGGGGAGAATTCGATAGTGGAACAATGTAATTTAACATTAGTTTCTTATTGGTTTTAACATCATTTGCTAGCCAATGTAAATATTTCTAATGTTATAAAAATTTTATAAACATATGTTATATAAACCAATTTTGAGTTTTTATTTTAACTAGATATTAAGAATTTGGACCTCGATTATTTTGATAACTAGTGTCAAAATTCCCCTATGACTGTAGTAATATAAATAACTAATGTTATAGGTCACGTTCAATATTGATTATCAAAATAATTGGCATCAAATGTATTAAAATAAAACTAATTTTATAGGTGAATTTTGAAATCAGTTATCAAAATAACAAACATCTAATGTTGTATAATTTTATTAAAATATTTTAACACACCTAACATATAGTTTGGAGTAGGATAAATTAAAAGAGGGGGATTTATTTCATATTAAAAAAAATCTAAAAATAATCCTTAAAGGAAAAATCCCACTATAAAAATTAAAAGATTTAATAAAAGAGTTTTCACCTATGATTAATTATAAAAATATTGTCCGAAGAATATAAGTAATAATATTGAAATAAACTTTTCTGTGAGGTGAAAGTGAAATAATTAAGGGTATCTTAATTTAAATATATAAGTGCATTAATTATTTAAAAATTATGTGTATTGTTAGTAAGTGTATCTAAGAACAAATGATTAATCATAGAGGAAATTAAATAAGCAAGTAAATCATAAAATAGATAAATAACATGAATTTATAAAGGAGATTAGGTAAATCTATTTGATGACCCCCTATATATGCTACCCCTATTGGGTAAGGGTATAATGTATTAGTCATTGGATTTAATAGTATCCAAGATACTAAAGCTCCATTTATTTTTAATTAGTTATAGCAAGAAACCAGAATTAATATTTTCCCTATTTTTTAATGATAATAGATAAAAACCTAAAATTTACAGAAACATTCCTTTTAGTGGTTTTGGAAAGAAACCCAATTCCCAAAATTTAGGGGCTCTTAACACTGAAATGGAAGGATGAAAGAAGTAAGAGAATTATTTATTAAATATTCGTTTGAATCTCTATCTTTACCTATCAAGTAATAAGATGGATCATCTCACAACCCATATTAGAGGGCCCTATGCCGTGAAAACCTCAAGAAAACCTCCAATAAAAAAGGGGATGGTGACTAGTACCAATTAAGAATATCTAATAAATGGGTGGAATTTTCCTAAGTACCTATACACATGAAAATATATCGAATCCCAGAATGCTAAAATATAAAATCACTAAGTAAAAAATGCTTGAATATACCAAGATACCAACCAAAGAGTAAAAAAATAGAAAATTGGAAGGTAAATAAGGCCAAAATACAATCCCACCAAAAGAAAGAGTCTGTAAAAGTGGATTCACAAGTTCTTGAAACTCATTCACATAAAACCCTAGCTAAAGGGAAAGGTACTGGACAACTGTCTGAATCCATAGGAGCACACCTAAACTGTTTGGTATCTCTAAGAACCACCTAGTCCTGGTCCAACTAGGAATCCATCAAAGCATCCATCGTCTACCCAAGACAAGACACATCCAGCCATATTTTGTGCAGGGGATAGTAAAAAAATACTCAGCAAGATACCCCGAAACCTAGATGGAAGTACATGAAGAATACAATAGTGAAATACCCAAATTATACCACAAACAATACATGAAGTATACCAAAAATAAATATATGAAGTATACCATAAATAAATACAGGAATTATACCAAAAAAAGATACATAGTCATCTCACAAAGGTATAGGTCTATAGTATTCAAAATAAGATTATCTGACATAATCTGAAAAACACCAAGTATCGATAATATTTGTATTCCTGATGAGAAAATTAGTCTATATAAGACACAAAGTCTCTGTAATTCACATAGTTTTGATAATACATGTAGTCTCGAAAAGTCACATAGTCTCAAAAAGCCACACAGACTTAGAAAGTCATGTAGTCTCAAAGGCATAGCCAGCCATAGGATTCTTCTTATAACACAATCAGTTTGGGAGAAGAAAATCCTAAATACATTAGGTTGTATAAAAACTACCACAAAAAATTCAATTAGACTATCTCAAAAATAGACTTTTCATCATAAGGGTACCAACACTGTAAATGACTTATCCAACGAATACACAGTTTGAATGTTATGGGCATTTCAAGTTTAGAAGGGTGTCTAACAACTCATGGACCAACCATGGTAGTTGACCACCCCCCAGTCAACCACGACTGAGCTACCATGGTGGCATGACAGCTCCACTGAATGTGGATCACGATCGACCGTGGCCTGATCTGTTTTGGCTGCCCGGGCTGGACCCGACTCGGGGTCCAACCTGACCCACCGGGTCAGACCGGTTCACCAGGTCAACTTGGCTGGGTAAACCCATTTGGCCTCCTGACCTAGCTCACTGGGAAACCTGGTGTGGCCCGGTTCTTCGGGTCTGGCCCACACACATTCAAGTCAACTTGTTCTCAGCATGCGGTCTTCCATGAATGCATTCCCCAGATCAACATGGCACTGTGCTGTGTCTCACATGGCCAGTCTGCCACGTTCTCACACTCCACACATGCTACACTTGACCAATAGCTTCACCAACACCAAGGGACACTCACTTGGACAAGACTCCCTTCACATGGTTGAGTCACCTCCCATGTGACGCCAGTTTACACCATGAGACATCGTGCACCGTCGGCCGTCGCCGACCATCGCCACCTGTGCTGGCCGCTGGTGCCCCTGGTTTTGTGGGCCACCCCCTTTCTTTGTTGATCCATTTTCAAAATGGATAAAAATATATAATACTCAGGTTTCAATCTTCACTTAATTGGGATCTGATCCATTTTGTCATTAATCTGGGGGTCTGATCGCGTTTAGAGGCTCTCGATAAGTCGATCCTTGACTATTAGGGTCCAACGACAAAGAATACTAAGAGTAGGGGAATGGAGAATAAAAAACAGCCTAAGGAATGATCCTTGACCTTCGTTCATGTCTCCCTATATTTATTACCATTAAAACAAAGAAAAAATAAGCAAGAAATCACACAAATTATCTCCTCTTTTAAAACACTGCAACATAACACCCATCCCGCAACAGATCGAACCACAAATGAATCTACTCTTGGGTTGGTCTGCATTCATAATCGAATTTAGAAAAGGGGAAATATAAAAAAATACTCCCTACCTGGAGTTTGGATCCTTTATTTATGAGGAATAGAGGTTGCCTCATTGTTTATCCTCAATTCACTGATGTTCATTGGAGAAATATCCTTCTCCCCCTTTTAGAGGAATTCTAGTGTTATGAAGATAACCCTAAATTCTCTAAAAAAGTTTATTAAAATGAAAACTATTTCGACATAACCACATAACATTAAATAAAATTAAACATCATTTATTTAATTTCTTTAAATGTCCAGAAATTACTTTTCATAGTTGACCCTCGCCAGGAGATTTTAAGCCCCGCATAAGGTAAAGTCGTTGATCTGAACACAATGTTTCCCTCATATTTTTGATCTACAAACCCATTTAGAAGTTGTTCCAATTTTTCAAGAAATCTACATGCACATGCTATTTAATATTTCAATATTTTTTCACAATTTTTTTGGGCACTCTGGGCCTTATAATCACACACCGTTTCAACTAATAGTCTCATAATAATTCCATATAATATTTAAAAATAATATATCAAAATTTCAATATGTTACATTCTCCCCACCTTAGGGATTTACATCCTTGAAAGCCAAAACAAAAGGCTATAAAAAAAATGAGGGTATTGAGCAAGAATATAAGTCTCCCGCTCCCATGTTCTCTCCTAGATATTACCATGATGCCAACAAACACACCAGAGGAATTGATCACCCAAGAAGGATCCTCTCATGTCAATCATCAATCTCCATTTGGTACTATGAAAATTTCACCCCATCTTTAATGTCGATCTTGCCCCATTTAATGACCTGCGATGAATTATGTATGTATATCTTGATCTGTGACACGTGGAAGACTCCGTGTACCCACTCTAACTACAATGTTAGAGTTAAGCAGTATGCCACCTAAACAACTCTATTTAGCATCTATAAAGGGATGATGAATCTCAGATATTGCTAGCCACCCAGGCCAAATATCCTTATCTCACATCGAGGAGAGACATGAAGGAACACATGGTCTCCCTCCTCGAACTCAAAATTCCCCCATTGATAGTCAGTATAAGACTTATAATGGATATTTATAGTCTTCATCTGATCTTGTATGACGTGAAACTTCTCTCTAGTCAACTGAAACAACTCTGGGCCCATGAGTGATGACTCTCCTAGGTTTGTCCATCAAAGCGGGGACCTGTAGGGTTACCCATACAAGGCCTCGAATAGTGCCATATCAATCGTGGAATGATAGATGTTTTTGTATGAAAACTCCACTATAGGTATTTGATCCTCCTAACTACATACAAAATATTGGGTGAAAGCATATATCATGTCATCCAGAACCTGTATGTTCTGCTCAGCCTAGTCATCCTTCTATGGGTTAAAATTTGTTCTCATGCGTAGCTGAGTCCCAAACACCACCTACAATCCCTTCTACAACTGGGATCTAAATTGAGCATCAAGATCTGATAATATCAGTGATATAATTACATGGAGACAAAATATCTCTAGAATATAAAGGCATCCCAAGATCTCTACTAAACTCTGCTCCTGAATCGCTAGGAAGTGGGCCGACTTGGTGAGTCAGTCAGCAATAACCCAGATGGTATCATTCCCCATGGGAGTACATGGTAATCCTGTCACAAATTCCATTGAAATATCATCCCACTTACACACTAGAAGCTCAAGGGGTTATGGAAAACCCACTAGAATATGGTGCTCAAACTTCACTTACTGACTAGTTAAGAATCTAAAAATGAACACTACCAGTGCCTTCTTTATCCCCGACCACGAGAAATAATGTCGGAGACCCTGGTACATCTTTTCCACAATAGGATGTAACTCCAAAGGAGATGTATGGAACTCCATCAATAACTCCTCCCATAATTCCACTGGTACCACTGTCAGAACACTAAAAACAATAAAGTGCTCTACACCATTCGAATATCCATCACGGGCATCACCTGTGGACATTTGAGCACGTAAGGTCTCACAGTCAGTATATCCAAGTTGTGCCTCCCTAAATAATAATAAGAGAGGAGGGGTGAAAACCATCAACTTGAGGTAAGCTATTCCATCTCCAACCACAAAGGATATCTGTAATAAGGACAACTACTCTGATGCCTCACTCATCAACTATGAACAGGACTTCCTACTGAGAGAATATGACACCAATTTTCCCTACCTTAGAGTATATAAAATATCTAAGACATAGTATTGGAGGGACTCTAGCCATAACCTATGTCTCAAGTTTAGATCCTTCTGAGAGAAGATATACTTGAGACTCTTATGGTTAGATTAGATGATAAATCCCTCACCAATCAAGTAGTGTCGTCACATATTCAATGTGAAGACTACCACTCATAACTCAAGATCATGGGACACATAGTTATAATCGTTTGTTATCAACTATCATGAACCATATGCAATCACCACTTTCCCCTACATCCAGAAACATCCACACCTAGTTCCCGATACATCACAGAACATCAGGTACTTGACACCCTCCTCTAGAAATCTCAATATGGGAGCACTCATTAATCTCTTCTTCAACTGCTAAAAAATATCCTTGAAATTATCCATCCAAAAAAAATGATACCCCTTTTGTGTAAAATAGGTCAAGGCCACTTCTTATTAGGAAAAGCAGGGCACAAACCTCTGATATTGCGCAACCATACTAAGGAAACTCTGCACCTCCGTAATAATCTTGGGTGGTTCCCATGCAAGAACGACCTCTTTCTTTGTTGGATCCACTAAAAACCATACCTATGAAATTATGTGTCCCATAAAATGGACCTCCTGTATCTAGAACTAACACTTCAAGAGTTTCTTGTAATTTTGGTGCTCTCAGAGTGTGTCTAGGGCCTTCCTTAAGTGTATCACAATCTCTTCATCAGATGACAAGTACATTATGATGCCATTAATGAAGACCACCATGGACATGTCTATGTAAGTGTAACTCCCTGAGTTATTATGGACCATATTTTTCAAATAAAATATAATTTTCATTTATATATTGCTATACACTAAGTCAAACATTCCTTTCACACTAAACCAACTTGCCGTATGTTACAAGAAACATCGAGTTGGTGTACAATACACGCAACATTGAGTACAGATTTTGTTCAATGTATAAAAGAACTATGTTTGGATTATGTTATACACAACACCAAAGGAATATTCCACAATATGAAACATTGTCCTGGATTTTCTTACATGCAAGAGCGTCCTTCCTCAATAGCTTGCGTAGTACGCAATACCAAGTTTCTCTAAAAAATGATATATTATTAAAATATTATTTGTAATGGGATATAAACTATCCAATATGAATAATATTAACCACATTTTTAATTTTATGTAACATTAACATTAAAAATATTTTTTTTCTAGAAATGATATATGAACAAATTCAATTTTTCTGATAAAAGAAGTATTTTTCCAAAAATACAGTTTTGTCATCTTTTGAGGGTGCACCCATTTTAAATATAGTTTTTAACAAATTAATATATTATATTTTAACAAATAATCTTATTATTTTTAATTGGGAATTCATAATTTACTTTAGTTGAGTTTTTAGTATTTTTCTAATAAAATACTTATTTTAACGAATAGTAAAAATACTACATTTTAATTCAAAGTCGCATTTTCATATAATTTAATTATATAGTTATATTATATTTTTAATTTGTTTTAAAGTGTAATTAGATTCTGTTTTTATCATTTAATTAAATTTTGGTCGTTGGAAGTAATTTCACATTGAAATTAGATATAAAAACACATTAATTTGTTGGTATTTTTTACTTCTAAAAAACCAGTTTTCTCATTTTGACAACATGAATATATTTTAAATTAATTACTACAACTTATATGTTTTGAATTTTAAAAATTGGATTCTATATTTAGAATCATTGGGTCCAAATTATGTTAATATGTTAATTTTAGTTTTTGGACATTATGAATAGTAAATTTGGTAATTTTTATTTACCATAGTTAAAGGTAAATCGTGTAAATTAGGGTTACAAAGAAAATGATTTGGATAATAAAATTACCCTAAAAACAACCAAAATCATATTATATGAATAAAATTCGACCCATATCTCCTAAGGGTCTGAATGAATTCATTTAATGGACTTATATCTATGAAAGTGATGTAATTATTATTAAATAGAAGAAAGTGACAACATGTCACTATCTTATCTCTTATAAGTATAATAATTTTACTATAGTGATATAATTGATGAAACATAAAAAATAAATAGTCTCTAGAATTAAAATTAAATTATTTACATAATGGGAATTTATTTTTAATTTTAGAGATTATATAATTACCATAAATACTGACAGAACATTGATATAGTAATTATTTTATTAAGAGAAATACAAATAAATAATTTTATAAATATTAAAATAAATAATATATGAAATAATTTACATCATCCAAGAATTTTTTGGATGAATATGAAAAGTTAGGATTTATTTAATGTATTTTTTATAAATAAAAAAGTTATTATTTTTTTTCTGATAAAGTCAAGTATGAATAGTCTCAAAATTGACATAATTCATAACCTAAAATATAAAATAGTTTATTAAATGTTATAAAATTCATAAAAATATAATATTTTAACAAATGATTAATATAAGTCCATATATGTCATAAATACCATATTTTCGGGTCATTTTATATGTTATGATAATTACATTCACACACAAAGTTAAGATAACATGATATCACTATATGATTAAAAAGGGTAAAATAAGGATTAAATAAAAAAGATAAGGATTAAAAAATATGAAAAACTTGGATAAAAATTATTGGGTTGTTTTATTTCAATGATAAATCATCATATAGGATAAATAAATTAGTTTTTTACCATTATAAACTTAAAATAAATTTATAAAAAATTAATATTTCAAGACATTCCTAAAGTGCCCCTCACCTCTCCGATAAAAGGGAACTTCTCCTTCTATTTTAACCAAACCTATAAAGACCATTTTTTCAAAAACAAACCTTCCCATTTCCTCTGAAAACTTTCATTAATTAATATTAGAGGCCACAATTTGGGCATAAAACCATCCTAGTGAGGCCTTTTGTGAAAATCAAAAAGTGATACTTGAAAAAGAGGTAATTGTTGTATCACCTCTTTCAAAAATCTTTTCTTATTATACTTATTCTTCTTCTGTAGTTTCCATAATAATGTAATAAATCCAGTATATTATATATTATAATATGTTATTATAATTATGCTATAACCTTATATCTTCTTTTATCCATTCTATGAATAACAATATCACTATGCGTACATACGTACGACTTACCGCCTCTACGCTATGGTGTAACTTGTTATTAAAAAATAATTTATTTGGATGCGTATAATGATGAGTATAAGGGATTTAAATAATTAATATAAAATTATAATTATTCTTCATAATTAATATACCATTTAATTATATACCATTTAACCATTAACTGAATGATATCGTCGCTCGTGCATACGTATGGTGTACCATCTCCACGATGCGATGTGATTTATTCTACATGATATTCATTAACCCACGATTATATACATGAATGGAATGAATAAATATGATATATATTATAATTATATCTTTATGTAAATGATATAACTATAACCTAAGAAGTGTAACATGAACTTATCCGACAAAACTTGCATAAGAACATAATGTAGTTAATATCTGAATAACAAGTGACAATGAAATGTTACTTAAAAACGAATGATAATATAATCATATATGATATCAAAAAATAATTATTATTCTTGAATATTTAAATAAAATTATTTAAATTATTATACAGGAGGTTCAGATATATATGAAGGACATCAGACCTAAGGTAAGGGATAATTTCTCAATCTCATTATTTTCTGAGATTGTTTATACATAAGTATTTACTGGGGTATATTTATCATCCACATCAATGTTTCCTCATTATATATTACATAATTTTATTTATATTCTTATAAATTTTTTTTAGATTCAATTTTACCATTGGTTAATTTTTATTAACCATTATGAAAGGAATATTTTTTTGTTTTCAAATAAGAGGTACATTTTGAATTTTCCAAAAAATGTATGCGAATAATGTTTTTTTAACTTATATGGAATGAACATATTTTTTCTATTTATTATTACCAAATTTCCACAAATCATACATTACATGTTTTCAAGGTTATTTGTAAATATTTTTTTATTTTAAAATTGAACAACGTCTTAGGAAAATGCAATGATTTTTAAAAAGAAAGGATATTTTCCACAGGAATCAATTTCAAGTGTTTTATAAAAATGATATTCCATATAAGATGAAATTATTTAATAATGTTATGTTTGAAGTATAATATATCTAATATTTCTATGTTTTTATTATTTTTATTCTATTTATGACATCTATTTATTGTTCCCAGATTATGTTTTGATGGAATAATGTTTGAGAAACCCATTTTATCCCTTGGGTTATACTCTGATGAGTGATTTATGTTTTTGTGACACAAATAAGAATGATTTATTTATGATATGGGTGAGACCTTTTTCTACCTCAATTGAATTGTGTAAATATGGATAACTCATGAGGTATGTATGTTATGCATAAACCTGATTTCATGTTCACAATTCTATATGTAGACCTAGTTTTCATGTCTATAATTTTATGAGTGGACCTGGTTTCCATGGCCATATGTTTATGAAAGGGAATGATTTCATGTCCTTAATTTAACGAGAGAACCTGTTAATATTTATACATGTTCAAAATGTTATAAGTTTATGTGTATTCCATAATTTCATGTCTAGTGTTATATTTATGATCATATGTATTACGATCTTTGATTTTCCTTGTGATTCACGTTTTTCCATTGACATGCAGGGCATGATCTTCTAATGTTATGATCACATTATCAAACCATTTAGGCTATACTCTATGTTTACATATCACATTTTTTACCCTTACTGTGCATATGATCTCAAATATTCTTATGTTTCTTTTCCCTATGATTTGACGAAGGCTATTGAGTAAAATTTTCCAAAAAGGGGTTCTAGTTATAAAGGATAAAGCAGGATATGATTTAGATGTTTTATGAACCTTTTGTTTATGTTTTCTAGTTTTCAAATACACTAAACTAATATCGTATTTGGGAATCTATTTGTGTAATGTATTAAGTATTCCAAAAAATAAAGGTAATGTCCATGTATGTCAAGCTTGTGTTGTTAGGGTTAGTATCAGAGTGAAGGTTTAGTCAACCTTTGGAAATTAGGATTCAAAAACTTTAGTGAGATCCCTAAAGATATTTTTAAGGTAATTTCTTGGGATTTCATAAGGACAAGTCTAATTATATGATACAATCCTAGGGTTTTTTTGATTATCATGACTAACATAGTGTTAAACAAAAGATATCCTAGATTGAAATATTATATGTAATTTACCTTACTATTGTGTTTTTAATCTCTGATATGTGTTTCTCAAACCTTTTTTTGTGGTATTAGTCAATATCTAAAAATATATAGACAATTGTTAACAATTAAATGTTTTAGATGTGGAAATTATGGGTTTTATGAAGATAGATTTCCTAAGTGGAAATATCTTGAAGAGAATCATCACGATGGTATGAGTATTTTTCATAATATTGAGGATAAAGGGATTTTAAATGACATGTGATAGGTATGTGATGCTCTTACAATATTGTTTACATTAAACCTAAGAAGCTTGAGGTTGAGAAAACTTAATACATGATTCATATTTTAGGAAAGAAGAAGACGATGGATCATAATTAATGGTTTAAGAATAAAGTCAGATGATTGATGTGTATATGTTTAAAATTCAAATATTATTTTATTTGAATCATAAAATATATAAGTGTTTTTATTATAAGTTTTTAATTAAGGATTGTAAAGGATATGTTGAATAGTTATAATGATCCAAAAAAAGTGATTTAAGGGTAAGTTTATATGCTTGGAGAACAAATGATTTAGGGAAATATTACCCTTAATATATACCTTTTGTTAAGATAATGATATTTGGATAAATATATGTTTTATTTGAATAATTAAATAGAATTATGCTACATTCTTGGGAACTAATTATAGTGTTTTTGAAAAAGGGGTTATGCTATCATGGATGAAGTATAAAACTTTTTGGGACTTAAGGAATATATCCAATAAGTTTTGGAATAAGTAAACATGCATGTTTTAAATATGGATATCTGATAATTTTGGGTTTTACATGACTTAAGAGAATACATGATTAAGGTGTTCAATTTTTTTTAATGTGACCAACCATTGATATCATATGGTATTTTGGGGATAAATGTTAAGCCTAGTTTTTGAATCTTTTTCTATAGTTTTGGATTTTCATCTTTTATAATGATTGTAAGGTTATGAAATTGTGGGAAAGTTTAAATTAAACATTGGATGAAGATTGTTATAATAAAGTATTATCTCACCATATATAGATTTATTCATTTTCGATAACTTGTGATAACCTTTTTTGGATAAAGATAGATGGAATGACCTATCATTTAATTTATGGATCACATGATTTGATAACACTTCAGGAATGAAAAATTCAACTTCATTTATTTGAATAAGATATGAAGTGGAAATTGTTCAAGGCATGACCAATGATGAGATTGTACAAAAATCAAGTGAGTATTTATTCTCGTGTTATTAAAATTTAGGGATAGGATATTGAAAAAAGGTTATCTTAGTACATTCTTATCCGATGAATTAGATGGTCCCTTAAGTCATCATAGATTTATCGATTTTTGATTTTTAATATTCTCCTCCATCAGAACTTGATGGTTAGATTTGTTATTCCATATCCATGTTTTCACTTTCGACTTAGGTTATCCTATGTGGAAACCCAATGATGAGTTACTTTGGAAAACCATTATGTTTCTAAATTTCATTTTTAAAATGAAGTTTTAGTATTCCTTTTTATGATGTGGGTTTCTATGAAAGAAACATTCAAGTAGTAAACCATTTATAACCACAACAAATTTCAAGGTTGAAATTAATTTTAAGGTTGTATAATGTAATAACCCAAGTTTTTATGAAACATTTTTCTCTAATAAATTAAAATTTTCATTTATATCTTGCAATTCACTAAGTGAAACATTCCTTTCACACTAAACTGACTTGATGTATGTTACATGCAACACAGAGTTGGTGTATGATACATGCAGTAATGAGTATATATTTTTTTCAATGTATAAAAGAATTAAGTTCTGATTATTTTATATTCAACAAAAAATTAATATTTTAATACACGCCAAACTTACTTGTCTTGCATCACATGCAAGAGAGACCATCCTCGATAACTTGTGTTGTACAAAACATCGAGTTTCACTTAATAATGATATATTATTAAAATATTATTATTTAATGAAATATAAACTAACCATTATGATTATTATTAACCACATTTTGAATTTTTTATAACATTAAAATTAATATTATGCATTTTATAGACATGATATAAGAAAAAAATTTAACTTTTTTGGATAGAAGAAGTATTTTTCAAAAAATGAAGTTTTGCTGCCATTTGATGGAATACCCATATTAAATATAGTTTTTAAAACATTCATATATTATATTTTAAAAAATTAAATTATTCTTTGGAAGAGGTAAATCAAAATTCACTTTGGTTTATTTGTTGGTGTTAATCCAATAAAATTCTTATTTTAATGAATAGTGAAAATACTACATTTTAATTCAAAAATTTCTTTTCATCTAATTTATTTATATAGTTATATTGTATGTTTAATTGGTTTTAATGTGTAATTATATTATTTCTTTATCATTTAATCAAATTTTGGTCATTGGAAGTAATTTCCCATTTAAATTAGATATAAAAACACATCAATATTTTAATGGTTTTTAATTTTAAAAAACCCATTTTCTCATTTTGAAAGCAATAATTAATTTTAAATTAATTAATATAACTTCTTGGTTTTTAATTTTAAAAATTTTACTAATATATTTGGAATCAGTGAGTTCAATTTATGTTAATAGGTTACTTTTATTTTTGGGAAATTATGAAAAACGACTTTGGTAATTTTTATTTACCATAGTTAAAGGTAAATTAGGTAAATTAGGGTAACAAACAATATAATAAGGATAATAAAATTACCATAACAACTGAAAAAATCATGGTAGATGAATAAAAGTATACCCATATCACATAAGTGTCTGAATTGAATCATTAAATTAGTTTTCTTTAGTGATAGTGATGTAATTATTATTAAAAAAAGAAAGTGACAACATGTCACTCTCTTATCTCTTTTAAGTATAATAATTTTAATGTTTTGATAAACATGATGTAACATCGAACATAAATTGTCTATAGAAGTATAATAAAATTATCTACATAATTTGAATTTATTTTTAAATTTCTATATTAGATAATTACCATAAATACTGACACAATAGTGATATAATAATTATTTTATTAGGAGAAATATGAAATAAATGATATTATAAATTTTAAAATATATATTATATGAAAAAATTTATGTTATCCAAAAATTTATGGATTACTATTATTGGTTATAATTGATTTAATTTTTTGTTATAGAAGTAATAAAGTTGTTATGAATTTTTGAAAAATTCATGTATGAATAGTTTCAAAATTGAAAAAATTCATAACTTAAAATATAAAATTGTTTATTAAATTTTATAAATTAATAAAAATATAATATTTTAACAAATGTTTAATATATGTCCCAATATTTAATAAAGACTTCTTTTTTTGATCATTTTACAAGTTATGATAATTACATTAACACAAAAATTTTAAATAACATGATATCCCAATAAGATTAAAAAGTTTAAAATAAGGGTTAAACAAAAAAATAAGGATTAAAAATATTAAAAACTTCTATAAAAATTATTTTATGATTATATTTCAACCCAAAGTAATCTTATAATTGAAATAAATGAGTTTTTTACTATTATAAACCGAAATTAAATTTATAATAAATTAATATTTCAAGACTTTCCAAAAGTGACCCTCACCTCTCCTATAAATGAGAACTTCTCCTTCTCATTTAATAACAACTATAAAGTGATTTTATCTACCATAACTTGCCCATTTTATCTCCCAAATTCCCTCACTTCAAATTATATTCCACACTTTGGGAAGGAATCCATCCTAGTGAGACATTTTGTGCAAATCAAAAGGAGATACTCAAAAAAGAGGTAATTGTTTTATCACCTCTTTCAAAATTATTTTCTTCTTCTACCTCTTATTATTATGTAGTTTCCCCAAAAAAGTAAAAAATACAGTATAATATATATGACTAAATTATATTATAGTTATGTTACAATCTTATATCTCCTTTTATCCATCATACGAATAACAACATCACCATACGTGAATACACAAATCTTACAGTCTCCACACCATGGTGTAATTTGTTGTTCAATAATATTTTATTTTTATGGGTATAATGATGCGTATAATTGATGTAAATAATGAAAATAACATTATAATTATTATTTATAATTAATATACCATCCAATTCCATGCCATTTAACCATTAAGTGAATGATATCATCGCTTGTGCGTACATACTGCCTACCATCTCCACAATGGGATGCAATTCGTTATAAATGATATTAATTAAAAAACAATTATATACATGAATGGAATGAATAAATATTATATATATTATACTAATATAATTCAATAAATGACATGAATATATCCTATGAAGTGTAAAATGAACTTATCTCACAAAACCTATATAAAAACCTAAAGCAGTTAATAACTGAATAACGAGTGGCAATGAACTATTACTAAAAAACAGATGATAATATAATCATATATAATATCATAAAAATGATTATTATTCTTTAATATGTTAATAACATTATTTAAATCATTATACTTGATGTTTAGATACATACGAAGGATATCAGATCTAAGGTATGAGATAATTTTTCAATCTCATTATTTTGTCAGATTGTTTATATATAAGTATTTTCTGGGTTATATTTATCATCCTCATCCATGTTTCCTAATTATTTAATCTAGTATATTATTTATATTATTATATAATTTTTTATATTCAATTTTACCCAATGGTGAATTTTTATTAAGTGTTATGAAAGGACTCTTTTGTCATTTTCAAATACAAGGTACATTTTGACTTTTTCGGCAAATGTATGAGAAAAATGTTTTTTAACATATAATACATGAATGGATTTTTATTCATTCATAATTCATAATTTCAATGAAGCCTCCCTTACAATTTTTCAAGGTTATTTGTAAATATTTTTTTTATTATTTTAAAATTGCACGACGTCTTATGAAAAGGGAATGTTTTAAAGAAGAAATGATATTTTCCTCAAGAATCAATTTCAAGTGTTTTATGAAAATTATTTTCCATATAAGATGAAATTATTTAATAAGGTTTTGTTTCAATTATAATATTCATAATATTTATATGGTTTGATAATGTTTATTCTATTTATGAAATCCATTTTTGTTCTTGGATTATATTTTGATGGAATGATGTTTAAGAAACCCATTTTATCCCTTAGGTTATACTACGATGAGTGTTTTTTATTTTTGTGGAACACATAAGAATGAATTATTTATGATATTTATGGGACCTTTATCTCCCTCTAATGCATTGGGTAAATATGGATAACTCATGAGGTATGTATGTTATGTGTGAACCTGATTTCATGTTCACAATTCTATGTATGGACCTGGTTTTCATGTCCATAATTTTATGAGTGGGCTTGGTTTCCATGTCCATATGTTTATTCAAGGGCTGGATTCCATGTCCTTAATTTAATGAGTGAACCTATTACTATTTATACGTGTTCAAAAAGATATAGGTTTATGTGTATGTCACAATTTCATGTCTTTTGTTATAGTTATGATCTTATGTATTATGATCTTTGATTTTCCATGTGATTCGAGTTTTTTATTGATATGTAAGGAATGATCTCCTAATGTTATAATCACATTCTCATACCCATTATGATCTTGTTTATTTTTACATATCCCATTTTTTACCCTTACTAATCATCTGAGCTCACCCCCTTTTATGTTTATTTTTACAAGGATTTGAAGAAGGGTATTAAGTAAAATGTGTCAAAAGGGGTTTGGAGTATTGACGGATAAATTAGGAAATGGTGTAAATGTTTTATGAACCAGTTGTTTTTGTTTCCTAGTTCCCAAAGTCACTAATCTAATATGTTCTTTGGGAATGTATGTGTGTAATGTATTAAGTATTCCTCAAAAGAAATGAAATTTACACATACATCAAGCTTGAGACTTTAGAGTAAGGATGCAAGATCCTATTCATGAGTCCCATGATCAGTGATGGGGAATTATTCATGATAAATGTCCCCAATAAGTACTCATAGTGGCCGTAACAACATCTAAAATCTATCTTCAGTATATCCTCACCCCATACTCAACACTGGAGATCGCCAGATCTGAGGTCTATCTTCGAGAAACATTGCACCCTTTTCCACTATTCGAAGAGGTCATTGATCCTTGGTAGTGGATACTTGTTCTTCACAGTCACCTGGTTTAGGCACTAGAATTCCAAATATAGCCTGAAGCTCATGTAATCCTTCTTGGAAAACAAAAATGGGGATGCCCAGGGTGAAACACTTGGTCATGAAAATCCCTTCCTCCGTAAGTCATCCATTGTACCCTAATATAATTAAGCTTTATTGGAGCCATCCGATATGAAAGTGTAGATATCGTTTCCATGAAAAGGTATAGATCAATACAGAAGTATACCTCTCTATGAAGAGGTAATCCTGGAAGATCCTCATGAATGATGTCATTATATTCCTCCACCACTGTAGGAAACTAGGGACTCATATCATCCACTACATAGAGGGTCAGTCTAGCCAACTGAGGTGTGATCAAATTCACCCTCATATATTTGAGTCCATACTATGCAGATTGGGTTTCCATTACTCAAAAAAATGAAAACCTAGTCCCATCACTACAGAAACACCACACTCTATGCCTAAAATAGTCAATCTGAGCATGGAATGTGGATAAATAGTCCATACCAAGAATGAAGTTGTAAGGTCGCGATACTAATACTAAGAGATATCAACTGAAACTCTCACCTCCAAGTGTAAGGTCACACTGTTGAAACCAATGTGTGATCATAGAATCCCCTCCCATAAGAGTCTTTAAATGTAAGGGTCGAGTCAATGATTCCAACCGAATCTCGGAGTCTCGAACACGGGTCTTGGCAAGAATAGAATGACTGCAACCTATGTCTATCAAAACTACATCTAAGGGTTAAATTACACGGATCATCCCTATAATCATACATGGAGTCTCGGGGTTATTAGCCTCCATCACTTGAAGCAGGCCTCCTCCTTATCCACCATCTCCCTGACCCTGTTGTGAACTACCTGGGGGTGGTGGTGGTAATAAATAAAACCTCTTCCCACCTCTTGATGCCCTACCTTCTTATTTTACACATATTTCACCTTATGGAACACCCTACTCCTACATCCACCTCTATCTTGGAGGTCCCAAAATCGTCTCCTGATTGGTCATATGATGGTTTGGTCAATATTGAGACATATGTCCTTAACCACCGTATGAATAACACAACATTTCCCTCAGATGACTCGCTCTATCCTAGGAGCACGAAACCACTGATCCTGTGTCTCGAGGTTTTCCCATGGAGTTTATAACCCACTTGGGTCCTTGAAAATAATTTTGGCTACCTATTGTTGAGGTCTCATCTACCTGGTGCTCGGTGAAAGCTCCCAATACTAGTGTCTGCTCTGCTAAAAATCTCTTCACTAACAGTGCTATCTTTACTACCCCAACATATATTGGAATGCTAAGGGATATCATGGATTAAATAATATCTAGAGTAAGCCCTTTTCGAAGGCCAGAGACCTAAATAAAGAGTCTCGTATAATATCCATGGAGTAGTAACATTGATCAATAAATCTCAAAGAGTACTCCACCACTGTCTGATTGCCCGGCTGTGGATGCAGAAGCTCCTATATACACAATGAGTGTAATTTAGTTGGAAATAACCACTCTCTAAAGAGATGATTGAATTATTCCAAAGAGAGAGTCATCTCATCAGGTGTCTAGATCACTAAGCTCCACCTTCGCATCGCTGATCCCTGAAGAAGACTTGGAGCTAGGACTTCTATCTGGTCGGAAGGCATCCTCATAAGGTGGAAGACACTTGTAACTACCTCCAGCCAATCCTTAGCTTACTATGGGTATATCTCATCCATAATCCTAGGAGGTCACTGCCCCTAGAACTGCTGCAACATACTCATCATGCATGCATCCACAACTGGTAGTGTTGGAAGTAACTACATCTCGACGTGTTTTGGTATCACAGGTAAAGCACCTGAAGGTGCTATCTTCGTTATGTTACCCTATACTGAAACCTCGTCACTTGGTTCATCATCCTCATGACCAAAAAATAGAATTCCAACTAGCTATCCTCATGGAGAAATTCTGAAATAGAACAAGATGTACCATGGTCAATAGAGTATACCTAGTGATTTTAATTAAGAAGGACATGAGAACAAACCCATATCTTATATGATTCATGGACCATTTTCTTCCCTACCCCCAATGTTTTCATGTATTAAGTTGAAAATTTGGTGTCCAAAGTCCTGGTGTATGGATACATCAGCTGCTACACCAATACTAGAATCCCTAGCCTGAAAGATGGACTCAAAACTCATAACATTGTTTCCCAAAACCAACCTCAAAAACTCTCGGTCCTTAAGTAGAACCAACCCCTCTGATACAAATTTGTCACAACCCATCCCAGAGGGACCCATTCCATGACTACCTGAAGCCTACCTCCAATAGGATTGGGGTTGGTGAGTAGCATTGAGTAGGAATATCCTACAAATAGGGGGAAGTTTCCTATGTAACTATACACATGAACACATCTCTAAGCCCAAAATGTTGAAATATAAAAACAATAAGTAAAAAATGTAGGCATACACTAAGATACCAACCATAGAGTATGAAAGAAGAAAACTAGAAGGTAAACAGGGTCAGAATACAAGCCCACCAAAAGAAATATTCTGTAAAAGTGAATGCACAAGTTCCTGAAACTCATCCTCAGAAAACACTACATGAATGGAAAGGTACTAGAAAACTATCTAAATCCATTGAAGCATACCTCTAATGTATTGTATCTCTAAGAAACACCTAGTACTGGTCCACCTATTACTCCATTAGAGCATAAATTGTCTTCACAAGACCTAACACAAGCAGGAAAAGCACGTGCAGGGGTGTGTAAAACAATACTTAGTAGGACACCCCAAAACCCCAATGGAAGTACATGAAGAATACCACAAAGAAATACACACAGTATAACACAAGGAAATACACAAAGTATAATGAAATAAATACATTAAATATAACACAAATAAATACATAATGTATACCACAAAGAAGATATATATTCTTCTTATATAGGCATAGGTATCTTGTATACCAAACATGATTATCTGACATAAAAAAACCAGTATCGATAAGACACATAGTCGCAATGAAACACTCAAACCTGATATGACATGAAATCTTGGTGAGACACGTTTCCTCAAAAAGAAATGTAGTCTTGGTAAGTCACATAGTCTCAGAAATTCATGTAGTCTCAAAACGTCATATAGCCTCAATGTCATAGCCAGACACAAGATTCCGCTCGTAGCGTACCCATTCCAAGATATCATACTCGTTAAGATATTAGTTCTTATGATAATTTACATAAAAACTCACTTAGAGTATCTCAAAGGGACCTTCTATTTTCAAGGGTCCCAATACCAAAAATAGCTCATCAAACAGACCAACGGTTTGAAAGTTTAAGGAGTTTGAAGTTTAGAAGGGGTCCAATGGCTCATGGATCGACTGGGCAGTCAGTCCACTGACCATGGAAGTTGACTGCCTTAGGATAGTTAAAGACGCCATAGTGTTTGACCATGATTGAGCTATCATGACTGTGTGGAATCTCCACCGATAGTGGATCATGGTCGAAAGTGGGCTGGTCCGGTCACCCGAGTCTGACCCGGTTCCATCCTGGCATGAGGTTCGACTTGAGCCGCTAGGTCCGACCTGGTTCCCCGGTTCAACTTGGACAACTGTTGCCTCAGGACCACCAGACCCAACCCATTGGACCACTTGGTGCATAACGGTTCAATGCGATGAAATTTCATGTCTCACACGACCGATATACCATGTCCACACATGCCATGCATGCTTCTCACACCCCGCAGATTCTCCACCGCTGCATGATACTCACATGGCCGAGCATTCCCCAACATGACTCCAGTTATTGCACCTCCATGATCCACTATGCGCCGCAGCCTGCTTCGACTGCTAGTTCCCCTGGCTCCACATGAAACCCACCTTGATCCATAACTAAATATTTCAAAACAGAGACACATATGTGATCCTCAGGTTTGGATATTATATTCTATAGGTTCGAATATATATTTCCATTACTCCGAGGGTTCAATAATTTTTGTAGCCTCTTGGAAAGTACAGTCGTGACTATGAGGGTCCAACACTGAAGAATGAGAAGAACGAGGTTAGGGAGAAGCACCGAACACCCGGAGGAATGAAACTTGACCCCTGTTCATGTCGACCCCAATTCATTCCTATTAGAACAAATAATAAAGGAGTAAGAAATCACACATATTGTCTCCCATTTTAAAACCGCACAACCTAACACCCATCCTGCAAGTGATTGAACCACATACCATCCTGTTCATCGGTTGGAATGTGTTTATCATCGAATTCAGAAATAGGGAAAGATCACGAAGAAAACTACCCCCTACCTGGAGTTTGGATCATTTTTTTGATGAATAGATGTTGCGTTATCATCGATTCTCGATCCACCAATATTCGTTGTAGAGAACTCCTTCTCCACCTTTTAGAGGAATTCAAGTGTTATGACGATAACTAGAAATTTTCTGAAAAATTTTATTAAAAAAACTATTTCTATATTGTTGAGTATTTTAAAATAAAATAAAACTACATTTATTTTATTTACTTAAACATCCAAAAATTACTTTTCACAGTCGACCCACACTAGTAGATGTTAGGCCCTGCTTAAGGTAAATACACCACTCTAAATGTGATGGTGCCCTCTGATTTCTGATCCAAGAACCCATTTAAAAGTTATTACACATTTTAAATAAAACTAAATGTGCGTGATATTTAATATTTTAATATATTTTCATGTAATTGTTACGAGCACATCGAGCCATAGAATCATACGCCATCATAACACCTAGTCTCATAATAAATCCATATAATATTTATAATTAATACATGGAAATTCTGTGAGGTTAGAGATCACTATGAGAGATAGTAAATATTATAGAATAGTTGTGAATGATTTATAAGACCTTGTACAATTTTCTCTGGAATTGAGAGTGCAAACATAACTAGAGGTAAAATTGATGACTATAGAGAATTTTCATTAAGAATTGTATATGATGTTTGTTTCCAACCCTCTAATGGTTTTATTTATACGATTCATGTTTTTGGGAATCTTCTAGAATTGAAATAGGTTCAAAGAAGTCATAAAAGACCAAATCAATAAATTTTTTACCATAATAAAAGCTCCATCATATTTCCTATCCCAATGCCACTAGGTAGCTGGTGGAACAACCTAGTTATCAGGGTGTTACTAGAGATTGAGAGATTATGAAATTCCTCAACTGGTTTGACGCTACTATTCAGTGGCTAGATGGTTCAATTTGGATAGTGCTATTAGTTTTGTTCTACTACTACTGGTTGGTCGGTTCCCTATACCAGTTAATCGAGGCATGATTCTAGGCTACTCAAGTTCTTTCCACATCCACCAGGTAGTTGGAGCCTTTGTACTGGATGGTCAATTCTCCTAGTTGGCACATGACATAAACATGGTCTTATATATCCCATTTAATTCCTTTTTTTGTGTCCATTTTTAACTTACATCCATTCTTAAAAATAAATATTTAAATAAACTCCTTGAAGTTGTTAGACCATTCAAAAAGTGTTTGTGTTCATTTAAATAATATGTAACTGAGTGGTACAACAATCTCCCACTTTTTAGTGGTAAAAAATAGTTGAATATAAATATTAAAACTATAATAATATTTTAAAAATATTATAACAAGACCTTCTAAATACATTTTCAAATAAAAATATATTTTTCCAAAACTTTTTCATGAGATGCCCTTTTGAAATAAAATATCAAAAAATGAAACTTTAAAACCTCATGAAATATTTCATTAATACTCTACCCTTTGTGAAAATAATTACATAAAATAAAAAATTCCAAAAAATTATATAAATTTATCCCCATTAAAAAAAAAATTTATCAACGAAATTATAAATGAATTTAACTTTTACTAGTAATTTTTCACCATTACCTGGAATTTAACCATTAATTTTACCAGGAATTTATAATCCTTTGTGATTATCGAAAAGAATTTTAAAATTAGTTAGAGAAATAATTCTCAGAAATAAAAAGTATCCATGTAATACAGAAAAATGAATATAATTTTTTACCCATCATTAATGTTCCTGGGTCAAAAAAAAATAAAAAAAATAGATTTAGAATTTTAATTTTTTTATTCTCTAAAAAAATAACAATAAATATAATTTCAAAAAATTTCAATAATTTTAAAAAATAACATTAAAGTATAATATTTTTTCAAAGTTAAATGAAAATAATTCTTAATATGAAAATAAAACATTGAATAAATATTAAATAAACTTAATATTTGAAAAAAATATCTCCTGTAAGGATATTTTAGTACTAACATAATTTGATCCATCATAATTAATGGATTAAAAATATAAGGGTCAATTTGAACAATTTTAATTAAAAAGTAAAAAAAACCAAAAAGTCTTAAAAAACATAAAATATTAAAAAGAATATATTTTAAAATAATGAAAGTGAATATAAAATAATTAATTGAAAATTAAAAACTAGAATTAAATTTTAACATAGAAATTACATTACATAATTAAGGTTAAGAAAATATTAGGTTAATAAACCTGATTAAATTCCCATAGAGCATCAAATTTGGTGTTTAGTAAAGGCCCACTATTTGTGACTGGGGTGAAGATTAGATTAAAAACCAAAACATCCCTTTTTGAGGTAATAAACTCTATGTTCATCTATTGCAGAACCAAATCCACTTATTTGTATCTAGAAAGGAATGTTTGGCATAAAATATCACACTGACTTAACATTACCCAAATTATGGAAGGATTGAAAAAATTTAATTTAAATTTTTTAAAAAATAATGCTTTCAAATGTTAAGGAAAAAGTATCATAATTTAATCATAACCAAATATTCCTTTATAAAGTCAAAATGATCAAGAGTAAGGTTTTTAGGGAACATATAGGCTAATTAAGGTTTGGCGTAAAAAATAAATAATTATATCAACAATAAGAAAGTTATCTCTAATAAAGTGCAATCCAAGATCAATGTTCTTAGAGTGAGAATGTTTTATAGGGTATCTAGATATAGTAATTTCACTGGTATGGTAAAAATTAATTGGGATTATATCTAATAGAGTACATTTCATCTATATTATTTGGGAACAATAACTACAAGTAGGTATATATTCCACTTTGATTGTACATAGGGCAATATATTTTTTCTTCTTGCCAATCCATGAGACTAAGTATTTTCATAGTAGGTGGAGTGAACCATCAATAATTTTTCATATTTGCTTAGAAAAAACTTATATATGCATAATAAAAGAAAATAAGTTCAAAATAATTCTCCTTTAGATAAAATAATCCATTGTTTTTAGTTTCTTTCAAATAGCTAAAAATTATTCTTAGATCCTTCAAATGAGATTCCTTTGGATTTGATTAGAAATGATAACAAATGAAAACACTAAACATGATGTATGGATGGGTTGTTTTGTAACATTCTATTACCTTAATTCAAGTACTTAATAACCCTTTTTAGACCATGCATTCATTCTGTCTTACTTTGGTGTCATTTTGGGAGTTTTTTTTGAAAATTTAGGATTCCCAAGGGAGTGTCAATAGTTGACACATGGTTATATAAAACCATGAGTTTTGTCCCCTGAAACTATGAACCCTAGGTTTATCTTATGGGAGGTGGACGATATTTTTACCAAACCATGTAACTTTTCTCACAGAACAATTCACCCTTGGGTAGTGATGGTTTTCATGGTTGGTGCATGATTTGAAAAATCATGCACCTACCTAGTGAACACAGTGCACCCTATAGTGTTGGGGTGCATATTTTGGTTGTAGGTTGTGTATAACCATGTGAACCTACCCAAAAAATCATGTACACGGGTTTTAATACCTCTAAAATTATTTTAATTATTCATAGGATCCCCAGTTAAAGACTTAAACACGCGATAATCTCATATTAGCATGAACTAATTCTTTCCCAGCAATCTATAGTCTTATCCCTTAGGATTCTTGATTATTTCCCCTCATTCTTGCTGATAATGAAGGGAAATCACAATGAATCCCTAAGGAGAAGAATATAGATAGTAAGAAAGTATTAATTCATGCTAATATGAGATTAGGGGTGTTTAGTGGTTTAATTGGGGATCCTAGTATTATTAAAGTAATTTTAGAGGTATTAAAAACCATGCATATCGATTTCTAGGTAGGTCCACATGGTTACAGAAACTGTTCACTCTAACAATGTTCCCCCACTGTATGTGGTGAATGGTTTTCCCGAGGTGGGTGCACTGTTTTTCAGAGAATTCACCAACCATGAAAACCATCACTATCTAAGGGTTAAAAGTTTTGTGAGGAAAGATGCATGGTTTGGGAAAACTGTGTACCCCTCCCAGAGGATCAATCTAGGGCACACAGTTTCCTAGGCCAAAACTCATGTCTTTCCATAACTATATTCCAATGGTACACACCCCTTTGGACTTCTTAAATTTTCAATGTAACCCTTGAAATGAACCCAAACTAAGACGCAACCAAAGAATGGTCCAAACAAGCGTTATAAAGTACATGGACGAAGGTAATATAATGTTACATTAAAAAATATCCATACATCATGCTTAGTGTTTTCATTTGTCATCATTTTAAATCAATTCCAAAGGAATATCATTTGAAGGATCAAAAAATATTGTTTTCATATTTGAAAAAAACTAAAAACCTTGGATTATTTTATCAAAATGAGAGTTCTATTGAAATCACTTTCTTTTCTTATGTATATTTTAGAGGTTTCCAACAAGATATGAAAAATTAATATGGGACATTCCACCTACTAAGAAAATACCTCATCTCATGGATTAGTTAGAAAAAAAAATCTATTTTTATATCTACAATGGAAGAGGAATATGTATACACTAGTATTTGTTTCACCGAAATCATATAGATGAAACATACTCTATCAGATTTTATCCCCATCAAGTGTGACCATACTAGTGAAATTACAATATCTAGAAACCCTATCCAACAATATCTCACTAAGAATATTTATATGAGGTAACAATTTATTTGAGATAAATTTATAAAAGGTGATATAATTATGGAGTTTGTTTATTCCAACCTTTAATTAGACTATATATTCAAAAAAACTCTTACTCTTGTTTTTTTTGACATTATTAAGGGAGAGTCGGGTATGATTAACTTATGATTCTTTTTCCTTAACATTGGAAAGAATTATTTTTTTCAAGTTATTTTAATTAAATGTTTTCAATCCTTCTCTAATTTTGGTAATGTTAAGTGAGTGGGATATTCTAAGCAAAAAATTCCTTTATAGAAACAAATAAGTGGATGTGGTTCTGACATAGATGCACATAGAGGTTATTACCTGAAGAAGGGATGTCTAGGTTTTTAATCTAATCTTCACTCTTGTCACGAGAAGTGAGTCATTACTAAATACTTTATTTGAAACTCTTGGGGAATTCAATCATGTTTATTAACCTAATATTTTCTAAACCTTAATTATGAAATTCAATTTCTATGTTAAAATTTAATTTTAGTTTTTACATCCCAATTCTTTATTTTACATGCTCTTTCTTGACATTAAAATTTATTCTTATTAATATTTTATATTGTTTTAAGTATTTATAGTTTTAGTTTACTTCTTAATGACATGTGTTAAATTTTATCATTATATTTTTTATCCATTAATTATTGTGTATCTAATCATGTTTGTTCTAAAATTTTCTTATAAGATATATATTTTTTAAATCTTAAGTTGAATTAATATTTTTTAAACGTTTTATTTCCTTATTAAGAATTTTTTTCATTTGACTTTGAAAAATGTTTTATACTTTCATATTATTTTATTAAAATATTAAACACATTTGAAATTTGTTTTATTGTAAATTCTTATAGAGAATAAAAAAATTAAAAATTTACATTTAAATTTATTATTTTTTATTTCCGAGGAACATTAATGACGGTTAAAAAGTTTTTATGTAATTTTTGTCTATTACTTAGTTAATTTTTATTTCAGAAATTTTTTTATCCAAAACTATTAAAAATTGTTCTTGATAATCACAAAGGAGTATATATTCCGTGTAAAATTAATGGTAAAATTCCATGTAAAAGTGATAAATTCCAAGTAAATGTTTACATCATTTATAATTTCTTTGAGAAAAATATTTTTATAATGGGGATAAATTTATGGATATATTAAGACTTTATAATTTTATGGAATGATTTTCACAAAAGGTATTATGTTTTGGAAACATCTCATGTGGTTTTAAAGATTCATTTTTTTCTTATTTTTTTCAAAAGGGTATGACCTGAAAATGTTTTTTAAAAATATATTTTTATTTGAAAATGAATTTGGAATGTCTTGTTATAAATTTTTTGAAATATTTTTATTATTTTAATATTTATATTCAATTATTTTTTCATTACTAAAAAGTGGGATATTATGTTTTCACTCATATACTTAATATTTAAATGAACACAAACACTTTTTTGTTACTATAAAAATTTCAATGAGTGTATTTCAGTATTTTTGTTTGAGAATGGACATATTTTGTCAATGGATGAAAAAAAGGAATTAAATGGGATATAAACGACATTGTGAAGTCTCATGAAAACTAGAAGCATCGACCAACCATTATAGAGGTTCTAGATACCTGATGGAATTGGAAAAAACTAGAGTAGCCTAAAAAAGACCACTGGTTGCCCGATATAAGGCATAGAACAAGCGATAGTTGTAGAATATAACTAGAAGCACTATCCAAAGTGAACCATATAGACACTAACCAGTACTGTCTATCCAATGGAAGAATTCCATAATATCTTAATCTTAGGAAGCACCTTGACTACCTGGTGGTGTCACCAGCTACCCCATAACATTGAGATAGGTTGTCTCAAGAGAATTTATTATGGTAAAAAATGTATTGATTTGGTCTTCTATGACTTCCTTGACCCCGTGTCAATTATATAGGATTCCCAAAAATATAGATCCTATAAATAAGCCACTCAGAGGGTTGAAACATACATAATATACAATTCTCAGTGAAAAATATCTATGATCACCAATTTACCATGGTTACGTTTGCACTGACAATTCTAGAGAAGTGTACAGTGTATATAAATCATTCATACCTATTCTACAATATTCTATATCTCTCATAGTTACCCATATTATTACTTGATAGATTAAGAATGAGATTCAAATGAATATTTACTAAAAAATTATCTCACTTCCTTCATCCTTCCATTTTTGTGGTCATATTCTCTAATGTTCGGGAATTGGGTTTCTTTCCAAAACCACTAGAAGGAATGTTTTTTTTAATTTTAGGTTTCTATCCATTACAATTAAAAAGATAGGGTTAGTTTTAATTCTAGTTTCTTATTATAACCCGTTAAAACAAAGGGAGTTTTACTATCTTTTCTACCATTAAATCCAAGGACTAATACAATATACCCTTAATTAATTGAGTTAGTATATATAGGGTCTCATCAAATTGATTTAATCGACATCCATTATTTAATCATGTTCTTATTTTATTTTATGCGTTCCTAGATTATTTAATTTACTTTGTGATTAATCATTTGTTTTTGATATAATTGTTAATAATACACTTAAATGTTAAATAATTACTGCATTTATTTATTTAAATTAATTTACCCTTAATTATTTCACATTCACAACACTAAAATGTTTTATTTTTCGATATTATTACATATATTCTTATGCTCTTATATTTTTATATTTAATCAAATATACCTACACATTTATTAAATATTTTAATTTTTATAAATGGATTTTTCCTTTAAGGATTTTTTTTGGTTTTATTTTTTGATAGGAAAAATCATACCCTCCTATAATTTATTATACACCAAAATATAAGTTACGTGTATTGAAATATTTTAATAAAAGTAAAAAACATGAGATGTTGGTTTTTTGACAAATGATGTCAAACTTCACCTATAAAATCAGATTTATATCAACACAGTTGATGTTAGTTTTTTGATAATTAATATTGAAAGTGATGTATAACATGAGTTACTTATATTACTGATGTTAAAGGGGAATTTTGAAGCTATTTATCAAAAATAAACTATGTAAAAAGTAGTAATGTCTAGTTAAAATAAAATTTTCACAATTTTTCTATATAATATATGTTTACAAAATTTTTACAATATTGCAAATATTTACATGGGATAAAAAACTGATGTTAAAACCAACAATAAAATGATGCTAAATGATATTATTCCACTATTGAATTCTCCCCCTCTTGCTGCAACCCATTGGTATATCTTTAAAGGGTAAAATTCTTCCAAAATACCACCTTTGTTTACATATCTACTGGGTTTTCATTAATGTTGATCACCACAAGTTTCAAAACAATTTATATATCACTTACTATATCCAGTGATAGAAGATGTTGATGTGCTTCATCTGGTAGTGGAACATGAAGTTATTTTCAAGTCTAAAGGACATTGAATATTGTAAAAAACCTTATACTCATTCTATATAAATTTGATCTCCTAAAAAAATGTTCACCACAGCATCTATTTTACCACCTCCATTGGAGTAACGTAATCTACCTCAGTCTTGGATAAAGGTACACACTTATGTAATATTTATATGTAAGATACATCTCCTCATCAAAAAGAATAGATGAATACTAATGCAGACATATTTTTTCAGGATATCACACCTTATCTACATCTATGTATCCCTTAAAGAGTGTATTTTATACCCCATATAATAAACATAAATTTGATGTAACATTAAGATGCCTCCTAATCCACTTGCCAACATCCCAGTGTTACTTCCTAGGATTAGAGAGAAATCAACTCACAGTCACCAATACATGGGAAATTTATGTCCTCATACACACCATATAGTGCATAAATAATCCAATCACCATGGTTTATAGTATCATATTCATCAAATAGATTTCTTCATTAGACAACATATTTTATATCTTTCTCAACATAAAAATATCAAGAAGATGAATTATCAATTTTTTGGATCTGTATGCACTAATATATTTTAATACACATTCAACATACATTTCTTGAGATAACCATAACATCATCTTCTTCCTATTATGAATTATTTGTTTCCCCCAAACTATTTTAAGCTTCTCATGATTCATTCATATAGAAAGAATCAGATAAATCCATATTTAAATAGTTAAAATTCCTTGATTCCATCCCAATGATCAGCATGTCATCAACATAGAGTAGGATAATAATGAAGTTAACATCCTTAAATATCTGGGAGTAGATATAAGGGGATGATTATTTCTTGTACACATAAATCATCCCGAATAAGTCAATCTTCTAATACCAATTTCGGCGAGTGTGTTTCAATAAGTATATGTTCTTATTCAATTTTCACATGATTATTTCTTATAAAAAACCTCAGAACCATTAAGACTCTTAATACAGATCTCGTAGGTAAGAATTACATAAAAAAATAATTCTTAACTTCCATACATTGAAGATCTTTGTCCGAGTTAGCCACTAATCCAACAATGACTCAAATTAAAAACATATTCACCATAGGTGAAAAAATATCTTTAAATTAAAATTATTTATTCAAAATAAATCATCTAAACAATAACCAAGATTTATTCTTGATTTCATTTTTTTTCTTTCAACCTTTGTTATCTTGACCATATATTTATTTATTATTGTCTTCTTACCATTGGGTAGTTCCATGAAATCAAATGTATACTTATTTATTAATGAATATATATCTTCCTATATTGAATGAAATAACATTAATTTATTGGGATGAGACACTAGCCTCTAAAATCCTTTTCCCCCCACCTCATCGGTCAATAATAGGAAATCCTCTTTAGGATATTTTATTGATTTAATATTTTATCTTGATGATATTTGAACCTAAGAAATTTTAGGTTTGGGTTTCACACTATCACCCAGATCCCATGATTATTATATAACTTTCTGTGGAAAATATTGAGTCTCCCACTATTGAATATACTCCTCTACTTCTTCCATGTTTACTATTGATGAAATCTATTATAAGTATTGGTTCTCTAGAACTAACTGAATTTATACTATTAATTACTGCAATATTAAAAACTATATTATCATATAATGATTATTCATCTTTTTAATATTAACATGATTATATAATTAAAGTATTTTTCTCATAAATTTTTTATTGAAGTTCCTTATTATAATGTTATCTTATAAATTCTTTGAAAATATTATTAAAAATATTCTATATGGTCAAGATAACATCTATCAGATTGAAAGAAGATGATTTCTAACTATCAGGTGTTGTGGGCTCAATGATATTAAGACTTATACTCATGAAGTTCACAATTGGTAATATCCAAGAAGGGAGGTTATGATGATAAAATATATGATATAAATTTGTTATAAAAAAACAACTTGGAGTATTTTTTGGTGGAATTTGTTGAAAAAGATATTAAAGAAACTTCCAAAATAGGTTACAAAGTCTTAAAGAACTTATAACATGAAGGATGATGTAGCTATGGAAGAATTTTATAGGATTTTAATGTTTAGTATATTTGGTTTGGAAAGTTAGAAATTTCACCAATGATGTATATTGATGGATCATTATCTAACCATAGGTAGTTGGATAAAACAAAAAAAATAGGCCAATATGCCCTCAACATAATTAAATATGCATGAAAAATGAGGAAATCCAAAAATAGATCATAAATATAATTCTTATGTGGATGCCTCAATCTTATTTTTTGATGGTTTATGGTTTGATGATGATCAAAAGAGAAATAAATATTGGCTTCTCCCCTTCAGAAGTGATCCAACAACCAAAAGATTCATGATCATATCATGGGGATTTCTACATGTTTGGAGGGGCTCTAGAACAAAAACAATATGTGATGAAAAAAGCTATGAGAAGATAATAGTTTTATAAATATTTGTTTAAAACCAATGATAATTATGACCACTTACAAATTCATAATCAAAACCCACAAAAATGAGATATTTCTCTGCATATAGGTGATAACTGATGCTCCTTCAAAAATAAAGAGCACATTGGGCATATCGAGGCCATAAAATGAAACATTGGATTTATATCTTGTTTATGAGTGAATTTAAATCCATAAATTAACATATGTAAATAAGTTAATCCATTAAAAACAGATTCATGGAAACTGTAAGAGAGAGTAAGGTGGAAGTTCAATGCACCCTTAGGGTACATTGCATGAAACTAGGATATATTGAGTAGAACCTACACTTAGGTCTAGGCTTAAGGATTCATTGTCACTAAATATATCCTTAAGTAATATGTTTCAAATGAATATGATTTTAATTTCACAAAAAAATCCCCCACTTATACTAAAATACCAATGAACTTGATAAATAACTTCACTACTCTTTACAAATCTACCGAAATCACATTTTTGAAATAGTCTCATCAAACTCTCTTCATTTTGGAAAAAAATATATTATCTAAAAAATTAATCCTTATCCAAAGACCCAAATGTGAAATCTTATAGGATTTAATATCATTGAAAAAATATGAGTTTTTTATAGATGTAATCAAAGATATGTCTCTAGAAAACCATTAGTGCTACTCAAGATACTAAGTGAGTAAGGTGTAATCTCTATCGAACCTTCTTATATCTCTATATGATCATAAAAAATAAAATACTTATCATATAAATTATGTGTATAAATAAATAATCATTTTTTCAATGAAATCAAGTGACAAATAGATAAATAAAAAAAATAAATCTTTTAAATCATTTCTCATTTTTTCTTGATTCACCAAAAACGACTGACCATGTCGATGAATAAATTTCACATTATTCATAAAGATAAGGCATAAATCACATGTACATCATCCAAGTAGCTGAAATAATATTATATGAACTTACTAGGAATGAACAAAAATTTACTTTGTCTAATTCAATCGAGGACCAGATATATTTACTCACCATATAAGTGGACAAATACTATGTCTGTTGCACTCCAACAGACAACAAGATCAACAACATACCCAACCACCCCTAATTAGATAGTTCATTTTTTTATTAGGTAAGTAAGTTATTAATATATAACGGTTCACATGCTATTTATCCCACAGAAGTCAAGTTATAATGATTGATAATAGGCATAAAACGCTAAGTATATCGATGATTGTATGAAATTCCATGAGATATAATTTGGATGGACCATCAAAGTAACAAGTCTCTACTAATTTCCTCTTGAATATATTCCTCATATATCATTTTCATCCCTTTTTAATGAGTAGAAGATTTTATTCAAGCTATAATTAATATATCATGACAACCAATTACACTTTATGATGATCATCAATTAGGTACAAATAAAAGTCATAATTTTTGGGGATGACATCATTTACCTATTCATGTAAGGTATATTATATTACACATTAATTAATGATAAAGTGATATTTCCTTTATTTTAAAAACATGATACATTTATACCATTACAAATGATCTCTTATGTGTTTAACACTTATTGACTCTATATGATCCTCAGGTTGTTGATTAGTAGTGGTTTCATTAACAGATCTAATAAATTCTCATATATAACCACCTAACATATATTTACATGAACAATCTTAATGATCTCTCATATGAGATAGTATTTATGAAGGATTTGTTTAGTCCATTGGTGAGACTAGATTTCCATATCCTAATAAATAATTATATTTTTGTTATATGAAATCTCAATTTCCATCTCAATGAAATGAATAACTCAAATTTTAGTAATGAACTCCTTGATCCATACAACATAAATCATAGCATATGATTCTTTATATAATCAAAATCTATTTTTGGGTCCTCTATAGTGAATTTTTTTGAACCCTTATAGTAAATAGTTCCAACATTAAATAAAAACATGAAACCATATTGAGATCTAAAGTTATATATATATATATTGGTTTGTAATCTAGCATATTTGTAACCTTTTATATAGATCTTATACTATCCTCAATATACCAAGAACATATCCTTAGTTCTTATCAGGTACTTATGGATATTCTTTATATTAATGCAGTGACTCTTAATAGGATTATATTTTTATTTACTAGTTATAACCAATGAAATATTTGAATTGGTTTAAGTACACTACATTAAATATGTGATATATCCTATATAAAATGCATATGTAATTTGATCCATCCTTTTTAACTCTATATAAATATATGAAATCTCCATAATATTTATTCCATGAAATACTTGTATAAACCCAATTTTATAGTCCCGCATGTCAATACCGTGAACTTTATTGTAATATTTTTCCACTCAGTATTCTTTATATCTAGACACTCTACCATCCATGCCCATTTTTTTGAATAGTCCACTTGAATCCTATGGTAATTACCCATTCAGGTGAATCTAACAAGTTCCAAAAATAGCTAGTGTACATGGATTCCATTTTAGAAGCCATATATTTTATCTATTTATCCATATTATAACTATCAATAACATCCCATTAGAAAGTGGGTTTATCAATTATGAACACTACTTCATCATTATTTTCTATTAGAAATACATATCTCACAATATCTTATTGAATGTAACAGATCATCAATTTTCTTTTATATTTTGAGTCGGTTCTTCTTCAACTACTCTTTGTGGAACCAAATCAAATTATATATCTAGAACACTTCTAGTTTTTTGTCCTTAATCTTCTATAAGTTTAACATTCCTTTAAACGATTCCTTGTATTATTTGTTCATTTTCACGGAGAAGACCATGTCGATCCACAAACCCTTTTTTTATTCAATTGTATTGTATATATAATATCCTATGATCTCTTTGGGATAGACAATAGATAAGAATTATTATAATTTATGTCCATTTTAATTATAATCCATATATCAAACATGTTATTCACAAAACAAAATTCTCATTAAATAAATTTTGAGATCTTTCCCAATAAATATATAATATAGTGTATTTGTGATTGATTAAGATGGGACATGATTTATTTTAAAAATATTTTCATCAAAATAGTAACCCCAGAATGAAATTATAAGGACACATTGAATCATCATCGACTGAACAATCTCTAAAAAGGTACTCTTCATCTTTTTAGACAAATTATTACATTTTGGTTTTCCATGAGGAGTGACTTGTGAAACAATTCCATAACCTCTCAGATGATCAATGAATTTATAGCTCAAGTATTCACATTCCTAATATAATAGGACAATTTTAATACTTTTTATAAGATGATTCTATACTTTATTATGATATTACTAGATTTTTTTGAAAGTTGTATACTTGTTTTTTTATCTAAAATTCATATCTGTACTGACTAAATTGATATATAAAAGTAATAAAATACCTAAAACCACCACTTGTTTATTTTCTCATTTGTCCTCATACATCAATATGTATGAGTTCCAATAATCCACTATCCTTTTAACCTTTTTTACTAAATGGTTATTATTAATATATCCTAATAAAAAATATTAGAAATTCTAAAAATATATATAATGAAATTTACCTAATAATCCATATCTATCAAGTTTTTTAATTCATTTCTAATTTATATTCTCAAGGAGAAATTTACAAAGGCTATTTTGATTAAAATAAACCCTAAAATTGTCATTCTGAATGATATTAATATGATTATATGTATCCAGAATATATAAACCATTTATTATATCCCCAATTAAATAAAACATTTCATTATTATATATAGAAAAAATTAGTTCTTATAAGGAATAAGAATATCTTGATGTCTAAACAAGATACAAAAAATGAAATTCTTATTTTTGGTGGGAATATAATAACAGTTTTCAAATTCTAAAACTAACCAACCAGGTAAAATTAGAACATAAGTTCCAAATTAAAATGAAACAGTAATTATTCTATTACCAAAATTTAGATTAACATTACCGTTTTTTAATTCAGTTATATATCAGAGTGTATCTTTATTATCACAAATATATGATACATGAAAAATTTCTATTTTTCTTGATCCATATATGGTGGTATTAATATGTACATCATTCACATTCAGATGCTCATAATTCCTCTCCTTGAGAAACCTTATCCACCTTATATATTAATCTTTAACTATTTTACTGGTCATACCTGTAAGTGTTGTCAATATAATTTTTTTTGTATTCCATAATCTAAAAAAATACATATCAGTTGGTGAGTATCATGTTTTATATATTTTCATCATCGAATTTTATTGAATGATCTCCTAATAAAATGATGAAACCATATATCATGACTATTCAGTGATCCAAGATCCATATTTCATTATGAGTTATACCAGACATCATATAAATAATCCATGACTATTTTGGTTGGGAATTATCCTAATGCTAATATTAATGATTATCGGATAGTTGAGCAAGTAAATCTTTACCCAATCCATAAAATGGACAAACCCAAATCTATTCTTCTGGTATCCTAGAAAAGGGGTTCGTAGATAAGTGAAAAATGTAAATTTTTGGAATAATCTACCAAAATAAACTCCAGGAATACCCAATTTTCATCTGACCCACTCAAGGATGTTCTAGTGTGACAAAAACCTTGTTTTTCTTACTCAATATAATCCATGGGTAACCATATTTAGAATGAACTACCAATTTTTATGATAGAGTCCATGAAAAGTGAAACTTTGGAGGGAATGTCACAATTATTACAAGACATGTTTTTCATTATAAAAATTTCTCTAATTTAAAATATATAACAATCATTTTAAATTAATAACTATTTCAACTTATGAAATCGTTATCTTGTCATATTTTATTCTATTATGTTTTTAGAATTCTAATGGTTAAGTTTTGTAAACCCTATTCCATCCAAAAAAATTAATGTGTCTGAACTACATTGTTGTGTTAATCTTTAGAGAACCCACAAGTTTTTGATACTCACCCAAAAAACTTCAAATCATTATTTGTGTTTGGTGTGAAAAATATTTTCTATTTGACGTGTGGTGTCTTTGAAAGAACAATATTTAGAAGTAACCCTTGGTGGAAACAAAGATAGAGACACTTAGACAACACTATTACTTTTCTATAATCAAGAAAACATATGCATCTCACCAGAAAGAGATAATTCATACTATGTTGAAACCTATTCCGAAAGAAAATTATGTATGATTTTTTTGTATTAGGTTTTATAAGGATTAGAGAAAGTAGGCTGGGATGAAGCAGTCCAATAGATGAAGTACATTGGAACAAATGTTCTAGAGGTTCCTATGCAGCTTGTATTGAAGTCTCTATAATGAAAAGTATCTAATGATGGATTGATGGAAGAATTCAAAAATTAGATCACTTCTAAAAATTAGGGCTTCCCCCACTCCCCAATCCAAATAGTTGGGGCTAACCATTGGGATATGGAATTACACCGATGACCATCCTAAGATTTTCTAAAAACTATTAGGATAACCATGCCTATGAAAATGGTTTTTAAAACCATTGGAATATGACCTCCCTAAATTTTCTAAATCAAGTGATCCTCCTCATGCTCCCCTAAAACAATCCAGAATCATGAAACAATACTCACCTCTTACTATCATGAGCTCTAGTAGCACCGCTCCCCTCCTCCCATCCTGATTTCTAGCTTCTATATCTCCCCTCAAGATCTAATACCGAACCCACAGTCGCATACACCCCTCCCCTCCTCCCATCTAGATCTAATCAGTAGACATTCTAGCATCTGCGTTTGACTATATTCCCAACCAAAAAAGATATTATTTTCATGATTTATTTTCATTATTCATCAATGATAAATCAACGGCTTCCAAATCATTGATGTATTATTTGAAAAACACATTTTTTTTATTTTTTCTAAAATGACTCACAATTTTTTTTGGAATTTAGTTTATTTTGATATTTTGGTTTCATTTTGGATTTCATATATCCATTTCATGTGTGTTTTCGGTTAGTTTAGACAACTTTGGTTCAGTTTGGGTTCGTCATTTTAAAATTTAGATTAGTTCATTATTGTAATTTCTGCTTCATTTTGGCTACAGTTAGTTTAGTCCAATCTCAAAATTTCATTATCAATATTTATCTTTATTTTTAAACTTTATTGAAATCTATAAAATCATTTATATTATGTTTATATTTTCTAAAGTTTTTCATAATGTTGTAATCATCTTGAGTAGTTGATGTTATAAGTGGAAAGTTATCTTAATGAGTATCCGGATATTTAAGTGATTAATGAAAATCATATAAATAGATTATGTTTTTTGAGAAAAATGAAGACTGCCATGATTGAATTTCTCATACAGTATATATTATATGATTTTGTTTCTTTCAATGTTACATATTACCAATGTCTGCATGTTTTATGTGATTTTTTCACTATGTAAATATTATATAGTGCTTATAGAAGTGTCTTAATATTATAGTTTACTATTGATGAGCATTAAAAATAATTATGTATTGTGTATTAAGTTGATATGATGTGTAGGAATACAAGTTAATTTTTTATATGATCATATAATATATTACATTGAAAACTGTAATGTTTCATACTAGAAATGGTAATGAATAATATAAATTTTAAATCTAAGAATATAATTTTTGATTTTTCAATAGTTTTTTCTATTTTAGGGAGATATAATAATTAGTTTGGTTTCTAGAATTTTATTTCTTGACATTTCACCATATACATGAATGTAATTGAAATAAAGAGAGAAAAATATTTTTAAAGTAAATAATGAAACATATTCCTATCAGTTAAGAATGAAAGTAGAAGTCATTGAATAAAAAGCGATATATGTACATGTTAATTAATAAAGAATACAAAAAAAGAATAAATATATACTTTTGGAAGTAAATTTACATTATTGTTGAACATTAATATAATAGTCAAACTATAAAAATTAGAGATCAATATAAAGAAAACATAAATTAATTTTCATCAAAATAGTATAATCACATGCATTATAGAATAGTCAAATAATAATCAACCTTAATAATTATGTGAACACCAAGGATTCTAAAAGACAATATAGTAGAACATAAATATGACATCTATCTAATTATCATTTGATTCAATTCAACTACTTAGACACTTTTTTTTATCCTACCTTTCCTGATCAATGTATAAAATCCACAAAGCGTAGTGTGATCCTCACTTTTGGAAAACTATACATTGTTTCATCATAACTCGTTCTATAATTTTACCTAGATTTCTAAACTGGATACCCATGGTTTCCCAGGACAATAAACAGAAGTGAAATATCGACATATCATAATATATATATATATATATATATCTGTGTGTGTGTGTGTATGTATATATACATGGAAACAATCATAAAATCGCCTCACTTATGATCACCATTCATAGGAGTGTCCCATTTTCACTAATAATAATAATATAATAATTAAGTCCTTTAAAAGTGAATATTTCCTCTACTTTACACAATATCTATATCACATTATCCTTTAAATAAAGACATGGAAGATCCCACTTCATGGGTGTACTTGAATCAATAAATCTATTTTTATCATGTTCTAACCAGGCCTTTATAACATCTTTAAAGAAACCATGTTGTAAAACTATATTTTGAAAAACAAACCATGGAAAAATAATTCAAATAGAACATTGTCCATAAAACAAAAAAATAACATCAAAGCATCTAAAATAATCTATCATAACCAATTTTTTTTTTAAAAATCAAAACTCACCCATAGTTTTCAAATCATTCCATAAAAATATTAGTTAGTCCTTTTAAATTGGTTTAGAATCAATTACAACCCTTTTATTCTAAAATTTCATTGAAAGAGACTCTTAAGAATTTCTATACACACTTGGATTTCATAATAAAAGATATTAGAATTAATGAACTAAGAAATAATAAAATAACCATTTAATACAAGTTATATTTTTGAGAAAAATATATTCCTTTGGTAAAGAATCAATATATACACATAATATGACATTAAAATCATACAAATTGTTTGACGAAAAAAATTAAACATTTTGGGATTTATGTATAAAATAATGTATTCAGAACGACCTACATTAAATATATGAACACAGAATCCATAATGTAATTCCTCCAATTAGGGGAGAGTCACTAAGGAACCTATCTGAAGGTATTTTATGACTCATCAATTTCTTCACTCAATTAAATATTAGTTTAATAACACCCCAAGGTATTTACATTGCATAAGAAACATTTTCATAACTAAATCCTCAAACCTTGATAAATTTGCAGCATTATTACTCATTGATATAATTGAATTCAATATCATGGTATTATATTTATTATATTTTCTTATATTTGTAGTATTTTTTATATTATAATTCTCATATAGACTAGTGTGTCAGTTATCGTTTCAAATAAATTTGAATAGTTCATGTTTCTTTTAATATATTTTTGATTAAACATAAATATTATTTAACTAAGTCTACAAAATGATATATATATTTTTTACAGAATGGATAGAATTTGGATGTATGAAACTGATGGGATCTCAACTGATTTTCAAAAAATGTTAGAGATATTTTTAGATTTATAATTTGAAAATGATTCAGATAGTGGTCACATACATTTCCCATGTTATAATTGTGTTGGAAAACCTTTGTTGAGCCTTAAATAAGTGATATACTATATAAACAAAATATGGTTTTCAAAAGAAATACTGTGTATGGTATCACCATGGGGAGAAAATGAAATCTCAAAATGATCTTGATCCTAGTGAGGGGATTGGATTGGATAATTTTATTAGATGACCGGTTTTTTTATTCATCATCATGATAATAAAGGGATACTGACCCAAAGAGTCTTTCATATGATAACACATGATAAATCTAATGAAAATTATTATGTTAATAGGATGAAAAATTTTAATGATGCTGCTACAAATCCAGTATATCGGTAATGTGGTAAAATAAAGAGGCTTGAATTTTTAATCCAATTATCTCACAGTAAAACAATGTATGATATTTATAATACTTCAATCGATTAAATTCATATCTTTTTGAAATAATTTAATCCATATGATGCATATATTCTCTTAAACCACTATATAGGATGTAAGTTAGTTGAGGAACTTATATTTAATAAACATTCATGCTTTCCTGAATGACTGTAGCTTATTCTGGGAGGAAACAGCTGAATGAAATAATTGTATAAAATGTGGTACATGCTGATGGAAGAAAAAGGATGATCAGAAACCATCTTATGTGCCATAGAATGTAATTTTATGCTCTCAATTTATCCCTAGACTCTAGAATCATTTCATGTTTGATAAAATATTAAGAAAAATGTGATGGAACAATTCCAAGAGATAGAAGAATAATGATGAGTTAGTTTACCCTAAAGATGAATTTTTATGGTAGCTATTTGATGTTTGATATCTAGATTTCATATCTAAGGTGAGTAATGAGTGGTTAGGTATTTAATGTGATGATTTTAATCTCTTTGTGTAGATTCTTACTTTGCACAGCTCATGGCCAATTCTCATACACATTTATAACCTTCCTCTAGGGGTGTGTATGAAAAACCATTAAATTTCATGAGTATACTCATATTTGGACCTTATGATATGAGAAATTACATAGATTCCTAAATTCATCCTTTAATAAAATAGTTGAAATATCTTTGGAATGTTGGTGTGCATATATATGAAGCATGTTCGGAAGATATATTTCAGATGCATGCTACACTTACGTTAATGATCAATTGTTTTCCTTATTATGCTATGATTTCTTGATAGAGCATAATGGAAAAACTATCATGTAATATTTTTATAAAGAATACACGGTCTAGAAGACTAAAATATCACTATAGTTTCTATTTTATGGGACATTAATGATTCTTCCTAATTGACCATCCATATAAGAATAATCATTCAATATTTTAAAATACTATATAGACTGAAAATCCACCTCACCATATGTCTAGAAATTATGTGATTAATGAAATAAAATACTTTAGTTTCTCATTAAGATAGGGTCAGATGAAATATAGAAAGATGAAGAATGTTTCTACTAAAACCTATTATAATTGGAAGAATATGATTATCTTCATTCAGTTTCCTTATTGGTCAACCAATTTGTTATGTCATTTCTTAGACATAATGCACACTGAAAAGAATATATGTGAAAATTTTATTTCTATTCTTTTAAATATGATGGGAAATAAAAAATATGATTGAAAAGATCAGCATGACTTGGTAGATTAGGGAATAAGAACATAATTTCATCGTTGTGTATTAGTGAAAATAAATGGAATGTTCTGTGTGCTAATTTTGTGATGAATCCTACAAAAAAACTAATTTCTAGAATTACTAGAGACTATTAATGTTAGTGATGGCTTTTCAAGAAACTTATCAAAACATGTCAACATAAGAGAGTTGAAGATGAAATATTTGATGGATTATGATTATAAAATCCTTGGACATGAGTTGATTCAAATATTAATCCATCATCATATATCCAATAATGTATGGGTGTTAGTTATTCGGTTGTGCAATTTATTTAGAGATATTTGTGCTAATAATTTTTTGAAGTATTTCTTTTAAAAAATGTTTTAAGAGGTACCATTAATTTTGTGCAAGTTAGAGAAAATATTTCATCCATTGATTTTCACATGAATTCTGTAAATAGCTTTCCGTATTTTATCCAAAATACTTCTTAGAGGACCTTTTGATTTTTTTTGGATGTATCCAACATGAATAAATATGTTCACACTAAAGTCTCATGTTCAGGATAGAAATCATCATGAAGGTTCTATCATTAAAGGTTACTTGGATCAAGAATTTATGGATTTATATTCAATGTATTTGTTTGATCTGAATAAGTGATAGAAAAAACCAATGAGAAATGAAGAATAAATGTATGAGAAAATTAAACCCAGTTTTCCATTACTTCCCCAAGTAGAAGGAATTCATATATCATATACATTGACAACATCAACCCTTGAAGAGAGAGATATGGCACTTCAGAATGTTTTTTTAACTGTTATTTGTTCAATTACTACATCAAGTAAGCTAATATAACATTTATATCTTATTTCATCTCATATAATTTTTCATATATGTTAAACAATTTATATTTTTTTCTGTTGGGAACATAAATAAATGATAAATAGAAAGTTTCATTATATATCATTGAGAAAGAGAGAGACTTTACATAGCAAATAGTTTTATTCTTGGTTGAAATTGAAAGTTGAAATATTACTATAATAAATTAATAAAATCAATATTTAATGAATTTTAATATTCATTTATGTTTCGGGTATTGATTTTTCCCATAGATCTGTCTCTGAGGAAATAAGATCTTTTGATTTTGGTCATAATTCCATGGTTCATGAATGCAAATCAATTGTGATCAATGGGTAAAAATATATCATCATTTAATGAGTAAAGAACACGAGAACAAAATATGATGATGTTATGGTAACATCTACAATATAAAGTTATACCAGTGAATCAAATTGTGGACCTTGATTTTGAAACATATATTATTATGGAGTTGTTGAGAAAATATTAATACTAGATTATTACACTCATGGTCGAGTCACTATGATGAAGTGATGGTGTTTTGATTTGATGATGAGGCATGGAACATTTTCTAATGATTTTTGATCTTGAGTTTTTAACATGAATTCCACTCTTACTACCGATGGACTATTTATATTTATATTAAGGGAGAAACAAGATATTTATGTCAAAGATCATCTTCAACCTGAATTAGGTGTCATTATTGAGGTAATCCAAAGACATATTTTTGATGATGCTGATGATGCAATTTACACCGACACTGATCCCCTTGGACCTGATCAATTTATTACTTATGATTACTCCTATAATTTAGTTGTTAGAGTTCATTGTGAACCTCAATTTGTGGTGGGATATATATAGAATCATCCAGATGTATTCTCAATTAATTTGGTTTTTCGCAAATTGGGTTGTTGAGGTTGGTTATATACAAATTGATTGACCATTGGTTACAAATATTTTTTATCCAACAAGACCATCATGTTCATTTTAAATATTTACTGGTTGTAGTTTTATTTGAGTTTCATTTACTAATATTGAATTCAACTGTATTCAAACCTAACAAAAAAAAATAAAACAATTAAATTTTTTTAAAAAAAGATGAATTGAATTTGAAATATTAAATTAATTGATATGAAAATAAAAACCAATGAAAATAATGTCCTAAAAAAATGAAAAAATGACCAATCCCAAAATATGAACCGACTAACTGAAGACAAATAAAAATGGAAAAATGACCTAATCAATTGAAAAAAAGCACCAAATGACCTATGATAAATAAAACTGGATCATAACCTAATCAATTGAACAAAATGAGCCAAAAAACCTAACCAAAATAGAATTGGATCAAATTAAAAATAGAAAAAATACAATATCATAACCATTCTAAACATGCTAATTTGAACATATTGTTTTTTTATATGAAATGTATTATGTTTTTATATTCTTCCCAGTAGATATAAAATGTTTTTTTAATCACTATCTATATTGTATTTTTTTACAAGTGGTATTACTTAATTATGTAATGGCACATATTTTTTCTTGTTTCAGTTACACATTAGTTATAGATTTATAATTAATTCATTTTTTATTTCAAATGTAGGAAATGAAAAACATTGAGGACCTACAAAGAAAAAAGACGGCAGACAACAATCACCAAATGAGTGAGATAGGCATCCCTCCTCTAGTGCCCATTATGAATATTTTATTTTAGAAATATATATAAATAACATATAATATCATGTGATTTTTTAACTATAAATTAGGATCCACCACCAAGGCACTAATTATTCACAGACCATCCTAGTGGTTCCAGTGCTCAGGCTAGAGATTCATGGGGGGTTAGTACTATAAATAGGAACTCTAGTTATCATACCGGATCAAACCTCACCCATCTCCCTAACGTACCATGTACAACACCTTCTTATTACACAATTTCATTACATACACCCTAGATATTTAGGTCACCAATGTTTGCACCTCTATTTGAATCTAATCCTCATCAACTCTCTTTCATATATCTGATGATGATTCCTACTCCTTATCCTTATTATGAATTTGGACAACCATTTATGGAATATTATTTTCATTATACTTCTTTCTTCCTAGGATACTACATCATTGCTTCTTTGAATTTTACTCTAACACATTCTAAGCCCGTGGATTATAAATTGGGACCCACTCCATCTATACAGGTTGATGTTCCTTTACAGCCTGGGGATCTAGTGACACCTATTGATCATACCTCATTATGTATATTTATAGAACCCCTGTAGAATTATTTACCATAATATATCTTCATTATAATATATATTGATGTAATATTTGTTTTTATTGTTTAATAGCTGGATATTCCAATAAGAATCATGGGAATACACACATGAATGTAGTGTAGAACCACCACAGATAGCTGATGGTAAATTACAATGAAGATAAAAAAATGATTGAAATAATAGGATGGGAATGTAGTAGTTTTTTAGTGATTCTTTCTAAATACTCTAACTTCATTCCCATCTTTCCACTCCCCTGAAGACACCTGCCAAATGATTTAATGGATAATTCTTGGGCACAAATATGGGAATTTTATTTTGATTTAATATTATATTATTATTGTATTTATATGAATTAATATATTTTTCCAACTTCATTTTAATTTTCCCAATGGTGAGGCTGTGAGACCAGTATGGCTTATGGAATTAAGTGAGCTTTAGAGAGGCCCTAAGCATGCATTGTATAGTGCTTGTTGAGCTAAAGTTGAAAGGGATTTAGAGGCCACACCTATCATGGATGACTATCTGGTCGAATATTATTGTGAAATGATTACTCATTGGGTGAGTACTAAGTTTAAGGTTTTAATAAAATTTAGGGTTTTAAATGAAAAGTAACTTTATTTTCATTAATACTTACTTTTGTATTATTTATTTTTTAGGGATCATCAGGAAAAAAATAAAAAACAAGGATTCTATGATATACCTCCCCAATTTGGGGTAGAATATGATGTTGAACAATGAGAGGAAGCTGGTAAGAAACTCTTCTAATTAGATGTGAATAATTTTTTATATCTGATGAAAATATGGGGGGTCGATCAACTTAAAATTCCCTTTCCAAAAAAGTAGTAAAAGTAAGTGATTTGGTCCTTCTTAGATAATTGACTTATAAATTTTATGTTTGTCCATTCCTGATAGGGATATAATTATTTTACCTCATATTTTATAGTTTAATTTTTTCATAGGCCTTAGGGAGTTATTCCATAAAGATTTAACTCCCAAAAATATGATGATAACAAACCTGATTGTAATGATGGAATTGATGATGGACTGAACGAAACCAAAACAAATGAAATCAAATAGAAATAACCTAAACCAAACTAACAGTTACTGAACCATGTCAAAATAAACAAACTCAACTTAACTTGAATCAAAATAAATGGAATGGAACAAAAATGAAATGAAATAAATAAAAATTAACAGAAGAAAATTGACTTGTTATTACATGACTTAAATCAGACCAAGCCAACTTGACTGAAACAAAATATTACTGAAAATAACTTATCTACACCAAAAATACTCAAACCAAACCAAAAATAACTAATTCAAACAAAAAAAAATTATTTATACCTTATTCATGTTTAACCATGAAAATTTAAAATAAATTATAGAAAATAAATCAAAACTATAAAAAATATCTAATATAAACTAAACTGAATCGAACTAAATTAAACCAATGAGTACTGAATGGAATTGATCCATATAAAATACTAAAAAAATAAAACTAACCTAACCTAAACTCACTCACTCAACCCAAAACACACTTAATTGAATTGAACTAAACTAAATTGAATTAAATCAATCCAAACTAAATCAAATAGGGTTGAACCAAATTTATTTTACGTTACTTGATATAAATATAACTAAATGAAACCTAAAGGAATCAATCCAAATCAAATAGACGTAAATAATTTTAGATTTAATCAAATTGAATCAAATAGAACCAAAATAAACTAAACTAACCCAAGAATAAATAAAAATATGTGAATTAAGAAAACATTTAGAACCATTTTATATAGAGGCAAACCAAATGAATTTGACAATAAAGGAATACAATTGTATCAAAAGGACTAAAACCAACTGTAACCCAATAAAACCAAATATTATTGAAACAATCCAAACAGAACCAAATTATATATAATTGAATCAAACAGAAAAAAATAAAAAATTGAGATTTTATAGAATAAAATTGAAAAAACCCAATTCTGACCAAATAAAGTTGAGTTGAATTAAAGAAAACCGAACTAACATGGCCTAAATAGAATCAACCAGATCTGAACCAAATTGAACAATATTAAGCTAAACTAAATTGACCAAAAATAAAGTAAAAAATCATAATAAAACCAAATTGGACTGGACCAACATGAATTATACCAAATTTGAATATTATATAGAAAATTTAGTTGAATTTGATAGCCTTGAACCATCCTGATCTGAAGGAAATGAAACTGGATCTAACAAAACCATTATCAATTAACCTAAAAAAGCTAAATTTAATTGACTCAATCCCAATATAAATAAAATATAACGAAATGAATCTAACCAAATGAAATATATCTCAAAAAAAACTAAGTCAAAATAAAAAACTATACGTGAACGGATAAATAATGAATTGAGCTAGCCTAAACCACCCACAACCAAAAATAAACCAAACTGAAAAGTACCCGAATAAAACAAATCAAACTGATCTAAATAAAATTTAGTAAAAATTAATGAATATGACCTAACCAAACCTGAGTAGAATTGAACTATACAATAATAATCTAAATTGAATCTAACTAAACCAAATTTGTATAATGAATAGAAAAAACTTTGAAAAGCAGTCTTTTTTTTCATGAATATACTGTTGATAACCCATTCATTTATATTCCTTTATGTTATATAAATAACTATCCATATAATCCGTAATTATGGTGATCTCACAATATCCTAAATATTTATTATTGTGAAGAAATGTTCACTTATATATATGTTATATCTATTGATAACCCATTCATTGATACTCATTTACAATTCATCTAACATATTTTTTTATTGTCATCTTCATTTTGAATATATATCCATTTGATTTTAGTTACTGAATTTATTATTAGTAACCTATTTTCAATTATTGTTTCCTACATTCAATTTCAATATAAAGTTTGTTTTTTAAAATCTTAGGACACATGCCTTGAGAAAAATTGTTTTTCTCAAGTAAAAAGAAAAATATTGAATCATGGTTAATGAACCGACAAAATATAAGATTGTCAGTTTTACGTTGTTTATTTAAAATTTTAATATCTATTTCCTAACATAATAGTATTTTTACATTTGTAACAGTCTTCTTTGGAGGCCCTAAATGCCTATGAAGATGAAAAATCTGGGCTTAATGATCAATTATATCATGTTTTTGGAGATTATCACCATGGAAGAGTACACTATCGATATGGGAAGTGTATTATCCTGAAGGGGTATTGGACCACTTTAGGTTCCATTTCTAGTAGCACTGGCATAGAAAAAGATAATCCAGAGGTAACACATACTGATGATATGAAATAAAAGGCCAAAAAGGGTATAAAGGTGGAAGAAAAGAATCAAATATAAAACACTAAATTAATGAAACCGATGGAAGTTTTATGTCCATCACTTCCACCAGATAATGAAATAGATTATGATGAATATATGTTGAAAATGTTTATATTATATAGTGAACCAGGTAGTAGTTCTAGTGGTGGTCAGGATGATGATGTTCCTACTAATGGTGATGGAAAGTATGATAGTGAGGAAGAGGGTGACGATGATGGCGAGGAATAGGTTGAGGTAGATGGAAAGGGATAGGACAAGGAATAGTGTGGGGACGAGGCTGAGGGTTATGATGAGGTTGAGGATGATGATAATGATAGTGATGGTGATGAGGAAATATAGATCCTGTACATTTTTACTGCTATTTATTACATTTGATGTTTGATTATTTGTTATAAATGAATATATATGATTTTATGAATGAAGATTGAAGGTTCTATTTCTTACACAACATGTTCAGCTTATTTCTTGGTTATGTTTGGATACATGTTCTGTTTTTAGGTTCTGTGTTATAGGTTCTATTTTTTGTGGTCTTAGAGGGATTGCATATTTTTTGTGGAAATGGGGGGGGGGGGTCTATAATAATGGTTTTATTACTATTGGTATATGATTTATCCAATGGTCTATAGTGAATAGTTGGAATAGTTCTATACCAACAATTCACTATGCACCATTGGATAAAGTGAATTTTAGATTATCCTATACCAACAGTTCACTATAAACCCATGGTATAGGCCTTTCCTAATGTAACTATAGCCAATGGTTTGGATAACAATTGGTATATCCTATAAAAATGGTTCTCTATCCTATACAAATGGTTTTGAACCATTGTTAGAAGATTTTATTCCAGTAGTGGATGTTGTAGAGAATATTTAGTGGTAAAAATGGAAGGTGATTTGGAAAATGAACTGGATATTAGTGGTCAAGGAAGTAATTTCTACAAGAAATAAAAATTTTCTATGGATAATTGGAGGAAACCCACACATATGGAAGGAAATTCTTACTGGAAGGCCGTTTGGGGACCTTTATTGGAAGGCCATTAGTCCAATGGTTGTAAGTGTGGTTGGAAAGCTCTAATTAGGCTTGAAAAGGGATAATATAACACATATGAATGTAATGTTGTATCAAACAAGAGAACATATGTTCGAGAGGTACCAAAGGTGAAGGTATAAGGAAAATGAAGGATAGAATGGATGAAGACCATAACGACCAATAACCAAAATATAAAATTTGAGCAGACATTGGTGAGACTTTTTCTATATTGAGACTATGTTGTGTGATAAAATAAGTTAATTCATATAACCCAGATGATATTCTTGATAAATGAATGAGTTGTTTTAATTTATCCACTGAATATAGTAAATCAAGTTCAAACAACGTTATCCCTATGGTTCATTGGTCTTTGTATTTGAATTTTCATTTTCATATGTCATGATTAAAGTTTTATTAACTATAAGGATGAATAGAGGAGAATCCAAACCTGCTGAATGGCCAACTTGGTGATGTGGCCAGAGTGAATGGTCCTAATATTTAAAAATTAAAAAGTAATGGGGGATCATTCAAAATATTTTTTCTACATTTTTATTCTTTGAAACGTATCCAGATGTGATTCTAATGGTGTTTTAAATGAATCATATTTATAATGGGTAATTTTAAGGAATTTATGAAGGATGAGATAACATGATTTTATCCCATTTGATCCTTAACAAGTGTTAAATGATTTTTGGTTGCAATGTTTAGTGTTATAACAAAAATGTAGAGGTTTATAGTGATGCAATTTATCTGGTTTTTTGATGGAAAGTAACTTAGATTATAATGGTGGTACTAGTATAGTATTTCTAGGTATATCAAAAGTTCTTGTAATTTTAAGGATTCATGTGGGGTGTTATATCTGTTGAGGAAAAATTTTGAGCTTAGTTTTCAGATTTCAAGATTCCTCAATTCTAGTGGTTAATCAAGTTTCTAGAAGGTTGTTCACTGGATGTTGATGATGATACCCACAAGATGTTGGGATATCATAATTATTCTAGACACATGTGTAATGTAGCATTATTCATTCAATAGGTGGAATTTATAGCTTGGTGGTAGGATACTGAATTTTTATATTGATGGAAGTGGAATGGATACCATGAAAACATGTACAAGGATTATTCTAGATGCTGAAGTTAGGTGATAAATGACTCAGGTTTTTATAAGGAGATTTCATATGAATCCATCAGTTTTCAGTTTAGGTTTATGTAAGGTTTAGATGGAGCCCCTTATATTGAATGATATTATAAAAGGAGAAGGAATATTATAATAGGACTATTAGGATAAGAATGTATATTCTAGAAATAAAAGTTTTGGGTTTTCCATGAACCTTCAAAAGATGGTTTTTAATTGAAATTTTCCATGTGTTCACATGAGAACATCTTGAAAAAAGGGGTGGTGTGAAATGGATAAGAGGAAGGATGTGAATTTTGAGCCCTGTAAATATTCAATGGAACATAGTTAAGAGTATGAAATTTTATGAAATTACTAGTGATAAAACTCCAGAAGGCTGTTGTTTATAGTTCAGTAGTTAAAAAAGTTCTATTTAATTTCACCTCAAAGTAATCCTTTATACTAAAATGTATCTTCAATTAGAAGAACCATGATATATATAGAATATAAGATAGTTTGTACGATTAGTGTGTGGAATAAGGCTAGTGTTTTTGATTGGGAGTTTTTAAGTGAATGTTCTTTTTTCTACAAGCATGTGATGGGTCCATATAAGTCTTACATCGAATGCTTTCTTGTTGGTGTTTTCAGGTGGTGGGTTCTAAAAATTGAAGTACATGATGTTGGATTCAGTTGAGGCATATGATATTACTGTTTCCATTTTCAAATAGGGTCTTTAAGAGGATATTCTACATGTATTGAAGTAGGAAATGTGTTATCTCTTGTTATCAAGTCAACATATGTTGAAGACTTGGTCCATGCTAAATTTAATGAAAGTACCTACCCAAAGTCTTAGAACACATTTATTTGTGTTGTTCCAATCATTGTAGAACTTTCATTAAAAATATCATCATATCATTAGAAGGGCCCTATAAAATGGATGTGGGATCCTTGAAGTGTTTAAGACCAGGTGGCGTAGTAGGATAAAAGGACTAAAAAGGACTTAGTTTCACTGAAGGAAGTATTAGTGGGAGTTATTCATGATAATGACATCAGAATTTCTAAAAGAATTATTTTTTATGGAAGTAATTCCGATGATGTCATTGGAGTTTGGTGTAATGTAAATATTTGGGGTTGTAGGGGCATTATTAGAGTGACAAAAGAAGGTGTTCAAATGTGAAGGGAAAAGTAGGAGTAACGGAAAATACTTAATAATGAAACATTTATAAAAGTTATAAGGATGAAAATTCAATCCTATTTTATTTTTAGGATATTGAAAAGAAGTGTTCATATGAGTTTTGCAGGAGTAGTGTCTTGAATTAACATGGCTTCAAGGGACACATGAGTTTTTTTGTAGAATCCAAAAATATTGGAATGATAATAGAATAAATAACCATGAAAGTGATATAGAATAAGGACGAACTAATGTTGTTCCAATAATAATTTGATCTGAGAATGATAGTAGTATTTTAGTGGGAGATTGTTGGACTTCACATGAAAAAAATTCTCAAGTTGGATATTATTGGGTTTGGTGTTAAAAATATTTTTTGAGTCAATTGAAGAAGCTTCAGAAGAACAATATTCAATAGTTACACTTATTGGAAACCCAAATAAAGTAATTAAACTATCACCGTGTCTAGTCTAGAATCATTTTAATGGTTGTAGTTCATTAGAAGTAGGAAATTGTAACTATGGTTCAATATATTCTAGAAGAACATTGTGGAACGTGGTTTGGTTTAATGTTTCAGAAGGACTAAATGATATAATATGGGTTCATGTAGTCTAACAGATAGATCATATTGAAATATATGTTTTTAAGGTTAATGTGAAGTTTTTTTAGAAGTCACCATTTAGTGAAGTCTCATAAGATGGAGTACCATATGCATTTCTGGAGAGGTTGTGTAGAATAAAACAATGTGAAAAATAGAAGGTGAAATTCATAGTGAAATGGATGTTAGAGGTTGAGTTGATGATTTCTATAGGCAATTGAAACTCACAAGTTCCAATAGGAGGATTCCCAAACATATTAGAAGGAAGTGATAATTGGAAGACCTACTAGGTACCTCTATAAGAATTCCGCTGGTCTATCTACTCTATGTATGACCGAAGAGCGCTAAATAGTCTCGATGAAGGAGGATGGTGGAATATATAGATGGTAGAGTGGCCAATATGGGTGCACATAGGTTCCAGATGTTCTAGAGCCAAGGGAATATGGAGGTCTAAGGTCTATAAAAACAAATACCCGAAGAAGTATAAACCAGAAGTAATAGTTGAAGTGATTGGTGAGACTTATTCTGGACAAATTTTAGGTAGAGTTATAGGAAATAGTAATTCTTATAACATATATGTTCTCATTGATTTACAAAGTATGTTTTTACATTTTTCCCATGTATATAGAACATCATTTCTGAGAAAGTCAATCCTGGTTATGAATTGTGTTTTTTACATTATAATTTCACTTGTATATATCGTGAATAAAGTTCACATGACTTGAAGGAAGATCAGAGGAGAATAAAAAACCTACTAAAGGGTCTATTTGGTATCGTAGTTGTGGCGCAAAATCTTCCTAGTTATGAAATAAAAATCCATGGGGGATATTTTGTTTGAGTTGTTCAACATTCTATTCTTATAAAGGTTGTCATATGTAGCTCCCATGGTGTTTTAAATGAATCCCCATGTGATGGTGTAATCAGAAAGAATTTTAGAAGGATATAATGACCTGATCACAACCCCATTGATCCCCAATAGTACACTCACACATATCCATATATATCTTATGCATAAGGCACATGAAATTTTCCTGTAAATTGAAAGAGTTATTTGATATTTTTAATCTCAACATGAGTAAACCCAGAAAGATAGATAGTCAAACACTTTACCTTTCTAGAAAGAGGCATAAGACTCCAAGATGGTGGTTAGTCTAACCATATGTCCCTCTCTCTAGGGAGACTTTACTCGAGATAATTCAATTAATGAAATCCCTAAAACCAAATATGCGTAAAATATATTTAAAAACAATTCTTTACCTCATAAGTTAGTTAAAAAAAATCGAGGCCAAGATATATGAAAATATAAATCTTATGGAGTCCCACTATAATTAATCAGTCTTAACATAAAAATACATTACTTCATTTTTTAGAATACTTAAAAAATTACATAAACAAATTCCCAACGAACATACTAGTTTAGTGCCTTTGGAAACATGGAAACATAAACACTGGTACATGAGTGAGATACATTACCTCTCACTAGGTTCTCCAAGACCTGTATCCATATTATACTTGTCATACATAAATTTTGTCTCCATAACATGGGGAAGGAAACATAAAAGGGGTGAGATCATATGCTCAGCAAGGGTAAATACGAGAGATACATAAGCATAAACATGAGAATAAGGGCATGAGAACATGATCATAGCATTAGAAGATCATAACTAATATATAATAAACATGAATCATGAAATAAAGGATAATAGTTCATATGGAATGAATCATAAGTAAATCATGAACATAATCCATGAAATCATAACATATGAGTAAGAAATAGAATTTTGGTATACACATAAACATGTAATATCAATCCCTATAAGTCAAGTAATATTTATAGAACATATCAAGGAACTTTATGGGGACTACACCTACAGGGCGAGACACACCACCATCCCCACTCACATTCCTTTCCTTGTAAGGGATTGGGTTTCCCCATCTTCACATAGTGAATTGGGTTTCCTTATATTACCATAGTGGATTAATTCCTTTAACTTGAATCCCATAATTTTCTCAAGAGATTTAATCTTTAACAAATTAATGGGTGAGAGATATAGGTCCCACCCATCTCATAATTAAATCATACATTTATGTTCCATAAGATAATGAAACATGCAATAAATCATAACTCATAAAAAATATGGGTTTCATAAGCATCATATGATAACCCATTAAATGAATTGGGTTTTATAAAAATTTCACTATATCACTACCTATGGAAAAGTGATAGGACTCATAATCATTTCATCAGACCATAACATACGAAAGAAGCAGGTTTCAAGATAATATAACCTGTGGAAGATAAATAGGTGTTATAAAACTCATTCCATAGAAAAATAAACCTTTAAAGAAAGAGTATAAATGGTAATCATTAATCATATCCCCGATAAAGCATAAAATATAAAAAATTAGGTAATCCCAGATGGATAAGGATTCTAAAAGATCACATGAAATACTTCTTAAAGAAGATATCCCTCCATTGAAAATAAATTTTATAAAAAAATTTCAAAATAATTTTCTTATGAAGAATGCTTTAAAATGTTATTAAAAAAATTTCTTGAGGAAAATATATTTTCCACTATGAAAAATTATTTTTATAAAATAATGAATTTGGAAAACTTTTGTTATTTTAAATAGATTTTAAAAATTTTAAAGGAAGCATGAAAATATTTTGAAAACCCTTTTCATTGAAAAAACCATGAAAAATAAAAAATAAATATTGAAAACATTTTTATTTGAAAATAATTTTGAAATAAAAAAAATAATTTATGAAATCATTTTAAAATCCTTTTATTGGAAAATAAAATTTTATAAATATATAATGGAGGCTTTGAAACCCATTTAAAACCTAAAAAATATTTGAAAAACTCTTTCTTTAAAAACAACTTTAAATTCAATAAATTTTCCATAATATTAAAAAATAATTCCTTAAAAATATCCATGTAATATTATAAATGAATCTTCTAGGAAATTATTATCATGATTTCAGGTAAGTTCGTACATTTCAAACATTCATTTTTCACCTTAAATGTTTTGAAAAGTGATTTTATTAGAAAATAGTAATAAATTTACTTTTAAAACCATTTTGTAAATAGAAAAAAGGTTAAAAATGTCCTTTAAACATCATATGATAACAGTGAAACATTTTTGGGAACATTTTTAGAAAACACGATATTGGAAAAACAAATATTTTTATGGAAAGGAGAAATCAAGTCAGATTATCATAAAAACAATTTCTTAATTATCTTAATTACCAATTAGTTAGAAAATGGTAATAATAGATTATTAAATAGTGAATATATATAGGGGAATAAAATTAATGATTTCTCTTGATATATGAATCATAATATTTCAATAATGTAATCGTAATCATAAACAATCTCGACCAATGATGAGGTTATATTAATAAATTCTTTACACTTGGTAACCTTTAATTATACTCCCCGTGTAAGAAAATAAAATTAAAAGAAGATTAAAATATCATAAAAAAAATTAGGTTAATTATATAACATTTAAAATGGAATTATATACACATTGTTAAAGAATATAGGTTTATAACATTACATGTGTCTCAAAGATGAAAAATTGAGACAAAATTACAAAACTGATTTGGTAACTTTTAAAACATAAACCCCATGAAATAAAGATCATAAAAAAATATGTAAATAACAATAAATTTAATTATAATAATCATATAATACATCCATTTTCAGTAAAAATACCAGATATAATAAATGGATAGTGATCATGACATGTGTCTCATGAAAAATAGAAGTGAGGTGAGAAAACCCTTACCATAAGTCTTGATTCCCTTTGTTGCCATTACAAAATTCTGTATAATAAATATAATTTTATTATAAGTAAAACATATAACCAAATTATTATATATAATATCATTTATGATTTTATTACGACTTTATATTACCCGTTAATTAACAACTCAATGTTAATGTTATGTTTCAGGTAATAATCGCTTTGTTTCTCTCTTGTGTTAAGATTTGTTATATTTTTTGTCATCATAGTTATAACCTGAAATAAAGAATTTAAACCATGATATAAATATAATATATAGTTATTATATAATTATTTATATTAATATATGAGGGATAAAAATATAAAATTAAATACACTGTTCATGGATATGGTAGGCAGTACGTACGCATGAATAATGTTTCTCTTTTACTATCGCATTGAATGAAAGAAAGTAAATGAAATATATGTATAGATATATATAATATAATTCCAGTAGAATTATTATGTTCTATATATTATATATTTTTAATATATCCATAATTAATATTTTCCATGTAATGTGTGAATGAATCACATCATTCTGATGAGGTGGTAGTCCACACTTCAAAAAATGAAGTTTTCATATTTATAAAAAATGAAAAGCCTGAAGGTATGTTTTATATGAAAATTAAATAAGTATAAAGAAATAAAATATATCATATATCTAATATAAAAACATATTTTTCATCATAATTTCCTACCATCAAAGGTTGTTATGTAAAAATAAACAACATCGTTTCGTGAGGCGGTAGTTCTCCATACACAAGAACGTTAAGTTCGTTACCCATTAGATGGAAGTGTGTGTAATTGTAGGTGAAACCATTATAAAAAAACCATATTATTATATTTATGATACTTATTTTATCATATAAAATTGGAATAATAAAATTTTAATGGGAGAATAATGAAAATAAAACAAATGAGTTTGAGGAAGCACGCTACCTCTTCTTTGGGTAACTCCTCTTGGTTTGATCAAAAAAGGATTACTTAGATGGATTTATGGCCAACGATAGGATTATAGGATGAAGTTTGTTATTTTTATAGATTATTTTGGTATAGTTTAGGAAAGAAAAATGGTTTTATTGGTGTGAATAAGTGGGAGGGGTGAGTTTTTTTACAGTGTAGGTGGAGTGGCATTCTTGTAATGTTTTGAAAAGGGAATTTATCCCATATTTTCCAATTTCATGTGGCTCCCATAATAGCCCCAATTAGATAAAATATAGTATAGGGTCCAAATTTTTCCTATAAATGTATTTTTGAAAATTTTATTGGTAATTTTGGCCCTTAGGTTTAAGTTTTCGTCTATTGTTAAGCTTAATTTAACCTTAATCGTTGTAGTTAATTTTAATTACATTCACTAAAATTTTTGATAAAAAATGATATGACTTCTGTAGAAATTATAAATTATTCTGATTAAGAATATTTAATCTATTTTTCAAAATTCAAATCACATAAGTTTAAGAAATTAACTTAAATTTTATCCCACTGATGGTATGACGATATATGTTTTTAATGTAAAATCGTTCAAAAGCTTGCTAAGTTTTTATCTCCAATTTCATAGTGAAATTGAATACAATTGCCTAAATTGGGTTAATTTATGTATATTATATCTAATTAAACATTAAAACTAATCAATAACATAATTATAACTTATAAGTAAAATAGATGAAAAATCAGTTTTGAATTAAAATTCAATGTTCTTCACTATTTATAAAAAAATGAAACATCTGAAAAAATACCTAAAAAATACCTAAAGTAAAATTTGATATTAAAATTTCCCAAATGAAATTTTTTTATTCATATAAAAATTATAAATGTTCAAAAAATCAGGTTTAAAATGGGTTCACCATTTAAATGTGGTAAAATTACCTTTTTAAAAACTATATCTTATTATTCATAAAATTGGATTTATTGTTATATTATGCATATAAATTTTATTAGACAAGCGTAAAAATATTTTATTTAATATATAATATATTATAAACATTCACCAATAGTGTTTGTTTATGTTATTGAGATAAAATGGTGTTTTACATAAAGAATTTTTTTCTTAGAAAATGAATTTCTTTACTTTTAAAATAGTTCTTACATTTATTTCTAGCTAAAAGTGTTCATTTTATTTACATGATTAAATCTTATTTTATTCATAAAATCCATACTAAGGGCTAGGTGTTAACTATAAAAATATTTTAATAATAATAATAACAGTATTTTGTAGTTTTTTAGAACTAGGTCTTGCATATAACACTTGTTGTCAAAGGAAATAATCATTGTGTGCAACAAAATCCCAAAATTGTGTTACATATACCACAAGATAATTTAAGTATTTCATGTATTAAAAATATTAAATTTTTTTGAGTGAAATGAAAGAAAAAAATAGTGCTTTAATATGACACGATCTATATTTATAGTATTGTGAAATAAAAAATATCCAAAATATTAAATTAATTCAAAAAAATTAATTAATAAAATATTATGGTGTTACATTATACCCTACTTAAAATGAATTTCAACCTCAAAATTTGTCTGCGTAATGTATGGTTTAATACTTTAAAGTTCCTTTCAAATAAAAACACATTGTAAAAATTAAAACTAAAACATCCATTTAAAAATAAAATTTTGAAACATAAAGGGTACACAGAGTAACACATAACTAGTTTTCCACATAAGAGAAAATTAGTAGAAAGTGATGATATTAACATGGATTAAAAGTGTAAATATTTAATGGGATTTATTGATTTCATGAATTAAAAATAAGTGAATGATAAATGGAAAGTAAAGAGACTAAATTTCATAAATTTTTAATTATTTAAAAGGCCATTAGTTCCATAAAAATTAGGGATTTGAGACAACATTTTATTTCAAGATAATTTCCTAAAGTTGAACAATTTTTATAAAAAGATACACTTTCAGGATTTTAGTACACCTCACCCTTTTTTTTCCTTGATCAATTTCCACTTAATATCTTTATTTAAGAAATGAAGGTGAATTTTTCATTCCCGAAGCATTAGAAGATAACGAGATCCATAAATGGAATGCTATTTTATTACATCTATCCCAACAAAAAGGTTATCACAGGTTATCCAATATGCATAAGTACACATATAGTGAGATAATAATTTAATGTCTAAAACCTCATCCTATGTTTGACATAAACCATTCTATCAATGGTTAAACTTATAATACTTATGGATGATTAAAATCGAAAACATTAGATATAAGGTCACTAAATCAACTTAACATTGATCCCTCATATCTCAAAGTTGATCTTTCTTGTCGCATTCCAAACATGTGAAAAATTTTATCACGTATTCTCTTGAAAAATGGTAATAGCCATTTTTAGTGAACATCCTTATTGATAGAATTCAGGTTTCCTTCTTATAATGGTTATTAGATATATTTATTAAAAAAAATGCTATAAACTCCATACATAATAGAAAAAACTTCTTTTTCAACAAATCCTTTATTAGTTCCAATTTAATATATATTTTTCAATTCGTGTATTGATATCCAACATTTATTTTATATAAACATCATTATCTTAAAACTATGAAAATATTAAGTACTAAATTTTCCTTAATCTTGTGTTTCCTATGAACATCACCTTTCCATTAAATCACTTTTCTAGTGCATTAGAACCATTCAATGTATTCTTGAAAATCCTTCGAAAAAAATCTAAAATGAATATTCCTTCTATATTTTACAGCTCAGAATTCATGAATTCAAATACATAAAAAATTACATTACTCCACTTCATACATGATCCATTAACAAGGCTACCTCATCCTATTACATCCCTTTTCCTTTCATATTTCACCTATAGCCTAATCATCATCAAAAATATATCCATTACTCAAACCAACATGATGATTGTCTTCTTGTGATTTCTACTTGGGACATGAATTTTGGTAATGAATATTCATTCTACACTTAAAACATAAAACCTTCAATGATGTCTTACGGAGGTCAATATTCCCATCCATTACATTAACAAATATTTGAGTTTTCCCTTTTCAGAAACTTTCTTTGTGTCTTGATTTTCCACAATAATAACATATTCCTATTTCTCTAATACGTTCACTTAGGTTTTATTCCCACATTATCAGCATGTAGGAAACTAAATCATCTTTCATCCATGGTCTCAATTACCCAAACTCTTAGTGAAATGGTTTATTCTCTTATTTAATGAGTCACAGAGTTGGTTACAGTACACCTTGTTAATCATGTTCCATGAAAAATGATTAGGAAAGATTACAAGATCATTTAATCTAGTGGTCATAGCATTTCACAACTCATCAATACGTTTTCCATGAAATTCATTGTTGAAACAGTTCCTTTTAGTTCCTTCCATCAACTTAAACAAAAAAAACATAGAGTAAGAAACAATTTTCTTCACAAGGAACCACATAATCATAAAAACCACTTATAGGATGTCTAAATTGTGACACCTTCTTTAATATTTGAAACCCCAGGTTTATCCAAGCTATTAATAGGAAAATTATTTTTAAATTCACAATGATGGTTTGTGAAGATTTTTTTAATTCCCAAAGCACAATCCCATGGAGTGTCAATCCAGGTGTGTGGCATGGCCCGTTGTCCTGTACCAGGTTATGCTCGAGTCTGGTGATACACACCTTTCTAGAGTTTTTACCCCTAGGTACATCTATGATATGTCCATATACACTTATAGTATCCATAAATATATTTAATTATAGGTAACCACTCACTCTATCCTTTACCAAAACTAGAGGAAATTTTCCTAAACCTTAAATTATCCTTAGACTTATCATTATTGACACTCCATACATATCCTTAGAAATATCCCTTGGGATTTCAGTAATGTTTTCTAATACCAGTTTTCAAATGTTTAAAAAACATTCACTATAATACCAAGTATAACATACCAGTCTTAATGTACAAAGACATTACAAAAATTTTTAGAATAATTTAAACATTACATAAATATTGCCCAAAGACTATATTTGTTTAGTGCCTTTGGAAACATTGAAACATAAACACTGGAACATGAGTGAGATACATTATATCCCACTAGGTTCTCAAAGACTCCCACCCATATTAGACATATCATACATAAAATATTTCTTCATAACTTGGGGAAGGAAACGTAAATAGGGGTGAGCTCAGATGGTCAGTAAGGGTAAATAAGGGAGATATGTAAGAATAGACATGAGTATAAGGGTATGAGAATGTAATCATATAATTAAAAGACTACACCTTGCATATCATAAACATGATTCATGGAATAAAGGTTAGTAGATCATAAGGCATGAATAATAAGGAATTCGAAAGCATAATCCCTGAAAACCTAACATAAGAGTAAGAAAGGGAATTTTGAAATACACATAAACATGTAATATTATTACCTAGGGATCAAATTTCCCCTTATTCCCATAGTGGACCGAGTTTCCCCATATTCCCATAGTGGAACTAGTTTCTATATATTCCCAAAGTGGATTGGGTTTCCCGATATTTCTGTTGTAGATTTTCCTCATCAACTTGATTCCCATAATTATATCATGAGATACAAATCATTAACCAATGAATTAGATGGAGATATAGATACCACCCATATCATAATTAAATCATACCTACATGTTCTAGAGTATAATAAAACATGCATCATATCATGACCCATAAAAAAATATGGCCTTCATAAACATCAAATAATATCCTATGAAATAAAATGAGAAACATAAATATTTAATTATTTCATTAAATATAAAAAATAGATATGTATCATAATCATTTTATAAAATCATAACCAATGAAAAGAAGTGGGTTTCAAGAGAATATATCCCACGGAATAAAAATAGAATTCATAAAAATAATTCCATAAAAACATAAACCATTCAAGAAAAAATTTTATTGGTATTATTGGATCATATCCCTAGTAAATCAAAAAATAAAACATAGTATTTCATCATAGATGGATAAATGTAATGAATGATAACATGAAATATTTCATAAGGAAGATTGCCTTTATTTTAAAATATTTTTTTTATGAAGAATGATTTTCAATTTTACTTAAAACATTTCCTGGGGAGAATACATTTTCTACTCTAATTTTTCAAATATAAATTAGTTTGAAAACATTTTTATTTTAAAATATATTTTTAAAAATATAAAGAAAACTTGAAAAAATTTTGGAATTATTTTTCTTCAAAAATAGTTTGAAAAATCATAAAAAATCTCGAAACATTTTGAAAACCGTTCTCACTGAAAATACTTTGAACACCCAAAAAAAGGCTCTAAATAATTTTAAAACCCTTTATTAGAAAATAGCCTTTTGAAAACATATAAAATAAGCTTTGAAAATCATTAATAACATAATTTTCTTTTGAATTTTTTTCTTTGAATTCCACAATAAATTCAATAAATTTTCTTTAAAAGTATGAAAAATATTTCTTTAAAAATAACACTATAAAATTAAAAATTATACATTAGGTAAATGATGGTCATAAAGCCAGGTAAGTCCGTACATACTAAACATTCCTTTTTCAACATAAAAGTTTAGAAAAGTTCGTTGATCGGAAAATTATAAAAATATTTATATTATTTTTTTATAAGTTAAAACATGGGTGAAAATTTCCTATAAAAATAATATGAAAGTAGTAAAACATTTTTGAAAACATTTTTAGAAAACATAGTTTTGAATGAAAACATATTTCTGACCGAAAGGAGAAATATAGTCTAATTTTTATAAATTTTTTTCTGAATTATATTAAGTATAAAATACTGGAAAAATGGTACTAATACAAGAATAAATCAAGAATATAAATAATTTAAGGAACTTTAGGAATTATTTTGAGATATGAATCGTAATATTTCACCAATGTAAGCATAATCATTAATAGTCTTGATAAATGATTAGATTGTTTCAATAACCTCTTACCACTTGGTACCATTGACTTATACAACCCATGTATAAAAATAAAATTTCATGAATCTTAATATATCATTTAAATTATTAGTTTTATGATATAACATGTCAAATGGAAATATATACATCTTGTAAAAGAATATAGGTTCATAATATGACATGTGTCTCAAAGAAGTCAAATTGAGACAAAATTACATTACTTATTTGGTAACTTTTGAAACATAAACACCACAAAATAAAGATCATAGAATAGATATGTGAATACATATAAATTTAATTATAATAATCATTTAATACATCCATGATATGTAAATTCACCACATATAAGAAATCAGTGGTGAACATGGCTTGTGTCTCCTGGAAAATACAAGTGAGACGAGAAACCCCTTACCATAAGTATGGGATCTATTAATACTCATTCAAAAAACATGAATAATAAATTAAATTTTCTTATAAATATAACAAATAACCATATTATTATATCTAATACCATATATTATTTTATATTGAATTTATATTACCCATTTATTAACCACTAAATGTTAATGTTACGTTTGACATAATAATAGATTTGCTTCTGTGTTTTGTTTAGTTTTTTTATATTTTTGTTAATTATTATTATTTAATGACATACATAATATAAATAATAATATAAATATAATATATATATTTCATATAATAATATATAGTAATCTATAAAATATAAAAATATTAAACGAAATACACCATTCATGGAGACGGTAGGTTATATGTATGCATGAATGTTATTTCTGTTTTACTATCATATTAAAAGAATGAAATTAAATGAAATATATGTCTATATATATAATTATATTATATTATAATTATTATGACATTTATATAATATAAATTTACTAAAACTATCCTAAATAAATTCTATGTAAAGTACATTCCTTTGAGGAGGCAGTAGTCTACACTTCCACATATGAAGTTATCATATTTATAAAAAAGGGAAAGAATTAAGTTATGTTTTATAAAATAATTATAGAAGATTAAATCAACAATAAATATAATATATATCATATTAAAATTTATTTTACATCATAATTAACAAATTTTATTTGTGGTAAGGGAAAAATTAACAACATCGTTTTGTGAGGCGGTAGTTCACCGTACATAAGAAGAGTAAATTCGTTAAAAATTAGATGAAAGTGTGTGTAATTATATGTAAAAACATTATAGAAACATAATATAAGTATATTTAAGATACTTATTTTATCATATAATTATTTAATAATATTATTTTAGGGGGTGGAGGGTGATAATAAATCAAAGGTGCTTAAGGAATGATGTTACCTCTTCTTTAGATAACCCCTCTTGATTTTCACCAAAAGGCTTCCACAGATGAATTTATTACCAAAATGAGGATTATATGATTAATTTAGGGATTTTTAAGATTATTTGGCCAGATTTTTGGTGATACAAAGGGCTTGAGAGGTGTGAATTAGTGGGAGGGGTGAGTGCCTTTTTATAGTGGAGGAGAAGTGGAATTCTTGTAAATTTTGGAAAAGGGAATTCCACATATGTTTAACCCTAGTAAAGTGGATCCAGTAATGGAAATAATTAGATAAAGGATTTAAATTTTTTAAATATGTAAATAGAATGGATTTTGGATAAGTTTATTAGTCATTTTGGCCCCTATGTTTAAGGTTTAGTACCTTGTTATGTTTAATTTAAACTTAATCATTATAATTAATTTTAATCACATTAACTAATGTTTTTGGTCAAAAACTAAGTTTAAAACATTATAAATTATAAATTATTCTTATTAAAAATATTGAATCCATTTTTCTAAATTACAACGACAAAAGTTATATAAATTAATTTAAATTTTATCCTACATACAGGATGATTGCGCAGGGTTTTAAAGTAAAAATGTTCAAAAGTTTACTAAGATCTTATATGAAATTCCAAAGTAAAATTGATTAAAACTACCAAAATTTTATTTTTTTATTTTATATATTTAAACATTAAAACAAATCAAAAATATATTTTAACATTATAAATAAATTATATGAAAAAGTAGTTTTGAATTAAAATTCAGTGTTCTTCACTATTAATCAAAAAATGAATCCTCTCAATGAAATACCAAAAATTTATCCAAAGTAAATTTATATATTAATATTTCAAAAATGAAGTTTATTTTTTCAAATAAAAATTATAAAAGTTTGAAAAATAATATTTAAAATGGGTTCTCCATTAAAATTTTGTAAATTTACATTTATGAAAAATACATCTTTTTATTTATAAAATTGGATTTATTATTATTTTCTGCCAATAAAATATATTGGATGAGTGAAAAATATTTTATTGAATATATAATATATTAAAAAATTCATAAATAGTGTTTTTTTAATTTACTGATATGAAACCGTGTTTATACATGGGAAAGTAGTTTTCTTAGAAAAGTCATTTCTTTTTTTTAAATAGTAATTACTTTCATTTCTGGATAAAAGTGTTCATTTTGTTTACACGACTAAATAATATTTTATTCATAACTTACATCCAAATGGATATATGACAACAATAATAGTACCTTAATAGTAATATTAATACTATGCAACAGTTTGGTAAAACTAGCTCTTGCGTGTAACGTAGGCTATGAAGGAAATAAAAATTGTCTGTAAAACAAGACAGAAAATGTGTTGCATGTACCAAAATATAATATAAGTGTTTTTTTAATGTAGGATTAAATTTTCATTTCATGAAACTCAATCTATAAATAATTATTTCGTATAACACAAGATATAATTAGAGTTGTGTGAATGGAAAACTATCAAAAAGATTAAATTATTTAGAAAATAAATAATTCACTAAATCTCAGGGTGTTACACCCACATCGTACGAAATTAATGACTCTATTTACTAGAATAACATTATCATATAAAATCATAAATGTTACTAAAATTATATAAAAATATTATAAACATGAATAATATAAATGAATATATAATTAAATAAACTATTTATATAATAAGATAAATAAATATAAACTTTTATTATTTATATAAAAATCATAAAAACACATTTTATTATGTCCACCAATAATCAATTATAAAAAATTTATAAACATATACTTTTTAAAATAAATAAATAATCCGTTTATTTAATATTTTTCAAAAAATAATGGGCAACCTTGAGAAACCATCCATCCATAAGGAAAATATCTGAACTCCAAGGAAAGTCCGCTAAGGGAGGTAGAGGTGGTGAAACCTGTATGGGTTATCACAAGTATGAGGAGTACATGGTGACACTAGGGTAAAAGAGCCACCATGTGAGGTGACAAGGAAGTTGTTCTTTGTAGTAGATTTGTTTGATGAGAATTATTCCAGATCCCCACAACATATTTAGGGTAATGAAGGAGTGCACTACCAAGTTAAAGTCCAATGTTGGATGCATTTGGTGGGACACCTTTTATCCCAACACATGATGCGTGCACATTAAATACTTCAAATGCATGTTTCATACACATGAAACACATGAAACACTTGAATCACCTCGATAAAATTCTCTTAGCCTATTAAGACCCTATGTTGTCACTCAAAGAGATTCTATGTAGAGAAAGATGATGCTCTATTTTTTACAACTCACAACAGAAGAAGTGTTATCCATTAAAATTATTGCACTTCACCCTACATATCATGTTAAAAACTTATCAAAATGTGATAGTGTATTAAGATCATACATCATTACATTATCACATAACATAAATCTGAGTAAATACAAAGTAGTAAAGAATCATTTAATGTGTTCTTCTTATAACATTGATAGAAACATGTTGATCCATCAAAGGTATTGGATTTGATACCCTTGATGGATATTATGGGATCATCATATGATCTTAGTTAGTGGAAGAAGGACCAAAAAGAATCCTAATATACCCTTGAAAAAATACAATATGCATTAAAATCAAAGAACACAAAAACAAAGTATACATTTAATGATTGTGAAGAGATTTCCATTTTTTATTCAATAGAGTGCAGTTTTATGATGATTACAAGTGTAAAAAATTTGGGTTCACTGCCTTTATGGGTGATCTAACTACCAAAGGATCATATATCATATTAAAAGGTTTCCCTCAGGTTGAGAGGTGTGTTATATTCTTCACTGTATACAATGAACAAATCTATAGAAGAAGTGATTTTTATAAATATTTTGAAGAAACTGATGATCACTATCATCTCTTATTCATGCATGATTAGAACCATACCAACGAGATAACTCCTTTTATGTAGGTAATTCCCAAAACTACTCCATGAATAAAGAATATTTCAGGCATGTTTGGTGTCATAAAATTTCACCCTTGATTTATGTCTCATGGATGAGTGAATTTATCTCATTAAATGAATATATGAAAATAATTTGTTACATTAATGATTGATTTATGGAAAAAAAAATTCAAGATGGAGGTGGTAGATGCATACACCGTTGGGTGGTATCTTATGAAACTGAGATACGTTGAGTGAAAAATAGTCTTGAATTATATATTATGAATGACTCTGACCTCAACATATCCTTAATTCATATTCATTAAATTAATATGATTTTAAGTTCACTTACAACACCCAGTACTTAAGAGTAACATTGGGTGACATGTAAAAGTAACTATGCTCATCGATTAGTAATAAAAATTGAAAGGCATTATTTTTGAGTCACTCTCCCTATAAATGTTATAGATTATTTAGATGAAGGGTGAAATGAATAAAGGAAAAAAGATAACTTATGAAATGTGAAGCTAATATCTTTTGAAATGTTGAAATACAGCGACATCCCGAACACCCACATTGATATGTAATGGTAATATATGCATAAATTCTAAATGAATTACGGTCCCAAACACTCAGAATGATATGGAAATATAACCTAAACAATATGTAAAAGTAACCAGTCCATAATCAAGAAAAATGGAAAAGTGTTCAAATTCACTAGAATATATAAAGATAATTGAGATATTTTTAGGGGTTTTTGAAACTATAACACGGAATGGTTTTGAACATCCTTATGATACATAAGAATCATGTCAATGAAAAATGGACGATATGTAAGTGTCACTTCTATGCTAAATTATGTTACACAATGCTCACTATAGATCATAAAATATGGTTGATAATGTTATCAGTCGTGAATGTTTACACACCATGGGAAACATGACCACTCCATGAATAGTGTTGAGAGGATTTTGGTTGTTCTTCCCATTTTTATATATTCAAACCATGAAATAGGATTACCCTACAATAGGTTAGAGGATCACACCATGATATTCAGATGAGTTATTTGGAATTGAAGAAGCTATATTTTTAAGTGGTAAATTCATGTGATTTGATTGAGAAATTGATATGGAAAAAATCATGGTTCCAAATATTATAAATAAATATTAATATGGTTATATGAATATATTTTATTTGAATAAGAAGATATGATCAATGCTGAAAGTATTTGAAAAATATATCAGTCAACGAAAGAGTGAGGGAGATATCAGTGTCATCGAAGGACGAAAGGGAGATCATGATTAAATTGGAAATCTGATTGAGATGTAGTATAGGGGAGTAATTCTTTTAATTTTTTTTTTGAAATTATAGAAAATAAAATAAGTGAGATACAGGTGTATACCTTTCTGGTAGTTTATAGTGTTCATCATATTGATGAATGTAGAGATGCTTGATACACTATTGATATTATAATCTTATTCTTGGAGAGTGGTTAGTGAATTCAATAAAATAGGACATTGTCAATGTGCCCTCCTTAAATTAGCCCAATTTGGTTGAACCAATAAAAATTTCATGTTTCCCTCTTTATATTTTAATCCATTTATGTCTATTGGAAGGGAGATAGGTGTTCCTACTAAGAGTGGAAAAATGTTGTTGGGGAGAATCATATGATGAAATTAACATACATTGATTCACCCCTATTGGGAAGTGGTACCATGGAAAATGTGTCTTAGTGAAGTATTATCTATTTCAAGAAATGGAAAAGGCCATAAAATATATTAGAATTTAAATTATTTGTTAAAAAAATTCCCAATTATAGAAGAATTATGTGACACGAACCAAGCTACCAGGGCCCTTCCTAGTCTGACCGTAAACAAATTGTTCTACCCCAAGTCTGTCTCCAATAGTCTAGGGAAAAAATGAGTAGGGCCGGGTAGTCATATCTAACAAAATTGGAGGCATAATACTATAAAATCCAATAATCCACACATCTAAAATGTAAAAGATAATCGAAAAAACCCAATAGGATATATATATATGAAATAAAATTAAATATGTATAATTAATTTATAAGACAAAAAATATAATACATCCAACTGTGTAAGTATGGGGGAAATAAACCATACAATAAATTTCAGTACCACAACATTTTAGGAGGAACCTCCTTGATGCATGTACCCCCAAATCATTCAACATCCATATCATGAACCACCACCATCATAAACCACTAAGATCCACTGAAAACCACCAAGCGTCACTGTGCATAAGATCCAAACAACTCACACCGGCTCTATGTCCCCTGAGAAAATCACCCAATTGTGTGTCATCTTCATAGACATAAAAAAATTGGATATAAGACCCCTAAAGGTGTGAGTAAAAACATACCCATTAGGTTGACTCAAATACCACATAGGAAACCCAATTAAATAAGTCATCTAAATTAATGGTATAATAAGTATATAGGAGAAAGAGAAAGTGGAATCCTCAACACAATGTTATATCAAATATATTGGTACTAAAGATTAGGAAAAATAATTTATTAGTAGAATAGTCCACATATTATCTAAAACTGGAAGTTTGATAGATTCATGGATGGTACTAACTATATTATCTCCAATAATTGATAGTCACAACACATTAGAAAATAAAAAATATATGATCACTAAAGAGTACTTGAAGCTTGATGTCGATATTCAACTATACTTTTCCCATTATCGTAACACATAAGGAGATAATGAGTCATCATTCTCAATTAAACCAACACTTTTAAGCCTTTCCATCTATGATACCACCACTTGAAACCACAATGAGAGTCTGATCATCTCTGAAGAACACTCGATAGTCAAGGGGGAAATTAATCCTTTGGCCCATAAATAACACATCACTTATCAAGAATTAAATCTTCCAATTGACCTAAATTATAATAAAATTGATAGTAATTGAAAATGGAAAATCCCTACACATCCCTAGAATCCAAAGAAACCAAAAAAAAATATCCCATATTACACTGAAAAGTTATATTGGAGGAAACTGATCCCTGATGTAGATGGGTGGGAATAAAAATTTTATTTCCCTGGGATAAATCCACTCAAATATTAATCTCAACCTCACCATTTATATGAAAAAAGTATAATGTGATAGAAGAACATGATATTTAAAAGTTTAGGTACAAATAACTACTCCTTACTATGTTGGTGATCCCCACTAACATGGATTCTTTTACTAACTCCTTCACAAAATAAAAAGGCATAAGATACAACCCATTCTATACATCAGTAATCATTCCTCCTACTAAACATGATTCCACACCCCATCAATCAACTATTCTTCCACAATTGGTTATATCCCCAACTTTTATTCTCATATAAGCTTCCTTTATAGTTGGTTATACCCCTTGACAATGATCAATTTTATCAACAAGTTATACTTATAGATGTAAGATGTTTTCTTATTTGTCTTTTTATGAACTATAGAAATATATTATCTCCCTTCACAAGAAAGTTAAACCCCTTTTACATGCGTACAAAAACCAAGTTATTTAACTACACTCTTAAGATCCTTTTTTCCTTGAAACATCCTTTTGATATTTGGTAGATTTTAATATGATCAATAAAAAATTTCATAAATTATCTGAAAAAATTCCTTATGAAAATTTAATCGGATCAACAACAATCTAGAATGCATTATTCTAATGAATCTGAGTTTAATTCTCTTCACCACCCTTTATTCTACCTTATTAAGATCATAGTAACTCTTTTTGATTATTTTTCCAACGAACTCCATCCGACGAGGAATGTCTTGTATGGTTCACTTCCTAATTCATCTGAGTAGAAACTAAATTATCCTCTCTTATATTCTTCTTCATACGATGGAACTATGTCAAGTTCCTCCTTTTCAATCTTATTTGATGGTATGAAATTCTGACCCACAATCTTTAACATTTTAGGTTTTCTTTAGAATGAACAGTGTCAAGTGTTTTTTTATTTTTTCACCCACTTTATATAGGTTCTCCCCAAATATATTTAGTGGGAGCTCATATTCATTTTCCTACTCATATTAATTTCATTTCATGCTTCTAAACCCTTATAGAAAATTTTCAAACATTCCTGAATATTCATGAAAGCTCCCCCTTTGAATTTTGTTAAAATAAATGTTATGTAATTATAGAAATCTTATTTTCAACCACAATATAGTAAATAATGAATTATTATAATAAGAATAAAAATATTTTTTGGGCTTTACAAATTTATACAAATATTTTCAAAATCTCCATTCAATGGAATTTTTTATAATGAATTTATAAGAAAAAATCACATGGTTCAATTTTTCTGATCACAATTCCCTAAAATTTATTATACGGATGAATTTTTATAAGAATTATCTTTCTGATGTACTAGAATAAATGTTTGTATATTGGATCGCAATTTATCTATTTATTCAGTTTTCCCTAGTTCATTTTTTGTAAACCACTTGGTTCAACTTCTCAAAAAGGTTTGTCTGGTGACATCATGAATTTTTTTTCCAATGTCAGTCTATGTGATGGATATCCATTCAATGAAACTCCATATAAATATATGCTCAATGGATTCTCATCTAATGGTTGTTTGTCTAATGAATCTTGGTTTTATGGGAGTGATCCCTAGGATTTAATTCAGCAGTGCACTTCAAAATTTCAAAATAATTATTAACTTCATTCAATCTTCATATAATCTATTTAATAAAAAAAAATTGAGATACATTTGAATTATCCATATTTTTATTTTCACAGATACGAAATCTGAATTCATATTCCTTTTACTTTCCCCCTTTGTACTTATTCAAAATTTTTACAAACCCAAAAATACCAACATCTCAAAAAGTTTTGTTTGATTAGGTTCATTCGATCTGGTTCATCTGATTAGGATTTTCAAAATGGGACTTTCCATCTTAGAGATATTATTTTTTACTCCATATTAGAAATTTCACACTTTATAAAATTGTATAAACTCTCTAATGTCTTATTCTCACAGTTCTTTTATCCAATTTATTCAATTTCACTACAATTCCCTTTTACAATGTTCAGTTTGTATCATGAGGTTGTTCATGATGTTGGAAGTTTGAAAAATGGATCGACATAATCTGGCATTGTTAAGAAACATACCTATATACCTCTATATGTAACGTTCCTATAAAATCTTTAATAATTTTTTTACAGAACTTACTCAAGATACATTCTCTTCAAACATATATTGATATATTCACAATAAATGAAACCTAACTGATAGGAGCCTAAATATATACCGATTTGTGTTTGTTTTCAATATCCACATAAAACTCCAAACATCTTCAATATTAATATATATTCTCAATTATTTCTCCTTTCATGATGTTTATATATTATTTATCTCCTTATTCCACTTCTCCCCCTTATTAAACATTAAATAAAATCGGGTAAAATAAGAATCATCTTAGCTTATTTTCCTTTATCTATGAATATCAATAACTTTATTGGAGGAAAACTAGTATCACATGATTTTATAAAAAAATATCCTTCAACTATAAAAATATAATTCTACATGGGAGAACCTAGTGTAGAAAACAATAGTGTAAAATTAGGGTGGTTAATGTTGTCTATAACATATTTTCCATGTTATTCTTTCCTCAACAATATTATAACTTCTCTATATTTAGGGAAATATGAATAATTTTGTTATGAAAAATACTGAATCCTTAACAACAAACAATCAAAATAGTCAATGTTTATAAACAAATTTCCCAACATCAAAAATTTATTTTCTTATATACATTATTTTTAAGAAAAGTGTTATGCATATGCCTTAGCTTCACCTTTTATCCCCCTCAAGGGTATCACAATTTTCCTCATCATGGTATTAGTTATTTAACATAAATTCTCTAAAAGTCTATAAACAATTTGAAAGTATATTGGGAATAAGTACTTCCCTAATTTTTTCTATAGAAGTGAAATATTCACTGATAATCTTTACTCAGTATTAACATACTTTTCTTCTTCTTGTATTTTATAATAAATATATTTTCTTACTTCTGTTTAACCTTATTAGATTTTATAGGAGGTCTATTCTCATATATATAATCATCTTATGAATCTATCAACTTTTATTCATATTTTATATTATTTTTGTTACCTTGAGTTTGTATCATATTCTACTTGATTTCATCTTGGGCTAATTAAATAGTCACACAACTTTTTTTAACATGTGTATATTGCTCAAATCTCATTAACATTTTATAAATTTTCAAATCACCATTTTTTGATTACATTTTATCAACTTTTTTCTCCTATATATAAACATTGTTCTCCCCCTTTTCTTTATAAGACTTTTGTGATTATTCCAACTTTATAGACTTAGCCACATTATTTGGCCACGAAATTAATCAATATTTCTTTACCTAATCAACCTTCTTTGTCTGATAAAAATTCACATCCTTTTTGAATTACATAAACTTCTTTTCTTGATCAAATTTTATAAGGTTTCCATTTTTCTATTTTAGGGATTTAACACTATTCTCCATTTGAACTTTCTATTCTTCATTACAACACATTCGTGATTTTTTTATTCTATGGTCACTATATCTCACCCTTGATTCATACTTATTTCTTGGTAAATAATTTTTATACCAGCATGAAAATTATATATTCCTAAAAAATAAACCACTATAGAAGTGATCACTAAATATTGATATTTCAGCTTGATAGTAGATCTTCCCTGAAGATTACTATTGTTGTCTTTTTATAAACAATGGGATTTTTTGGGAGATTATTTCTTGAATAATTAAACTCTTTCTTAGTGGAATATGATTTCACAAAAATAGAATATTTTATACCTATAATTTTAGTATAATAAGATGCATATTATCATTATTTTGGAAGAGAAACAGCTTGATACTATGATCCTTTATTTTCACAATATTTAAAGTTTCACCGTTAACATTTACTACTTTGGTGAAGTCTTCTATCAAATTTATTAACCCACTTTTTGTTATAAGTATCATTGATTGTGTTAATAAAATAAATTTTTCTATTATATTCAATATTTATTTTAGATCATTTACCATTTTTTGAATTTATAATACATTAACCAGTTATAGTTATTAATTTAACAATTATAGTTTCTGCTATATTGATATTATCTTTTTGAAAGGAAGTTAATTAATAATTTTTTATTTTTTTGTCAAGTTCACCAAATTTAATTTTTTGAGATAGAATCAAATTGATATTTATATCCAAATTTTTTATTTTCTCACAATTGTAAAAATTTATTTACTTATCTTCTTTCTTCAACATCTTTTTTTCCTTCTTGAGTTGAGTATTTTCCTTAAGTGATGCTTCCAAATTTTCTTTTATAAATAACTCAACATATGTTATCTATTTACCATCATAATCACTAACTAATGAAACACATAACTTTTTTAACTTAAGAATAAAAATTTACATGATTGTTAGATTCATTACAAGATGAAGAGTCATCGTACTCTAATATTCACACAAAAAATATTCTTATTGTAAGACTAGTTTTTTTATTTTTCTTCCACTTCTATTTTCTTGAATTGTTATATTCTTCATTTATCTGAGAATCATCATCTTTCTTCTTTGTAATTTATTGTTCAAAATGGATTTTTTCGGTAAAATTCCAAAAAATTTAGAGATATTTTACCATTATATTTCCAATTCCCCTTTTTATATATTTTTTTGAAGAAGTGAAACAATTGTGTTCAAATATTACGATTCTTCCATTTTACGGAATTACTTTTTTATTATTCACCTTACTTATCTCTGAGATTAACTTTTAAAAAAGCTTCCAAATCCATTTATTTAATAATATTATTCATAAAAACCATTTTTATCCCCATATAATAATCCATAAGAATATTCTAAAGTTCATTTAGAGGTAAATTTTCTTGATCCAATGAAGCTGATACTTTAGAATTGAGTTGATTAGAAAGTTTCTCATCATTTATTAATGATAGTAGAATATTTTATCTTCTCACAAAAAACATTAATGTTTCAAAAGATATAATTAACTCCTGTAAATTATTCATCCAACCTTTCATAATCATCTATACCAACATGTTTTAATCAGATTCTCCATATTTGTAACATATATTTTAACAAACCCGCTATTTATTTAGAAATGAAACATGATTTGCTAAAAAATTACAATTAATAAAAATCAAAAAATCGATAGGTCTAGTGTATTTGTGAAATTAGGTACATTACATAACAACATAAAATATGAAATAACAAAATTTTATTGAAAACATTTTTAACATGACCAAAATGTTCCTTTATATTTAACGCTGCACGAGATAACCTCAGGAGATACATAAGAAATGGGTGAGATATAAATCCTAGTAAGTGAATAAATAAGGAAAAAATGAGGACGAAAAAACTTGTTAGACAATAGGAATACCAATGGAGCATAAAATGAATATTAATAATAGGGCATGATATAGCATGATAATCATAACATGAGATATGTGATAACAACTTAAAACACTTCATAATAAATATATAAAGGCTAAACCTACCAAGACCCCATGGTGGAAAAATTCACAAAATGGAATAAGGTAAACGCATATCCCAACATGAATTATCATGATACTAAACATTACCCATTACATTGGAGCACTATCAGGGCACTCTATTCATAATCATTTCTTTCTAAGGCTTAAGTGTACCACATATATCACATAACATGGATTCATTCAACATAATAATTTATTACATGATCATGTAATGTGGAATAAATACATGTCATTACCCAATCAACAAGTATTTTTCAATAAAAGTGAATACCCTTGATAGATAAATGATTATGGTATTCACTACACAATTATTTTTGCATGGGAAATCATGGATCAACTTCGACTGCATAACGTCATCATATAGAAATTCATAAAAATGGTTTGATGAGAGTGAATGGGGTATAATAATTTATTCATGAAATTTATAGTAATATGGATATTTAATAATATATCCAAACATAGGGAAAAAGAAAATTAAAATTCATAACATAAAATGAATTCTTGATAAAACAGGAGGGTTGAATATTCCTTATGAAATTTTTGCATAGTAACTGGTGTACATAAGGATTCATAAGAGAGATAAATGAGAGTTAAAGGGGATAAAATAATAAAAAAATCAAATGTAATGTAAGTGGGATAGGTAATAATTTATCCCAACTTAATCAAATGGAAATTAAAAGTCATATCATAAATTTAGTGCTTGATAAAAAGACAATAGAGGGAATCCCTTACTTTGTTGTGTCAATCCAAAGTCATGGGAGAGACCTATTGAGTGCATAGGGTGCCTTGGTAGGACTCTTTGGAGTATATATAATATTTTTTATGTGATTGAAGGATTATTATTGAAGATAAATGGGATCTTGGGTGGGTTTAAATAGGAAAAAAGATTGATTTCTTTATTATTTTGGTTTTAGACAGTACATAATAAAATTTTCAAAACCAGAAACCATCCCATGGGGTTTTACACATTTTATACTAATTTATAGGGGTATAAATTATTTTATAAGTCTGATGGATGAGTAAAATAAAATATTTCCATTTCTTAAGTAGAGGTGAGTCACATTTTCAATGATTTGATTTAAAAATCATAAAATATTTTATAAGTCTTGATGGATTTAGTAAGGCATTAAAAAGTAAATATAATAAACCTAAAAATAAAATTATTTTAATAAAAAACAAATATTTGGACGAGGATACCTTTTATAGTATTTATTACATCACTATTGGTACTTTATGATGTCATAAAACTCACTGTATATTATAGTATATTTATTTTTTTCCAAAAAATTAGAATGTCTCAGATAATTATGGAAAATTCGCGACTATATAATTTTGGAATTCTGATTGAAAAAATAATATTCATTATATCGAAATTATTTTATAAATATTTAAATTTTAAATTTTAAAATAAAACCAAAAATTTATTTAAAATTGACTTGTTTTTGACAATAAGATTTTTCAATCACAATGAAATAATTACATTTGACTTCATAAAAATTATATGATCATTTATATTTAATAAAAGAAATTTAATAAAAACCTTTTATTAAAATATTATTTATTTCAAAAATCTATTATTTTATAAAAATATATTTCTTAATTGAATTTGAGTATTAACCAAAAATAATATTTGTGATTTAAAAATTATTAATTGAGTGACAATAATAGGATGAAAATATATTCATTATTCTATAAAAAATAATGTACCTATTTTTATTTCTATTGTCTTGATACATATCAATTTAATACACCAGTATACACCATAAGATTAAGGTGCACGATGGTGGGAATTTCATGGGACCATTCGGTGAACATTGGTTGGGCCGTGAACTTGATGAGATTGAACTTCTCTTATAAATGGTTTTTCTCTTGATTAAAATGTTACATATCATCTTGGGATTGGTATAGAGAAAAGCCAATAAATTCTATCTACCTCAGAAACTATGATAAATGGGCTTCATAGCGTACAATCTTACTGGTTAAAGCCATCAATTCCCTTTTCTGTTGCAAATATATTTATTAGAATCCCATATCTATACTATTCATTTGAACAATTTTCAATGACTATATTAACAACGATAAATATAATTAACAGTAATTTAAATATAATTTTATATACTAAAAAATAAGTTGATATGTTTTCTATATACATAAGACATTTAATTAAATAAAAAAGGGGAATTTCAATCATAAAACATCTGGTCATTGCATTCTTCCCCTCTTTAGAAATTTCACCCTCAAAATTTTATTTGTACACACTTTATATAGATGAAGGTAACTATGCTTCATCACCTCCTCTGATTTCCACACTACTTCTTTGAACTTTTGGTTCCTCTACAACACTTTAACATGGGGCATTGCCTTATTTTTTAGAACTTTTTTCTCAGTGATCTAAGTTCTTCACTGGATGCTCCTCATAAGAACATTCATTCTCAAATGGTATCACCTTAGGATTGAGTACATGTGATGGGTCTGGTATGTAATTTTTTAAGAGGGATACATGGAATACATAATGTACTTGAGAATAGTTTTGTGGTAGTTCTATTTGATATACCACTACTCTGATGCGATATAGGATATCAAAAAGAGATGATGTACCATGGACTATGATTTCCCTTATTCCCAAATCTCATCACTATTTTACTTGGAGATATGAATAGGAAAACGATGTCCCCATCATCAAATTAAAAGGCTTATTTATTATTGTCATCATAGATCTTTTGTTGACTCGGTGCTTCTTTAATGTGCTACAAAATGGTCTTATATATATCCACCATTTAATCGACCATTTTAGGACCTATAAGTTTTCATTCCCCAACATCATCCCAACATGCCAATGATCAAAACCTCTTCCCATAAAGGGATTCATAGGGAGCCATTTGGAGGCTTGAGAGGAAACAGTTGTTGTAAGAGAACCCAACTAGAGGGAGATGTTTGTCCCATCCTCATTTTAAGTCAATTGAGAATACTATCAACATATACTCAAGTGTTTTGGTAGTCCAATTATATTTTCTATTAGTTTGAGGGTGATAATCCATACTAAATTTCAGCTTATTTTTTAGAGCATTATGGAGGCTTTTCCAAAACATGAAGTTGAATATTGAATATCTATCGAACATAATTGATAGTGGTACTCATTAAATCCTTACTACTTCTCTGATGTATTTCCATTCCATTTTACCCATTGATAAATCCTCTTGAATCACATTGAAGTGTTCATTATTTTTAAGTCGATTCATAATAATATAGATATTATTGTTTCCTTTGGATATATTAGGATGTCTGGTGAAAAAGTCTTCAGTGATTTTTTCCCATTTCCATGTTGGTATGGGTAATGGTTACATCATCCCCTAAGACTTCTTCCATTCAGCCTTCACTTGCTGACATACCAGGAACTTTGATGTATATTCAATGATCTACTTCTTCATGTTATCCAACCAATTGTGCTCTTAGAGATATCGATACATCTTTGTGTTTACTAGGTGAATAGATAAAGTCAAACTATGTGAATCCTCCAATAATTCCATCTTTAATTTAGGATTTTATGGGACATATAGTCTTGAACCAACTATCTCAATTATGTCTTCATTAACATTGAACTCAGAGGATTTCACTTTTCTTATTGTTTCTTGATTCTTCTAAATTTTTAAATCATCTTTTTCAGAATATTTTAAACTTTTAAGAAGTGACGGTTGATAAATCATTTTTAAAGGACTGATTAAGTTCATTTCTTTATGATTCCCATTTCCATCCTATTCAAATATATGAATATTAGATCCTTATGAATTCTCAATCACGATTGAATTGATGGATCCATTCTACTTAGAGAATCATCAACATTGTTCTCTTTCCTAGACTGGTAGTGGATTGAATATTCGTAATACTTAGTGAGGTATAAAAATATTTTTCAGTGTATATTCATCTATTTCTGTGTGAATATATATTTATGAATTTTTAGATCCATATATATTTAAAAATTATGTACAAATAGATAATATCTCCAAAATTTCTATACAAATATCTTAGCTTCCAACTCCAGATCATGTGTGGGATAGTTTTTCTCTTGAATGTTCAACTACCTTGGGGTGTAGGCAATGAATTTATAATTTTTCCTCAACATACACCCTAATACCTTCTTCAAAGTATCACTAGAAATTGCAAATATTTCCCCACTTGTGGGTAGTGTGAGCACAAGGGAAGTGATAATCCTTCTCTTCAAATCTATGAATATTTATTCATATTCATCACTCCAAGAAAACTTGACTCTATTCTGAGTTAAGTTGGTAAGAGGGTTTTAAAATAGTGAAAAATTTCAAAAAAAATTGGCGATAATATCTAGCTAACCCAAGGAAAGAATGGATATATGTAACATATATTGGAATCATCCATCCTTCAATTGATTTTTTTCATTGATGGATCCATATATATCCCATTTATTGTGATGATATTTCCCACAAACGTGACTTCCTCAAACCAGAACTCACACCTGCTATACGTTTCATAGATTTTTTCCATTGAAAAGGTCTTTAGAATAGTTCTGAGATACTCCTACTTCATTTTGTAGTATATTAGAATATCATCAATAAATACTAATACAAATTTGTCAAGGTAATATAAAAAGACTCTATTCATCAAGTCTATGATGATTAATAGGGAATTAGTGAGTCTGAATTTCATAACTATGACCTCATAGTGCCCACACCATGTATGAAAAGTTGATTTGGGGATATCCTCCTTTTTCACCCTTACTTGGTAATATACCGACCATATATCCACCTTAAATAAGTATTATTCTCCACGTATCTGATCGAACAAGTCATCAATTCATGGAAAAGGGTACTTGTTCTTTATCATGTTCTTATTGAGTTCATGATAATCAATGAAAATGAACATTTACCCATCCTTCTTCTTGATGAAAAGGACTGGTTCCCCCCATGGGGAAGCACATGGGCATATAAATCTTTTATCCACATTCTCCTATAACTATTTCATTAGATCCTCAAGTTCCACAAAAACCATCCTATATGTAGTATTGGATATCAGAAATTCCCTTGGTATAATATCGATTGAAAATTAAACCTCTCGGCCAGGTGGAAGACCAGGAAATTCCTCAAGAAACACATCATCTTATTCCCTCACAATATGCATTTCTTCAATGAAGAATCTTTTCCTTAGTCTCAAATTTTTTTGCTAAAAACACATTCTCATAGGGTAATAATATCCAATATTGAGATGATGGTGCTTAAGAATATTCATCCTCCTCCTTGGACTTGTATAATATCGGGGCTTTATTCACCATATGAAGAGTGATTTCCTTATTGTGGAAATTTATGTTGGATATATATAGGGATACTTAATACATATCCAAAATTACATCAAATTACACTAAGGGAAGTATGACATGGTTCAATGATATGCTCAGTCCCAAAACATTGGTTGGAGATGAGTTATATACATGGGATGTAATAATTTCCCTATTTTCCATTTTCACTGATATCTCTACTTACAATCATTGTGGTGGTGTTTGTATTGTTCTACTAAACATTCATGATATAATGGAACGTGAAGATCTAGAATCAAAAATTATATTTCCTTTTATTTAATGAATAACAAGTGTACCTTTGACCACTTTGTTTTGGGATTATTCTTGGTGGTAGTGATGGAAAAATATCTACCTTGCTGCCTTGGATGTTTTTTGTAACGTCTGAAAACCCTTGTCTTAGTGCACTCATCCACAAAGTTCCATGGTTCCTTGTAAATGAAGCAGAGATCAACACATTGAAAATTGACTGGGGAATTCCTTTCGTCTGTCACATTGGTGGGTTTATCCTATCGGAAATCATTGGCCATGTTCCACTCTCTTCCAAACCTAAGGTATTTTGTTGTCCCCCCTCAAGAAATTTTCAGGGTTCTTCTTTCCACACCATTGACAAGTGGGATACCGAAATTTCATAGAATTGTTGGATTCATACATCATACCTCTAGAGTTAAATTATTATTTTTTCTTCTCATCCCTATGATACCCCTGTGATTCACTCATCCCAATTTCGAATTTGTGGGAACATCAGAAGATTTCCTTATATCTATCAAAGTCATGGATTTCCAAAGCTTTTCATAGACTGGGATTTTACCCACTAAAGAAGCAGTAAACCTTGCATTCGGGGGTAACGACAAAACCAGAGGGATGTCATGAATGTATAGGAAGTTTTACTCATACAACCCAATCGATTCGTCATAATTTTTCATGAGTGTGAGGAAATATGTTTCCACATTAAGAGGGAGGGTGAGGGGGAAAAATTAATCAATTTTTTTTTCAGAATTCCTTCCACTCCATTGATTTCCTCTCTTCCTCATGCTTCGTATACAAGATCAATTCCCATGACTAATTAGATTCACCATCCATATATGAAACATCTATAGGAATATTATATTGTTCGGAACATTTATGGATGAAGAAAATATTTTCAATGGATTTGATCCATAGTTCCATGATCAATGGATCATATGATCCTTTTAAAGTAGGAGGCCTTTGTCGCATGAAGCTCTCGACTATGGGTTAATATCTCTTAGGGGGATTTTGGTGCTCCTATTGATCCATGTTTTGATTTAAAACATGATTAATCTGAGGGAGTATCATCTAGTTAGGCATCTCATTGTGACAATCATCACACTAACCTTCGCATTGGTTGTTAGCACAATTCCACATATTTTCAGGCATTGCCTAGAATAAAGGTAAATTTAGGATTGATTATTTTAGAACATTAAACACATAAAGGGGAATAAAATGAAAATAAATTTATAACAGATAAATTAATTTTATCTTTTTAACTTAGGAGTTTATAGGCTTAAATCTATGCTATCTATGATCTACTTCTTCACATATATTCTAATGGGATTTTTTCTTTGTCACCTTAATAATGGTTTGTAATGAGGTTATGAATTTACCTAAGAATATACCTTGGGAGTATAAAATTGGGTGTGTAGTAAGGCCCATTATCATGTACCCGGTTACCACGAGTCAGGTCCAGAACACCTTGTTGGAGTTTTTACTCCTATGCAAATCTGTGTTAGAACCAAATCTACTTATTGTATCTATACAAGGATGTATTTTCTGGATAATGTATTTACTCTATATTTTAAAATATTTATGGATATTTTATTATACATAGTCTTATTCCAATGGCATTATATATAGTTCTCCAATCCTAATAAATTTTCTAGAGATTTTTCATCTAATCCCAAAAATAAGTAAACCTGTCCTCTGATACCATCTATAACAACCCAAATATTTATTTAGAATCAAAACATGATTAATTACATGAAATTACACTTAAAAAACTCATAAGATCAATGATTCTAGTGTATTTTTAGAAATTAAGTACATTACATAAAAAATTAAAACATGAAAGAAAAATGTTTTTATTGAAAACGTGTTTAACATAATGAAAACATTCCTTCATATTTAACACTTCACGGGATAACCTGAGGACATAAATAATAAATAGGTAAGATTTAAATCCCAAATAATAAAATAAACAAGGAATAATAAGGGGTAATAAAATATATTTTAGATAATAGGCATATCAATGGATCATAAAATGAAAATGAAGAATAATTCATGATATTGCATGACAATTATAACATGTGATATGTGTAAACAACTTAAAAAATTGCATCCTAAATATATCACGGCTAAACCCACTAAGACCCTAAGGTAGAAAAAGTACAATAAAAAAATAAATTAAACCCCTATCCTAACATGAAATATCATCATACTAAACATTAACAAATGTATTGGAGTTATATCAGAGCAAAACCTTTATATTCATTTATTTTTCATGCTTAAGTGTGCCACCTAAATCATACAACATGGATTCATTCAAGATCATAATTTATTCTAAGATCAAGGAATGTGGAATAAATACACGTCAACACACAATAAATAATTATTTTTCATAATGGTAAATACCCATGATATAGAAATGGGTATGGTATTTAATAAACAATGATTTTGGTAGGGAAAATCATAGTGCAATTTTGGCAGCATAACAACATCATATTGAAATTCATAAAAATGGTTGATGAGAGTGAATGTGGATCTCATAATTTAATATAAAAAATATATAGTAATAGGGATATTTAATAACATATTCCAACATAGGAACAAAGGAAATTATAAAACATAATATAAAAGGAATGCTTGATAAAAGAGGAGGGTAGAAGATTCTTTACGGAATTTAGGCATAGTAACGGGTGTCCATAAGGGTTCGTAAGAGTGATAAATGAGTTTGAAGGGTGATAAAATCATATGAACATCAAATATAAAGTAAGAGAGATTGGAAATAATGTATTCCAGCTTAAGAAAATGGGAATTAAAAGGAATATCATAAATTAAATGCTTGATAAAAAGATGAGACAGAGAATCTCTAACTTGGATGTGTGACTCCAATGGATTGGGAGAGGCCTCTTTAGATCTTTGGGGTGCCTTGGGGGGACTCTATGTAGTATAGGGTAGAGTGTGGACATGTTTAAATTATTTTTAGTGAAGATAAATACAATATTCGGTGGGGTTATATCTGAAATAAAGGGGATTTCTTTATTATTATGGTTTTGGACATTACATAATAAAATATTCAAAACCATAGACCATCCCATGGTTTTACCACGGGTTTTTTTTCCAAATTATAGTGTTATAAATTATTTTATAAGACCAAGGATAGATTATAATAAAATATTTCCTTTTTTATGTGCATCTGAGTCAAACTTCCAATGAAAATAATTTAAAATCATAGAATATATCATAAGCCTTGGAGGATTCCTGAAGGAATTATAAAATAAATAAAATAAACATAAAATAAAATTATTTTAAAGGAAAAAATATATTTGGTCTGTTATACCTTTTATATCATTTATTACAACCCTATTAGGCCATTATGATGTCATAAAACATACCATATATTTATACGGTATTTAGTTTTAACCAAAACATTATACTGTCTCAGAAAATAATGAAAACTTCACTATTGGATAATTTCAACGTGATGATTTTAAAATAATTTTAATTTTATATATATAATTTTCTAAATATATATAATTTATCTTTTATAATAAAAATGATATTTATTGAAAATTTATTGGGTTTTGACAATAATAGTTTTTGAACTATAATAAAAATTACACTTGACTTCATAAAAAGTATATGATCATTTATATTTATTAAATATAATTTAAAAATAACATTTCATTAAAATATTTTTTATTTGAAAAATAAATCAATTCATCAAAATAGATTTCTTAATTGAAATTGAATATTAACAAAAAATACTATTATGGATTTAAAAATCATTTACAGAGTAACAATAATAGAATGGAAATATATTGATTATTCTATAAAAAATAATGTACATTTCTATATTTCTAGGGTCTTGATACATATACCTTTATACACCATCATATGACCTAAGAGTTGGTGTGTGATGGTGGAGATTTCATGTGGCCATTCGGTGAACATTGTCATGACCCGTCCCCTGGGGCCCGTATAGGGACTACCCTAAGCCCGCCTTCCATAGCCCATGGGCTAGCGACCAGCACCAAAGGCGTAAATCCCTAAACTAGGAAGGAATTACCTTTATAACTATAAACAAACACATCAGAGTACACAACTGGAAGCAAAACACTACGTAAAAACTGTATACAAAATAAGTGTTAGAAAGTAAAGGGGCCGGAAATACAAGCCCAACAGGAAAGTACAAGTACAACTGAAAGCAATTAGAACTGAATAAAAGTAAAGAAGCTATAGGGTTGTCCTCTAGGGTTCCTACCTAAAGGGTAGGTACAGATGGCCTCCTCAGCACTCCACATCCATCCGTCTCCTCCGTGTACCACCATACCAAGTTGTCTACCTCCAGGTACCATCCAGTCCTGCTACTCTCTGCCTCAATTAGCAATGTCCATCGTCTGAAACCAACAAAATGAGTTGTGGGCATAGCCCGTGCATGGGTGAGTATAACGATACTCAGTAGGGACCCTGAGACCCTCAAGGTCTCACAAAATCCAACAAGTATAAACCAAAAAGTATGAAATCAATGGATAACCATTACTTAGTTATATGACCATACATATACCTAAGTTTTCTAGTAATCCATCTCAATCATGAGGAAAGCACAAAAGTCATTGACTCAGCTCAAACTAGGATTTTTATTAATCTGAATCCTTGGTTGCTGGAGAACTCCTCCTCTATCGAGTATAGTGGGCATGCCACATCACATAGAGGAACTTCCCACTATCTTGGACTGCTGAGGTACTCCTCCTATCGAGTATGAGGATCTGCTGTGCTCACATAGAGGCGCTCTTCACCGTGGTTCTACATCGCTCACATAGAGACACTCCCCTGGTATCCTGCTGAGGTAGTCCACATGTCGAGTATTGTGGGTCTACTGCACTCACAGAGAGGCCTTTCCCACCGTGGGTCTGCCGCGCTCACACAGAGGTGCACCCCACTGGGCAAGTCAAATCACTCCGAGTCGAATCGGTCAGTAGTCATCAAGTCTCAGCTAGCTACTAGGTTCCCGTAAAAATGCATGCTCATCGCTGGAAAATCCCCTCCACAAGCTACTAGTTGAAATTCCAACTGTCATGAAGTCCCACGTAGAAGTATCTCAAAGGTCCGCCACGTCATAGGGATCTCAACGCAAAAGACGACATGTCAATCGAATGCCCGGTCTGTTATTTATTAGCCTTTTAGTCCCGAGGGCCCTGTTGGATTTGTGTACGATCCAACCAGACCGTATCTGAGCTATACCCAAAACTCCAGTGAGGTATTCTCAAAGGGACATCTTCGGTCCAAGAATACTGGTTCCACTGACATTTTATCAAACAGACGTCTGGTGCGAAAGATATGGCCCAAGAAGGTAATGGGTCAGTAATGGGCCAGGTCCGGTCCAACCCAATCGCACCGACTCGGTCAGTCTCGCTGGGTCTGACCCAGCCTGTTGGGAGGATAGGCCCGCTATGTTTTGGCCTGACTGCTGGGCCCGACCTAGCAGACTGCGAGGACGGTTCGGCCTCGAGGTCGCCACCTAGGAGACTCGGCCTGAAGTCCAGGTCCGGTTTGGTGAGTGCTGTGAGGGGCATGGCTCAGGCAAATCAGCCCGGGAGGTTGGGCTGGTTAGGAGGCCAGCGTGTAGGCTGCACAGAGTGCAGGCTGACTGCGGGTGCGCCGGGTAGGGCGCAGCTGGGGCCGGGCAGGCAACGGGGGCGCCAGGAAGGCCGCGAGGGCACCTGGAAGGCCGCGGCTGGGGCAGAAAAGGCCGCGACCTAGGCCGGGCAGGCCGTAGGAGCATGGGCAAGGCGCCAGGCAGGATTCGGGGGCGCCGACAGGGTGTCGGTTAGGGCTTGGGGGCGCCGGGCAGGGCACGACAGTGGCCGGACAGGCCTCTGGGGCGCCGGCGGTGTGCCGGGCAGGCCACGAGTTTGCTGGGCAGGGCGCGGGGGCACCGGGCAGGGCGCAAGGGCGCCGGGAGGCTACGGGTAACACTGCGTTTGTCGTCGTTGTCTTCGTCGCCTCATCGCCACGCTGAAGTTTATCACAAAGAAGAAGATTGATAGAGGGAGTCGGGCCTTTTTAGCTTGCCCCGCACCCTCCGCGATTAGGGTGATAGCAGAAGGTTCTTAAGAACAAAGGATAACAACTCACCCACAATAGAATCATAACCTCGTTCTTCGTTTTGAATGAAAGAAAGAACATGGAACAAAAAGGAAACCAACCCCTACCTCTTGTTCATCGTTAATCATTCGTTGACATCCCAGAAATATTGTCGTCGATTTGTGGAAGATGAACACATCCCACATCGAAGGAGTCCGAGGAAGAAGGTTGGAAGGGGTTGTGCTTCATAGTAGAAGGCGTACCACGTTGGTATTCTTTGTTGGGGAGAGCGTCTTTCACCGGAAGAGCGTTCTTCGTTGAAGAGAAGTCTTCGTTGGAGAGAGTTCTCTCTTCTCCCAAGATCTTCCAAAATGCCAAGGGAGAAATAATAGAAGAAGCATTGTCTATTAATTGTTGGCACAACAATTCAAATTGTGGTGTTTAATTAAATGAGACAACTCATTTAATTAATGGGGGCGATGTTGGCTCATGTGAGTGAAGTGGGTTGGAAAATTAATTAAGGGCGGTTGGCTCCATTTAATTAAAGGGGAAGGTGGAGAGGCTCTCCCTCATAAATGGGGGGGGGGGGGGGGTTCCATGGGGTTATGAGCCTGGGTGGTCCCCACCAAAATAATCCTCCCAAGAGAGGTTATGTTCATGTGGGCCCCACCACCATAACCTCTAATGGGAGGTTATGGTGTGGTGGCCCCCACCTCTAGCCTCATATTGGAGGCTTTAACCAACAAGAATAAAAATAAAGTCATACTTTATTGTTATTTAAATTAATCTTAAAAACCCCAAAACAAACTTTTATTTCCGAACATCTACCGTCGAGGTGAAATTCTTCTTAAGAAACTACTGGTGCTACGAGTTCAATTGTGCCCTCAGATTACAATTCTGAGCACTGGTTCAAAAGTTATAAAATCCAACTCGTACATTTACTGAACAAACCCGAATAAAACTTGAGAAATTTATTCCGGGCACAACGGGCCTCGGAATCAATCGCCGTCAATTTTCACAGACTAAAAATTCCATGTATTTAAGAAAAACATTTCCACATAATTTATGGGTCTTTGCAAACATGTTTTGAGCCATGATCTCAATGAGGTTGAAGTTCTCTCGTAAATAGTTTCACTCATGCTTAAGTTGTTGGATCTCAGCTTGGAATTAGTCAAGTGAAAATCCAAAAAATGATATCTCCCTCAGAAGCTCTGATAAATTGATTTCCAAGGGTATAATCCTACTATTTGAGGCCGCCACATAATTTTTCTATACAAAATAGATTTTTTAATACCCCATATTTATACTTGTCATGTGAACATTGTTCACCAATTATCTTAACAACATTAGAGATACTTAAGAGTCATTTAAATCCAATTGGATATAATAAAAAAATAAGAGCATGTGTTTTTATATCCATAAGAGATTTAATTAAAACAAAAAGGGTAATTTCATTTAAAAAAATTTGGGTCTTTAATTATATTCCTTAACATTCTCACAGTACTAGAAAACATGCAAATACCAATGGTTTAGAACCATGGGTACAAGTCTCTAAACCATTGGTATGGCCTATACCAACTATTTGGAGGGGGTGTTTTCTACATTGGTGCTGGTATGTACCTATACCAATGATTTTTGAAAACCATTGGTATATTTCATATGAAAAACCTATACCAATGGTTTTGAAAAACCATTGCTATAGGTAATGTAAAAATAATATAAAGCGTGGTATTAATCCCAGAACCTCTCATTTATATTCTAATGATTTAACAACTAAGATAAGATGAATTTTGTGAATATAATTTGATAATTATATATATATATATATATTTATAATTATAAATAATTAAGCTTTTTTTATTAAATTTTCATTGATTAATTAATCCATAAAAAACATGTGAACCCGCACCAATGGTTCTCAAAAACCATTGATATACCTCTATACAAATAGATTTATAAACCATTGGTTTAGGTACACTGATTTTTGTGACCTATACCAAGGGGTTTTTCCAAAATCATTAGTGTAGTGTCTCTATAAGGGAGGTATACCAACATTTTTGACAAAAAACTTGGTATATATTCTATACAAGGGACCTATACCAACAATTTTCAAAAAACCACTGGCATATGGTGTATACAAGAGATGTATACCAACAGTTTTGACAGAAACTGTTGTTATAAGGTTTCTTCAAGGGATCCATACCAATGATTTTAGCTAAAACCATTAGTACATTGTCTCTAAAAGGCAGATATACCAACAATTTTGGCCAAACTATTGGTATATGTGAATTAATATAGCTCTAATTTCAAGTAGTGAAATTTCAGTTATTGATGTTTCTCAAATTATCCCACATTTTATTAGTGGTTATAAACCCCATAATCTCTATATAAACATTCTATGTGAGATCCATCAATATGAAATTCCGATCTTATCCATCAATACCCAAATTTCGTTTATCAAAATCCATTATATAATTTTTATTAGCATGGGTAAATCCAAAGATTACAACATCTCTAACTTTAAGGCCAAGAGAAAGAAGATATATAAATTTCATATTCTTCCAAATGCGATCATTTTTTCAATAAAAAATTTGAAGAAGCATTTTTTTAACTGAAATGAAATTCTCCATTCTCAGTGTTGGATATTTAAAAGATAACTTCCACTCTAATACCACTTTTAGTTCTCTTGGATCAATTCATGGTCACTAAGAGGGGGGGGGGGGTGAATTAGTGATCACTTTTTATTTTATAATAATTGTTTCTTAACTTTGTAAGGAAACATTTATTAACCAATGAAACTTGTTAGAGTAAAAATACACTAAAATATTAATCTAAAACTCTCCTTTAATATTACAAAATATAAAGAGATAGGATCACAAAATATTTACATGGTTCAGATAAAGAACCCCATCTTTCCATGTTAGTTATCATCAACAACATGGTTTCATTTACTAACTTCTTTCGGAAAAACAAATGCACATGCCTTGACTGATTATACACCCTAGTGATGTCATCGAGCTTGTACCCAAGTGGTATAGGTTTCATGCTTGGCATCGAAATGGCCTAGGATCAAATCCGGGTAGAGATGAATTTCATGGTATTATAGAAGGACTTTATAAGGGAACTGTAGCGGTACTATAGCAGCGGTTGAACTATAGCGGTGCAACATTGTAGCAAGAACTATAGCGGTGAATGTATCGTAACAGATGGGGGCACTGTAGCAGTACTATTCACCGAGGGGTCCTTTGGGCCAAAAAATGGTCTTTCAAGACTTGTTTCAGGCCACTTGGCCTTGGCCTTCAGTTTTTGTAATAGGTCTCCCTCTACCCACACTAAAGAGGTCTTTGATTTAATAATAAAATTGATGATTTTGCCCCAACCTTTAAAAAAAATACACCCTAGTAATCCTTCATCCAGCTAACCCCAGTTCTACACCCCAAAAATCATCTATTCTACCACATTTGGTTATACCCCCAACTTTATTTCTTGTATCCACTTCCTTTATTGTTGGTTATACACACATTACAACGATCCTTTTCAGAAATAGGTTATACCCCCAATAGTAGTATATTTTCTTATTCTTTTTCTAATCCACTATAGAAATATATTCTCTTCCTCCACTAACACGTTGGATAACCTTTACCTATGTAAAAAATCAATATATTCAATAACCCTCTTAAGAGTATATTTTCCTTGAAAAATCATACTGATCTTTTATAGACCGAGATAATATCAATCAAAACATTACATAATTTATATGAAAAACAAACTTCTTAAAATTTCATCTGATCGAACTCCATCCAAAATGCCTCCTTATGATGGATCACCATTTAATTCTCTTCACTACACTTTAGTTTACAATGTTACATTCAAAGTACATACATTCAATGAAATCCATCTATGAAGCATGTCTATCCCAGTTTAGTTCCTTATTTGACTATGTAGAAACTCAATCAACCTCTCTCAACTTGTTCTTCATTTGATGGAACTCCCTACAATTCTTATTTTTAACCAGATTGGTTGGAGACCCATCCTCACACAAAATATTCCAAGTTTCATCTTTTAATTAAAATTAATAGTGTCCATTATGTTTGAAATTGACATCCCATTATATAGGTACACCCAAAATAGATTTGGCCAGAACTAAATTACATTTTCCCAAGACTTTTGAATTTTACAGGTCACTTCTAAACTCTTATGGAACATTATCAAAAATTCCCCATGCTTCATTAAAACCTCTACTTTATTCAAATTTTCATAAAATCTATTTTAAGTAATTTTGGAAGACTTCCGTAACCACATAAAGATATTAAAATATTAATTATTATCTTCAATGTCGTCATATTTATGGGTCTTTAATTTTTTTTTCAAATCTTCTCAAAATATATTCTGGGTGTAAGTTCATTTTATGAATACATAAGTCAATATTGTCTAGTTATATTTTTCTGACCACTCTTACACATATGTTCTCTAAATTATAGTTTTGATAAACATTCTCTATGTAATGGACTTGAAGAAATTCGTTCCCGATTGAATGATATTAATCCATTTAGTGACATTACCTAAGATCAATTTTTATACACAACTTGGTTAGAGATCCCTAAAATGTTCATCCATTAACATCATTAATGTTTGTTTTCTTATATTCCATATAATGGATCTTCATTCATTTCAAATCCTAATAAATCTACTTATGGTGCATGGTTGTTTGATAGATGTTTATATGATGGATGTTCACCCGATGGATTTCCATCCGATTGATGTTCATCCGATGGATGTTCATCCGATGGATGTCCATCTGATGGATGTTCATCCGATGGATGTTCATCCGATGGATGTTCATCCGATGGATGTTCATCCGATGGATGTTCATCCGATGGATGTTCATCCGATGGATGTTCATCCGATGGATGTTCATCCGATGGATGTTCATCCGATGGATGTTCATCCGATGGATGTTCATCCGATGGATGTTCATCCGATGGATGTTCATTCAATGGATGTGTTCCCCAAGACATTATTCACCAGTGTGCTTATTAATTTATCAATAACCTCAAACTCCATTTAACATTTATACCGATTATTTATTAAAAAAATGTTAGCTACCTTTTAATTATCCTTATTTTTATTTTCACAGTTATAAAATATGACTTATTGTGCCTTGGACTTATATACCTCTATACATATTCAACCTTTGTAAGAACTCAACATCACCAGCTTCTCAAAAATATTCATCTAATCCGGTTCTAATAATTAGGTTATTTTGATCAGTTTTGTCCAAATAAGTTCCTCCAACTTAAAAATATCGAAATCATCTTTTTTACTCCATTAAGTACATTTTACACTTTGTTCAAATGTTTCCAAACTCACTAACACCTACTTCTCATAATTTTTTTTCTAGTTTATCTAGATCAAATTATCATAAATTTTAAAAACTTCATATAGTAACATGATCTTTTTTATTATTTTGGAACTTTGATGAGTGGATTGAAATCCTATAATTTTGTTAAGAAACCACCTTGTACTCCCCCATAAAGAATGTTCCAATAAATTCCTTAAAAAACATCCCTAAACAACATTCTTAAGGATGTTCCTCCTGAATATTTCTCTTCAAAATCATATTAATATATTGAAAAAAATGAATCCAAAATAACTTTAACCTAACCAAACCTCTGTTGGAGGATCCCAGTCCTCTCTGAACCCTTAGCTATATGAAATACCAAATCCATAGATAGGGGGTTCCTATCCCATGTGAATGGGTAAAATGACGACTCTACCTAATACACAAGTGTAGGATCCCAGCCCCATAATATTTAATGGGTAAAATACTAACCCTACTTAATCTATGAATAATGGATCCATATCTGAAACAAATAGGTGAAATACAAACACTACATTTGGATAGTGATAGGAACCTACATGTATCACCTTGCATATCACTGTTGATTGTTATAAAAAATTCCAATATCATATTCTATAGGGGAAAACAATAAAAATTAGATATAAAAATTCCTAAATTTGATTCCTAGTCATGAATATATGACAATAAATAATAGCTAGAAGGAATAGGTGAAATGTTCTACAAGATACATGTGTTTAGTCCTTACGCAGCGACCTACCCTGTACTGACACACTACATGTCATTAAAGGGACTTATATATGGTTTATAGGATGTGATATATGGTGTATTATGTTAGTCAGGGTATTAAAATTTTACCACCACTACTTGTGTTATTCTTAACAGATACACAACATGTGGACCTAACCCACATGACTTGTGATATCACAAAACCACCTAGTCATGTAATCCATGTGTATGAAATTATAGCTGTCTAGGGGTACATGACATCTGGGATGGGTCACATGGTGTATGAAATTTAACATTGATGAAAATACTATCTTTCAAATCAACCGAGATACACAACATGCGTTTTTATGATGTATATTCCATGTAGTTGGGTGTTTCAAACTAGATTCATCTTCTCACCATAAAACACACCACATTCTCTTATTCCATATAAAATCACACCCAATCATTTTCTTAGGACCTTGATAATGGGTGTAATGCCACTAGACCTAAAACTCTAGCCATAGATCACCCGTAAAAAAATCTATTAACACCCATGAGAGATTCAATCATCCCCACACATCACCCCTTGGGAATGAAGCCATGCCTCCATTCCCTCACGGTCTTCTATCTCTCAAATTTTATACGATTACCAAATTCTCCTTCACTGAATCCAACAAATGCGCATTTTCAAGTGATTCATTAGTGAAAAAAATAAGACCAATAAATATGAATCCTCTTCCCAACCATTGGTTGATGAATAATACATGAAGAACAATCAGAGAAAATAAAATAAAAAAATTACATGAATAGTATTGATGGATACTCTGAACTAGACCATTGATAATAGGCATAAAAACAAGTGAACAAATAAAAACATAGACAAAAAATTAATACATTAAAAATATAAGTTATAAATTTATTGTTCCATATCAAGATCAAGAATTTAATAATGATTTATAGTTCATTATTGGAAATCAAAATATATGGGGTGAAATCTAACAACAATAATGTCATACCTTATGGAGCAATAATTTTTACTTTGATCTCATTTTTTTATCCTAATAATTCACTCATAATCATTGTTGAAAATTTGAATCCATACTTTGATTTGATATAGATCCCACCATAACCCCTTCTTCCTCCCTAGGGTTCATATTGTTGGAAATGTATAACTTAAGGGAGAACCCAAAATTAAGTTTATATAGAAAATTATATAGGGTTTAATCATTAATTTACCTAGTTAATGAATGAATTAAATTAATTAATTGAATTATATGTGTTGAAAATTTCCAGAAATGAAAATGTGAATGAAACTAGCACTGATATTTGGTTAAACCCATTTTTTAGATGTATTAACGATGTCCATTTTAGCATTTGATGTTTTTCTAATAAGATATAATCATTTCATCATAATTACGTGTGTGTGGACTGAAAATATAATTTTTATAGTTGATATATTTTTTATCAAAGATATTATACACCCAAAATCCCAAATATTCTTCGTTTATGAGTAAAGGCCACACCCTAGAATCAAAGATACCAAAAAATAATTTTTCTGAGGTCATTCTCAAGATTAAATTTTCGGTGGTACTATGTGGTAGGTCCCAATGATTCAAAAAACAAAAAATTTAGCTAAGTCTCAACTGAGAAAAATATGGATCACTACATAATCTCCACTTTAAACTGTTTCATCCTTGAGAGTAAAAAGAAATAAATCCCCACCATTTTTAAGCTATCAAAATATAATCATGTGGAAACACCCCCTCAACACACCGACATACTTTAACTTTATAGGTTAAATCTCTTATGTGATCCCAACACTCAAATTTCGTAGATGTAAACAAACTATATGATTCATAAAGATAATATCTCTATCCCCTCAGGAAAAAAAGAATAAAAAAATATATATATCTTCCCTAAGCGAGACTTGATAAGCCTATATATCCTAGAAAGGGTTTGATAACATGGTCAATGCTAGAGGGTGTTATTATCTCTACATATTTAACGAAAATTATAGATGGATATATTATAAGAGAAATTCATCTATACTAAACCCCTATATTGAGTGGTTTATCATATTCCATTCCATCACTGACAAAGCTTCAAGACCGCATGCTCTTTGGGGATTTAATTAGCTCATCTTCTGTAAACTTACAATAAGAAATAGGTAGCATTGTTTATATATTTCTATAAAATGTTCCTTCTTTTCAACCTTGTATGAAGTAAACTTTAGGAATACCCATAGTTTATTTCAATCTCCAATAGACCCACTCACACTATTTAAGATAACATGGTCTCATAATCACCTATCATTCTTGAATGTTACCAATGATAAAAACAAACACAACTCCAACATCACTAATTTTTGAACATCATTCCCCTACCAATTTAGTGGAATAATCCACCCTAATTTGAAGTGTATAATCCAAAATATTATGATAAACTTTCTATCCTTACTCTAGATCCTAGGATAAAACTTTCCTAAGTGAACAAAAACAACAACCTCTAGAGAAGATCTCCTCCTACATCACATAAAATTAGTTTAGATACACCCACAATGATTCAATAAGAAATCCTTTCTCAGTACCATGCTATACTAGAGTTTTTGTAACACCCCTAAAAAGTTATACATAAAAGGATATTTGTTACTAACATTTTCACAAAGGTTCATTGTTATTTTTGGGATCCCATATAATTAGAACACCACAATTAAGCATAACTGTCCAGGGAGTAGTGATTATGATGGGTGAACACCTGGAAAGTTTCCTTGAGTATATGCGAGTGAGAAAAACACACACTAAAAGAACATGTGTTATCATGTGAAGATATTCATTAGTATGATAAGTGACCTCAATGGGAAATATTATGTGGTTTTCTCAGAAGGAAACTACAATATTATTGGATACCCATGGGGTCATATGACTATGTTCATGGTATAGGGATGGATGGGTCCAGAAAAATGATATCAAAGCCAATACCGAACCTGATGTGTAGTGACACTACCTAGGTTTGTTGTGTGGGGTCCATAATGAGGGTGTTGTGATTTTAATTGGTGGAAAGTGTAAAAACCCTAAAAAGTGATAGTTAAGAAGTTAAATGTTGCTGACCATGTAAACATGGTTCACCTTTTTAGGAGCCTATATGATTAGAGATAAACAGTTAAGCATGCTTGGACTGAAGTAGTAATCAGGATGGGTGACCTCCTGGAAAGATTCCCCCAGTCTGTGGAAGTGAGGAAAAAACACTTAAAGAAAATGTGTTGGCATGTGTGGATTGTCATTAGTCATAAAGAATGGTATTAGAGATAGTATCCAACCAAAACTGTAGTGGAACTACCCGAGATTGGTGTGTGGAGGCCATAATGAGGGAAATGTGCATTAACAGGATAGAGAGTGTAACACCCCTAAAAAATGAGTTTTAAAATGACAAATGTTACCACCCATGTCAATAGGGTGCTCATTTATTATAGGAAGCCTGTATGATTTGAACTTAAATGATAATCATGATTATCATGGGGTACTATTCATGATGGGTCTCCTACAAGGAAGATTCCTTATGTCTCTGTGAGTAAGGAAAAACACACAAAAAAGTGCTGGCCTGTGGGGAAAATCATTAGTTTGATAAGAGACCCTGGTGGGTAATAACGTATGGTTTGCTCAGAAGGAAACCATGGTATTATATGATACTCATGGAGTTAAATGACCAGGTTCAATTCTCAAGGAATGCTGGGTCCTAATAGCGGTTACCACTCACATTGACCATCATCATACCTTAAAAGAGATCCAGGAGAAAAACACTCTCTACCCATGGAAGTGAGTGATGTTCTCACCACCTTAAGGGTATCCTTACCAGTCCATTTGAAGGGAATATTCAGTTACAAATGATCACTAAATCAATATCATAAAAATCGTGGTCCTATATTAAACAATGGATGATTGAGGCGTTACCACCATCAATGGAAGGTGGGTAAATTACCTCTCTTTATAAAACAATCAACTACCCTAAATTTATCTACCCGAACACCTCCACATCCATCAAAATGAAAGTACTTACACTATGAATCACCAAAAACCATGCCAATGATGTTCCATTATGATCTCTTCATTCACCATGGATTCATCTTCTTAATATCCAATATTTCTACATGAATCTATATCTCACATTATAATAATTTACTACATAGAAGAACTATTGTGATAAAACTAGGGATATCTACAAACATCTAATAGACAAACTTTGAACCATCTAATGAGAAGTTTAAACTCACAAGATCCTAGATCTCTATAAGGTATTTCACCATCACATTCATCAATATTTAAATTTTATCCCCATAATGAAAGTTTATTTCTACACCATATTATCATCAGCGTTCGACCATAGGTCACCTATTTAAAGGACTCACACATTCTTCAACATGAAATTGAATCGAATCCACATCCATATCTTATTAGAAAAATACATGGTTACCTATTAATGGTTATATATCTTATTATCTAGTAGTTTATCTCTACTTACTACCCTAGTGGTATCTTACTTACTGATATAGATATTTCCCGACACATCTACCCAATATCTTTACTCCTCACTATACCAACAATGGGAAATAAATTGTATTGAGGTGGGCATCACTGCACCTCTTCTCTTCCATTAGTATAGATCACCTCAAAAAGGGGTTGGTGAATAATGTTCATAAATAGTGGAAGTTACCTAGGTACATGTAGTTATTATATGGGTTCTATGAGAATATTCAGCTTCCAAACATATAGTGCAGGATGAATAATTCACACCCACACTGACCGATGAAAGAGTTTGTGAAGAATGTACATGAAACATAATCGAATTTACACTTACTAGTGTCTAAACAAAGGAGTATCGTATAAATTTTATCCATAATCTAGAACTTATAGCACTACATGATGAAAAAACCTCTCTAAGGTGGAATTCAAGGGAGAGGATCAATGCATCATCCAACTCCAACATCTTCACACCACTCGATCTCTACCAAACTATTTGGAGTTTTTGGTTATATTTTATTTTTTAATTTTTTGAATTTTATGAAACTAAAAAATAATATTTTATCAAATATATATTATATAAAAGTCATTATTTTTCTACCAAATGGGTTATTAGAATTTCTCAAAATAATTTCTACATAAATATATGTTTTAGGTATTTTATAGTCAATTTTTATTTTAATGGAATCCTTATTATTGATTCTTCTTTGAATAATTATTATTCAATATATTCATTTAATTTTTTTTAATTTTTTCTCAATATACCATATTTTTAAGTGTTTAAGCTACAAGAAGTTATATTATCTATGCTACCACATGGTATTTGTTTAGCCACTACATGTGTTAAGCATAAAGTTATTACTTGTGAAAATCATCAACATACCATATCAAGATTTCTCAACCTACTATGCATGTTCACTAAATATACTACATGTATAATAAGGATTTATATGACTATTTTTTACTTAAACTAACACTTGAGGATTAAATATATACAACGAGTTGAGTCTTTCCCTAACCATCATGTCATATATTCTAGCAACCATATCACGCAAGAAATATGGAACTCGCGATACTGAAATTATTAGAGGTGAAGAAGATGTAGTACAAGATGAAACATGAATAATATCATACCACAATCATAAACCATGTAGTATGTGAACCTACTACTCGCCGAACAATCAATTGACTATAAGGAATCATGAAATATTGAGGGATAGAAATAAAAACAACAACAAGACGTAAATATTATTATTGTAGTAGATAAAATGACCACATGATATATTGATCAGTAATATATTGACTGATTACATGACAAGATAATCCATGCATTGACCATACCTTATACTACTCAACCAAACAGTTAGTGCATCAACCACATGTTATGATATCATGGTAAGTTAATCAACCACATGAATTCATGAAAAAAAAGTTTCATTTATAAAAGGCTTGTAGAAAACATGTTATATACCACATGGTTACTTGGCTCTCATAGTTAGTTCAGTACATTACTTATTTCTTTCAATAATTTGGAACATTTCATCATACTATGTTTTTTATATGTTGATATTTTTAGTTACTTCAAGTTTTTGTAAATTGTTTTAATTGATTTAGTGATTCTAAAAAACCATATTAATTATATAGAGTCCATGAAAATTATTTTTGAAGTGTTTCAGATATGTTTTAATATTTTCATTATTTATCTCTTAAACAAAAAAAAAATAATTACTTTAAATTTAAAAATATATTTATTATTGTTTTCATTAAATTTTATTGCTTATAAATTATTATTAAAAGTTAAAAAACATTTTAAAATATATTTTATTTTAATTTTAATAGTTTAATTAAATTTTGAATATTTAATTATTTAAATATCCAGTAAAGTGATTTTCAAAATTCAAAATTTTAATTTTATTGTTTAAATTATGCAATATTTATGGGATTTATTGGACATATTATTATTATAGTGATATTGTTGAAAGATTAGTGATAATTTAAAAATAATTTGAATTAGTCTATGTGTTTTTTAATTAAAATGATTTTTGGTTTGATAATTCTAGAGTGATTTCATTTTCTATCTTCGATAATTATGAAGTTTGAATTTTAATTGTTTTATCCAGTTGAAGATTGGATTATTAGTATTTAAAATATTCTAAATAAAGGTCTTCAAGACCCTTTAAATGGATATATACATCGAATATACATTATTGTGATGAATTTATTTGACATAAAATTTCAACTTTCAATCTCTTGAAGTGTTTTATGATTTTGTGATATCATGCCAATAAAGTTACATTTATTGGATATTATATCTAGGGAAAAAAATTCTAAAAACAACAACTACTTCCTTGATGTGAATTTTTGATCCACTACCAAATGAACCAGAGTCTATGATTCACCATTATTCTATGACTTCTTCTCCATGGTTCTTTTGTATTCAACTCTAATTATTTCTACCTATCTTACCTATACACAAATATTTGGTTTATGATTTTCCAACAAAATTTCATTTTTGAATATCTTAATGTTATGACTCCTAGATTATAAATTCAATATTACTTGAGTAGTGACTCCTACTATCAAAATTTATTATTTTAAGGGTTTCAACTCACTATATAAAATTCAATGCATCCTATTGTACCACTTATAGAAAAGGTGGGAATTTAACAGGTTAGGATTTCTAAAAATCCATGATATTAGTGAATTCACAACTCTCAATGGTGTAGAGATATTTAAGGAGAAAGTAGGTTTACATTGTATTGAACTACTAAAATAATATTAGTGTTCATTGTAGTTGGGGTTTTTATTAGTGTTAATCACCCCGTAATCCAACATGAAAAATGGGGGGTTCGAAACCCATTGGGCGTAGGAACTGTATCAGGTGACACTGTAGCAACAATGACAACTGTAGTGGAGACAAGTCACTGTAGCGGTATAAGGGTACTATATCAGTGGTAGATACTATGCAGTACTATAGTAGGTGGAGTACAATAGCAGTACTATTCATAGAATGGGCCTTGGGCATAAAATTTAGGCCTACATGCCATGTAATGGGGTAAATGCCCACTGGGCCTACAGGATATGTAATGGGTCTCCCTCTACCCAGTTAGAAGAGGACTTTGCTTTTTTAAAATAATAAATGAGGCTTCAACCCCAAACATTAATAAAAATCTGGTTTTTATTATTCACTTTTCTACTTTATTTTATCTTCTAACAATTAACTCCAATAATTAATTTGAATAATTAATTAATATTTTAAATATTTTTGATCTGGTTTATTCACCACCCTCTATGCCATCTTTAATCACATGTACATATAAATTGGTATCAAATATTATTCCTTGAAGGGATATTTTATCTCTATTGTTGTTTTACATATACTAAACAATTAGTGTGAGATCATAACTTCAAAATTATTGATTAGTTAACTGCATTGATTGTTACAATAACACTTAGTATCAAGAACCTATACCTCTAGGACATAGAGTATACTGTTTACATTTTTTTTATCTTATTTATCATATACCTCATTATATAAGGAAAAGGATATAAATTTTATAAAAATAATGATTTTAAATGTCAAATATATTCTTCATAGGCCCCACATTTTTATTTAAAAGATTATTTTTACTTGAAGTCTATACTGGAGGCATACATGAAGTAGTTAAGCATAAAACTCTGGTTTATCATGGCAAGACCATAAAAACATCCATTAGATGACCCAAATACTCATAAAAGTAATCATGGGATAAAATATGTTTTTAATTAAAAAGTAGTAAATGTTTTATATTATGCAGTTAAAATAAGTATGTTTACTCATCCACATGTAATACAAATCATGAAATTTTAATGATTTCATAATTTAATAACCTTTTATTAGAAATAATAATTTTAATAAAGCTTGAAATTATTCCTTATGAGTAAAAATAATTAAAGATGTGTGAAGATTAAAGTTCCAACTAAATAATTCATCGATTCATATGAATTAGGTATGGAATGAGTTCACTAAAAAAACAATGAAGAACCTGATTATTGTTAAAATATTTCAAATATATCTTATCAAGAATTTGAAAATCATATATGGTTTCAGTTTTTGAGGGAATGAATTTCAAAGAATACACCTTAGATGAAAAAATGATTTCACTACTACAATATTAACTTGACTTAAATAATATTTCAAAAGAGGATACCTCAAAGAAGAATGGTATAACATTCAAATAAAATATAAATGGTTCCTTTAACAATTATGAATCTTAATCATAGTAAAGATACAAATGAGTAATAGCAAATATAAGAAAATGTATTTATAATCCAATGAAGAAAAAGGGAAAGTTCAAGAAGTGACCCAGGAAGGATTAGAAAGATGATTGAAAAGGAAATGAATGGTTACATAAATAAATATAATATTTTGTTTTCTGAAATAACATGTTATTATTGTACATGAAAGTATGTATCAATTTAAATTTTCAAAAATTTATACTAAAGGGATGGGATAAGTAATAAAAAAAGAATTTACCTGCATATGATGGATAGATCTATAGTGATGAATCAAATTACAGTGATGAATCCGAAAGGGAAAATTATTCAATTAACTTATTTTTGTTAAAAAAATATGTTTCTAATCTAATGGAGTGGAAAATTTTCTGGTGGAAAATAAAAAGTGATAAATTTTTCTTTATGTACAAAAAGTATGATTTATAATGATTTTTAGTTTTTCAAAAGAAGAATGATAAACTCAAAAAGGATGTTTCTAGTTTAAAACAATTATATATATTTATTAAAGGTAAATTAAAATATAATAATATGATAAATTTGTGGAAGTAAAATAAATATTAAACTAGTTTTGGTTATAATTATAATATTCCTAATATGTTCAAAATATATTTTATTCAGAGTACTAATGGAAGTTTATCTAATGATATATGATTTAAATTTTATTTAGAGAAGAAAAATACTGATGATTGTTCTTTAATATTTAATCAAACAATTGTATATATTAAAACTTTTATTTCTAAAAATTTATCTTCTAGAGTACCTTATAATAAATATTTACGTTGTGTTTGGGTATATAATAATTCCAAAACTAACTCAATTGGATCCATGATAGCATGGGTACCAAAATTGGATTTTAGATAATTCATAATTTATAATTGGATCACTAATAGATGCTCTTACTTTCAGGTGAAGCTCGATGAAGGAACCCTAGTTCATGCTTGATGAAGAATTTCCCCCCCTTCCTGGCGGTGGGAAGGGGGTGGACGTGTCGAATTTCTCCCCGCGGAAGCCCCGAATTCCATTTGTTCCCTTCTCCAAACCTAATTTCCTCCCAGATTTCCCCACGATTTCTTTAAGCCTGAAGGTTCCTGAACTTCATTTCGGTAATCCCCAGCTTCCGCTTACAGTTTCGGAGTTTTCTGAGGCATCGAGTCACCTTGGCCTAACTCTGGTGGCCCGTTTCACCCATCGAAGACCATCTGTTGATGAGTGTGACAGATTTGTGTTTGGAAAATGGGATCTGAATGATCGTGCGATCGTTGGCCTTTTGCATAGTCTTCAATTCATGATTTGCTTCGCCTCTGAGGAAGACTTAGTATGCGGGTGGTCCAGTGCTCCCAGACGATGCAACGGTTGCAGATTCTTCCTCCTTCGGTGGAATTTTGATCTCTGTATGAACCGTGATCCATCCGTCGCCCCGATTTGGGTAATCCTTCCACATCTGCCTTTACCTTTTCAAAATCTTGCGGTTATACGTATGATTGGGAATATTCTAGGATGGTTTTTGTGTACTGATGATCTGACCTCTTCTGTGAGTCATCCCATAAATCCCCGGCTATGTGTTGAAGTGAATGTTGCAAAACCGCCGGTGGAATGGGTCTGGATTTTGGTGGTTGAGGAGTTTAGGTGGAAGCAGGCTGTGGTTTATGAGACCTGGACTGACTTCTGCACAACTTGTAGCAGTTTGGGGCATTCAGATTCTAGGTGTCGAATTGGGGGCACGCTTAAGAGGTCTGCAGCTATGGGGCAGGGCATTGGTAAGGCCCCTGAGAGGGAGAAGACACCCGCTGTTGATGTTGGAATTGGATCTGGTATTGCACCTGTTATGGAGTCCTAGGGTGATTCAGTTAGGATGAATTCGTCAGGGGATCCTGTGAACCCCTTGGTTTCTCATGTGATGAACAAGCTGAGGCATGACTTGTGTAGGGGGGATGGTGCCTCGGGTCCTGCTTCACTGACTGCTCCTGCTGTTCGTGATTTGGCTTCAGGTGAAACTGCAGTCGCGGGAAAGAGCCAGAAGGATATCGTGGTATCTGTTGTGTCGGAGAGGGCAGGACATGTCCTTATCAACCAGCCAGATACCGGTGTGGTGAATCATTGCCAGGGAAGTTGTAGTGAGGATTTGGCTATGAGTATGCGGGGGCCTGATGCTATGGCAGAATCGGATAAAGGGCATGGGTCTGCTTCATCTGGGAAGAAATGGAAATCTGCTGGTTGCAAAGATAGAAGATTTTTGGGGAATGGTGGAAATTACAGTGGCCAGAATACTGCTGATAAGGGTGTTCTAGACACTGTAACTATGGAGAATCGGTTCCAAGAATTGAGCAGGTTAACTGGGGATGAGATGCCACCCTTAGGTGGCAGTGTTGATTTGCAGAATGTGGGACAGGAGTTTGGTGCTGTTGATGCTGGACATACATTGGTGGAGCAGCCTCAATGCTTGGACATTGTTGACACGAACAATCAGCTTCAGTAGAACCAGCTTGTGAGATACCCAGAGGTGCAGTACCATGGGAAGTGGGGGGGACCTCAATGAAAGTGAGAAAGATAATTGTGAGAGCCCGGTACGGTTGTCTTACAGTGAGATTTATCAAGTGGGGAACAAGGTGCTGCCGATGGCCCAAGACAAGGTGATTGCCCCTCCTCGCGGGAGGATGAGGAAGGACTTCTCTCACTTGCCGAAGCCGATGCCAACCAGATCTGCTGTCAGAAGTATGCAGTATCCTAATGAGTTTCTTGAGCTGGAGAAGCTAAATTTGAGGAGGAAGTATGCCAAAGTGATGAAGCATTATGAGAGTTCAGTGTGGGAAACAGCGACGGAGGAAGAGTCTGTCTATCATGGTGACGGTACGGGGTGTGATTTTGAGGATTTGATGGGACTTTTTTGGGACTGTTTTGCTTGTTACTATCTTTTCCTTTATTTTAATAAATGGCCAGGGGCTCTACCTCTGGCTACAAATTCTGTTATAATTGGATATCCATCAATGTTTTAATCATATAATCAATGTGATAGTGGATCAGTGATGTTTGGTGATAACTGAAAAAGTAAAGGTTAAGGTATTTTGTAAAATAGATATATCTAGTATTTTTTTTAATTTCAAAAGTATTATACATTTATGTTTTGAAAAACCACTTAATTAGTATTTCAATGTTTTTCAATGATGGAATGAGTGATAAATTTAAAGATAATAAATGTTCTTCTTTGAAAAATGAAAATGTTTTATTTTATTCTAATAATATAGTTAATATTTATTTTATCAATTTTTTTAAATTAACTTAAAAAAATTTCAGGAGTCTAAATTAAATAAAAATTGATGATATCTTCTAGAATCCGATGTATAAACATGAAAATATTTAGATATTACATAATATGTTATTGGAATGAAATGTGCAATAACTAAATGATTTTAAAATAAGTATGAATTTTATTTTGTGTTTTTCTTTTAAAAGGTATACAAAAAAGACCAGTTTTAAATATTTTAATTAATTTATAGATTATTGACCCTTAAAACTTATGTATTAATATTTTTTTGTTGTTATGAATGTCTCTATATTAGGAGGTAAAAATATTTTTTTATTTTCTATGATTTTAGTTTATTTAGTTGGACATATTTTATGTCTCATAAGAGTGAAACATTATCTATATTTGTTGATTTTTTTAAAATTTGTTCAAAATAAAAAAAAGGTAATTTAATTTTTTATATTGTAAGTGATAGTAGAGGTGAATTTGATAATTTTTATTCTTATTATTTTGAATAAAATGGTTATTTTCATAATGTTTATGCTCTTAGAACACCATAAAAATGTTGTTATGGAATGAAAAAAGGAATGATTACAGAATTGGTTAAAATGATATTAAATGAATGTTTTTCCCCTATTTATTTGAAAATTAATTAATTAATATAGATTATTTTTGTTAAAATCTACTTTAAATTAGTCCATTTTTATATAAAAACACCTTATGAATTATAAAATTCTAAAAAACTAACATCTTTTGTTTCAATGTTTCTAAGTGTGGAGTTTTTGATTTAAACAATTAATATATCTAGGATAAATTCAATTATAAAAGAATTAAAGGAGTTTTCGAGATATTGTAATAATATTAAAACGTTTAGGGATTGTAATAAAATAGTTATGTCTTTAGAAGAAAATTTTTAGGTTATGTTTTTTAAAGATGTTTTGGAAAAGGAATCCATTTTATAAAATTTTGTGATATGTATTTAGTGATTTTAATTTTGATGAAGAAAAACCTAAAATGGTAATGTAACTATTAATGTCTAGCCAACTACTTCAACTTATAACTATATGTCTTGGTAAATTCATAAAGAAAATCCTATTGATATTATCATTTTTAATTTTTAGTTTGTAATTAAAACTAGAAATTACAGTTTGAATTACTTTTCAAATTCATATTTTATTTCTATTTTTGTGCTTAATATTGTTTTTTATTCATTGAATTATTGTAATTGTATTATTTTTATGTAATATGAACTTAACAATTTTGATAGAAATATTTTTTGGAATTTTGTTGAACCCCCTCTAGATATGCATGTTATTGTAACTAAATGGATTTTTTAGGAATAAAATATAATAATTTTTTCAAACAGTTAAGAATAAAGATACACTTATAACTCAATTTTATTTTCAAGAAGAATGTATATATTTTTATAAATATTTTATACTAATATCTATAATTTAATCTATTATAATTTCATTAGGTTTTGTATGTTTTTAGGTGTTTTTGTTATTTCAATTGGATTTAAAAAGTGATTTTTTAAATGGTTTTATTTCTGAATAAGTTTATACTTCTCAACCACAATGTTTTGATAATGAAAAATATCTTAACCATGATTATCAATTATCTAAATCTGTATATCGTGTTATGAAATAACATCATGCTTGGTATAATATTCAATTTTGTTTATAGATAAATGATTCTAGTCAAGGAAAATTACATCCTAGTTTATTTATTAAATATATTTTCAAATGATATTTTATTTATTAAAATATCTATTAATGTTATTTTTAAAGTTATTCTTGTGAATAGATTTGTAAGGAGTTTTATAATTTTAGGGAAAATGACCCTGATATTTTTTTCATGGGTGAATTTAATTTTTTTAGTTTTCAAACTAATCATAAAAATGATGATATATTGTTGAATCAAAGTAGATATGATAAATATATAGTTAATAATTTTGGTTTATATTATTGTAAAAAATTTAAAACCCTCATGTGTATTATTTTAAAATTAGATTTAGATAATTCTCGTAAATTTTTATAATCTAAAATATTTAGAGGCATGACTTATAGTTTGTTATATTTTATTTCTTAATGACATTATATTATGTTAAGTGTTTGTTTATGTGCGGTATTTCAATATTATCCTAATGAATCTCACTTAAAATCTATTTAATGGATTATTATATATATTAAAGGAACAATTAATTATGGATTATTTTATTAATTATATAATAATTTCTATTTATTTACTTTTACTAATTATGATTTTGGAGGACGTATAATTGAAATAAAGAGTACCTCAGGTAGGTTCCATTAAAAAATTAGTTTCTTTGAGTTAAATAAAAAGAAGATTATGATGCTTTATCTACTACTAAAAGTGAATTTTTAAATGTTGATTCATGTTATTGATAATCTTTATTAATTAAATAAAATTTTATGACAATGGTTTTAATTTTTATAGTATTCCTACTTATTGTGACAATTCATCAATTATTTAAATTTCCAAAAATATATTACAGCTTTCTAGAACTAATCATAATAACATAAAACATCTTTTTATTTTAGATTATCTTAATAATGGAGCTATTATGCTTGAATGTTTTCAAACAGAAAATCAACTTGCTAATATTTTTACAAAATTGATGTATTTTGAAAAGTTTAATAATATAAATATTGAGCATGAAATGCTAGAAATTTAATTTCAAAATCCTATTTTAATTATGTTTGATTTTAATTGATAAGAATTTATTAATTGGAAGTTTTTATGGTATTTAAAGTGAGATTTCAATTTTTTGTCAGTAATATTACTTCAATATTGTCTTTTGGAAAATTTTCAAAATGAGGGAGAATTTTATAAAACCTTAGTTTCATTTTGTAATTTCCAAAAAGGATTCTGTTTTTTATATTTTAATTTTTATGTTTTTAATATTAAAAGTAATGAAATAATATTTTTTATTATTTATATTATTTAATTATTATTATTTTTCTATTAAATTTATTATTATAAATTATCAGAGTAATTTTTACTTTGATATATTTTTTAGGTATTATGCAGTCTATGTTCAGTCTTATGTAATAATTACTATTCATTGTGTTTTAATTAATAGTTATTGAATATGTTCATTTATATTAATTATATTTTTTCCCAACCTACCTCACATGTAAGTGTTTAAGCTACATAAATTTATATTATTTTAGTTACCATAAAGTATTGTTTATTCACCACACGTGTTAAGCCTGATGATTCCACATGTGTAATTATTCAATATATCATCTGAAGATTTTCTAACCTACCATGAGCCTTTATTTAACCTACTTAATGTATAACTAGACCTATCATTAATATTTGGAACTCAAGATATGGAATGAAACATTAGGATCTACTATGAGTTGAGGCTTTCAAAATCCATGATGTTGGATACACTTTTAACCATATCATGCAGGCACATTCCGAACTCATTATACTAAACTACTGGGAGGTGAAGAAGATAATGTATATACTAAAAAATTCATTCTCTCTGACAATCACTTTTACATACTCACATATTTTAAAAATGATAATGCACATAGTCCTTATCCATCCTAATTCTCAAATAGTGGAAATGAATTATTGTAACTTGACACTTTTATGTAGATACATATTTTTTAATGAGTAACTTTATTTAAGTTATTATTTTGCATAAATATTAAACTCTATTACACCATGGAAATTAATCATCCTAACATGAAATCATATATTCCACATGATATAGTGATTCAACTCACAATATTGTAAATATTTTAGTTTACATGATACAGTGAAACTAGTCATAACGATATATACACTAACTTCCCATCATCAACCACACAATAAGAGAACCTACCACACACTGAACATTCAATCAACCATAAGGTATCATGAAACATTGAGTGACCATTATAAATATTATAATAATTATTAAACTATATTCTTAGGGAAGCTATAATAACTACATGATATACAGATAGAGTACACCTTATACCAACTGACAAAATGAGCACACTATTAGCACATTGACAACACCTTATATCACATGACCCCACAATTTGGGCATAGGAAATACATTATAATAGCATGGTATGTTGATATAATACATTAATACATGAACTAATTGAATTTATCTTCACATTAATTCAAGATACCACGCAGTATATACCTCATATTCACTCGACTCTCATTGTTTATAAAACACTTTTCTTATTTTTTCAAAAATATTGAACTTTTTAGCATGCTTTTTTTTCACTAATATTTTCATTTAATTTATGTTATTTTTTTATTATTTAATTTATTTATTTATTCTAATGATTAATATTAAATATTTATAATACAAGAAAAATATTTTTAGAGTGTGTCAATTAGTTTTAGATGAAGTTCCAATATGTTCTTTATTTCTCAAATAAATACAAATTAATTAATTTTATTTTTTAATATATTTATTATTGTTTGTTTTAAATAATGTATTTGTTTCTAAATTATTATTAAATTTTTACAAAATGTTTCAAAGAATTTCATATTAATTCATGCAGTGCAGTTAAATTTTTAATATTTAAGTATCTTCATGATATGTATAGTGTTTTTTCAAAACAATTTTTTTAATTTAATTGTTTAAACCATGTAATATTGATGGCACCGTTTTGTACTATTATTTTGGATATGTTATGAAATATTTAATGATGAATTCCAATTTATTTGAATAAATATTTATGATTTTCAATTGAAATGATTTCTTTATAATAATTCTGTAATGGTTTTTTATATTTATTTGATAATTTGGATGTTTGATATTGAATTGTTTTACCCAATTAATGATTTAATTGTCATTATTTTTTACATTATATTTGAAACAATGTTTAGACCATTAAAAGCAGATAAATTACATATATAAATATTTGTGATGAATTAATTTGATGAAAAAAATTCAAATTTTAGTCTCTATAAGTGTTGTATGATTCTGTGATCATGTGAAAACAAAGTTAAATTTATTGGAAGATCTCTATAGGGACCAAAATTATAATTCATCTACTCCTTCCTTGATGAGACTTTCTGATCCATAACTCAAGGAACTAGATGTTGTGCTTCATTATTCGTTAATCAATTTATTTTTTCCATCTTCATGTTGTGACTCAGCTTCTAAATTCATGATCATTCATGTTGTGAATCCAACTATCTAAAGTTGGGTTTTGTAAATGTTGTGACTCCCCACACAAAATTATACCTGTCTGGTTATTCATCAATTATAAAATACAGGATTTTAATGATTTCTGATTCCTAAAAAATCCTATTAGTAAATTTACAACTCTCATGGAGTAGAGAGGTGTAAGAGTAGAGTAGATCCATATTGGGAGAAACTAATATAAAAATACTAGTGTTAATTTTTTTACTTTTCCACTGAATTTAATCTCCTGATAATTAAATTTCATAATTAATTTAAATAATTAAATTTTCAATTAAATGTTTTTAATCTGGTATATGAACCCTTTCTAGATGATCTGTTATCTCTTAGATGTAACAAAAATAACTCCTCATATGTTAATATGGTCCAAAATATGGAAGTTTCTAGTACCATTAGTAAACTAAATTCTAGAAATACATATATAAAAAATCTAGTTACCAGCAGGTGAAAAAATAACCTTTCACCATAGTCATGGGTCATATCTACCAAGGATTCCTAATATATCGACACTCGTTTAAGTGAATCTGTCTCATGTGGTGATGCATGGAAGCCCAACCAAAATTCTAGATATTTTTTTGTAGGAACCACACCTAGAAAACTAATCTCAGTAATTTCATTGCAATACATGCCTAAAAAACACATCACAAGGTCTACTAGGCTCGACACATACATGAACAAGGTTACATCACAATTTATAAATTTTATTACCCTCATTTAAAACATTATCTTAGATAGAGGGATTAAAATCTATCCATGATAGAGTATTCATTTGATGAGTTTTAGGGAAGAAACACTACAAACTAATGGATTATAGTGTTTTGAATGGAGATCAAAGAAAGGATCATTATAATGATTGTGAATGAAGAATATGATGAAAATGTGTGTCCAAAAATCTAGTTTATTCCTTATCACCAGTAATAAGTATTTCCTCAATCATAGAAAACAGTAAATAAATCTAATCATGGAATGTTTCATTTCACTCATTGGAAACTACCATTCAGTCTACAAGTTTCCTATACTAAGGAAAATGTGAGATAAGTTTCTTTAGATCATAGAGAAAATTAATATATCAATTTGATTCTAAAAATTAAAACCCATTAATCGCTATCCAATGATTGAATGTCCAAACTAAATGAATGGGTTCATCATGAAAATACCTATATATACAAGATGGTTATCTATGGATATTAGTGGGTAAAAAGTATAATAATGATCATAACTGACTACTATATGATTAATGTACCACCCTTTTTTATAAATCAAAATGATTCCTCATTAATCATGGTTGACTATCATTTTATCAATGTCCAGGTGAATGGATATATTGGAATCCACAACAACATTGGTGTCCATGGTATGATAATAAAAATCCATAACCCTTAAATTCATTGACCCATGTTAGCAAACTATATCCCCACATGAATAAAAACAGTATAATCCATCCCTAGGACAACACAATTTTATAACACTCTAACACGACCAAACATACTTGGGCCACACCTAGGTTAGTGGTTAGATGAGTGTTCCACCACAGGCCTACCTCCAATTGGCTAGAGGCTGGTGACTATCATCGAGTATCCATATTTCAAGACATAGGAGGCCTTAGCCTATAGAATCCTGTAACAAACATGTCTATAATGTACATGATAATCAAAAAACACTAGTATGATATATATATATATATATATATGAAACTAAAAGAACTATATATAATGAATTCATGAGGTAACAAATATAATACATCTCAAAAGATAAATCCAAGGGAAATAAAATATCTGACAAGTCTTAGTACTATAACTTATTAGGAAAGTGATCCATTCTATATGTAATCCTGGATCACCCCCTGATAGAAGTGGGAACCACCACTGTCACAAACCACCAAGATCCATTAAACACCACCATACATCTCTAATATAACAATGCATCATCTTTAAAAAAGCCACACTAGCTCCACATCCCCTAATAACATCATCAAATTGTGCACCATCTTCATGGACACAACACACATGGGAAAAATTCCACTGTTGGAGATAGAATAGAAAACCCCAAAAAGACACCTCTAAAACCAAAAAGGAAACACAAAAAAGTTATGTCAACACTATTCATGAGAGGCGTCCAAGAGGTAGAAAAAGTGTAAAACTAGAACACTATGTTATCTAAAACTTTCTAGTAATAAAGAGTAACCAAAACAATGTTTATGGGGAGTAATCTAGATATTATATACATCTATAATTATAATGGAAACAGGGAATCTCCCAATCATATGAACTCTAATCCCCACTTTTCATAACACATAAGAAAATAATAAATTATGGATAATTGATGAGTTCTTGAATCAAGATGTTGAAATCCAGTTATATGCCACCCCTCAAGAAAAACCATGCAGTTCTAAGGAGTTACGAGTCTTGAATAATCCCACACTGATAAACCATTAGATCTATGTCACTATCACTAGAATACCTAATGGGAATCTTGATCATTGTTGAAGCACACTTTTTAGTTGAGGTAATACCACATCCCTAACCCTAAATACTGCATCATTGATAAAGAATCAGATATACCCATTCCATGATTTTTGGTGTAATATTATTTTAATTACAAAAGGGTAAATGCACAAAAATACATGGAATCCAAAAAAAATAGTAACCCATATTGAATCCTGAAAACTATAATAGAGGATCCATACACCCAATGTAGATGGGAATAAAAGTTGACTCTGGTGGAGGATCTAAGTTTTGCTTGATCTCTTAGATGATTGAAATGTTCAATCCATAGATAGAGGAATATTTCCCCATATAAGGTGGTAAAATACTAACTTTTTTCACATCTGATAGTAGATGATCCCAAACCAGTATGAGTGAATGGATGAAACACCAACCCTATATAATTTGTGGGTAGGGGATCCTTGCCCTAATGGAATAGGTGAAATACCAACTATAAATTTAGATTGTGAGATGAAATTAAATGTATCTTATAGCATCTAATCCACGAATATCCTAGAAAATGTCACCATCAAATTCTACATGAAAAATCACATAAAATGGGCTATAAAATTACAAAAATATGAGTCTCGAGAAAGGATATACTACAAGACATATTTCCTAGAATGAGTACACATTGTGTTCTATAAGGAATATGAAATTTATCACAAAAGGTGTATCCAACCCATGTACTAGAAAAATAATGACATTCAAGGTATTTCTTCATGGTTTGTAGGATAGAAAACACAATGTGTTAGGAAAGTTGTGGAACTTCATGTGTATAACTCTTAACAATGTTATGGTTGATAGATACATGATGTGAGATCTTGACCCACATAGTGTGTAAGGCCACATCATCACTAAGGCGTGTACTCCCTGTAAATTTCATATAGTTTCTATAAGGGTATATAGTATGCGAGTTAGCTCACATGGTTTATTAAATTTCACTTGGACTGAATACCTTGATGTAGTATCAACCATGTTAAATGGTGTGTGTTATTTTGAACTAGATACCTTTTACTCAGGTGTTTCAAACCAGATCCGTCTTCTCACCTTGAAATTTAATTGTCTTATCTAATTTGACCTCCAATCACACTTGAGCCAACACCTAGAACTCTAATTATGGGTGTAATATTGTTGTACATATATCTTGGGCTATATATCTATAGTAAAAAAACACACAAACACTTGTGAGAGTTTACAAAACCCTAGTGTGTTACCAATTGGGAATCAATCAACACCACCCCACCTTCAGGATCATTCATCACTTGACTTTGGATCTTCTCACCTCAGTCTCATCCACTGAAATAAAAAAATTCACATGATATATGGATTAAATTATTAGTTAAATCAAACCAATAAAGTCAAATTATCGGCCAAACCATAGGCGTACGATGAAACCACAATGAACATTGGGATAAAAACAAATAAAAAATTAATTGAATAACATCAATGTCTGCTATGAATCCGACCATAGGTCACAGGAATGAAAATATTAGAACAAATAAAAATAATTAAAACAAATTAATCTGGTCCAAATATAATTTGAAAATTGATATAGCCATAACAGGATCTAAAATCAAAAAATATGTTTAGTATATTCTTGTAAATCAAAAGAGATGAAAATAATGTAGTAATAATAAAACCATTCATCATGATGCTATGTCCATTTCTTGGATCTCATTTTCATAACCGCATGATCGGCCCATCGTCCTCACAACAAATTCGAATCCATACCCTAATCCTTTATCTATTCTACCATGATACCCTATTCCTCTATAGTTTTTCTATTTATTAATAATGGATAAAAATACGAAGAAACCATAATAGTGTTATTTAGGATACTCATAGTATTCATTGTAAATTAACCTAATTAATTCATTCACATATTCCAAAAATACCCAAGAGTCCTTGTGTGACAAAAAGTAACACTGATCCAATAGAACTCCTGTGTTCTAGAAGTGACCTGGTTGTTTTTCATTTGAGACTCCAATATAGAGGTATAATCATTTAATAATAATTACATTAATGTAGACTACATATATAATTTTTTTACAATATATATTTTTATCAAGGCTCCTCCACCCCTTAAATACTATGCTAACTCTATAAGGGGGTAAAAGCCACACCCTATAATTAGTGGGACCTCAAAATAATTTTTCTTAGGCCATATGATAGGGTAAATTTACCAATTTAGACTTTGGAGGCCCTCATGAATAAATAAATTAAAATTGAGCTAAGTCTCAACCAAGAAAAATTTTGATCACTACCTCAGATGCCAAACTATTTCTGATCTTTGGTAATGGATGACTATATGGTCTTTATTCATGGGATTTAAACTATAATGTAGAGAACACTATTATCAAATAAAAAACAAATGAGGTTTCATGATGATGACAAAAGAGTCAACCCGTTAGGAGGATCTTTTTCTAATGAAATATAATTGAATTTGATTTCATTTAAATCCTCTTAGACCATATGGTAAGATCTTATCAATATCTATGAAGGTGACTGCAATGTAAATGAATCTCAATCAAATGATATATAGACTATGTAGGAATATTTGATCATGTAACAACCTGTTAATTTTTGTTAGGTATGTTTTAACCCTTGTTTTGGTTTGATGTTTTTGTTGGTTAAGTAATGCTGAGAATGAATTGGGAGGATAACAAGAATGGTTTCATCAAGGATTTGTTGTATTTTGTTCATTATTAAACTTGTAGTTTTTTCTATTCACTAGGAAATTAAATGATGTGTAATGGTTTCTGAATAAAACCCATGAATTTGACACACAACATAGTAATTTTATATTCCATGTATGTTTTAAACAACATGTAATAAAAAATATATGTTTTTTAGTAAAAAGTTGATGATTCCTTCACCATATATGGGAGTCAGGAATTACACAATATGTAATGGTATTATACACCATTTAAATAAATAATAAATTTTTAAGTAAAAGGATCTGTTTAAATTTTTTATTCATTTGTTTAGGGTTATTTACTGTTGACCTATAGGATATTCGTAAGAGATTTTGGGTAACTACTTTCCATATTGTTCACTTTGTTCAGAGATTGAACACAATTGTGGTTTTATTTCTTCTCTCTAGGAATATAATACTTTTAGTTATTCTTTGGTTTTGGTTGTGGCTATGGTTTGGCTATAGATTTGTGATTGAATAGTGTTTTCATCAATCCTTTTCAATTTCTTAGTGTTACTTGTGTTTTGAATGCTGTTCTGTTAGTTTTTGGTGACCATTGTTGAAAGAATCTAGGTTTTTACCATGTTAATATTAGTGTTTCTATAAACTTACTTAATTTGATAAACTACATGTTGTTCATGATAAATTACTATAGTATGTTCATTGATTTGAAGTAAAAAATGGTTTTAAATGGTTTATTAGAAAGGAAAATGCTTCCAAAAATCTTTTTTCATTGAAAATGTATTTTCTTTATTTAGAAATGGGTTTTCAAACTCTGAATCAGATAAAATTGGATTTTAAAATGTTTATGAAATTTTGGGCAAGGTTTTGTATTGAATTCATAAAAATTCACATTGGGAACCTTGGGTGCATCAGGAAAGAGACATGGGAAGCCTTAGTGAGACTTTCAATACTTGGAGTTATCCATTTTTTATATTGAGCGGAAGAACACAATATTGTGCATAAAAAATTATGGGTTTTTATAAGTTTTCGTGTCTACTAAGGAGTTTTCAATAGGATGGATCCTAATATGATGTTATTTTCCATTATAAATTCAGGTTAATTTACCATGTGATTTTTTTATCATGCATTTATTTTTATAGGTTTTTATAAATGAGGTTGTATCATATAGATTCACATTATTGGTTGTTTCATGGATATGTGTTTACCTTTATACCTATTGACGGATGTATATGCTTTCCAATTTTATCACTTATACTTTTCATATTTCTGGTCTGAGAATATGAAAGGATTTTATGAAAACCAATGTATAAAAAGGAAAAATTATTTATAAATGGGTTGGGTTTTTAATTTTTTATATGAAACTATTATGTTTTAAAATCCTAAATTATTGAATTCCAGATATTATACTTCTTATAGAAACTATGGTGGTATCCTAATGGGATTTGGGAAATATTCTATTGATTTCTTTATGAATTTTTAGATGTTTTATTGTAGGATCCAGGTAAATAGAATAAAATATTTTTGTATGTTGGATTCTCTGGTTACAGATTCGTTCAGTTTGAGTTGCTCTGGAGGTCGCTATCTGTCACATTGGGGTTTACTTACTTTTTGGTTTTGCCTGTTTGGGGTTGGATTATATATATTATCTGCTATATTTTTTGTTTCAACTTTATATTATAGTTTTATGTCTTGTTTATATTTACTAATGACCATTTTATGTTTTCTTATATTTCCTATATCATGTGACGGGCTGGTTCGAATGTCTTGTCAAGTTGACCTCGGTTTTTTGTTATAATTTGGTATCAAACGGATACCCAGACTAAAGTGTGTTAAAACTACCTAAATTTGGGTCTGTGTCTTGGGTATATCAAATTTAGTGATGTCGAAATTTGGGTAGTAGGTGTCGAAAAGGGGCCTGGCTAGCTGACTTCAATGATTGAAACTGAGTTACCATGGGTGGTCAGAGACTTTTACTAGGTTTAAGACCTAGAGTTTGATGTCATTTAAATGAACTCTATGGGAATTTTATTTTAATTGAAATATTCCTTTTCATGTAAATTTTTTCAGGGTTTTATTTAATTATTAATGTTTAAAAGAAGTTTTTTATCAAAACCTAATGTCAGTTTTATGATTTTGTAAATTTCTCTTGACAAGTTGGTTTTTGTCTTTTTTAGATGATGCCCTTGAGAAGATCACTTCCAAATTAAAGAGGGGATATTGTGAGATTGTCTCTATAGGAGAATCCACTACTGGAACCTACATTGTTAGAAGCTGTTATCTGTTCTGTTCAGACTTTGGGTGAAGTGGGTGTCTGGAACCTGGAACACATAGCAGATCACGGATCAAAATTTACTAAGAAGCATCCACCCATATTTCATGGTGAAAAAGGACCCCAGGAATCTAAGGAGAGGATTTAGTAGAGAGATAAGATCTTCAAATTCATGAAGACTCTTGTAAAGCCTTATGTTGGTTTTCCAGTTATATGTTTGAGGTACTGAGATGTAGATGGGGGGAATAATTTTTGAAAGTGAAGTTGCACAAGGATCGTACTTGGGATTCCTTAAATAAAAATTTAACCAGATATTTTATCCTGAGACATTTTCGGAAAAAGAGACAATAGAGTTTTTGACCTTTGGTTAGGGGGAGTTAATCATTCTATAGTATTGTACCTGTTTTTCTATGTCAGTACATCTATCACCATAGCTTTTCAGTAATGAGTACCTGAAGGATCAGAGGTTTGATTTAGGGCTGAGGCATGATATTTAATCTATATTGACACTCATGTTCCTTTCAACCTTTTTAGAGGTAGTTGACAAGGTAGATTTCACTGAGGCAGATATATATGGAAGAATAGTTTGGGTGGAGATTCAGTTGGTTCAATGGTTAGCTAGGGTATATCATTTTTCCAGAAAAGGAAGCCTAGGAGTGGTTAGTTTTTACCATGACTAGTATTAGGGGTGATGATAGGGTATCAATATGCTGTCTACTACCAGTGTGTAATATGAGGTTATACCAAGCCAAACTACGTGGAGTCTCATAAGAATTTTCTCTTTGGATGTTCTAGAAATCTACTATGCTTTTTTGAAAACTTATATCAGAGAAGTAGGGATAGATACACTCTCAAAATAGGTTCATTGGTTCATATAGATACTTACAAGGGTATTGGGTATAATCCTTAGGAAAAGGGAGATTTTCATATGGCTAAGACAAAACAAACTTATGTATTAGAGTACGTACTAGATGAATATGAATGAGGACTTGATACTATTAGAGGTATGATATTTATATCGTCTTCTATGGTGCTATATCTTTTTGATATCTGTTCGAGTCATTCATTTATATCATCAAAGTTAGTTGACATGTTGGCCTTGTATTCAAAAAATATTCCATTATTATTGAATATTTCCATAAATTTGGGAAAGATATCGGAATAAGGTTTTACATGTCCCATGTGCATGGTTATAATAACTAACATTGAGGTGTAGTGGGACATTTCAGTGCTTGATATGGACATATTTCACATGATTATTGGCATGGATTAGATTAGTTGTGTAAAGGATCATATTGATAGTTATCATCACTGAGTTTAGTTCTTATTAGATGATGGGGTCAGTCTTGTTTTCTATGATGAGTGGTACTCTAGATCAGGAATGGAAGGGCCTGTTGTTCCATAGGATGGGGTGATATTGTGATAATTTTAAAATATGTTCCTTATTTGAGTGGGCCCTTTCTGGGGTCGTTGAATTTCAATAGTTTTTTGTGAGTACCCTGAGGTCTTTGTGATGATTTTTCTCATTGTCCTCTATAGAGAGAGGTAAAATTTACTATTGACCTACTCCCTAGTCTGATGCTTGTGTATATATCTTCATACTTTATAGAATATGCAAATTTTTTTAGAACATATTATCCATCTTAAGGACCTATAAGATAAATAATTTATTCATCCTTGAATTTCCCCATGGGATTCGACTATCCTCTTTGCTATGAATGAAGACATGATCCTTAGAATTTGAGTTGATTATCAAAATTTGAATGGGGTAATTGTTAAGAACAAATAACCTTTACCAAGGATTTATGATATCTTTAATCAACTTAGAAAGGATCTTTGGTTTTTTTGAGATTGATCTACAATAAGGGTATCACTAGTTGAGATTCCAGGAAGAAGATATGCCTAAGACAATGTTCAGGAGTCAATATGGGAATTTCGAGTCTCTGGTTATACCATTCGGTCTCAGTAATGCTCCAATGGTGATTTTGGATTTGATAACCAAATCCTTCATCAGTTATTGGATTTTTCTGTGTGTTCATGGATGAAATTTTGATGTACTAAAAGTCTGATGAGGAGCGTATGTACCATTTGGATATAATTCATTGAAACTTTAAATATAATCACATATATGGTAGGATTTCCAATTCTGTGTTTTGGATCTAGTTTATCCAGTGTCTATGGCATGAGATATTTGAGAGGGGGATTTCAGTAGATCCTAGAGAGGTACATGTAGTTGTATCTTTAGAACATCACATAAATGTGTTTGAGTTATGGTGTATCTTTATTTTTGATGGTTACTATATTTGGTTTCTTTGGGACTTCTCTAAGATCGATTATTCGATGAGAGTCTTAACCTGTAAGGGTGTAATGTTTGAATGGAATGAGAAGTGATAGATATATTTTGAGGAGCATAAGGCGAGGTTGACTTCAACACAAGTTTTGAGATTACTAGATCCATTTTTAGGTTATGTTTTTTATTTCAATGCTTCTGGTTTGGGTTTGGGATGTGTTTTATTAAATGGGAAATAGTTTGTGTCTTATGGGTCTCGCCTGTTATGCCCTCATGAGAAGAATTACCCTACCCATTATCTTGATATGTAAGATATTATTCATGCCCTAAATACATGGTGTCACTATATCTTTGGGGAGCGGTTTACGATATATTCTGATCAAAAGAGCCTGGAATATATTTTTTACTTAGAGGGATCTGAATTTGCAATAGAGATGTTTGGGTTCTTTTTCACTTTTCCTTCTTAGATATTTATTGCATGATTTTTTTTAACATTGATTATTTCTCACTGATTTTTATATGATTTTGTGTCACATAGATTTTCATGAGAGATAATTTTAGGGATATGTGGTAACCTCTATACCTCTTGATGCATGGATATAATTTCTTGTTTTTATCACCACTACTTATCATAATTCTAGTTTTAGAATATGAAATACTTTTATGAAAACCAACGGAGAAAAAGGAAAAATAATTTCTAAATGGTTTATATTTATAAATATTATTTTTGATTTTTTTAAATCCTAAATTTATGCATTCTTGATAGTAAAACTTGTATAGAACTTGTGGTGTTATTTTACTGGGAATTTGATCACACCCTACTTGTGCCTCTAGGAAATTATAAATGTTTTATTGAAACAA